>OX422220.1:64983879-66367629 GCA_949130495.1 Sambucus nigra
GGGTAATCCTCTAGATATGTTAAGATTTTCAGAATATACATATTTTCCTCTAAAGCATGTGATTTAAATTTCCTAAATCATCAAATTCTTCCTTAAAACATATTTTTATCAACCCTATTCTAACATGGGTGAAACATTAACTTGAAAAGTATCAAGATAGATACTTGCCTTCAGATGGTAGGTTTGATTCCACGAGTTTGATAGATATAGCCTTGATTCCCTCGCTCCGATCTACGTTTTGTTGGTGGTGGTGGTGCAATTGGGTTGATTCTTGGCCTTGGATTTCTTGGAAATATTTTCCTACCTTCCTCTCACTGCTGTTCTAACTTTTTGAGAGAGTTAACCCTAGAAGGCTCTTTTAATTTCTGATAATAATGTCCCATTTTTTGTCATTTAATTAAGGCCAAATTTGGAAATGACTAAATCGCCCTCTAGGAGTTCCAGTTAGGCCTAAGAACGCCCCAGGACCCAAAATAAAGCTCCGGGTATACTTTTATGACTATCTCCACCCTTCCTGACACGTTGGCGCACTTGAAATGACCATACAGATGACTTATAATTTATTCTCTTTTTATAATCATAATTTAGTCTCGACAGGATACAAACGCGTCCCGACTTAATTTCCATATTTGTCATGTTACTCACTCATGAAATTTTTTTAGTAAATTCAATTCTATCTATTACTTTACTCATTAAGTAATATTCAACAAGTTCCCAATAATTACTAACTCTCGTCACGCTAGTAAATATTTAAAATAAAATTCTGGATTAACATTAAATTAATAACTCAATTAAATTTAATAAAACCCCAATTTTAAAAGCCATAAAAATACGGGTATTACAAGGTTGAGTTGGCACTTTTGGGTGTCAAAACTGATGGGGTTGGTGATGGACAAGGTCTGTAATGTACCATTTATCCCTACCTGTGTGTAGGTGCCTATCCCCTCTGACAGGTTCCACCTAGTGCAAACCAAAGTAAAAAAGAAACTATGTTTCTGCTTGCAGATAAAATATCTTATTTGGTAAATATCTTTTGAAACCGTAAGTTGTTGTACAAACTATGTAAGCTTGAGGAGGGTCTCAAGGACCACCTTCTCCAAAATCTTTTATAAACTTGAGAAGGGTCTCAAAGATCAACTCCTCTAAAATCTTTTATAAACTTGAGGGGAGGTCTCAAGGACCACCTCCTCTAAAATATTTTATAAACTTGAGGGGTGGTATCAAGGACCACCTCCTCTAAAATCATTTTATAAAATGTTCATTTCTTGGGAGCAACCTCTTGGTTACTCACTTCAGTTATGGTTGGGTGTGACTATGCAAGGACTGGATGACTCTTAGGGTCTTTCTACTAGTATTCTCTTAATATTTAAGTGCTAAGTGGTTGAGCTTGCTCAATAAACCTTGTTCCTCAGCCACCAAGCTAAAACTCTCAACAGATTCCAATTGGCATATTTGACCCCTGCTTGCTCAACCAGTCTACCTGTATAAGAAAGTAACATATTAGTACTTTAATATATATTTGAGTGATAAATCATGGGGAGGACGTCACTCTAGGTGGACCTCCTTGCCCACTAGTTCTTTTAAGTAAATCATTTGGGAGTAGAAGGATCATTTTGAGTAAGCCTCTTCACCCCTCTTTCATTTCAGTGACATGTCAACTAGGGCAGAGGGGGCTGTCCGCAATGAGTCCCCTTGCCTTGGCCTTTTTCTGTGGCTTGAGTGTATGACAAAGAGCTTCTCGCGAAGGTCTTCCTTATTTATATTTATTTCCTTCGTGTTCTAAGATTTGAAGACGAGGGAATCCTCATGATGGGCCCATAATATGTAACTTCATTCTTGTGAAGTTGTGACCTTTGGACTTCTAGGGACGGGGAGCTCCTCATGGTGGGAATCCTCTCCCAAACTTTGCTTATGTAATCTTTGAGCATTTTTGGATGAGGAACTACTCATAGTGGGCCTCCTCGCCTAAATTTCCTTTATGTTTTCTTTGATCATTTTGGGATGAGGATCTCCTCATGGTGGGCTTCCTCGCCCAAATTTCCTTTATGTGTTCTTTGAGCATTTTGGGAAGAGGAGCCCCTTGTAAAGGGTCTCCTCACCCAAATTTCATTTCTGTGTTCTTTGAGCATTTTGGAACAAGGAGCACCTCATGGTGGGCCTCCTCGCCCAAATTTCCTTTCTGTGGTTTTTGATGTTTTTGGGACGAGGAGCCCCTCATAGTGGGCCTCCTCGCCCAAATTTCCTTTCGGTGGTTTTTAATCTTTTTGGGACGAGGAGCTCCTCATTGTGAGCCTCCTCGCCCAAACTTTTCTTTTGTGATTTATGAGATTTAGGAACGAGGAGCTCCTTGTGGTGGGCCTCATCATCCAATTGAGTCTTATTTTGTCTTGGCCAGGGCACTCTTTGGGGGGTATGCTCGTGGTGAGTCTCCCTCTTTCCATATGGGCATGCTCGCCCAATTGTTTGGGCAATAGAGTGTGTAGCCCTCTACATTAGTCTCCTCATACAAAAATCTATGTGTTCGGTATACCAAAGGTTTTTGTACGCAATGATTCACTATTTCTTGGAACATAAACAGTCTAACCCAATCTCATGATGATACTATCGCATTAATTATGCCTGTCACATCATCCCACATTTATGGTCTCAAGGTGATACGTGTCAGATTAGGGACACACATTTCATCATTAGGGAAATTATCTGCTCCCTTTTTTTTGGGTAGTATATGTGTGGCTTAATAGGGTATAAAACCCCTTTTTAAATTTTGATTTCTTTTTTTACCTTAGCACTTGCTTTCAAATTTGAGTTCTTTAGAGAGAGAGAAAAAAAATTCATAGAGTTTCCATAGCCACTGTTATTTCTTCCATCTTTTACCACCGTAAATAGCCTCTTCCTTCACTCCAAACCTGGTTTCCACTGTCACCACTGTCGCTAGCGTGCTAGTGGGTGTGGTGCCCATTTTCGTCACCGTCTCAATGGTTTTGGCCACCGTAGCCACCACTATCACCTCCATCATTTTGGATTTTGCCTATGGTCCTTTGGGCTCAAAGTCTGTTGGGATGTCCACCAAGGAGGGCTCCTCGTCTGTTGGGATGCTTACAAGAGAGGTTTCTCCTCCATTGGGATTACCCCAACTAACGTTTCATGAATGCGTGCATATCTAGGACCGTCACCTCCAAGCTTGATAGCTTTTCATCATCGGTATCCACCTTATGACCTAACCCAGTGTTGCTCGTCTCCATTTCGATGATCCTCGACTTCCACACCCGCAAGCTCACCCATAGTCCTCCACTTGCGATTCTCCCCTAGAACTTGGTTAAGTGCGTCTGTAGCCAAAGATGCTTTTTTGGCATCAGGATGCAACTCATGCACTTCCTTAAGCTTTGCCTAAAATGAAAAAAAGTACATGGTTTGGGTGATTTTCGGGAGGTTCAAGAGAAGTCATAAACGTATTGTAATTAAAGAATGTTATTAGGGCAATTAAAAAGTGGTTAAATTACCTAGGGATGACGGGGTCATTTGTAACAACCCGCTTAAAATAATAACGGGTGACCATCTCTATACTACATTAAATCAGGAATCTCAAATGGATCAGTCTCAGCACCAACAAACTATACAATAACATATAAGGCTCACTACCCAAAATCATATAAGCGAGATGCCAAAATTTAAATAAATATACAATGGAAATCAAACCAACTATGTACAGCTACTAACAAAGGTAGAATGCACAAGTCTGATGTTGAAAGAAAGTGCTAGTAACATGAAATGAATATATACAAATGACTATACCCGAATAAGTTGTCGGGTCACGGACAGTACAACATCATAAAGGATAAATATAAACATCTATAAATATCCCTTGGGTATAAACCCGATACACAACATGAATCCTACGTAGATTTTCAAAGAAGTAAGAGGCGACTACAATCTAAATCCCGCAACAGTCCTCCCCTGTTACGGCCCCCACGACTCTGGACAGAAGGGCATCTGACATCCATGCGGTAGGACACCTATAATAGTATATACATATAGTAGGAGAGAAATATAAACGGGTCAGATCCCGAGGTGCAAAAATGTTTAGGAAGTGTGTTAACCGTGCATAATAAATCTAAATGCACTATTTCATAATTAAAGTGGAGTCTTACTCTCGTGGAACCCCAAACTCACCTCTCATCTACTAGCGCGCACCTATTCGCATCTTGGAATCTTAATTAAGTTACCCCACCCATAAGGACAAACTACCTTACAATAGGCAAGACCTATACCCGTAAGACCTGCCATCCGAACATAACCCAAGAATCCTTCCCGTTCCAATTACATTTAATTATATTTACACATATATGCCTTACTAGGCTGTAATGGTCCCAATTTATTAACTTACACCAATTATAAGTCTTCATGCATTACTCCTTAACATTAGATTTCATTATAAGAGTTTATTCTCTAATTGTCATACATACTATTAAATAAGGACAAAACTTCTCTCTACTCTCAACATTGCACTACGTTTCATGCGTGGGGCATCTTGCAAAGCGAAATACAAACAAGGAACCCCCTGATACACTACTCCTTGACATTGTCGATCGTAGGGAATCATTATGTCATCCACACAATCATACTATAAATACATATAAGTACAAAGTACATAACTTCTCTCTACTCTCAACATGGCACTGAGTTTCGTGCGTGGCGCGTCTCGCAAAGTGAAATCCAAATAAGGAACCCCCGATACACTATTACTTGACAATGTTGATTGTAGGGATCCATTATGTCATCCACACAATAATACTACGGATACATACAAGTACAAAGGGCAAAACTTCTCTCTACTCTCAAGATGGAACTGTGTTTCGTGCGTGGGGTGTCTCGCAAAGGTAAATCCAAACAAGGAACCCCCTATACACTACTCCTTTACCATGGTGATCGTAGGGATCCATTATGTCATCCACGCAATCATACTACTACTACTACAACTTAGATCACTATCTTGGAACAACCTCAAATTCTCCACTAAATTCTTGGGTTGATGTAACCAAAATTTTCCTTAAGTGCGATACATCAACCCCCAACAATCTAGTACACCATAATCACCCAAGATGTACCCTATAGAGATTTCATATCCTTTTAACCTATAGGATATAATATATATATATATATATATATATATATATATATACAACCATTCATTCTCATAGCCACGTGTACATAACACGTATAATGTACAATTTCCATCCACAATATATAACTGGCTATAGAATGCCAATATATTGTACCATGCTATCATCTTCCAGGGCATCACTCATATACCATCCTGGGGACCACCGGTGGGACTAAATATTACCCACTTCGCAGCCAACACACATACACGACGTCTGAGAAGTGGTCATAGTTCCTAATCGGTAATGAGACGAAACATACCCACCACATCTCATCCCCAAAAAAATGTATATCACATAATAACACAATGGACGACTATGACCTGGGGAATATCCACACTCTGCTCCTCGAGCCAGGGTGCTCACCCTCATCGCGTAACTTCCCAATGATAGCATGTGCGGGGTATGCTTCATAATACAAGTATATATATCATTCACATACACAATATATATACATCCACATGATCCCATCATATAATTAAACCATCACTTACGGTTTAGATATTCACAACATGAGTATACACTTATATTCATATCTCTACAGATATATATTCACATATCCATATAGATATACAAACTGTCTCTTGTTCGTATGTATAAGATTTATAAACTCGGTCATAAGTATACATAATCCTCAATATACTAGCTGTCGTCCCAAACACATTAACTTACCTCGATATATGAATATGATCCTTCACTTGAGTTATATTCATCCATTTCTCCAATGATATAAATCATCTTCCAACATAAATATATCTCCAACATTAAGGTTATCACTCAAAGTTTAGTGTAGGTAACAATCACTACACATCTCATCTATATCCGAAAGTACATCAATATCACTAGTACTAATTTCGACTATTGGTATGCACATAACTAATAGTCTACATGCCTCAAGCTTAACTCAAATTCATTTCAAGTATTGAAATCCCAATTGTTTTTCAAACAATAAATAATTTGTAGGCCTCAAGCTCGAAACTACTTTTATCTCATGATCCCATCATATATTGGGATACCCATAGTAAATCATGTGCTGATATATATATATATATATATATATATATATATATATATATATATATATATATATATATATATATATATATATATATATACTATTTCGACGATAAGTATACCCACGACTATTGGTCGGCAATAAGCTAAATTACCCTCACTTTAGATTACAGTTCAATGCTTCATAATGAACCCTTAACGTTAACACGTTTATGATTTATTCCTTGAGTTTATCATTACTAAGGATACACGACCACTCTCTCTCATTAGTCCCAAATCTTAACCTAAATAGAATCCAACCACTATAAGGATTCAGCACAAACCCCAACCTACGATTTTGAGCCGTACCCTCACCACTCTCTCTCAAAGAGTCCTAAACCGTACGTCGTATGTAAGCTCACTTATGACCCCTAAATAGAACTACTGTTCTCTATGAGATTCCCCACTATATCGATATGACCCTCTCCAATACATGTGTATATTTGTCCTCAAAATAACCCAATACATTCCCGTGATCTCATCATGAGAGAAGTTCACAATGAATCTTCAAAACATGCCTCTAACATCGTATAAGGATGTTCCCAAATCGAGAAACCTAAGAGAATAGGAGTAAAATTCTCCCTAAGAAAAATTATCCAAAATTGCCTTGTTTCCGAATCGATTTGGCCCCTCCTAATCGATTCGGCCCAACTAGACCTGTAAGTCTGCTACATACCGAATCGATTAGCTAGGGGCAAATCGATTCGGCCCTAAAGACCTGATGCTACTGCACGCAGTGTTTATAAAGTAGACGTGACTGTTTTTTTGAAAATACGCGTCTACTTTATTGCTTCATGTATAGGTTTTTAACTAGTGCCTGTAATTTTATATTAATTATATATAAATATTTTGATATTTCATGCATTAAATTATTGCACACATTTTTAGAATTGTTGACCTTGAAGTAAATGTTTTTTGTCTCTCTTTTAATGCAGGACATTATGGTAAGTAGTATAATAGCAAGGTGTTGTTATTTGGATAATATGGCTTGTATTGAAATATTTGAAGATTCTCATTAGATTTCATATGCAATGAGTTGTGTATTAGGTTTATGAATTTGAGAAGTTGGAGTTTTTCATTGAGGTATGGATATGGTGATGAATGTCGGTTCATGTTAGTTTGTGACAGCGATGGTTGCTCATTTGGATATATGTCATTGATTCATTAGCATTGTTAAGTAATACATGTCGTGAACGGGTTGAATGCTCTAATCGAATTTTTGAAGGGGTTGACTGCAGTAATACAAGTTCTAACAGGGTTGATAGTGGTGATACAAATACATTGAGGTTAGAGTCTTTATCATCGGGCACTACAAATGATTTTAATAGTTGCATTGAAAATGACTTTTATCTTGGAGGTGTCGAGATAAGTAAGTCGAAAGTCTATCTTTCGAATGATTGGAAGATTTATATAAGTCATGAGCAGCAGTGTTTTGAAGGAGGTGTAGTGGAATTTCGGGATAAATTGTGAAAGTATGCCGTTAAGGTTTGGTTCAAGTATGTGTATTTGAAGAATGATGAAACTCGAGTGATGGCTGAATGATCTAAAAAGGCTACTGAGAATTGCATGTGGAGAATTCATGCTTATAATAAATGGGTACTTTTACATACGTGCAATGAATAATGAGTATACATGTAGAGGTGTCTTTCTTAGTCCGTCAGCCAAAATGATAGCCTCCAAGTTAGTTTCAACATTGGTAGCTGATGATTTTAGAGATAACCCTCTATTGAGACCAATTGATGTAGTTAGATATATTAAGAAGAATTATGGTCTTGATATAGCTTATCAACATGCATGGCGTGCGAAAGAGATGGTTGTTGTTAATATACATGGTGATGAAAAGGATTCTTATGCATTAATGAATAATTATCGTAACCTTCTATTGCAGTATAATCCCAGGTCGCATTGCATCCTTGACGTGGAACATGAGAGTAAAATATTCAAGAGAATATTTGTAATGTTTAGAGGATATATTTATGGATTTCAATACTATAGACCTGTTTTATTTCTTGATGGTGCTTTTTTGAAGAGCCGGTACTGTGGAACGATATTGTCAACAACTGTAAGGAATGGGAACAATGGTAAATTAACTCTAAATATTTTATTTTGTGTATTGCATTGAAATTTCATTTGTTCCATTCCAGATCATCAAAATACAAGCATAAAAATATAAAGTACCTTTGAATGTATTTGTTTTAGTTCACGTGTACTTTTTATTTTTTTGCGTGTATTTTGATAATATGTCTTATTATGTGTAATAGTAACTAAAGTACACGCATAGTACATGTCAAGTACACGTGAATGTTTTTGTTAATTTCACGTGTACTTTTCATTTTTATGCGTGTATTTGATGATGATGTTGTTATGTTGAATACAAACTAAAGAACACGCATAGTACATGTCAAGTACACGTGAATGTTTTTGTTAATTTCATGTGTACTTTTAATTTTTATGTGTGTACTTTAATGATGATGTTATGTTGAATACAAACTAAAGTACATGCATAGTACATGTTAAGTACACGTGAATGTTTCTGTTAATTTTATATGTACTTTTCATTTTTATGCGTGTACTTTATTGATATGTGTTGTTATTTAGAAATAATAAAGCCAATTACACGTTAAAAATTTAAAGTACCTTGGAATGTCTTTTCTTAGTTCACATGTATTATGCGTGTACATTGATGTTAGTGTTGTTATTTAAAACTAATTCAAAGTACAAGAAAAAGATTGGAAAGTAAACGTGCATGTCTTTTTATCTTTATCACGTGTACTGTAAATTTTTATGTTTTGTCTTATTATTTACAAATAATTTAAATTAAACACATAATATATTTCCCATGTATTTTAAGGTCTGCGCCAGCAACATCAATTTACGATGTGTTCTACATGGATATGTTTTTTATTTTAATTTTGATATATTTTTATATTTCAGGCCTTTTTCCTCTTGCATATGCTATTGTTGATTCCGAAATCGAAGATAACTGGATGTAGTTTCTTGTCAATTTGCATAGTACAGTAGTTGAGCAATATCGAAACATAATATTTATATCAGATCGAAACAATAGATTACTTTTTTTTATAACCCTGAACCTCCATACAAACGAGCCCTTTGGACATCCTCCTGCAAGCTAAACAAGGGGGGACACTATGCATGACCCACCTCACACATGAGCCCCGCTTAAATACTGGCATACCCTTGCGAGGAATCGAACCCACGATCATGCGCCTAACCACACAGCCCTAAGTAAGCCACTAACCAATGGATTACTTGAAGTTATTTCGAGGGTCTTCTCGTTGTCTACACATTCCTACTGCATGCATCATTTACAAAGGAATTAAAAAAGAAAATTCGTGGGAATTATGCTTCATTTCGAAAGAAAATTGTTAAATATTTTTTGTCTTGTGCATATGCTGTCTCAGTAGATGTATTTCACAATAATATTGAAGCATTGAACAATGAAGGAGGAGCTGCTACTGCTGATTTCATTGATAGTTTGCCTCCCGAGAATTGGTCCTGTGCATATTTCCTTGGTAAACGGTATTGTTGATACCAAATTTAATCTGCTGATATGGACCCATCATTTTAAGGCATGTGTCAACCAACGTGGCAATTATAAATACCTCTACCATAGAGCTACTCAAGTGCTGCGAGCAACTCATACATTCCAAACAGCTCAAACGTACCGATCAACTTATGCTCCCCGAGCACCTCATGGGCTCCGAGCAACCCAAGCGTGCCGAGCTACTTAGACAGTCCGAGCAACTTAAGCAGTCTGAGCTACTTAGCGTACAAAACACTCAAGTCAAGATAATCAAAGAGGCGACTGCGCATTAAATGCTCATTATTATCGTACAGATATATATGTTTACTACATAACAACGCATTGTCCTTTGGCATGTATAACCTCAAGGCTATAAATACATTGTAACTTCCTCATTAGAGGGGACCGAAATTTCTTGAGAAAACCACTTGTCAAGAATTCTAGGCAAACAATCGGCAATACAAAACAGTGGATGTAGGCCATTTCCTTAAGGCCGAACCACTTTAAAAATCCACTGTCTCATATTTACTTATTCGTATTTATCTGTGATTAAAATAATTAGATCAAATCTAGTTTTTTACATCAACAGATTGACGCCGTCTGTGGGAAACGACTGTACTCAGCGTTTTTCATCAAAACAATTCATCATCAATGGATGATAATCCGGAATCCAGTAATCGAAACGCTGGGAACCCTCCAAATCCTTAACTTCCCCCCAATGTTCAAGATATGGCTAGAATAATGGCAAATTTAGTCCAAGGGCAAACGGCCATGCAAGAAACCAAGCGTCAACTCATACAAACTGTTTAGGGTGGAGTGTCAGCCCAATCGGGACAACGAAGTGTTCAGAGAAATACCCGTTTACCCTCTTCACGAACTAGGCGAACACTATTCCCAGAGGAATCTCAATCTCGATGCACCGAATCATATCGTACTGATAGATCTAATGATCCTTCTTATCAACCTAGTCGGACTTCATCAGTACGATCCACATATTCTCAACAAAATGTCACTCTATCTCTAGAAATGACCAGTGCTCTAGAAAGATTAAGTAGAGTCTCTCCCTTTGATCGTTTGGGACCTAGGAGGAATAGAAGTCCTCCTAGGATTGCGTCGAGGAACTCCCCACGACCATCCGATCTCAGGGAAGGTTCTGCCCAATCACAACCAGCAGCTCGATCCTAAGAGGCAAATTCAACACTATCACTTGCTCGAACCAATAGGCTCGAGGAGGGAAGCGATGCATAGAAGGGCTCAACTCAAAGGTTGGAGGACAGATTAGGGGAAATGTCTAAGGCTAAGAATCCTCTACAAATAACTTTTGTCCAAGGAACGCCATTTGTACAGGCAATTGTGGATTTCCCCACACCATCAAAATTCAAAGCTCCTATGGTGACGCCTAAATATGATGGAAAAACTGACCCTGTCCTTCATATAGAATAATACCAAGCTACTGTTGATATCTATGCAGTTCCAGATGAGATAAGATGTAGGGAATTTTTAGGAACTCTTACCGGATCTGCTCAGATATGGTACAATAACCTTCCTTAGGGGAAAATTGCGAATTTATTTCAACTAGTAGAACTCTTTATTGGGAATTTTTGTTTTGGAGCAAAGCTAGTCAAATGAGTAGCACACTTGCTAAGTGTTAGACAAAAGACAAGTGAAAGCACCTAGGACTATATTACTCGTTTCAATAATGAGAAACTGGAAGTAATTGATTACGAGGAGGAAACAGTAATTACTGCCCTGATGAGTGGAATGTTACCCAATAAATTGTACTACACTTTAGCCAAAGATCCTCCCAGGATTATTGCAGAACTGATGGCAAAAACAACCAAAATCATGAATGCCGAAGAAGCCATGGCTGCGAAGAAGAACGCAGACAATAAGGAGACCAAGGTGGAGGATGGTAAAACTGAAAAGAAGGATCAGAAGAACAATGGTGGTAACTGGCAATCGAAAGCAAAGCAAACACTGGAACAGATGAAGAAATTTAGAAATTACACTCCTTTAAAGGTAGATATAAATCATATTCTGGAGGAAATCAAGAATAGCGAGGAGCCAACTTGGCCAGCAAAAATGAAGGCAGATCCGGATAGAAGAGATAAGTCCAAATATTGCGAATTCCATAAAGACCATGGTCATACGACCAAACAGTGCATAGCTCTTCAGAATGAAATTAAAACACTCATCAGACGAGGAAAATTGGCTAAGTATGTTGATCGCCAAAATGGTGGAAAGACCAACGACCAAGGAAGAAGTAGATCTAAATCTCCCCGTCAAGCAAAAGAAGACAAGAAAAAAAGTCATGAAGAAGATCCAGAAGATGATCAAGATGATCCCGATCTCCCCAAAAGACCAAGACAACCAGAACGTGAGGTATTTTCAATTTTTTTGGATCATTTAATTATAATGTTATTATAGGTGGAGATGAAGGAGGTGAAGACCTTATTACGGAGAGGAAAGCTTACCTCAATGAGGCTCAAGCTTGCTCGTGCATTCAACGAATAAATCTAGCTAAAGATGATCACCCGAGGAAGGTAAATAAAGACAAGTTGGTCATTGGTTTCTCTAAGAACGACCTAACAGGTGTGCTATATCCTCATGATGACCCATTGGTGATCAAAATGAGAATGAAGGAAGTAGTGATTTCACGAGTATTAGTGGATAATGGTAGCTCGGTAGATATCATGTTCTACCCATATTTTGATAGTTTGAATTTGAAGCTATCCCAATTGGAGCCCTATCATAGACCTCTTCTCGGCTTTATTGACGAGAAAGTTTTTTCACTTGGGACGATCAAGTTGGATATGCTCATCGGTACATGGCCTGCATGTCGAACAGAAAGAGTACGCTTTTTCGTAATGGATAAAAATGTCCAATCAGTTTGTAATATCATCATGGGAAGGGTGGATTTCAAGAAGTTCAAAGCAGTACCATTCACTGTACATCAATGTTTAAAATTCCCAACCAACTTTGGAGTAGGAGTGATGAAGGGCGACCAAAAAGTAGCTCAGGAATGCTACTATTCATCTGCCAAGTAAGAGGAATGCGAAGCATCCAGAAAGAAGACTACTACATATCAAGTGGATGAAACGAAAGAAGCGGAGATTGAAATTCTAGACCCCAGGGACGAGTCTCAGCTAGTGAAGGGATATGTCATAGAGGCTACCGAAAATATCATTCTGGACGATGAGCATCCAGAACGAATAACTCAAATTGGTGCATCACTGGATGTATCAATAAAACAAGAGCTGATAGCATTTCTAAGATGCAGAAAGCAGACTTTTGCATGGAGTCACGAAGATATGCCAGGGATAGACCCAAACTTCCCATGTCACGAGCTCAACGTGAACAAGTAAATCAAGCCAGTGAAGCAACGACGAATGGTATTCAGTCCCGAGAATAACTAAGCTATACAGGAAGAAATAGAGAAACTACAAAAAGCCTCTTTTATTGAGGATGTCAAATATCCTGATTGGCTAGCAAATGTGGTAATGGTGAAGAAGAAAAACAACAAGTGGAGGATGTGTGTGTAATTCACTAATCTTAATAAAGCCTGCCCAAAGGATCATTTTCCTTTTCCTCGAATCGATCAGTTAGTGGATGCTACCTCGGGACATGAATTGTTGAGTTTCATGGATGCTTATTCTAGTTACAACTAGATTAAAATGAGGCCCGAAGACAAGGAGAGTACCTCTTTTATCACCCCAATGGTAACTTATTGTTATAATGTTATGCCTTTTGGACATAAAAATGCAGGTGCAACATATCAGCGACTGATGAATAAGGTGTTTGCAGAACAAATCAGTCGTAACATGGAGGTTTACGTTGATGATATGTTAACGAAGAGCAAGAAAGGTGTTGATCATCTAGTTAATCTAGATCAGACCTTTGATTAACTAGAGAGATATCAAATGAAGCTGAATCCCACCAAATGCATATTTGGAGTACGACACTACACCAAAATGTTAATTTTGTGACTGCCTTTTTGTGACTGCCAATAGGGGTGACAAACTAGCCACTCCCGGGAGCAGTCACAAAATTATTTGTGACTGCCATTAGGAGTGATAAAATTAATTGGTTAAAAAAAATTGATTCAGTTAGTTTGTTACCGCTAATGGGAGTCACAAATGTTACCATATAATTAATTTGTGACTCCTATAAGCAGTCACAAATTTATAACTGTCACAAGCTTATTAGTAGACATAAGTTATGACTCTTATAAGAAGTCACAAAATTATAACTGCTATGAGGAGTCACAAATTTTAGTCTTAGATTTAATTTATGACCGCTATTAGCGGTCACAAATTTGTAACTGCTATTAGCGGTCATAAATTTTGGTCTAAGACTTAATTTGTAACTGCTATTGGCAGTCATAAATTTGTAACTTCTCCCAGCAGTCACAAATTTTGATCTTAGACTCAATTTATGACTGCTATTAGCGGTCACAAATTTTTGACTACTATTAGTAGTCACAATTTTTTTCACCTACTTTAATTTCCCTCTATCTTACGTGAAGAGCTCCCGCTTTAATTTCCCACTCTCTTTCATTTGCCAAAATCTCAAAGACTAATTTCGTTTGTTATTTTATTTTGGTTTTTGTTTGTTATTACGTGACTTCTTCTCGATTTTCGTTTGTGAAGAAGCCATTGATGTGTATAAATTTTTCTTAGCTGTGAAGAAGACGTTGATATGAAGAAGCATTTGCGATTCTAAAACCCTAATTTCTGTGAATCAAACAGGTATATTATTGGGTATTTTTGTTGTATAATTTCTGTCTAAAGCCTAATTTCGATTCTTATTATGTGTGGGTATGTGTGTATATGTAGAGATTTCTGTTTATATGTGTGTGTATGTATAAATTTATGTTTACATGTGTGTGTATGTATGTGTATGTATAGATTTCTGTTTATATGTGCGTTGATGAGTGTATCTATATACAAATTGTATTTTATGTTAATAAGCCCTAGAAATTGTATTGAGGTTATTTTTTTGACAAAATATTATTCAACAACTCTAGACATTATAGTTTTTTGACAAAATATAATCAAATGGATTTTTAATATTACGAGTTTTGCCCGAGCTTTGTGGTCAACGTTCTCTAGACAAAATATAATCAAATCTGATTGTTTTGTTGTGAGTATATCTACACATCGTTTAACCTCTTTCGTTTTTTGAATATTATCTTGTTTGGGAATATGTTAGATTTTTTTCAATAATCATGTTATACTATTCATATTTATTTTATCTAAAAATTAATTAAATAACCATTAGTTTGTTCTCGTTGAAGTTTTGACGTTTTGTGCTTGGTTGAGTTTTCCTATGAGTTTTAATGCAATGATAGTATTAATGCAATGATAAGTCAGATATTATGTTCTAAATATTAGCTCAAACTTCATTTAGTTTTATAATTTACTGAGTTTCTATTTGTTTGTATTGTAGAATTAATGGGGTTTCCATAATATAAAGAGTGGATGGGTGAAAGTTGTAGAGTGGGGCAAGTATACGTTAATGGGGTTAAAGACTTTGTGAATTATGCAACGAAGAATCTCGAAACTGATATTATCCCATGCTCGTGCAATCGTTGTAAAAATGGGAAACGCTTGAAAGGGGTAGATGTAAAAGTACATTTGTTTCATTGGGGTATGCAAGCTGACTACACGTTTTGGCATTTCCATGGGGAGAGGGAATTTAAGTATATTCCAGAAGAAATACTTGTCAATGAAACCGTTCACACAAATGGTGAGCCGTTAGTACATGCTAGGTTAAACGATCTCATAAATGATACGTACGAAGTGCACGCAGCATAAGAAAAGCTAGATAGTAGAGGGAATGCTTTAGGATGTGAGGATCATGTTGGAAACGATACGAACCAAGTTAAGGATTATATACGGTTAAAAGCAGCAGCTGCAACACCATTATACCATAACTCCAACCCCGACCACACAAAGTTATATGCCATGGTTGGGTTGCGCAACTTAAAGAGCAAATTTGGCTTGTCGGGAAAAAGTGTGACGACAATACTCCTCTGGGCGA
Organism: Sambucus nigra; assembly: GCA_949130495.1. Taxonomy (NCBI): domain Eukaryota; kingdom Viridiplantae; phylum Streptophyta; class Magnoliopsida; order Dipsacales; family Adoxaceae; genus Sambucus; species Sambucus nigra. Next base: position 64,999,678 of record OX422220.1, read on the forward strand.
AAGATTTTCTCCCCAAAGAAAATACACTGCCAGTCAATTATCCGATCATGAAGGATAATTTGAAAGGTTTCGGTATGAAATACAAATAAATTCATTGCTGCAAGTATGACTGCATTTTATACTATAAGGAGCATAAGGACAAACGGGCTTGTCCTGTATGTAAGGAACCTAGATATGAACAAAAGATGATAGTACATAATAAACGTTTGTTGAAAGTAGATACGCAAATACCTAAGAAGGTGTTAAAGTATTTCCCTTTAGGTCCTCGATTGAAGAGACTTTACACTATACCTTGGATAGCAGAGGCAATGACTTGGCATGGTCGAGAGGAGGTGGGTGAGAATATCATGCGACATCCGATTGATTCATTTGTGTGGAAATCTGTAAATCAACGATACCCGAACTTTGCTACAGAAATACGCAACGTTCGCCTCGGAATATCAACCGATGGGTTTAACCCGTTTAGCAAATTGAGCACAGATAAGAGTATATGGCCTGTGTTTACGACGCCTTTAAATTTGCCCCCGTCATTGTGCATGAGAAAGGAGTTTTCAATTTTGTCGTTGTTGATACCAGGTCCAAAAGCACCGGGTAGTGACATTGATGTTTTCTTAGCGCCACTAATAGATGAATTGAATGAGTTGTGGGTTGAAGGTGTGAGAGCATTCGACTCATACAAAAAGGAGGAATTCATTTTGAGAGCTATGTTTATATGGGCAATTCATGATTTTCCTGCTTATGGGACCTTATCTGGGTGCAATGTACATGGTTACCTAGGTTATCCTATATGTGGAGAGGAGACTGAAGCCAGCTGGTTTAAGAAAAGTGGTAAACTTTTTTATCATAATCATCGAAGATTTCTGCCCCAAAGTCACAAATTCAGGTCAATACGAAGCAATTTTCTCCCAGAAGGCACCGAGACGCGACCACCTCCACCAAGACTTTCTGGTTTGGAAATTGAAGAAAGGTCATTAAAGGCTGATCAAAAGTTGAGGGGGAAACACTCCATAATTTTGGCCCAAAAGTGTAAAAGAAAGGATGTTGATGTGAAAACGGCGTGGTCGAGGAGATCAATAATGTTTGATTTGCCATACTGGAAGGAACATCCTGTCCGACATGTGATAGACATAATGCACGCTGAGAAAAATATCATTGAGCATCTTGTAAGCACATGCATTGGTGGTTCTCATTCCAAGGATGGAGAAAAAGCCCGTGAAGATCTTCGTGATTTGAAGATTAAAAGATCATTATGGTTGAAAGAAGATACAAACACTGGAAAAAATCATATGCCAGTTGCATCTTATACTTTGAGCATTGAAGGAAGAAATATGTTTTTAGAAACATTAAAGGGCTTGAAGGTCCCTTCTAATTTCTCATCCAACTTACGCAGGATTGTCTGCGACGCAAAAAAAGATTTGAAAAAGTGCAAGTCCCACGATTGGCATGTGATAATGAAGCTTATCCCTCTATTGTTCGGACACTGCTTTTCGGAACACAAGGATCTTCAAAGGGCCATTCTACAAATTAGCTTATGTTTCTCCCTATTGTGTGAGAAAGTTGTCAACAGGACGCACATAATGGCAACGAAAGAAACTTTGGTCGAGGCTATATGTGTTTTGGAGAAGCACTTTACTCCCTCACTCTTTGACATAAGCATCCACCTTTTAGTGCATTTGTGCGATGAAGCACTTTTATATGGACCAGTAAGGTACCGATGGATGTATCCGTTCGAACGATTAATGAAAACTTTTAAAGATTACGTTAAGAATACACGGTACGTTGAGGGGTCTATTGTTGAGGAGTAAATTATGGAAGAGGATTCCTTGTATGCAAAGGAATATATGCCTAACCCAAACGTTGAAGTTCGTGAACGCTTTATTGATGAATTAGAAGAGTTTGATGATGAGGAGGCCCTGGGGAAAGGTAAGGTAGTGAAGCTAACAAGTACACAATATAACCAGGTGGCTCGATATGTATTCGAGACGTATGAAGACATAGATAAATGGAAAATGTGAGTTTATTTAAAGTGTTTTATAAAATAATGTAATATGTTCGATGTTATATTCATTAGAAATTAATATTTTTAGTGTTTTAACCTAGGCAATATAATGAGTGCGGGCATGCCAAGAGGAGGAAGGGAGGCGCGAGCGCAGACAATGACTTTAGGCATTGGGTAGCTTTCGAGGTGACTACAATAATACCTCACTTTTATTTACTATCTTTGCAACATATTCACAATGCAAATACTTTCTTGGTTTCAGTTATTGAAAGCTGGTGAAGTATCGACGAGGCTTGCACGTCTAGCAAATGGGCCTAGTTTTGTAGCCAAGGAGTTTGGACAATATCGTGTCAATGGTTTTGTGTTCTCTTCAAGCACACGTGATATACCCAGATATACCCTCCAACCGGACGACCCCTCAGGGGGCCGACCCTTCATCATGTTCCAGAAGACCCTTCAGGGGGCCGACCCTTCATCATGTTCCAGACGACCCCTCAGGAGGCCGACCCCTCATCAGGTTCCAGACGACCCCTCAGGGGGCCGACCCTTCATCATGTTCCAGAAGACCCCTCAGGGGGCCGACCCTTCATCATGTTCCAGACGACCCCTCAGGAGGCCGACCCCTCATCAGGTTCCAGACGACCCCTCAGGGGGCCGACCCTTCATCATGTTCCAGACGACCCCTCAGGGGCTGAACCTTCACCAGGCTCCAGACGACCCTCTGAGGGTACGACAGTACGAGGTCTAAATTAGGCCAGACTCACTACCGGAGGAATTTTACCCTTGGCCTCGGCTCATAGGCCGAGGGTGACATCATCGCAGCGCGTGGTTTGGGAGACGCGTGTAACAGTGCGCGTGAGGCTCACATGGCACATGGGAGACCGTTATAACAAAATCACACCCTCACGTGAGGGAATATTATGTCATCATTTGGCATCTACAGGTGTCAACAGGGGATTGGCTAGATCATCATTCACATGCACCATGCATACTTGGGGGTACACTACACCCCCAAAGACCTATATATACTTGTCACCTACAACCCTACAAGGGATCTATCAGTTCATGGTAACCCTAGATAAAACTCTGCTTGTACACACAGTAGAGAGAGAGATAGGAGCTTATGTGCATTGTATCCAAGGCCATTAGTGCCCATACTTAGTGGATCACACACTCACAGTGGATGTAGGCCAAATTGGCTGAACCACTATACATCATTGTCCTATTTCCTCTTATACTCATCCCCTTCTACATACTTATACACTTATACATCTCTATGGCTGCCATGGTTACTAATGTTTGAGCTCATTATCACTTATTCGGTGGTGCTAAATCTCAGCATCATCAATTTGGCGCCGTATGTGGGAACCGAGAAAACATCTCTTCCTTTGTGCAGCTTGACCTCACTGGGCACTCTGGTGGTGAGCCAGCACTCCCCCTGAAAGGAGATGTTTCACCATTGAAAAAGACCCACTAAGGTTCTCAAGCTCACCAATCTTTTCTTCAGTTCAGCTTTTCATAGCTCAAACACATGGCACCTGAAATGCCACCACTACCACTTCCCCCGCCGGATGATGGGGGAAGACCCAGTTCCAGTCAGCCGCCGCCTCAGTCTGAGATGGCTGATGTGGCGGCAGCCTTAAAGTCTCTGGCAGCAAGCCAGCGGATGATGCAGGAGCAGTTCACAGCTCTAAGCCAGAACATACTAAGACCACCAGGGGTTTCACCTGAGACGATTACTCCGGCAACAGCTCCAGGACAGCATGAGGCCAGGGGACCACCCCAGGCACCACGCAAAGACCTGCCACCACCTCAGCGACGTAGGGATGTTGCTGACCCCCGGCGTCTATGCCTGGGGAGGCAAGGAAACCCTTGCCCGGAGGGCAGGTATGACGATCTGGAGGGAGAGGAGGCCCCAATAGAATGCTGGGAACCGTATGAGGTCTCGAACAATACTGTACGACCTCTCTAGGATAGTAGAGGAAAGTGCGGGAGACCAAATCCTGATGATCACCCGAGAGGCTCTGCTTTTGATCGCTTGAGCAGAGGGTCAGCCTTTGAGAGGCTAGGCCCAGTAAATGACCTGCGGGAAAAATTATCTAGGTCAAGAAGTGTTGCGAGGTCCAGGAGGGAGGCAGCAGATGGCCGACCCCAAGGACGGGATGAAGGCCAAAGGTAAGTAAACAGCCGACACAGGCCTGCTGCAGCAGAACCCTCTGTCCACCTTAAAGAGGCGGCAGGGGATAACATCGTCCAAGACGACCCTGTGAGGCCCTAGAATGACTCAATCCAGCGGCTGGAGGATAAGATTGATGATATACTGAAGAGCCGGGACCCTCTTCAGAAGGGATACACCATAGTCTCACCCTTTTTGGAAAAGATAGTCAACTTCCTTACGCCATCAAGGTTCAAGCCACCTGAGGTCACCCCAAGATACGACGGGAGCACCAACCCTGTCCACCATGTCGAGATGTATCAATCAGCAGCAGACATATACTCTATCTCAGATGAGATGAGTTATCGTGCCTTTTCTGGTACCCTGACAGGGGCTGCACATGTCTGGTACACGTCTCTTCTAAAAAATTCCATTAAAAACTTTAAGCAGTTGGCAGACCTGTTCATCCACAACTTTTGCTTTGGGGTGAGGCCACAGAAAAAGACCACCCACTTGCTCTATGTTAAGCAGGAGAAGAATGAGAGTCTGAGGGACTACATAGCCAGATTCAATAAAGAGAAGCTGGAGGTGGAAGACTATGAGGAGAGCATAGCTATGACAACCCTGATTGGAGGAGTCCAAAAGGGGAAACTGTTATGGAAGCTTGCTAAAGACCCTCCGAGGACAATGGCTGAATTGCTGTCGACAGCAGGGAAGGTGATGAACGCCGAAGAGGCGATGGCCGCAAAATATGAAGACGAAAAAGGATTTGCTAGTGGGGGTAGATACCCTAAGAAGAACAAAAAGGGGAAGAAGAGGTCTACGGATGACAAGTTCGCTGGTTACACCCCTCTAACGGTCAGCTGTGAACAGATTCTCAATGAGATAAAGAGTGACCGGTCCCTGAAGTGTCCTGAGAAGCTGAGGGCAGCCCCCAGTAAGAGGAATAAAAACCTGTGGTGTGAATTTCACCAAGACCACGGCCACGTAAGAGACAAATGCTTTGCTCTGAAAGATGAGATTGAGAAGATGCAGAAAGAAGGGAAGCTCAGAAAGTACGTCGACAAAGGTGCCTTCAAGAGGGGCCGAGGGGATGACCCCAAAAAAGAAGCGAGGCGATGAATGTAGAGAAGGTCCTCAAAAAAGAGGGGACGACCCTTCTGATGATGAGGACGACCCTGACCTCCCGCCGAGAGACGACCACGGCACTGTCAAGAGGCTTAATATGATCTCGCTCAGTGTGGGAATGATCTCCGGGGGTCTAGCTGGAGGAGGGTCTGAGGTCGCCGACAGGAAGGCTCATGTGGCTGAGGCCAAGGCAGTGACGAAGACGGTACACTCGACCTCTCTAGAGGTCAAGTCAGAAAATAGGAAGAAGGTTGATTTGGACACTCTGGTAGTGGGATTTTCAAGAATGGACTTCAAAGGCCTCTTAGCCCCACATGATGACCCTCTCGTCATCACTACCAGGGTTCACGGGTGCGAGGTGCCGAGGATCCTAGTAGATGGGGGCTCATCTGCAGACGTGATGTTTTGGCCGTGCTTCAAAGCCTTAGGTCTCCGTCGTGATAGACTTGTCCCGTACCATCATCCATTGATTGGGTTCAGTGGGGAAAAGGTTCATCAACTTGGAGTGTATGAGGCTGATGTCAGGATGGGGGACGAATGGCCGAGATGGCTCACCAAGAAGGTCAGTTTCTTTGTGATGGATGAGCATGTGTTTTCGGCCTACAACATCATACTGGGGCGTGTGGCCCTCAAGGGGTTTGAAGCTATGCCGTCTACGGTCCATCAGATGATCAAATTTCCTACCCCTTACGGGGTGGGGGAAGTTCAAGGAGACCAGACGACAGCGAGAGAATGTTACTACAACTCCGCTGAAGAAAGGGATGCACACAAGAGGGCTACGACCACTTACAATATTGATACCCTAGACCCCAGGGATGAGACGAAGCTAAAGAAAGGAGAGGCCGTGGAAGAGGTAGAATCCATCATCCTCGATGAGGATGACCCTGAAAAAACTGTCCAAGTCGGCAAGTATCTGAAGCCCAACATCAAGGAAGACCTCATTAAACTGTTGAGGAGAAGACGAAGCATCTTCGCATGGAGTCATGTAGATATGACGAGGATTGACCCTAAAATAATGTGCCACAACCTCAATGTGGTAGAGGGAGTGAAGCCGGTAAATCAGAAGAGGAGAATTTACTCTAGAGAAAAGTATGAGGTCATCAGGGGCGAGGTCAAAAAATTAGAAGACGCTGAATTTATCAGAGAGGTCATTCACCCTGAATGGCTATCCAATGCAGTCATTGTCACAAAGTCCAAAGGGAAGTGGAGAATGTGTGTGGACTTTACAGACCTCAACAAGCACTGTCCCAAAGACAGCTTCCCTCTCCCCCGCATTGACCAGATGGTAGATGCTACAGCAGGCCATGAGCTCATGAGCTTCATGGATGCCTATTCAGGGTATAACCAGATCTTCATGAACCCTGAGGACTCGGAGAGGACAGCCTTCATCACTGACAAGGGGACATACTGTTACAGGGTCATGCCCTTTGGCCTAAAAAATGCGGGGGCAACGTACCAGCACCTCGTAAATAAAATGTTTGAAGACCAAATTGGGAAGTCTATGGAGGTCTATGTAGATGACATGCTGACTAAGAGTCTGAAGGCAGAGGATCATGTGGCAGACCTGGAGAGGACCTTTAATATGATGGAAAAATACAAGATGAAGCTTAATCCGACCAAGTGTGTCTTCGGGGTCGGAGCAGGGAAGTTCTTGGGGTTCATTGTCAACCAAAGAGGCATCGAGGCTAATCCTGAAAAGATAAAGGCCCTTGTTGAAATGAAGACCCCCAAGTCCATTAAAGACGTTCAGAGACTCACAGGAAGAGTTACTTCCTTGAACAGGTTCGTGTCTAGGGCCACAGACAAGTGTTTGCCATTATTTAAGATCCTTAGGAAGGCATTCGAATGGAGTGAAGAGTGTGATGCGTCTTTCGGGGACCTAAAGTCATACTTAGGGTCTCCCTTGCTGCTGTCACGACCCGTGCAGGGTGAACGACTTTATGTATACCTCGTCGTCTTAGAGTCGGCCATCAGTGCAGCCATTGTGAGAGACGAAGACGGGATATAGAAGCCTGTGTATTTTAACAGCAAGGCACTCCAGGGGGAAGAGCAAAGATACCCGAGGATGGAGAAGTTAGCCTACGCCTTCATCCATGCCTCAAGGAAGATGAAGCCGTACTTCCAGTCCCATACAATAGTCATCCTCACAGACTCTCCTCTCAGGCAGGTCCTACACAAGCCAGAAAAATCAGGCAGGCTAATGGTCTAGGCTGTAGAGCTGGGGGAGTTTGACATAGTGTATCAGCCTAGGATGGCCATTAAGGGGCAAGCGCTGGCGGATTTCATTGCTGAGTTTACTTGGGAAGGTGATGAAGCCGAGGGCGAGACCCTCGGGAAGACAGATACACAACAAGACAGGCCCACCGACACACCCGCAGATAGGGCTGAGACAAGCACTGCTAGAAGGAAAGCAACTGAAAATGAAGAGGTAAGATACATCTTTAGACAAGGATCCCTCTCCGAGGGAAATTTTTCAGAGGGAAAGACTCTGTGGAGCCTCTTCGTTGACGGGTCCTCTTGTGACAACGGAAGTGGAGCTGGACTGATATTATCAGCACTCGATGGCACAGACGTTGAATACGCCCTGAGGTTCAACTTCAAAGCCTCCAACAACGAGGCTGAATATGAGGCCTTGGTAGTAGGCCTCTCCTTCGCCAAGTCTCTTAGTGTCGGCCAGATTTTGGTCCATAGTGATTCAAGGCTAGTAGTGAATCAGATACTAGGAGCCTACGAGGCTAAGGAGGAGAGGATGGCTAGGTACCTTGAGAAAGTGAGGTCATTACTGAAAGGCTTCAGAGAAGTGAAATTAAAGAGGATACCTAGGCTCGACAATGGCCGTGCTGATGCCCTTGCGAGGTTGGTCTCGACAACTAGGACAGACATCAAGAGGACGGTTCCAGTAGAAATTTTGCTTCAGCCAACTATTGAAGACGCCGAGGGAATACTTCGTAATTGCCTAAATGTTTCTCAAGAAGCTTCATGGATGGACCCTCTGATCAGATACATTAAAGAGGGTGAGATGCCAGAAGCAAGGCAAGAAAAGAAGAAGCTGAGGTACAAGGCTGCAAAATTCACTGTCATCGGAGACACCTTGTACAAAAAGGGGTTTTTGCGCCCCTTACTTAGGTGTGTGCATCCCTCAGAAGTCTCTTCCATTTTGCAAGATGTGCACGAAGGATCGTGCTCAAGCCACATCGGGGGCAGATCCTTAGCGAAGAGGGTGATCACCCAAGGGTACTGGTGGCCGACCTTGTGGAAAGACGCAGCGGCATATGTAAAAAAATGTGACAAATGTCAAAGATTTGCCACCATCCCTCACCAGCCCCATCAGACTCTTACTTCCATTACATCCCCATGGCCATTTGTAGTGTGGGGAATTGACCTAGTAGGACCCTTGCCTAGGGCCATCAATAACTATCGGTTCCTCATCATAGCCATTGACTATTTTTCAAAATAGGTGGAAGCGGAGCCGATGGTGACGATCACATAGCAGAAGACCTTCCAGTTCATCTGGAAAAATATTATATGCATATATGGTCTCCCCAACACCCTCATCTCGGATAACGGGACTCAGTTCAAGAATACCTCTGTACAGAAGTACTGTGAAAGGGTGAGTATCAAAAAATTTTTCTCCACCCCAGGCCGACCTCAGGCCAATGGGCAAACAGAAGTTACAAATAAGACAATCCTAGATGGAATCAAGAAGAGGCTTGAGGAGGCAAAAGGAAGATGGGTCGGGGAGTTATATGCCGTGCTGTGGGCATACAGGACGAAAGTGAGGACCTCTACCGGAGAGACCCCATTCATACAAGCTTATGGCTCAGAAGCCGTCATCCCCACTGAGATTGAGTTTTCTATGCATAGAGTCCAAATGTATGACACCCAAAAAAATGCGGAAGAGAGGAGACTCGACTTAGACCTGATTGAGGAAAGGAGGGAGGATGCTGAGATAAGGCAGGCAGCCTACTAGCAGAGGACCGCAAGGTTTTACAATCAGAGGGTGAAACAGAGGCCCATCACAGTGGGGGACTTGGTCCTCAAGAAGACTTGGCAAAAGCCCAACAAGCTCCATCCTAATTGGCATGGCCCATATAGGGTCATCGATGAAGTCGTCCCTGGGACCTATAGACTAGAAAACCTAGAAGGGGAACCTTTTTCCAACCCCTGGAAAGCAGATCATTTGAATAAATACTATTAGTAGTGTTGTAAGGTCTTGATAGACCATAATTGTAATAAGAGTTACTCCAACAGAACACTTGGAAAATTAATGATAAATATCAGTGCTTCCCCTCATCCTATGGTTATCAGTTCTAGTACGCATGGAAACATCTACAGAGAACCACCCTTGGCTATAATGAGGGCCAGTGGAGGGGACGACCCCACCACTGTCCTCAAGAAAGACGAGGGAAAACTTTGTTAAAACCCATTAATTTGGTAAGTTGAACCCTCGGCTATAATGAGGGTCAGTGGAGGGGACGACCCCACCACTGTCCTCAAGAAAGACGAGGGAAAACTTTGTTAAAAACCATTAATTTGGTAAGTTGTACCCTCGGCTATAATGAGGGTCAGTGGAGGGGATAACCCCACCACTGTCCTCAAGAAAGACGAGGGAAAACTTTGTTAAAAATCATTAATTTGGTAAGTTGAACCCTCGGCTATAATGAGGGTCAGTGGAGGGGACGACCCCACCACTGTCCTCAAGAAAGACGAGGGAAAACTTTGTTAAAAACCATTAATTTGGTAAGTTGAACCCTCGGTTATAATGAGGGCCAGTGGAGGGGACGACCCCACCACTGTCCTCATGAAAGACGAGGGAAAACTTTGTTAAAAATCATTAGTTTGGTAATTTGATCCCTCGGCTATAATGAGGGCCAATGGAGGGGGCGACCCCACCACTGTCCTCAATAAAGACGAGGAAAAACTTCATTAAAAACCATTAGTTTGGTAATTTCATCCCTCGGCTATAATGAGGGCCAGTGGAGGGGACAACCCCACCACAGTCCTCAAGAAAGACGAGGGAAAACATTAAAACCATTAATTTGGTAAGTTGATCCCTCGGCTATAATGAGGGCCAGTGGAGGGGACGACCCCACCACTGTCCTCAAGAAAGATGAGGGAAAACTTCATTAAAAACCATTAGTTTGGTAATTTGATCCGTCGGCTATAATGAGGGCCAGTGGAGGGGACGACCCCACCACTGTCCTCAAGAAAGATGAGGGAAAACATTAAAACCATTAATTTGGTAAGTTAATCCCTCGGCTATAATGCGGGCCAGTGGAGGGGACGACCCTATCACTGTCCTCAAGAAAGACGGGGGAAAACTTTATTAAAAACCATTAGTTTGGTAATTTGATCACTCGGCTATAATGAGGGCCAGTGGAGGGGACGACCCCACCACTATCCTCAAGAAAGTTGAGGGAAAACTTTATTAAAGCCATTAGTTTGGTAATTTGATCCCTCGGCTATAATGAGGGCCAGTAGAGGGGACGACCCCACCATTTTCCTCAAGAAAGACAAGGGAAAACTTTATCAAAACCATTAGTTTGGTAATTTGATCCCTCGGCTATAATGAGGACTAGTGGAGGGGACGACCCCACCACTGTCCTCAAGAAACACGAGGGAGAGGTTAGTGATTATACAAAAAAAAAATTCACAGCACAAATTGTACAAGAAGAAAATATGGAAGACAGTAAAGGAGATGATAGTATAAATGAAATTCCAGTGTCATACAAGATAGAGTACAAAAATGTTAATTACATCAAGAGGGTATGGGCTACACAGAGCCACCCTATGGAACAATATCAGAGGGCAGGGACTCAACATCCATCAGAGGGGTTTCCTCAATGACCACAACCGGCTGATCCTCAGATGTGCCGACAACCTCGACTTGCACTTGTGATTCCACCTGAGTCAGAGCCTCGGCGATCAGAGGGTCGCCCAATCTGACTGCTTCAATCATCGGGCGGACCGAGGAGACGACATCACCAAACCTGAGGACGACCCACCGGCAGGCCGTCCTGATTCCTCTCTCCAAATATTCAAGGTCGAAGCCTTGAAACTCGTCAGAAATTTTATAAGCTTCAACAGCATCAGCCTCGGCTTTCCTGATGGCTACTTCAAGATCAGTCTTGTGCTTGACCCCTATGTTGGTCAAGGCCTCGTCCTTTTCCTTGATAAGCAAGTCTTTGGCCTTAAGGTCCTCGTCGTGCTGCCTCGTCAGCTGGTCCAGGATCCTTGCATGCTCAGTCCTGGTACTTTCCAACTTGGCCCTTGCAGTATCAAGCTCCGATTGAAGATCTGCCTCGTGTTAAATAGCCCTCTCGTCTTCATGGAACTTTGCTTTGTTCTCAGCCATCCACTTGGTGGCCGAAGTAAAGGCGCATATAGACTGCACAATAAAAATAAACAGATGTCAAGAGGCCGAGGAAACAGTTGGTGAAAGAATGAAATTAAAAGAAGTGGGTCAAGACCAATACCTGTGCAAGGGCGTGCAAACCATAGTCCTACACTTTGGCAGGAGGCATCTTTGACAGGAACTCGTAATCAGCGGTCGAGGGGGAAGAAAACATTGAGGCCTTGGCTGCCCTCAAGTTTGTGATCAGTTATGAGGGCTCGGCCCTGAGATGTGCCAGGTTCTAGGACCAGAAGGCCCCCATGATGGATGAAGAAGCAGTCCCTTCAGATGCTTCGACCCTGGCCCTCGTCCGAGAATCCGACCGAGGGTCAACAGGAGCCTCAGGCTCCTTTCTTTTGTGGATATCGGCGGTCGGCTCAACAACCGTCGACCCAGCGACCTTCGTCTTCCTCGGAGCCTACTGAGGATCCTTACCCTTCTACTTGGCCAAGCCGGATAGTAAGCTGGGAGAAGTCATTTACCAAAGGTAGTCTGATACTCCTGCAGGACGACCTGAAAAGGGTACGACACATAAGAAAAGTACAGGGATAAAGAGGAAACACTTCAAAAATAAGTAAAGAAGGAAAAATGTCCAGTATAACTCACATAGTTTTGTCAGAGGGCCGACCCTCAGACCAGCTTCTTTGAGGAACCGAGGGGTCATCAAATCTTTGAATTTTGCAATCTCACCCCCTCTCCCTCGTCCCCTCTGATACTCAATGATGTCCTTTTCTTCCAGACTAAGTCCGGGGTCTGACCTAGCCTTCATTGATGGGTTAGACCATCTACAAGGGACCCTCGGACCATCGACAATAGGGGATGCCTCGGCGGAGAACTCCCACTCCCCAGAGACGAAGAAGAATCTCTTTTTCCAATCGTGGTTGGAGGTTTGCGCCACGTGGAGGAGTTTCTTCTCAGACCTCCTCGCCCCCAGATGATTGTATCCGGGCTGTTTGGACGAGGAGGTGATATTGTAGCAGACCAAGAATACGTCAGCCGAGGGATCGTCAGTGAAAGCATTCTTCCACAGGGAGATGTAGCCCAGGATCGTCCTCCAAGAGTTGGGAGGAAGTTGAGAGGGGGCAACACCAAGGGCTGACAGGATATCTACGATAGCAGGATGCAGAGGGAATCTGACACCAACCTTGAACATTTGTTCATAAACTACAACCTCTCCCTCTTCACAATCAAAAACCCTATCAGACTCAGAGGGAACCCTCATAGTTATGTTGGGGGGCACTCCATAGGCATGTCTCCACAACAAGAGATCGCGGTCCCTAACGGAGGAGATATAGGACGAGGCATGGGAGGTATCAACCTGGTCATCTGTATCATCGCCCTCGTCCTCAGTCCCCTCTCCCTCGACCTCGTCATCTGCTAGAGGTCCATGGGTAAAGGCCATCTGGAAGGCATGTGGAGATATGGTTGTCACAGGGACAACCTCAGAGGGGACCATACCCTCGGCCTCTTGGCCTGGGCTTAGGTCAGATGTCTCTCTCCTACCGGAAGGTCCATCGCCAGTTGGCGAGGATGCTCTCTCGTCCATCTCACTTGAATGACTCTCGGCTGGACGAGAGGATGACCCACAAGACTCAGACGGTTCAAATGGTTTTATTGTGGCAAGAGGAATGGGAAAGATGGGTCGTACCCAGTTAGGGTCGACCCCTCATCTCTTCTCTTCCTCTTCCTCTATTCATCTGATCTCTGCAAAGAGCTTCTCTCTCGAGGATGGGAATTCAGATGCTAAACTATAAAGCCTCTTAAGCATTAAAGGGAGGACCCTACACTTAGAGAATTTAACTAAACTTAGCTACAAACAAGTTGGCAGTTGACCAGATTGGACTTTTGGATTGAAACAAAGGAATTCAAGGGTTTTGATCAAGAACACTCAAGAACCAGTTGCCGGAGGAGACACCGAAAAACGTTATGAGACAACCCAAGGAAAATTCAGCCCTACGAGCCTAAAAAGCAAACAAAAATGAAGATAAAAGAGAGCGCTGGGGCAAAGGGATTACCTGATAAAGAGAGAGCAAGAACTGCCAAAGTTGCAAATCTTGAAGGATCGAAGACTGCAGAAATGGCAATGAAGATTGGTGAAAGGCTAGAGAGAGAGAGCTTGGGCGCGAAGAAGAAGAAGAAGAAGAAGAGAGAGAGAGTTCAAAAATCTCTTAAATACCTTAGTAATGAATGGGCCCATTAACTAAGGCATCATTAGGGCACAAAACCCCAGGCAAAGTATGCAGTCGCCATGTCTTGGAAACTGGAACAACAATGAGTATCTGCCCAGGTGTCACTCACCTAACTGATCATACACACATCTCAATTACAACACTATCCCTCAGCCATCTCAACAGCACCTATGGCTAAGGGCTGGGGGGTGATTGATATACCTAGATATACCCTCTAACCGGACGACCCCTCCGGGGGCCGACCCTTCATCATGTTCCAGACGACCCCTCAGGGGGCCGACCCTTCATCATGTTCCAGACTACCCCTCAGGGGCCGACCCCTCATCAGGTTCCAGACGACCCCTCAGGGGCCGCCCCTTCACCAGGCTCCGGACGACCACTCAGGGGGCCGACCCTTCACCAGGTTCCGGACGACCCTTCGAGGGTACGACAGTACGAGGCCTAAATTAGGCCAGACTCACTATCGGAAGGAATTTTGCCCTCGGCCTCGGGTCATAGGCCGAGGGTGACATCATCGCAGCGCGTGGTTTGGGAGACGCGTGTAACAGTGCGCGTGAGGCTCACATGGCACATGGGAGACCGTTATAACAAAATCACACCCTCACGTGAGGGAATATTATGTCATTATTTGGCATCTACAGGTGTCAACAGGGGATTGGCTAGATCATCATTCACATGCACCATGCATACTTGGGGGGTACACTACACCCCCCAAGACCTATATATACTTGTCACCTACAACCCTACAAGTTATCGATCAGTTTATGGTAACCCTAGCTAAAACTCTGCTTGTACACACAGTAGAGAGAGAGAGGAGCTTATGTGCATTGTATCTAAGGCCATTAGTGCCCATACTTGGTGGATCACACACTCACAGTGGATGTAGGCCAAATTGGCTGAACCACTATACATCATTATCTTATTTCCTCTTATACTCATCCCCTTCTACATACTTATACACTTATACATCTCTATGGCTGCCATGGTTACTACTGTTTGAGCTCATTATCACTTATCCGGTGGTGTTAAATCTGAGCATCATCAACACACGAGTTAAAACTCAATGGAAAATAAAACAGCGGCATTTCATATAAAGTATTAACTCGTTTCAGGGCAAGCGCGAAAGATAAAAACTTGATAGAAGCTGAGATGACGTATTATGGGATTACAAACCAAATTATCCTACTAGATTATATATCTTTCAGCATACCTGTATTTTACTGTGATTGGGTGAGAGTGGAGGACAAGAATGCATGTATGGTCGACCCTGACACCCACATGGTGAAGGTTGATTTGGCCAAGTTGAAGAGTAAAGACAATGTTAATGATGAGCCATTCGTTTGTGCATTCCAAAACTTAAATAAAGTGTTTTATGCAAAGATCCCCAACAATGATCCATGGTCTGTTGTTTTACATTCTCCTCAGCGCTTGACTACATCGGTAGACGATATAGAGGCACCTATCGAGATTCATTCTATTCTGGATGACAACCCAGAATTAAAGAAATTACTAAACGCGTTAGAGGAGTAGATGTTTAATTGTGGCATGTTATGTTGGTTTCAGTTATCAAAACTTTTAGAATATGTGGAAAAGGTATAACTTATATTATATTTTTTATATTATTTCCTTACTCTTGTATTAACATATGAACTAATGCATAAATATAAAAATGCAGAAAATGGCGTCCGAGAATATAATTCCATCATCCAGGCCAGAAAGTTCAAGTCATGATGAACATTATTCCATTGATTCTCGTGCTAACGTTTCCCTTAACCTATTTGGTTTGCCAATAGGTGGCAATAATCCTTTTAAAGCTCGAGCCTTGTCTTTGTTAAAATATTATATTGGCTTAAAATATGAGAGTTGGGATACGGTTGAGCAAGTAAAAAAGGACGAGTTGAGCAAGTAAAAACGAACGAGTTGAGAATGAATTCGTCTCGCGTGAAGCATGTGAGGCAAAATTAAAACAACGACACCAAGGCCAGGTGAACAGGGCTAAAAATACTGATGTCCATTGTCTTGGTCGGATGTAGTATGCTGAGAAAACAAAGGAGATGGTATAAACCCTTTCTTATTTTAATGTGTATATATATTATATGTCTTGCTCAAATAGTTAATGGAAAATTAATTTATAGGTGCTTAACAATAAACGACCTGTTGATCGTTCGGAAGTGTATCTCGAAAGTCGTAGGCAGAAAACTGGGGAGCTTCACCCAAAGGTAGCTGATGATATGGTGAGTTTCGTAATCTCAGTTGTAATAATTAAATTCCTTCAAGTTTTGTCGTTCAATGGTTTTAATCGATTCATAAATAATTTTGCAGCAAAAATTGAGTGAGCTGAGAAGTAGTCAAGGTTCTTCAAGCCAAAACAGTATTGATACAGATGCATTGACTGCCTTTAGAGGAAAAGATACTAGGGGGGCGACTCGTGGTGTTGGACCCGTGTCCAAAAGTAAACTTAAGTTAATTGCTCCTATAGTATCACAGTT
Source organism: Sambucus nigra (assembly GCA_949130495.1). Taxonomy (NCBI): domain Eukaryota; kingdom Viridiplantae; phylum Streptophyta; class Magnoliopsida; order Dipsacales; family Adoxaceae; genus Sambucus; species Sambucus nigra. The sequence goes on from OX422220.1 coordinate 65,016,032, forward strand.
GACTAGAGCAAAGACACGAGAAGAAAAACATGATGAGTATATGGCATTTCTCAATCACCCGTTACCATGCTTTTAAGTGCTTTTGAATCGAATCGATTGAAAATACCAAATCCAAGTCCTCGCAATTATACTCCTATCCCACATCCAAGTCCTCGTAATTACACTCCAGTTCCGCATTCAAGTCCCCATGATTACACTCCAGTTCCTCATTAAAGTCCCCATGATTACATTCCTACCCCCCGTCAACAGAGCCAAACTTTGGAGATTCAACTGAGCCAAACTTTGGAGATTTAACTGATCCTTCACATGATCCATATGTCGATTTATTAGATTTTTCAAATCAGAGAAAGATTGCAAGTGGACAAGTTGTTGCTTCAGCTGCTACTGGAACGGTGGTGCATGGCCATCAATTGCTGATATTTGAACGTAAGGTTTACGTTAGTAGTGTTGAGCCAGGAGAAGAGAATCATCTGTTGTATCGTCGAAGTCATGGGGCGGACACTATTAAGGATGTCGAGAAATCTTGGGTGGTTTGGCCGTTGCTTTGTCTTATACTTAAGTGATCCAGAGTAATTTGTCTTGAGAAATTTGAACAAATTGTCAAAGTGAACAGTTAGTAGTGTTTGAACTCTATTTTAAACATTAGTAATCTGTTTTGAATCAATTAGTAATCTGTTTTGAATGTCTTTCGATCTAGAACCCGACATAATTGTTAAGTGTGTGAACTTTAGTTGGAACGAAGTCGGAAGAATGGGAAGAATATGTGTTCACATTGTGAATTACGTCCTAATTATATCTGCGGATTTACAACCGGACATTGTACGCAACAGCCCCGTTAGCAGGGGTGATTGGGTTTGATAAATTCTCAATTTTGGTGCTGAGTATCCCCCGGCACGTGTGGGGTTGCATTTTTTGGTTCCGGACCTGTTACATACATTAGATATACCATATGGGTCCAAGAAATCCAGTTGAAGGTGGCCTAATGATCAAATTTCATGAGATTTAGGAAATCAGCAAAGCAGGAAGTTGGATCCCAGCATCCGAATTGATTCGGTTTATCACCGAATCGATTCGACCCCTTCTAGTAGCCAATTAAGGGTTTGCAAATCGATTCGGGTTACTTCCGAATCGATTCGGCAAACCAAAAGTGTCAGGTCTCTACATCCGAATCGATTCGGTTTATCATCGAATCGATTCACCCTTAGACAGTATTGCATTCGAGAGTTTTGAATCGATTCGGTTTAACTACCGAATTGATTCGGTTCACCTAGTCACTTAAAATTCCCTCATTTGTTTAAATCAACTTCTCATTCTCTCTTCTACCTTAGCCGAAGACCTCCACCTCTCCCATATCATTTCCTTTATTTTATTCATTTTCACCCTCATGGCTTCCTCATCCAGGGCATCCTCATCTAAGGTTACTAATTCAACCCTCTTAAATTGTTTTCAAATCTTGTTCTTTGTATAAAAGTGGGGTTAAATTTATTCTTGTAAAATCCACATTTTCTGCAGGAAACTTCATATTTTCTCATTGTTTGTGATGTGAATCCAACAAATACAACTTTTTTATGTTGCTTTGATGATTAAGTTGTATTTGTTGGGGTTGTTTCACTTTGAAAATGCCATTTTCACCCTACTTTCTATACATTGCACGCTATATGTTCGATAGAATGCCTCTGTGAAGGTTTTGTGCGCTAAAGCTCCATCTTCGCACCTTTTATCGCACTTTCTTGTTGAATTATCCTTTTTGAGTGTGGTGTGCGTCGGTTACGTCTACTCGACCAATTTTTCCCAACGCGCACCCTCCAAACCTAGTTTCCCCAAATTTCACGATTACTTTGATTTTATGCATCGCACTTATGGTGTGTGTATTGAATTAATATTTTCTAGGTTCCTTCGATCACCAAGCCATCATCCAATGCGGTTACTGGACGGGGAGGCGCTGGTTTTGAATCTTTTCATTCCAAGGATGAGATAGAGTGGTATCGGGCCATGTTCAAAACCAGTGGCCCGATTGCTATTGAGAAGGAGGTGATTTTAGATGAGATGTCGGCTTCTGTAAGACGGTATTTAGCCAAATTCAATTGGGAGGCCCATCTGTCCATGAGAGGGGAGGTCAACGAGGACCACGTGCGCTGTTTTTATGCTTCTCTAGTATCTACGCGCGGCGGCACGTATGAAGCATATGTGAGAGGGAGGCGGATTACTATTTCTAATCCCATCTTGGCTGCGCACCTTAGGGGGGCTTCTAACCCCGATCTCTATCATTACTCGGTCCTCGCAGATGCGCCTCAGCTTCCACAAGAGGTACTTATTACACGTCTTGCACCCGATAAGATTTGGGCGGGGGAGACTTTCTCCACTTCGGGCATGCCCGATGTACATCATATCCTCCATCTCATCGCCGTTAATTACATCATTCCAACTCAGACCAAGGCTATCCTCCGTTACAAGCAGGACCTCTTCTTATACAGTCTTTTAGGGGATGACATGGTCATCAGTCTTCCTGCCCTCATGTTGCATCAAATAGTGAACGCTACCTATAGCGAGAAGGGAACCACAACTCTTCCTTTTGCGCGACTGATTTCTCGAATTTGCAGGGATGCCGAATGTGAGGTCTTGGGCAGCGACAAGATACCTAGGCTGCCCAAGGTGTTTAATGATAAGACCATTGCTAAAAGCTTGGGGCAAGATTATTGGGAGAGGAGGAAAAAGCGTATGTTGGATGCTCCTGATGCCCCTGATGCTCCTATCCCGGATATTCCGGAAGTGCCTCATCCAGTCCCACCTTCTGTGCCTCCTACTATTGACCCCATTACATATCTCGGGGTTCGAATGGATGAGTAACAGGCTAATTTTATTGAGTTTCGGGGCATCTATATGGAAAACTTCGCATCGTTGCAGGGTGATTTTACCGAGTTTCGGGACACTTATATGACGAACTTCGCATCCTTACAGGCTGACTATCAGCGAGATACTTCTATGATTGCCCGGGCACAGATGGATTTGTTTGCTCATATTCGAGGGGGCGAGGCTGCTATGCCTCCTTACCTTTATGATCCCTATGCCCCTCGGGACCCCACCGCGCCCGAGTCCTTGAGCCGCCATCCAGACCATATGTAGGGCGTTGTCATCCCGCTTTCTCTGTTGCTAACTTTTGTGGTTCTTTATTTTGATTTTTGGGTTTGTAACTTTGTAGTTGTGTAGTGGTGTGGGGAAGAGAGAGTACATTTAGTCTATTTTTTAATTTTGGTTTTTGTGCCCCATGTACACAACTTGTGATTATTAATGAAATTACTCATTTACTTCTTCTCTACTTGTTCTACTAGCTTTAATTTTCATTTAATTCCATCTCTTGTATTGGTTTGTGTTTAAACTAGATAACTAACTTAAATATGTTGTTAACTAGCATGTGTAGTGTAGTTTCAATTATGAGTAGCTAGACTTATGATTGGGGATCATAATCCCACCTTGGATGCTTGAACTTCATATTTAGGGTTTGGTTTATAATTGTTCTAATGGTTTATAATCCCACCTTAGATTTGCACTTGAATCACAAGCTTTATTTAGAGCGCACCAACGCGTCATTTATGAAACCTGTATTATTTCTTAAATATGTACTACCCTGCCGAGGTATACTAATCAGAAAACCATCATGTTCACAACTTTGTAGTCGTTTGGTACCAGTAACTGTTTATTTCTATGCTTCTAAACTCTCAAAGACAACATCTCTATTAATTATATGACAGGTATGTGAATTACTATTTCATAAGGTTTATTTGATTGTTGTATTAATAGTCTGGGGGACTTGATTGAAAATATTCAAGAATGGTTTTTATGTACCTATAAATTGTCACATATGCATAGAATGCTTCTATTTTACAATGATTTTTGTATTCAAGTAAAATGGATGGTTTTTAGTTCAAGTTGTGCTATCATTTTTAATTATCAATTCACATGTCTTATTTCAGGTGAATGAGTAGGTAAGATATAAGTGAAGCTATCATTTAACGACGAGAAAAGGTAAGATGATGGTAATTATATGTTTACCCAACTTTGGGGAAGTTGTTTGTTTGTATCATTCCTATCATATCCACCACCACCCCTTATATAGATTACTTTGTAGTTATTTGTAGATTCAAAGTTTTGGGATTACTATGTAGTTGAACGGTGATGCGTGCGGTTCTTGACTCAACATCCTATTCAATAGTTGTCAATATTATTGTTAAATTGATGAAGTGGTTGAAATGAGGTCCAATATGGACCTCGAGTATTGTAGTATTGCTGTTGTTGAGTATTTTTATTTTTTTTAAACAGGGTGGATAGTCCTATAAATAAAGGGAACTCTGCCCAATTTTTTTAAAATTAGAACATAAATATTGTACATTTATTTCACTTTGTTGTCGGGTAACGATTTTTTTTTGCAATTTTCGTCATGCCTTCAGGCACGGGCATACGCTAGTATATATATATAGAAGCTATGGTAGTTTCTTTATCACAAAAAATGAATGTATATATTTTATTATTTGCAAGCATACACATGGCATATCCGGCATACGTAGTATTCAAAGGCCTAAATCCAGGTGTTTACACTTCGTGGCAAGCGACACAAGCACAAGTTAATGGATACCGAGGCGCCGTATTCAAAAAATTTGAGTCCATTGAACTTGGTCAATAGGCATACTCCGAGTACACGAGGGAGGATGTCACCGCATCAATACCCCCCACGGCTGATATACCTAGACTTCACGAATTGTATCCACTACGTGGTGACTCTTGGTCTAGATTTAGAATGATTTGTTACATGTTCATGGCATTCCATGTCATCGAAGTGTTGTGTCGTTACTTTTTTTAGTTTATTTTTTATTCTATGTTCATTTTGTACTTGGCGCCCACTTAGGGGTTGTTTGATGTTAAATTAAGTTTAACAAGTTTTATGTGTACTGGATATTTGGAATATGAGAAATATAAATGAAATGTTGTCAAAATTTTTAGACTTGTTATCATGATATTTATTTTACTTTCATTATTTCATCATTTTGTGAAAATATAAAGATATTTGTAATAGCTTTTACAACGTTTAACAAATTTAATTTTGTAACTCCTAATAGGAGTCACAAATTTGTCACTACTATCAATTTTGTAACTGCTAACAGCACTCACAAATATATGATTCGTAACTGCTGTCAGCAGTCACAAATATAACATTCGTAACTGCTCACAGCAGTTACAAATGTTATATTTGTGACTGCTGACAGCAGTTACGAATAGCAGTTACAAATTGGGGTCACCAGTCATAACTCCATAGGGGTTATAAAAAATTATGACTGCTGTTAGGAGTTATAAATTTTCTTTTGTCACCCCCTAAATTATGACGGTAAATAGCAGTTATAAAGGTCATTTATGAGTGCTAACAACACTCACAAATCTCCCATTTTGGTGTAGTGCGAGAAGGCATGTTTCTCGGATACATTGTTAATCAATGAGGGATTGAGGCGAACCCTAAAAAAGACAAAAGGCTCTATTAGAGCTACGATCTCCAACCACGAAGAAGGAAGTGCAAAGCCTCACAGGGCGAGTAGAAGCACTTAATAGATTTGTGTCACGAGCAACTGATAGATGCTTCCCATTCTTCAAAACACTCCGAAAAACTTTTGAGTGGAATGATGAATGCGAGGAGGCTTTTAAAGAGTTGAAAAAATATCTAGGGACACCTCCATTATTGTCCAGTCCAGTGATAGGAGAAAGACTATACTTATATCTAGCAGTCCCAGAGAATGTTGTTAGCTCGGCATTGATAAGAGTGGAGGATGGAGTGCAGAAACCAGTCTACTACACCAGGAAGGCTTTTTGAGGAGCAAAAATCAGATATCCAAGGTTGGAGAAGTTGGCATTAGCGCTGATTGAAGCCAGCTGAAGAATGAGACCATACTTCAAAGCCCACACTGTAGTAGTGCACACTAATATGCCATTAAGGCAAGCTCTGCATAAACTGGAGAAATCGAGAAGATTGACGTACTGGGCAGTACAACTTGACGAGTATGATATAGTTTATGAGCCTAGATCATCGCTCAAAGGGCAGGAAGTAGCGGATTTTATCGTAGAGTTTACTCAGGAAGATGCCTCTGAGCAACCTGTGGATATTACAGGATCATCAAAATTAAACACCGACCCACTTAATTCTTTAAACGAACAAGAAAAGATGACTAACAAGAAGCAAGAAATGCTGGAGGATGACAAAAAGAAGTACCAGATATTCCACCGAGGAGCTCTCTCTGATCAAAATTTTGATGACAAGTTACCCATATGGAATTTGTATCTGGATGGCTCTTCGTGCACTGCGGGCAGTGGAGAAGGGATTGTTTTGAAAACTACGGATGAGATTGATATAGAGTATGCTTTATGCTTTCAATTTAAAGCTTCTAATAATGAGGCCAAATATGAAGCAATGATCGTGGGACTAAGCCTGGCCAAAACCATGAAGGTCGAGCAAGTCGTTGTATACAGTGACTTTCAGTTAATTGTAAATCAAATTCTGGGGGTGTATGCAACAAAAGGAGAATTAATGATCAAGTATCATGCCAAACCAATGGAGGTTGTATCAAGTCTTACTGCTGTTAAGTTGATTAGAATACCAATATTGGAGAACACAAGAGCAGACGCACTAGCGCAATTGGCATCAGCCACACCGCACTGAGCTACGAAGAACAATCCTAATAGAAATCCTAGTTGGTCGGAGCATAGACGAAGATCTAATGATTAATTTCATTTCCCTCGACTTAGGACCATCTTGGATGGATCCCATCAGAGCCTATATTAAAGATGGAACTTTACCAAATGATAAACAGCCAAGAAACTAAAGTTTAAAGCTACTCGTTATGTATTGACCAGTGGAATTTTGTACAAAGGAGGAGTCATAGCAGGGCTACAAAGATGTGTCCATCCCTAGAAGTCAAATATTTGATCAAAGAGGTTCATGAAGGGTCTTGTGGAGCCCATGTAGCTGGTCGGACTCTCTTACGAAGAATAACCACGTAGGGGTACTACTAGCCGACGATGAGAGCTGATTGCGCAACTTATGCTAAGAAATGCGACAAATGCCAAAACTTCTCGTACATCCGAAGAACTCCTCAGGCATTGTTAACACCCATAACATCCCCTTGGCCATTTTCCATGTGGGGAATAGACTTGGTCGGGCCACTCCCAATGACCAAGGGAAGGTTCAAGTACCTTGTGGTTACTGTGAATTATTTTACAAAATGGGTGGAAGCTGAGCCCCTTATTGATATAACATAGGAAAAAGTCTATCAATTCATTTGGAAAAATATTATTTGCAGATATGGTCTCCCACATGCATTCATTGCTGACCATGGAACCTAGTTTGACAACGAGGAGTTTACTGCATACTGTCATCAATCCAATATACTGAAAACTCATTCTGCACCAGGTCACCCACAGAGCAATGGACAAACTGAGGTGACAAATAGAACGCTACTAAATGGATTGAAGAAATTACTAGATAGTTCAAAAGTCAATTGGATTAATGAACTACACTCTGTGTTGCTGGCTTATCGCACCACACCGCGAACAGCAACTAGAGAGTCCCCATACATGCTAGAATTTGGGAGTGAGGCGGTCATACCTGCTGAATTGGGTCTACCTATGCATAGAGTACTAAATTTCAATTCTTCTGTTAGTAACTTGATGAGAAGATTAGGCCTAAATATTCTCGAAGAAGTTAGGGAAGAGGTAACAATCAGGAATGAAGCATATCAACAACGAACAGCTTTATTCTATAACAAAATAGTGAAGAAGTGTGATTTGAAGGAAGGGGATTATGTGATGAAGAAAGTGATCCAAAAGCACAACAAACTGGAAGCCAACTGGCACGGACCCTGCAGAGTAACAAAAATTATTCGCCCAGGGACATACAGGATTGAAACCTTAGAAGGAGACGAATTCAAGAATGCATGGAATGCAGAGCATCTGCGCAAATATTATCAGTAATTGTAATTCATATGCAATGCAGCTTCTTCAATATGAATAAAGTGATGCTTCATCCAGTTTCTTTCTTTATTGAAATTTTTTCGGAATATTAGTACTACACACTACACATCAAATTCAGAGCAATTACCACCAACTCCGGTTGGTCGGAAAGCATTTACCACCAACTCCGGTTGGTCGAAAAGTATTTACCACCAACTCCGGTTGGTCGGAAACTTATTTACCACCAACTTAGATTGGTTGGAAAGCATTTACCACCAACTTCGGTTGGTCGAAAACTTATTTACCACCAACTCCGGTTGGTCAGAAACTTATTTACCACCAACTCCGGTTGGTCAGAAACTTATTTACCACCAACTCTGGTCGGTCAGAAAGCATTTACCACCAACTTCGGTTGGTCAAAAACTCATTCACCACCAACTCCGATTGGTCAAAAAGCATTTACCACCAACTCCAGTTGGTCGAAAACTTATTTACTACCAACTCCGGTTGGTCGAAAAGTATTTACTACCAACCTCGGTTGGTCAAAAACTTATTTACCACCAATTCCGGTTGGTCAGAAAGCATTTACCACCAACTCCGGGTGGTCGGAAACTTATTTTCCACCAAGTCCGGTTGGTCAGAAATTTATTACCACCAACTCTAGTTGGTCGAAAAGCAATTAACTCAAATTAAACAACAAATAGGATAAGTATTATATATACACATATATTTATCAATCATAAGGCAAGAACATTCTACAAATTATTTACAAGACAATGAAATGGAAAAAAATGTCTTCATTCAAATCAAATAGAATTACACATGATGTGAAAAATATACTTCATTACAATAAAAACCCTATTCTATTGGTTTTTTTTACTTCTGCCTTTGAAACAAGCTCTACTCCACCATGAGCGTCATCTAAGGCATAAGGAGAACTTATAATATTTACATCTCTCAGCATTCTAACATTGATCACAAAGGGTCGATCAAGCAAATGCTTTGGGCGAGATATATCAACGTTAGCATGAAGACTATAGTCGTCAAGATATTTGGAGATTAAGCATCGAGGAATTTCTCGAGAAGGTATCCAACTAAAATCAAGCTTAAAAGTAGGCACGTGAAAGTCGAGCACTCCAGGATCATAATAATCCCATAGGTAGTGTCCCTGCTCCAATTTCAGCACACACATAGCATTCAACCATCCCTGTTTGTACCCCTCATTATTCGATTGTTGGATCCGATCATCAAGATGGTAAAGAGCTTCATTATTCCCAGCCATCCAAAATTCTCTGGGTTATTTGTGGAATTGGTAAGTTAACCTCTCCAGTTACTCATGGAGATTCTTCACCAGGATTTCCTTATTTTCCAAGGCAGAACTCTGAGTAGTAAGTTGTTCGCTGAGATTCAAAATTTTCTTAGACATTTCTGCTAAGGCTTGGTTCTTCGCCATCAACTGAAAAGCCTGATTCTCTAAAGCAGATTGTGTTCTAGCTTCTTCAATGGTGACCCGACCAGCCCTAGCTCGTCCACGAGAAGAAGATCTTGCTCGTCCATGAGTAGATGAGGAGGGTCCAACCCTTTTTAAAGTTTCCAACTCATCTTTTAAGTTGGCATTTTTTACCTCCAAGAAAGAGAAACCTTCATCATTAACAGGAACCAGGGCTACCGAGGAAGATGCGGCAGACTTGAGTTGTTTAATCACTTCTTGCAAAACAATGTTTTCTTGCTCCAACAGCTTAGGAATGTGCCTGTGTTCTTCAACCTCAAGCTTCAGAACACTCTCTTTCTTCTGATAAGCAGAAATAAATTTATCATAGCCTTTATCAGCACTCAATTGCTGATATTTCTTCTCATATCCTTGATGCAAAAGTGTGGAAGATTCTTTGTACTGTTGCTGAAGTTCCTCGATTGTTCCTTGGATATCTTCAATCATATCATAGTAGGCCACGTTGTTGGCAATAGCACGATCAAGCAAGCATTTCAGGTATTGGTAACCTTCAACTGCTCGTTCAGAATTATCTGGACCAAGGATGTTAATGATTTGAGCCTCATTAAGATCTGCATGACCAGCTTTAAAATAGTCATTACATTTCTTCATCAATTCTATGTCATGAGCTGATAAGAGCTCCATCCTGGCCATAAACTAGCAAAGAGAAGAAATAAAAAGAATCAATAATAACACAGACAGAGCATGTAAAAGAGAAAAGAGAAATTCAGGATGAACAACCAAAGTTCAAATTTTATTTCATCATAGATGAAAATACAAAGTCTGAGGTTACATTCAAAAATAACAATATAAACACTCGAACAACTCTACACCTTCTTCTTGTTCCCTACGACCTCCTCAGAAAGTTTAAAGGAAGTGACTGGTTGCTCGGAGGATAAAGGTAGCTTCTCGACAGAAGTGCTGGTGGGTTGAAGTTGCTCGGAGAAAGTTTGAACAACTGGGACAGAAAGGGCCTGATCGCCAATCATCAAAGAAGATTCATCTGAGGAAGCTTCATCCTCTTATTATTCTTCTCCAGGAGAGGGAGGGGGCTATGAGTGTGCTGCTGGAATAATTCAGAATTCTCGGCAAATTTCAGCTCCTATAAGGCCGCAACCCATCCATCCCTAAAGTATTTAAGACTGGCGTATTCCATTTGAGAGGACATGGTAGCCAGACCCTTATTCCAGCCTTTATCCCAACCAGCACTGAATGATTTTTTAACCACCTTCTTCCTTTTTACCTTCTTCGAGGAGGTCCTTTCCCTAAGGAGATCCTCGGCAACCTTCAACTTCTCCTCCACCTCCTTTTTTTGTCGTTCAATATCTTGAAGTTTAATAACTTCATCTTCAGCAGACTTGATCTTAGCCTCAAGCTTCTTGTTGCTCTGTTCAAAGTTTTTGTTGCTCTGCTCAGATTCCTTCAACTTCTTCTCCAAGTCCTTGGAGGCATTCACAGCCTGATTTCTGTCCCGCTTAATGGACTTGAGTTGTTTTTCCCAAGTAATCTTATCTTCCTCGTATTTTTGACGAGAATCTTTTAAAGATTGGGCCAGCCCAATAAAAGACTCCTCTACTCCTCCCGAGGAGCTTGATAGCTTCATCCTTATTCAAAATGCTGTTAAAACACGTCACCAGCTGAAAAAAGAAAGCAGTTTAAGTCAATACAGGAACATAGTACTAAAAAATAAAGGGGTCAAGTTAACAATACTTACTAAGGCAATGTGTTGAGCAGACAAAGTAGTGATTCTCTCACGAGAAAGAGTGTCTTCAATGCCCTGGACTTTTGGGATAGTCCAGAAGTTCACCAAGATCACAGTAGAGCTCGGAGTAGCAAAAGATGGAATACTACCTTCAACGTTTGAAGTTTGAGAGACAAGTTCAGTAGGTCTCTAGGAAGAACTTTTCTTCAACCTCTTCGTAGAGGCAGGACCATTTTCAACCAAAGACGTTGTCTTTGTTGATGATATGACAATAACCTCACTTGGAGGAGAGAGAGCAACAATCTTGCTCGGAGCCACAGGGGGCTTCTCGCCAAATTTCTTGGCATCATCAGAAGGGGGTACCTCTAAAGTCTTTATCCCCTCTTATGGGACATCTTTTTTACTTTTCTTTGCCTCCACAGCAGGAGAGGTATACTTATCGAAAAAGGCATGAGCTCTTCTCCTCTTCATTAGATCATTGATAGGAATACTTGGCTCAGAGGAAGAACCTTCCACCCTAGTCTCAGAAGCTGGCACTTGGTCTAGATTAACTACCATTGGATGAGGACGAGCAATGAAAGATGAAGTATAGCTCTTGTACTTCAACAAATAAGAGGCATATCTAATATGTTCCTCGACAATTGATTGGTGAAAATCCCAGATAAGTTTCAAGTGCTTCAAATTAACGTCAGCTTCTTTTGGAGGTTTTCTTTTACTATCAACTGTAACAAATAAAAATAAGTGTCAGTGATACATTTTATCAAACACCAAGAAAATAATATTTCAAAAAATAAAAAAAAACTATTCCATTGCCATAAGGGGGACACCTGGGACCCTAATATACATCATCTCCATTTAATGGAGCATGTTGCCAATTTTTCATAACAACCCCATGCTCAACGTAATCCATATTAGCATCTGGAAGATTGACAACTAAAGCCCTATTCAAAAACCTAGTTTTTAAATAGAATGTGGAATCACTGATAACCCGTCTATAGCAGTACATAATCTCAGGAATCCCTAAATGGGTTCCATGGAGTTGGTTCAATCTATGAACGCCATTAACTATCCTCCAGGTATTTGGAGCTATTTTTGCAGGTACAACATCAAAATATTGGAAGAAATACAAACATAGAGGGTTTGGTGGAAAAGAAAAGCCACATTTTGCCACAAAAAGACTTGGGAACCAATGTCCCTCAACTAAAGAAAAATAATCAAAAGGTTCAGAAAGCTCCTCCAAAATGACCCACGAAGGGATTGAAAACTCAGACCGAAATTTGTCCAGTGACTCAACAAGATAAAACATAATGAACAAAGCAAAGTTAAAGAAAGGGAAGAAAATCTTACAGGGAAAAAGAGATTAGGTGACAATGAACTACGGAAAGAACGAAGGCACAAGACACAGAGAAAATGAAGAGTTTAAAGATACAAATTTGAAAGGTGAAAGACGATAGGATTTCTGCCGCGCTTAAATACTTTATCTCGGGAATAGAGAAAAGCAATAATTACAAGGGCAGGCGTCTGCATATTCGGCGGCTAAAAAGAAGAAAAGGGGAACAAAAATCAAAGCGGACATGAACATTTAAAATATTATGAGGCTTGGTACTATGCATTGAAAAAGGAGTTATATACAACTATCATTTTCCTAAAAACCATACAAACCAATAATCAATGCATTTTTCAAGCAGAATGTCCCATACTTTTCTTTGACATCAAACTATGAAACATTGGGGGCTTCGATTGATACCAAATTCAATCTGCTGACATGGACCCATCATTTTAAGGCACGTGTCAACCAACGTGGCAATTACAAATACCTCTACCACAGAGCTACTCAAGCGCTACGAGAAACTCATACATTCTGAACAGCTCAAACGTACCGATCAACTTATGCTCCCCGAGCAGCTCATGGTCCCCGAGCAACCCAAGCGTGCCGAGCTACTTAGACAGTCCGAGAAACTTAAGCGGTCCGAGATACTTAGCGTACAGAACACTCAAGTCAAGATAATCAAATAAGCGACTGCGCATTACATGCTCATTATTATTGTACAGATATATATGTTTACTAGATAACAGCGCATTGTCCTTTGACATGTACAACCTCAAGGCTATAAATACATTGTAACTTCCTCATTAGAGGGGACCGAAATTTCTTGAGAAAACCACTTGTCAAGAATTCTAGGCAAACAGTCAACAATACAAAAACAGTGGATGTAGGCCATTTCCTTAAGGCTGAACCACTTTTAAAATCCATTGTCTCATATTTACTTATTCATATTTATCTGTGATTAAAATAATTAGATCAAATCTAGTTTTTTACATCAACAGGTATGGTGACATGGCATCTAGTGTTGCGGAGTCATTCAATTCATGGATATTGGAGGAAAGGAATTTACTAGTAATGAATATATAAAGTATACGCATTTAAAATGGATTTCGTCAATTCAATCTGCATGTACTACATAAAAGCATGCGTGTACTTTATTAATTACATTAAATTTAGATTTACTTGATGAAATATGCATGTACTTTATGATATACACGCATAATATAAATATAATATGCGTGTACTTGATGAAATATGCGTGTACTTTATTTAGTACACGCATAATATATAAAGTACATGCATTTAAATATACATGTACACGCATGTTTTTATAAAGTACATGCATATTAATATGACCAAAATCTAATTCAATATACGTGTACTTTATGTATTATGCATGTAATTTTATCAAGTAGACGTATATAAATGCATGTACTATTTGGAAAATGGTTTTGGACATTACAATGTGCTTGTACTTTATAAAGACACTTAGGTCACTTAGATTCTTAAATTCCTATGTGTATTATGGTCCGCGCGAATGGCATTATTATATAAGTATTTCAATAAGCATGTACTTTATAGACTATGCGTGTACTTTATAAATTACACGTGTAATATATAAAGTACACGCATTTATATAATGGTTTGGGACAATACTTTATGCGTGTGCTTTATAAAAACTTGCTTGTATTATAATTTATAATAGATAGAATCATATTTTGACAATACACTCATATTTTGACATACCAATTTTTTTACAATAAATGATATTAATGTTTACATTTTTTACAATACACGTGATCATTATTATAAAGGTTCACGTGCACTTGACTATATTTGGTTTATGATATAAGTGAGAATACATGCATGAAAGAAATAAAATTTTTATTAAAATAGAAAAATAAAGTATAATTTTTTTACATAACAAAAGTTGAAAAAACTAAAGAAGGCTTCTATTAGGGAAATTTATCTAAGGCATCTATGGTGTTAGTAAGAGAGTCAATTAAATTCGACTAGTCTAGAATTTCTTCTTCTATGATAGATATAAGGCCTTCATGGTGCGCCTTCTTCTCCTTCAGCTTGGCGATTTTCAAGGGAAATTCTTGTCTATAGAAAGACATGAGATCTTCATGTGTTTGAGGAGGGTCCTCATCCACATCAAATAAATCTATAGGATTGGGTGGAAGTCCAGAGTATCCTTCCGTCACATATGTTTGAAACTGCTCAAAGGCAGTTTCACATGAGGAAAGATTTTCCGTAATTTGCCTTATTTTTTTTATTTCTTTCATCTCTCTCAAGAGTACTTCGTAACTTTTCTGCTGGAATAGTCATTATGTAATCTTTACCCTAGATGTAATGGTTAATAAAGGAACAAATATTACTCTTTTATATGAAAAGTTAAAGCTATTTATTTCTTCGACCAGAAGTAGTTGGGAAGTGAGTAGTTGATCTTAATAAATTGATTTTGGTTATTGTGTCCTTCTGAATAAATATATAAAGTAGTTTTCAATTAAAAATAAAAATTATTACATTAACCAGTGCATGTACATTGTTTATATTGCATGTACTTTGAATAATTGATGTGTGTACTTAGTAATTATCACTTGTAGTTTTAGTTAAAATGCGTGTACATTGTTTCATAACGCTCAGGTGCATTGTTTGTCTATACCTTACGTGGATTGTGGTCCGTGCCAGCGAAAATAAACCATTTTGGTGTAATAAATATTGTAAACAATAACCAATATAGCACAAAACAAATTACAAATATGGTTTGTATTGGAATCAATTTATAGAAGTTTTTTCTCCTTTCGGGGGAAGAAATATTTTGATAGAAGAATTTCCCTTAGTACATGTGCTCTGTGTTTTAGCATGTCAAGGTCTTGAAACAATTTTTGCATTTCCTTATTTCTGTTAATTTGTTCAATGTAGTACATGCAGAACACCCCACAGTCAACCTTGAAATTAAAATAAAACAAATATACAAATTAGTATGATGTGAATGAAATTTTTTGAAAATATACAAATTAGTAATTTTTAGAAATGAAGTTTTTGCTTGCACATTATATGTCTTAGGGCATTCATGATCTCTTATTAGGTCAAATTTGAGATCACTTTTCAGCAAGAAATCTACTGTCCTTTTTTCTTGATATGTCAATGGATCATCATCTAATGTACCTTCATTAAACTTTCTCTGAGTTTTGAAACCATTATTTTTTATTGTTTCTGTTTCAGTCTTCAATAGGTACAGTGTTTTTTAGAAGACAGAAAACTGTTAAGAAGACAAATATTTAGTGTATAGAAATAAAAGAGTATATGAAGATTAAAGATTGAAAAGTACACACATAATATTAAAGTATACGTGTATTTTATTTTTTCATATCACGTGTATTTTAAAATATGATGCGTGTACTTTGCCTAAAAAGTTAAAAGTACATGCATAATATTAAAGTACGCATAATTTGTATTGGTTCATTTAACGTGTATTTTAAAATATGATGTGTGTAATTTGATAATCTGGGTGATTATGTGCAACTAATACAAAGTACACACATTATATGACAACGTACACGTGTATAATATAAGTACACGTAATATTACTAATTAAGTTTAGGCACTAACCATTTTTTTCGCATCGTCGAAGTATATTGTGTTTGTTTCCTTATCGTTCGGTCAATGGGAATCCATGTGGACCACTTTATTTTCTTTTTTGTATATCACAAGTAATGTGAAATGTCCTATGCTATGTCTTAGTACAATGACCAAATCATTACAAGTGCCTAAGTATTCAAATAAATCTCTGTATAACTCCCCCTTCTTATTGACTTCATTTTTGCTACAAGCTTTTATCTGAATAAAAATTATATACATTGTGTTAATAAAAAAAAAAAAATTATTTCACAAAGCTTTTTGTTTAATTTTACTTACCCACCAATAATCAGAAAAAGTGTGTGAGTGGGAGAGCCCTTCCTATGACAATTTTAACCTCAATACTTCACTAAAGGCAAGTATTATATGTTTCACACAATATAAAATGGTGAGGAAATAATAATGTTGAAATTTAATGAATGTCTAATATTTGGACTACATACTTGGCTTGAAATTTCTTGATTTTTGAGGACTTCAACAAAATCTTTCCATGGGACATACAAAACCAACCCTTGGAAAATAAATTCCTTCCATTTTATATAAGCAATAATAATTGTATAATAATAATAACCTTATTCTTTTCCACCAAAAAAATATAAATTAGCGAAGTGATAAATCATAAAACGATACACTTTACCCTGGCTCAGCCTTTTGAATAAACTCTTCATTTTTTTTCTTCGGAGCTTCATCGAGATATTTGTATAGTTTGATTGCTTCAAGCTTGAAGTGAGTTTCTTTCATTTGTTGAGATATTGTTAGAGAGCCTTTTCTCAGCTTTGTCTCTTTTTGTTTCTTAATTGGTTCATGCTACTCAGTTTCTCTATCCACTTTTCTTTTGTCCTCTAGTAAGAGGCCCTTTTATTTTGGGTATTTTAGGGGTGCCCTGAACTTTCGGTAATAACCCTCACTTTTGAATAGTTTATTTTATATTAATTTACTGTGTGAAGTAATTATATAATATATTTGATTATGGAGTAAATATTAATTAAGTGAGTTAAAAGATAATATTTACTATATTGTTGTATATTTACTACTATGTGTATGTAAATATCACCATGTTGCGTTTTATAGTGTCGTGTGCTTTAAACGATATTTATGGTTTAAATGGAGCTGGAACTTGAAATGATTTATAAAATTTCCGAATGCTAATTTAGAGGGCGCAGTTAGTCCCGAAATAGTCGAGATAGTCAAAATAAGTGTCATATTGTATTTTTGGGTTCCGGGCACTTTTGACTGATTTTGACTTAAATGTGTAGTTACGAGTCATTTTTATGGAGTATTAGCATTTTAAGTTGGAAACTAATTATTAGTCCCCGATTTTATTCTTCCAATTCCCTTATTTTCCCTAATACACATTTTTAAGTCTAGAGAGATAGAGAGAGGAAGAAAGTTGTGGAGAAAAAAAAGGAGAGAAAGGAGAAGAATTGAAGATTTGGAGTTTGATCTTGCATTCATCTTCCAAGAATCCGAGATTGCAAGCTAAGACAAGTTTTCTGTGGCACCCCGACTAATTAAATATTGGGTAGCTACTCCTTTATTAAATCAATACAAAATGCCAAGTTGGTCCAGTTAATAGCATCACTGTCGAAAATATTTTTAATGATTACTAACCACCTGGTATTTAAAAAGTGAGTTGCCAAATTTTAAATTTAATCTGATTAACATGCAACAAATGAAATATAGAAATCTAACACAACCATTCACGATAAAGTCTCAATAGAGTAACCAACAATAAATGATGAGTCTGGAGGAAATACTCCTCACAACAATCCCCATATGGAAAGAAATAAAACAAGTCTGCATCCTGAATTAATTACAAACCAAGAGTCTGAATAACTGATAGAAATGAAATGTCTCTAAAAGAAATGGGCGACATGCCCTACAACTGATGAAATGTGAATATAGAGTCAAGGCAAATGAAGCGTCTACTAGCAAGGCCCTGTAACTTCCACAACAGCTACATCTCGTCCTCTGACTGGAAATACAATGCATGGTGTCCTTATGGCTGGCCACCTAAAAGGTTTTTACAAAAAGTAGATTTGAAAGAAAACGGATCAGAGCCCGAAAGTGGAGAGTATTTTAAAAACAACAAGTGTTTAAATAACATTAAAACAATGAATGCAAAATACATGTTAGGACGTGCTCTCACATGAAATACTCACCTCTCGACTAATTGTGCACTCCTAACGTACCGTACCCGTTCAAGTGATTCTCATATCTAGCTAAACCGACATAAGTTCTAACCTTCCTACTCAATTCACACTTTGAATTCCCAATGTTATCACTTAAATAGATAGCTTT
Source organism: Sambucus nigra (assembly GCA_949130495.1). Taxonomy (NCBI): domain Eukaryota; kingdom Viridiplantae; phylum Streptophyta; class Magnoliopsida; order Dipsacales; family Adoxaceae; genus Sambucus; species Sambucus nigra. The sequence continues at coordinate 65,034,482 of OX422220.1, forward strand.
ACTTAAACTTGGATTCTCAATTATTAGCATTACCATTTACTGGAGGTTATCCATTTATTTATCTTCTCAAGGAGTTACTATAAATTATTCTCGCAATTAAACATAACAATTCCTTTTCATTTAACCGTATATTATTCACATCATAAATATACAATACAAGCACCCCGAGGCTAAGCTGCGGTGCACACATACTCTGCTATCTATCCCGGTACATCACGTACATAAGGATTACAAATTCCGAATCTCTCAGGAATTGTTAGAATAAGCACAACACACGAAAATGGAGGCGAACATAATTCAACATATCCATGGGTCACGTACATACCTACGCTCCATAGTAAGCTGACTTATTAACTCACAAATAAGTCATTCTAGCATTATGTTCTCTAGGCACCAATCTAAATCCGAGCACACAAGGAGTATATGGCCCTAAGCGAAGGTAAACCTCCCGTGATAGCAAGTATGGTAGGTATGTCATACACATAAAATCATATACATATACTAAGCATGAACACATCTTAGTACTTATCATATTTTATTAGTGGTATACTTCTCATTCTTATACCAATACACGTATCCCTAGTTTATATATACACATCATCCATTTTCCTCACGTCGTAATTAGTTATTCGCGTCCTAACCCACAATTACCATTTGGTTCAAATCATTCTTCTATATTTTACTCCCCAATATATCCCGAATATTCCAACTATATCAATTAGTCATCAAGGTAAGGTTATATCTACTATTAACCAAGGTTACGGGACACTAGAAATCAAACCAGGCCAAAAAGGCCAAACTGTCAACTCGTTAGAAGTCTCGTTCGAACGAGGTCGTTCGAACGAGATTTGGTTCAAATGAAGTGGGCTTCTAACGAGATCTCGTTCGAACGAAAGGCATCGAACGAACATCCCCCTTGTTAGAAGTCAAACTGTCAACTCGTTAGAAGCTTGTTCAAACGAGCTCGTTCGAACGACCTGGGCAGGTCTTCTAACGAGGTGACAGTTTCAAGCCCAGAATTCCCCTATTTCGTTTTCCCCAATTTTCTTCACTTCTAATCTCATCTAAACGTTATCCCAACAGTATTTTAAGGTTTCTAATCATCCCTAAACATACTAAATCTTATCACAACATTTATATATGGGGTCAAATATTTCTAAACCACATCTAATCATCAATTTTCCCCAAATCCCATGAACATGAACCCTAGAAAATTAAAGTCATCCATAGACATAATTAAATCCGTTTTTGTGGTATAAAAGATGTAATTCTATCAGAATAATCACCCAAACAAAATTCTACATGCAATCTCTTTATAAAAAAATTAATTTCTAAATCCAATTCAATGGGTTTTTTATCAATCTCCCAAAACAAATGAAATTTTCATAAATTCCTACGCATGGAAGAAACATTCGTTGCAATTAACGTAATTAAACCACTTGCCTTAATCATTCTTCAGATTGTTGTAGATTGGAGATGGTTGGATTCCTCTTTCTCTCTGCAGAATTCTCCTCTCTCTCTCTCTCTACAAGTTCTTCTCACAAGATGACAATGGAGGTGGGGGTTGGTTTTTGGTAAGTTTTTACTCTTTCCTTAACTTCTCCCGTAGCCCACTACTTAGTTTAGTGCTGATAATGGGTTTGTGGGTTTAATGATAAATCATAATTAAACTCTAATTTTCGTGGGTTTTAATTACTAAAATCTGAAATTACCAAATTACCCTTTTGGTTTGCCGGTATGGCCCAAAAATGCCCCGGGACCCAAACTAAACCCCCGGCTAGTGTTTTCTGACTATTTTGATCCTTCCGGACACATTGGCGCTCTCAAAACGACCATACGGTTAATAAAAATAAAATTCAATTTTTAATTAAATTAAATATTTTCCTGACTCGACTGTCACACGCGTCCCAACAAAATTTCCAAATTGTCGTATTTCTTTCTCGCGACAATTTAATATTCTCAATATTCATATATTGCCATATATATAAACATTATAATCAAATACCAACTCACATCTCGTTAGTATTTTATCCGGATTAATTTTTAATTAATTCACATTTAATTTAATTAATCCCATAAATAAATATCGATGAAAATGCGGGGTATTACATTTTCTTACTTGCTAATATACGATTTAAGATGAATTAATTCTATTGATAGTTAAGTATTTGGAATCAATGGAGAAATTATGGTTTTTCATGATTTATGGTGTTTGAACCTTAATCTTTGTTTTGATTGATGTTGGGTTGATAATTGTTGTTAGTATTAAGGTGGGATGGTTTTGGGTGAATTAATGGTGGTTGATGCGGTAGAAATGGAGGAGATTTGGAGTTGGGTATTTTAGGGTTCATAACCCGTAGCCCCATTCTTGGCAAATTCACCAGGGTGAATCTATTCGCCCTTCCTGCGAATCGATTCGTTAAGGGGTGAGGTTACAGGTCTGGGAACCTGAATCGATTCAGGTTTAGGCCGAATCGATTCGTCCTGAGACAGTATGTTGTATCCTTCATCTGAATCGATTCTCTTTTGGGCGAATCGATTCGCTGCCTGGGGCGAATCGATTCGGCCTTAGGGCGAATCGATTCGAAATCCTTCTGTTTTGAGTTATTTTTCTAACTCAATTCCAACCCTTTTTCTTTAGGCTTAGGACCTAGGAACCTTCTTATATGAAGTAAACTCATAGTCCTAGAGTCTTATATGAGTTAGGTACCTACCCTACATTAGGAATGGATTAAATAGGGCTTGTTCCGGGGGTTTCCAAATTGATGTTAAGGCATTATTTTCCTTTCATTAATTATTATGAGACTAGGAGTTGTCACGTTATATTGGGGAACTTTAGAAGCTCAATTGAGGTATGCTAGACTTTGTGGCTTATATAAACACAATAAATTATTGAAGAATGAATAAGAAGTTCATTAATCATTAAGGTTACAATGATGGTATAAATTACGTATGGCTCCAGATACAATGTGATGTATATATATTGAAATGGGAATAAAATGTAAATGATAATTTATGTAAACAAACCTCTCTAAATGATATCATAGGGGAAGTACGCGCATGAGGTGAAGTCCCCTGGCTAGCGAATGCAGGGTGAATATAGTCCTCGGCCATAGGACCGGCTATTATGTATTGCATATTTATTTTTCGAAGTGAGGTAATTTCGGGTGTGGTTATGACTCACTGTCGAAGGTATATGGCCACTTCCCGACGTTGCATTGTAGGATGCCCAGGTTGTCTTTTTTGATAGGCCCTGTAAGATGATAGCTATTTAGGGGCGCGTCCAGTGGGAAAACTCGAAAGGACGGTTTTAGAATCGTTATATATATGACTGTGTATAACTATTCTTATTCAAGTGGGACTTGATGAATGATAAAGTTATCTAAGAATTAATGGGCTCTGAATATGTTTCCTAATGAGTTACGGAAAGATAAAATGAAACAAGGTAAATGATGGTGATTCTTAGTTAATCATATTTATTCATATTCTCTTGTGTAATTGAATTAAATTTTATGGTCATCCTAATTGACTTAGTTTATGTTCTAGATTCAGTATATAGATTCTTCTCATTATCCCTGATGATTAATTGCTCATAACTGTCATACTTTTTATTCATCTGGTTATCATATAAAACTGGGCCCTGACCCATTCATATTTCTTATTTTTCATGAATTATTCATTCGCTCAGGTGGTCCACCGCAAGAACACCCTTTCTAACTTTCCTATTCCGGTGTTTTGGAGCCGTAATACTTTGCGGATGATTACGGGATATTTTTTTATAGGCGCCTCTATTTTTGTACTCTAGTTATGATCGGGTCATTTATTCGGGCGTGTGGCCCAAAGCTTTTGTAATTGTCTAATGAAATGTATAATGTAACTTACTGAACTTGTTATTTATGGTTTGTAAAGACTGTTGACCGACAGCATGTTCGGTTTCTTTATTGTATGCTTGTTGCGGATGTAATTTAAGTCTTTTTGGGTATCCACCTTTGTGTAAATTAATTGGTTCAAATGCTTCTTTTAAATTTCAAAATTTATTTTGACAATCCATTTTTCAAAAATAGTGGGTGGTTATCTCGTATACTTATTATATTATGGTGATGCTGAGAATGTTCCATCTATGATTCCTGTTATTATTGGAGTATCGGGTTCGCCACCTCTTATTTTGATAAGCGGGTTATCACACTATCTTCGAGGCTAGTTCAATCTTCAAACTTGAAATTTCATCCATGAGTTTTTTATTAGTGTTTGCCTGATATATTTAACAAGGAATGTTGGATTGTAAGCATTTTTTGAAACCATGATTCATTTTCTCTTGCGTGTATTTTGATAAAATTTGTGTTTTTCGTCAAAATTTGTGTATAGTATAAAGTACACGTGTGTACTTTATAAAATTTAGAAAATATGTGTACTTTATAAAATTTATAAAATACACGTGTACTTTCATCATAATTTGCATTTACTGTAGAAAGTAAACGCGTGTACTTTATATCCATTGTACTTTATATATACCTGATCAGTTTTTTTCAATGCTGATTCATCAAGCATTTTCTTCAACTCTGAAATTTCATCATTAAGGATTTTATTACTGTTTTCCTGTTATAGAAAAAGAATGTTAGATTATAAGCAATACTTGAACAAAACTGCATTATTTTTAATCAAATAATGCACGTACTCTACATTATTTCTAATATGAAATAAAACTTCATTAAAAATACTACCAAATAAAAATGCGTGTACTTTAGGAAAACTGCGTGTACTCTGCATTACTTATAATTAAAAGTACCTATTGAGTTCTTTTCAATTCTGACTCCTCAAGATTCTGTCTCAATGCCATCTTTTCTATGTCAGCATCTTTCCATTTTTGCAATGTATGATCATACTTTTTCTTTGAGATCTTCATTACTCAGAGACAGATATCCATTTTTTTGTTCCAAAATTCTTGATGATTTTACCTATTTTTTCAATGATTCATCCAATTCTTTAATTCTATCTGAGTCACTCATTATGACATGATCAAGCTTTTCTTTTAAAGAATTGCTTAACTCAACTAGTTGGACATTTTCCACCTCCAACTTATTTAGTAATATTTTTCCTTCAAAAGGTTGGAATTCTCCATATTTAACTTCTTCATTTCCTCTTGGGCTTCCAAAAGTGAATCACGATCTACCTGCAACTATACATTCAAAAAGCCACTCTCCACCTCCAAAGAGGTCACCTTCTCTAGTACACCATTAAAGTCTTCATCTTCTTTAGATAGTTGGTTATTTTTTTCCAATAATTCCCTTTTCAAAACAACAATTGTTCCTCCAAATTAACCTTTGGTTGACCTTTTCCCTACTTTTTCTTTGGATTCATAATATTTTACAGGGGAATATTCCAACCATGTGAAAACTCATTGTCATTAATATCTTCAGCAACTTATTCTGATGATGAATCAACATTTATAGGACTTTCTGTAGAAATGTTCAAAGAGTAACTTGGCCCTTCAAACTGAGATTCCTTTTGTACAGAACTATCCTTACAAGCTGGTTTATTTGTAGCCTGCTTCAAAGTTGCTATTGCGATGTCAATCTTCACAAACCGTTGTCCCAAAGAAGATAATTTTCACCTCAGGAATTTTGGCATCTTATCTTTAAATTCTTCAACAGGAGAAATAATTTCAAATTTCTCACATGCCCAATACTGTGATCATACAAAACAAAAAATGATATTAATAATTGTATTACCTAGGTATTCATAATGGACAGTACAAGTGATTTGTTCAAAATACACGCAAAATTAAACGTGTACTTTGTAAATTTTACAATTGTATTTTGAAAGTACACCTGATTTTTACAAAGTTCACGTGTACTTTGTCAATATAAGTTCATGTGTACTTTCTAAATACACTTATAATATTAATAAAAAATATAACAAGTGTATTTTGAAAGTACACGTGTACTTTGTAAAATAGAAGTGTACTTTATAAAGTAGAAGTGTACTTTATATAAGACGTGTATTTTCAAAATATACGTGATATTTTCACGGGTATTTTCAAAATACACGTGATAATTTAACGTGTATTTTGAAAATACACGTCTTATATCATGTGTATTTACAAAATACATGTGAAAAAATCACTTGTGTTTTCAAAATACACGTGATGTTTATTAAGTACACGTGAGTATTGGTATGTAAATTTTGAAATATCAGGATTTTTTTTGCTCACTAGTAGGGAAATGACACATCCAATAACTGTGCTAGGTTTTGAACTTATTTATTTGTCAAGTGAATGAATGATAAACTTATTCACAACAGATACCCAATCATACTTATTCATTTCATTAATATTGTCGATGTATTTCAACCAAACTTCTGCAAGGGTGAAGTTTGAGTTGGAGAAAAACAACGTGTTCAAGAAGTGGAGACACACAATTTTTACTAAATCAAAAATGTCTTCATCTGTCTCCAATTTGACTGAAAGAAGTGATACAATAGCTGCATGCGAAAATCTCCAACATTATCAAAACTCCTTAAGCAATACTGCTCAATTCGTTTAGCTAAATCCTTCACTTTCGATTCAGTTACTTGAAATTGTTTCACATCAAAAGTGCAGTAAATGTCTTCATTGTAGTAGTAGAAACCAAGTAACCTTTTAGCTCTATCATTGATGTGAAGGAGAAAATGAATTTCTTCATCATTAGTACTAATGACTGTCAATGTGAAAGATTTTGTATTGTTAAGATCTTCGAACGTGCAAGCAGCAGTTTTGTAGTTGCACATGCTTGACCGTATGATTCCTAAACAATAACATAACAATACAAAATATTACATTCATAATACACATTAGTACACGCATATTGGATTGAACAAGTTGAATTTCAATGTGCGTGTATTTTATGAAGTTTTTGCGTGTACTTTTAACAAAGTACACTCAAAAATGAAAAAGTACACGCAATAATACTGATTACAAACTAATAAAATATCATTCAAATGCCGCTGGCGCGGACCAAAAAAACTCCTAAATATTAACACACGAATAATCCTTCTTATAAACTCATGGAATATCATTCAAATGCCGCTGGCGTGGACCAAAATAACATACGATTGATCAAATATGGATTTAAAATATATATTTTATAGACTACACGTATAAAATATAAAAGTACACGCATATTGGATTGAGAAATTCAATTTCAATGTGCGTGTACTGTGTGTATTTTGCGTGTACTTTTTGATAGTAGACGAAAAATACACATAGTACACGCAATAAAATAGGTCTTGTACAAGTACATATTCCAATCATGTATATATTCCTAGTCCTCGATAAATCCTCGATAAATGATGTATACACGAGGAAAAGTACAATGATGAAATACATATATCTAACATGCAATAAGTGTATTTTGCAATTAAAATGGGGGAAACAAATATATTTTTTCATATCATGAAGAAGAAGAAGAATGTGATTTCATCCGTCCATGTGTCTACAAATGTATACATATGAGAAAACAAAATACACAAGGACAAACATGTGATAAGAGAATGTATACATACTTGTTAGTGGTGTTTGGAAGAATTTGATTAAGAATGTAAAATGCTTGGTAGAACTTCAACGATTAGGGTTTGATCGAAGAGAGTTAGGGTTTTGATCGAAGAGAGTTAGATTTTTTATCGAAGAGAATTTTTGGCGCTTTGATTTCTGAATAGTGCGTGCTTGTTTTAATTTCAGGGTATTTATATATTGTACCTAATCGTTTAAAATTTGTTGGGCCTGGTTTTTTTGTCCAAAATTATTAGTCCAAGGACTAGACCGTAAAAGCCCCTACTATAAAATGCTATACATGGAGTTAATACTAAGATAATCTTAACCCATCCATGTGGGTGACATATAATACTCTCTCTCTATTCTCACCCTTTTCATCTACCACTGAAGTTTTCTTGACTTATTAACTCATTGGAAAAAAAAATGGCTCAGACTTTTCGGTTTCAACCTCCTCGGTTTCCACCTCATATTTATCTTCTTTAATCTGTATCTCCTCTCCATTCATGTTTAAAACGTTTCGTCTCTTTTGATTCTATGGTGACACAGTGTACCAAAACCTACCCTCACCACCACTCCCCCCTAAAATGACACTCCCTAACATCGACTTATCCGGCCCCTACTCAACTGTTAATTGGTATGAGTCTGATCGACATTAGTTGTAAAGGTACGATTGTAATACCCTGAGATTTTTGGGACAATAATTTATTTATTTTGGGATAAATAAATATTATTTTTAATTAGAGACTAATTAAATTGTCATTGGAGGTCAAAAATTTGAAGATGTTAAAAAGTGATTCGGATGACGATTCTGAGGGTGCGGTTGTTTCCGGAAGGGTTGAGATAGTCGAAATGACTGTACTTGGGGCTTATTGGGGTTTTGAAATATTTTAAGTTCGTTTGGGTCGAATTAGAGTGACGGAGTCATTTAAAGTGTGTATTATCATTTAAATTTGTGTATTTTGGAGATAATGCTTAAAATCCTATGGGAGAAACAATTTTCCTTAGAGAGAAAGAGAAAGAAAGAGAGAAAAAGAGAAAAGAAGAAAAGAAGAAGAGAAAGAGAGAAAAGTTGGGAACTCCGGCCAATCCGCGATTTCGAGGACGAATCAGACTCTACAAATTTGAGGCAAGTGATTAAAATTGCTACATAGTTGTTGTGTATCATTTATTTCATGATTTGTGGATAAAATTATGGATTTTGGGTTTAAAATGTTAAAACCTAGATTTTGGGTAAAATCATAGATTTGATGTGTATATATGGATTGGAGGTTATAAAATAGTTGGGATGAGTTATATAATGAATTTTGACATTATATATATGTTGGGGTTGATGAAAAAGGGTTGGAAGATGATTAAAATGATTTTTTGGAATTTTGGGTTTTGGAGACATCAACCCATTTTGTAGTTTGCTGAACATACCGAATCGATTCGTCCCTTCCAAATCGATTCGAATTGTTGCAGAACCTACAGGTCTTCAGGGCCGAATCAATTCGCCCCTTCCAAATCAATTCGGTAACTAGCAGACTTACAGGTCCTTTGGGCCGAATCGATTCGGAGGGGCCGAATCGATTTGGCAATGGGGCTATTTTGTGAGATTTTTCTAGAGTGAGTTTCGCTCCGTTTTGTTTAGGTGTATGGATTGGGAACCTTCACATAAGTTATGAGAAGTATGTTTTGGAGACTTTTAGGGAGTTTCCCTTATGAGAAATTATTGGAGTCATATTGACTTAATTCGAGAGAATATCGATTAGAGAATATCGTATCGACAAAGTGGGGAAGCTCACTATCTTTAAAAAATTTGTGCGGAGATAATTATGGATTTATAAGAGAGAGTTAGGATGTTCTTGGTGATAATGGATTTTAGAAATCAACTCCCAAAATGGGGTAACTTTAATGGAACATATGATTGATTGAACCATATTATGGATTGAGAAAAATAAATGCTAATCAAGGTGCATACGGATATAGAAAATATCCATAATGTAAATTGAATTGGGAGATGTTTCATATAAATAATAATGCTGATCGATGTGCTTACGGATATAGAGAATATACTTAACGTAAATAGAATCGAGAGACGATTCATAAATAGAAGTGAGGAGTGAATTTCAAGTGAGAAATCGTATAGTGTATACAAAGTGAGGAAGTTATGTGAGTTATTGACGAATAGTATATCGAGAGTAAAATATACTAAATAATGAGATTATTTCACTTACGCCTAAGAGCGTACTATGAGTTTGTAAATAGTGTGATATATATACCTTGTGTGATGGTATACATTTATATGATGTGATGATGTATGTATATCTTATGTGATTGGCATATATATATATATATATATATATATATATATATATATATATATCTGTGTGTGTGTGCGCGCGCATGTGTGTGTGTGTGTGTGTGAAGCATACCCCCTCTATGCTATCATGGGAAGTTGCGCGATGTGGGTGAGTCCCTTGGCTGGAGGAGTAGGGCGCGTATAGTACCCAGGTCATAGCGTCCATTTATTATTGTGCGATTTTTTTTATTAGGGGTGAGACGTGGTGGGTATATTTCGTCTCATTGCCGGGGAGGAACTATGATCGTTTCCCTTACGTTGTGATATGGTTTTTACCAAGGCGGTGTGAGATTCCGAACATTGGTACCCAGGATGATATGTGAGTGATTCCCTGGTAGATGATAGCATTGAGAACCTACATCCTCGAGTTATAGCTCGCTGGGATGGTTATTATTATACTTGTGTGAATATTATATTAATTGTATATGATTATGTGATATCATATTTATCTCTAGAGTAAAGAGATATAAGAGGATTGATTGAATCTTATTCCGAGAGATTGTAACCGGACTTAAATTTTGATGAATATATTAAAGTGAAAATGAAGCGTAGACAATTATATGAGTTTATATATATTACGATGGGTATCGAGAGCATAATGAACCCCAATGACCAACATTGCCAATGAGTAGTGTATCGAGGGGTTCCTTGTTTGGATTTCTCTTGCGAGACGTCCCATGCATGAAACACGGTGCAATATTGGGAGTGAGGAGAAGTTAGTCCTTAGTGCTCATATTTATATATTAGTATATCTCGACAATCGACAGTGCCAAGGAGTAGTGTATTGGGGGGGTTCTTTGTTTGGATTTCGCTTACAAAACGTCCCACGCACGAAACTTCATGCACTGTTGAGAAATGAGAATAATAAATTAATTAGAAATAAGAATTTGGGTTATATGTGTCATGCATTGAGGACATAATGAATCTTGATAATCAATACTCCTAAGGAGTATGGGGGTTCCTTGATTGGATTTCGTTCGCGAGACGTCCCATGCACGAAATGCAGTGCAGTATTGAGAATTGAGAGAAGTTTAGTCCCTAGCACTTAGATGCTAATAACTCAAATATATGTATATATATTTATGGCATAACTATAATATGAGAAATTCTAGTACAAGAACGTTTATGTAGATTTTATATGTTAAGTAAGAGAACGAATAATTGAGATCGATAATATTAGAAATTGAAGGATATGATTTAGATGAGTATAAATTGGGAGTAAGTTAGATTAATTTTCCCTTAGATAGATTTCGGAAATTAATTGGAGATCACGTGCATACGTTTAGTTGCGCATTTTAGTTGAGAGGTGAGTTGAACTTTATGGAGAGTGCGACTCCATTTTAATCATGTTATAATGCATTCATAATTATTATGCAATTTAATTCACTTGCTAAAATGTTTTACACACCTCAGGCTCTGACCCATTTATATTTTCTCCTGCTATGTATATATATTGTATTATTCTAGGTGTTTCTCTGCAAGGACGCCATTGATGTTATCCATCTTGTGTATTCGTGTAGCTATGGAAGTAGCGGACTATTGCGGTATTTTGTTATAGTCGTTTCCTATCTTTCGTGTATGTAGATCAGGATTCAGTTTGCGTATCGGGTTTATACCCAAGTGTTGTAGTGTAGAACTTTTATATTTTCTTTCTCAGATTATTGTATTGTCTGTGACCCGACAGCATATTCGGGTATTTTATTTTGTACATTGTGATGTACTCTTTCATTAGTCTCCTTTATATCATTTGAGCTTGTGTGTGAATCTTATCATATATAGTTGTTATGTCATTGGTTAGTTGTTGCATAGTTTGTAAATAAATGTTTTAAAATTTTTGACACCCTTTTTTTGTTGTAATTGGTTGTCAGTCGTGTTTATTTTAGAATCGTCAGTAGATGCTGAGAATGATCCAGTTGAGATTCCTGATTATTTTAGTATAGGGTTGGACACCCGTTATTATTCTAAGCAGGGTGTCACAACGATCACCGTTGGTAGACGGATTGAATTTCTATTATATCTAATCCAAAATTTGTGGAGAGATCTTATCGTTTGAATATGAACCTTTGGAAGGGAAACACATATTAGGTATATGATTTTTGTTGAGTAATGTTTTGTTTTGTTTGCTTTCATTCATCTATGTCCCATGCCTTTCTTCATATGTAGGTTTGTTTTTCTATTACTTTTTTTTGTTATGTACATGGGTGAAGGTATTGTGTTTGATAAAATGTCTCAAATACATGCGGTCTACATGGGTACATAGAAGGTGTGGGATGGGAACCCAAGTCTTTAATATATAGATCATTATTTGAGGTGTATATCATTTAAGTTATATTAATGTTTTAGCAAACAGTACCCGAACTTACTCCAAAAAACAAAAACATTGGGCCATTGATTTAAAGACATAATCAATAGTGGTGAAAAATATACCCGTTTTAAGGTTTAGGTTCAATTCTTCTTCTTTTATCTTAGATCTGATGGTGCTCAGTGAGTTTGGATAATGGCTATGTTCCACCAATTTCTAATGACAAATTATGCTATCAAACACACCCATAGACAAATTTGAGTCATGACATTAAATTTTTCTATCATTTTAGATGTCCTATTAATAATTGATAGTGAGCCTAAACTATAAAAAAAAAATATGGCTCAAATTGGACTTGGAGAAAGGCGAATGATGAAAGAGGGAGTTTATCTATCTATATTCATGAGGTCTCCTAAGTGGACTCCGTACAAATTTATTTTTGTATGCACATATATATTATCATATGACCTAAACAGTTGTCATTATATTTGTATTTTCACTTCGTTTTGTTACCTTCATATCCTTATTCTTATTTTCAGGATGCAGAAGTTCCATGTCATCTAATTACCAGTGCAATTTTCTTCAAATTGTCTTTAGTCTTAAATTTAACAAAAATGTGATGGATATTAATTTCTCTACCAGGAGGCTATTTTAAATTGGAACATGGGAAACAAATGTAACTACAGTTAATAAGCTAAAAACTATCCCATGTCCAATTTTCTCTTAGTTAATCATTTTTTAAGTAGTATGACTTGATAAGTGGACATGTATTTGATGTTTACTTAGTTTTTCTTCATGAAGCCCCTTGCCCACTAGCCTAACTTTAAACATCATGACTTCAGTAGACATGGATTTGATGCGCGCAACATAAATGAAAAACTTTTGCTCTTCAATATTATTTTTGTTATTAGGAAAATTCAAAAAAAAATAAATGTTGTTATAGATGTAGGATCGATTTGTACATGATGATAAACAACTTTTGTTTACCATTTAATTTAATGAGAATCCAAAGTTATAAAAAGATCAAATATTTATTATTTTTTCTTTCTTTGTATATTGGAGGAGTTGTGTTCCAGATTTTTCTTTGTTCTCACTATAATCAATATTTATTTCTATTAAGAAATATATCTTTTTAGTTAAAATGCATATTAAGTAGATTTGATTTGTACATTATTTTCCCCTCTTCTTATTTTTTATATAAGTTTCCATAAGAAATACAAAATGTAATGAATTTGCATATGTCCGTAAGGCATACACATTTAGTGCCATAGACATTTTAGAATATTTTTTACCCCGACTAAGCGCTCTAATTTCAGCCAATATGTAACTAAATAAAATATAAAAAGAAAGTGAATGGAACTAATATTATGATTTTTTTAATTTTTTAAGGTATGAAGTTCATTTTAGTTACTCGGTGCTCCGATTATTTAATCTAGACCCCCTTCAATTTATCGAAAAAATATATAAAGAAATATTTGTATTCATACACTAGGGTGAAAACTAATGACATATCATATTTTTTATTCACCCAATCTTTATGATGAAAGTATGTTCATGTCCAGGCAATATTGTTGATTTGAACTTGTTTGTTTTCCCCTTGATGTGGTGCTCCAAGGTAGGAGGTTGTAGCAACCATTTTTTTAGGCTTTGGTAGCTTGCATGTCGCTTAGATTTGCATTTCTCTATATGACGATTCTTTGTAGGTGGTCACGAGTGAGCAGCTGCCACTGCTGCGTTGGCAGAGAGAATGACGGTGGCATCTTCTCAAGGTGGTCATAGATTTTAATACATAAAATGACTATTGTACTGACGGTAAAATATGCCGCAGAAAAAGATAAGGGTGCATTTAGTGTAAAACACCCATTTACACTAGGGTAATCAAATTGTGGGTGAATAAAAATATTTCACCCTAGGGGAAATGTAGAGTAAAAAATATCATATTTTTTATGACGACTTATAAATTTTATTCATACACTACGGGAAAAACAGAGTAAAAAATATCATATTTTTTAGCTAACCTATCCACCCAATCTTCCCACTTCTTTGGGGGATTTTTCCGGCCTTTAAGAAAAAATTCGACGGCCATTGTAGTTGATTGTGGGTGAAAACTTCGGACAACAAAGTGTTATTTATAATTTTTTTTGTAGATTCGGGATTTTTCAAGTATGTTAAGCTACTTAATAGAAATTATTTTTTTTTTATCATGATGTTAAAAATATATTAGTAACTTTTACTTCTCAAAATAGATATTGTGATTATTTAAGCCACGGTTAAAGGATGGAAAAATAATGTCTTTTTCATGACTTTACTTATCAAAATAGATATTCTTATTTTTGTTACCTCTGTTGGTAATCTAAAAGTGAACCCTATGACATTTTCAATGGCAAAACAATTTATGTCGGAATAGTTGGAGTTGAATGAAACTTAAATTATTGTTTATATGTTGTTGTCAGTAATGACATATGAGCATCTTTGAATTGAAAAAAATTTTACAAAATATTGGTTACTTACAAAACATTTTTTAAAGTTAGTTCCCCTAAATTATTTTAAATTATCGTATTTTATGGTAGTAAAATACTTTGGTTGCTAATAAACTATCTGTAATTTTTTTTATTACCAAAAACATCCATTCATCACCAATCAGAATAAACAATTATAAGTAGTATATTCTTCTTTATTTTGTTAATTTATGTGTTCTAAGTAATCCTCCAATAAATGTTATACATTTGAATTGCTCTAATGCGTGTTTTATATTGAAATAAATTTCATGCGACAGTTAAATAAATGAAAACTTTCGGCTTGCGTATATTGTTGTCATGGTTTTTCAATTTGGCATTTTTTTTCATAATTATAATATTTTTGAACGGCTTGTTAAGTACAAAAGCAATTCTATATAGAATTGGCCATAAATAGCACAATTTTTAACTATAGTAATATAGCTACTATGTTTTTAATTGTATATTTTGTACTTTATTTAAATAATTGAGAAAAGACTTTGTTGAGTTGAGTATAATAAATGGCATATAGTGCTATAAGTTTTGATTGATGACTAGGAGGTCTAAGTTTTTACTTTTTGTTCTCACAAGTGTTTTAATAGTAGGTGATGTGTGGGTTTATAGTTGACTCTCAATGGATGTCAAATGGATGAACTAAGATGCCCCGTTCGTGTAGGGTCTGGAAGGTGACCATTGTTGGGGGTCGGGACGCTTTGGGATGTCAATTGGATATTTCTTCTTTTTTTCAAGGTCATACCATCTTTGTGTCCATTTGGAGAGGGGTTTGGAATATTAGAGGCCCTCTAAAGGTGGTATTTTTGAAAAATAAAAATTGGGTACAATGAGGTCGGCTAAATGAAAGGGCATCTTATGCCCGATGGATTTTGACTTTTAAGGAAAAGGAATGGATAGGTTATCTTTGATTTTTTTAGTTTAGGATTAGAGCTATTTTTTTCAAATAATATTCCCTGCTGGTTTTTTCTAGAATTTTCTTTGTTGTAGATTGCAGTAAAAAGAGAATAAAACTACTAGATGCCAAGCACAAGAATCAATTTCTTGATAGAAATAGTGGGAGTAAAGCATTTTGTGATTGACACATAGCATTAGATATATTTCTATTTACTTATGTTTGCACTTTATAATAATGGCATTTATAAGTGTTGTATTTTATATGCTTTGTTCATAACTCAACTATGATATTCTAAGTATTTTCTTCACATTATTATAATTTCCTTTGACACTGTAACAACCCACTTAAAATAATAATGGGTGGCCAGCCCTATATTACATCAAATCAGGAATCTCAGAAGGCTCAATCTCAGCACTAACAAACTATACAATAACATATAAGCCTAACTACTCGAAATCATATAAGTGAGATGCCAAAGTTTAAATAAAACATACAATGGAAATCAAACCAACTATGTACAGCTACTAACAAAGGTAGAAATCACAAGTATGATGATGAAATAAAGTGTTAGTATAACATGAAATGAGTATATATAAATGAATACACGCGAATAAGTTGTCGGTTCACAGACAGTACAACATCATAAAGGAGAAATATAAACATCTATAAATATCCCTTGGGTATAAACCCGATACACAACATGAATCCTACCTATATTTTCAAAAAAGTAAGAGGTGACTACAATCTAAATCCCACAACAGTCCGCACCTATTACGGCCCCCACCACTCTGGATAGAAGGGCATACGACATCCATGCGATAGGATACCTGTAATAGTATATACATATAGCAGGAGAGAAATATAAACGGGTCAGAGCCTGATGTGTAAAAATGTTTAGCAAGTGTGCTAACCATGCATAATAAATCTAAATGCACTATTTCGTAATTAAAGAGGAGTCGCACTCTCGTGGAATCCCAAACTCACCTCTCATCTACTAGCACGCACTTATTCGAATCTTGGAACCTTAATTAAGTTACCCCACCCATAAGGAAAACCTACCTTACCATAGGCATGGCCTATACCCACAAGGCCTGCCATCCAAACATAACCCAAGAATCCTTCCCTTTCCAATTACACTTAATTATATTTACACATATATGCCTTACTAGGCTGTAATGGTTCCAATTTATTTACTTACACCAATTATAAGTCTTCATGCATTACACCTTAAAATTAAACTTCATTACAAGAGTTTATTCTCTAATTATCATATATATAATTTAATAAGCATAAAACTTCTCTCCACTATCAACATTGCACAAAGTTTCGTGCGTGGGGCATCTCGCAAAGCGAAATGCAAACAAGGAACCCCTCCGATACACTAATCCTTGACAATGTCGATCGTAGGGATCCATTATGTCATCCACACAATCATACTACAGATACAAACAAGTATAAAGGATAAAACTTATCTCTACTCTCAACAAGGCACTGCGTTTCGTGAGTGGGGCGTCTCGCAAAGCGAAATCAAAACAAAGAACCCCCCCGATACACTACTCCTTGACAATGTCGATCGTAGGGATCCATTATGTCATCCACACAATCATACTACTGATACTTACAATTATAAAGGACAAAACTTCTCTCTACTCTCAACATGGCACTGCGTTTCGTGCGTGGGGCGTCTCACAAAGAAAAAACCAAACAAGGCACCCCCCGATACACTACTCCTTGACCATGGTGATCATAGGGATCCATTATGTCATCCACATAATCATGCTACTGACTACAACTTAGATCACTATCTAGAAACAACCTCAAATTCTCCACTAAATTCTTGGGTTGATGTAACCGAAATTTTCCTTAAGTGCGATACATCAACCCCCAACAATCTACTACACCATAATCACCCAAGATGTACCCTATAGCGATTTCATATCCTTTTCACCTATAGGATATAATAAATATATGTATATATACTCTAAACATATATATATATATATATACAATCATTCATTCTCATAGCCACGTGTACATAACACATATAATGTACAGTTTTCCATCCACCATATATAACCGGCTATAGAATGCCAATATAGTGAACCACGCTATCATCTTCCAGGGCATCACTCATATTCCATCATGGGGACCACCGGTGGGACTAAATATAACCCATTTCGCGGCCAACACATACACACGACGTCCGTCAAGCGGTAATAGTTCCTAACCGGCAGTGAGACGAAACATACCCACCACGTCTCATCCCCCCAAAAAAATGTATAGCACATAATAACACAATGGACGACTATGATCTGGGGAATATCGACACTCTGCTCCTCGAGCCAAGTTGCTCACCCTCATCACACAACTTCCCAATGATAGCATGTGTTGGGTATGCTTCACAATATAAGTATATATATCATTCACATACACAATATATATACATCCATATAATCCCATCACAAAATTAAACCATCACATACGGTTTAGATATTCACAACATGAGTATACACTTATATTCATATCTATACAGATATATATATTCACATATCCATATATATTCACACATTATCTCTAGTTCATTTGTATAAGATTTATAAACTCGGCCATAAGCATACATAATCCTCAATATACTAGTCGTCGTCCCAAACACATTAACTTACCTTGATATATGAATATGATCCATTCACTTGAGGCATATTCATCCATTTCTCCTATGATATAAATAATCTTCCAACATAGATATATCTCCAACATTAAGGTTTTCACCCAAAGTTTAGTGTAGGTAACAATCACTACACATATCATCTATATCCGTAAGTACATCAATATCTCTAGTACTAATTTCGACTTTTGGTATGCACAAAACTAATAGTTTACAAGCCTCGAGCTTAACTTAATTTCATTTCAAGTATTGGGATCCCAATTGTTACTCCCGCATGATTATATTTATAAACTATCCTGACTAGATTTACTCTACAACCTATTCTAGTTGATTGTACGATCCAATCGTTCCCAATTTCGCCTACGGTTCAATTTCTCTTATGAACCCTTAGTCTTAGTGCATTTCAATTTATGCCTTAATGTAAACCTTGCTAAGGATGAGCGACCTCTACCTCTCTTTAGTACCAAACCATATATTAAATAGAATCCTACCACTATAAGGATTGGACACAATTATCGGCCTACCCTTCCATGCTGTACTCTCACCACTCTTTCAAAGGGTCCCTAACCTTACGTCATAACTAGGCTCACTTATGACCTCTAAATAGAACTCCCATTCTCAATGATATTCCCCACTATATCGCTATGACCTTCTCTAATAAATGTGTACATAAGTCCCCAAAATAACTCGATACGTACCCGATATCTCATCATGAGAGAAAATTCCAATAAATCTCCAAAACATGCCTCTAACCTCATATAAGGATGTTCCCAAATTAAGAAACCCAAGAGAATAGGAGTAAAATTCTCCCTAAGAAAAATTATCCAAAATTGCCCTATTTCCAAATAGATTCGGCCCCTCCAAATCGATTCGGTCCTAGCTGCGAATCGATTCGGCCCCCCTAAATCGATTCGGCCCAACTAGATCTGTAAGTCTACTACATACCGAATATATTCGCTAGGGGCGAATCAATTCGGCCCTAAAGATCTGATGCTTCTACAACATAGAGAATCGATTCGCTAGGGGCGAATCGATTCGGCTTCTGCAGCAAGCCACGAAATGGAGAAATTTTCTCTAAACCCTAAATTCCCAAAACTCCCAATTATCATTACCCAACCATCAATCTTCATACCAAATATATTTCTTACCTCAAAATTTATCATATAACTACCCAACAATCTCTATAACCTCAAATACAAGATTTTTACCCAAAAATTTAGGTTTTGCCATATAACCCAAAATACAATTCTTTTCTCCACAAATTATGAAATGAAATACACAAATGAAATATTTAGCAAGATTAAACACTTGCCTCGAAATTGTAGAGGTTGAATCATCCTCGAGATCGCATTTGGGTCGGAATCTCCAAGATCTCCCTTTCTCTTTCTTCTTTTCTTATTCCTTTTTCCCTTTCTTTCTCTTTCTCTCTTTCTCTCAAATGAGAAGGCTTGATCCGTAAGCCTCTTAAACCAATAAAATAACAATCTCAGTTTTAAATGTTAATACACACGTTAAATGACTCGTTTACTCCAATTCAAGTCAAACTGACTTAAAAATATTTCAGAACCGAAATAAAACCCAATGACAGTCATTTAGACTATCTCGACCCTTTTGGAATCGATGGAGCACTGAAAATCATCATCCGAAATACTTTAAAATGTCCTCAATTTTTTTGGACCTCAATTTCCAAATTCTAAAATTCTCCAATTTAAATAAATTTAATATCTCCCGAAAATTTAATTTCTCTGTCCCAAAGTCAGGAGGTGTTACATACTTCCCCCCTTACAAGAATTTCGTCCGCGAAATTTAGGTTATGCCTAGGACTTCAAATATCATCTAGTCCTTAAATCTACCCTCTATATCATTATACCTATCTTTCCACTTCTCCCATCGAATCATATAAACTTTAAAATCAAAATTGCTACCCAGGGCGCCCCCGTGCCTGAGCTCCACTCGTAAATACATAACCTTGCTCCACGAGCCTCAAGTCGTAATATAACTCTCTATAATTAAGTCTATAATAACATACTAAGAATATAAAAATATGAAATTTCCAAGGGTTGAAATCTTCTCAATTCCTGACATTCGCTACATTCATGCGGGGGAGGTCTCGCAAGCGAAATCCAAACAATGAACTCTCCCAATATGCTACTGTGTAGCTATGTCGGGGATTGAGATCAGTTGAACT
Organism: Sambucus nigra; assembly: GCA_949130495.1. Taxonomy (NCBI): domain Eukaryota; kingdom Viridiplantae; phylum Streptophyta; class Magnoliopsida; order Dipsacales; family Adoxaceae; genus Sambucus; species Sambucus nigra. Next base: position 65,054,911 of record OX422220.1, read on the forward strand.
AGGATTAAGGTTTTATAAAAGATTTTCAAACCATAAGTATTGCCCGAAGGCCTATATAGTAGTATAATATGAAACAATTCCATGCATTTCAACACACAAATCAATTACCTTATGTTCAAGACACAAGGCCTCAATAAATACAATACTCTAACCAATAACTAGTTCTCAAAACTAGCACCGTCATGAGCTAAATTCTCCGCTCAACAATGAATCTGCTAACTCTGAACCCATTCAGTTATACAAATCCTTTACATTACATCAACACCTTTCCACAAGATAAGTTCTTCCCTTATTGGAACACTAAAATTTCTTGTCTTAACAATTCACACTCTCGAAAATCAATAGATAAACTCTCTACTAGATCATCACAAGACGGTCTAATATCCTAAAAGATATCGTACAAAGACCACACTTGCTCACTCCTTCCCAAGGCCTAATTCTCTTTGAAGAATTATCCTCCCCATAGATCCTTCCTCAACATCCTGAAGGACAAGGCGCTATTGCGACCCCCTAATAACACTTTTGATCTTCCTCATTGGACCCAAAACTCTAAATTTCTCACTCCCTCTTCCCAGAAGGCAATACTCCCGATATTGGGACAACTCCACACACCTCACATTGGTAAAAGTCACCAACACTAGGTTTCCTAACAATGTTGACGAATTTATCAATCTAAACATCCCAAGTGCTTCCTATTCTCTGCTCATCAGCACTTACCTTATCAATCACGAAATTCTCCTTCTCATCTCTTCCTGAATCACGTAAAGAAAGACCTCAAATCAAAGCGTACCCAAAATTTGTTATGGGTATTACATCTCTCATCTTTCCCCCTCCTAACCGACCTATTCTCGGTGACGTCTGAGACAAAAACAACTGTGTCAGAATGTCATTCAAATGACCACACCTCACAGAAGAAGATAAACATAGTGAATACAAAAATCCTACTAGTAGGGCTCTACATCAAGAATGCTTACAGAAGAATGCAGAAACTCGCACAGATCCTAAAGACACTAGAACCTGATGCTTTGATACCATTTGTAACAACCCACTTAAAATAATAACGGGTGGCCAACCCTATATTACATTAAATCAGGAATCTCAGATGGCTCAGTCTCAGCACCAACAAACTATACAATAACATACAAGGCTAACTACCCGAAATGATATAAGCGATATGCCAAAATTTAAATGAAACATACAATGGAAATCAAACCAACTATGTACAGCTACTAACAAAGGTAGATTACACAAGTATGAAGATGACAGAAAGTGCTAGTATAACATGAAATGAGTATATACAAATGAATATACCCCAATAAGCTGTCGGGTCATAGATAGTACAACATTATAAAGGAGAAATATAAATATCTAAACCCGATACACAAGATGACTCCTACCTAGATTTTCAATGAAGTAAGAGGCGACTACAATCTAAATCCCGCAACAGTCCGCACCTGTTAAGGCCCCCACGACTCTAGATAGAAGGGCATCCTGCATTCATGCGGTAGGATACCTGTAATAGTATATACATATAGCAGGAGAGAAATATAAATGGGTTAGAGACCGAGGTGTAAAAATGTTTAGCAAGTGTGTTAACCGTGCATAATAACCCTAAATGCACTATTTCATAATTAAAGTGGAGTCGCACTCTCGTGGAACCCCAAACTCACCTCTCATCTACTAGCGCGCACCTATTCGCATCTTGGAACCTTAATTAAGTTACCCCACCCATAAGGACAACCTACCTTACCATAGGCACAGCCTACACCCACAAGACCTGCCATCCTAACATAACCCAAGAATCTTTCCCATTCCAATTACACTTAATTATATTTACAAATATATGCCTTACCAGGCTGTAATGGTTCCAATTTATTTATTTACACCAATTGTAAGTCTTCATGCATTACACCTTAACATTAGACTTCATTATAAGAGTTTATTCTCTAATTATCATACATATAATTTAATAAGGACAAAACTTCTCTCCACTCTCAACATTGCACTGCATTTCGTGCGTGGGGCGTCTCGCAAAGAGAAATCCAAACAAGGAACCCCCACGATACACTACTCTTTGACAATATCAATCGTAGGGATCCATTATGCCATCCACACAATCATACTATAGATACATACAAGTATAAAGGACAAAACTTATCTCTACTCTCAACATGGCACTGCGTTTTGTGCGTGGGGCGTCTCGCAAAGCAAAATCCAAACAAGGAACCTCCCGATACACTACTCCTTGATAATGTCGATCGTAGGGATCCATTATGTCATCCACATAATCATACTACTGATACATACAAGTATAAAGGACAAAACTTCTCTCTAGTCTTAACATGGCACTGCGTTTCGTGCGTGGGGTGTCTCGCAAAGTGAAATCCTATCAAGGAACCCCCCCGATACACTTCTCCTTGACCATGGTGATCATAGGGATCCATTATGTCATCCACACTGACTACAACTTAGATCACTATCTAGGAACAACCTCAAATTCTCCACTAAATTCTTGGGTTGATGTAACCAAAATTTTCCTTAAGTGCGATACATCAACCCCCAACAATCTAGTACACCATAATCACACTAGATGTACCATATAGCGATTTCATATCCTTTTCACCTATAGGATATAATATATATATATAAATACAACCATTCATTCTCATAGCCACGTGTACATAACACATATAACGTACAGTTTTCCATCCACCATATATAACCGGCTATAGAATGCCAATATACTGCACTACGCTATCATCTTCCAGGGCATCACTCATATTCCATCCTGGGAGCCACCGGTGGGACTAAATATCACCCATTTCGAGGCCAATACCCACACACGACGTCCGTCAAGCGGTCATAGTTCCTAACCGGCAATGAGACGAAACATACCCACTACGTCTCATCCCCACCAAAAAATGTATATCACATAATAACACAATGGACGACTATGATTTGGGGAATATCGACACTCTGCTCCTCGAGCCAGGGTGCTCACCCTCATCGCGCAACTTCCCAATGATAGCATGTGCGGGGTATGCTTCATAATATAAGTATATATATCATTCACATACACAATATATATACATCCACATGATCCCATCATAAAATTAAACCATCACATACGGTTTAGATATTCACAACATGAGTATACACTTATATTCATATCTCTACAGATATATATATATATATATATATATATATATATATATATATATATATATATATATTCACATATCCATATATATATACACACTATCTCTCGTTCATATGTATAAGATTTATAAACTCGGCCATAAGCATACATAATCCTCAATATACTTGATGTCGTCCCTAACTCATTAACTTACCTCGATATATGAATACGATTCATTCACTTGAGGCATATTCATCCATGTCTCCTATGATATAAATAATCTTCCAACATAGATATATCACCAACATTAAGGTTGTCACCCAAACTTTAGTATAGGTAACAATCACTACAAATATCATCAATATCCGTAAGTACATCAATATCTCTAGTACTAATTTCGGCTATTGGTATCCACACAACTAATAGTCTACAAGCCTCAAGCTTAACTCAATTTCATTTCAAGTATTGGGATCCCAATTGTTACTCCCATATGATTATATATATAAACTATCCTGACTAGAATTACACTACAACCCATTCTTGTTGGTAGTACGCTCCAATCGTTCCCAATTTCACCTACGGTTCAATTGCTCTTATAAATCCTTAGTCTTAGTGATTTGAACTTATTCCTTAATGTAAACCTTTCGAAGGATGACCTCTACCTCTCTTTGGTCCCAAACCATATATTAAATAGAATCCTACCACTATAAGGATTTGACACAATTATCGGCCTACCCTTCCATGCCATACTCTCACCACTCTTTCAAAGGGTCCTTAACCTTACGTCATAACTAGGCTCAATTATGACATCTAAATAGAACTCCCGTTCTCAATGAGATTCCCCACTATATCGCTATGACCCTCTCCATTAAATGTGTACATAAGTCCCCAAAATAACTCGATACGTACCCGCGATCTCATCATGCGAGAAAATTCCAATAAATCTCCAAAACATTCCTCTTACCTCATATAAGGATGTTCCCAGATTGATAAACCTAAGAGAATCGGAGTAAAATTCTCCTTAAGAAAAATTATCCAAAATTGCCTTGTTTCTGAATCGAACGGCTCCTCCGAATCGATTCGGTCCTAGCTGGGAATAGATTCGGCCCCTCCGAATCGATTCAGCCCAACTAGACCTGTAAGTCTGCTACATACCGAATCGATTCGCTAGGGGCGAATCGATTCAGCCCTAAAGACCTTATGCTTCTTCAACATAGTGAATCGATTCAGCTTGTGCACCAAGCCACGAAATGGAGAAATTTTCTCTAAACCCTAAATTCCCCAAACTCCCAATTATAATTACCCAACCATCAATCTTCATACCAAACATATTTCTAACCTCAAAATTTATCATATAATTACCCAATAATTTCTATAACCTCAAATACAAGATTTTTACCCAAAAATTTAGGTTTTGCCATTTAAACCAAAATCCATTTCTTTTATCCACAAATTATGAAATGAAATACACAAATGAAATATTTAGCAAGATTAAATGCGTGCCTCAAAATTGTAGAGGTTGAATCAACCTCGAGATCGCGCTTGGGCCGGAATCTCCAAGCTTTCCCTTTCTCTCTCTTTTTTCTTCTTCCTTTTTCTCTTTCTTTCTCTTTCTCTCTTTCTCTCAAATGAGAAGGATTGATCCGTAAGCCTCTTAAATCATTAAAATAATGATCCCTATTTTAAATGTTAATACATACTTTAAATGACTCGTTTACTCCAATTCGAGTCAAACTGACTTAAAAATATTTCAAAACCGAAAGAAAACCCAATGATAGTCATTTCGACTATCTCGACCCTTCCGGAATCGATGGCGCACTCAAAATCATCATTCGGAATACTTTAAAATGTCCTTAATTTTTTTGGACCTCAATTTCCAAATTTTAGAATTCTCCAATTTAAATAAATTTTATTTCTCTTGAAAATTTTAATTTCTCAGTCCCAAAGTCACGAGGTGTTACAGACATGTGGAATTAAATCTCAACTCCAATTCAACAAATCTCGAGGATTCAATTTAGTGCAATGTCCTCAATTAAACCCACACAATATCATGTTATTCTTAACAATCTCCACTAAGTTACTTGAATCTGCCTCTTCCCTCTCATTACCATCAATATTAATCAAATCACTCCTCATTTTTTTAATCCACAGTTGATCATTTTTTTTTGTTAGGGTTGTAGATGACCAAAATAAATCTCATTCTTCTTATAGTTATATTCAAAGTAAAATCCCGCTAAGTGATTTGCAAATAATCCCTAATGCCTAAATCTCATTTTGAAGGTTCCTGTGTAATTACGTTTGTGACGTCATCTGTTTTGCAATGAGTGAGGTTCTTAATGTATACATGAAAAAAGAAGGATCATTGTTATAAAAGCCAGCAAACACTTCTTTTCCATTCTCTTTCTGTATTTGTTGCCTTTCTTTTACTTGTGGAACTACCGGCGGAACAGGATTGAAATAAAACTTTTAGGGATGTTTGGTTTGATATTCTAATTATGTTTTCTATGTTTAAATACAATTCTGATAGAAAATTGCGTTTGACAACCTGTTTTTACACAATGAATTATAATATTTCTATGTTGTAATCAAGTTGTTCAGAAAACAGAAAAAAGATGTTTTATAATTTTTCTTTTTATTTTTCAACTCAGAATTATTCATTCTTAATATTTTAATGCATTTATACCTTAATATGTAATATACATATATAATACATTAATATATTTGTAATTCTTATAAATAAAAAATATATATGTACATGTACATGAAATTACGTATACTTATATTATATAATTATATAATTTACTAATATCCATATGTTAAATAATTTATCAACATATACATGATACTAATATATAGTTTTATACATGTATTCTTAATGTATGGAATAATATAAAATTTACATATAATACTTATGTATTAAAAAATATTATCAATTCAAGTATGTATATAATTTTATTGTGAATTATACATGCAATATCATTATATATATATATATATATATATATATATATATATATATATATATATATATAAAAATAAAGGAGCATGGCTTTTGAATTCCAAAAATGTAAAAGCACAATAAGGGTCTTGATTTTTCCACATTTCCACTCACCAAATCAAAGGTCTTGATTAAATCCCCAAAATCAATTTTCCCGCCCAAAAATTTTGCAGCACGATTTCACTTTAATTCAAACATAAAAGTTTCTCTACTTTATTATGGTTCGGCTCTCTCTCTCTCTCTCTCTCTCTCTCTCTCTCTCTCTCTCTCTCTTTCTCTCTCTCTCCACTGTGAATCCATCTCCGTAATTTTCTCTTGATCAAACCCATAAACATTCTTCAAATTCTAATCACATTCCTCCACCAATGAATTTTCAGTTTAGAATCAGTTTCGAGTTTCATGTTTATGTGACAACCCACTCACCAAAATAAGGGGTGGCCAGCCCAATATTCCAATATTACAGGAGTCCCGGATGGAATCATTCTCAGCATTACAATAAAATATAGAGTATCCAGGATAACTACCCAATATTTCAGAAAACGGGTTGCCAAAAATTTTGTTTTAAAGTTAAAGAAAGAATTTAAACAACCCAATACTGAAAAGATAGGGGAAACCCCAAGAATGTATATATATACTACAATAACAACGAGTATACAGAAAAAGGGCCGAATATGCTGTCGGTCCACAGACTCTCCAACAATGTTGAACAATTTCAATAAATTATATAATACATTACATTAAACAATTACAAAGGCTTGGGCCTCACGCCCGAATAAAAGACTTGATCTTAAGTAGAGTGAAAAAATGAAAGCCGCTATACAATATAAGCCGTAATACCCGCTAAGCTTCATGGCTCGCCAAAATCACCGGAATAGGAAAGTCAGAACAAGCGTCCTTGCGGTGGAGTACCTGAGCGGATACAAGATGCATGCACAACAAGAAATATGAACGGGTCAGGGCCCGGTTTTATATGATCACCAGATGAATAAAAAGTATGACAGTTATGAATGGTAAATCATGACTAAAAGAAATAAGAATCTACCTACACAATTTAAAACATAAGCTAAGACAATTTAATCAATCATATATTTAATTGAGTTATGCAAGAGAATAAGGATAATTAACATAAATCTAAAAACTTTCATCACGTACTCTGAATCATTTCATAGTTCCATTCCTTATTAGGAATTATAATCATAATTTTTAAGCTCTTTGTGGCTTCCCATTCCTTATCGGGAATATCATCATTGTCAAATGCTCTTTGTGGCACTTCAATGTGCTCTTTATGGCACTTACTATACATCAAGTGCCACTTGATTCAGAATGGTTATATTCATATGCATATAACAATTCTAAGACCGCCCTTTCGAGTTTTCCCACTGGGCGCGCCCCTAAATGACCATCATCTTCCATGGGCCTATCAAACAAGGCAGCCTGGGCACCTATAACGCAAGACGTCGGGAAGCGGCCATATGCCTGCGAGAGAGTCAAGACCACACCCAGAATCTCCTCACCAGCGCAGAAAACATAACATAATCGCGCATATGGCCTAGGACTATATCCACCCTTCATTCATTAGCCAGGGGGCATCACCAAGCGCGCGAACTTCCCTTATGATGTCATTTAGAGAGGTGTGTTTAAGTAAATTAGCATTTATAGTATTCATGATTAAGTAAATTATCATTTACCGTCATTATTACCATTTCCATTTCAATTTTCTTTACATATATATGTTTCATTTTATCCGAAACCATAATCATTTACATTATTGTAAATACCTCATATTATACCCAGAGCCATACTTAACACATCTTATCGTTGTAACCTCGATGAATAAATAAACTTTCAATTTATTCTCCCAAGATATGTTATGAAGTTATGATAAACCATAAAGACTAACATAGCTCAATGGAGCCTCTAAAGTCTCCCGAACATAACACTACGACTCCAAGTTTAATAATAATCAACTAGAAGAAATAATGCCATATCATTAATTGGCATATCCACGAAAAAGCCCCCACATAACCTATTTCTAATGTAGGGTAGTCACTCAACTCATCTAGGACTCTAGGACTCTAAATTTACTTCATACAAGAAGGTTCTTAGGTCCTAAACTTAAAGAAAAAGGATAAAAGTTGAGTTATAAAAACAACTCAAAACAGCCTGATTTCGAATCGATTCGCCCAAGGGCCGAATCGATTCGCCCAAAAGCGAATCGATTCAGATGACAAACCCAACATTCTACATCAGTCGAATCGATTCGGCCTTAACCCGAATCGATTTGGGTTCCCTTAGCGAATCGATTCGCCCTAGGGCCAAATCGATTAGCCCCTGCGATTTAGCCAAGAATGGGGATACGGGTTATGAACCCTAAATTTCCCCAAATCCTAAATCTCTTCCATTTTTACACACATCCAACAACATCTATATACCCCAAATCACCCTACATGATTATTTACTACTAAACCCACAATTTCATCATCAAAATCTAATATTAGGGTTTAAACACCATAATTTCCATTTTTGCTCCATAAATACAAATACATACATATCATACAAATTATTCATCTTAAATAACATATTAGCAAGTAGAAAACTTTCCTTAGAGTTGAAATCTCAGATTTCTTGGTGGTAGAAGCAATCACAATTCTTCAATCTTCAATCTCTCTCATTTCTCCTCTCTTCTCCCAAGCTCTCTTCCTCTCTCTATCTCTCAATGTTTAATAAAATCACTTAAGAGAAATAAAAGAAAGGCAAGACATAAATCGTGCCTTTGGTCCAGAATTCCTAACTTAAGTGGTTAATACCACATTAAAATTACTCCCAATACGCGTTTAAGTTAAAACCAGGTAAAAGTGCCTGAAATACAAAAATACAATATGGCACTTATTTTGACTATCTCGCACCTTTCGGGACTAACTACGCCCTCAAAAATGGCATCCGAATATTTTATAAATTATGTCAAGTTCCAGCCTCATTTAAACCACAGTGTCATTTAAATTATATGACACCATGAAACATACAATCAAATAATATTTACTTTCACATGCAGTAAATATGTAACAATCTAGAAAAAATTAACTTTCATCTCATAAAATTAATATTTACTCCAGTTCCAACATTTTATGTAATTACCTCATGCGGTAAATTTATACAAAATTAGCCTCCTAAAAGCGAGGGTTGTTACAGTTTATTTTATAGAGCTAAAAATTTTGGGTTTGATTTTTGCAGGTGCTATGGATTCTTATTCACTCTTTATTTGTTTTCTCTTGCTATAGCTCAAACAACCATAATGGAATAACCTATTTTTCTCAGTTTATATTTGGGTTCAAACTTTGTTTACATGAGGTTTCAGTTGTTTGGGTTTTTGGGTTATTGGTGCTCATTTATAAATTGTTCGTTTTTCTTACTTTCTTTTTTATAGAAGCAATTTTTTTTGGTTGCATTATTTGGTCAATGATGTTATAGTGATGATAAATACAAAAAATTAAGGATCAAATGTAGTTTTGTGAAGTATTGACAAAACCCATTAAAACGTAGGGCTGCCAAAATAGGTGAGTTCTATTTTTTTATGTATCTGTGTTGTATGTTAAATACAACTTATTTGGTACAATCTGTGTTTGTTAAAATGCCTAAATGATTGATATATATTATATTTGTGTTATTTTCCAGTTCTTTATGCTTTTTTTTTTGTTATGACATTGATTTGGAAACAATATGTACAACTTAAATTTGTACACCTCAAAATTTTAGGGCGGTTTTCTTTAGTTGGGAGGTATACTCTGTCTTGGTGACCATTTGTACGCTTAAGAAATACTATTTTTTAAGGTGGTTTTCTTTTCTTCCATATCTCAAGTACTATTTATATTTCCTTGACATTTTTTCCATAATATTATGTAGAGGATTCGTTACTTTTTATTTTATTAAGGTTTTATTAAAGGTTTTTTAGAGTTTATTTATGATTTTGAGAGGTGAAACTATATATATATATATATATATATATATATGTGTGTGTGTGTGTGTGTGTGTGTGTGTATTTCTCATTTTTCATTTACAACTTCTCTTTATTTTTAATTTTATTTTTTTAAGTCCCCCCTCATTGTCCCATTACAACCAACAAAGGCTTTCGACAAATAACAAGCAGGTCTTTTAAAAAAAAAGCGAAAGCAGGTATTTACAATAGTCTTTGCAAACAAACCAAATAATACAAGCAGGTGCATGATAGAAATGGGTAGTAGGTCTTTTCCCTCAACAACACACGCAAGTCATGGCTATACAAAAGAGGGGAGGAGAAGGTTTTGGCTTGCAAAAAGAAACATGTATGATTTTTTGAGTGGTCACGGTCGACCGTCCCCAAGCCACGGTAGACAGGCCCTCTAGACGCGATCGACTGGTTCCCTATTCCCTTGCACATTGACTTCACGTACAAGTAGTTTTAAAAATGGCGGTCGACCAGTCTCCCACCTGCTGTCGATCGGGACAAATAGAAGCTAGATTACGTATTCAAATAAACTTTTTAAGTACCTCAATGAAAGAGTGTAATTAAGAGGAAAAGGATAAAGAGTGCGAGGAGTGGCACGAATCTATTACTCAATTGCAAAAGGACCTGTAGTGAATAAGAAAAGTTAGTTGATGGATTGCATGAAGGACTTAGTTAGGAAGTTAGGAAGAAGACTTCTCCCTGGAGCTTTGATTAACCAAGAGTTTACACCAGTAGACCTTATTATAAGTTTTTATGAAAATAAGAAAATAAAATTTCACCAACAGTTGACATTATTGGTAGTTAAATATTTTCATTTTGTTTCAGAGCACGAATTGCTTCATTTAATTTCGATGTGGAAGCAGTCTTCTCATCTAAGAAGTCTAGCAGCGATGTGGAAAACATATGGATGGGTCAGGTAAATCTCTGAACCTAATTCTTCATTTTTTAATGTCCTGATAATAATTATTTTCCTAACCTTAACTATTCTAAACAATTTGGCCAAATTCTATTATCATAACCCAAAGAAGAGAATGACCTAGATATTCATAATACGTGAAAACTTTCACTTGAGGTAGACTAAAACTTTCACCTAGATTTTCATAATACTTGAAAACTTTATAGATATTCATTCTCTTGAATCACAAATAAATTTTTATTCTTTTTTGTCAATATTGAGTATTTCATTTAGATAACTAGAGTGTTCTTGCAAACTATTTCTTTATTCTTTAATTCTATTTGAAAGAAATTTTTACAATTTTCTACACCTCTTACCCTTTATTTTATATGGACAAAATATGGAAATCTCAATGGATATAGAATGAGCTTTATGTCTTTTATTTGAATATATTAACTTTAATATTATGTTTTGATTGTTTCGAAATTTTGGAAATATATCATATGGTTCGTGTGGTTGTATTGGGATGCACCGGAGTCAAATCACGTACTGCTCATAAAAATAGAATCTGACATGACCTATATTGCAGGGAGCACACATTGATCTGTAATATTATAATCTGAGTTTGACGTGTTTTTATTCAAATGTTACCCTTAATTTTGTTTCTTAGATTATAATCTGACATGACCTATATTGCAGGGCTCCTGTAACACCCCGCCCGCCCGGGGAGAGCAAACGGAGCGCTAATGCGATAAAATAAATCCAAATCCACAAATAACAAGGTATAGAGCATCTAAATAAACCCACAATAATATAAATTCACTAATCTCAATTCTTCAAATACAACAAGTCTCTCGAATTAAATACTACATCTAACTCGAAATAAAATAAATTTCAATGCTCTATACATCAAAATAAATAAATACAAGTCTTCCAAAAATATTCTTCCCAAAATAATCCACGCTAAAATAATCCCAATTGGTCCATAGCGTCCCAATCCACACTAACCTGCCAACTAAAAGAAAATATGGGAAAGTACACAATACGACAAGAAAGATGCTCAACAATTATATTGACGATGAACAAAGCGTAACAACACGAGTACGAATATTCAAATCAAAATGCAAATCTCAATATCATTTTATCAATAAATTTCTCAACAACACTTTAACCGGGTCACCAGGCCTCACCACATCTGTATATGCTTTATCAAGCCATCGCTCGGGAAATAGGAATTTTGGCAGGTGCCCAACATCCGTGCCATATTAAAATCTCATGAAAATGTGCTCATCAACAATATATTGATACCACATGAATAAAAATAATTTCAACAATTATTTTCCAGATTTCAATGAATTTATCAATTCAAATATGAGTTCAATTAACAAGAATTCAAAGAGAATGACACTCGCGAGATTTAAGGAGCATATTGTGTAAAACCCCATACCTCAAACCATGATGAGAAACCAACGATCACATCCTCAAGATCAACTCAAAATATCTACAAAAGCTCCTCCAAGAACCTCCAACAAAATATCCCCAAGAACACCTCTAATCTAAGGTTGGAACTCACAAATCTCAAGGGTCAATGTGTATATAAAAAGAAGAGGAATATAAAATATATTTGTTGCCAAAATTTGTGCCAAAAGTAGGTTCAAAAGGTTTCCCACGGCTTCCTTTTATAATGTAAAGAAATGGAGAGTTGGAATCCAAAAGACTCCTTTAAATAAGGCAAATAAATGAAGAGTTGGAAGTCAAAACAACTCCAAGAGTTAAAAACATTTAAAAATCATTTTAAAATCCGTTTTAACTCTGATTTCGAAACCGTTTGAAATTCTCGCCTTTAAAAACAATAACCAACATATTTGAGCAATAAAAATAATTTTATCAAAAAACTTTATTTTCCTCCATTTTCCAGAAATTAATTAAAATAGCCAAAAATTACGCGGGTTGTTACAGCTCCATGGGCTAATTTCGCGTTGGTAATGATGATTAGAGTTCGTGCACCCATGCGAAGACTGAAAATTAAACCATAGTTGAGTCCTAATTCTCTCACATACCCAAAGAATTATTTTCCTAACTAGGCAACCTGGAAGAGCTTGCCTACCATGGGCCAGCCCGACAGACCAGGAGGAAGATTCACCCGCTTTGACTTTGTTTTTCGAGTTAACAACATCACCACAAATACAACGAATGCCACTGTGCTGAATATGCAGGGACATAAAGAAATGGAATCCATTAGTTTTGACACATAGAATATGATGGTTGGAAGTAATGAGGAAACAAGGAATGACCGAGGTTAGTATAAGAATACATAAGAGCTTGAAATTACTGGTGGCTTCATTTAAGGCTATTCCAATCTTCAATAATAATCCCTTAATTATGTTAAATTATTAACGTAGTGAGTATAAACCTATCAAATCACCCACAGAGTATATATGAAGAGCTTGGTATGTTTTCAAGTTAGAAATAAATAACATGTGACTGAATTAGAGTTGATGATCATGGTCATAAAATCATAATTTGAATCTATTGCCTTTGCCTATGTTGTGTTTGTGTTTATTGTGTGTGTGTGTGTGTGTGTGTGTGTGTGTGTGTGTGTGTGTGTGTGTGTATATAGGGTATTGAAATTTAAAACAGAGATATAACTTAGATCTCTCATTCTCTCATTTTCCATTATAATTTTGTGTTTTATTTTTGTTCGTGTGTTACAATTTGTGTATCGACATATTATATTGATGTTTTTGACATTTACAAATGTTAGGTACCACAAATTGTAATGTATATTTGGTGATGCTCTACTTTTCTCTCTTGGAGTGGTCTATATTCATGAGCTTTATTGTACTAATAGTGCCAAAGCTTCACTCTGAGCTCATTCGTTAGTTTCACTTTCACGCCAATTGGAGTTTGTATTTTTTACTTTTTATTTTTGTAGATGGTTATAGTTATTGTGATTGTTTTATTTTTGTATATTGTTATAGTTATAGTTATGATAGCGGTTTATGTTAATTATGATAGCTTTAGTACAAGACTTTACTCAAACATTTGTGTCTTGATTAGTTTGATCTTTACAATATACCATTTGGGTTATATTGTTGGAGTTTAGGTTTATCACCTAGGCACGTGAAACTATATTGATTTGTGATTATTTTTTATCCCCCACCTTCTAAAGTTTAAGGCCTTCTAATTTCCACACTATGAATTACTCACTATGTTTTTTCCTATAATAAGTTTCTAACTATATACTATTTTTGCATACCTACACTCTAATTCGTTATTGTTCTTTGTTATTCCATGTTGCAGGACCATTGGATTTCGAGGAGACGTGGTGACGAACAGATTAAATTTTTTATTGTGTCCAACCATGTTTCTAAATGAAAATTTTATATACCAAAGCTGATTTTGTGGAATTTATTATGTTGTTTATACGAGGTTCATGATGGATTATTAGTATTGTTGTTGTTTGAGTAATTCTTATTAAACAGATGGATAGTCTTCTAAACCAAGGGACTTTTGTCCAAATTTTGTAAATTTTTTACACTTAGTTGTGTTCTAATTTTTTTTGGACTTAAATTATGATGTTTATATAAGGTCCGATATGGGCTATTACCATTTTTGTTGTTGTTGGGAGAATTTTTTACTTTTTAAATAGGTAATAGTCATATAAACAAAGAAGACTTTGTTCAAAGTTTGTAAAAAGTTTATATGGTGTTGTAAAAAAACTTTAGGACTTAAATTATATTTTTATGGATAATGACTATTAGTATTGCTGTGGATATTGTTTTATTTCTTAAACAATGTGGACCGACATCTAAATAAAGAAACTTTGTGCAATATCTTTAATTTGTTTACAAATATTTGTGTTATACCATAGTTAACATTATTATGAGATCTATGATGAATTATTAGTATTGTTATTGGACTATTTTTATTCTTAAACACCATAGGCATATAAGCACATTCAATTTTTTGCCCTAATTTTTTAAATTGGGTACAATTATGTGTCGTAAAAAAAAGTTTTTGACTTAATAGGTTCATACCATAGTGTATGTATGTATATAAACGCGGTGTATGTATGTATGTATGTTTTAAAAAAAAACTTTCAAAACTTTCCCTATTTTTTTAAAGAAATAGGTTCGTACCAAAGGTTATTTAAAAAATTATTTAACTAAATACAACGCATACTTTCAAAAATTAGCATAGTGTAATATTAGCATCATGTAACAGTAAATAATATATGTTAATTGTTATATCAAGTACCACACAATTAGATGTTATGTGTAAAAGAGTTAAGTTACATGTAACAGTCATGCACTTATATATATTGGAGGACAATATATAGATGTTTTGTTAGGGAACTATATTTTTGCCACTTTGCGATTATGTACTTTGGAAATTTTCATCGTTTCGCGATTACATACTTTGTAAATTTTCACTGTGCCTTGAGGCACGGGTATTCGCTAGTACACACACACATGCACATACACATACATATATGTATTATATAAATATACATGCTTGTCAATTTTATCAAACTTTCAAAAAATTGTATTTAAAAAAAAGTTTGCCAAACATGCACCAATAAGTATAAAAATAAAAAACTAAATTTTAAAACTGTATTTAAAAATAGCATTTAAATCAATTTTTCTGAATACCGAACCAAAAGGACCCTTCGGCACGGATGCATGATATGTTCGCTCAGCACTGCTTTAGTATTGAACTCCCAGTACCGGAGGTACTTGTTGTCCCAGAACCTTATATTTATGTGTGGAAATGAACAATAGCACTTGTATGTATGTGAAATAATTTATGATCCCTCTAAGACTCTCTTAAGTCATAGAGGATTAGTATTTTTAATTTTGGGTATTTGTTATTCCTAGTGGAATTCTTGTTTTACCTACTATTGCGAACATTAAATTTGTTGTCTAAGGTTTTGGTTGTATTTCAAATATTTTTCCTACCATGGTGCACAAATTCTTTCTCAATTTATATGTGTCCCACAGATTTAATTGTAGGGTTCAGGCTAGGTTGTGGCAATTAGAGTGAGAGCTGATCAATGTGCTTTCTATAATGGTAGATTTCTTGGCTGGCAGGTATGTTAACTGCCTTAGTATCTACTTTTTATTTTTATTTTTTATCTTTATCTGAATTTTGTATCCAAAAGAAGTTTGATATCTGAATTTTAAAAAAAAATTATTTTAGTGGCCCTAATAAATAAAGATTTATATATTTTGTCAGGGGCCTCTTCACAAGAGCAATTTGTTGAAAAGGACAGAGGAAGTGATCAAGATAACTCTGTAGATACTGATGTTGGTTCTGTCAAGATTCCCCTGCAGTTTATATTTGAAAGTGAAGTTGATGGCATCTTTTCTACTCCACTAGGTTCTTGAAGATATAATTTCTTGTTGTTTGTTATTAATGATTAATCTCTAATAAAATTTTGGCGTCGGTTATGTCAAAGGTTCTCTGGAACGATGAAGAAAAATACCGTTATTGATACTTTTCTGGTGAAGACTGCAGTTCAAACCGAGAGTAGCCTATCCTACGCTCTTCCTGTTTCAAGAAAACTTTCAATGGATTCGATTAATCCAATTCTTCATTTACAGAACGGTTAGAGTCAGAATTATGAAAATAGTTCTTGTTCATTCACATTTCTTGGCGAAGGTACGTCGTTGCAAATTCAAAGGCAATAATTAGAAATGGACGGATCCATCTTCGAACATGTACATTTCTTTTACACATGTTCATTTTCTTTTTAATTTTTTATTGAAGAATTTTTTACTTATATAGTTATATCTATATTTGTACAGACGGTGAAAGTGAGACGAGAGCTCGAGGAATGGTGAAAAAGAAATTTTATTTTTATTTGACAACATGTTATTTTTGGATCCTTATCAAGTTTTCAACATTGCGGGTTGCGGCATTGATGGCGATGATAACAGAACGGAAGTTGATAGTCAATAACAACGGAATTCGTTTTTACATTTCATTTACATGGTTAAAATATAAAAACATATCATTTCAGGATCATTGTATTAGGATGTTATATTGGATGCATTTATGAAAATAATATAACTTTTGGGGTGATTGAAATACGATGTGTCATTTGTTTGGTTTCAGTTTCTTTTGTAAATAAAGAGTGGAGGCTTATGTAAAATGTAAATGTTGAATTTAATGCCCTTGTTTATGTGGACTATATTTTTATATGTTCTTAGTATTTGACTAATGTGGTAAAAATAATTGAATTTATTTAAATTCAGGATATTGGATCTAGAAAAATATATTTTTTAAATATGTATTGATATTACTTACAAACCTTTACTTTTAAAAAATCAGACAAAACTGTTATAAAAAGAGTATAATAAGGTTAACATAGTAACAAAAAAGTTCGTTTCTAAATCAGAATTAGTAACGGTAAAATACTGTTGGTAATTCCAAAATTAGTAACATATTTTACCATTACTATTAGTAACGGTAAAATTATATTACTAATTTTGTGGCCCATGCCTTTTTTCTAATGGAAAAATTATGTTACTAATATTTTTCGTAACGGTAAAATACTATTACTAAAGGCGCGTTTGGGTGTAGTGGTTGATATGAACACCCTGATAGTTGGCTTTTCAAGGTTGGATTTTAAGGGGATCTTACCCCTACATAGTGACCCTCTTGAGATCACCACCAGAGTGCATGGGTATGAGGTCCCAAGGATATTGGTCGACGGTTGCAATTCGATCGATGTGATTTTCTCAATGAACTAGGGTTGAGCAAGAAGAGGCTTATCCCATATCATCAACCTATGATTGGTTTTAGTGGAGAAAAGGTACAACCTCCTAGAATTTATTAAATGAATGTCAGAATGGGAAACACTTGGCCAAAATATCTCACAAGGGAGATCAATTTCTTTATCATGGAGGAGAACGTCTACTCCGCCTATAACATAATTATGGGACGAGTAGCCCCCAAAGAGTTTGATGACGTGCCCTCAACAGTTCACCAAATGATAAAATTCTCGACTGCTTATGGAGTAGGGGAAGTTCAGGGTGATAAAATTGAAGCATGCGATGCTAATTTAATTCATACGAAAAGAGAGGGAGAGATGCATAAGAGGGCCACCACTACTTACAACATAGAAACTCTTGACCCTATAGACGAGACAAAGTTGAAAAAGGCTAAAGCTGCCAAGGAGGTAGAATCCATCGTCCTTAATGAGGACGCTAAAAAAAACCATCCAACTCGGCAAGGCCCTAAAGAGTGAGATCATAGAAGAATTCATTAAGTTACTGAGGAAAGATAGAGCATTTTTTCTTGGAGTTATAAAGATATACCGAGAATTGATTTGGACATCCTCTGCCGCAAATTAAACGTTGTCGATGAAGCCAAACCAGCTAGAAAAAGACAGATGGTCTACTCCAGAGAGATTATCAGAGATGAGGTAAAGAAGTTAGAGAAATCCAAATTCATCAGGAAGTTATCTACCCAGAGTGGTTATCCGATGATGTCATTGTACCAAAGGCCAACAGAAAATGGAGAATACGTGTTGATTTCATAGACTTGAATAAGACATTCCCCAAATATAGTTTCCCTCTGTTGAGAATAGAACAA
Source organism: Sambucus nigra (assembly GCA_949130495.1). NCBI lineage: Eukaryota > Viridiplantae > Streptophyta > Magnoliopsida > Dipsacales > Adoxaceae > Sambucus > Sambucus nigra. Next base: position 65,073,527 of record OX422220.1, read on the forward strand.
ATGGTTGATGCCACGATCGGGCATGAACTGATGAGTTTTATGGATGCCTATTCAGTCTACAATCATATATTCATGGACCCGACCGACGCCGAGAAGACCTCCTTCATCATGGAAAAAGGCACGTACTCTTACAAGGTGATTCCCTTCGGCCTCAAGAATGTTGGGGCTACATACCAGAGGCTAGTAAATAAAATGTTCGAGGATTCGATAAGTGATACCATGGAGGTTTATGTTGATGACATGCTTACCAAGAACCTCAAGGCCAAGACACACGTGGCTAACTTGGAGCACACTTTCAACATGATGGATAAATATCCTATGAAGTTCAATCCTTCAAAGTGTGTCTTCAGAGTCAGAGAAGGCAAGTATTTGGGTTTTATTATCAATCAACGGGGGATAGAAGCTAAACTAGAGAAAATCAAAGATTTGATGGAGATAAAGACTCCTAACACCATAAGAGAAGTCCAAAGGTTGATCGGATGAGTGGCAGCGCTGAATAAGTTCGTATATAGGGCAACAAATAAGTGTCTACCCTTCTTCAAGGTGTTAAGGAAAGCCTTTGAGTTGAATAAGGAATGCAAAAAGGACTTTTAGGAGTTGAAGGTCTACTCGGCTCCTTATTCTTATTTTCAAGACATGTTCTAGGAGAAAATTTATACTTTTACTTGGTTGTGTCGGAATCGACCATCAGCATAGAGATTGTGAGAGATGATGAGGGTGTTCAGAAGCCAGTATATTTTAATAACAAGTCTCTTCAAGGGGTCGAGCAGAGGTATCTAAAAATGGAGAAATTAGTGCATCTAGGAAGATGAAGCCCTACTTCCAAGCACATACAATGGTCATCTTTAAAGACTCCCCCTTCTGTAGCTCATCCATAAACTCGAGAAATCGAGTAAGCTGACGGCCTGGTGTATAGGGATGGGAGAATTTGATATCGTCTATCAGTCGAGAACGGCCATTAAGAGGCAGGATTTAGATGATTTGGTAGCCAATTTCATGTGGTATAAGGCCGATGCATAGGAGATTGTTGAGCTAGAAAGAGCATGTCCCTCGTCGGCTAAGTGATAAGCATATATATTTCATATTTATCCCCTCAATTTCGGTACTTTTAAGATACCATGCTTTCACTTAGTTTTAACTTATATTTATGCTACTAACCCTTTTTGGCAAATATTTCTTGTTTTGTATATCTCTCATGTGTTTTATAGGTATTTCATGCAAGATAGTGCGACAGAGAATTCAAAATAGTGAAAGAAACAAAGAAATGGGAAGTTTAAAGGGAATTTTTGTAATTTTTTAGCCTTATTCCGAAGGTGGTTCCAACTGGAAAGTTTAATATCTTGAAGTCACAAGAACACTGGAAAAAAGCACCTCAATTCGTGTTATGGTGAGGACTTATGCCAGTTTGAAGATGAAGAATCAAAGAGTCAAAACTAAGGAAGGCTGAAAGTAGGACCGATTCGATTTTTATGTAATCGGTTCGATAGGCTGGAAAACCAGAAAAGTTTTGGTTTAAGGTAATCGGTTCGCCATTAGTCAAGCTATAGATCTATGACAAAATTATTCACGCTTTAGAAGCGTGATAAATTGCCAGAAGTGGGATTTTTATTTTGGCCTTATCTTTTAGCCAAAAGAGTTTTATGTTTTGGGGACTCTTCTAAACGACTTGTAACCTATATATTTAGTCATTAGGGTTATTTTAAAATATATTTCATTCATTTTAAGGATCCTAATCAATGAGAAACATCTAGGAGAACAATTTACAAGTTTTGCCCCTATAATTCAATATCTTTTTCGATTTTTCATCAAGCTTTGATTTCTTCCTGCATGTTTGTGTTCTTCAACCTTGGTAACCTTGAATTCCAGCACGATTATTATAGTTTCATTATTTTTAATTCCTTGTTAATGGATTCTTACGTAGTTAATACCACCATGTCTCACTAGTTCAAGGGTTAGGATCATATTTTCGCCATTGATGGGTATTGAGTTTTTAAAGTTAGGTTTTGGGTAGAAATATAATTAATTAAAACCTCGTGTATTAAAGTTGGAATATTATTCATTTAACTTTCTTTGTCATGCAACGTTAGTGTTTATAGCGATATTTCAAAATTAATCAAATTTTGACCATATTCAAGCGAAAGTTTAATCTTTCATTGTTGAATTAAATTTCTTCATGTTTGATGTTTATAATAAATTGAATATGCTCGGTTAAATATTTTCCAACCAAAATTCTTTATACGCATTGTTTATCCTATGCCAGGGATGTGATATTAACCTCGTTTTCTTATTCTTTACTTAAGTTTCAATTAGTTTTAATTAACTTCTTTATTTTCCCTCTTTTTCCTTTCTCACCCCATGATCATCTTTTACACTTTACTTTAGAAGTAACAAATCAATTAAAATCAATCAAACATTTATTGTGAATTCGATACACACACTACCCACTATACTCCATAAGAGTGTAGTTAAAGTATAGGTTTTTTGTATTGCAGTTGAAAGCCAATAACAACGACTAATGTATTACACGGACTCTCGACTTTTGCCTCGATCAAAATGGCGTCGTTGCTGGGGAATGTTTTGTTAAAGATTATAATTGATTTACTATTTCCTAAGATATCTTTCTTATGTATTTTTTTGTTTTAAGATTTTTTGTATGATTGCACAATTGGGCGCCAAGAAATGTTGAATCCTCGATCGCACACCTCTTTACGTGAATCGGTCATTTACAAACAATTCGATAATTATGTCTTTTCATAGCGAGTTCGGTAATTATAATGGTTCATATGGGAATCATTTTCAAACTTTTTATTCTGAATAATCCACTCCACGACCTATTACCATTGGTGAGGGACTTCAAATTCTTGAGAATGAAAGGTTTGAAAACAAATATCTAGAAGAAAAACATTTTCAAACTTTTTATTGTCACGAATCTATACCTCGACCTATTACTATTGGTGAGGGCCTTCAAATTCTTGAGAATGAAAGTTTTGAAAACAAATATCAAGTAGAAAATTGTTTCCAAACTTTTTATTCTCAAGAATCCGTGTCTCGATCGATTATCATTGGTGAGGACCTTTGAATTATTGAGAACGAAAGGCTTGAAAACAAATATCGGGAAGAAAATCGTTTTCGGGAGAAAGAGTAGGATCCATTATTTGAATCCAACAATGATTTTTCTTCTGATATTTTTGAAGTTGAAATTTTTTTTCAACCAAACGAGGAATACAAAGTTCTAGAACCAAGGAAGTTTACTTCGGAATAATCCTTCCTTCTTTTCACCCAAGGCATGACTGACCTTCATCGTGTTAGGTTGGAACTTAAAGCAAATTGCAAGAAGATTAGTTCTTATTTGGAATACAAAGAGGAGGTTGATACTTGTGTGTCACCTCCAATTTTTTAGGATTGTCTCATTGAAATTGAGTCTTGATCCCTTGAAATTTAATCTTTAAATGACGACGAATCACTTGAGATTGAATTCACTCCATTCCCTTTTTCGTTCTCCGTTATTTAACCATTAAAAGTACCGCTAGATTCATATGAGTCGATTGAAACTTTTAAAACGTTTAAACCTTTTACTGATGAGTACTCTTTGCTTGAATTTTTTTCCAAGGTGGATTCTTCCTTTTTTGTGTGCCCCGCTTCCCATAGTAATTGAAAAAACTTTGGGAGTTGATTCTATTTTTCTTGGATCCCAATTGTACTTGTCCCCTTAGCATTTAAATCCCCCATTCTCCCTTTAAAATTTTTAATTGGTGATGGTTAATTTCTTTCTCCTTACCCATGCCTTCCGTTGTTCAAGAGAAATTATTATTTTTTGGGAGGCATACATGAAAATAAGGGTACACCGATTATCCCTCAAAGTCATATTATATTTTGGGTGGACCCTGAAATTTTTTTACTTTCAGTGTATAACTTATTAGAAACTCAAGTTGTTGGTTGTACATAGCTACTTATTTCTTTCCTTTTCCTTTTTTTAGTTATTATTTAGAGTAATTAGTTAAAGTTTTTGTTATTCTTTTTGTTATGCCTATTTCTAACATGTTTTGTAGATTCAATGGACTCGTACTTATCGGGGTTCGCTCCATTTGGGTAACATCTTTATTTTCCTCTCTTTATGTTCTGTTCTTGATTTGCATTGAGGACCACCTAATATTTAAGTTAGGGTGTAGGATATTCTTCTCATTTACTATTTAGTTTCATTGATTTTGTCACATGTTCGTTCCAAGTATGCTTTCTTAGAAAATTTCAAAATTTCCAAAGAAATTGAAAACTTTTGAAAAGTCAAAAATATTTTTCTTCAAAATAAATAAAAATTGGAATTTAAATTTTTTGAAAGTATCATTAAAATTTTGTTTAAAGTCTCAAATTGTAAAAAGAAAATGCACTAAGCCAAAATTGAACAAAGATGGAAATTGAGCAAAAATTGATGACTTTGCGAATAAGTGTGGAAATTAATTAGCCCGGTGAGATTTCGAGCTTATCGATTTTTGTGAGTTTTTAAATCAATCCGAGTTAATAGTTAACTCAAAGTTCAATTTAGCTCTAAAAAAGTCGTTGAAGATCTCTATACATTTGTTTTGATCGGTTATGGGAAACGAGTGAGACATGGTTTAAAACGCGCTAAAAATATCTCTAAACTAAATTATTCACGAGACGCATATGGTAAAATAACGAGTATTTCGGATAATGAAGTTAGGCCCTCGTTGGTTTGTCCAGAAATATTAGCCAAAAATATTGTGAAAAATGATCCTTTTGCAAGCCATATTGAGCCAAATAAATTTTCCTATTTCGTTTGTTATCCCAAAAAATCCCAATTGTGCCGAAATTGTGAAAATTGAACATTCATCAATTAAGTCCATATGGTGCAATAAAGGGGGTAAGAAAAGTAGAATTAATTCTCAACAAAAATAACAAGAAAAGATAAATGTGAAGGATAGAAAAAGAAAAGAAAATGAGAAAAAGCCCGAAAAAGCACTAACGGACATCATGAGAACATTTTCCAATTCAGAATTTCCCAACCATTACCAATTTGACCGAATACACCTGAAACCCAAAAAATCCCTAACTAAGTCCGAATAAAAAAAATAATAACCTCGTGGAGAGCTAAGACATGAAAAGATAAAAAAAAAAGATTAATTGGTGTAGATGAGAGGCGATGTTTTCCCGTTTCTCGACAACCATATTCCGTTGAAGAGACACATCAAATAAGTCCGTCATTCAAATTCGTGTGCGTGAAATTGTGTCCATTATAGTTACTCTTATAAATCACGCATACTGAGAGAATTAGCCACGTTTCAAGTGATTCGTTTGTGAAAGAATCCTGAGAGAATTTGAATCAAAATGAATTTTCAGAAAGTAACGTAATGATCAATCGGTGGAAATTAGCAGTTAAATTTTCGACTTGACACACACACACACACTACAAATTGAGACTATTTAATATAAATTTACAGTGACTATTTTTATGGAGTTTAAATGTATAATTTTTAATTATTTTAATTTTTCTTTGAGTCAAAAAATGAATTTTGTAGGTATATTCACTACAAACCCTCACGAGACAACACTCGTCCTATTAGGGTAGTCTAGGGGTTTAAAGGCTTACTTCATACGCTAAATGAAATTTTATGCCCACAAAAAAGGTATTTTGTCTCAATAAAGGTTTTTAAGGGTCTTTAACTCATACTCTCATTCTTTTACATTGCTCGGGACGCGCAATGCTCTAAGTTAGGGCGATTTTACAATGCTTCATATTGATCACCTTAATTTCAGTACTTTTATGATCCCATGATAGGTATTTCACTTGGTTTTATCTCATATTTATTCTACTAATTTTTTTTGGCAAGTATTTCGTGTTTTGTGTATATCTTATGTGATTTACATGCATTTCATGCCAGATAGTGCGAGAGAGAATTCAAAATAGTGAAAGAAACATGGAAATGGGAAGTTGAAGGGCATTTTTATAATTTTTCATCCTTATTATGGAGGTAGGGCCAACTGTAAAGTTGAATATATTGAAGTGGCAAGAATACTAGGAAAAACAGCACCTCAATCCGAGTTACGGTGAAGAAGTTATGCCCATTTAAAAATGAAGAATCAAAAAGGCAAAACCAAGGAAGGCTGAAAGTAGAACCGATTCGATAGGTTGGAGAAACAGAACTGGTTTATTTTAAGGGAGATGTTTCACCATTAGTCACATTCCAGATGCGTGAAAAAATTAGTCACGCTTTAGAAGCGTAACAAATTTCCAGAAGCGGGATTTTTTTTACCTCACTTTTAGCCAAAAGAGTTTTATGTTTGGGGGACTCTTATAAAAGACTTATAACCTATATATTTAGTCATTAGGGTTCTTTTAAAATATATTTCATTCATTGTAAATATTCTCATCAATGATAAACATCTAGGAGAACAATTTACAAGTTTTTCACCTTTAATTCAAGAGCTTTTTCAATTTTTCGTCAAGTTTTGATTTTTTTTCTTACATGTTTGTGTTCTTTCCTCGTCGACAACGCTTTATGTTTGTGTTTTTTCTTACATTTTTTTCTTTCCTCGTCGACAACGCTTTATTTTTTTCTTACATGTTTGTGTTTTTTCTTACATTTTTTTCTTACATTTTTTTCTTACAATTTACATGTTTGGATATTCAAATACTAAACCCTTTCCTCGTCGACAACGCTAAGGTTGGGGTCCATGATTAGTGCATTATTTTTTATATTTTATCCCAAATGTATACCTTGTTAGTCCCACTTTATGTTATTTAATTAGTTCTTAGGACTATTTTATTAAAAAGAGAAAAAAAAATGCAAGAATGATTGAATTTGGATTCAAAATGACAATTTAAGCCAAAAATGGACACTTAGATAATTTTATAATATTCTTGTGTGAAATGACCCTTTTTGTGTGTGTTTCAAATTAAACCAATTTATTACCAAAAATTATCCAACTTTTAATTATGCACCAAACCAAGTTGTGAAAACTCAATTCGTACTTTAAACCAATTTTTTCTTGATTAATACTAAACATGCATCTAGTGATTAAAGGAAGTAAAGTAAAGAATACTCACAACGTCGGATGTATGAGGAAAAAACCCAAAACGAGAAAACAACCTCGGACGACCCAAGCCAGACAATCACTATGAATAAAGGTTTTACAAAGACAGATTAGCCTTACTCAATGACTCGATCCCCACGGGTCTTGATGCTACTTCTGATCTTCAACCGTTATTCAATAGTGCCCACACAGAAAGTCCATCTTCCACGATATCTGTCCACAATACACGCGTTCACGTATGTCTCGGTGTCCACCGATATGGATTGATACGCCTACAATGTCGAGCACGATGTTCGTTGCTTCTTCACCGCAAACCTAACAATCATAAGTGTTCAATGATGAACAAACTCAACTTTGGTGCAGCAAGATCACGTAAACATATAAGAATGATAACTCGGATCTTTGCAAACTCTAAGGATGTGTTTATGATTTTTTAACCTTAGAAAACATGTGCAAACAATTTTCTAGTTCGTAAACTGTTTTCGAGAATGCACACTTTTCTAAACTCTGATGAAAACTATGTCATTCGAACGACATAAGGATCTCGGTCGATCGACATAGGTTTCTCGTTCGCGAGAGATCTAATGTCGTTCGAGCGATAAATTTGACTTTTGTTTAAAACGCCTCTTCTATTAAGAGATACAAAAATGTCAAACTCTTTTCCGAGTTTATCAGAATAAAACGTAGTGTAAACCTTTTAAAACACTATAAACCATTTTAAAACATTTTTCTTTATAAAAATGCATCCTTATCTTTTACAAAAACAATTCCGAGCACCATTAATTATACGCATTCATACTTGAGTGATCTCGGAATGAAATTAACTCTGAAGACAAATAAACTTGCACCAATTAAACTTCGGCATGATTTATTCTTTGAAGCTTTTTCGCAATGTCTTCAATTTTTTCAATACGTCATAGACCAAGTGGGATCGTGACAAAATAAAATCTCCCTATGCCATATTACAAAACAGTTTTGCTCATGAAATTAAGTCAAAAGAATATAGGGACTGAATTGGAAATTTATGTCCTTACAGATATCCCCCTTTGACTATTTCAGGACAAAACTAAACTAGTGAAATGCCTAAGTCGGGCCATCAAGCCGTATGACGCCTAAATCCCATCCCATAAATCCAAAATCAAAAATTACAGGAGACAGACTAGTATATGTAGCACCGGAAATCATGAATGTCTGAATGTGACGTAGACTTGAAATCTCGAATTTCTGAAGCATACCTACACACATGAGACAGACAAACAAATACCAAGTGAAGTATGGAGGAACAAATGAAACCAATATATACATATATATCCAAATGATACCAAACTACAATAGATACCAATATAAATGAACTCTGAAAAATCATTTGTTGAACAATTTGAGCAACAAAATGATACCAAATTGATGAATGCGAAAATGATACCAATGTGAACTACAAATATCAATCAGTGATACCAATTTGTAAAATATGCAATCAAAACATTCTCAAATCTCCCCTACATCAAATACATCTCTCCCCCTTTTGTCTCGAATAGATAATCCGATGAAAAGACAAACCAATGAAAGTATCTAGCATGAGAATATACCAATTTGAATCAACTGAACTTGTTAGATAATCATGAAATAATAAGCTAAATATGATCATGTAATGACAAATCAGTAGCTAGAAAACTAAGGAATCACACAAAGAGTATAGCAATCTCACCAGGTGTGATAAACGGACTCATATGCAAAATACCAATTTTTGAAATAAAAGAACCTGCATATAAACCTGTCCGTCCAGAAACACTTCAAGTAGTACCAAAAATATATCAAATTAAACCAGTGGACTCCAAACTAATCAAAAGCAAGAAATCATCATGTCGTTCAAACGAGCCAGGGACTTCGCTCAAACGAAATAAAGAAGTTGCTCAAACGAAGGACATGTGTCATTCGCATGACATTGAATGTCCTTTGAACGACTTCGCGCGAGATGCCAAAATTTTCCACATTCCCAGAAATATGTTATATTTTTGCCCTGTGAAAAAATTTCCACAATAAAAATCCAGGAAGGGCCTGACAGCAGAAAAATAGTGCTAAAACAGTAGGCTTTTTGCACAAAACGTAAAAACGAATAAAAACAAATAATGCGAGTTACATGCAAACATAGTACCGATGTGCTCAAACATGGACATGGAACGCATGGGCTTGAAACTACAACAAATGAGTCATAATTCCAACACATCAAAACGATCAAGAAGCTCTAATTGATAGCGATAAATCATCAAACTTTATAATAACCATATGACAATAAAAGTGTGATCTTAATGAACTAAACATACGACATGAACACAAATCCAAAATTTTGACAATTCTACAAACAATAGCATCAAATTGCAATGTTTCAACATTAAGATTAGATGTGCAAACCGGTTTAAATTTTATCCAACCAAACTCCCTCACACATATATACTTTTTCAAGTTCTTTTGAGGTTTCTAGCATTCTCAACTTAGAGAAAATCTTATTGGCCCTTTTCTTAGCATTTTTCTTTTTCTTTTGGGCTCTTTTAAATGGTGGCTTTCACGGCGAGTTAAATTTTGAACTCTCGTAGCCCTTTCCGGTGAATGACTCATCATTTTTCCAATTCAAATCCTCACGGTAAACAGTTACTACATTCACACTTCTCCTTAAGTCTACTTACGCAAAGATGACAAGATTGAGATAAGAACTAATTAGAATAGTAAACTTTTAGAAAATTAAAATTAACACCTCACAACTCTAGAAAATTAGATCAACACTCCTTTTAATTAATCACCCGCTAGGATCGATCAATTAGAATTTATGTAAATCTTAGAAACTAAATTTAGAGTTGAAATTCAAATGATAATACCCCACTTAAGAAACCCCTATCTCTAGTTCGAATCTAAAATGGGTATTATCACTAGAATTTCGATTTTCTCTCGAAAATCATTTACCCTCTCTCGAGGCGTAAATCTAAGGGTGAGGGATCAAAATTAACATTCAAAGGGATAATTCAAGTAAACAAACTAATTAAACTAAAATAATATCAAATAAGGGTTTCACCCCACCCCTTGAAAGGGGTTTTAGCCTAACATGATATGAAATATGACAAATTAATAATCAAGGCTATTAAAATAAAAGAGAAGAGAATAGAACAAGCAAACCAAATCTCTTTGAGAAAGTTGAACTCTAGTCTTCCAATTTGAAGCATACACCTCTCAATTTGAATGATCAACAAATACACATGAAGCACTAACACACAAATTGATTCTCACTAGAATTACTTTCACTCAATTTAAATTGAAAAGAAGAAAATAAAAAAACTAATTCTAATCTACTATTTATTTCTAACCCTAAAATTTCTCTCTACAATTTCCTCTCTCTAATCTAGAATTGCCCTACAAATGAGGTCTTCATCTTCTCTTTATAGATGCAATGGAGCAAAGGGGTATAAGTGGGAATTGGCTAGAGGTGCATGTGTTTTGGGTGAGGTCACATGTGCATGGGGGTGTGAGGTGAGGGAATAATTGGAAAAAATCTGATTTGTTATTGAGGGTAATTTGGGAAAATGGGGTTAAGTGGTTGTTGGGGGGTAAAATGGGTATTGGGACCTAAATGGGTATTAGGCACATGTGGGTTTTTGGGTTTTGGTTTGTATTTTGGCTTGGTTTGTCTTATGCAGGTCGTGGCTTTTGTTTGGGAGAAAACATGGAAATGGGTTTTTGGTTTATGGGTGTATGGGTTTGGAGCTTGGGCATGGATTTTGATTGTTGGATGTTGGGTTGGAATGGATTCAAGGTTTGATGGGTATGGAGTTGGGTAGTAGATCCGGGTTAGGGGAGTTCGTCGGGTTTCCGGGGCAGCGGTTGGATTCGGCCATGGGTGGCAGAGGTGACTGCGATTTCTGCCATCGCCGGTGAAGAGAGAGAGGGATATTGCGCCGCCAGCGGGTTGACGCGATGGCAGCGCCGGAGGAGAGAGGATTGGAGGTTAGCGGCGGTTGTAGCAGGTGGGGATGAGATCGCGAGCGCCTCCGGCGGGTTGACGGTCCGATGGTGACCGCCGGCGGGTAGGGATGTGGGCTGGGGTTAGAGAGGTTTGGATTTGTTATGGTGTTTTGGTTATGGTGGGTTTGGTGTTTTGGAGAGAGGAGAGAGAGAGTTGTGGTGAGGAAGATGAAGTGGAGTGGTTAGGTGGGTGAGGGTGTAAGGGATAATGTGTGAGGATGAGGGGTGTGTGTGTGAGGGTGAGGGTGTAGGAAGTTTAGTGTGAGTGTGTGTCTCATTTGAACCCCTAAAATAATAAAAAGACTCAACTAACAAAATAAAAATAAAAATAAAAACTACTAAAACAAAAAGAACTAAATAAATCAATTCTAAACTCTAAGAATAAAAATAAAGATTCAATAAAATAAAACTAAAAAGAAATAAGAAATAAAAATAAAATTCCATTAAACTAAAAATTAAAATCCCAAAAAGAAAATTTAAAAACTAATAAATAAAAGAAATCCTAAAAATTAAAATCCTAATAAAATAAAATAAAATAAAACTAAAAACTAATAAAAATCAAAATCAAAATCAAACTAAAATTATACTAATAAAAATAAAAATAGAAAATAAATCTAGAAAATATTAAATAATTCTAAAATAAATCCTAAAAATAAAAATAACTCAAACTAAAAATCTAAAAAAATTAATAAAAGGGCAAATTAGACACACACGGGGTTCGGGGGTATGTTTAGGCTAGGTTTAGGCTCGGGTAAGGTTACGGGTTCTGTATTTAGCTCCGTAAAATGCACAATTGCCTTGAAATACGCGTTTGAACACCGCAACGTACATTAGACCTGCATAATAAACAATTAAGCGCATAAGACCCATATTGTCGAGAATTAGCAACTAAACTACATCTATTTGGGGTATAAATTGTACAGTTTTGGGTGCTTATCACACCACCCCCAAACAGAGCGTTGCTAGTCCTCGAGCAATAAGATAGAGAGAAAGAGAAAGATAAGAAACCAAAAATGTACCACTTTCGCGGGCACTTGCGATTGCACTTAGCATGTGCAACAAGCCTTTAAACCTATAGGTTGCCCTACAGGACGAGTTGTGTCTCGTGAGGGTTTGCAGGGAATATACCCACAAAATTCTTATTTGCAAAAATTTATTGAAAGGTAGTCAATCTCTTATTAGATAAAGAATACTCGCACAATCCATCACAAGATAAATGATTTCAGAAATACAAGCTAGAATTTGTAAAAGTTTAGCTAAGTAAATACTCAAGGCACATCCTTCCTAGAACTCAACGTGTGTAGTGTGAATCAGTCAAAACAGGTCGAGTATCACAAGAGTAATTCCTAGATTGCCTTTTCGGAATCAACGCTTCAACTTCAAATCTCACTAGATATATCACTCTCAAACGAACTCTCGAGATAGGGTAAGTGCATCGCTCTTGTGTGTGAGGAGGTGAGTAAATGTAATCAAGTTCAAACGTCTCACACACACATAAGAAAGAACGAAAAATTTGAAAGAAATTTGATCTCATGAAAGAATGCTAATCACTATAGTGAGAATGTCGAGTTATTCACCACGTTGACTTTCATTCGCCCGAACACTAAGGGGAATATGTATGTATATGGGTGAGGGGGTAAATGAAATGGGATATGTGGGATGCGATGAGGTAGGATAGGATGGGATGATGGTATGATGGATGGATGGTGGATATGCGATGTGAAATGGATGAAAAATGGATGCGAAAGAAGAGTGTATACACATTAGGCACAAATGTCTTTATTTCAAAACTAACTACTAACTACAAACTCTCTTTCTTTTCTTTTCTTTTCTCTCTTTTTTTTTGATTTTTCTTTTTTTTTTCTATTTTTGCTATTTTTCTATTTCTCTATTTTTTTCTCTTTTTTTTTTTCTTTTTTCTCTTTTTTTTTTTGTTTTTCTCTCACTTTTCAAACTAACACTGAAGACATTTATATTTTGAAATCACACTCTTTTTCTCAAGACAATGGATGATATAAATGGAGGTGATAGGTGGATGTGTGGGGAAATATATGGATGGTGAGGGTAATATATATGAGATATGGGAATATAATGGGTGAAGTGAATAGAAATATGATATGGGGGAAAGTGGTAGGTGTATGGATGAAAATCCTAGTGATCGGTACAAATATCAAGACACGCGTTTCTTATAACTCGAAAGTGATGTCATTCTCAGTGATCAAGCCAAAAAACGAAGAATAATGAGATCATACAACAATTTAAAGTGCGGACCCAAACGAAGTTGAATCAACTTGTGACTCGGAGATTGCGTAAAACACTCAAAAAGGGTGAAAGGCACAAATCTCACAAGCTAAAGTCTCTACTAGTGATCCTTAAGGTTCTCTTTAGAATTGTAGTACTCTTCAACTCTAAACCGTAGTGACATGATAAGTGCACAAATTTTGTTGAGTCTAGAAATTCATGGTGCAAAATGCCTTGTTACGTATTACATAAGCTATTTAGAAAAAATATTCTCTAGCTTGATTCCTAGACTTAGAAAGATGGATGATTGAAAATTCACATCAATGAGTGAGATGAAAGAAACTGCACGAAATTTTAAAAAAAATCAGGTTTAAAACTCAAAATTTTTCAAAAGAGGTACGATTTTGATAAAATTCCCCACTCCCAAACAAAAAGGAACATCGTCCTCGATGTTAAGTAAAATGATTTTTAAAATTGAGAGCATAAGGTAGGAAAGAGACTACCAGAATGAACCGCTAATGAAGTGGAAAGATGTAGCCAAGAATAAACCTGAGTAAATGATGTACAAGTCTATAGGCATGATAAAGCATAGGGTGATGTGAAACACCACCCCCAAACAGGATGAGACTAGTACAAGAAATGCGGGCTACCTCCCGGTAGCGCTAAGTTTAACGTCTTCAGCCAGACCGAACCATTCTCACCCTAAGGATAAGAACAATGAATGTGCGGGGTGGCAGAAAAATGGGTGATGAGAATCACCCCCAAACAAGACTGAAGCGTCAGTCTTGCTGGATAAAGGCTAAAATAGTCAATGCACCTGTATGGCAAAGTGCATCACACGATGCAAAGCATCGGTGGACCAAGGGTAGGTGGGAAAAAGGGTAAAGGTGAGGGTGAATAGGTATCGATCACGGGCCTTGTTGAGCGTAAATGTGAGGGCAACTAGGGCCCTATAAGAATGGTGCTCAAGTTGGTGAGGAAGGCAAAATGGTGTGGAAATTGTAATGGGATGGGACTCATAAAAATCACACGACCGTTCTATGAATGGGCGATGATAATGGTCGCGCCGTGACACACCAGGGAGCTGTTGAGAAAAATCAACACCACTAGGAAGTGGTGTGCATGGAGGAACAATCTCGGTGTCACGGAAGTGGAGAGTATCACCATAACTCTCGTGGAAGGTGGATGGTTTTAGGTTAGGATCTAAAACTGTAGATGGAAACTGGAAATATGCAAAATCAAGATCCAAACCAGGTGGTGGGGTAGAAGATATAATGGGTGGGTCTAGTGGGACAAATGGTGTATCGGGTGGGATAAATGGTGGAGGAAGATGATCCAACTCAAGCGTGGGAGTCACACACTCATTGGGCGGAGTAAAGGAATACTCACAAGGGAGTGTGGTTTCTAAAGATGGAGTTGTCAACTTCTCCACAGAGTAGCATCGGTAAATGGGGTGGGTGGGTAAAACGAGGCACCAAGATCGGAGATAGAGGAATCGATAGAAATATCGGGCTCAACGGGAGCCATGCATGGTGGGACAACATCCAGATCCGAATAGTTAGGAATTATCACGGATTCTATCTCGGGAAAATGGTGAGCACTTGTAGCCGGAGCTAACCTAGGATAAATTGGTTCCTCGGGAACACAATGGTGAAGCTCAATGGGTATAGACTCGGGCATTGTTTTGGATATGACAGGAGTGGGAAGGTGAATGGGAACCGCAATGATGGGTTCATAAGGACAGGGTGGGGTTGAATCAGGCTCACTAATGAAAGGTATATCAACACAATTGTCGACTTGGGACCCGAACCATGGAATGGTCTCAACTTCAAGATTCTCGGGGTGGTAGGGTTGGTCACACTCAAATTCTGTGTCACAAGGGGACACATCATCGTCACACTCGGTGGCAACGATGGGTGGGGTCATGGGAATATCCGACTCTCGCGCACACACCAATTCATTTAACCTTTGTTCAAGCCTTTGGAGAGCTTGAGTTTGAATTGCTTGCTCTTGCTCAAGTTTGAACTTTTGCAAGAGGGTTTCGAGAGTGGATGTGGATGAAGGTGTTGGTGGAATGATGGGTGGTGGTGGTGGGTGAGGTGGACACAACACGCTAAAATCCGTACTATATGGAGAATACTCAAATGAAGTGTGTGGGGTGGGGCCAAGTCCATCATACACGAAAGGATTGCTCTCGTGATGGACAGATAGTTGATACTCATGGGGTGCGTAGTGAGGAAACTGATCATGACTAGGTGCACAAGGTTGCCATGACGACTGTTGGAACGTGTGAGGATCCACAACATCGGGTTGGGATACGTATTGCATGGAAGGGTGATCAGGCCTCCACGAATAGCTCGGGGACTCACACAACTCGGGATTGGGTATAGCAGGGTAGTAGGCCGAGGTGGGTTCCGAAACAGTGTCATATGGATACACATGTTCCATGGTGGGTTTGTATGGATATGACAAGTATGGACACACATGGGACATGTGATCGGCATTAGAACTGTGGGTGCACAACAAGGGAGGAGGCACAGTGACACTTGACACCGAGGGTGATGGAATAGGTGGTGCGTGCATAGATGGGTCAAGAGTACCAACGGTACTCGTGAGAGAGGTGAAATCGTGAAGAATATCATAAAGAGATCGCTCGGGACCACTCTCACACGTGTCAATGAAAAATGACCAAAGTAGTCCCGTAAAGGACGTTCTTCGGCCATGAGATGAGAAATATTTTTTTGATTTTTTGAAATTTTTTCAAAAGGAAAGAAAATATTTTTGGGATTTTCTAAAAATTAAAGAAAGAAAAATATTTTTGGATTTTTTTTTTTTTTAGAAGAAAACGTGGGGAAAAAATATAGACTCTTTGAATTGGACGGACTAACTAAAACCGACTACCGAAAAATGGAATTGGACACACACACAAGTCAAGAAAAATTCCTAACTAGCACATAGCCAATTTTTATCTTTGAATTTAGTGAGAGGGTAGTCAAATTTTAATTAAGTCCACGGGCGATAAAAATCACGGAAATATGAGTGATCGCCTTTGCAAAAATATTCTCCTAGTGGGCTACCTAGTTGATTGATTTTAAATTTAGTGATGGCTAGGGTAGCACACAATGGTAAGCGAGTGAGTCGGGTGATGAAATCCCTTCTCGTGAGTGACCGGGTGTAGGTCTTAGCAATTTAATTCATCACACCATTCGAAAATGAATGCGAGAATAAAATCAAATAAGAGCACACAAAAGAATTGACTCGCTAACAGGAGAGGCGCGAGGGTTTAGAAATGTACCTCCCACGGTTTTTACGCCGTGGGGTGCCGAAAATGTTGAGTCGACCGGGGGGAGAATACGCCTATCTCAGTGGTCCCCGGGAGTCCTACCGACCCAAGGTAGAGAGGCTTCTAAATCCTCGCCAATGGACGCCCTCCCTCTACCTTGTCCGGTTTCCCTATCACGCTTGTCTTTAATTATTACAAATTTAAATGGAAAATAAATGGTGTCTCTAAGCACCGCAATACAAGCAATGATAGAATAATCCTAAATACAAGCCTTCTAATAAAATGCAAAAATGGTACTAAAATGAAAAAAAAGTACAATACAAGTGAATCACAAAATGGACTCCGCTCCGAGCTTCACAATCCCAAGAATGGCAACGGCGCCATTTGATAGAAAGGCTTTTTGCATGTATTTTGTCGTTGCTTGAAAAGCCCTTCTAATCAAAACCTTAAATTACCTACAAATAATAAAAAATCTCAAGTGTAGCGGTAAGTAAGGGTATCAATCCACTTTCTAGAGAGTAAAGTACATGGAACAAATTCAATTGTAATTCACCTTTTATTTTCTTTTTGTGCTTTTTCACTTTTCTATTTTTTTTAGCTTTTTCAATATTAAAACAAAAGGGTGAGGTGAGGTCTAAACTAATCTAAACAACTAACTAAAAAGTGACTAAAATAAAAAAAATAAGGTCTAACACTAAAATAAAAGATAAAGTGAGGAAAATAATTGTGAGAACAATCAAGGAGTGAGATTACACCACAAATTTTAGTTATTCTAATTAATTAATTTAATTATTTGAATTCTCCCAAATTAATATCAAAATTACAAATCAACTCTCGTTGCAAGTGTAATTAGAATAGTAATCTTTTAGAAAATTAAAATTAACACCTCACAACTCTAGAAAATTAGATCAACACTCCTTTTAATTAATCACCCGCTAGGATCGATCAATTAGAATTTATGTAAATCTTAGAAACTAAATTTAGAGTTGAAATTCAAATGATAATACCCCACTTAAGAAACCCCTATCTCTAGTTCGAATCTAAAATGGGTATTATCACTAGAATTTCGATTTTCTCTCGAAAATCATTTACCCTCTCTCGAGGCGTAAATCTAAGGGTGAGGGATCAAAATTAACATTCAAAGGGATAATTCAAGTAAACAAACTAATTAAACTAAAATAATATCAAATAAGGGTTTCACCCCACCCCTTGAAAGGGGTTTTAGCCTAACATGATATGAAATATGACAAATTAATAATCAAGGCTATTAAAATAAAAGAGAAGAGAATAGAACAAGCAAACCAAATCTCTTTGAGAAAGTTGAACTCTAGTCTTCCAATTTGAAGCATACACCTCTCAATTTGAATGATCAACAAATACACATGAAGCACTAACACACAAATTGATTCTCACTAGAATTACTTTCACTCAATTTAAATTGAAAAGAAGAAAATAAAAAAACTAATTCTAATCTACTATTTATTTCTAACCCTAAAATTTCTCTCTACAATTTCCTCTCTCTAATCTAGAATTGCCCTACAAATGAGGTCTTCATCTTCTCTTTATAGATGCAATGGAGCAAAGGGGTATAAGTGGGAATTGGCTAGAGGTGCATGTGTTTTGGGTGAGGTCACATGTGCATGGGGGTGTGAGGTGAGGGAATAATTGGAAAAAATCTGATTTGTTATTGAGGGTAATTTGGGAAAATGGGGTTAAGTGGTTGTTGGGGGGTAAAATGGGTATTGGGACCTAAATGGGTATTAGGCACATGTGGGTTTTTGGGTTTTGGTTTGTATTTTGGCTTGGTTTGTCTTATGCAGGTCGTGGCTTTTGTTTGGGAGAAAACATGGAAATGGGTTTTTGGTTTATGGGTGTATGGGTTTGGAGCTTGGGCATGGATTTTGATTGTTGGATGTTGGGTTGGAATGGATTCAAGGTTTGATGGGTATGGAGTTGGGTAGTAGATCCGGGTTAGGGGAGTTCGTCGGGTTTCCGGGGCAGCGGTTGGATTCGGCCATGGGTGGCAGAGGTGACGGCGGTTTCTGCCATCGCCGGTGAAGAGAGAGAGGGATATTGCGCCGCCGGCGGGTTGACGCGATGGCAGCGCCGGAGGAGAGAGGATTGGAGGGTAGCGGCGGTTGTAGCAGGTGGGGATGAGATCGCGAGCGCCTCCGGCGGGTTGACGGTCCGATGGTGACCGCCGGCGGGTAGGGATGTGGGCTGGGGTTAGAGAGGTTTGGATTTGTTATGGTGTTTTGGTTATGGTGGGTTTGGTGTTTTGGAGAGAGGAGAGAGAGAGTTGTGGTGAGGAAGATGAAGTGGAGTGGTTAGGTGGGTGAGGGTGTAAGGGATAATGTGTGAGGATGAGGGGTGTGTGTGTGAGGGTGAGGGTGTAGGAAGTTTGGTGTGAGTGTGTGTCTCATTTGAACCCCTAAAATAATAAAAAGACTCAACTAACAAAATAAAAATAAAAATAAAAACTACTAAAACAAAAAGAACTAAATAAATAAATTCTAAACTCTAAGAGTAAAAATAAAGATTCAATAAAATAAAACTAAAAAGAAATAAGAAATAAAAATAAAGTTCCATTAAACTAAAAATTAAAATCCTAAAAAGAAAATGTAAAAACTAATAAATAAAAGAAATCCTAAAAATTAAAATCCTAATAAAATAAAATAAAACTAAAAACTAATCAAAATCAAAATCAAACTAAAATTATACTAATAAAAATAAAAATAGAAAATAAATCTAGAAAATATTAAATAATTCTAAAACAAATCCTAAAAATAAAAATAACTCAAACTAAAAATCTAAAAAAATTAATAAAAGGGCAAATTAGACACACACGGGGTTCGGGGGTATGTTTAGGCTAGGTTTAGGCTCGGGTAAGATTACGGGTTTGGTATTTAGCTCCGTAAAACGCAGAATTGCCTTGAAATACGCGTTTGAACACCGCAACGTACATTTGACCTGCATAATAAATAATTAAGCGCATAAGACCCATATTGTCGAGAATTAGCAACTAAAGTACATCTATTTGGGGTATAAATTGTACAGTTTTGGGTGCTTATCAAGAACACCTCACCAAATTCAAATATGCAAGAGAAGTCAAACATCCATACAAACTCGTGCATGTGTGCAATGTTGGCATATATACAAAGTCGAACCAAAATGAATATCAACTTCGAAACAACCCCGTATAAACAATGGTTAAGATCACTCTAAGCATCGATAATAATGACCAAATGTCCTAGCCACATGGATAATGAAACGATGAAGGGGTCCAAGCACACCAATATGCCACATCAAACATGTAAACTCAAAAACAAAAACCGAAAATCTTTTTGTCTTTTTCAAACATATTTTGACTCAAGTAAAAGAAAAATCTTTTTGGACTTTCAAAAGTTTTCTCATAAACAAAATCTTTTTGTATTTTTCAAATAAGACTCAAACAAATGAAAACTATAATACAAAATGATAAACATGTCATAATAATAGCAATGAATATATCATGAAGAAAACTAGCATATGACAAACATGAAAACACTATCATCCTTTTGATTTATCATGGTAAGAATCAAGTGCAACCAAACGAGAATCATGAAGTTTAATTCCTAAAGCCACTAAATCTGATTTCCTAACCCAAGTAGGTGTAAAATGATGCATGGGGGTTTTGGGAACCGGGGAAACTTTATTCCTAAACTTCCTAGGAGTTTGTATAAGGTCGTAAAAATAACGCCTAAGGTGACCTTTCCTACCACAAAACGTGCAAGTGTAGCGGTGGTGGGAATGATTACATATGTGTGGACCTTTTCTAACCTTCCTAGTGTTTCTCACATGTGCAAGGGGAATGGGAACAACTCTCTAATTAAAACCTATACCTACCCTATCTCCCTTAATTTGGACGGTGCCTAAGATCTTATCTAACTTCTTCAACCTAGCCTCCAAATCAAACTTGACTCTAGACGAGTCACTCAATCTCTCCTCCAACTCATGAATCCTGGACTCTAGCAAATGCCTAGACTCCTCACCCGCTAAAATCTCCTTTTTCAAGGACTCCATCAAACCACGAAGATTATCTATCTCTTTTTCCAGAAACTCTAGTTTCTCCCTAAAGTTATTCTCTCATGCCCTAAGATCCTCAATCAAACTATCATTATTTTTTATGGTACGCTCATTCAACTTAGTTTGCAATTTTTCATTTTCCTTTTTCACCTTCACGGTCTCTGTAATACCCGCACCTTTAAATTGTACTTGCATGATTATCCTTTATTTAGTGACGCTCCGTTAATGAAATTTTTACGTTGCATGTTCCCGCATAAGTTATGATTTATGTTCGTATAATTATTGTAAGTACCTTGGTTAAGTTTCACGCGATTCGGACAGGCAACGAACGCTACGCGAACTTATGTACTAATTGTCTTACGACGCGCGACGCAACGAAAGTTTAGTTTTGCACGTATTGTTTAGGATGCCTCGGAAGGTCAAAAAAATATTCCGCCCATATATTTAGGCTCATAAAAATATAAGGAATATTACCACGCGAAGAAAAATCGGAAAAAAATATGTTTTGCGCGGAGGTCCCGTTTCTTGCGCGTATTGTTTAGGATGCCTCGGAAGGTCAAAAAAATATTCCGACCATATATTTAGACTCATAAAAATATAAGGAATATTACCATGCGAAGGAAAATCGAAAAAAAATATGTTTTGCGCGGAGGTCCCGTTTCTTGCACGTATTGTTTATGACACCTCGGAAGGTCAAAAAAATATTGCGAATATATTTTTTGACTCACAAAAATATAAGGAATATTACTATGAAGAGGAAAATCGGAAAAAAATACTTTTGCGCGGAGGTCCCGATCTTACGCGTCTTGTAGAGGACAATCCGGGAGGTCAAACGACTATTGTAAATATGATTTTTTAGCCAAAAAAAATGCAAGGAATATGAATCTCAAATTAAAAGTTAAAAAAAAAAAATTGGCAGGAGAGAGAAAGTGACGAAAATACCCCTTAGTTATTGTGTCAACTTGTGTGTGAGAAATGGGAGACTTGATGTGGTGGTGTAGTCTCTTTCACCCATCAGATTTTCAGACCTTAATAAACTCTTTCACTCTTTTGGAAAGTGCCTAGCTCTTAGTCTTTGGCTATAGGATGGAAGATAACTATTTTTGACTTATAAGAGTCTTGTGAGGGGTGAGGGTTTGGAGCCAAAAACTTCATCTCTTTCCATCAGATTTCTCTCTTTTCCCATAGCCAAAGGAATGTGGTTCTCTTTTAAATTCGTGAGTCTATTTTATCACCCATTTCCCACCATTGTTGCACTATTTTGGAGGTCTCAAACTCCATTAAAGTTTGCCAAAGAAGTAGGACAACTTGTTGAAGCAAAACAGAGGTGGTTTTGGAGCCTTTGAGTGGTGGTTTTGTGAAGTTTTATGGTGTTCCTCTTCCATCTTCTTCAACCTTCTCCTCTTCCTATTTCCAAGTAGGGTTTTCCTCACTCTTAAACTCTTTTATTTCAAATGCTAATATGAACAAGATGATGAGAAAAATGTGACTTTTTAGCTCTTCTCCCTTATTTTCATATGCTATGAAAACCCATTTTGTGAAAAATGATAAATGGAGAAGACGATGTTTAGAATAAATTTTCAGATTATTATATATGTTGAAATCATGCTATAAATGTAATAATCTCATGAAATAAACATAGAAAATGGAATGCTACAAGAAAATGACTAGTTAATGCATTTGTTGGGTTTTCTAAGGAAGAAGACCCATTTTCATGAAATAGTGTATGTAGTATGTGTTAGTCTTGACATTAACATGATTAATATTGAAATATAGTGGTCTAAATATGTGTTTAATAATCTCATAAAAACAGCCCCAAAATCTAATATGTTGAAATATTAGTTTAAGCCTCTTGAATATGTTAAATAAGGCTTATAATTATGTAAATGGCTTTGTGTGTAAAAGTGTGCTAAAATGGGTTGTACATCACTAATAAAGGTTTAAATGTTGGTGGAAACATGTAGTACATTAAAGAATGATTTTTGTACTTAAAACCCACTTAAAAAGGTAATTTTGGGTAAAAAAATGCCTTAGTGGCAGATTTGGTAAATATGGAGAAAAGTCACTTAAATGGTGTTTTTACATGAAAAATACTTGAAAAATGCCAAGGAAATGCTTTTTAGATAATAAAAGTATAAGATGGCATTTTGGTAAATCAAAGTGTTGTAAAGGTGACTTAGTATATTTTAGTGTTCGGCGTTGACACTAGAATGTCTCCTCGGCTCGTAGGATGCAAAGACTAATAACGGGCTTTAATAAGAGAACCGGATAAGTTGAATTGTGAACATTGAGAATAATGTTAAACGCATGAAAGATATGATATTCGGATGACGCCGAGAGAAAATAATTAAGGAGGGCATGACGTCCCTAGTGGTGAAAGACCCCAAACAAACTGCAGTAGTATATGGCGGCGGAGACCGGTGGTGTGAGGCCACGAAGTCCGTGAGTGTCTGTTGGCAAAATCCCAAAAATAATGTTAAGTAAGGAATGAGAAAAATTCATAGAACTTAAACTAATGAATGAATAAGAGTTCATTAATTATTATGTGGATGACATAAGTGGAATATGATTAAGTTCCTGGCTTGGAATATTAAAGTGCTAAGAGTGAGTGGGCACGTAGCCCAGGGCATTGCATATAGGTGCATTTATGACTAAGTTAAAGAATCTTGTTAGTATAGATACATGATAACTTAGTTGAATATAATGAAGGCTTCTTGAATATTGTTAGCATAGTTAAATGTTAACGAAAATAATCATTAATGATAATTAATGAATATGAGACAACGATGGTTTTCAGAATTACTAAAATGCATTGTATATGTATAGTATTTTGCTATGAAAATTATTGCTTAGTATTCCCACCCTACTGGGCATTTCTCTCATACCCTATTTTCTAAAACCCCAGGTACAACAGGTGGTATGTCGAGTAAGGATGTTGGAAAGGCCGCAGAAAGTGCTAGTCGTCGTTAGAGGCTCTGTAACCGATTTTTAAGCCATGGACTTATGTTGAACCATAATCCTTTATGTTTTGTTAAGACAATTTGGTTTGAACTTGAACTATTTGGAAATTGTAATAATACAGGGATTTATACTTTATTTATGGATTAAATCTTACCAAAGGTTTACTTGTTAAATTGTTGATTGAATATTAACTTGCAAAATATGGGCCTCACCTTTTCACAATAAAAGAAATCAAAGGTTTTCTTGAAGTATAATGTGGCAACTGTTTTCCAATTTAATAGAATGTTTTATCCCCCTCCCCCTTAACACCTCGGTTCGGATACGGGTTATTCCAACAGTAACTCTAATCCGGATCGGGGCGTTACAACTTGGTATCAGAGCATTAGGATCCTCATGAGCGTAAGAGTGATTCTCGTTTTAGTTCCCTTTCGTTCCGCGTATATTATAATCGTACTAAACTTTCCTATCATATAGGATGTCCCCTACTCGTAACACTGCGAGCGACAACAACGAGTTACAGAGTATTTAGGAGGCAGTGCGCCACTTAGCTGAGACTATTTGCCATCAGTAGAGGGGTGACACTGTACTCTTATGTGAGGTACATCTTGTGTCAATTTGATAATTTTATAAGACTAAGTCGTAATAGCAACGTCTAGTAATTTTCGTTGCATATTAACTAAAGATCTTGTAAGTCCATCTATGGGACTAGGTTATTAGGTAGTACACTTTTAAGTATTGATTCTATGGAGATTAGAATGCCTAAGTAACTTGATTTTGATTTGGGTTTAGATAGTCACACTAATTCAAGATAACTTACGAATGAATCTATACAGTCCTCAGGACTTAGCATTAGAAATGACGGTACTAATTTATGGTTTTGGAAATTTATGGGATAGCTTAAGGCTTAGCATGTAATGAGATGGTTACATAGTAAGATAAGTTGGTTGTCATGGTGGGATAGTCATTAAAGATTAAATTATGTGTTAGGATGAAGTTTTGGGTAGCATTTTAGATAGGCATATGAACTCATACCAAATTGTCCTTTGGAGTCATGTGCTAAGAATTATCTAATGATGTATTAGTACATATAGTAGTTATTGCCTAGTAATGATGAACCTTAAATTGTACCCCATGTACTATTGTGACAAAGATGTCCTTCTTCGAACCTTCGGGGTTCCTTATGATGTCAATAATATAAAGTTATAGTTCGTGTAACACGTAGTAAATAAGATTAGTGTTTGGACCATTGAGGGATTAAATTAGTGGCCATGATCGGTTGTTTTACATTAAAGGATTATGTCATGATGATTCTTTCACTTGCACGAGTGTGTTTAATTGGAGATGATTGAATTGGTATCCTTAGAAAATTACTATGTTGGGATTTACATAATCGACTATTGATGGTTATAACACGATTGAGTCATATTGATATTGTGGCAATACCTTGGAGTTAGTGCCATGGCTTTGTTTATAAACATGTATTACGGTATGAGTTTTATGAAAAATGTCAGGTCGATAAGTGTGAGTTACGCACTTGGGAAACTTAGAACACGATGATGCTCATAATGGATTTAGAGATAGCACTCAAGACGAAGTGTTAAGCTTGATTATAGCACATGTGCATGTTACCTTTACGGTTTAGTATGATCCAAGTGAGGAGACTCATTAGGTCTTAGAAATGGATAATGCTTGAAAAAAAAAAATTAAGGTGTTATAGTAACTCGTCCGATAGTTATGAATTGAGACCACATATGATGTTGATAAGGATTCTAGTGATGGTACACATGGTAAATTTATGTGAGTTTTGTGTTTTATTAGAATGAGGAGGATCTTGAGGCTTAAAAGTTAAAAATCGCATATAGATATTGTGGAGACTTAAGTATGTAGGTTAGTGACTAGACTAATACTTTGGCACATATGTAGGTAAGTTAGAATTTTAGAGCTTAAGTGTTCATTGTGGTTCGCACTTCCTGTGGCATGGTTCGTTGCCCGAATTCAATTATTTCATTCTGGAATTATAATCTCCTAATTCGTTGTATCTTCTTATGTCTTCATTGATCCCGATAATGGGAAGTTGTTGTTTCAATTGTGGGTCTATATTCAGGTGTGCGTAAAGCTCAGTAGTAATGAGGGATATGTCGGGTTAAGTCTAATGCGTCGAGGTACATGAGTACGCTCTTCTTAGGATGCACCTTTGTTTTACACCGGTAGGTGTGTACGCGTGGTCTCGCGATTTATTGCATGTAGTCTGCTTGTGTACTTGATAACGTTAGGTTGACAGACTCATTAGTTAACATGTATAGCTCATTACGATGTATATTGTGGTTTTGAGGTCATGGCTCTAAGACATTATGAATATTAGAACTTGATGGGACATTAAATACTAGTGTTGCACTCCGTATGAAACTTGCATATTGAGGATGTAGTGTCTCATGTGTATTTGGGTTGTGATACCTAAGATGACTCTATGATGATATGTAGTCTCATAGGAAGTATCAGTCAGATGGGCCATTGTGATTAAATGACTTTCTTGAAATCATTGATAAGAATAGTTATTGATGTGGAGGATGTGTGTGCCTAAGATAGGTAAGATTAAAATCGTTTGACGAAATGTAAGCTTGTAAATCACGACGTTTGGAATAAATTCATGATGATGAGTTCTTTGGGTGTTAGAAAAATATTTGGTGAAAAAAAAATCGAGTTATTGTTGAACGAACAAGTTAGGCATGCTTGGTAGTTAGAAATAAGTCTTTATAGTCCACTATTATCGGGTTACCATGAGGGTGGGTTGATTGTGTCAGTCGTCAAGGAACTGCAGTCGGAGATTCTTGCAAGGTCTCGTTCAGCATACATCCTGGTGCGACGAAGATGTATAAGGACCTATGTAAAGATTTCTAGTGGTCTAGGATGAAGCGGGATGTAGCAATGTGTGTGGCTAAATGCTATACGTGCCAAAAGGTGAAGGCCGCGCACAAGAAGCCAGTCGGGTTATTGTATCCACTCTCTATGGTCGAGTGGAAGTGGGAGCACATCACTATGGACTTCATCATAATACCTCGATCTGAACAGGGTCATGATGCAATTTGAGTTGTGGTGGATCGCCCCGCGAAGTTTGCACACTTCTTGTCGATCAGGATCACAAACAGCATAACAAAGTTGACCCAGTTCGTATATACGGGAGATTGTCCTACTCCACGGTGTACCGTTAACCATGGTTTTTGATAGAGATCTTCGGATTGTTTCACGGCTCTGGAGGAAGGTTTAGCAGGAGCTGGGTATTGATCTGAATTTATGTATGGCTTACCATATGGAGACAAACGGATAGTTAGAGCGTATAGTTGCGATTCTGGAGGACTTGTTGCGGGCATATGCACTTGATTTTTAGGGTAGTTAGGACGAAAACTTGCCTCTAGCGAAATTTTCATACAATAATAGTTACCAAGCTAGTATCAAGATGTCCCCCTTCGAGGCTTTGTATCGGTGACCGTGTCATTTTCAAGTGTGTTGGGCAGAGGTGGGCGAGAAGCACCTTACAACTCGGATATGATCAAGGAGATAACTGAAAAGGTTCAGTTGATACGGGAGAGGCTGGCAATAACTCAGGTCAGATAGGAGAATTATGCTGACAATCGTCGTACACCGTTAGAGTTCGGAGTGGATGATAAAGTGTTATTGAAGGTTAGGGATAGGACTGGTAGAAAGAGGTTTGGTCATAAAGGCAAGCTTTCCCCTCGGTACATTGGACCCTTCGAGCTTTTGGAAAGGGTCGGGGATGTCTCATACCAATTAGCGTTACCTCCACAGTTAGTTCATGCCCACAATGTCTTTCACGTCTCTATACTGAAGAAGTATCTGCATGATCCTCGCCATGTGATCAACTGGCAGAACATCGAGTTAGAAGAGGATACAACATTCTTGACTCAACCCATATCCATCTTGGACCGAGAGAACCGGGTTCGGTGCAACAAAGTCATTCCGTTGGTGAAGATCCTATGGGAATCATAGGGAGCCGAAGGTGCCACTTGAGAGCGAGAAGCCGAGATGCGAGAGGAACATCCACAGCTTTTCGAGTGAGTTATGATGAATTTCGGGGACGAAATCTCCTAAGGAGGGGAGAATGTAATACCCGCACCTTTAAATTGTACTTGCATGATTATCCTTTATTTAGTGACGCTCCGTTAATGAAATTTTTACGTTGCATGTTCCCGCATAAGTTATGATTTATGTTCGTATAATTATTTTAAGTACCTTGGTTAAGTTTCACGCGATTCGGACAGGCAACGAACGCTACGCGAACTTATGTACTAATTGTCTTACGACGCGCGACACAACGAAAGTTTAGTTTTGCATGTATTGTTTAGGATGCCTCGGAAGGTCAAAAAAAATATTCCGCCCATATATTTAGGCTCATAAAAATATAAGGAATATTACCACGCGAAGAAAAATCGAAAAAAAATATGTTTTGCGCGGAGGTCCCGTTTCTTGCGCGTATTGTTTAGGATGCCTCGGAAGGTCAAAAAAATATTCCGACCATATATTTAGACTCATAAAAATATAAGGAATATTACCATGCGAAGGAAAATCGAAAAAAAATATGTTTTGCGCGGAGGTCCCGTTTCTTGCGCGTATTGTTTATGACACCTCGGAAGGTCAAAAAAATATTGCGAATATATTTTTTGACTCACAAAAATATAAGGAATATTACTATGAAGAGGAAAATCGGAAAAAAAATACTTTTGCGCGGAGGTCCCGATCTTGCGTGTCTTGTAGAGGACAATCCGGGAGGTCAAACGACTATTGTAAATATGATTTTTTAGCCAAAAAAAATTCAAGGAATATGAATCTCAAATTAAAAGTTAAAAAAAAAAAAAAAATTGGCAGGAGAGAGAAAGTGACGAAAATACCCCTTAGTTATTGTGTCAACTTGTGTGTGAGAAATGGGAGACTTGATGTGGTGGTGTAGTCTCTTTCACCCATCAGATTTTCAGACCTTAATAAACTCTTTCACTCTTTTGGATAGTGCCTAGCTCTTAGTCTTTGGCTATAGGATGGAAGATAACTATTTTTGACTTATAAGAGTCTTGTGAGGGGTGAGGGTTTGGAGCCAAAAACTTCATCTCTTTCCATCAGATTTCTCTCTTTTTCCATAGCCAAAGGAATGTGGTTCTCTTTTAAATTCGTGAGTCTATTTTATCACCCATTTCCCACCATTGTTGCACTATTTTGGAGGTCTCAAACTCCATTAAAGTTTGCCAAAGAAGTAGGACAGCTTGTTGAAGCAAAACAGAGGTGGTTTTGGAGCCTTTGAGTGGTGGTTTTGTGAAGTTTTATGGTGTTCCTCTTCCATCTTCTTCAACCTTCTCCTCTTCCTATTTCCAAGTAGGGTTTTCCTCACTCTTAAACTCTTTTATTTCAAATGCTAATATGAACAAGATGATGAGAAAAATGTGACTTTTTAGCTCTTCTCCCTTATTTTCATATGCTATGAAAAACCCATTTTGTGAAAAATGATAAATGGAGAAGACGATGTTTAGAATAAATTTTCAGATTATTATATATGTTGAAATCATGCTATAAATGTAATAATCTCATGAAATAAACATAGAAAATGGAATGCTACTAGAAAATGACTAGTTAATGCATTTGTTGGGTTTTCTAAGGAAGAAGACCCATTTTCATGAAATAGTGTATGTAGTATGTGTTAGTCTTGACATTAACATGATTAATATTGAAATATAGTGGTCTAAATATGTGTTTAATAATCTCATAAAAACAGCCCCAAAATCTAATATGTTGAAATATTAGTTTAAGCCTCTTGAATATGTTAAATAAGGCTTATAATTATGTAAATGGCTTTGTGTGTAAAAGTGTGCTAAAATGGGTCGTACATCACTAATAAAGGTTTAAATGTTGGTGGAAACATGTAGTACATTAAAGAATGATTTTTGTACTTAAAACCCACTTAAAAAGGTAATTTTTGGTAAAAAAATGCCTTAGTGGCAGATTTGGTAAATATGGAGAAAAGTCACTTAAATGGTGTTTTTACATGAAAAATACTTGGAAATGCCAAGGAAATGCTTTTTAGATAATAAAAGTATAATATGGCATTTTGGTAAATCAAAGTGTTGTAAAGGTGACTTAGTATATTTTAGTGTTCGGCGTTGACACTAGAATGCCTCCTCGGCTCGTAGGATGCAAAGACTAATAACGGGCTTGAATAAGAGAACCGGATAAGTTGAATTGTGAACATTGAGAATAATGTTAAACGCATGAAAGATATGATATTCGGATGACGCCGAGAGAAAATAATTAAGGAGGGCATGACGTCCCTAGTGGTGAAAGACCGCAAACAAACTGCAGTAGTATATGGCGGCGGAGACCGGTGGTGTGAGGCCACGAAGTCCGTGAGTGTCTGTTGGCAAAATCCCAAAAATAATGTTAAGTAAGGAATGAGAAAAATTCACAGAACTTAAACTAATGAATGAATAAGAGTTCATTAATTATTATGTGGATGACATAAGTGGAATATAATTAAGTTCCTGGCTTGGAATATTAAAGTGCTAAGAGTGAGTGGGCACGTAGCCCAGGGCATTGCATATAGGTGCATTTATGACTAAGTTAAAGAATCTTCTTAGTATAGATACATGATAACTTAGTTGAATATAATGAAGGCTTCTTGAATATTGTTAGCATAGTTAAATGTTAACGAAAATAATCATTAATGATAATTAATGAATATGAGACAACGATGGTTTTCAGAATTACTAAAATGCATTGTATATGTATAGTATTTTGCTATGAAAATTATTGCTTAGTATTCCCACCCTACTGGGCATTTCGCTCATACCCTATTTTCTAAAACCCCAGGTACAACATGTGGTATGTCGAGTAAGGATGTTGGAAAGGCCGCAGAAAGTGCTAGTCGTCGTTAGAGGCTCTGTAACCGATTTTTAATCCATGGACTTATGTTGAACCATAATCCTTTATGTTTTGTTAAGACAATTTGGTTTGAACTTGAACTATTTGGAAATTGTAATAATACAGGGATTTATACTTTATTTATGGATTAAATCTTACCAAAGGTTTACTTGTTAAATTGTTGATTGAATATTAACTTGCAAAATATGGGCCTCACCTTTTCACAATAAAAGAAATCAAAGGTTTTCTTGAAGTATAATGTGGCAACTGTTTTCCAATTTAATAGAATGTTTTATCCCCCTCCCCCTTAACACCTCGGTTCGGATACGGGTTATTCCAACGGTAACTCTAATCCGGATCGGGGCGTTACAGTCTTGGCATACAACTCATTAAATGAAACTTGCAACTCTTTCACATCTACCTCCTCCTCGTCACTATCTTCACCCTCACTAACATAGGATTCACTCAAAATCTCCTCGTAAGTGTCATTCACATGAGAATCGTCGTCGCTCACATGAGATGCCATAAACGCAACAAAGTTACGCTCAATGGGGGAACTCTATCCCTCCTCCGGATCACTATCACTTAAGGTGTCATTATAGACAAAGGGCTGCTTTCCCTCTTTCTTAAGTCTTGTGAGACACTCCTTAACTTTGTGACCGTACCCCTCATACCCAAAACACCTATTCGACTCATCTCTCTTAGGCTTTTCAAACTTATCCTTAGAGGTGAAATCTACTTTGTTGTTCTTGAATTTTTCAAATTTCTTGGCATCTTTCCATTGCTTTTGAAACTTAATAAATTTTTTAAATTTCTTTGCCAACAAAGCAACATCCTCAAAATCAAAATTGGAATTGGAATTTGAAACTTTTATTTCCTCCTTCCGGGTTTTCAAAGCCATACCCTTTTCTTTCTTAGGCACTTGCTTGGACGTAATCATGTCGATTTCATAGGTTTATAAGTCACCTATAATCTCTTCTAGTTTCGTTGACTCTAACATACCCAAGGATTTTAAAATGGTCACTTTCACATCAAACCTACTAGGCAACGACCTAAGGATTTTCTTAATGACACGGTTGTCGGGAATTTTCTCACCTAGGTTAGACGGTGAGTTGACAATATTGGACAACCTAGCATAAAACTCATCAAAAGTATCATTCTCTAACATCCTAATGCTCTCAAAATGTGTAGTGAGATTTTGAAGTTTTGACGCCCTAACCGTGCCAGTGCCCTCGTGAGTGAGTGCCTAAATATCCCAAGCCTCTTTTGATGTTTCACGAGTCGTAATCCTATTATATTATTCTAGTGTGACATTTGAAGAAATAGCGTGCAAACCCTTAGAATTATATTGTGAAAGTCTATGTTCAGTTTGGATCCATGACTCGACAGGCTTTAAAGTAGTGATCTCACCTATAACAGTGACAGAGGGTGTACAACCTTTCTCAACATCTAGCCAAACACGCTCATCAATTGATTTTAAATCACTTTTCATTCTCATCTTCCAATAGGTGTAATTAGTTCCATAAAAAATAGGAGTTCAAAAAAAGTCATTATTTCCAAAATTCATCTTTGAAAACACACAAGATCACAAAAACAAATAAAATATGTCTTCTAGCTCTGATACCAATTTGAAAGGACCCTTTTTATGTGTGTGGTTCAAATTAAACCAATATATTACCAAAAATTATTCAACTTTTAATTATGCACCAAACCAAGTTTTGAAAACCCAATTCTTACTTTAGACAAATTTTATCTTGATTAATCCTAAACATGCATCTAGTGATTAAAGCAGGTAAAGTAATGTAAAGAATACTCACAACACCGAATGTACGAGAAAAAAATCCAAAACGGGAAAACAACCTCGGACGGCCCAAGCCAGACAATCACTATGAACAATTATTTTACAAAGACAGATTAGCTTTACTCAATGACTCGAAACCCAAGGGTCTTGATGCTCTTTCTGATCTTCAACCGTTCTTCAATAGTGCCAACGCATAAATTCCATCTTCCACGATACCTGTCTACAACACACGCGTCCATGTATGCATCGGTGTCCATCGATATGGATTGATACGTCTACGATGTCGAACATGATGGCCATCGCTTCTTCACTGTAAACCCAACAATCACAAGTGTTGAATGATGAACAAACTCAAATTTGGTGCAGCAAGATCACGTAAACATATAAGAATGATAACTCAAATCTTTACAAACTCTAAGGGTGTGTTTATGCTTTTTAAAGCTTAGAAAATATGTGTAAAAATTTTCTGGTTCGTAAACTGTTTTCCAAAATGCACACTTTTCGAAACTCTGATGAAAACACTGTTTAAATAGGATTTAAACGCCGCCTCGAAAACTATTTCATTCAAACGACATAAGGATCTTGTTCGAGTGACATATGTATCTCGTTTGAGCAAGAAGTTTAACTTTTTGACTTTTTTTTAAACGTCTCTTCCATTAAGAGATCCAAAAATGTCAAACTCTTTTTCGAGTTTATCAGAATAAAACGTAGTGTAAACCTTTTAAAACACTATAAACCATTTAAAAACATTTTTCTTTATAAAAATACATCCTTATCTTTTATAAAAATAATTTCGAGCACCATTAATTATATGCATTCATACCTGAGTGATCTCAGAATGAAATTAACTTTCAAGACGAATAAACTTGCACCAATTAAACTTCAGCATTATTTATTCTTTGAAGCTTTGCCGCAACGTCTTCAATTTCTTAAATACGTCATAGACCAAGTGGGATCGTGACAAAATAAAATCTCCCTATGACATATTAAAAAAACACAGTTTTGTTCACGGAATAAAGTCAAAACAATACAGGGACTCAATTGTAAATTTACGTCCTTATATTGTGATTATTTGTGCAAAAAAGTTACCTAGTGAAAATTTTACAGATAATGATGGAATTTGGTGCAAATTGATGGTTAACTCGAAAAAAGGGCGAAAAAGATGATTTTACTTAAAAAAAAGTTGGGAATTTTTATACCTTGATTTGGATGAAACTCGGCAAGCGTGTTCAGCATGAAAAGATAAGAGTTTTCAAGTGGGGTGAAATTTGGTCACTCATCCCGATCCAAGGATTAAAGCGTTGGAGATATAGCTTACAACACTATTCGACCAATCACGAAGAGTCTCACCACAACTCAAATACCTCACCACTTGTCCTATAAAAAGGACCCTTCATCTCATAATTTAGGGGATGATTTTCAGGGACTGATTTTTGAGATATTGTATTCAATTTGAGGGATAAGTTTTTATCATTTTTAGAGGATTGAAGATTGTTGTGAGAGAACTATTTGTAAGTTTGATTTATTAATGAAAATCTCCACTTATTCTTGCAATTTCTCTTTCATTATGATAGACTGATTATTCTATTAGGATTAGGATGAAGTTTATCATAGTTAGCTAATATTGTCGCGTTAATTCCATTGTTGTCTATTCCCTACTTGTTTTAATTGTTATTATAGATTCAATGTTCATATTAAATTACACGAGATTGTGTTTTAAAACCTTCAAAAAAAAATTTATCAAATCAAGTTTTGAGATTTAAAAAATAATAAATTTTCATGGATTATGCTTGCACTTTGATTGTTTTGATAATCCATGTTTAAATACATTTTCACATTTTAAAACTTGTATTTTTTAAGGGAACATGGATTTTAGCTGTCTATTAGAGGCATTAAAAGTATTTCGAACATAACTTTCATATTTTTCGAATTAAACATGACGAGAGTCGGTTTAATTTGAGTTATAAAAGGGAATGACAATATCAAATTAGTGTGCAATATTAGTTACGTGATAAATGGATCCCGAATCCTAATTATTTCCTAATTGTTTACAAATTTCTTGTGTTACTCTCATTTATCGTAGTTTATAATTATTCTCTACCCCAATTGATCTAGTTGGATTGTTTTAAAAGTTCAAATTGACAAATCTCTGCGGGTTCGACCCTTACTTACACTCGCTATTCTATAATAGCCCGTGCACTTGCAGTGTTTTATAAAATTGACAAACAATCTAACTAGGCGAACATGGAGGTGTTGGTCCAGGCACAGGGAACTCTCGGCTAATCCTCAGATTGGTCGACATAGGTCGAAAATTCCCAGGGCCCCGAAATGAAGAAAAACCTTAGCTTCCAAGAATGGTGGGATGTTTGGGAAACTTGAATAATATTTTTGACAAGTTTTCTCGTCCCTTGGTGGTAATAACCGGGTTAAGTCCTTCAAGATGAGACATTATATCAAACTTTGAATTTGTTAACTGAAGGGTCGTCTGTGTATTTTTTTCATCCATAGGGAGTCATAGTCGAGTATGTTCCGCCAGGAGTTTGGTGTTAATTGAGAGGGAAAAAGTCCTAGGCTAGACAGAATGACCCTAATAGAAGGGTGGAAAGTCAATCTGATGCCGACCCTAAACATCTGATCATAATACACAACCATATACTCTCTCGTCATCATCAGGGATGCGCATAACTACGTTAGATTTAATGGTATACAAATGTCTCCAATGCAATAAGTCGACCTCTTTGATAGTGGATTGAAAGCTCTTGGCATAAGAGTAATTAACTGGCTCCTCAACATCTGAGTCCTCATCCTCAGAGTCCTTATCCTCACCATGAGCCATCCCCATCTGAAAACCTCTTTTGAAACTCACTCTCGGTCATGGCTCCGAGAGAGATGTCAGTTGGAGGAATAACAACGTTGACTCTCATCTCAGCAGGGTCTGAGATGATTTGAATTGAAGAATAATCCTCACTAAAAGACCCATCGTCCACAATTTGGACTGAAGAGTCATCTCGACCAGAGGAATCGGTCTGGCTTGAAGATGACGTCCGAGATGATCTTTCGACTGCCTCAGACGCCACAAGACGTGTGGGTTATACCCTCATAGCCTCTTCAAATGAATCTCTACTATCGTTCGGAGCAGAGGACGAGTTAGACATTCGTCTCTACCGACCTCACAGGAAGAGGGTAGAATGGTTT
Source organism: Sambucus nigra (assembly GCA_949130495.1). NCBI lineage: Eukaryota > Viridiplantae > Streptophyta > Magnoliopsida > Dipsacales > Adoxaceae > Sambucus > Sambucus nigra. Next base: position 65,109,046 of record OX422220.1, read on the forward strand.
TTAGAAGAATGGGAAATATTGGACGAATATAATTTGGGTCGGCTCTATGTCTTACCTCATCATCTTCCTATATCATATGTATCTCTTGGAAATACCTCTCCCTAAGTGTGGGAAATTTCTTTGCCAATTTATAGAAGGTATGTAACATCCAAGAGGCTGAGTTGAAACTTAAGCAATAAAAGGATAAAAAGGCATAAACAACTTGAGGTTTGACCTACATTGACTCAAAGATCAAAATGAGCAACTGAATCATTTTAAATCAAGAATAAATGAAGAACATTGGCACTGGAGTTACACCAGAGTTACACCAGAGTTCCACCGACTGCTGATTTAATGGGCAAATAATGCTGAAAAAAGTCTGGAAACCTAAATGAAATTGTTTAACAGCTAAAACCACCAAAACATTACCTAAAGGCATCCTTAGAACCACCAAATGAGGTGGCTGGAAAGTTATGAAAGTCACCAAAAATGAGAAAACGAGAACAAAGCATAAATCCTAACTAAAATAAGAGAAATAATGGTGATGATGATTTACCCGGACAAAGGGAGGCTATTGAGATAAAAGAATGACTCAGAAAATGGGTCTAATAGTAAGAATCAACGGTTCCTGAGAAAATGAAAATGGCAGTTTTGTAGAAAAGCTTACATAGGAGAAAACAAACATGTGAAGTGGAAAGAGAGAATGGATTTTAAAATCATTTAAATACTCCAATTATTTCTCATAACTTCCATGGCGGTTATCATTAGGCCACAATACCCTAGGTGTCAATTACATCCGCCATTCTTGGACAACACGCCTTTTTACAAAGTGGCTGCCAAGTGTCACCTAACATATGGAAGGACTTCTCAACTTTTACCCCAAGATGCTTTACCCCTCATTCTTTCATTCACATTGAAGACTAAGGGCTAGAAGGTGATTGATATACCAAGAATAGCCCTACCTCAAGACTTAGACCCCTTGGCCAAGGCCGACTGTCGTTAATTGATCCACCATAAGGAGTGATGACTCGGCCAAGACCCAGTGTAAGCTGACTCGTCCTCAGGCAAAGGCCTCCTCAAACGGCACCTCGACCTAATCTCAAAAGGTTAATCATCATGCCTAGCATCATTATCCTTGGCTTTCACCTGGACGACGAGGGCAGGAAGAGACAGATCAACAGGATAGACCTCATTCCATTTATAGGACCCAGCTTGACAACTCGATCTCAGCCTAGCCTAGACAGCCGACAGTTAGACAATTGGCAGAGCACATGTATTGGGGAATGCGTGGGAGAATGCGCGTGGGCTGCGGATCCCACATAGACCAAACCATTATAACAATATCACCCTCACACGTGAGGGAATATGTGATCATAATGACCTACATGTGACAGTAGCTCAACCTCATTAGTTAAGAACATTCCACACATGCTTATTACAGGCTTGGAGGTACATTACACCCCCCATGCACTATACATACTTGTCTTCTACATCTTTATAGTGGACCTTAATTCGAAACCCTTCTGGAACCACTGTATATAGAGAGAAAGCTAACACAAAGGCCATTAAAACAATTTCTTAATGGAATTCACTCACACACCAAAAAAAAAAAAGTGGAGTAGGCCTAGATACGCTGAACCACTTATACATTGTCTTATCTTCTCTTTGTCTCACCTACTTCTACATTTATATATTTATTTATACTCTATTGTTATACTCAATTAAGCTTGAATATTTACATTAATTTGGTGATATCATTTGTGGTATCATCACTAAGGACATGATTTTTTTAAGGACAATGTCTTTTATTTAATCTTTGTAATTTTCGACCCATCTAAAGTTTATTAACATGAGAGCCTTATCCTGCCAAATCATTAAGGGTTCGTTTGATACACAAAATTTGTCATGGAAAATGGGATTTCTCCACTTTTTTACACACTTTGTAGTGTTTGATAGGCATTTTTGCACATGAAAAATTTTGCCCAAAAATGGTCACGTGACCTCTATTAGCCTAAAATTGTGGAGAAAATTTGCTTTGCTCCTTTGGTGGAAAATATTTGCCATGGCATTTGCCTAAAACTGTATAATATTTAATAATAAAGCTGTAAATAAAAAACTGATATTTTGTATTAAAAAACTGTGTATTTTATTATAACCAAGCGAACATTTTTATAAAATATGATTTTCTAATATTTTTATTTTTATAAAAAAATACAACGTTTTTAAACTGTTTATAAAAATGTTTTCGTTATAAAACTGTTTTCATCATTTTTATAAAAACTATTTTCGTTATTTTTTTAAAAAAAATTGGACGTTTCTTTTATTTAAGATAAAAAGTTTAACATTGTTTATAACGTTTTTTTAAGTGGAACAAAAATTTGTTTTGTAAAAAGACAAAAAAAATATCTCAATCATCTTTTTTTAATTAAAAATAAATATTCTTTTATTGGACATTGTAAAAAAGTTGGACGTTGTAAAAAAGTTATAAAAAGTTGGACGTTATAAAAAAAAGTTGGACCTTGTAAAAAAGTTATAAAAAACTCTTTTCATTTTTTTTAAAACTGGAAGTTATTTTAATTTAGAAAAAAAAAGCTAGACTTTTTTTTTTTAAAATTTCTAGATTTAACTAAAAAACAGTTTTTTTTATTAACTTAAAAACAGTTTTTTTATAATGTTTCAAGAAAACAGTTTTTTTTTTTTATATTGCTAGATTTAGCTTTTAACTTAAAAGGCTAGACTTAGCAACTAATTGATTATTTAATTTGTAATTGTTTAAAACACTTACATAATTTACAACGGATTTGAACACTTATAAACTTCATAAGTGTTAGAAACCGTTGTAAAATTTGTGATAGTTACTTAATTTGAATGTGGGAGCGTGGGATAACCTAAAAGGGTTGCATACTAAAAAAAAATTACTCCGAAACTAAATTTCTTCCTCAAAACTTCCCTCCTTCTTTTTAGTCCGAAATCCCATCTCCAAACCTTCGTCCGATCTTCTTCAAACCAAACCTTCGAAGGTGCATATCTCTCCTTTCTTGATTTCTCCATTTTAACTTTTTCGAAGGTAATTACTGATTGAAACTCTTTCATCAAGCTATCGAGAGTTTTTGGTAACTTTTTCATCAAACTATCGAGAGTTTTTGGTAACTTTTTCATTCTCGAGAGTTTTGATTGGATCGTCAACGAGTTTTGATTATTTTTCAGTGAGGCTGTTTGGGAAAATTTTGTCAGTGAGGCTGTTTGGGAAAACTATCGAGTTTTGATCTTTTGCCTCGTTTATTATGAATGTATTTTCATTATCAATATTGTTAAATATTGAATGTATTTTCATAAATACATTCAATATTTATTCTGTTAAATTCGAAGATAAATAATTTCATAAATACATAATGTATTTATTCTATTAAGTATTTCAAACGTTTTAACAAATCAACCGTCATAGCCTTTGCTTAGGGTTAAAGATGCGATCAATATTATTCTATTAAATATTTTCATGTGATCATCTTTCAAAGGTTTAGGGTTAAATATACGATTAGGGGTTTTATTTTGTGCGTATTATTCTGTTAAAGATATGATTTAGGGTTTTATTTGGTGCGTATGTCTTATTCTATTAAATATTTGGTGCGTATGTTTTATTTGGTGCGTATTTTTCTGTTAAAGATACGATTTAGGGTTTCATTTGGTGCATATGTCTTATTCTGTTAAATATTTGGTGCATATGTTTTATTTGGTGCGTATTATTCATACACGATTAAATATTTGGTGCGTATTATTCGATTTGGTTCGTATGTCTAATTTGATAATTGTCTGTTAAATATTTGGTGCATATTATTCATACACGATTAATAGTTTAGAATAATAGTGTGTATGTCTAATTTGTGATTTTCACACCAAATGGGGATTAACAGTTAAATTAATGATTTGGGTCTGCCAAATCTGGGTTTTGAATAATTGTAAAGAGATTTGAGTCTGTCAACCACGTTTCAAAAAAATTATTAAAAAAACTTGGAGAGTAGAGTTATTGACAAGGTAAACCTTTAATATGTATAGGGTGATACAAACTCACTGTAAGTACTCCTCGAAACAAAAATTTGGTTTTCTTTTCTTTTTTCGAACCCAGAAGTAATGTTGAGTTGGGGTTTGACATGTTTGGGTTTCAGGTTGGGTGTGTTTATATTATCTTTCGAATATAGAGAAGATTATTTATAGTTTCAACCATAATAATATTTAATTTATACTTCATTTGGTTATAAATTCTATTATATGAGATTTTAAGATCATGCCTGACCCTTAGATATTAAATAGTATATATTAATTTTTTACTAACATATCTCAACATATATAATGTCACCGGAAGTTAGTAAAGAGTAGATCAAGGAATGTGAAAGAGGAAGTGCAAAATACATTAATGGGGTTGCTACGTTCATTAATTTTGTGAAGAATAATTGTGGTGGGGAAACCTTATTTTCATGCCCATGCATAAAATGTGAAAATGGAAAGTTGTTGGAGCTTGAAGATGTCCATTTTCATTTGATTCGTTATGGTATACCCAAGTCTTACATGTTTTGGCATTTTCATGGTGAAAAGGAAGTCGTTAAAAGAAAAGAAAAAGAACCCACTGAACGTGTTGAATGTAATGACCCTGTCCTCGACAATCCAATAATGGAAGAGCTTGTTTTCGATGCATTTAAAATGTTTAATCTTGAAATAGATCATTTATCAAGTGAGCATGTTAGAATGGGGGGACGTGATAATCGTGACGAGACTAATGAGGAATTAAAATACAAGAAGTTACGTGGCAAGGCTAGTGAACCGTTGTACCAGTCAACCCCTGAGAAACATACGACACTATATCTTCTTGTCAAATTGAATAATGTTAAGACAATATATGGTTTGTCAGATAATAGTGTTACAAAAATTTTGGGGGTGTTAAAAGAGTTTTTGCCGAAAGGAAATACAGTACCATCCATGTATCCATCCATGAAGAATATAATTAAAGAAGTTGGTCTGGATTATAATATAATTCATGCATGCAAAAATGATTGTATTTTATATAGAAAAGAACATGCAATGAAGGTAAAATGTACGGTATGCAACCTACCCAGGTATATATTGGGAATAAATGGGGAGGGTAAAGTACCTCTGAAGACAGTTAGACATTTCCCCCTAATTCCAAGGTTAAAGAGATTATTCACCATACCATGGATTGCAAATGAGATGACTTGGCGTGTTAGGGCGCAGTGTAGCACAAATATCATGCGTCATCCTGCTAATTTGTCTATATGGAAATCTACTGATGTGATGTGGCCAGACTTTGCGGATGAAAAGCGTAATGTCCATCTTGGTATAGCCACTGATGGTTTTAATCCATACGAGAATCTCAGCTCTAGTTACAGTTGTTGGCCTATCATTGTTACTCCTCTTAATATGGGACCATCTTTATGCATGAAAAGTGAGTTTTCAATGATGTCAATTTTAATATCTGGCCCGAATGCTCCGAGCAAAGACATTGACATTTACCTCGCCCCCTTACTTGATGAGTTAAAGGAATTATGGTTTCAAGGTGTAATGGCGTATGACTCATATATAAAAACTAATTTTTCTTTGAGAGAAATGTTGTTGTGGGTTGTCCATGATTTTCCTACATATGGAACTCTATCGGGTTGCACGGTTCATGGTTATAAGGGATGCCCAGTTTGTGCGTAAGAAGTTGACTCTAAACGACTTACGAGTAGTAGAGAAATTTATTATCGTGGTCATAGAAGATTCCTTCCTCGTGATCACAAGTTCGGGGAGGACAAACGTAATTTCAACAACAAGGTTGAACATCGTAAAGATCCACGAAGGTTATCTGGTTCGGAAGATGAGAAGAAGCTGAAATGCATCAAGATGAGAATTGGTAAACAGATTTCTGGAATAAAAAGAAAACGTAAAGGGGATAAGAATATGGTTAGTGATGTTACCACTCCATGGTATCAAAGGTATATTTTATTTGATTTGCCCTATTGGAAAGAGCATAGTGTTCATCATAATCTAGAAGTTATGTACATTGAGAAGAACGTCACCTATCATCTTTTGCCAACCATTTTAGACGTTAAAGACAAAACGAAAGATAGCGAAAATGCCCATAAAGATATGAAGACCATGGGGATCAAGAAGAAGATGTGGATGGAAACAGACGAAAGTTCAGGAAAAACTGTGAAACCAAAGGCTGCATTCACTCTAAAAAAAAAGAAAAAGAATAGTTTTCGTACTTTAAAGGAGCTAAAAGTTCCAAGAGGTTTTTCTTCTAACTTAAGTAATTGTGTGAGTTTACAACCACTTGGATTGAAGGGGCTCAAATCACATGACTATCATGTAATTATGCAATATTTGTTATCATTGCTGCTTAAAAACGTTTATCCAAAATGCAAGGACTTGCAAATAGAAATTCAACGGTTAAGCTTATTTTTCAATGTGTTATGTTCCAAAATGATCAAGAGGGATGTTTTGGAGTCGACAAGGAACGCATTTTTTGAGGCTATGTGTGTTTTGGAGAAATATTTTCTGCCTGGATTTTTTGTTATTACTGTCCACCTCGTTATACACTTAGCAGAGGAAGTGTTGATTTGTGGACCGATAAGATATAGGTGGATGTATCCTTATGAGAGGTAATTAAATAGTAAATGATTTGCTTAACCTTTTTATTTCGACAAACATTTTTTTGTAATCGATATATTTTTTATGCGTAGGTTGATAAAAGATTACAAGAAGTATGCTAATAATAGGAGGTATGTTGAAGGGAGCATTGCAAAGAAATATATCGTAGAAGAATCGACCTCATATTGCATGGAGTACATGCCAAACCCTAGTGAAGGAAATCATAAATATATGCGTGAAGATTTTCTTGATGAAGATGAAGATGATGAATGCGCAGGCAAGGGTCCTTTAGTACAAGGGAAGAATGTGAAATTAACTCCATTACAATTTTCACAAGCACTTAAGTGGGTGTTACACCAATCAAATGAAGTAGAGGAATGGCAGAAGTAAGTATATCAATATGATTTGAGATTTTTTAATTGAAAAATACCTCTTATGTAGATTGGTGCAGGAAGTAGGAAGCCTAAGTGTGGGTATTGAATTGGTGTAAGAAATATGATCTTTATTCGGGATCCACATTTGGGTGTAACCGAAGAGCGACTACATTGAAGGAAAAGACCGAGGGTTTTATCCCATGGTTGATTAAGGAGGTTCGCTTTTAATTCGACTACATAATAAAATTTTACATTTATTCATGTGTGTGTGTATATATATATATAATTATCTTATGAAATCTTTTTTGTAGTTCTTAAAAGCGGGATTGATTGATATCGCACTTTGGCAGCTAGCAAATGGGCCATTATATGATGTTCAATCATATAAGAGGTATCAGGTGAATGGGTTTGAATTTTGCATATGTGAGTATGAAGAGTCACGAGTAACCCAAAATAGTGGCGTGTCAATTGAGGGCCATCATGAAGTTCAGGTCAAGCGAAAAAGATATGAATTATAAGGAAGTGGAGACAACATACTTTGGCATTGTTCTTGGAATATTTAAGTTGGATTATACATCTTTCAAAACAGTTGTGTGTTATTGTGACTGGGTGAGATTTGAGGACAAAGTAAATGGTTTCAAAGTTGATCCTGAATCGAACTTAATGATGGTAAACTTAAGTAAGTTGAAGAGTAAGGATAGAATCGACGACGAGCCATTCATTCTTGCATCTGAAGCATCTCAAGTATTTTACTCAAAGGATTTTGAAGACAATGGTTGGTCTATCATTTTGCATGCACCACAGAGATTAACAACAAGTGTTGACAAACTTGAGGTTCCTACAATGTATCAGTCTATTTTTGAGGATAATCCCAATTTGAAGAATCTGCTTTAGGACTTCTAGTTAAAGCTAAAGCTAATTTTTATAATTTTTGCTTAATTTTATTTACTTTAATGCTTCACTTAAGTTGTAAAATAATTTTAGACATCGCTTAAAGATTTTGTTCCTTGTGATCTATTATGTTTATGTACTACTTTAATGCTTCACTTATATTGTATCATGTGGCGAATGGACCAATTCTTAGTAAATTTAGACAGATTATGCATTTGTACAGATTATATATTTTTAGTAATTTTGGACATAATATGTGAATAATTCATTTAGACATATTATTAATGCAAAATATTTATGCATGGTATATCTAACACTATTTGAATTTCAGTAATGTCAAATGTAGCTAATGTCTCCAACCCACACGATGGTCCGGATGGATCATCTATAGACACCATAATTCCAGTTGAGATCAATCAACATAATCAGGTAATAGGTAGCGAGAAAGGCCGATTTATGTCTCGACTTGGTAAAGTGGTCCAGGTACAGGTCCCAATATCATATACTGATTGGCAAAAGGTTCCAGAAACATACAAGGAATATGTTTAGATAGAGATGAAAGTGAGACTTCTTATGTATACTTAATTTGATTATTATATTTTCTTTTGTATAACTTTACACATTTCTTATAATTTAAAAATATCAATTGTCTTGTTAGAGAACATATGGACTCCCGGATAGTTACAAGATTAGTTGCTACAAAAGTATGTGCAGCCTACTTAAAACATATAAATCCACGTTACGGAAGAGCTATTATGATAAGTATTCAATGGATGCCGAAAGATTGGCCAATATACCTCCAGGTGTTAAGCCAGAACAGTGGAAAGAGTTCCTGGAGCATGAGAATACGGAAGAGGCTAAAAAAAAAGAGGAAAGTGGGGAAAGATAATATGGCAAAGATTGGGGCCACTCACACAAGTGGGCGTGATGGGCATGCCCAAGTCGAGTACAATATAGTACGTACGACTATGTTTTACTGCTTTGTTTGATTACTATTACCTTGAAGATAATATATGTTATGTTTTTTTATTTATAGACAAAGAAATTGCATAAAAGCCCATTGTGTGTTGATGTATGGATAGCTAGCCACACATGTAAAGACGGGTCAGTAAAAGAGAGCATTGCTCCAATCATGGTGATTTTCTATAAATAGTGAATGATGATTTTTATATGAAAACATTATACATTCAAATGATTAGTCTTGACAATTCTATATGTTTGGCATTTCACAGGGCAAGGTGCTTGCGAAGAAAAAATAACTAGAAGAAAGTTGTAGTGATAACACCAATGAGCCACAATCATTGAGAAATGATGACTTGTTTGAAGTATTTGGTATTGACAAGCGAGGGCTCACTCGTGGTGTGGGTTCCGTAGTTTCGCTATCATCCATAGAGGCTTCAGCTCCATCTTTATCTTTGCTTGCAGCTGAAAAGGCTAGTGGGAACCAAATGAAAGGTCATCTCGATAAATTGGAATCCGAGATCAAAGGCATAAATAATAAACTAAGTAATATAGAGACAATGATAGGTATGGTGTTGGGGAAGTCCCATTCCTCCCCAGTTGTTGGAGTAAGTGCAAGTAATGGAACAGTTGCATCATTTAATGTATAATCCTGCTCACTAAAAGATGGTGTCTCATGTGATGTGCTCGGGCTGAATGGTAAAGTTATTAGCAAGGGAAGTATAGATGCTACCCCTCGAGACATAGTGCACAATCACAGTGTGAATTACAAGAAAGAGGTGGTATTGTTAGTGGACAAAGTGATTGAGGAAAATGCTTATCTTTATTTGGGAACACAAGGTGGTGCTGAGGTTCTTGGAGATGTTGGTAATGGAAGTTGGGTCGTGTGGCCGAAGAGTTTAGTCACGCGTATTATTGGATCCTAATGACTTCTTACTTTTAATTTTTTTTAGCGACTTATTAAAGTCATGGTTGTGTCGAGTATGCTATGGACTTTATTATGCTAGTATTTGCTATGGACTTTATTATGCTATGGACTTTATTATGCTAGTATTTGCTATGGACTTTATTATGTTCGTTATGTTTTGCATTTTTGAATTACTTGAGTTGCTTTTTTCTATATGGTATAACTATTTTTAACTCCGCCAATGCAAATATTTCCTTTGCATTGCCGATCCCAAGCCCGGATAAAGGAGGAGGGAAGAGGTTTGTTCCTTTTTTATATCTCTTACGACACGCATATCTGTAATCTGTATGATAACTTTATGCGTGCACCAACTAGATATTTTACAGTTTGTTCTCGTTAAATATCCTAAATTAGTTCAGTTATGGGACTTCTTGTATACTTTACTTGTTGCCTTCTTATGCGGTTAGAGTTCTCATTCATTCATTGTTGCTCTTTACTCGAAAAGTTCAGCTAGAAGTGCTAAAGCTTATTGGTGCTGATGCGATATTGGGTTAGTTAGTCCTTTCTTGCTGTTGATGACAGTCTCGTTGATCGAAAGGTTATTGAACGATTGTTGAAAATTTTGTCTTGTAAAGGTATTTTTCTACCCTTCAGTATTAAAATTAGCAAGTATTTGTTTTAAATCGATGTTTGGGTATGTATTAATGATTCATATTTTTGGTTAATTTTTGTTAGCTTGGAATTTGTATTAAACTTCATTATTACACGAGAAATGTTAAGATAGACTAATTGACTAATAAAAGACGTAGTGTCTTTTTTTATACAAGTGTGATTTATACTATTTGTATTAAATCCCTAGGCAGTAAACTAATCCTTTCACTCATCCACAAGGCAGTAAGATTATTTCTCATTTGGGGTTTGTCGATGACATCATTATATTCATAAATGGAGATAAAGAAGTCTCAAATCTCTTTTCAAACTTCTTGGTGATTATTATGTAGTTTCAAGTCATCTTATTAATTAATCAAAAAGGTTTTCTATGTAGATGAAAACATAAGCTAAGCCATAAAGAAAACCATAGCTTCCCACACATGTCTGAACAGTATGAAACTTCCTCTGAAATATCTGGGCTATCCTTTAGCTATAAAGGTAGAAGAAAGATCATTCATTTCTTAGATATTTTGAATAAGATTAGAAACAAACTGAATGTTTGGTCTTCTAAACTTACTTCTCAAGGTGGTAGGGTCACTCTGATCAGACATGTTCTGTCCTCGATGCCTATTTTTTATTGTTTGTATTAAATCCTCCAAAAACTATTGTCAAGAGGATTCACAATATTATCAGTAAGTTATTTTTGGGCTTTGTACCAAAGATAAACTATTTCATTGGATTAATTAGAATAGGATTGCCATCCTTATGATGAAGGGGGTCTCAATTTTAAAAACATTGAGGATATTATTAAAACAAGCAGTATGAAGATTCACTGGAATTTCAAATTTGACAATGGACCGTGGGCTACCTTTATGCAAAATAAATATTCTAGAGGTGTGAGTAGGGGCAATGGATCTCATACTATGAAGAGAATATCCTCCATTCAAGACAGTGCAGATGTTCTTATGGGTCAAGATAAGATTATATAGTTGCCATCAACCACTGGTGATTTCCCATTTAAGACTGGTTATGAAAATTGCAGAAACTTTAGACCATCTTCTTTGAGCTGGAATATGAAATGGCGGAGAAGCTTTCCAATGACAATTTACACGTCTATATGGAAATTACTTCATAGAGTTATTCCTATATCTGCAGAAATTCAGAGAATTGGCATTATTAAAACAACTACTTGTAAAGGTATTTTATAAATTGGCTGCTGCTATGTATTGATCATTACTGATGCCGATTGTATATGAATGTACAGTGACGACTGTAGAGAGTGGAAGAAGATCTCTACAGTATCTAGGTTTTGATGGGGAGAAGAGCTCGATTAGATTTGAGGTAAGGATATGACGGTGAATCTGATCATGACAGACTATTCTATGCCTGGGATGACAGGATATGAACTGCTCAAGAAAATCAAGCTTAGTTATTTCGTTTTATTAGTTGGTTCTTGTTTCTTAATGTATATGGGAAAAAATAACTATTTTAATTATGTTTAAGGCTTCAGTTCAATGGAGGTTATTATTTTCTCGCTCTCAATTAGATGTTTGAAATTAAAGTTTGGTTATTTTCCTGTATAATCATCATATAAACCAAATATTGGTTTCAAGTTCCTAGATGTTAACTTTCTAACGACTTTATTTATTATTCAGCAGACGTCATCATCATTGAGAAACATACCCGTGGTGATCATGTCTTCGAAAAACATTATGGCTCGCATTGATAGGTAATTTCTTAGATTCATAATTTATAGTTTGTCAATGTAATTTCATTTATAATATGCATTAAATTCAAGATTAATATACAATACAAGACTATTAAATTTCCATAGACGATTTTCGATTAAAAATGCTAATTGTCCTGTAAAAATCTAAGTAGAAAATTCAGGGGATACGGATTCTCGAAGTAAAATATTAAGAAATGATGAATACTTGTCTATTAATTTGGGTGAGAATATGAGGAATACAATTAACCGTCAATGCTCAATAAGCCCTAAAGAAGTGCAATCAGTCTATGAGCCATCGGGCCTTGTTTGCACGACTTCTATCTCTAAATATCTCAAGTCATCACAGTTGTTTCTTAATGAAGTGGTTAATGCATGAAGCTCTAAATGTCTCAAGGAATGGTGGGGTTGTTTCTGAGGTTCATGAGTCAATTCAGATTAGTACATTCTATACAGAACTTGTACTCAAATTTGAAGGGATATAACTATTTGCATATTATACAAATTGTTCAAGTTTCTTAAATCTATTGAAGACATTAATTAACTATCGCATAAAACATAATTCCTAACATGCTTGATTGAATGTAAATTTATAACTGTAATTCTAGTTTTATCATGTGAGTAACTTGACTAGCTATACTTAGATATTTGGATAGTTTTTGGTCATCATATGGATATTATCTTATTTTTATGGGTATTATGATCGGGACAAGGCCACTCGGGTAAGGGACAATACAACCAGAAGGGCCAGAGGGGGTAGGGCCAATAGTTCTAAGGTCAGAGGCACCAGGACATGACATAAGGGCAGCGGCAGCAGGGCCCTCGTCTGTACCATACCATCAAGGGACAATGTTATTCATTTGGTGAGGTGGGGCACTTTCCAAATGTTGTAATTGATGCTTAAATAAATGGCAATTTAGTTAAAGTACTTAATTTCAAAATTTTATATAAATTTTGTTTCATGAAAGGAACTATTTATTTTTTAGTATGCTTTACTGATTGAAGTGTTAAACTTGAGATGTGTGGTTCTGATTTTATATAAACTTATGTAGGATGGGAAGACACTGTACAATGAATTGGAAGTTGTGGAAGGGATGAAGCTGGACAGGGTCTACATTTCCCCATATTTCATCACAAACACAAAGAACAAGAAATACAATCCTTACAAAAGCAATGTGGAGAAACATCTACTTCATTCAACCAGACACAAGTGGACATCCTTTCCAATCATTATAAATATGCCATCATGGGTAAATTTTCTCACTGGACATCCTTATTAAGGTAACTATGACTTGACTCTGGTTTTTCTATTTAGAAGATTTTGCATGCTTTTCTTTCAAGTTAAAAAAATAGTCGTATACACCTAGCTTCATAGTTTGTCATATTTTGATAAATATATGTATGCTGCCTGAAGATGTCATGTCTGATAATCTTATCTTAAGAATATAATGCACATTGGGTGGTTCTGCTTCTATGAAACTAATGGATTTTTTTTCTTCTGGATATATTGAAGAAAATTGCGGCACAAGAGGGTGGGAAATATGAAATAGTAGTATATGCAGCCTAATGTGAAAATTTAAAGCGCGTTCTCCCAATTTGTACAGGCTGGGAGGTATTTTTTATACCCCTTATATATTCAAATACTTGAGAATTCTATTTATTCAGTGCCTGTATTCTTGTTGACTGATTTATGATGCTTCAGAGTATCTGTGCACACTCTAAAATCCTTGCTTATGCCTACTATTTGGTGTAAAATGAACTCAGTGAATTCTTATTATATTTTGAGCCGTGATATGGATATGCATTTACTCAGTTACTACTCAATATTACATGGATGAATATCTTGATATACATATAATTTGGTGGAAGCCTTTGAATTAATTATTCATGTATTTAGTAAAATTTTCTTAGGAAGGTGTTAGTATTAGGAATCACAATGGTACATTTTCTGTACGATTGTAAAAACTATATATGTTCCATATCTTGTTCCCATGAGATGGGTAACCTGTTCTTAGTTTTGTCTCGATGAAGTGGGTTCAACAATTTATATGCTAATGCAGGCATTTTCTGTGCATTGTGAAAATGTTTTGGATATACTAAAATTTTAAATCAAACGATTATTTTTTGCAACTTATTTATATTGAATCTTACAACTAACAATGTAATTAGCTTTATTATTTTGTCTGGGGTAAGCTAAGGCATCTAACTATAAAACTTTATAGGACAATGAAGTAGTAGAGTTAATTTCACACATTGCACTTTTTTTTATCAATGTCTTATCTATTGGCCAAGTCCCTCTGATGTGACACGCTACTGGAAAGGAATTATAATTAAGAACAAATACTTGCTAATATCCAAATGTAAAAGTAAAGTGATTACGATGAGAGGCCATATGCCTTATTTACGAGCTACAATTGTCTTGCTAGCTAAGATAACCCTAAAAGTGGGAAAAGACTAAAGGGGGCACTAAAGCAACTTGGAGAACCAACTATTTCATTCAACCAAACACAAGTGGACATCCTTTCCAATCATTATAAATATGCCATCATGGGTAAATTCTCTCACGGGACATCCTTATTAAGGTTGAAATCATTGGTGGAAATAGGGCTGCTAGACCATAAGGACATCCTTATTAAGGTTCACTGTGAAGAGGATTTCATCATATTATGGATGTGCGACCAATGGTACGTAGGGAAATGCCCAATGAGGACTTTCAAATGGACACCTCGCTTTAGAATAGACCAAGATAGTTCTTGATGTGTATGGGATTTGTAGCGAGGAGCCACAACCACACGCCACGTGTCGCCACAAATCCCATACACATAAGTTCTTTAGTGCCTTTGTGGATAAATTTCCTAGGTCTCCCTATTCATCTCTTTGTAAAAGACGCTCAATTCTCAATGGACCAGGCATCAGGTACCCCACTTAAACTGGATATTGCTACTGCTAATATTACTACACCAAGTATGGAAAGAGATTTCTTTGACAGTTTATTGTACTATATATTCAATTTTTTGTCATGCTACTAATTGTTGGTCTTATTGCATTATACAAAGAATATCTTTTTTGTTGTATATATGTTGGCATTAGTCTATATACCGTACTACATGAATTGTGATATTAATAAAACTATAATATATCTTAATTGTAACTCTGTTTTTTTCTATCACGGTGATTGAATAAAGAATATTGAAGTTGTTATGTTAATGATTAGCAGGTGTACTTAAAGGTTCGTGGAGAAGCTTCAATGGAAGTTCCCACCATTGATGTAAGATCCATATACATTTCTTCCTTATAATTCTTCACATATTTTTTTATACAGAGGTTGGCAAGCTGATCATCTAAAAACCAACAATGCTTCAAGAATGTTTATTCCTGGGTCATGTGATATCTTTTTTTAGAATGTTCCAGTCATTTTCCCAAAATAATAGTTCCAACAAAGTTACTTATTTTCTTTCAGGTACACTGTCAAATTAATTCTTCTGATAATATGATGACTCGTCCCATTTTAGCTGGTTAGTGATGTAAGAACTCAAGTCTGAATAGATGATAAATTTTATTACTTGTGATAGTCTACATCGATATCTTATATTACTTGTGAACTACAAATTTTATGGTAGAGGTCGTATATATAATAGTTGTAACTGTCAAATATGTGTAAATGTTACAACCCTTGTTAGGTTATCCCCCTTTAGTATAATGTTTTTTCTTAAACTCGTGTGCTCGCCTTTTAAGAGTCACTTATTTGTTTATGTCCACAATCGCATGAAACTATTGCTAAATTTGACTTTTGTGATATTACTCGGGTTTTTAACAGACTCTCATTGGTAGTGTCGTTTCATCTTCTGTCGATAGGAATGCTGAAGTGGTAGAAGCTCTGGTTTCATATTTTATGCACTTGGAGAGTCATTTAGCGACGAGGCGGTGAGTACTGGCAGTGGCCTCTTGAGGGAACTAGTGACAATGCTCTTATCGACATGATTTCCTTGTCGTACTAATAGGGTTGTGGTACATGTGTATTTGAATACAATAACTAGATGTATGAATTTTGTTAACGAGAATACTCAATATATACCTTTAGTGCTCTTTCTTGCTTTCTTGACGAGTGTTTGTTTATGTTGAACATATCATGAAGTATTGTATGAAAGTGTTTGGATATAATTGTTATATTTTAGCTATTTTTATTGTTTGTTATATGTGAGGTTGGTGGTATGTGGTGGAAATTTTTTATTTTTTTTAATATTTTAATTTATGTAAGTGTTCATAACACTTACAAAATGAACATTATTTCCTTACATATTAATATTTGTAAGTGTTCTGAACCGTTACAAACAAAATATATATTTTTCCCTTTTCAAGTGTTTATAACCGTTGTAAATTAAAAAAGGTTGTTGAATTTTGCAAATGTTCTGAACACTTGCAAACAAAAATTTTGTAAGTGTTTTAAACACTTGCAAAAGTTTAATATGTAAGTGTTCAGAACATTTACAATTTTTTTGGTAACGGTTGTTTGACACGGATATGTGTTCCCAATGAACACTTACAAATGACATTTGCAACGGTTATGAACACTTACAATTTGTTTGCAACGTGCCTATTTGTAAATGTTTTAAACATTTACAAATGCCATTTGTAAGTGTTTAAAACACTTACAGATCGGCTGTTCTGGTGTAGTGAAATAATGATGAAAAAAGTCTGGAAACCTAAATGCAATTGTTTAACTGCTAAAACCACCAAAACATTACCTAAAGGCAGCCCTAGAACACTAAATGAGGTGGATGGAAAGTTATGACAGTCACCAAAAAATGAGAAAAGGAGAACAAAGCACAAATCCTAACTAAAATAAGAGAAATAGTGGTGATGATGATTTACTTGGACAAAGGGAGGCTATTGAGATAAAAGAGTGACTTAGAAAATGGGTCTAACAGCAAGAATCAAAGGTTCCTGAGAAAACGACAATAGCAGTTTTGTAGAAAATCTTACATAGGAGAAAATAAACTTATGAAGTGGAAAGAGAGAATGGATTTTAAAATCACTTAAATACTCAAATTATTTCTCATAACTTCTAAGGCGGTTATCATTAGGTCACAATACCCTAGGCGTCAAATACATCCGCCATTCTTGGACAACACACCTTTTCACAAAGTGGCTGCCAAGTGTCACCTAACATATGGATGTACTTCTCAACTTCTACCCACAAGATGATTTACCCCTCATTCTTTCATTCACATTGAAGACTAAGGGCTAGAAGGTTATTGATATACCAAGTATAGCTCTGCCCCAAGACTTAGACCTCTTGGCCAAGACCGACTGTCGCTAATTGATCCACCCTAAGGAGTGATGACTCGGCCATGTACCAGCCTGAGCCAACTCGTCCTCGGGCAAAGGCCTCCTCACACGACACCTCAACCTCATCTCAAAAGGTTAATCACCATTCCCAGCGTCATCATCCTCGGTCTTCACCTGGATGACTATGTCAGGAAGAGACAACTCAACAGGATAGGTGTCATTCCATTGGTAGATCCCAGCTTGATAACTCGGCCTCAGCCTAGCCTGGACAACCGACAGCTAGACAATTGAGAGAGCGCGTGTATTGGGGAATGCGTGGGAGAATGCGTGTGGGCTGCGGATCCCACGTAGACCAAACCGTTATAACAATATCACGCTCACACATGAGAAATATGTGATCATCATGACCTACATGTGACAGTAGCTCAACCTTATTAGTTAAGAGCATTCCACACATGCTTATTACAGGCTTGGGGGTACATTACACCCCCCAAGCACTATGTATACTTGTCTTCTACATCTTTATAATGGACCTTAATTCAAAACCCTTCTGAAACCACAGTATATAGAGAGAAAGCTAACACAGAGGCCATTAAAACAATTTCTAAGTGGAATTCACTCACACACACAGAGAAAAAAAAAGTGGAGTAGGCCTAGAGACGCTCAACCACTTATACATTGTCTTATCTTCTCTTTGTCTCACCTACTTCTACATTTACATATTTATTTATACTCCATTGTTATACTGAATTAAGCTTTCATATTTACATTAATTTGGTGATACCATTTGTGGTATCATCACTAAGGACATGATATTTTTAAGGACAATGTCTTTTATTTAAGCTTTGTAATCGTCGACCCATCTAATGTTTATTAACATGAGAGCCTTATCCTGCCAAATCATTAAGGGTTCGTTTGGTACACAAAATTTGTCATGGAAAATGGGATTTCTCCACTTTTTTACACTTTGTAGTGTTTGATAGGCATTTTTTCCCATGGAAAATTTTGCCCAAAAAAGATCACGTGACCTCTATTTGCCTAAAATTGTGGAGAAAATTTGCTTTGCTCCTTTGGTGGAAAATATTTGCCATGGCATTTGCCTAAAACTGTATATTACTTAATAATAAAGCTGTAAATAAAAAAACTGATATTTTGTATTAAAAAACAGTGTATTTTATTATAACAAAGCGAACATTTTTATAAAATAAGATTTTCTAAAATTTTTATTTTTATAACAAAATACAACGTTTTTAAACTGTTTATAAAATGTTTTCGTTATAAAACTGTTTTCATCGTTTTTATAAAAACAATTTTCGTTATTTTTTTTAAAAAAAATTGGACGTTACTCTTATTTAAGATAAAAAGTTAAACATTGTTTATAACGTTTTTTAAAGAGGAACAAAAATCTATTTTGTAAAAAGATAAAAAAAATATTTCAATTATCTTTTTTTAATTAAAAATAAATATTCTTTTATGGGATGTTGTAAAAAACTTATAAAAAGTTGGACGTTTATAAACAAAAAGTTGGACCTCGTAAAAATGTTATAAAAAAATCCTTTTCATTTTTTTAAAAAATGGAAGTTATTTTAATTAAGAAAAAAAAAAGCTAGACGTTTTTTTTTTTAAATTGCTAGATTTAACTAAAAAACAGTTTTTTTTATAACGTTTCAAGAAAACAGTTTTTTTTTTAAATTGCTAGATTTAGCTTTTAACTTAAAAGGCTAGAAGTTATAAAGTTATGTTAAAAGTGTTTTTTATTGTTATAAGTCTATCAAATATTTTTTAATATATATTTAGTCCAAAAAATTTTATTGGTTATTACGCAAACGGGTAAAAATGACAAGAATTTGCCAACATTATATGGTCAAAGTTTTTATTTACAGGATAAATTTTGACTATCAAACAATATGAGTCGGCAAATAAGTGTCTTTCACTAGGAAACTATACATATTAAACACAAAAAAAATGGCAAATACAGTTTTTACAAGCGTGCAAATAAAGCCTATCAAATACCACGAAATCATCTTTGCCATAGTAAAATTTACCGGGGGCAAATTTTTCCATGCCAACACTTTTCCCCAACCTTAATCAAACGAACCTAATATTTATGTATGTATGTATGTATGTTGGACATATCTCATACCTTTCCGCCTTATACCTGAACACACGCATATATCCCCTCCTATAATATACAAGATCACATATTCCGTGTTCCATCGGTTTAGGGAAAAAAATAGCGGCGGGTCATCTTTCGTGAATATTGTTGGAAAATTGGACTTAAGTTGGAAGTAAAAAGCTGTCTAGAATTTTCTTGACAGAATTTTGAGCAACTTTGAGCTCAAATTTAGGTGGGACCCACACTACGATAATTGTGGGACCATATACGAACACGTTCTCCTCCGCAAGGAGATAAACATAGTATATTCATATCTCCAATTTCAATAAGTTATGAATGATAAATATGTCTCCAAAGTGACTCACGAAGCAATAAAAGTTAATGAATTGTGTATGTTTTAACTCTTATCCCACATTGGAAGAGTAGTGAAAAGTTGATGAGTTAATAACACCCCAAGTATGGACTAATGCTTGAATGCCTTGAGGTATCCCAACTCTTTTAAGGAGAGATGGCCTACACTATGCATGTGTTGGGCTTGGCCCAAAAGCCCACAAGCGCGTGCGAGCGTCGTCTGTCCGGCCGGCTCGGCTCAGCTTGGCTCGGTTCGGGCTTGGGCTTATAATCTCTTAAATATTTTGGTCCGTTTTAATTTAACTTTCTGGACTTTAATTGTTAATTAATTACGAAATTAATTAATAATTAATTAACTGTCTGTCAGTTAATTCCAAGAGTCAACAGTTAACGAAATTAACTGTTTTGACAGTTAAATTCGGTTTTGACTGTTCCCAACAGTCAAAACGTTTGCTATAAATTAAAACTTTCCCCTACAGTTTTTTACTACTGAAAAATTGCCCTCCCATAATTCCGAAATTATGCAATATCTTTTTCCAGAAAATAATTCCTTTATTGCTGCTACTGCATACATCTCATAAATATTATCTCATTGGTCTGGTTGAGTACAAAACACAGAATTGTGTTCCCATAAATTAATCATAGTTGTGCTACTTGATTAATTTGGAAATTCGTTCAATCTTTGGAGACAATTATTCATTACCTCTAGCACGCCGTGGAGGGAATAAATTTGTCTTAAGGAGACTGTTCTAGACATGCTCGAATTATTTCTTCTTTATTCTAAAATTATTTCTGCAAATTCAAGTAAGCGTTAATTTTCTGTAATTTCGTTTTATTTATGTAATTATATTAATTTTCATAATTCTGTACATTTGTATTTAATAAATAGTAGACATAACAAATATAAGGTTTGATCAATTAGTGATTTGAAGGCTTTCGACTTCGTACCTTGTATAAACTATCGGTTTCCATTCTTTTATACCCTGTATAAATGGTCTGAGGGCTTTCTGTACCTGAGTCGTTCCTTATGGTGGGTCGGTATGTACCTTTACTTCGGGCAAAACACTGGTAACGTCGAGCAAAAGCTACGCCGGAGAAGATGGTTCTGTTTCGCCCGCCGAAACAGTGGTGACGCCGGAGAATGCGTTTTAGACCTGAATGAATGGCCTTTGATTTCGTACAAAGATCAGATATATTTGTATGGTGATATATACTCTACCGCAATTAAGGGAATGCTGATACTGTTGCATTTTCTCATTTGTTTTTTCAAATAATGATAGACTCCCTGAAAGGAGTCTCCCGAAGCATTACCCGATTTCATCCCCACCCATGATTTCATTAAATGTTAAAACAATCTTAACTCTTACCCTATTTTTAAAAAATAATAAATTATAACTAATATTCTCTTATTTTTAAAGGTCCGCGCCAGCGACACACATTGAGTGTTTTTGTGTGGTGAGTGACTTTTTGTAACATAGTTTATTTATTTTTAATAAAAAAACTATTTAATTTGATATCTTAGATTCGGGATTGATTAGTGTTGTTGGCGCGAACTTATATTACCAGACCAACGTCATTTGTTGAATCTGGGTCCGCGCCAGCGGCACTAATCAATCGTGAATCTAAGACATCAAATTAAATAGGCTATTTGTATTATTATTATTATTATTATTATTATTATTATTATTACTAAAACTAATTTTATATAAAAAAAAACTCGTATCGTGTTTTACCTAACACAATTTAATTGACATTAGATAGGACATAAAACTGATTTTAATAAAAAAAAAATATGCTTGTTCTATTTTAATTTAGTCACATTCGTGTTCCCTTTTTTTTATAAAAATACTTTTTTTTATATAAAAAATAGAGATTTTATAAAACAGTTTTTTAATAAAATCAATTTTATGAAAAAAATCTACCTAAAAAAATGATATAAAACTGATTTTAACAAAAAAAAAATTATATATTACCTAAAACTGATTTTAACAATTGTTATAAATTGTTTGGATAGGAATGGAGCAGTCGGTTTGGTATGGGTAATGGGCGTTTGGTAAGTCTAGCACTACCTTTTTTTTAGGGGGGCGCAGTTTTTACTGTTCTGACAGCTCTATTTTGAGATGCAAATTAAAGTTACTAGTATAAATTTTGGTCCCATCAGGAAATTTCCAAGGGTTTGAAAATAGCAGACATGAGCTTTCAGTCATGTCCTTGTAATCTCACAGACGAAAGCTATTCTGACTGAATTTATACAGCTATTTATAACATGAAAAAGCTTTTATCAATATTTTCAAGTAAAAATACAAATAACATTTTTTTTATATGATTTACTTTTTTCTTTCGTAATTCCTTAAAATTATACAATTCATTTGAAAATATTACAATGCCATTTCTAAATGTTGGCAAAAGTTATGATACAATCAGTTTCTATTCAAAATTAACGTAAGTAGAATATATGATTGTCATGCGGTCATAAATGTCCTAACTCATATTTCACCCGCAAGGACATCAAAAAAAGAAATAGGGGCTTATAGGAAGTTACACACTAATAATTGAAATGGTTCAAGTTGGTATCTGTCCTCATTCAAGGAAGTTACACATTAATAATTATAATGCTTCAAGTTGGTATATGCCATTTTCGAGGAAATTACACACATATAATCGAAATGCTTCAAGTTGGTATCTGTCATTATAGCATAATTGGTACCAGTACACATAAATAAACAATTACCTTTTCCATACCATTGCAATTTTCGCTCATCTTATAGCATAATTGGTACCAGTAGACATAAATAAACAATTAGCTTTTCAATAGCATTGCAATTTTCGCACATCCAACAGTATAAACTATCAATGACACACGTGTCGAATTAGATTACATAGGCAAAGAATCCAACCCACTCTAATATCATCTCATAAGTGTCAAATGAAAGACAATTAGTAGCCACACCCCATCAATAAAACATATGCATAACACAATATGCATCGAGTAAATAATCTACATTAGTCGTGTTACTTTCACAATAGATCTTCCATCCATCTGCACAATTTCTGAAGACAAACATTGACTCTTGTATCTTTTTTTTTTTTAATTTCAAGTGTCAAACATATTATGGGAAGGTGGATGAAAAAATACAGTTATACATTAGAGCAATATCTCAACGGGTATATATTAAAACTTGAACATTTTTTTATGAACTTTAGATACTAAATTGCATGTCAATGAAACCCTCTTTCACGTTCAGTGAATACTGCTGAAATTTTCACTTGTATTCTCTTCATTTTCTTGGTGTATCAGATTTGAATTAACATTCACATCCCCATCATATGATTACACCTCGCCATTGTTTATACCATGTAAGTACTCCGAGTAAGCGTTGTCTTTGAATATCAGTAAACTACGAGGCATCAATACAATAGAAAAAGGATTGTAATTTTCCAAATGTCTTGTTTCATTCTCCAAAGCTCATTCATCTGAAATTTTATCTTTGGTATTGCTAGTTGAAGTGTTTTTACAGTCTCTTAAATTTGAATGGGGAGTAAAGTCCATAACAACAGGTGATCCAAGAGAAAGAATAACCACTACTAGAAAATAACTAGGATCATCCAGGTGGCATTATATCACACCCCATGCTCAATATCCATACTAATCATTTGTTATTAGAATAATTGGATCATAATCTTGAGCCCATTGGAAGTATACTTCATTTATCAATATTTTTTTTTCCATAATGTGCAAAATGAACATAATATTATTATTATACAATAATGAAATTAATATCAGAGTCATAAATAAGCGGACATACAATACTATGATTAACTATGATAAAATTTCACAATCATCAACTCAATCCATACTAACGCAATATATACAATGTGTGAGTATATTAAAATCTTCAGTGTGACCATGATAAAATCCCCATATTTAAACCCCAGCTCTTTCCAACGGTGCAACTCTCAAAGTTACCGGTCATATGGTATCCTAGTAGGCGGCATACAAACCTGAAATTGTTAAAATTTAAACCGTAAGCATTAAGCTTACTGAAGTACTCCTTCCCTACAATGAAATAACAATTCTATATCGAATATTTAGATATAAAATCCGAAAAATCCAGCACATTGGCAATAGCAAATCTTGGATTATAAGATCCAAATAATTCTGCCCATTGACAATAACAAATCCTGGAATATGAGTTCCAACAAATTCTTGTCATAAGACAAATCAAATCATTGGATCTTTGTCCAATTCCAATCCTGGATCATAAGACCCAAACAAATCCTAGATAGTTGAATATCAAAACAAATCCTGAATACCGAAGTATTCAAGCAAATCTTGCTCTTAGAGCTATATTCATATATCTGCATATATGAGACAATCATAAGTACACTCACCTTGGAAATTTAACAAGCTTTCTCTTGTTCACTCGGTTCTTCTTCTCTTCCTATCATTCTTACAATATTAGTATCATCATAAGAATATTAACAATTCCAAGAACAACTTCTACATAACTCGATTCATAAGCATCATATGATTCAATTCAAATCATTCATCATAAATGAAGTCCCATCTAGACTTGGTAATAACATCTAACATATTCAAATTACAGCCCAAACCAACTTTGATTCTTCTTGGTAATCCAATACTTATCATATTAGGTTTCCATCACAAAAGACGACACATCATTCTAAGTTTCCTAGAGCAAGATATGTCCATTTCTCTACCACATAGCAAATCCGCCCTATAGGCTCATCTATTGTTTAGTCATTTTCCAAGAATTTTCATAAATTTTTTACATCA
This sequence comes from Sambucus nigra, assembly GCA_949130495.1. Taxonomy (NCBI): domain Eukaryota; kingdom Viridiplantae; phylum Streptophyta; class Magnoliopsida; order Dipsacales; family Adoxaceae; genus Sambucus; species Sambucus nigra. The sequence goes on from OX422220.1 coordinate 65,133,730, forward strand.
TAACTTTAAATGATATTTCGCTCAATTTTAGAAAACATATTGAATAACACAAGGTTAAAATTTCATAATTTTCAGGGTTCATTTGCTATGTCAAGCAAAATATCAAACATATGGTATGCATATTTACTCTTTTGGGGAAGATTTCATACCCGAACTTCAAACCATCACCCAAGACTCATTTTTTGGTGTTTTGACTTGATTTTCGGATATGATATACATATATGTGTCTATTTTAATCTTCAATTGGAATCAATCAATTTCAGTAAGTATATAAAAACATATGATAGTTTGAATACACAAGGTTTCTAAACAAGGCAATTTTAAGGGTTTACACATTCAAGTTTGCTTAAACATGCATGTATCCCTGAGTACACATCAAGACATGTAATTTCAGTTAAAAAATGACTATTTCTATCATTTAAATCATCAATACAAAAAAATCAAACAAGATTTAAAGATGGAATTACCTTAGGGGCTTTTATGTAATTTTCTTTGATTTTTTCTTCAATTTCTCCTCACACTTTCTTCCTAAACTTCAAAACACTCTTTCCTTATGTTAAAAGTCTTCCATGGATGAAATGTGCTGAAGGAAGAGCTTAATTAAAGGGTTATAAGTCGGCATAAGGTTACCCCCCCTTGGTCCAATCAAAATATAACATGTGGCATCATATAAAACAAAATATCATTTAAGGCTAAATGACTACTTTACCCATGTTCGTAAAAAGACAATATCTTCCCACTCGGATGTCCGTTCGATGAACCGTTTGCGGTGTTACAAACTTAACGCATATATATACAAATATCTAGTTTATACCTCAAGTCAATTATTATATTGTAATGGTCAAAACTTGCCTCGAACATGAACATTCTTACCAAAAACATCAAAATTTGGTGTTTGTAACTAATTCAATATTTAATATTTTATGAAGGTAGAATTAGACTAAATACAATGAATTAACATTATATATACTAATAACATATTATCCATATCACATAAGCTAATCATAATTTAAACATAATTTATCATAATCATATTCGGGTTGCCACAATTCTCCCCTGTTACGAAATTTCGTCCCCGAAATTGACATACCTTGGTTGTCCGAATAAAACAAATACGGATAACGCATCTTCATGCTATTATCACTCTCCCATGTAGCTTCTTCCATGGAATGCCTTCTCCACATAACCTTCACAAGTGGGATCACTTTTGATCTCAATATTTATTCTTTCCTATCGACGATTGCAAGTGGTTCTTCCACATAGCTCAAATCTTCTTTCAACGCAATAGGTTATTCCACCAATACATGTGAAGGATCCGCTACATATTTTCTCAACATAGAAATATGGAAAACATAATGTAATCGTGCTAGCTCCTATGGTAACGTTAACTTGTAGGCAACCATCCCGACTTTCTCAAGAATTTCATAAGGTCCAATGTAGCGTGGACTTGATTTACCTTTCTTTCCAAACCTCATAACTCCCTTTCATAGCGATATCCGAAGAAACACATAATCCCCCTTTTGAAATTCTAAATCTTTCCGTCGCTTATCCGTATAACTTTTCTGTCTGCTTTGAGTCGTTCTCATTCTATCTTGAATAATATTCACTTTTTCAGTGGTGACTTCAATTAACTCTGGACCCTCTATCTTCCTTTCACCAACTTCACCCCAACATACAGGTGTACGACACCATCTACTATATAACGCTTCATATGGTGCCATACCAATAGTAAATTGAAAAATATTGTTATATGCAAATTCTATCAAAGGCAAATATTCATATGAATTTCCTTTAAAATCAAGCACACAAGCTCTAAGCATATATTCCAAAATATGTATTGTTCTTTCAGACTGCCCATCTGTCTGAGGATGAAAAGTCGTACTAAAATTTAAGTTAGTACCCATAGCATACTGCAAGCTATCCCAAAATATGGATGTAAAAGTAGGGTCCCTATCTGAAACAATAGATACGGGTGCTCCATGCAATTGAATAATCTCATTAACATACAATATAACATACTTATCAACTGTCTACGTAGTCTTGACTGCTAGAAAATGAGCGAACTTGGTCAATCTGTCCACCACTACCCAAATCGAATCTGACCCCTTCTGAGATCGAGGAAGCCCAACCATAAAATCCATCGTTACATGATCCCATTTCCATTTCGGTATTGGCAATGGCTGAAGCAGACTAGTAGGTTTCTGATGCTCCACTTTCACTTGCTTACATATACGGCACCTAGCAACAAAATCCTCTATTTCCTTCTTCATATTATTCCACCAATAATTCTCCTTTAAATCCCTATACATTTTAGTACTACCAAGATGCATAGTATAAATTGAATTATGAGCCTCATCTAAAATTTCCTCTTTCAATCCACCCATATTAGGCACACATAACCGTTGCTTATACAATAAAGTGCCATCATTCACAATACAAAAATCTCCAGACTTACCATCTCGGACATCTTGTCGTTTCTTCTCAAGAAAAGGATCTTGACTTTGCAAATCACGAATATGGGTAACTAACAAAGGTCTCACGCTTACATAAGCAAAGAACCTGTCCCCTTCTGCTAGCTTCAATTCTACTCCCATCAATCTCAACTCGATGATGCGGGCAACTCTAACATACCGAATACAAGATAACCTGCCCGAAGCCTTTCTACTCAGAGCATCTGCAACTACATTTGCCTTCCCTGGGTTGTAGTGAATTGTACAATCATAATCATTAATTAACTCCATCCACCGCCTCTGCCTCAAATTCAACTCCTTCTGAGTAAATAAATACTTAAGGTTTTGGTGGTCAGTAAAAATTTCACATACCTCACCATATAGATAATGACACCATAATTTCAAAGCAAACACAATAGCAGCAAGTTCTAAATTATGTGTAGGATAATTACGTTCATGTGCACACAACTGCCTGGAAGCATAAGCAATAAGTCTACCATGCTGCATAAAAACACAACCTAACCCCTGGTGTGAAGCATCAGTATAAATAACAAAACCATCTCCACCATGCGAAATAGTAAGAGCAGGTGCAGTTACTAACCTCTTTTTCAATTCATCAAAACTATTTTCGCAATCAGAATTCCATTCAAACTTAACATCCTTTCGAGTTAGTTTAGTCATTGGCAAGGAAATCGAAGAAAATCCCTTAATAAACCTTCTATAATACCCAGCTAAACCCAAAAAACTCCTCACCTCAGTCACATTATTGGGCCTCTCCCATTTTACAATAGCTTCTACCTTTTTAGGATCAACACATATACCATTTCCAGAAATAACATGGCCTAAAAATACAACTTATGATAGCTAAAATTCACACTTGCTAAACTTATCATACAACTTCTTATCTTTCAACATATTCAAAATAGTTATAAGATGCTTTTCATGTTTAACCATATCACGTGAATAAATCAGAATATCATCAATAAAAACTATCACAAATGAATCAACAAAAGGATGAAGTACCCGATTCATAAGATCCATGAATACAGCTGGAGCATTAGTCACCCCAAAAGGCATCACCAGAAATTCAAAATGACCATACCGAGTACGAAAAGCAGTTTTAGAAATATCACTCTGCTTGACCCTCAACTGATGATAACCCGATCGTAAGTCTACTTTTGAAACACTTTAGCACCTTGTAACTGATCAAACAAATCATCTATACGAGGTAAAGGGTATTTGTTCTTAATTGTAGCTTTATTCAGTTTCCTATAATCAATACACAATTGCATGGTACCATCTTTCTTCTTCACAAATAAAACTAGTGCACCCCATGGAGATACACTAGGCTTTATGAACTCCCTATCAAGTAAATCCTACAACTGAATCTTAAGTTCTTTCAACTTAGTAGGTGTCATTCTATAGGGTGCCATAGAAATAGGGGTTGTCCCCGGTGCTAATTCAATACTAAATTCAACTTCTCTTTCTGGAGGTAACCCTAGCAACTCACTAGGAAACACTTCAGGAAAATCCCGTACAATAAGAACATCGACTAATTGTAAATCCCCCTTCCTAGTGTCAAGAATATATGCAATAAAACCCTCGCAACCCTTACTCAATAATTTCCTCGTCTGAATAGCAGAAATGATGCTACTGGGAACAATTTTCCTTTCCCCAAAAAATTTAAATTCAAGCTCACGAGGTATATTAAAAATAACTTCCTTACAGAAATAATCCATAGATGCATGATATTTAGATAACCAATCCATTACCAGAATTATATCAAAATCATAAATATTCAATGGAAGTAGATCTATAACTGTATCTCTAGACCCCACAGTCAAAACACAATCACGAAAATCATATTCAGCTACAACCATATCCCCCATAGGCATATAAATACCCAACCCCACATATAAACGAGTACATGGTTTATTCAGGTATACAGCAAAAGAATAGGACACAAAAGAATGTGTGGAACCAGGATCAATCAAAACATAAGAACTTCTATCAGTAACAGAAAGTGTACCTATCACCATATCTAGAGTAATCTGAGCTTCTTTCATTGTAAAAACTCGTCCACCTGGCCTGGATCTACTAGCTTGTCCTCTGCCCATACTTTTCACCGCACTGCCTGGAGATAACATTCTGCTTGCTACTTCACTATGTGCTGCTGGAGTCTCTGCCAACTGCGGATAATTCTTCTTAATATGCCCCACTTGATGACAGTGGTAGCATTCCAATCCCTTAAGCTTAGGACACTCAGATTTACAATACCTTTCCCCTTTACAAAAGAAACATGTAACACCTCCTATTGGGGCCTCACCTCTCCCTGACTTTCTGACTGAACCAAAAGATCCTCCACCCCTAGTATCTCTGCCAAATCTCCCCTGACCTCTACCACTATCTCCACCACCTCTCTGAAATTTATGAGGTTCCATCTTAACACTTCCACCCTCACCTCCCTTAGAGTGAGATGCGTCGAATCTACTTTTCTTAAAACTCTCTCCACTCGCCACCCCTTGGTTTATTTACCTTTCTGCTATCCTGGCTTTATTTACCAGAGAAGCGTAATTTTCTAACTCATAAGTGGCCACTCTATTTTGAATAGGCCAAATCAGTCCATTTTGAAACTTACTACATTTATCTTCTTTATTCTCCACATATTTAGTAGCAAATCTAGACAAAGCATTAAATTTAACCTCATACTCCCTCATAAACATTTTCCCTTGGGTCAAATTTATAAATTCCCTCAGCTTCTCCCTCATATAAACTTTAGGGAAATACTTAACATACAAAGATTTAATAAAGTCAAGCCAAATAATAACATCAGTACCTTCTATCCTAGGCACCAAATGGTTGCAAGCTTCCCACCAATATTTCGCCTCTCCTTTCAACTTAAACACAACTAGATTCACTTTCTGGTTATCTGGAACCTTCATAACTACAAAGATAGTTTCTAGATTTCTGACCCACATCTTAGCTTCTATAAGTTCAACTGACCCTGAATATTCTGGAGGATTCAACTTTAAAAACTTCTCATGCATGGAATCATTCATTTCCTTCCTTGCCTCTTTCTCAATCCTGTCCACAGTCTTTGATTCTAGATATCTAGCCTGTTGTTCTTCCATTTGCACCATATTTCTTTCTTGTTGCTCTGCCATCCTCATCATTGCCTGTGCCATTATTTGCATCTCTGTAGGCTGCTCTTGCTCTCTAGCCCTTCCAACAACACTTTGCTCTACTTCAGTATTCTCTGTACGAGAAGCCACTCCCTCTTCTCTATGTTGTCCAATCCCAGGTTCCATCTGGAATTATATGTAATACAATAAATTTCTAACAACCAATATAAACAGTTTATGATACTAAACTATTGGTTAGTACATAAACAATTCATAAATATAAAATCAATTCAATACTGCCATCTAATCATCACATACGTCCAGAATTAATAACCACGCTCTGATACCACTAATGGTCACACCCCATCCCCAATATCCATATTAATCATTTGTTATTAGAATAATTGGATCATAATCTTGATCCCATTGGAAGTATACTTCATTTATCAATATTTTTTTTCATAATGTGCAAAATGAACATATTATTATTATTATTATAATACCATAATGAAATCAATATCAGAGTCATAATTAAGCGGACATACAATACTATGATTAACTATGATAAAATTTCACAATCATCAACTCAATCCATACTAACGCAATATATACAATGTGTGAGTATATGAAAATCTTCAGTGTGACAATGATAAAATCCCCATATCTAAACCCCAGCTCTTTCCAACGGTGCAACTCTCAAAGTTACCGGTCATATGGTATCCTAGCAGGCGGCATACAAACCTAAAATTGTTAAAATTTAAACCGTAAGCATTAAGCTTAGTGAGTTACTCCTTCCCTACAATGAAATAACAATTCTATATCGAATATTTGGATATAAAATCCGAAAAATCCTGCACATTGGCAATAACAAATCCTGGATTATAAGATCCAAATAATTCTGCCCATTGGCAATAACAAATCCTGGAACATGAGTTCCAACAAATCCTTGTCATAAGACAAATCAAATCATTGGATCTTTGTCCAATTCCAATCCTGGATCATAAGAGCCAAACAAATCCTGGATAGTTGAATATTCAAACAAATCTTGAATATCGAAGTATTCAAATAAATCCTTCTCTTAGAGATATATTCAAATATCTATATATATGAGACAATCATAAGTACACTCACCTTGGAAATTTAACAAGCTTTCCCTTTCCCTTTATCCGGCTCTTGTTCACTCGGTTCTTCTTATCTTCCTATCATTCTTACAATATTAGTATCATCATAAGAATATTAACAATTCAAAGAACAACTTCAACATAACTCGATTCATAAGCATCATATGATTCAATTTAAATCATTCATCATAAATGAAGTCCCATCAAGACTCGGTAATGATATCTAACATATTCAAATTACAGCCCAAAACAACTTTGATTCTTCTTGGTAATCCAATACTTATCATATTAGGTTTCCAACACAAAAGACGACACATCATTCTAAGTTTCCTAGAGCAAGATATGCCCATTTCTTTACCACATAGCAAATCCGCCCTATAAGCTCATCTATTGTTTAGTCATCTTCCAAGAATTTTCATAATTTTTATACATCATAAATTTCACTGATATTTCACCCAATTTTATAATACATATTGAATAACACAAGATTAAAACTTCATCATTTTCAGGGTTCATTTGCTATGTCAAGCAAAATATCAAACATATGGTATGCATATTTACTCTTTTGGGGCAGATTTCATACCTGAACTGCAAACCATCACCCAAGTTTCATTTCTTGTGTTTTTACTTGATTTTCAGATATAATATACATATATGGGTATATTCTAATATCCAATTGGAAGCAATCAATTTCAGTAAGTATACCAAAAGATATGATAGTTTGAATACACAAGGTTTCGAAACAAGGCAATTTCAAGGGTTTACACATTCAAGTTTACTTAAACATGCATTTATCCATGAGTACACATCAAGACATGTAATTTCAGTAAAAAAAATGACTATTTCTATCATTTAAATCATCAATACAAGAAATTCAAACAAAATTTATGGATGGAATTACCTTAGGGGCTTTTATGTAATTTTCTATGAATTTTTCTTCAATTTCTCCTCACACTTTCTTCCTAAACTTAAAAACTCTCTTTCCTTAGGTTAAAACTCTTCCATGGCTGAAATATGCTGAAGGAAGAGCTTAATTAAAGGGTTATAAGTCGGCATAAGTTCACCCCTCCTTGGTCCAATCATAATATAACATGTGGCATCATATAAAACAAAATATCATTTAAGGCTAAATGACTACATTTCCCAATGTTCGTAAAAAGACTATCTTCCCACTCGGATATCCGTTCGATGAACCGTTTGTTGTGTTCCAAACTTAACTCATATATCTACAAATATCTAGTTTATACCTCAAGTAAATTATTATATTGTAATGGTCAAAACTTGCCTCCAACATGAACATTCTTACCGAAAACATCAAAATTTGGTGTTTGTAACTAATTCAATATTTCATATTTTATGAAGGTAGAATTAGACTAAATACAATGACTTAACATTATATATACTAATAACATATTATCCATATCACATAAGCTAATCATAATTTAAACATAATTTATCATAATTATATTCGGGTTGTCACACATTTTGCCTTGGTTGCGAAGGTATTCGTTGATGAGAACATGATTGATTGGTGAAGGGAACAACTTTGATTCCTCGAATATTTTTCGTGTAATTCTTATCAGCCATAGAGGTGAATGTTGCCCAAGAAGATCATTTTTACAAACACCTCCCCAATTTTATTGTCTCCTCTCCATCAAAGACATCCACTTTGATAAAGGTTAATGATACGAGAAATCGACAAAGGGTCGTTCTCGTATCAGGAAGTCAACTGCAAAATATGTAATGAATAAACAAAGCAGGTAAATAACGTCTACTGTGTTGCTCCATTCTCATTATATGTGATGCATGGTACAATATAATCGTGCCTAAAGAGGCTTACAAGTATGAGAAAAAAGGGGAGTACATGATGGATGATTCTGGTGTGTCAGAGAGATGGCTGCGATGGGGATGAGAAGCCCCAAGTTGTAGACTGGGGCTGTGTAGAGAGAATATATACGATAGATTTTGCCCCGAAAGTGTGGAATCGATCTCCTCCCCTCTGGTTTCGAGGTGTGGTCCTCTATTTATAGGAGATATGTCTACGTGCAATGAGCACGTGATGTTCATAAAAGTCGGGAGTTGTAACGGAGAGGAATGCGACCTGTAAGGCAAACAACGTGAGTGTCGCATCCTGCAATACTAGAGACAAAGATGTCGCGATGTACTGGATGGTTCCGGGGCATGTTGACAGGGGACGCGCCCTGCAATGAGGAGGGTCACACCCTGTACATGGTAGGGCCGCACACCGAGTTCAGTAGGGCCGTGCCATATGTGGATAGGGGCCTCGACATATAATCATATATATTGATGATATCATTCGAGGTAGGGTGTTATATTTGCACTATCAATAAGCCCCCAAGTCGTAGTGCCAAGAGAATTTGATTGGGGTTGGGGCATAGTCAAGTTTTCTTATCTGCCGTGGTAGTTTTCAACGGGATGATTCATCTTCTGCGCTCTCTTATATAAATTGTTTCAGGCCGTGGACTTCATTACGTTTCCAAAACTTTGAGAGAAAATCGAGAGTGAATTTCTGCGTGTCAATCTTCTTTCATTTTTTGGCGACCCTCCGAGGCTGTGCGTGGCAGTTCCAAGGTTGTGTGAGCATTTATTGGTTTTCCTGTGTCCAGGTAATTTTTCAACCAATCATATTTTTAAATATCTTTCGTAGCTCGTATTCTTCAATAATCGAACACATGAGATTCTGCATTGCTTGATAGGAATTTAGGGTTTCAATTGAATAATCTGCCATCACCCTAAAATCTAACACACATGAGTGATAAAATAGTTGTAATAATTATTTTAATCAATCTTCGTATGCTGAACTGAACCCCTGATCTTTAAAATGCTTGGGCAACATAGCACGTATCCATGTTGAATCCCATGAAATCATACAATTATTCTTGTTGTTCATAAAAAAACTTTTCGTATTCTGTGTATTCGATCTTAAAATGACTAAATATTAGATACTCAACTGTTTGAGAGGGAGGTCGCGACATGATAGAATATCAGTAATCTAGTCCTTCAAATATTCCGTTTCGGACCCTAGCCGCGACATTCAGTGGGCGATGGCGACGGCCCCTTAGGTTCTTAGATTTATCCTCCGTGGATCTTTGACGCATAGTTGTGAGTAGCCGCAACACTGTAGAACACATCCAATCAATCTGCTGCGGAGGTAGTTGTCTTTTACTCAATCCCTAGCATTTTGATCAATCTTCAAACTTCTAAAAATAAAATATACATCCATAATAAATAATTGTAATTGTTGCTAGAATTTCCTGAATCGACCCTCACAATATTGAAATCAAACTATTCTTGGATGTTCTTGATGTTCTTTAAGGGCATGCCATACCTTCTGGGTCTTCGATCCTTTTAATTGAATCAATATTTAGACAGAATTATTTGTGTGAATGGCCGCGTCATAATAGAATATACTTAGTAATTTTAGAGATGGTTGCGGCCTGTAGTCTTTAATTCCGTTATATGAGTTACCGTGGTAGTGTAAGCTCTCGCTAATATAGATAGCAAACCAATATTCCGCGGCGACAATTGTCTCTTGGGGCTCAAGCCCCCCACTTCACATTTGGCCAGTCTTGTTGATCACTTCTATTTTACTATTCATATAACTAATCTTGCCGCGGCTTCTCAAATTATTTTTCGAACCATACTGGCTGCGGCGTCTAACTGCGGACTCTGCTTTTCAGGTACTACCGCAGCCATATAAGCTTTGACACGGATGAATTTCTGAGAGGCTTTTGGGCAAAGAATTTTGGAACCTCTCTTCCATACCCCCTCTGAGATCAATAGCGCCTTTCCAACTGAGGGATTGCCCCAACTGCGTGATACTAGACTCAGACTCCACAAATCCTGCTTTTAGCAAGGGTTTTGAGTCCCCACCAATGGAATAGGAAGCCAATTCAAGTAATCACCCATTGGGTTTTGGAGATGATGTCGCGGAATTTAGGGATAACCTAGCTGGTCCATGAGGGAGGACTGAGAGGGCTCTAGCTGCGCTTGACATTTGTAGCATCATGACCCAAGAATGGGTTGACCAGGTAGCTGAAGCCTTCGAGTGTCTAAAAAATTTGATATGCTCAGCACCTGCCGCAAATCAAAGACCGTGCACGGCACTTGCTGACGATAGGGTATGTTTTCCACATCATGCCTTTGTTTATGGGTTGCGGCTGCCGGTTCCTGTACCCATTAGATGCATTTTTCAAACCATGAGACTAGACCTATCCCAGTTACATCCTAATGGTTGGAGAGCCATTCTTATTACGGTCGTTCTTTAGGAGAATCGATTCAAAAAGGACATTACTCCCGCGGAGTTCTTTCATTTCTACTGCCCAAAGGAAAACTTCGTGAAGTTCGTCGGGTACTACTACTTCTCCATCCGCGGTAGGGATGAGACCCTTTACACTGGGAGGCCGACCAGTGTGAAGAACTAGAAGGGGAAGTATTTCTACATCTCCGGAGAAGGCTGAGAGATTCACCCCGAGGAGAACGAGAGCGAGAGGTCGTATAGAATGCCGCGGCAATGGAGGTCTCCCTCTAAACCAGGTATTTGGATTATAGCCACATCCTTTCTTCATAGTTGCTTGTTTCTACTAACCTTTGAATTATTTTTCTGTAGTTCTTGACAACTTGCACTTAGCAAGCGGTAGGAGAAGAGAGTTGCTGAGGCCGCGATAATTCCTGCCGAGCACAAGAAGTTTAGCACACTTGTTACATCTGCTACTATGTTTGAAGCAGGGTTCTTCCCCAGCAAGTCCGTTCCAATATATATGGTCGCGGGAGGTAATAATATGATCATCAGTATTTTCTCCGCGACAATGTTTTATTTACTTTGAATATTTTATGTTTACATTTGCACTGTTGCTTTGCCCTTTTCAGGTGAGGAAGTTGACATGGAACTGTTGGACGCGCAGCTGGAAGAGATGGACGAGTATGCAGTCGTTCTCAATAACACTACGCAGAGAAGTAAGAGGAAGAGGAAGAGGTCAAAGGTCAAGGCACATGCCGCGGCTCCTTCAAGTGATCAGAATCCTCTTGTTGCGAACTAAACTCAAGCCGCGGAGAAAATTGACATTCCTGTGAACCAATCACAAGCTGAGTTCGATGATGACATCGGAGCTAACCTAGTCGCGGTGGGTTTGATGTCCACGTCTGATGCTCCCAACCATCCATCTTCTCCTCCCCCGCCGCCTGTAGTTGCTGTGAATGCAAACCTGGCACATCCCCAGTGCCACGACGGGGCTGGTCCCTACGGTAGAACACAGCTAAAATTGAGACAGCCTGACCCTGAGTTCTCATGGGACACTACCACGAAGGCTGAGCGGATAATGAAAAGGTCCCTTGACGCCGCTAACCATGATAGGTTGGTGGAAGAAGATCATGACGATCTGGAGGACTGTGGCCTCCATAGGCTTCTGAGGGTAAGTGCTAATGCTTTCTCCATTTTTATTTTGCATTCCATATTTTGTACTAACTTTTTCATTTCAGGCAGCGGATATGATGGTGGTCCAGAAGAGGAAGTACGAGGCCGTCTACAAACTGAAAGAGGTCACGGAGAGGGTGCATGTTGCAGACCTGGAGGCTGCACGGACTACGTCTTTTGAGGCTGGGAAGAAGTCTACTGCCGCGGTACTTCAGGCAGTTCAAATGGACTTGGCTGCTGTAAACAATGCAAGGGAGGAAGTAGAGGAAAATTTCAAACAAGTGGCAAAATCCCTCAAATCCTCCCAGGCTCAAACCCCGGAAGCTACACAGATCGCAGAATCCTCCAACAATAAGCTTAGCCTCCTCCAAAAGAGGTTCGAGGAGCTGGAGGCCAAGTCTACTCAAGATGCCCTGGACCATGCAACAACACTAAAGAAGATGGAGGCAGATCATGGCGATGCTCTTCAGCTGGCCATTGACCATACAGTGGAGTGATTTAAGGGCTCAAGGGACTTTTTCCTTATCAATAACAGGGCCTACCTCCGCGGCTACCAGGAGCTGAGGCAGAGAATAATAAATAACTTCCCCGAGACCAAGGAGAAGGTTCTTGTCTGGAGACTTAGTGATGCTGAGCATCAAGATTACATCGCTGAGCTTAAGGCCATGGCTGAGGAGAAAGCTAGGCTCAAAGCAGAAGCTAAGGTAGCGACAGCTGACGAGGAGACTGAGACTGTCGCGAATGTCGAGGAGGGAGATGATTGGGATGATGCAGCTTCATGATTTTATAATCTTATAATTTTTGGAACTATCAATACGGGGATGCGTCCCTTTATAAATTTTGAACTCTTTGACTAGGGTTGTGGTCTTTTTGTCTGTAATCTTTAACTGATATTTACCAAGATTTCTTAATTTTTGACCTCCCTTATCAAGGTTGTGGACATTTTTACATGTTCTACTTGAATAAATGTTTCAATACTAACATGCTTTTTGTTTTGCTGACAAAATATATAACTTTGAGCTTTGAGATTTGATTCCTTGATTGAATGAGCTTTCTGCGGCACCAATATACAAATGTTTTGCTCACAAATATAGTTGCAGCCCATTATGCTTTTGTCTTAATGTTACGTGTGGACATGTGGCTTCGGCCACTTTTCTTTAATTTTTCAATTCCTTCCGTCTTTATTGTAATTAAAGACTGAGGTGCCGCGGTGCTTTAGTGAATGCATTAACTCTTTGGTATCTATAGCCATACTCATTGGCTGGGGCGCTTTTTATAAATCACCACGTGGTGAAATTGCAAGTTACAGGCTGCAACCCCCTTCTCTATCTTTGCCCATCCGTACACTAGCTAGAAATATTGGATACTGGGGAACAAGTTCCTTGCCGTGGACAGTTAAGTCATTGGGCCACTTTGATTGCTTCAATGCTTCAATGAATGTTTGAATACAACTGCTTTATATTTAAAAATGCCTTAATGATTGAACTAATAGATTAAGTCCACGCCACCTAGCGTACATGTTTCTTCACATAGGCTTCTCTTCTTTAACTTCCGCCGCTATATTTATATTTGCACCTGTACACAGGACACGACCCTTTACTCCTTGCACCAATGGTTGGAAGTGCTGCGGCTTGAATAGAGCCGCGGCCGTTTGATAATGGCTTCATCCATATTTAAAAGTGGTAGCTCCTTCCTAAATAGAGGCTACACATTTAAGTTATTTTCACTCATGGGTCGCGGAACCTTTAAGTGTTTGAAACCCATCTTCTATAGCTTTGTAATTGGGTCCTACTCCGAATGTCGCTTTTCTTGAATATGTGTCTTTTCTTTACCTGTGGCTGCTTGAACCATATAGTTGTTTGTTTTCATCCCATAACCAATATGGAACATATAGAGTAGGCTAAGGCTTTTCCTCTAGTGCTTCAAGATGCCAGTACCTCGGCATTCATATTAATTTGATGGGGGTTATTTCCCGTGGCTTCCCCTTTAGTCGCTTTAACTGTCTGAAGCTTTTCGAAGGTTGCTTTTAACGGGTGCAACTGTATTGAAAGGACTACTGCACACTTTTGGCCCCTTAATCTGAACATGAGCCTTTGTAGATATACGAGATACATTCAAGCCTCTCCAGGTTAGGTTATGTTATTAAGCCACCTATAGCTAACATATAGGATATTTTCAAGCCTCCCCAGGCTGGGTTATGTTATTAAACCACCCACAGCTACATATAGGATATTTTTAAGCCTCCCCAAGCTGGGTAATGTTATTAAGCCATCCACATCTAACATATAGGATATTTTCAAGCCTCCCCAAGCTGGGTTATGTTATTAAGCCACCCACAGCTAACATATAGGATATTTTCAAGCCTCCCCAGGTTGGGTTATGTTATTAAGCCACCCACAACTAACGTATAGGATATTTTCAAGCCTCCCCAGGCTAGGTTATGTTATTAAGCCACCCATAGCTAACACATAGGATCTTTTCAAGCCTACCCTGGCTGTTTTATGTTATTAAGCCACCCACAGCTAATGACGCATCCCGAAAGCGAAGAATGGGCATTGGAATCCCTTGCGAGTGATGTTGCAATCTAATTTGGATAACCGCTTCCAATATTTGCTTTCGCCACTTTTAATTATCATCAACTTTTAGACAATCAGGTGTCTTCTCGGGCATTGTGGCCCATTTAGATATTATCATTCCTAATATAACATGTTGTCTTGGATCGGGATATGTTTAAGACACAAATGGTCTTTATAAGATAACATTACATGGAAATGAGAATCAAAATATGACACTATAGAAGTGAACTTGATTTTATAACTATTCATATATATATGACTTTGTAAGGGCAATATAAAGTTTAGTTTAAACAAAATAAGAGGAGTTATCACTGCAAAGTAGAGACATATGGGATATAAGAGATGAGCATGAAAAATGGGCATGTGGTATGTGAGATAAGGCCGTATCCCCTAAACATCTCTGAGGAACCTCCACAACATCCCTTGCCCAATCTGGCTTTTAATTTGATCCTTCAGAGCATAGCATTGCTCGTTGTCATGACCATAGTCTTGATGGAATCTGCACCAAGTAGCTTTGTTCCTCTTGTGGGGTGGAGCTCTCATCTTTTCTGGCTACCTTAACAACTTCTCTTCTTTGATGAACTCAAAGATCTCTTCAATTGGGAAGGCCAGCGGAGTGTAGGCCTTAGATTTCTTCTCTACCTTCTCCGTTCTCCTTTTTTGGCACCTGCTGACTACTTCCCCGGCCAGATCCTCTTGAACTACCGCGGCATCAAAGGCAGTTGGGGCTATTTTCTTGGGTGCCGCGCCCACATTGACCTAGGTCTGGAGTGAAGCATGATTGTCGTAGAGGTGGTTGAGGTGATTATACAACTACACAATCTCATCTTTGATTTCTGTGCTTTGGCTGGACTCTCCTTCCATTTTCCTCTTTTGTTAGTCTTTACAAAGTATATATAATCTGGGATAAAATTAGCAGAAGTGAGTAATCACAAAAATATAAGGTTAACTAAGTATGAGGTTGGGAGGTAGCTTTTGAGCTGCTGCTACTCAGATGAGGCCGCGGGCAGCAAAGCACACAGGGGTACTGCCGCAGCCTTCGAATGACTGAGGTTGAGTTGTCAACAAGTCTTATGATGTTTTGAATCTTATGTAACCTTCCCAGTAGAGGTAGCGATATGAAGGTATTTAAATTACCTGCCGCATCCCTTGCTAGGCAGGGAAACAATCCTAAAGTCGAGACCCAGAAACTGAGTTTTATCTCCCAAAACACGGGGAAAACATGCCTACTAAGGTCAATCTAGGGCATAACAGCCTCTCGGTGCACTAATCGGCACAATTATTATGATAAACCCCAGATCATAAGCAAAGAATCAACAAAAGGGAAGTAAACATCATTCTTCCCTAATCATTCACTCTTAAGGGGCTAAAGCCCATGATGCTTTTCAACACTATTTAGATGGAATTATATCAGAAGGGTATGTAGGATAGATCTGAGGTCATAAAATGGAGACCCGAGAATAGATCTAAATATGCAAAATACCCATTTAAGGGTGTAAATATAAACAAAGCTCAATAACCAGAATCTACCCGTGAGATGATGATCCGTAGGATACTCAGGAATCGAAATAGGTGTTTAAGAACTCAAATATATAGAGAAGCAAGATTGAAATATCTCGATTACCACAAACAGCGCCAGATTAATGATACGAGAAATTGCCCACAAGTCGTTCTCGTATCTGCAAGTCAAGTGTAAAGTATGTAATGAATAAAAAAATCAGGTAAATGAAGAGAAGATAAGATATAGAGTGTTTCAGACCCTAAAATGGGCCTACGTCCACTGTGTTGCTTCATTCTCATTATATGTAATGAATGGTAAAATATAATCGTTCCTAAAGAGGCGTACAAGTATGAGAAAAAAAGGGGAGTACATGATGAATGATGATGGATGATTTCGGTGTGCCGGAGAGATGGTTGTGATGTGAATGAGCAGCCCTAAGTTGTAGACTGGGGCTGTGTAGAGAGAATAGGTACTGTAGAACTTTCCTCGGACGTGTGGAATCGATCTCCTCCCCTCTGGTTTTGAGGTGTGGTCTCTATTTATAGGAGAGATGTCCATGTGCAATGAGCACATAACATTCATAAAAGTCTGGAGTTGCAACGGAGAGGGATGCGGCCTGTAAGGCAAGCAACATGAGTGCCGCATCCTGCAATACTAGAGACAAAGATAACGCACTATATTGGATGGTTCCGCGACATGTAATGAGGAGGGACGCACCCTATACATAGTAGGGCCGCACACCGAGTTCAGTAGGGAAGTGTCCTATGTTGATAGGGGCCGCGGCATATAATCGTATACAATGCTGATATCATCCGCGGTAGGGTACTATATTTGCACTATCAAAGGTGCTTGGTTAATATTATTGATGAGCTGGTCTTGTTCATTCCTTGTGATGAAATTAGGAAGATAAAATAAATTTGGCACGGACCCAACTCTAAATTTGTTCAAAATTTATACATCTTCCATTTTCTTTGTTAAAAGTATATTTCAATATCTATGTGATATTTAGGAAACATCTTGACATAATAAAAAAAAAACAGTCTACCAAGCCTATAAGAAATTAAACCATCATGATAATAAATGAATAGAAAATAATTATTTCCAAAGCGAAATTGGACAACCACACCAAAGGGAGATTTGAAGAATTTTTTTATGTCAGATTCACATTGATAACTACAATGATCGAAAGAATTCAAGGGTTCGCAAAAAATTTAATTACATGAGAAAACCAAATCCACATAAAAAAGGAACAAACAATTAGCCAATATTTAAAAGCTTTTCAACAAACACCTTTGAGGTAACGAATTTGCCCAACCCAATTTTTATTACATTTTCACATGAAAATCTATAAAATTAACCCAAAAAATGTCTCATTATGGATTTAAATTTAATTACCTCTATTAAATAATTTAATAACTCGAAAAAAGTCCATGTAATAAAATTTGTGTGGGACACTGCACATACCAAGTAGAAAAACACATTTTTTAGTTGTAAAAAAATCACATATACATTTCATCGAACACTTTGTAAGAAAAAATTATGAAACCTAAGATAAAGTATATTCCAAATGATATTCAAGCTAATGGTTTATTAATGTAACAACACAAATGGAACTAACTTTATAGATTTGAAGTCGATAATGATAAACATTTAATTTTACTCTGTTTTGTGAGCTTTCAAAAATTTTCATCCAATTTCTTTCATAATGTTTATACCCTATTCGAAAAAGAGACCATATTACTGTGGTTGAAGTCATAGAGTAGGGAGAAAAAATTACCTCAAACATTCAAAGGATGGTGGAAGTGGAAAAGTCATGGAGTATGAGGAAAATTACCAACATTGAGTGAGAGTTAAAGGAAGAAAACCAGATGATGGGCGAATCTAGTTTGGGGGAGAAATAGAAGGGGAAGACAAAAGATCTCATGCCATTAGAGCTGGGATGCAGATAAATGGAGAGGGACGTTGATACATTTAATGGAAAGAGAGGGCTCAACCAGGAGTTCTTAATTTTACACAAATATTTATGATGTAACACGAATGGATGGGACAATCAAAGGGCTGAAAGGGAGGCAAGTCATTTTGGTGGTCATTGAAGAAAGATGATAGAGAAGTTAACATGGATGAGAAATGAATTGAAAGTAAAATTCTACATGAACAACCTCAACGATCAAGATCTTTAACTATTGTAGTGCATTTTAGATTATTATAAAGATTTTCCACTTAAAATGATGCGGCTTGTAGGCGGTGTCAAGACGGTTCAAACAGAATTACTCTGGACTAAAATAATTATATGGAAGGATAAATTTGCTACATAATTTTTAATTGATTTTCAAATATTCGAATACATTGCCTACGTGCTAAAATAAATTTTTTGTTGTGTATTTTTTTTTATTTGTTTTCATAGATCTAATTCCAATATATCAGGTGTTGTCACCAAAGTATTGACATAACGTTCACTTAGTGACACTCAGAAATTTTCAAGGTCCTGTTACTTCAATGAATTATTCAACAATACACATAAATTATACACAAAAATATATTTCCCCAAACAATGTTTGTTCTTTCATTGAATATATTAGAACATGAAAAAGTAATTTTCTAATGTGTATTACTTGATACATTTTCACAACCATTTTTTAATATAAGGACCAACTTTAAGTGAATATAACTATAGGCATTAAATTATATACAATAGAACTCAAGGAACATATAATAATAATTATATGTTACTTTTTGTTTGGATCGTCTCCTCCCTTTTTAGGTGGATGAGACACAACCCTTCTCCTAGTCGCTATCTTTATTGAGTAAGCTTCATGTCAGATTTGAATGGGGGCGCGGTTTCCCCACATGGTATGTGTGCCTTACATGGACCAAATATCTTCCCTGATTTTGGATCCCGCCGTTGGATGTCAATCGCCATCTTCTGGAAGTGCTTAATGTCAGATTGTGATGTGTGGGTGTCTCTTGAGTTGGGAATAACCGGGTTCGTGTTGAGGTTGGGGTCATTTTCAACCCCTTTATGGATTCACATGGTCAGAAAAGGGAATGGGGTCTGGTTTTTTTGAGTTTGTCATTTTATTGATATAATTTACAATGAGAGTCGTGATGCTACGATTTTATTGAATTTTTCATTCTACAATAGTAGTTGGCGTGTTGTGTCAATTCCCTTAATTGTAGATTTGATTGTGGTTGGGGTTGTTTGTCCAGTATTGCTTGGGTAGTTTGACCATTGGTCCGCTGGTGATCTTAAGTTTTTGTTGTTGAGTTTTTGTCATTTTATTGTCAAATAATTTATGGAGAATGTTGTTAATTCCCTCTTTGGCTGTCTAGCTTGGTTTTAGAGCCAATGTTGCGGCGTTGGGTTGTATTTTTTGGTGTTTCATCATAAATATTCAACATGTAGTTGTGATTGGTTTGTGGCATGTGTGCCCTGTTGGTTCTAGCTTGATTTGATAGGTTTTGTTAGGTTGTTGTATGGTATTTGTCGAGTTTGTTTTTGGATGTGTGTCGTTCGAGCCTTTATGCTCTTTGTTTGGTTACGTCTTGGGCTTATTTGTATATCTGTGGCGATTCGCCTTTCGGTTTAATATAATTATATTTTACCAATTTTTTTTTAATTATAAGTTAAAAGTTGGCATAGCATACGTTACTAATTTTTCGTCCTGTTAGATGCGCGGGAGCTTTGTTATTATTATATTAAAGGTTTATTTAGTTTAATGTCGCAATAACTTGATCAATGAGCATAATGTCTTAAAAAACTCTTGGTTTCGGTCACTAATGTAATTTTTCATATTGTTATCTTATAAGTTAGAATGTTTCTTTAGCACTTTTATTATATACTTGCACCTATGTTCTACAAAATACAATATTATTTTAGTAATGTTTAGTGTTCAAATGTTATTATGAGAGATACAATATTATTTAGCGTTAGGGACTGAAGATTAAAAAAAGAGTAGTAATTTTAGGGGCATATAAATAATAAAGTTTGACTGATCAATATAAAACAAATCAGAGTGCTTGCAATACATTGTGAATTAAATGATGTCATCATGAAATTACGCTTAAAAAAAAAATCCCCAGAACAAGAACGATCACCTAAAGTTGAAACAAAGTATACATATCACTCAAGTTACCAAATTTTTGGACCTAATACTACATCTCTATAATACACACACCTACAATAGTATTAGTATATATTTATATTATATTATTACGTATATGTATAAAGTAAAACACAAAACCCACCTACATGTACTATCTTTAAGTTCACCCTCTCCTCAAAATCATGAAAATTTCTTACGAACCTGACATCACCATATCCCTTATCCTATGCAATCCCGAAACAAACTACTATCTCACACACATCCCGTTATGTGACCGTGCGTCACATGTCTTTAACAGTCGGAAGGTACAATTTTTAGTTTATTATATTTGTTCACCATTATTATTGGGTCCTGGTAATATCACCCAAAATATATCTCCGTGACACCACATAAAAATTAAATACACAATTTACTAATAACAGTCAAAAGTGTGGTACTTTGTAAATTAATCAAAATATTTAAAATACCCCTAAGTAATCTAAAAATTACACACTAATAAAAACACCCCTAACCACAACACACTCCAAAGCACAACATATCTTCACATTATAAGGACGAAATTTCTAATTGAGTCTTATGTAGTTTTGACTTATTCTCGAAACAAAACACGTTTGAGTCATAGGTAGATTTTATTGTCCGATCCCACACAGACTATGATGTATCAAAGATTAATTGAAGAAGTTGCGGCAAAGATTTAAGGAATTAATTATGTCGAAGTCTAATTGGTACGAATTTCTCGTTCTTCAAAGTTTAATTGCATTTTCGAGATCACTCAGGTATGAATGCATAATGTTAGTGAAACTTGAAATTTTATTTTATATAAATAAGGATGTTATTTTTTATAGAAAATGTTTATAAATATGTTTTAAAAGTGTTTTACTTGGTTACACTTCGTTTAGAGCTTATAAGGACGGATTAGAGTTTGATATAGTTTGGAGTCTAATCTAGGCATTATCATTCAAATGACGTCATTAGAACGAGAGCTACTGTCGTTAAAACGACGTAGCATCTCGCTTGAACGAAAGATGCCACCACCTTATAATATTTATAATTACCTTGTTCCAATTTTTCTCAAAGTGTGTGCAGTACGAAAAACAATTTTCCATACAGAAAGGTTTCTGTATAAAGTTTTCTAAGTGTTTTCACTACAAAACGTCCTTAAAGTTTTACAAAGATATGAGTTATCATTAACATATGTTTATGTGATCTTTGTTGCACAAAGTTGGGTTTGTTCAACACTTGAACATTGCTGGTTTTGCAGTAGTGAAGCGAAGAAGGTTACTTTCGTGTTCAACATCGTAGACGACACAAGGCCGTATCGGTGGATATCGAGGCATTCGTTGAGGTGACTGATGTGGACTAGCATCGTACAAGAAGGTTACTTTTTACGTGGGCACTATGAAGATTGGTAGAAAATCATAGAAGCATCAAGTCTCCTGGGTGGATCGAGTCGTTGTTGGTAAAACCATTATCATAGTGATGGTCTGTCTTGGGCCGTTCGAGATTTTTTCCGTTTGTGGTTTTCCTCGTACATCGGCGTTGTGAGTATTGATTTACTTTATTTTACTTTCTTTAATCACTCTTTGCATTCTTAGGGTTAAGCAAGATATAGTTTGGTTAAGTTAATTTGTGTCACAATTTGGTGCAGTTTGATAAAATTGAAAAGAGTTATTCAAAAGATCAAATAGGTTTGTATTCATACTTAACTTAATTTCGCTCAAGCAAAAGTTTTTGTTGAAATTTATATACGGGGTTCTACAAATTGGTATTTGAGATAGAAATACATTTCTATTGTGTTTGATCCCTTTTTGCTTGTAAGGACGAGTTTTGGAAATTATGATAGTTTTTTCACTCCTGTATTTATGGCACTAATTATGCTTATTGGAAAATGTGAATGAGAAGTGCTTTAAAATCTATTGATGAGCGTGTTTGGTTAGCGGTTGAAAAAGTTTGGAAACCACCTTTCACACGAGAGGGTGAGGTCACTAGTTTGAAACCCGTTGAGTCATGGATTGAGACTGAATATGGGCTTGCATTGTATAACTCTAAAGGTCTACATGTTATTTCCTCACATGTCACACCTGAAGAGTATAATTGTATCATGACTTGTGAAACTTCTAGAGAAGCTTGGGATACACTTAAACTCACTCACGAGGTCACGATCACGGTTAGGGCGTCTAAGTTGCAAAATCTCACTAAGTTTGAGACGATTAAGATGTTAGAGAGTGAGATATTTGATGAGTTTTACACTAGGTTGTCCACTATTGTTAATGCGGCGTTTAACCTAGGTGAGAATATTACCGATAACCGAGTGATTAATAAAATTTTGAGATCGTTGACGAGTAGGTTTGATGCAAAAGTGATCGTTATGAATTCCCTTGGTTTGCTTTCAAAACTAGAAGAGATTGTAGGAGACCTCCAAACCTATGAACTAGATATGTTTAACTCCAAGAAATTGCCAAAGAAAGAAAAGGTCATTGCTTTGAAAGCCCTAAAGGAGGAAACTAAAGTTTCGAATGACGATTATGATTTTGACTTTGAGGATGTCGTCTTGTTAGCAAACAAGTTCAAAAAGTTTCTTAAATCTCAAAAGTAATCGAAAGATGCAAAAAGTTTGAAAAATTCAAGAACAAAGGAGAATCCACCCCTAGGGATAATTTTGAGAAACCTAAGAGAGACGTATCTTATAGGTGTTTTTGGTGTGAAGGGTATGGTCACAAAGTAGCCGAGTGTCCCACTAGACTTAAGAAAGAGGTCAATAAATCGATAGCATAGAATGCCACCTTAAGTGATAGTGAATCAGAAGAGGAAAAGAGTTCCCCCATTGAGCATAACATTGTTGCATTTATGGCATGTCATGTGAGCAACTATGATATATCTTCCCCCAAGGATACTCATGTGCATGACACTTCAGAGAATGTTGAGAGTGCTTCTCAAGATGGTGAGGGTGATGAGAGAGAGGATGAGGAGATCGACATAGGTGAGTACAAGTTGCATTTCGAGAGATGTTTGAGCAGACGGTGAAGGTGAAAAAGGCTAACTAGAAATTTTAAGCTAAGTTGAATGAGCATGCCGTAGAAAATAATGATGCGTTTATTGAGAATATTAGGGCACGGGAGAAAAATCTTAGGGAGAATCTAGAGTACGTCGAGAAAGAGAGAGATAGCCTTAGAGCTTCAATGGAGGCTTTGAAAAAGATTTTCTAGAGTTTGAGGAGTCTAGGCGTCTACTTGAGTTTATGATTAAGGAGTTAGAGGATAGTTTGAGAGACTCGTCTAGAGTTAAGTTTGACTTGGAGTCTAGGTCATAGAAATTGGATAGGATGTTAGGCACCTTCCAAGTCAAGAAAGATAGGTTTGGTAAAGTCTACGGTGAGAGAGTTGTTTCCATTCCCAAAGACAATGCCAATCGTGTGAGAGAGACCACTAGGAAATCGAGCAGAGGTCGATACTTTGGTAATCATTCCCACCATGTTTGCACTTGTTCCCATTGTGGTAGGAAAGGTCACCTTAGACGTTTTTGCTATGACTTTAGGAATGCTCTTAGGAAGTTTAGGAATAAAATCGTGTCGTTTCCCAAAACCCCCACCCATTATGTCACACCTACTTCGATTAGGAAATCGTACTTAGAGGCTTCAGGACTAAATTTTAATGTTTCTCATTTGGTTGCACTTGATTCTTCCCATGCTAAATCTAAAGGTTGAGTGTGTTACCATGTTTATCATATGCTAGTCTTTGCATTCATGATCTATACTTTATTAATATTATGACATATTCATCATTTTGTATTATATCTTTCATTTATTGCAACTTATTTGAAAAATACAAAAAATATTTTTGGTTTTGAAAATATTTGAGAAAAACACAAAAATATTTTTATTTTAATTGAATCAAAATAGTTTTAAAAAGCCAAAAAGATTGTCGATTTTGTTTTTGTGTCGTGAGTTAACATGTTTGATGTGGCATATTGGTGTGCTTGAACCTCTTGCTTCAATTACTCATGTGGCTAGGACATTTGGTCATTATTATTGATGCTTAGAATGATCTTAACCATTATATTATGGGGTTGTTTTGAAGTTGATATGTGTTTTGATTCCACTTTGTTGATATTCCATAATTGCACACATACACGAGTTTATATGGATGTTTGACTACTCTTGCATATTTGAGTTTGTTGAGACGTTCTTATGTCAATCTTCCCATCTATGGGTAAGTAGACTTAAGGAGGGAATGTGCATTTAATAATTGTTTTTCGTGAGGATTAAATTGAAAAATGACGAGTGTTCACGGGAAAGGGCTGTGAGAGTGTAAAATTCACTCGTCGTGAAAGTCACCGTTTAAAAGAGCTTGAAAAAATCATAAGGAAATAAAAAGAATCATATGCCAAAAATGGGCCAAGTTAGTTTACTTAATTCAAAATAAAAATACAATACATTTGAGGGAGTTTAGATGGATTAAAAATTTAAACGGGTTTGCACAAAAGAATCCTAAACGTTGAAAATCGTGTCATGATTCTATTGTTTGTAGAATCGTCAAAATTCCGGATTCATGTGCATGATGTTTGTTTAGTTCGTTAAGATCATACTTTAATTGTCACATATGGCTTATATAAAGTTTGATGATTGATTGCTATCAATTAGAGCTTCTTAATCGTTTCGATGCATTGGAATTGTGATTCATTTGTTATAGTTCACACACATTCATTCCATGATCATGTTTGAGCACATAGGTACTATGTTATAATGTTACACATTTTTGTTTATTTTGAGTTCTTTTTAGTTTAGCTACTATTTTGCTAGTGTTTCGCAGTTTTGATCCCCTTCTAGTAAGAATTTTCAGGAAATTTTTTCACTGGGCAACACTATTTAATATATCTGGAAAACTGTGTCGCGAGAAGATGTCGTTCTAATGACATAGCTTATTGTTCGAGCGACGTCTTGTTTCGTTTAACTGACGTTCCCATCTCGTTCGAGCGATGTCTGGATTTTGCAACCTCTACCATTTTAGTACCTTACTGCATATTGATTTATATTTTGGTACTGGGTTGCTTCTGAACATTTTGTTTATGCAGTCTATTTTTAGAGATTTGATGTTTTACTACATTGGTTTGTTTAATCACACCCGCTTGAATTGATATATTCTTTGTGTGATTGTCCTATTTGCTAGCTACTGATTTGACATTGATTGATCATATTTAGCTGGTTGTTTCATGTTTATCTAGATGTTCTTCAAAGTTGATTTAATTAAATTCGTATCATATTATGCTAGATGTGTTTGTCTTTTCACTGGATTGTCTATTAGAGACAAAGTGAGAGAGATGTCTGTGATGTAGGGGGATTTTTGTGAGTTTCATACTTGTATTCAAAGTAGTGTCATAATTACTGTTGATGTAAAACATTAGATTATATCTAATTATTTAATCACAGATAAAATAAAATGAGACAGAAATTTTAAAGTGGTTCAATCTTATAAGAATGACCTACGTCCACTGTTTCTATTATTGCTGACTGTTTGGGAATTCTTGATTACCTGTTTAGTCAAGAAATTCCCGGTCCCCTTACAATGAGGATGATACAATGTATTTATAGCCCTCAGGTTGTACATGTCAAAGGGTAATACATAGCTGTCCATTAGGCGTATACATATGTATGATAATAATAGGCATTTAAGGCACAGTTAATCTGTTGGTTATCCTGCTATTAATGCTCTGTTCGAGGTGCAGCTCGGATCGCCTAAGCTGCTCGGATCGCCTAAGTAGCTCGGTACTCATAAGTTGCTCGGTGTATTAAAGTTCCTCGGAGAACTCTTATTAGTCAGAGCGTCTAAGTTGATCGGGGAAGAAGAGTTCCTCGTTGCAGTATGGTTCCTCGGAGAGCATCTATTGCTCGGAGTACCTGAGTGGGTCAAGGTGTTGTTCGAAAGTGTTTGTTATCGCCACGCAGATTGCCACGTGTCTTCACTCAATTGATCCATGTCAGCAGACTAAATTTGGTATCAATATTTACATAAAGTGGTTTCCCATTTACTAACGTAACAAATGATTCTAATTTGTGTTTTCATATTAATTTATATCATGTGTTCCTCCATACTTCACTGGGTTTTTGTCTAGTTCATGTGTGTATATATGCTTAAAGAGATTCGATATTTCAAGTCTACATCACATTCAGTCATATAGAGATAGTTTCATTCTTATCGGTCCATCATTTATGTGTCTTGTCTGGTACTGATGATGTAATTTTATTTTTGTGTTTTATGGGATGGGATTTAGATGTCAAACGGCTTGACGACTCGACATGGGCATTTCACTATTGGTTTTGTCCCATAATAGTCAAAAGGGGAGATTTGTAAGGATAAAATTTCCAATTGAGTCTTATGTAGTTTTGACTTAATCTCGGAACAAAACACGTTTGAGTCATAGGTAGATTTGTATTGTCCAATACCACACAGACTATGACATATCGAAGATTAATTAAAGACGCTGCGAAAAATCTTCAAGGAGTTAATTATGCCGAAGTCTAATTGGTGCGAATTTGTCGTTCTTCAAAGTTTAATTGCATTTTTTAGATCACTCAGGTATGAATGCACAATGTTAATGAAACTCAGAAATTTATTTTATAAAAATAAGGATGTTATTTTTTTACAGAAAATGTTTTTAAATATGTTTTAAAAGTGTTTTACTTGGTTAAACTTCGTCTAGAGCTGATAAGGACGGCTTAAAGTTTGATTTACTTTGGAGTCTAATTTGGGCACTGTCGTTCAAATGACATACGATGTCATTCAAATGAGAGCTACCGTCGTGAGAATGACGTAGTATCTCACTTGAACGAGAGATGCCAGCACCTTAAAATATTTATAAATAGGCTATTCCAAATTTCTCAAAGTGTGTGCTGTAGTTTACCATACAGAAAGGTTTCTGCATAAATTTTTCTATGTGTTTTCACTATAACACATCCTTAGAGTTTTAGAAATATCTGAGTCATCATTACGATATGTTTATGTGATCTTTGTTGCACGAAGTTGGGTTTGTTCAACACTTGAACATTGCTAGTTTTCCGGTGGATAAGCGAAGAAGGTTACTTTCATGTTCAACATCGCAGACGACACAAGGCCATATCGATGGATATTGAGGTATTCATGGAGGCTACTACTGTGGACGATTATCATAGAAGAAGGTTACTTTCTGCGTGGGCACTGTGAAGATTGGTTGATGATCAGATGAGCTTCAAGTCTCGTGGGTGGATCGAGTCGTTATATAAGACTACCGTCTGACTTTGTAAAACCATTTTCATAGTGATTTCCTGGCCTGGGCCATACGAGGTTTTTCCTATTTGTGGTTTTCCTCGTACATCAGCGTTGTGAGAATTGCTTTATGTTATTTTACTTTCTTTAATCACGAGTTGCATGCTTAGGGTTAAACAATATAAAATTTAGTTAAGTTAATTTTTGTCACAATTTGGTGTGATTTGATAAAATTGAAAAGAGTTTTTCAAAAGAGCAAATAGGTTTGTATTCATTATTAACTTAATTGCTCTCAAGCAAAAGTTTTTGTTGAAATTTATATATGGGGACCTACACACATTTCAAACTCTTCACCTCCCATCAAAAGAAACCCTCATACGGTTTAACCTAGGAATTTTTCACCTCGTTCATTTGTCCCCCAATTTTTTTTTTGTTTTTCCTTTGTGTTGTAGTGGTGTTATTCTTATATAGAAAACTAGGTTTAAAGAGGCTATATTAAAATGAGTGAAGAAAAGAAAGTAGATGTTGAAACTTCCCAAAAGTTGAACATCTAGTGCCCCTTTGATGATTTTGAGGTATTAAAACACCTCTATATATTCTATAATTCTTAAACTATTTGAAAAACGAAGCAAAGAGTAAAAAATGGACATATTGTACTTACGATTTCTTGTAGTCGAACATACTGTACTTACGGCTACAAGAAACCACGTGTGAGGCCATCATGGTTGGATGACACCGTGTGTGTGGACATAATGATTTCTTGTAGACATATTTCACCTCATACAGTTGATTTTAGGCATGGCTTCACACGTATGGTAATGTTCAATCACGGGTTTATCATTTACGGTTTGTATAAGCCATGTCTTAATTCTTATTGTATTCTCAATTCATATAAGTTCATTTCTTATTGTATTATCAATTCTTATTGTATTTCAGCTAGATGATCGGTCCTCGATGATTCATTTTAGCAAGATATAGACAACATTATCGTACTGAGTGTTTATACTAAACGCGCTTCACCCGAAAAATTGAATATGCGTGAATAATGCACAGTTGAGGAACCAACGACATCAACCTCGGGCAAATGTTTGCGGGATTTTGTTTCGAGATTAGACACTGTCTATGATAAGAAACAATATAATTAATTCATATTTTTAATGCATGACATAATTAAATGACACTAACATTTGATTGTATACTTTGATAGGATGTGGGAGTAGACAAAGGATTGGATGTTAATGCAATTATGCAAGACCATACAGTCAAATTTACTACTGACAAGGCATGTTTATTTTCTTATATTTGTGGCACGTACATGTTTTAGTTTCTTTAAATGTGACATGAACACACTTTTTCATATATATAGTTGTAATTTTCATATATGATTAATTTCAATTAACAATTCTATATCTGGCAGATTTTCGATGACCGTGACAAGATGATTGATTGGTGTCAACAAATTGGTCGCAAACTTCATGCTATTGTCATTATTTTGAAATCTGACAATGCCAGTTTAGTAAGAAAGGGAAGGGTCATACTAAGTTGTCAATGCAGTGAAGCTTCACAAAAATATAAAAGATGAGGGGGTGGACAATAACGAAAACGATGTTTTGGTATGAGAAAGTGTGAAAAGGGATGAATTTTATGAATATGCTAATATGCTAGGTGATGGTTCCCGAAAAATTCAAGATTTAAAATTTCTTCAAAATTTTAAATTTTCACTTCTTAAAATCAACACTTCAAATTCAAATTCTAAATTACGCAAGTCGAATCAAATGTGAATTTTGCTAAATTAATGATACCAACATGCATTAAAGCAAACTGAAATTATCCAATTTAATTAAATACCAAATTACACCATTTTTTTTATTAAACCGTTTTTTATCTGGATAAACCTAAGCATGAATATAGGTGAGAATTTGCAAGATAAATATACACAACCACAACTCGCCGATGTATGAGGAAAACCCACAATGGGAAAAATCGTCGACGACCCAGCTACAAGTCAACTAAGTATGAAATTATAAAGAACACGATAGAATACTTAAACAACGACTCGATACCCTCGCAAGCTTTGACACTCTTCGTTCCTTTCGCCTTTGCCTAGTGACAAAGCAGGAGTTCACCTACGTCTTGAAGTCCACCGATGGGGCAATTCTATCATCATGCTCACGGAGTCCACCGTATGGAACTCCAAAAACACAAAATCCTCAACAATAAATAATCTCTATAGTGTAGAGAATAAAACCTGGTGCCAAAAATGTTCTCAAACAAATTTTGAAACTTGGATCATAATTAAATTAGGTGTAAAACTTGTGTTTTGTTTAAATAATTAAACCATGAATTAAACAATAAACTTTCTTGGACTTTCTCAAAAGGTTTCTCTCTTTAGGAACATGGAAAAAGTCTTGCAAAAATGATAACTCCTGCACTACTTAAATGGTTGGGAAAGTAGTGGGAGGTTTTAAGAAACAAACTGCTAAAAATTGCCTAGCAAAAAACTGCCTGGTCATTCGAACGACAAAACGAATAAGATGACAATGATTCCAAAAGGAAAGTCTTGTTTCAGTGACCTAGAAAACTCGTATGAATGATTTCATCCAAATGAAAAATCAAACGAGATCTCAGCGAAATAAAAAAGAAGCCTCATTTGATATCTCATTTGAATGATGTCGATCTAACAACCTGAATAAAAAATATTTTTCTGGAAAAAATAAAAAGACATTTTCAAATAAGTTTAAAAAAATATGATACATGATAAAATTATCCAAGGCTCAACAATAATATAAGCATTCATACCTGAGAGATCCTTGGAACATTAATGACAATAACAAGGCATGAAACACGGCATATTATGTGATCTTCTTGGAATTGGCCACTACGTCTTCAACCATAAAGGCATAAGCTTGAAAGGTCATAAATAACTTCTATCCTATGACTCAAAGAGTTTTATCTGGAATTAAGGCAACATAAACAAATTGACTCCATTGAAAATTTTTCCTTACAAATCTATCCCTTTGGCTATTTTGGGACAAAACCAAAATAAAAAACCTATGAGCTGTCAAGCTCAACTAAAAGAGACAATCCCATCCAAGAAAAATAGACGCTTGAATGACACATATGTTGAGTACCTTCGCTTGCTTTAAAAAAATTATCGTATGAAAGAAAACTTGCACACTTAAACACACCATTAAACACATAGGGATTCTAACAATATAAATTGCATAATTAAATCTCCTCTTTTGTCTAACAATATCTACATAAGAAAAATGTCTCCCCCTAAGTTAGATGTCCCCAAATTAGAAGGTTTATATACTATTTCTCTCCCTTTTTGTTCATAAATAGACAAAGATTAAGATGCATAAAGTTATTAACTTCTACCCAATTAACCATTTCTCCCCATTTAATCCAATTCTCCCCCTAAATGAAAGAAGGATGGCAACATAAGAACACTAATCCACACAAAGGGCAATATATACCAAATAAGATGCGATAGAAAAATGATATCAATTAGAATATAGTAAGATAAGCATGGGATATTAATTAAATATCGCAACAAGATAGATACCTATTTCAAATAATAGCACACAAGAACTAGATGACAAAGTAAATACTCAAAACAAATAATACTATATATATAAATATGCAAAAGATATCAATGAAGCACAAGCGCGTGCGCACGCACACACACACACACATACATACATACATATATATAAACACAATAAGCTTTCCACACTCATGTGACATAAATCTATCTAAATAAACGCGTGGAAAATGGAGTGAAGGGGTGTGAACTAGATACAAAAGAATTATAACCCAATCACTTAAAAATGTTCAAGTAGTTCTATTTGATTTCAAAACTTTATCAAACTTAGAGTTAGCGTCATGTGACAAGATAAAGTGAACTCAAAGATCAAACAATCACAATGCACACAAGCCTGGAATTTTGATGATGTAACAAATCAATATCGTCGTAACAAAATAAGCACAACTAGGAGACATTGTGAAACTCCACTGATCTTCAAATAAACACCCTCAAACAATAAACATATTACATATTTTCTTTTCTTTTATTATCTTAATTCTTTTGAAGTTCTTTCTTTTGAAAGATCAAACAAACTAAACTATGTTGGCCTTTGAAATTTTTTCTATTTTTATTGCCTTCAATCTTTTCATTAGCCTCTTGCCAATGATGGCTTTCCCGCAAAGGAGATATGATCCTTTCGTAGCTATTTCCCATGCACCCTCATATATTTTCTATAGAATTCAATTAAATATCACGGATAACGATTCTTACACGCCCAAATGCTCCATAGTCAGAAAACGTGTAGATGACAAAATTAATAGGAGAACATCTCACAAAGCTCAAGTATATATGTGAAGTTAAAGTTCAAAAAGAGCTCGTGCATGTGTGTGAGGAGGAATATAAAAAGATAATCCATTAAGCAAATCAAAGTCAAACTACTCCACGAAAGCCTGATAAAGAACACTTTAAGCATTGAAATTCATAACAAAGAGTTCTAGCCACATGAATATGGAAGGTGATAAAACACAAGAACGTGCCACATAAAATGTGTAAAACTAAAATACAAAAAAAACAAATCTTTCTTGAGTTTTCAATTTTTCAAACAAATTTTGAAAGCAAAGATAACATAGATGATACATTTTTTTTGTATTATTCAATAAGACTCAATGAATAAAAATAAAAAATATAAAAGATACGCATGTCATAATTCTAGCAAAACATGTATGATGAAGAATAAACTAGAATATGACTAGAAAACATACAACAAGAAAGAATATATTATGAAGCATAACTAGTGTATGTAAACAAAGCTAACACAATCAACCTTTAGATTTAGCGTGTGAGGAATCATGTGCAAGAAAATGAAAATAATAAAGTCTATCATGTAAAGCCTCCAAATCGAATCTCTTAACCCACATAGGTGTAACATAATGCATTTGGGTTTTGGTGACCTTAGTGACTTTAACCTTGGACTTCCTAGGACTGTTTCTAAGATCGAAACAAAACCTCCTATGGTGACTCTTCCTATCACAATATGTGCAAGTGAAAGAATGTTGAGAAGTATTACCTAAGGGTTGACCTTTTCTAGTGTTCCTACATGATTCTTTCAAAATCGTGGTTTTGGCTTTATTAGCGGAAGCATATTGATTATTGAAGCCAAAACCATACTTGTCATCTTTTATTTGGACGGTGCCTAAAATCTTATCCAACTTCTCTCACCTACACTCCAAATCAAATTTGACGTGACTCGAGACTTTCAATCTCTTTTCAAGCTCCACTATCGTAGACTCAAGCAAACTCCTAAACTCTTCAAACTCGAGAAGATATTTCTTCATAAACTCCATTAAACCTCGAAGACTATTTCTCTTACCTTTATCATATACTAACTTCACTCGGAGAGATCTCTCACGTGACCTAAGATCTTTAATTGAAACACTCTCATAATTTTCTACGACACATTCTTTATTCCTATCTTCTAACTTCAAGTTAGCTTTTTAAATTCAACTATTTCGCATACAACTCAAGGAAGGAAACTTGTAGTTCACTCTCCTCCTCCTCCCCATCCTATTTTTCATTCTCACTCTCTTTTCCACTGTTTTTACCATCAAACATATGGTATTCACAAACAGTGGCCTCTGAAATGTCATGCATAAACTTATCTTCATCAAAAGATTTTTCACTATGGCTCATATGACTAGCCATGAACGTGGTAAATTTGCGCTCAATGGGGGAATCGGGTCCCTTTTTCGGTTCACTATCACTAAGAGTGGAATTGTTTGCAATTGATTTTTTTCCCTCCTTCCTTAGTTTAGTGGGACGCTTGGATGCTCTATATCCATATCCCCCACAACCAAAACACCTATTTAACTCGTCCCTCTTAAGATCATTATTACGATTTTTAGGGAGTTTTTCGATATTGTTATACTTAGAATTCTCGAATTTATTATCATTATAATTATTATTCTCTTTATTAAAAATAAGAAATTTTCTAAACATCCTAGCAAACATAGTCATATCATCGGAGTCGATGTCAAATTCATTATTCGAAACATGTGTTTCCTCCTTCCAGGCTTTCAAAACTGTGCCCTTATCATTATTTTTCACATCCTTGGAGGTAAACATGTCAAGTTCATATATTTTTAAGTAAACTATAAAATCTTCAAGTTTCATAGAGTTTAAAGTGACCAAATAATTTAAAATAGTCACTTTAGGATTGAGCCTATCAGGTTATGACCTATAAATTTTCTTTATGACACCATTGTCGAGTAACTTATCTCCCAAATTAAAAGACGAATTCACAATATCAGATAGTCTAGCATATAGCTCATCAAAAGAATCACTTTCTAACATCATAATGGTTTCAAATCGAGTGGTGAGGTTTTGGAGTTTAGAAGCCTTGACAACACTTCTACCTATGTGGGTGAGTTAGAGTATGTCCCACGACTCTTTAGACATTTACATGTCATAATCCGACATAACTCCTCCGGTGTGACCACACTGAAAAGAGCATTTAAACCTTTAGAATTGAAATTTTCTCGTTTAAGCTCATCTTCACTCCATATTTCCACGGCTATAGTGACACAAACTCCTCCTTGTAGACACATTGGTGGGGACCACCCTCTAACAACTGATTGCCAAACCTGCTCATCTAAGGATTTAAATGCCGACCTCATACGCGCTTACTAATACACATAGTTGGAACCATAAAAAATAGGAAACTTTGAAAAAGTCATATTTTCAATATTCAAACCCAAAGGACTTAACGCGATAAAATAGGGCAACTCGCTCTGATACCAATTTGAAAAAATTGGTATCAACGAAAATCCTTTGAAAATCAGGACCACGTAATAAATTAGCGTAACCTGCTCTAATACCAATTTTAAAAGGGATGAATTCTATGAATATGCTAATATGCTAGGTGATGGTTCCTGAAAAATTCAAGATTAAGTTTCTTCCAAAAATTTAAATTTTCACTTCTTATAAATAACACTTCAAATTCAAGTTCTAAATTATGCAAATCAAATCAAACATGAATTTTTCCAAATTAATTATACCAATTTGAATTCAAGTAAACTGAAATTATCCAATTTAATTAAATACCAAATTATACCATTCTTATGATTAAACTGATTTTTATCTTGTTAAACCTAAGCATGCAACCAGGTGATAATTTATAAGATAAAAATACACAACCACAACTTGTCGATGTACGAGGAAAACCCACAATAGAAAAAACCTCGGACAACCGTCCACCTACGTCATGAATTCCATCGATGGGGCAATGGTACTATCACGCACACAGAGTCCATCGTATGAAAATCCACAAGCACGGAATCCTCCGCAAGAAACAATATCTACAGTGTAGAGAATAAAGCCCATTGCCAAAAATGATCTCAAACAAATATCATGTTGAAACTTGGATCATAAACCATTGGGTTTGAAACTCGTGTTTTGTTTGAATGATTAAACCATGAATTAAACAAAAAAAAATTTTGGACTTTCTCAAGAGGCTCCTCTCTAGGAAGATGGAAAAAGTCTTGCAAAAATGTTAACTCACGCACTACAAAAATGGGTAAGAAAATAGTGGGAGTTTTCAAGAAAAAAACTGCCAAAAACAACCCATTTTCACAAAACATTGTCGGGTCATTCGAATGACATTCTAGGGTGGTTCGAATGAAAAAATTAATGAGAAGACAACGATTCCAAAAGGCAAGGCTTGTTCGAACGACCTGGAAAACCCGTTTGAACGAGTCCGTTCAAATGACAAATCAAACGAGATATTTGCAAAAAAAAAGAGTTTCCTCATTCGATATCTCGTTCGAACGACCTGGTAAAATCTCGTTTGAACGAGGCCGTTCTAAATAACTGAATAAAAAAAATTTATTGGAAAAAATAAATAGACATTTTAAAATAAGTTTACAAAAAATATGACACCCAATAAAATTATCCAAGGCTCAACAATAATATAAGCATTCATACCTGAGAGATCCTTGGAACGTTGATGCCGAAAATAAGGCATGATACATGGTATATGATGTGATCTTCTTCGACTTGGACACTCTTCAACCATAATGTCATAGGCTTGAAAGGTCACAAATAACTTCTATCCTATGACTCAAAGAGATTTGTCCGGAATTAAGCAACATAAACAAATTGACTTAACTGGAAATTTGTCCTTAGAAATCTCCCCCATTGACTATTTCGGGACAAAATCAAAATAAAAACCCTATATGTCAAGATCAACTAAAAGACACAATTCCAGACAAAAAAATAGATGCTTGACCGACTCATATGTTGACTAGCTTTGCTTGCTTTAAAAACATTACGATATGGAAGAAAACCTGTACAATTAAACACACCATGAAACACCTAGGGAATATAACAATATAAATTACATAATTAAATATCCTCCTTTGTGTGACTATATTTACATAAGAAAGACATCTCCCCCTAAGTTAGATCTCCTCAAATCAAAAGGTTTAGAAACCATTTCTCCCCCTTTTTATTCATGAATGGACAATGATTAAGATGCATAAAATAACTAACTTCTCCCCAATTAACCATCTCTCCCCATTTAATCCACACCCCCCCCCCCTAAATGAAACAAGGAATAAATATATAGGAAAAATAATTATATCATGCAATGGTGTAAAGTGATTTAAGAGACAGAAAAGAAGAATGGCAACACATGGACACTAATCCACACAAAGAACAAAATATACAAACTAAGATGCGATAGAATAATGATACCAACTAGAATATACTAAGATAAGCATGGGATATCAATAAAAAATCTCAACAAGATAGATACCTATTTGAACCAATAACATACAAGAACTAGATGACAAAGCGAATACCTAAAAAAAAAGACCATATATATTAATATGAAAATATATCAATGAGGCACAAACACATATATATAGGTATAAGCACCACACAAGATACTAAACACAATAAGATTTCCACACTCATATTGCATAAATATGTCTAAATAAACGTGTGGAAAATGGAGTGAAAGGGTGTGAACTAGAAGCCAAAGAATTATAACCCAATTACTTAAATATTTTCAAGGAGTTCTATTTGATTGAAAAACTTTATAAAACTTAGAAATTGGATCGTGTAACAAGATAAAGTGAACTCAAAAGTCAAACAAGCACAATGCACACAAGCCTATAATTTTGATGATTTTACAAATCAATAGCATCGTGACAAAATAATCATAACTAGGATTCATTGTGAAAAATCGTTGATCTTTAAGTAAACACTCTCAAAAGCTAAACATATTACATATTTCCTTTTAATTTCTTATATTAATTCTTTTTAAAGATCAAACAAACCGAACTATGTTGGCCTTTGGCAATTTGTTTATTTTATTTCCTTCAATCTTTCATTAGGCTCTTGCCAATGGTGGCTTTCCCACAAAGGGTATTTGGTCTTTTAATATCTCTTTCTCGTGTACCCTTCTCTATTTTCTATACAATTCAATTAAATCTCACGGGTAATGGTTCTTACATGCACAAATCCCCTATAGTAAAAAAACATGCAGATGACAAAATTTATGAGAGAACATCTCACAAAGCTCAAATATACATGTGAAGTTAAAGTTCAAAAGAGCTCATGCATGTATGTGAGGAGGCATATAAAAAGAGATTCCAGTAAGCAAATCAAAATCAAACTACTCCATGAAATCATGATAAAGAACACTTTAAGCATTAAAATTCATAACCAAAAGTTCTAGTCACAAGGATATGGAAGGTGATATAGGATTCAAACATAAGGATATGTTACACAAAATGTGTAAAACTAAAATACACACACAAAAAAATCTTTTTGAGTTTTCTAATTTTTAAACAAATTTTAAAAACAAAGATAACTCAAAGTACAAACAAAATCTTTTTGTATTTTTCAATAAGACTCAATGAATGAAAATAAAAAAAAATACAAAACAAACACAAAACATATGTGATGAAACGCAGACAAAAATATGACTAGAAAACATATAACAAGAAAGAATATATCATGAAGCACAACTATTGTATGTAAACAAAGCTAACATAATAAACCTTTAGATTTATCGTGGGAGATGTCATGTATAAGCAAATGACAATCATAAAGTATATCAAGTAAAGCCTCCAAATCAAATCTCCTATCCAACATATGTGTAACGTAACGCATTCGAATTTTGGTGACCTTGGTGACTCTACTCTTGGACTTCTCCAAACCGTTAGATCGAAACAAAACCTCTTAAGGTGACCCTTCCTACCATAATATGTGCAAGTGAAAGCATGAAGAGAAGTATTACCTGAGGGTTGACCTATTCTATCATTCCCAGAAGATTATTTCAAAATCATGGTTTTGGCTTTATTAGTGGAGGCATTTTGAGTATCTAAGCCAATACCACACTTGTCATATTTTATTGGGATGGTCCTTAAAAGCTTATCCAACTTCTCCAATCTACACTCCAAATAAAAATTTACCCGACTCAAGCCTTTCATTCTCTCTTCAAGCTCCATTATCATAGACTCAAGCAAAGTCCTAAACTCTTCAAACACAAGAAGATCTTTCTTCGTAGCCTCTATTAAACTTCTAAGACGATTTCTCTTACCTTCAACATTCTCTATCTTCTCTCGAAGAGATATCTTACATGCCCTAAGATCTTTAATTAAAGCACTCTCATAATATCCTATGGCACGTTCTCTCTTCCTAGCTTCTAACTTCAAGTTAGCCTTTTTTAAATTCAACGATTCTGCATACAACACTTGGAAGGAAACTTGGAGTTCACTATCCTCATCCTGTCTTTCATTTTAACTCTCTTTACCATCAAACATATGGGATTCACAAACAATGACCTCGTAAGTGCCATGCATAAAGTTACCTTCATCAAAAGATTTTTCACTATGTCTCACATGATTAGCCATGAACGCAATAAAATTGTTCTCAATGGGGGAATCGAGCCCCTCTTCTGGTTCACTATCACTAAGGATGGCCTTATACACAATTGGTTTCTTTTCCTCCTTCCTTAGTTTAGTGGTATACTTGACTGCCTTATGGCCATAACCCTCACAACTAAAAGACCTATTCGACTCGTCCCTCTTAAGATCATCAATAAGATTTTTAGGGAGTTTCTAAGCTTTGTTATACTTAGACTTCTCAAATGACTTATAATCATCTTTAATATTCTCTTTATTAAACATAAAAAGTTTTCTACACTTCCCCAAACATAGCCATATCATTAGAGTCGATGTCAAACTCATCATTCGAAACACGTGTTTCCTCCTTCCAGGCTTTCAAAGCTATGCCCTTATCCTTCTTCTTCACATCCTCGGAGGTAAACATATCAAATTCATAGGTTTGTAAGTCACCTATAAGCTCTTCAACTTTCATAGAGTGTAAAGTGCCTAAAGAATTTAAAACGGCCACTTTAGGATTAAACCAATCTGGTAATGACCTCCAAATTTTTTTATGACACAGTTATCGAGTATCTTCTCTCCCAAAATAAAATACGAATTCATAATATCGGATAATCTAGAACAGATTCATCAAAAGACTCACTTTCTAACATCTTAATGGTTTCAAATTGAGTGGTGAGATTTTGGAGTTTAGAAGATTTAACAACACTTGTACCTTCGTGGGTGAGTTAGAGTATGTCCCATGCCTCCTTAGACATTTCATAAGTCATAATCCGGCGAAACTCTTTGGGTGTGACTGCACTAAAAAGAGCATTTAAACCTCTAGAATTTAAATTTGCTAGTTTAATATCATCCCCACTCCATATTTCTATGGGTTTAGTAACACTAACTCCTCCTTCTAGACACATTAGTGGGGACCACCCTCTAACAACTGATTACCAAACCTGCTCATCTAATAATTTAAGTGTTGACCTCATACGCGCTTTCTAATATGCCTAGTTGGAACCACCCAAAATAGGAAACTTTGAAAAAGACATATTTTCCATATTCACACCCAAAGGACCTAATACGATAAAATAGGGCAACCCGTTCTGATACCAATTTGAAAAAATTCGTAATAATAACAATCCTTTGAAAATTAGGATCACGCGATAAATTAGCATAACCTGGTCTAATACCAATTTGAAAAGGGATGAATTCTATAAATATTCTAATATGCTAGGTGATGGTTCTCAAAAAATTCAATATTAAAATTTCCTCCAAAAATATAAATTTTCACTTCTTAAAAAGGGGGTTTTGGGAAAACTTCCTTGTAATGCCCAAAGTGTATAAAAATAGGACACTCCATAAAATTTTATAAATTTAGTCCTTGTACTAAAAACACCATGAAAAATGGTGAAAAATAGTGCCGCTGGAGCGGACCAAAAAAAAAATTTCTATTGTACATCGGGACTAGATTTATAAATGTTATTGTACCACAGGGACTAGATTTATAAACATGAAAAGCACTGTCCTAAAAATTCAATTATAGGAAGGAAGATGACCTTTGCCTTAATTCTCTATCTTAAAAACAAGACTTCAAATTCAAGTTCAAAATTATGAAAATCAAATGAAACATGAATTGTGCCAAATTAAGTATACCGACTTGAATTAAAATAAAATTAAATTACCTAATTTAATTAAATAGCAAATTACACCATTCTTGTGATTAAACCGATTTTTAGCTTGTTAAACTAATCATTCATCTAGGTCAGAATTTGTAAGATAAAAATACACAAGCACAACTCCCCGATGAACGAGGAAGACTCATAACGGGAAAACATCGGATGGCCCCGCCATAACTCCACTAAGTACGGAATTACAAAGGACTCGAAAGAATACTTACACAACGACTCGACGCCCTAGCAAGCCTTGACACACTTCGTTCCTTAAACATCTGTTTAGTGACAATACAGGAGTCCACCTACGTCAGGGATTCAATGGATGGGGCAATGTTATTCTCACGCACACAGAGTCCATCGTATGAAAATCCACAAGCACGAAATCCTCCGCACGAAACAATCTCTATAGTGTAGAGAATAAAGCCTATTGCCAAAAAATATCTCAAACAAATATCATGTTGAAACTTGGATCATAAACAATTAGGTGTAAAATGTGACACCCCGCCCAATTTAATATCGGGTGATCAGTCCTTTATAAAATTTAAAATAGAATGTTCGGTTGGTTCATTATTAGCATCATTGTCGAAAACATAATAACTTATTTAATCACCTAATATAATTAAGCTAAGTGTCAAAACATTTTTCTTATTAATTAAAACCATTTAATTTCCAAACCAAGAAATTTAATATGAACCATCCACGCATAATTAATTAATATAAATACTGAATCAAAATCACATGTTGAAATATATATGTCTAGATAAAACATTCCAGTTCAAAACTGGAAACCAAAACAATAGTAATCATCAATCCTAATGAAAATGAACGAGAAATAAAGCGAACATAATCTCTGAGAGTTGTTTAAGGAATGGGAGACACATGCCCTAAAGAGAATATCTACAAAGAATGGAAATG
Organism: Sambucus nigra; assembly: GCA_949130495.1. Taxonomy (NCBI): domain Eukaryota; kingdom Viridiplantae; phylum Streptophyta; class Magnoliopsida; order Dipsacales; family Adoxaceae; genus Sambucus; species Sambucus nigra. The sequence goes on from OX422220.1 coordinate 65,174,789, forward strand.
AAATAATCGAGGCGTCTAATACAATGTCCTACAGCTTCCACAACTGCTGCAGCACGCCAAGCAATCCGAGTCTTTAAGGTTGATGCCCCTGTGGCTGAGCACCTGATATAATACATACATATAGCAAGAGAGGGAAGAAATGCAAGAAACGGATCAGAGCACGATGTGTAAAAATATTTGTTTAATCAAGTATTTAAAAAAATTGCAGTTAAGCAAGTATCAAGTGCATGTTAGTTCGAACTCTCACATGAGATTCTCACCTCTCTTCTATTGTGCACACCTAACGTGTATCTAATTTTCTCCTTAGCTATACCACCCAATATAACTAGTCTGAATTCATCCTAATATTATTTATTCTCACTATTAGTAAACTTGTATCGCCCATACAACACGTTATCAAATTAGCCTATGTCGAATAGCTAATTAATATATTTTACCATTTTCATAATAAATCGATTATACTCTTAAGATTATCTTAACAAATTTACATGCCCATATCTACAAGCTATACATAGTAGGCTGATTCCCAAACTCACGCACATATATACATATAGTCACATCTGCCCTATATATATATATATATATTATAATATTGCACCCCCGAGCTATGACACATTAGCGCACCTAACCAAAATGTTGTACCCCCGAGTTATCACCCATTAGTACACTTATTTAAATAATCTTGTACCCCCGGGTTATCACCCATTAGTACACTTATAATTCATTCTTGTACCCCCGGGTTATCACCCATTAGTACACTTAAAAATAAGATTCTTACACCCCCGGGTTATCACCCATTAGTGCCTTTAATAATAATAATAATACATAATAGGCATACACACATCCTATTATAATTTTTAGGTATTTCCCTCACCTACATATATACTTGTTTTACGTATTTTGATTTCAACATTTCGTAATATAGTTATTGAGATTATTATCCCTCTCGTAATCTCTAAGGTACATTTTCTTCGTGCCGAATTCATTAAAGTATTTAGTCTTTCATACTTTTTTTCGAAATTATGCCTTACTTAAGTTTATTACTTGGAAATTTATCTCTCTTCCACGAACCAATAAACTCTAAACTGGATTCTAAGAAATTCCCAAAATTTCACTGTGTCGCTCGAACCAATTGGCATGTAGTTTGAACAACTGCCACGTGTCACTCGAACGACTTCGAGCGAGATTGCGTTGTTCGTATTCTACCCATATTTTTCACCGTTTTCCACCATCTTTAAACCTAAAACCTCTAATTCAACACCCCATACTCCAAACAAACAGTTCTAATTCGAATCCCATCAATAATATATGAATTCTAACATCCTAGAATTATCAATTCATTACGAATCATCCATGAAACATGAAATCCCCAATTTAATTTAGCAAAACCCTAGTTCTTCTAATTCATATTCAAGAACCCATAATTTCCATATTTGTTCTACACATAAGTTCCTCAAAACGTGATTTCTAGTCTACATAAATGAAGGGTTTCAATTTAACAAATCTCATAATCAATTTGCCTATCCAAGTTCCTCAATATCATTATTTTTATGAACTAAAGCATGTTTCTAACAGTCCTATACTAACTTGAGTATGATAAATACCGAAATACAACAAGTTATAAACACTTGCCTTGAATTATTCATATGATTTCTTGACGTTGTTGGTATGGGTGTGTTCCCCTTGTCCCGATCTACGCGGTGGTGGTGGTTGTGCAAGGTGGTGTCAATTTGTCCCTCTTCTCTTGGAAATAGATCTCCCTCACACTTCCTATGACCGTTCTTACTTCCTCTTTCTTTCTAACCCTAATGGACTTTCTTTGGCTGATAATTTAACTCTTAATTTTCGTCCATTAATTAGGCCTAAAAATCCAATTTACCATAATGCCCTCTCGGGGTGCCGATTAGGCCTAAAATTGCCCCAGAACCCAAACTAAACACCCAGGTATACTATTTCGACTATCTCAACCCTTCCGGACTCAATGGTACACTCTAAATGACCATACGAGCTACTAAAAATAATTGATGTATTTATTCCACTAAATTAGTCCCGACACGACTCACACGCACGTCTGACTTAATTCACTAAACTGTCGTATTATTCTCTCTCGATAATTTGTTTATCAAAGTGTATAGTTCCATATTACATATCGCCCATTAATATTAAATCAATACGTATTAACCGTTGGCACGCTAGTTAATATTTATTTTTATTAGATCCGGATTAATTAATAATTAAATTCTCACATTTAAATTAAATTAGTCCCTCTGTAATAATTAATGCCATAATTATTTAAATCATCAAAAATATGGGGTATTACATACTTCCCCCCAAATAAAGGAATTTTGTCCCGAAATTCAGAAAAAATAAGGCATACCTAGTATGAATAAATCTGGATATTTCTCACGCATATCCGCCTCACGCTCGCAAGTAGACTCCTCCACATTGTGATGCTGCCACTGCACCCGGACAAGTGGAACTACCTTTGACCTCAGCCTCCTCTCACTATAATCTAGGATAGCCACTAGTCTCTCCTCATATGAAATATCTGGCTGTAACTCAATCTCCTCAATCGCAATGTGAGTGTGTGTCAACTCATCCCGAAGGTATCACCTCAGCAACGAAATGTGGAACACATCATGTATACAATGCAAGTGCTCCGATAACCCAAGTCTGTAAGCCACTGGTCCGACCCTCTCTATAATAGGGAATGGTCCTACATATCTCGGAGCCAACTTCCCTTTCTTCCCGAATCTCATTACTCCCTTCATCGGAGATACTCTCAACAAAACCTGGTCCCCCACTGCGAACTCTCGAAAGAACCTTTTTTAATCGACATAGCTTTTCTATCTGTCTTGGGCTACCCGTATGCGATCCCGAATCATCTCAATCCTTCTCGACTTATCCTGAATCACATCTGGCCTGAGTAGATTATTGTCTCCCACCTCTAGCGAACATGCTGGAGAACGATAAGGTCTACTATACAATGCCTCGAACGGAGCCACGCCTATCATAAACTGGTAGGAGTTGTTATAAGCAAACTCCACCAGTGAGAGATACTACTCCCAACCTCCTCCGAAATCAAGGATACACATGCGCAACATGTCCTCCAACATTTGATTAGTGCGCTCAGTCTGTCCATCGATCTGCGGGTGATACGCTGTACTCAACCGCAACTCGGTACCCATAGCCTCCTAGAAACTCTCCCAAAAATGAGATACGAACGTCTTATCTCTGTCCGACACGATGTTAAGAGGCACACCATACAATATCACTATCTCTGCAATAAATAGCTGAGCATACTGTCCCACTGTGTAGTCTGTCCTGATGGGCAAAAAGTGGTCTACTTTTATCAATCGATCCACAATAACCCATATAGAATTGTTCCCTCTGTGAGACGTGGGAAACCAGGTGATAAAATCCATGGAAATGCCTTCCCATTTACATATAGGAATCTCCAATGGATGAAGCAAACCTAGTGGTCTCTGATGGTCCACTTTCACTAACTGGCAAGTGGTACACTTGGATACAAACTCTGCGATATCCTTTTTCATCCTGCTCCACCAATACTGCCGCCTCATATCCTGGTACATTTGGTCCCCACCGGGATGTAATGCAAATTGGGACCCATGCGACTCCATCATTACTGCATATTAAAGGTCTTCCCCCTGAAACAATGAGTCTCCCATTGAAGAATGAACCACCCTCGAAACTTACTGAATAAGACTCGGCTCCCCGGCTAAAAGTTGCCTAATTCGATCTTGACAGAACGAATCTGCTGCCCATGCTTGTACTACTCACGTAACAATCTGAAGTGTAACTGATACGCCCTAAATATACCACCTCGGCTCAGAAACATCAACCTCGACCATGGAGATGGACGATGTTGGAAGGGCCTTAGATTAATAACCAGCGGTCTCCTACCAAGAAAGGTCGGCCATGGCCGACGTTACTAGCAACCTCATCAAGAGAGGTCTTCAGGATCCATGGGAATAGTTATTCATTAAGCATCCAGGGATGACAACCTCGGCTGGGAGTAGGCCGAGGTTACAAAAGCTATACCACCATTAAAGCCAGCTTCGGTAGGGAATCAGCCGATGTTACTAACATGTACCAGCTTAACCTCGGCCCAGGCCGACCTTATGACTCCACTTACTTTACCTCGACTCCACGTAAGTCGAGGTCATCATGACTAATCTCGGATTGGCTAACATCCATACTTTACCAACCTCGTACTCTTCCAGACTGAGGTTGTGACCAATCACAGATAGCCGAGCTCTTATGCACGTATGTGTGGCTAATAACACATGTACACAAATCAGTTATAACAAATCATTCCCTTCACCTGGGGGTAATATTTAATCATCATTCTCTACATGTGACAGTGATAGATGTCTTCATCATATTGGCTAGATCAACACACACATGCTCATTGCATGCATGGGGGGTATATTACACCCCCCACATACTATATATACTTGTCTTCTCCTTCTTGGAGGGGGATCCCTGAAATTAGAAACCCTAGATGAAACTCTGTTCAAATACACAGTAGAGAGAGAAAGCTTGAGGGATTGTATCTATGGCCATTAGAGCCCTCATACAGTGATACACATCATAAACTTGCACAACGGACGTAGGCCTGATTGACTGAACCACTTATATTCCGCTGTGAATCCTCTTCTCCTCACCTCCTTCTATCATATGTGTATATACCCTTATGCTGCCATTGTTAACATTGAATTGAGCTCACAAACACCTTCAAGGGTGGTGCTGTTTGCAGCATCATCATTTTGGCACCACTTGTGGGAACGAGAAGCTGTCTCTTCCTCTTCTTCTGCTTAACCTCATCGAAGACTGGTGGTGAACCAGGCCTCACCAATTGCGTGGAGCTGTCTCACCATTGAAAGAGGCCCTTTAAGGTATTAAGCTCATCTGCTACTCAAGCTCTTTAGTGTTAACATATGGCACCGGAATTACCACCACCTCTTCTGCCGCCTGGTGCGGGAGGACCTAGTTACAGTCAGGTGCCACCCCAATCCAAAATGGCGAAGGTGGCTGCAGCCTTGAAGTCTTTAGCTGCAACGCAACAAGCAATGAAGGAGCAATTTGCACAACTCAGTCAAAACATCATGAGACTACCTAGGGTCTCACTGGAGATGATTACTCCGACGGCGATTCAGCCCCATCCTGAGGCCAGGGGACCACCCCAGGCACCACGAAAAGACCAACCTACACCCCAGTGGAGGAGGGACATTGCTGACCCTAGGCGTTTACGTCTGGGGAGGCAAGGACACCCTTGCCCCGAGGATAGGTATGCCGATGTGGACACGGAATATGTTCCAAAAGAGTGTTGGGAACCGTATGAGGTTTCAAATAACACGGTACGTCCTCTTCAGTAGAGCCAAGGTTATGGGGGCAGAAGAGGTGAAGAAGCCCAATAACGAGGATCAAATTTTGATTGATTGAGCAGATGGTCGTCATTTGAAAGGCTAGGCCCAGTAAATGATTTAAGACAGAGGTTATTAAGGTTGAGAAGTGCAGCTGGCTCGCAAAGAGAAGACTGCCAACGTCGGACACACCAAGGCCAACCCCATGTAGGAAGAGTTAGAGACCAGAAAGATGTCAACAGCCGACGTTGTGCTGCGGATGGGGAACCCTCAGTCCACCCCTTGGAGGTGGCTGGGAACAACCTCGGCCAGGCCGACATTTCAAGGCCTTGGAACGACTTTATTCAATGTCTTGAAGAAAAGATAGGAGACCTCATCAAAAGTCGAGACCCATTGCAAAGAGGTTTCTCAGAAGGCTCATCATTTGTGGCCAGGATAGTGATCTTTCCAACCCTTGCTAAGTTTAAAACGCCCATGGTGTCTCCCAAGTATGATGGTAGCACCAACTCTATACATCACATTGAGATGTACTAGTCAACGGCGGACATTTATTCAATACCAGATGATATGAAGTGCCGGGCCTTCTCCGGGACTTTGACGGGAGTAACCCACATTTGGTTTACTTCTCTTCTGAAGAATTTAATTGAGAACTTCAAGGGCTTGGCTAAATGATTCATTCACAACTTCTGTTTTGGGGTAAGGCCTCAAAATAAGACCACCCATCTGCTGTATGTCAAGCAAGGCAAGAACGAGAACCTAAGAGACTACATCACCAGGTTCAACAAAGAAAAACTTGAGGTTGAAAATTAAGAAGAGAATATAGCCATGACCGCCCTCATAGGAGGTCTTCAGAAAGGGAAATTATTATGGAAACTCACGGAAGACCCTCCCAGGTCCATGGAATAGCTATTGGCAACTGCGGGAAAAGTCATGAATGTCGAAGAGGCTATGGCCGCCAAGTATGAGGATGAGAACTACGACAGTAGCGAAAATTTCCAATGAAAGAAGGATGGAAAGAAGAGGTCGGCCGATGACAAGTTCGCTCACTATACTCCTCTAACTATGAGTTGTGAACATATCCTCAACGAGATCAAGAATAACAGGTCTCTAAGATGGCTGAAGAAACTGAAGGCCCCTCCGCATAAGAGGAACAAGAACTTGTGGTGCGAGTTCCACCAAGACCATGGCCATGTGACAGACAAGTGCTTCGCCTTAAAGGATGAGATCAAAAAGATGTTAAAATCTGGAAAGTTGAGGAAATATGTTGATGGCAAGGCTCCTAAAGGTGGAAGATATGACCCTAAAAAGAAGAGAAACAACAGATGCCGTGACAATGCCCCAACAAGAAGAGACGATGATTTAGATGGTAATGATGAAGATGATCCGAACCTTTCGCCAAAAGATGACAACACCACAGTAAAGAGGGTTGGTATGATCTCCTTCGGTGTTAACACCATACGTGGAGGACTTGCAGGGGGTGGCTCTGAAGTGGCTGATCAAAAAGCTCATGTGGTAGAGGCCAGGTCAGTGGCCAAACTTGAAGTTATAAATCTGACGTCTTTCGATACAACGCATAAGAGATAGAAGGTGGACATGAACACTCTCATAGTTGGGTTCTCCAGACTCGGCTTCAAAGGCATATTAGACCCACATGATGACCCTTTTGTAATTACAACAAGAGTGCACGGATGCGAGGTACAGAGAATTCTCGTGGATGGGGGAAGTTCAGCAGATGTGATGTTTTGGCCCTGCTTCAAGAGCCTAGGTCTTAGCAGAGCTAGGCTGGTACCCTATCATCATTTGTTAATGGGCTTCAGCGGTGAAAAGGTCCATCCGTTGGGCATGTATGAGATGGACGTACGAATGGGTGATGAGTGGCCTAAAAGGTCAACCCGGAAGATCAATATTTTCGTTATGGATGAAAACGTCTTCTCAGCCTATAACCTCATCATAGGAAGAGCATCCCTTAAGGAGTTTGAGGCCGTGTCGTCGATGGTCCACCAGATGCTAAAATTCCTGACCCCCTATGGGGTAGGGGTAGTGTAGGGTGACCAGACCATAGCACAAGAATGCTACTTCAACTCGGCTGAAGAGAGAGAGGCCCATAAGAGAACAACTACCACTTATAACATTAACACACTTGACCATAGAGATGAAACAAAGTTAAAGAAGGGAGAGGCCGCAGAAGAGGTAGAATCCATAGTCCTCAATGAGGACGAACCGAAAAAACCCGTTCAGGTTGGCAAAGCCTTAAAAGCAGAAATCAAGGAGGAGCTGATAAACTTCTTGAGGAAGAGGCAAAGTGTCTTCGCTTGGAGTCACGCAGACATGCCCAGCATTAACCCTGAGGTTTTGTGTCACAAACTCAATGTGACTAAAGATGCTAGGTAAATCAAACAAAGACGAAGAGTTTACTCCAGGGAGAAATACGATGTCATCCGGGAAGAGGTCAAAAAATTAGAAGAGGCTGAGTTTATTAAGGAAGTCATATATTCGTAGTGGCTATTGAACGCAGTCATTGTGACCAAGGCCAATGGAAAATGGAGAATATGCATTGATTTTACTAACCTGAACAAGTCTTGCCCAAAAGATATCTATCCCTTACCTCGGATAGATCAGATGGCAGATGCTACCGCAGGACATGAGCTCATGAGCTTCATGGACATGTATTCAGGCTACAATCAGATCTTCATAGATGCTGAAGACTCAGAGAAGACAACCTTCATTACCGACAAAGGGACATATTGCTATAAGGTGATTCCCTTCTGTTTGAAAAATACATGGGCAACGTATCAACATCTTGTGAATAAGATGTTTGAAGACCAAACAGGCAAGACTATGGAGGTGTACGTAGACGATATGTTAACGAAGAGATTAAAGGCCTGCACTCATGTGGCAGACTTGGAAAAGACCTTCAATACCATGGACATGTACATAATGAAACTCAACCCCATAAAGTGTGTCTTCGGGGTAGGAGCTGGGAAGTTTCTTGGATTCATCATCAATCAAAGAGGAATAGAAGCAAACCCTGAGAAAATCAAGGCTTTGCTTGACATGAAGACACCAAAGAGTATCAAGGACGTTCAAAGGCTCACTAGAAGAGTATCCGCACTCAACAGATTTGTTTCCAGAGCAAGGGACAAGTGCCTTCCGTTCTTTAAGGTGCTCAGAAAGGCCTTCGAATGGGACGAATAGTGTGACGAGGCTTTTAACCAACTCAAGTCCTACCTTTGGCCTCCCTTGCTCTTATCTCAGCCCATAGTAGGGGAGAAATTGTATGTTTATCTAGCAGTCTCTGAATCGGCTATAAGTTCAGCCATAGTATGGGAAGACGTTGGGATCCAAAGGCCTGTATACTTCAACAGTAAGACCCTTCAAGGGTCAGAAAAAAATTATCCTCGGATGGAGAAGTTAGCCTACACCCTGATACATGCTTCGAGGAAGATGAAGACCTACTTTCAAGCCCATTCCATGGTCATCTTCACTGATTCCCCACTAAGACAGGTCCTCCACAAACCTGAGAAGTCGGGAAGATTAATGACCTGGGCCATTGAGTTGGGCAAGTATGACCTTACCTATCAGCCTAGAGTGGCCATCAAAGGGCAGGCACTCGTAGACTTCATTGCTAAGTTCACATGGGAAGAGGCTGAGGTAGAGAATAACCTAGAGACTGTAGAAGGGTAAAAACAACGTCTTTCGAGACCCGTAAGAGGTTATACCCGACGTCTTCCGAGACTCAGAAGAGGTTGTACCCAAGGGAGCCAGAAATGGAATAAATGAGAATAAGGAAGAACGGTACCTCTTCAAGCAAGGAATCATGTCAGAAGGGGGCTTCTCATCAGATAAAGACATCTGGAACCTCTTTGTTGATGGGTCTTCTTGCGACAGTGGAAGTGGTGCATGACTGATACTTTCAGCTCCAGATGGTACCAACATTGAATACGCTTTGAGGTTTAACTTCAAGGCATCAAATAATGAATCAGAATATGAGGCTATGATAGTAGGTCTCTCATTGACAAAGACTCTGGGAGTAAGATGACTTCTACTTCATAGTGACTCAAGGTTAGTTGTTAATCAAGTGTTGGGGGTGAGGCCAAGGATGAAAGGATGGCCAAATACCTTAAGAGGGTGCGAATGATACTGGAAGGTTTCGAAGAGGTAAAGATGAAGATAATACCTCGAAAAAACAATAGCCACATAGATGCATTAGCAAGGTTAGCTTCGACAATGAAGACAGACATCAGAAGAACAGTTCCAGTCGAGGTCTTGCCGAAGGCGACCATTGAAGAAGAAGAGGTTAGTAACCCTTTCCTCAATTTGAACCTAGGGGACTCATGGATGGACCCCCTTATCAGATACATCAAAGAGGGAGAGCTGCCAGAATCAACGCTAGAGAGGAGGAAATTAAGATAGAGGGCTATAAAATTCTCCATAGTAGGAGATGTCTTATATAAGAAGGGATTCATATTGCCTCTCCTCAGATGTGTTCATCCCACATAAGTTCCCCACGTCTTACAGGAGGTACATGAGGGTTCTTGATCCAGTCACATGGGAGGAAGACCCTTGGCCAAGAGAATTATTACACAGGGGTACTGGTGGCCAACCTTGGCCAAAGATGCTACAGCTTACGTGAAGAGGTGCGATAAATGTCAGCGATTATCCACTATTCCCCACCAACCTCATCAGCCTATGACGTCAATCAGTTCCCCTTGGCCATTTGTAGTATGTGGAATTGACTTAGTGGGACCACTGCCAAGAGCTGAGGCAGAGCCGATGATAATGATTATAGACCAGAAGAGCTTATAATTTTTTTAAAGGAACATCATATGTAGACACGGCCTCCCAAACACCTTCATCTCGGATAATGGAACCCAATTCAAGAACTCTTCCTTACAGAAATATTGCAAAAGAGTTGGGATAAAATAGTTTTTCTCTTCTCCTGGCCGACCTCAAGCAAACGATCAGACCGAAGTCACAAACAAAACAATCCTTCACGGAATCAAGAAGAGGTTAGAAGAAGCTAAGGGAAGATGTACTAAAGAGGTTTATGTTGTGTTGTGGGCCTACAGGACAACGACAAGGACACTGGCAATAGAAAACCCGTTCATGCTAGCACATGGCTCAGAGGCCGTCATACCAATAGAAGTGGGACTCCCTACTCATAGGGTTCAGACCTATGACCCTGATAAGAATGGGGAGGAGAGAAGGCTAGACCTAGATCTGATTGAAGAGAGAAGGGAAGATGCAGAAATCAGACAAGCATCTTACCAGCAGAGAGAAACAAAGTTCTACAATCAAAGGGTGAAATCAAGACCCATTGCCGTGGGAGACTTAGTACTGAAGAATACGTTACAAAAGGCAAACAAGCTTCACCCAAATTGTCACGGTTCCTACAAAGTAATTGAAGAGGTTGTACCCGGGACCTATAGGCTAGAAAACCTAGAAGGGGAACCTTTTTCCAATCCCTAAAATGCTGATCATCTAAAGAAGTATTACATATGATGTGGCAAGAGCTTTCATGCAAATGTATCAACTTATGAAGAGATTATTAATGAGAAGATAAGTTACAATATCAATTTTTGGTTCATTAGGCTTTAATGATAAAAATTATTCATGGGGATAACATCTTAGTTGATGACCTCATACCTTATAACATCATAATTTGGTGATGAGGTTTGAGGTAAGACATCATACTTGGATGACCTCAGACCCTTAACATCATTTATTTGGTGAAAAATATTTAGGATGATAACATCTTAGTTGATGACCTCAGACCTTATAACATCATAATGTGGTGACAAGGTCTGAGGTAAGACATCATACTTGGATGACCTCAGACCCTTATCATCATTTAATTGGTGAAAATTATTTAGGAGGATAACATCTTAGTTGATGACCTCAGACCTTATAACATCATAATTTGGTGACAAGGTCTGAGGTAAGATATCATACTTGGATAACCTCAGACCCTTAACATCATTTACTTGGTGAAAATTATTTAGGAGGATAACATCTTAGTTGATGACCTCAGACCTTATAACATCATAATGTGGTGATAAGGTCTAAGGTAAGACATCATAATTGGATGACCTCAGACCCTTAACATCATTTATTTGGTGAAAATTATTTAGGAGGATAACATCTTAGCTGATGACCTCATACCTTATAACATCATAATTTGGTGACAAGGTCTGAGGTAAGACATCATACTTGGATGACCTCAGACCCTTAACATCATTTATTTGGTGAAAATTATTTATGGGGATAACATCTTAGTTGATGACCTCAGACCCTATAACATCATAATATGGTGACAACGTCTGAGGTAAGACATCATACTTGGATGACCTCAGACCCTTAAATACCATTCATTTAGTTTAACAAAGACATCAATGTGCTGGGACTTCAGAATTGAACACATTGCATGGCAAAGAAAATCATTCAATAAACAATTCAGCAAGTGAAAAAATAAAAGCCCTCCTCAGAGGTTGACAGATTAAGTTCGGAGTTAATGTAAAGATACAAAGTAACAATGTTTATCAGAGGTTAGAACAAATCAAGAGTTACAAAAGATTGCTTAAAGCTTCACAAAAATTAAGTGTTTGCAGCCTCAGGGATAATGGCCTCGTCTGTATGTCCCTAGCCGAGGGTGGCTACTTCCACCCCGTCATCTTGGGCACCAGCATCTTCAGTCATGGTGTCTCCTTGGGGGGCAATCTAGATAGGGACATCACTTCCTTCCTCCTCAACTTCCTGCAGAGCCTGAGCAAATTTAGGGTCAGCATAAACCAAGCCGATGAAGTCAGCGGCTGTAAGGTTCCCTGATTCCTTCTTCTTCATAGCAGCCCATTTGCCAGTAGCCTTGACCCCTCTCTCCAGGTATTTAAAGACGAAACTGAAAAACTCATCAGAGACCTTGTACTCCTCCAATATCTTCTCGGAGGCATCATCCAAGGCAGCCTTGATAGCCACATTGACTTTACGTTGGAGAGAGTCAGCCTGAGCCTACAGGGCAGCGTTATGATCTTCCTTCTACTTATCCATGTCCTTTTGTATCCCCTTCATGCTGGTCTTGGCCTTCTTCAAAACAACCTTCAAACGTTCCACTTCAGCGTTCAAAGTGGCCTCAGTCTTCTCGGCCTCTCGGCCTCTCGACCCTTCTTTATCAGAGGAAGCTTTCCCAAGGTCTAGTTGACATAGTGGTGCATGGTGAGAAGACCCTGCAAGAACATGTGCAAAGATTTCAGTCTAAGGTCTAATATAAATTCAATGCCGATGTTACACTTGTATAATTTAGAAGCAAAGGTTCAAGGTCTTACTTGGATAAAATGATGGAAAGAAAATTCAGACAGTAGAGGCTTATCAAGAGAGCAGAAGAAGCTCTTATTAGACTTGGTCATGGCATTGCCAATAGCATCCAGGGCCTTCAGACTTTGGCCTATGACACTATCACCAATATTTAATTGCTCAAGACGAGCAATCAGTGCATCTTCAGAAGAAATGGGGATGGCACGGTCCCCCTTTTTGTTTCTCTTCTGCCTCTGATCCTTAGGGGAAGGGGTAGTTGGTTTCCTATTCTTGGTGGCCTCAGCCCTTGAGGTAGATGAAGGGGGAGGAGGTGCATTCAGACCAGCTTTCTCAACGAGCTTCGTTAGACTGGGGGCTGCTATCTCCCACAATTCTTCAGATATATCTTTTGGGCGCTTTGCAAAATAGAAAGGTCTGAGTTAAAAAATCAGAGATACACAAATTCAGAGGTATAACTTATTGAAATAATAAGAACTTACGAAGCTCTGTCAGAGGACTTCCCCCAAGCCCAGTCTCAGAGAGATAATAGGGGGTCATCAGGTGTTCAAATTTAACAAGCAGACCATGTTCCCCCTGATCCTGAAGGTGTTTGACCTTCTGAAGGTTGTTTTGGCTTAGCCCAGGGTCGGCTCTTGCAACTATTATCACCTTTCCCCATTTTAGGGGTATTCTCGGCTCTAGTGAGGAAGAGGGGGCATATGGACCAAATTCCCATGGTCCTGACGCAAACAAGTAGGGGGGCTTCCAATTATTGTTCGAGGTTCGGGTGATCTGAAACATCTTTTTATTTGACTTCGGAGCTAAAAAAATGATAATAGCTTGGATGATTCCTAGCAGATGAGGGGACATAGCACCCTGTGAAGACTTGGATGGGAAGGTCTGAATGATGGATAACCCTCCACAAAACAATAGCTCTAATTATCACCCTCCAGGCATTGGGTGACAACTGGGAAGGAGCTAAGTTGATATAGGCCAATATAGCCCTGATGATGGGATGAATGGGAAGACAAAATCCCAACTTTAACATCTGCTCATACAGGCAGATCTCACCATCTCGACCGTCGTAAGCTCTCTCTTCCTTCAAAGTTCTCCTGAGTTTTATAGAGGGGCTTATGGAATATAGGTATCTGAAGGACAGGAGGTTGACCTCGCTGACTGTACTCTCAATCTCGATCGCCTAAGAGGTGTCAACATCACTCTCAGCACCATCATCATCATCTAGCTCAATGTCAACTTGAGCAGATGATGGGGCATCACTTAGAAACCTCTGAGCGAACTCAACTCCTGTGACGGCCGACAAGGTAATGGCTTCAAGGATTAGTGGAACAGCCACACTTGGTCCAAAGATTTTAACCTCTGAGGAAGAGGTTGATGTACCTGAACTTTTGTGAGATGAGGCCCGACTGGAAACCTCTGCCTAATCAGGGACCTGATCTTGTTGAATTGAGAAATCTATGTCCCCTTGAAAAGAGTCCACAAACATAGGGTCTGAGGTGCATGACTCAGACATTAGTGAGGGTTCAGATGGGACCTCTTCTTGGTTAACTGGTTCGGATGATTCAGGGTATATGACCTTCAGAGGTTGTGGAAAAATAGTCCTGAGGGGGAACGCCTCTCCCCTATGAGCTTCCTCTTAGGCTCTTTCTAGTTGTCTAATTTTTTCTAAGGCCTTCTCCCTACGAGAGGGGAATTCCTTTAAGATTTGGTAAAGGGATCTGAGCATATGAGGCAAACCCTACACTTCAGACCTTTCTAAACAAATAACTTGACTTGGCTTGCCCAAGGATCAAACTAGGGTTTTGGATGAAAAATAATCAAGAACAGTTCGCCAGAAAATACATGAACTCACCGAAAAACTAATAATCTCACCGAAAACCTCTTGAAGCTCATCAAAAAATGCAAAAATAAGAGCAAGGCAAGAAAAATGAAGAAGGGATGGTAAATGGTACCTGAAGAAAAGTGGTGTGAAGGAAGGAATGGATTGCAAGGAATGACCACCCAATGCACTTCAAACCAGAGCTCTTCTAGAGAGAGAGTTGTAGAAATAGCCGAATCAGGAGAAGGAGAGAAATGAGGAAGAAAGAGAAAAAAAATAGGGTTTAAGATTAAGTATGACGGCACACGTCCCAAGTCCCATCATTGCCTTGGGAGCCCAAAAGACAACCAACATCATCAAACTTGTCAGGCACGCTATCTACTCCAGTAGTTGACACTTGTCAAGAAAGTATTAACACCTACAAAAATTCAACCTCGGATAAACATACCCCTTAGGCACCTGATCACACAGGTAACTAAGGTCCAGGGGTGATTGATACGCCCTAAATGTACCACCTCGGCTCAGAGACATCAACCTCGACCATGGAGATGGCCGATGTTGGAAGGGCCTTAGATCAATAACCAGCGGTCTCGTCCCAAGCAAGGTCGGCCATGGCTGAAGTTACTAGCAACCTTATCAAGAGAGGTCTTCATGATCCATGGGAATAGTTATTCATTAGGCATCCAGGGATGACAACCTCGGTTGGGAGTAGGCCGAGGTTACAGAAGGTATACCACCATCAAAGCCAGCTTCGACAGGGAATCAACCGATATTCCTAACATGTACCAGCTTAACCTCGGCCCAGGCCGACCTTATGACTTCACTTACCTTACCTAGGCTCCACATAAGCCGAGGTCATCAAGACTAATCTCGAATTGGATAATAACTAGACTTTACCCACCTCGTACTCTTCCAGGCTGAGGTTGTGACCAATCATAGATAGTCGAGCTCTTATGCGCGTATGTGTGGCTAAGAACACGTGTACATAAATCAGTTATAACAAATCATTCCCCTCACGTGGGGGGAATATTTCATCATTATTCTCTACATGTGACAGTAATAGATGTCTTCATCATATTGGCTAGATCAACACACACATGCTCATTGCATGCATGGGGGTACATTACACCCCCAAGTACTGTATATACTTGTCTTCTCCTTCTTGGAGAGGGATCCCCGAAATTAGAAACCCTAGATAAAACTCTGTTCAAATACACAGTAGAGAGAGAAAGGTTGAGAGATTGTATCTATGGCCATTAGAGCCCTCATACAGTGATGCACATCATACACTTGCATTGCAGACGTAGTCCTGATTGGCTGAACCAATTATATTCCGGTGTGAATTCTCTTCTCCTCACCTCCTTTTACCATATGTGTATATACCCTTATGCTGCCATTGTTAACATTGAATTGAGCTCACAAACACCTGCAAGGGTGGTGTTGTTTCCAGCATCATCAGTAACTGTCATCGTAGACATAAATGATCGGGCCACGGCATCTTGATATCCCAATTCCTTCCATTTTTCTTTCCACACCTTGGTCGTGTCATCTACTTACCAGCGGCTCAGTGCATCAGCAACTACATTAGCCTTTCTCGGGTGATAGTGTATTTCGAACTAATAATCTTTTACAAACTCAAGCCACAGGCGTTGACACATATTCAACTCTTTCTACGTGAACAAGTACTGCAGTGACTTATGGTCTGTAAATAAGCAAAACTGTTCCCCTAATAAGTAATGCCTCCAAATTTGAAGTGTAAATATGACTACTTCCAGCTCTAAATCGTGGGTGGGGTAATTCTTCTCGTGAGGCTTAAGCTTCCGGGAAGAAAAATCTATGGCCTGCTCCTCTTGCTGGAGTACTCCCCCAAGCCCCTGTAAGGATGCGTCAGTATAAACTAGATATTCCACTCCCGCCCTGGGAAGTACTAGTACGGGTGCTGAAGTCAACTTGCCCTTCAGCTCATCAAATGCCAAATTACATGCATCATCCCAAACAAATGGCATGATCTTACGAGTCAGATTTATCATAGGACCCACAATCTTCGAGAATCCCCGAATAAACCATCTTTAGTATCCGGCTAATCCCAGAAAACTCCGCACCTCTGTCGGTGTTGTGGGTTGTCCCCACTCCCTCACCGCTGACACCTTACTAGGGTCCACAAATATCCCTTTCTCTGATACAATGTGTCCCAAAAACTGTACCCCCCACTGCCAAAATTCACACTTTTCATACTTGGCATACAACTCATGCTCTCGTAAGGTCTGCAGAACCATACGTAAGTGCTCGTCATGCTCTTCCTCAGTGCGGGAATAAATCAGGATGTCATATATGAAGACAATGACAAACTGATCTTGGAACTCTCTGAATACTCTGTTCATTAAGTCCATAAATACTACTGGGGCGTTGGTCATCCCAAATGGCATAACCCTGAATTCATATGATCCATACCTCTCTAGAAAATAAATCTTAGCCACGTCTTGCTCCCTGGTGCGTAGCTGATGGTACCCGAATCTCAAGTCTATCTTCGAGAAGTGGGTCGCTCCCCTCAGCTTCTCAAACAAGTCATCGATGCGAGTCAACGGATACTTATTCCGTATCATGACTTTGTTGAGCTCTCGATAATCAATACGAAGTCGTAGGGACCCATCCCTCTTCTTTACAAATAGAACTAGGGCACCCCAAGGAGAGGTACCCCTATGGATGAAGACCTATCCCAATAACCGTTCTATCTGATCTCGTAACTCCCTCATCTCTTTCGGAGCCATACGGTAAGGCTCACGTGCTATCAGACGAGTGCCTAGTGCTAAGTCTATCACAAACTCGATCTCCCACCTCGGAGGCAACCCCGATGTATCCTGAAATACATCTGCAAACTCACAGACAATCAAAATTGAATCAAGTCCTGCAGAGGTCTCATCCTCTATATAAAATAAGTGGGTGGACGACCCTCCCTCAGAACGAGGCATCGCCACTAAGAACATCTCATAGATCGAAATGGAGAACACAATACTCCTACTGAAGCAATCAATCACGGCCCTATACTCAACTAGCCAATCCATACCAATAATGGCGTCATACTCGAACATATCTAACACTAGCATATCAGCCGGTAAAATCAAACTGCCAATCTCTATGCCTACTCCACGGCATATGAAGAAAATCATCTCCCCATTACCTAGCAGTGAGTCCACACAAGTCACCGTACTCTCTGCCGTGCTTAACAACCCAGTGGCCCGTTCAAAGCTAGTGTCTATAAAAGAGTGTGATTCCCCCGTGTCAAATAAGATATGACCCAGAGTACCATGGATAGAAAACTTACCATCCACTGCGGGTGGTGCCTGTGGAACTGCGGCCTGGTGGACGTCATAGACACGTCCATACTGCAACTGCCCCTGTTGTATCAAAACTGCGGGTAAAGCTGGAACTGGAGATGGCGCTGGTAGGGCGGTGGGAAAAATTGGTCTCTGGGGCTCCTGGTGTGTACCCTGCTGCCGAGGAGCTCTGTCCTTATCGGGGAACTCCTATTTCTTATGGCCAGTCTTACCACAAGTATAACATTTCCCAATGAAGTTTCCTCCTCTCTGCCCCTGATAGCCTCGGCTCGATTGGCCGTTACCATCTCTACCTTGGCCCTGTTGTCCTCCCTGCGATTGGCCCTGCTGCTGATTCTGTGGCTGGCCCAACTGTTGGCCGTGTGGCTGGCCCTGGTGGCCCTATCTCCAACCCCCATGACCATGCCTGAAACCTCTAGAACGAAACCTCTTAGCAGACTCCCCCTATTGGGAACCCTGCCTCTGACTCTGCTCAACTGGTACCCCACTGGCACTACCTCTGCCTATCTTTCCTAACTGGCTGGGCTCTCCCCTTCACTTGCTTCCCTTAGCATGGAAGCGGTTGTCCTGACAATGCAATAAGGCTGCATTCCGATAGTCGGTATATGAGTGTAGGGAAAAGTTACCCAATAAATGATGTCATATCCTCCAATTCAAGCCATCCATGAACATTTGAATGCGCTTCTCCTCAGTAGGCACCTCTTCCGGTACCATGTTTGTCAATCGTGTGAATTCCTCCTCGTATTCCGTAACTGTCCTTCCTTCGTGGGTGAGGTATAAAAGTTTTCACCTTATCTCAGTCTTGACGGTGGAAGGAAAGTACTTGCGGTCGAATCGCACCCAGAAATCACTGATAGTCATCAAGTCTCGCTCCTCGGTAGTAGTAGTGGACTCCCACCACTGTAAGGCTGCCCCTCTCAGCTTGAAGGTAGCCAAAACTTGCCTCTGAACCTCTGTGCACTCATACATATGAAGGTGTCGCTGTATGTCCTTCTTCCACGGACTAGCGATAACCACATCTGAACTGTCCATGAACTCTGGGGGACAAGCCCTCTAAAAGGACTCTCTAACTCTTTCCCATGCAGTGGGAAATGGATGCACTGGAACTGGTGCCACTGCTTGAACCTGGGGTGGGGCCTGCTGCACCACCGCTAAGGCTGCATTCATCGCTTGTGCAATAATCACGACAACCTCTGTTGCGTTCATTGTCCCCTAAGCCTGTACGGCCGGCTGCTCTGGTTGGGCCTGTCGGTCTCTTGGTGTACATCGAGGAGGCCTCTGAGACGGGAAAGAATATTATTAGTCCATAGTTATTACTAAATCTCGAATAGTAGAAGACGTAATCGTAAAGATATAAGATCACAACAGTCCTAAAAATAGGGCTCTATACCAAAGGACGCAAAGCTGAAAACATAGTAAGCCGTACAGATCCTAAAGGACACTAGAACCTGATGCTCTGATACCACGTGTGACACCCCGCCAAATTTATTATCGGGTGATCAGTTCTTTATAAAATTTAAAACAGAATGTTCGGTTGGTTCATTCTTAGCATCACTGTCGAAAACATAATAACTTATTTAATCACCTAATATAATTAAGCTAAGTGTCAAAACATTTTTCTTATTAATTAAAACCATTTAATTACCAAAACCAAGAAATTTAATTTGAACCATCCACGTATAATTAATTAATATAAATATTGAATCAAAATCACATGCTGAAATAGATATGACTGGATAAAACATTCCAGTTCAAAACTCGAAACCAAAACAATAGTAATCATCAACCGAAATGAAAATGAAAGAGAAATAAAGCGAACATAATCTCTGAGAGCTGTCTAAGGAATGGGCGACACATGCCCTAAAGAGAATGTCTATAAATAATGGAAATGAAATAATCGAGGCGTCTAATATAAAGACCTACATCTTCCACAACTGCTGCAGCACGCCAAGCAATGAGCACCTGATATAATACATACATATAGCAAGAGAAGGAAGAGATGCAAGAAACGGGTCAGAGCCCGATGTGTAAAAATATTTGTTTAAGCAAGTATTTAAAAAAATTACAGTTAAGCAAGTATCAAGTGCATGTTAGTTCGAACTCTCACATGAGATTCTCACCTCTCTTCTATTGTGCACGCCTAACGTGTATCTAATTTTCTCCTTAGCTATACCACCCAATATAACTAGTCTGAATTCATCCTAATAGTATTTATTCTCACTATTAGTAAACCCGTATCGCCCATACAATACGTTATCAAATTAGCCTATGTCGAATAGCTAATTAATATATTTTCCCGTTTTCATAATAAATCGATTATACTCTTAAGATTATCTTAACAAGTTTACATGCCCATCTCTACAAGCTATACACGGTAGGTTGATTTTCAAACTCATGCACATATATACATATAGTCACATCTTCCCTATATATATATATATAATATATATATATATATATATATATATATATATATATATATATATATATATATATATATATATATATATATATATATATTATAATACTGCACCCCCGGGCTATGATCCATTAGCGCACCTAACCAAAATGTTGTACCCCCGGGTTATCACCCATTAGTAAACTTATTTAAATAATCTTGTACCCCTGAGTTATCACCCATTAGTACACTTATAATTCATTCTTGTACCCCCCGGGTTATCACCCATTAGTACACTTAAAAATAAGATTCTTACACCCCCGGGTTATCACCCACTAGTGCCTTTAATAATAATAATAATAATAATAATAATAATAATAATAATAATAATAATAATAATAATAATAATAATAATAATAATAATAATAATAATAATAATAATAATAATAATAATACATAATAGGCATACACACAGCCTATTATAATTTATAGGTATTTCTCTCACCTACATATATACTTCTCTTATGTATTTTGATTTCAACATTTCGTAATACAGTTATTGAGATTATTATCCCTCTCGTAATCTCTAAGGTACATTCTCTAAGTGCCGAATTCATTAAAGTATTTAGTCGCTCATAATTTTTTCCGAAATTCTGCCTTACTTAAGTTTATTACTTCGAAATTTATCTCTCTTCCATGAACCAATAAACTCTTAACTGGATTCTAAGAAATTTCCAAAATTTCACTCTGTCGCTCGAACCAAATGACATGTCGTTTGAACGACTGTCACGTGTCGCTCGAACGACTTCGCGCTATGACAACCCGCTTATCAAAATAAGAGTTGGCCAACTCGATACTCTAATAACAATACGAATCATAGATGGAACATTTTGAGCGTCAACATAATATTATAAGTATACGAGATAACCACCCAGTCAATTTAGAAAAACGGATCGTCAAAATAATATTTCTAATTTAAAAGAAACATTTGAACTAAATAATTTACAAGAAGGTGGATACCCAAAAAGATTTATATTACAATCACAACAAGTATACAATAAGGGAATCGAATATACTGTCGTTCAACAGTCTATACAAACAATAAATAACAAGTTCAATAAGTTACATAATACATTTCATTATATAATTACAAAAGCTTTGGGCCACACGTCCGAAAAAATGACCCGATCATAACTAGTGTACAAAAATAGAGGCGCCTAATAAAATATCCTGTAATCGTCCGCAAAGTAATTACAGCTCCAAAACACCGGAATAGAAAAAGTCAGAACGGGCGTCCTTGCGGTGGGGTGCCTGAGAATGAACAATTCATGCAAGACAAGAAATGTTAACGGGTCCGGGCCCGGCTTTATAAAATCACCATGTGAATAAAATGCAAGATAGATATGAGCAATTTATCACCATTAATAATGACAAGAATCTATATACTAAATCTAAAACATAAACTAAAACCATACAGATGATCATACATTTAATTCAACTATACCAAAGGATGATAATAAGTACCATCAACTAAGGATCACCATCAATTTACCTTGTTTCCTTTTATTTGTTTCTTATCTCAATTAGGAAACATATTCAGAGCCCATTAATTTCTCAGAGCACAATATCATTCATCAAGTCCCACTTGAATAAGAATAGTTATATTCAATTACATATAACGATTCTAAGACCGTCCTTTCCAGTTTCCCCACTGGACGCGCCCCTAAATATCTATCATCCTCTAGGGCCTATCAAACAAGACAACTGGGTATCCTAATGCAACATCGAGAAGTGGCCGTACACCTTCGATAGTGAGTCATAACCTCACCCGGAATTACTTCACTTCGAACAATAAATACATAATACATAATAACCGGTCCTATGGTCGAGGACTTTATTCGCCCGTCATTCATTAGCCAATGGACTTCACCTCATGCGCGTGCTTCCTTTATGATAGCATTTAGAGAGGTGTGTTTATGTCAATTATCATTTATAATGTTAAGTCTCATTTTCGAAATGTACTTCAAATTTTATTCCAGATCCATACGCATTGAATATCTTCATAAATTCTCAACATATAAATACTCTCAAAATAAATACCATTGAATAATATACCTTCTACCATCCCTTATGAAAAGGTGTTATTCCCTCCAATCCTAGAAATCCACATTAAGTCATTATAATCCTTCCTAGGTCTAATCTATTACATTCTATAAGAGAATCATTTATTTCTCTCTTAATAACCTAACCACTTTTCCTAACTTAAAACCCCAACTCTCATTCTAACTTAGAATTCTAGATACACCCTAACTAAACTCTAATACTCTAGTTTTGCTTCATTCAAGAAGGTTCCTAAGTCCCTGTCTTAAGATAAAGGGGATAAAAGACATTTAGGATTTGAGGGTGAAAAACAGGGGACCGGTCGACCGGTCAAGAGATCGCGGTCGACCACATCTCAAAGTTTTTGCCTAAGAAGAAATGCAGAAAGCTGAATTTGAAGCGGCCGGTCGACCGGTATTGAAACCGCGGTCGACCGCGCACAAAATTTATACTTATGTGCGAAAGCAGTAGGCTCTCCCCCGAAGGCCCGGTCGACCGCGCTTAGCAGACCTAAAAATCCTCCTTCTTCTACAGAGCTAAAACCAAAGCCTAACTTCTTTATTCTTACCTCTCTCACCTTATCACCCACATATAACATGCCTATAACAATTCTAAACCTCAACAAACAAACTTAACCCATTATTCCTACATACAACAAGATCTAGTGATTTAAACATCAATACATGTATCAAAACCTAAGATTTTCCCAAATCTTCCCGTTATACAACTACCATTGCAATTTATCCACAAGAAGTCATATGTTTGCAAGTAAAAACTTTCCTTAGGGTTGTAATCTCGGATTGCCTTCCGGTAGCAACAAATCCAAAGCCCAAATCTTCAATTTTCTTTTTTTTTCTCTCTTTTCTCCACCTCTCTCTCTCTCTCTCTCTCTCTCTCTCTTCTCTAGGGTTTGAAATGTGTATTGGAAGAAATAAAAGAGGGTTGGAAGACTTATACGGGTCTCTAACCTTAATTCATAACTCTAAATGTAAATATACCATTAAAATTACTCGTAACCACATATTTAAGTTATAACCAGTTAAAAGTGCCCGGAACCCAAAAATATAATATGGCACTTATTTTGACTATCTCGACTATTCTAGGACTAATTACGCCCTCTAAATTAGCATTTGAAAATTTTATAAATCATTTCAAGTTTCGGCTCTGATTAAACCATAAATGTCGTTTAAAGCATGCGACACTATAAAACGCAACATGATGATATTTACATTCACATATAGTAAATATGAAACAATGTAGTAAATATTATCTTTTCTTACTTAGTTAATATTTAGTCCATTACCCAAAATTTTATATAATTACTTCACACAGTAAATTAATATAAAATACTTATTCAAAAGAGAGGGTTATTACATACTCCCCCCCTTATGAGGGAATTTCCCCCCCCAAAATTCAGGCGTACCTTGCAAAAAGAGATGTGGATATTTCTCCCGCATAACATCCTCATGCTCCCACGTAGATTCCTCGACGTTATGATGACCTCATTGGACCCGAACCAATGGTACCACTCTAGATCGTAATTGGTTGTTCCTCATATGAAATGTCGTGTTGCAATTCGATGTCATCTAGAAGAATATGCCAGTGAGCTCCTTCGCACCTCTTGTACTTTTTCAATGATGAAACATGGAAGACATCAAGAATTTACTGTAGGTGCTCGGGCAAAGCAAGTTGATACGCTACCGGTCCTACTTTAGCAATTATGGGAAAAGGACCAACGTAGCGCGACGAAAGCTTTCCTTTCTTCCCAAAGCGCATAATACCTTTCATTGGCGACACTCGCACCAAAACTTGATCTCCAACTTCTAGCTCCACATGCCTTCTATTCGCATCGGCATAACTCTTTTTACGATATTGAGCTATTCAGATGCCATTTCGAATGAGTTCAATCTTCGAAGAAGTGTCTTAGATCATTTCAGGTCTAAGAAATTTGTTATCTCCCACCTCCAACCAACAAGTGGGCGATCTACAAGGCTGGTCATACAAGGCTTCATAGGGTGGCATCCCGATGGTGAATTGATACAAATTATTATAAGCAAACTCAACCAAAGGGAGATATTTAATCCTAACCACCTTAGAAATCAAACACACACATTCGGAGCATATCCTCCAACATTTGGTTGACCCTTTATGTGTGCCCATCTGTTTGAGGATGGTAAGAGGTACTCAACTTCAATTCAGTTCCCATAGCTTCTTAGAAAATTCGCCAAAAATGGGAAACAAAAATCTTATCTCTACCGGATACTCTGTCTATGGGCACCCCATGGAGTCTAACAATCTCTGCAATGAACAACCGGGCATAACGACCAGTATTGTAGTCGGTACGAATCGGTAAGAAATGGGCTGATTTAGTCAAGCGATCAATAATAACCCAGATGGAATCATGACCACTTTGTGACGTTGGCAAGCCCATGATGAAATCCATCGATATGCTCTCCCACTTCCAAACCAGAATCTCCAAGGGTTGCAACAATCCCGTCGGTCTTTGGTGATGTATCTTAACCAATTGACAAGTAGTACATTGGGAAACGAACTCAAAAATATCCCGCTTCATGCCCGCCCACCAGTATTGACGGCGCATGTCTTGGTACATTTTGTCATTACTGAGATGTACTGCAAATTTGGAACCACGAGATTCCATCTTTACTGCCCGCCTTAAGTCCCCATCGTCCGAAACCACAAGTCTCACGTGGAAACGTAACCCGCCCTCCGAACTTATAAAGTAGGATTCCATTCCCCCGGCTAATAATTGGCGTATACGGTCCTGACAGCCTTTGTCTCTACCTTGAGCTTCTACAACCCTCGCCACTATAGTAGGTGTAATGGTCAACACTGACATAAACGCCCTAGAAACATCGTCCTCCTGACTAAGCTCCTTACATTTAGCTTTCCATACCGAAGCTAACTCCCCCTCGGGCTTCCTACTCAAAGAATCCGCAACTACATTCACCTTGCCTGGGTGATAGTGTATGTTAAATTAATAATCCTTCACAAACTCCAACCAACAACGTTGTCGCATATTTAAATCCTTCTGTTAAAATAGAAACTGCAACAATTTATGGTCCATGAAAAGGTTAAATTTCTCCCCCAGGATGTAATGTCTCCAAATCTTCAAAGAAAAAACCACAACTGCGAGTTCCAAGTCATGAACCGGGTAATTCTTCTCATGTGGAGTTATCTTGCGGGAAGCATAAGCAATAGCTCGCTGTTCCTGCTACAACACTCCACCCAACCCTTGCAATGAAGCATCTATAAAGACTAAATATTCCAATCCTGGCCTTGGTAATGAGAGGACTGGAGCAGAAGTCAATCTCTCCTTCAGCTCATCAAAATCAGACTGACAAAAATCATCCCACACAAACCTCACCCCTTTCCGGGTTAAATTTTCAAAGGGCTAGCAATTTTAGAAAAACCCTTGATAAAACGGCGATAATAACCAGCCAAACCCAAAAAACTACCAATCTCGGTAGGTGTCGTGGGCTGACCCCATTCCCTCACCGCAACCACTTTACTAGGTTCTACTGAAATGCCCTGGGCTGTCACAATGTAACCCAAAAACTATACTTCCTGCAACCAAAAACTACACTTTTTGAACTTAGCATACAATTGATGATCCCTCAACATCTACAGGACCAACCGTAAATGAGTAGCATGATCCGCTTCTGTTTTGGAATACACTAGGATGTCATCAATGAATACTATAAGAAACTGGTCGAGGAAGTCTTGGAACACCCTATTCATAAGGTCCATAAAAACTGCGGGGGCATTGGTTAGCCCAAAAGGCATAGCCAAAAATTCGCAGGACCCATATCTCGTTAGGAAAGCGGTTTTGGATACATCCTACTCCTTTATTCTCAACTGATGATACCCCGTCCTCAAATCAATTTTAGAGAAGTACAAATCTCCCCTAAGTTGATAAAACAAATCGTCAATCCGAGGTAAAGGGTATTTGTTCCTGATGGTAACTTTATTCAACTCTCGGTAATCTACACATAACCGGAGAGAACTGTCCCTTTTCTTCACAAGTAACACCGGAGCGCCCCACGACGACGTACTGCGCCTAATGAATCCCTATTCCAACAACTTTTGAATATGGTCTCTTAACTTCCGCATCTCAACAGGAGCCATTCGATAAGCAGCTCTCACGATTGATCGCGTCCCCGGCGCTAAATCAATTACGAACTCAATCTCCTTATTCGGAGGCAAACTCGGTATTTCCCGAAAGACCTCCTCGAGTTCCCTAACAACTGGAATTGAATCTAAGGAAACGAATACATCTCGATAAGTATCCTCCGCGATACAGTACAAGTAAGTGCTAGTACATCCTTCCATACAAGGCATGACCACTAAAAACATTTCTTGCACCGGAATGGAAAAAACTATACTCTTCCCATAGCAATTAACTATCGCGCGATATTTTACTAGCCAATCCATTCCTAGGATTACATCATACCCGACCATATCAAGGACGAGCAAATCGGCCTCAAAACACAAGTTGCCAAGAGTTATTCCTACTTGTTTACAAACAAAGAAAATAAGTGACCCATCTCCCATAGAAGATTCAACACTCGTGAAAGTACTCTCTACAGACTTAATTAACTCTGTAGACTGAGCAAAACTTCTAGAAATGAACGAGTGTGTCACACCCGTATCAAATAATACATGACCCATGTGTCCCTGAATGAGAAACTTACCCTCAATTGGTGGCGGTGCTGGAGGGGCCGGAGGAAGCATAGCATCCTGTATGTGATAAACACGCCCATATTGTCACTGTCCCTATTGTGGAGGGACAACTGGGTTGGGTACTTGTGGAGGGAACTGGACATGTGGCTATTATGGAACCCTAGAAAGCTGTCCCCCAACCAACTGTGGACATGCCTTCTTGAAATGACCCGCCTCTCCACATAAGAAGCATCGACCCGCCATATTCTCTTGATTTTGGCCCCGGTTATTTCAAAACTTCCCGAAACCTTGGCCCTGATGGCCTCTACCTCCATTTCCACCCTGACCTGCTTGTTGCTGTTGTGGGCCACCTTGACCCTGCCTAGTATTACTGCCACCAACATTAAACCCACCAAAACGTTGCCTTTTTGACAAGTCCCCTTACTTGGGATCCCTTTCTTTTTGTTTATTTCCTGAAGATTGGGATGAGGGTAGTGCTCCTCCTATCCCATTACCTCCGAGTTTTCCCGCTTGCCCCACAACCGAAGCCTTCTTACCAGGTTATACATACAACTGATGTTCTTGACAATGGAGTAACGCCGCATTCATTACATCCCCAAAAGTCTGCAAAGCTGGTTGCCCAGCCAATGTTGTCTTATCCGCCAATGTACACCTCACATGAACTTAGATATTTTCCTCTCCTCCGGAGTCACCTCGTCCAGAACAAAACTTGCTAACCGAGTAAATTCCTCTTTGTACTCCGCAACTGAACGCTCACCTTGCACCACATCTTGCAGTCTTCTTCTCATCTCCCTTTGAACAGCGGGAGGAAAATACTTCCTACCAAACAACACCAAAAAATCATTAATAGTCAAAGTATCTCTCTGCTCCGAAGTAGTCATTAATTCCCACCAATGCAATGCAGTTCCAACGAGTTTAAATGTAGCAAGAATTTGTTTTCTTTCCTCGCTACACTCCGCCATGCGCAAATGGCGTTGCATATCCTTTTTCCACTGATTTGATACTATAACATCAGACCCTCCTTGGAATTCTGGAGGATGGCCCTTTAAAAAGGATTCTCTAAACCTTTCCCACAGAGAAGGTCCTGCAGGAGCTTGTGCTTCTTGAGCGCGTGGTGGTTGGGATTATGGCAATTGCTGAACCACAGCAGTCATAGCAGCATTAACCGCTTGGGACATAATATTGGACACTTCAGATGCACTTATCGTTCCTGGCGGCGGTGGTGGAGGACCAAAATCTTCTTTTACGACTCTATTTCTTCTAGCAGGGCGACCTCTCTTAGGAGGCATCTGAGATGAAGAAATAACTGAGTTAGAATACTATTTAAAAACAATCAATTTTGCAGAGGATCGCAATTATAGGAAAACAAAGCAGTCCTAACATTAAGGCTCTATATCAAAGAACACTACAGTAGAACTTGACAAGTCCGCATAGATCCTAAAGATTCTAGAACCTGATGCTCTGATACCATCTGTGACAACCCGCTTATTAAAATAAGAGGTGGCCAACCCGATACTCTAATAACAACATGAATCATAGATGGAACATTCTCATCATCAACATAATACAATAAGTATACGAGATAAGCACCCACTCATTTTAGAAAAACGGATCTTCAAAATAATATTTTTAATTTAAAATAAATATTTGAACTAAATAATTTACAAGAAGGTGGATACCCAAAAATATTTATATTACAATCACAACAAGTATACAATAAGGGAACCGGATATGCTGTCGGTCAACAGCCTATACAAACCATAAATAACGAGTTCATTAAGCTACATAATACATTTCATTATACAATTACAAAAGCTTTGGGCCACACGCCCGAATGAATGACCCGATCATAACTAGTGTACAATAATATAGGCGCCTAACAAAATATCCCGTAATCATCCACAAAGTAATTACAACTCCAAAACACCAGAATAGGAAAGTCAGAACGGGCGTCCTTACGGCGGGGCGCCTGAGTGAATGAACAATTCATGAAAGACAAGAAATATTAACGGGTCAGGGCCCGATTTCATATAATCACCATGTGAATAAAATGCAAGATAGATATGAGCAATTTATCACCATAAATAATAACAAGAATATATATACTAAATCTAGAACATAAACTAAAACCATACAGATGATCATACATTTAATTCAACTATACCAGAGGATGAGAATAAGTACCATCAACTAAGAATCATCATCAATTTAACTTGTTTCCTTTTATTTGTTCCTTATCTCAATTAGGAAACATATTAATAGCCCATTAATTTCTCCAAGCACAATATTAGTCATCAAGTCCCACTTGAATAAGAATAGTTATATTCAATTACATATAATGATTCTAATACCGTCCTTCCGAGTTTCTCCACTGGGCATGCCCCGAAATAGCTATCATCTTCCAGGGCTTATCAAACAAGACAACCTGGGCATCCTAACGTAACGTTGGGAAGTGGCCATACACCTTCGACAGTGAGTCATAGCCACACCCGAAATTACCTCACTTCGAACAATAAATACATAATACATAATAACTAGTCCTATGGTCGAGGACTATATTCTCTTTGCATTCACTAGTCAGCGAACTTCACCTCATGCGCGTGCTTCCCTTATGATAGAATTTAGAGAGGTGTGTTTATGTAAATTATCATTTATAATTTTAAGTCTCATTTCTGAAATGTACTTCACATTTTATCCGTATCCATAAGCGTTGAATATCTTCATAAATTCTCAACATATAATTACTCTCAAAATAAATACCCTTGAATAATATACCTTCTACCATCCCTTATGAAAAGATGTTATTCCCTCCAATCCTAGAAATCCACATTAAGTCATTCTAATCCTTCCTAGGTCTAATCTATTACATTCTATAAGAGAATCATTTATTTCTCGCTAAATAACCTAAGCACTTTCTCTAAGTTAAACCCCAACTCTCATTCTAACTTAAAATTCTAGATACACCCTAACTAGACTCTAATACTCTAGTTTTACTTCATTCAAGAAGGTTCCTAAGTCCCTATCTTAAGACAAAGGGGCTAAAAGAACTTTAGGATTTGAGGATGAAAAACAGGGGACCGGTCGAGACCGCGGTCGACCGCATCTCAAAGATTTTGCCTAAGAAGAAATGCAGAAAGCTGAATTCGGTAGGGCCGGTAGATCTGTCCTGAAACCGCGGTCGACCGCACACAAAATTTATACTTATGTGGGAAAGCAGTAGGCTCTCCCCCGAAGACCCGGTCGACCGCGCTTAGCAGACCTAAAAATCCTCCTTCTTCTACAAAGCTAAAACCAAAGCCTAACTTCTTTATTCTTACATTTCTTACCTTATCACCCACATCTAACATGCCTACAACAATTATAAACCTCAACAAACCAACTTAACCCATTAAATGCTACATACAACAAGATCTAGTGATTTAAACATCAATACATGTATCAAAACCTAAGATCTTCCTAAATCTTCCCATTATACAACTACCATTGCAATTTATCCACAAGAAATCATATTATTGCAAGTAAAAACTTACCTTAGGGTTGTAGTCTCGGATTTCCTTCCGGTAGCAACAAATCCAAAGCCCAAATCCTCAATTTTCTTCTTTTTCTCTCTTTTCTCCAAACCTCTCTCTCTCTCTCTCTCTCTCTCTCCTCTAAGGTTTGAAATGTGTATTGGAAGAAATAAAAGAGGGTTGGAAGGCTTATATGGGTCTCTAACCTTAATTCCTAACTCTAAACGTAAATATACCATTAAAATGACTCATAACCACATATTTAAGTTATAACCAGTTAAAAGTGCCCGAAACCCAAAAATACAATATGGCACTTATTTTGACTATCTCGACTATTCTGGGACTAACTACGACCTCTAAATTAGCATTTGGAAATTTTATAAATCATTTCAAGTTTCGGCTCCGATTAAACCATAAATGTCATTTAAAGCATGCGACACTATAAAACGCAACATGATGATATTTACATTCACATACAGTAAATATGCAACAATATAGTAAATATTATATTTTCTTACTTAGTTAATATTTACTTCATTACCCAAAATTTTATATAATCACTTCACACGGTAAATTAACATAAAATACTTATTCAAAAGAGAGGGTTATTACACGCGCGAGATGCAATCTCGCTCGAACGACTTCGAGCGACTTCGCGCAAGATTGCACTGTTCGTCTTCTACCCAGATTTTTCAACGTTTTCCGACCATTTTAAACCTAAAACCTCTAATTCAACACCCCAAACTTCAAACAAACAGTTCTAATTCGAATTCCATCAATAATATATGAATTCTAACATCCTAGAATCATCAATTCATTACAAATCATCCATGAATCCTGAAATCCCCAATTTAATTTATCAAAACCCTAGTTCTTCAAATTCATATTCAAGAACCCTTAATTTCCAGATTTGTTCTACACATAGGTTCCTGAAAACGTGATTTCTAGTCTACATAAACGAAGGGTTTCAATTTAAAAAATCTCAGAATCAATTTACCTATCCAAGTTCCTCAATGTCATTATTTGTATGAACTAAAACATATTTCTAACAGTCCTATACTAACATGAGTATAATAAATACTAAAATACAACAAGTTATAAACACTTGCCTTGAATTAGTCATCTGATTTCTTGACGTTTTTGGTATGGGTGTGTTCCCCTTGTCCCGATCTACGCGATGGTGATGGTGGTTGTGCAAGGTGGTGTCAAATTGGCCATCTTCTCTTTGAAATAGCTCTCCCTCACACTTCATATGGCCGTTCTTACTTCCTGTAGCTTTATAACCCTAATGGACTTTCTTTGGCTGATAATTTAACTCTTAATTTTCGTCCATTAATTAGGCCTAAAAATCCAATTTACCATAATGCCCTCTCGGGGTGCCGGTTAAGCATAAAATTGCCCCGGGACCCAAACTAAACATCCGGGTATACTATTTCGCCTATCTCGACCCTTCCGAACTCAACAGTACACTCGAAATGACCATACGAGTGTGACAACCTGCCTAATTAAATACTGGGTGATCAGTCCTTTATTAAATTATAATCAAGGTGAACGGTCGGTTCATTCTTAGCATCATTGTCGTAAAATAACTTTAGCAATTTAAACACCCTAAATAATTAAGCTAAGTGTCAAAACCATTTTAGACATTACTTTCCAAATTTTATTTTATAAACCAATATTTAAAACTTTACATAATTCATAGATAAAGAATCACACAACAACTATCCTGGAACATATAATCCAAATAATTAAACATTCAACTAATCGATTCCAACATTAAAACTTAAAGGAAAATATCCTGATAGTAATAAATGACAAAGTGTAAATACTAGAAATAAATGAATCACAATATCCAATAAAATAACTGAATGATGGAAAAAGGGCGACACATGCCCAACTAGATAAAATAAATGCTAGGAGTGGAATCAAGAAATGAGGTCGTCTAAGCAAGAGGCCTGCAACTCCCACCTAAGCTACAACGCGTTCCTTCCAAAGGATCCTATGCAAGATGCCCCTGTGGCTGGGCACCTGTAATATATACATATATATACAAGAGAGAAAAGAAAATGGAAACGGGCCAGAGCCCGATTGTAAAAACGATTTAAAATTAGTTTAGCAAGTATTTAAAATGTGTACTGGCCAATGCAACAACATATTAGTGCGGCACTCCCTTGAGAAATTCTCACCTCTCTTCTAATGTGCACGCCTATCGCACTAACCTTCCCAATGGTTTAACTTATCTTATCTTAGGTTGCTCGTAAGATTAAACTGACAAATTCAATTATTTAAGAGGTTAATTCCATTTGACAACAAGTTCTCATTTAAACCTTATTTGCTAATAAAGTTTCTCCGTAACATATTATACTTTTCAAACACATATTCCCCAATTGAAATAATTTTTCATTTCTTACTTACCATAAACACAGTAAGTAGTTCCCAAATTCCAGATTTAAATATATATATTAAATACTCATATAATATATATATATTCTAACAACACCCCACATAATAATTATGGTGCGGGAATACTCTGCTATCCAGTCCCCGTATCGCTCGTACTAAGGGAAATACAAGTTCGAATCACCCTCGAACAAAATTAGCACAAACACAAACAATATTGAGGCGAAGCATAGATTCCAGGTCTCTAAAAGGTCATCACATGCCCCCACGTCTCTTAGGACCGTATGACTATCGATCCGATAGCCTGTAACAAAGGATTTCTATCTTCTAGGGTACGAGTGAATATCCCCCATAACGGTCCCATCGAGATAAGACCGTCCCAGCGCGGTAACCTCAGGGATAGAAAGTAGCGCGGGCATGATATTTACACGTATATAGTATATGCATAAACACAGTCATATAAATATACTACTATTACCATATCAAGTTTAGGTACCTACTCACGACCCATAATTATGACATTTGTACTTATTACTCGTTATTTAGTTATCATGTATGACGTTTGCCTCTTATCTTAATTTGTGGGGTTATCCCAACTTATCAAGTGACACTCGTGGATTTCTATACTCCCAAGTGTAACTTCAGTAGGTAACTCATTTATTTTCAAACGTAACTACCTTACGCATCTCCCCCTTTAATACATAGTTCCATCGTCCCTTATATGTAAACATCCCGAAAAATGTAAATCTCGTCTTACATTAAAGGCCTTCTATTTTTAATAAGTCCTACTGGTCTTCTTTATCTCCCAAAATATTTTAATAAGGATGTACAAAGATTATTTCTCATTTAAATTGAATTCAACCATTTAGAAGGGGAAATATGAGTCTGCCAGGAGGGATCGATCGATCAATGGCAGGAGCTCGATCGATCGATCAAATAGGTATAGCGAATCTGCAGAATATCAGTTACGGGTTCTATCATCCAACATCATCAAAATCCAAATTTTTAACTCCCAAACTCCAATAAATTTGTACTACAAACATCATAAACCCAAATTAACGATATTCTACGTAAGGCATGCGAGTTTTCATCAATATTCATGGATTAAAACGGCCAAAACTTATATAATTCTCATGAACCCTAAAAATTCCTTTAACTTGATTCAAATCATTCTTTTTCTAGAGTTTCTACTTCTAATCCATCGTTAAACCTCTACATGTGAAAAGGATTTCCAAATTATTGTTTATATCACTATAACATGCAATTTCTAATCTCCAACATGGGTTTTCTTTTATAGAAACTCATCCTAATCAACCCTAAACTAACATGAATGAAGCATTAACGAAATTTAGCAAGATAAATACTTGCCTGAAGATTTTTGTTTCTGATTTACGGCTGAAATCAGTGTGGTGGTGATCCTTATTACGCGATCTATCGTTTGGCAGCGACGGCGGCGCAAATGGAGGAGTTCTTGTCCTAGAACTCTTTGGCAAGCTCCCTCCTTCCTTCTCCAATGGACGTCTCTTGTTTTTAGTTGAGTTAACCCTAGAAGGCAACCCTAAGCATCTGATATAACCTTACAATTTTCGTGGGTTTCCAGGCCTAAAAATGTAAAATGTCCAAAATGCCCTCCCGGGGGTATTAATTAGGCCTAAAAATGCCCCGAGACCCAAACTAAACCCCCGGGTACATTATTTTGACTATCTCAACCCTTTCGAACACTTTGGTGCGCTCGAAATGACCATACGGATGAATTATAATTTATTCACTTTTTATTAGTCAACATTGAGTCCCGACAGGACACGGGCGCGTCCCGACCTAAATTTTCAAAATTGTCATTTTATTCACTCGTGACATTTAATAGAACCAATATTATTTATTACTTTACTCATTAGTAATATTCAATAATTTTCCAATGATTACTAACTCTCGTCACGTTAGGAATTATAAAAAAAAGAATTAATTTCCGAATTTATATTAAATTAATAACTCACATTAAATTTAATAAATCCTCAAATTTAGAAAGAATAAAGATACGGGGTATTACATACTTCCCCCCTAATAACGTAATTTCATCCCTAAATTCAAAAAATAACGCATACCTGGTAAGAATAAATCTGGGTATCTCTTGCGCATATCTGCCTCGCACTCCCAGGTGGATTCCTCCACATTATGATGCTCCCACTGGACCCGTACAAGTGGAACTACCTTTGACCTCAATCTCCTTTCGCTATGGTCTAGGATAGCCACTGGACTCTCCTCATAAGAGCTGTCAGGCTGTAAGTCTATTTCTTCTATCGCGATGTGGGTGTGAGCCATATCATCCCCAAGGTATCGTCTCAATGACGAGATGTGGAATACATCGTGGATGCGATATAAATGCTCTGGCAGTCCCAATCTATATGCTACCGGCCCAATCCTATCAATAATGGGAAATGGTCCCACGTACCTCGGGGCCAATTTCCCTTTCTTCCCGAATCTCATCACTCCTTTCATAGGAGATACACGTAGTAATACTTGGTCCCCCACATTAAACTCTTGGAAGGACCATTTCGCATCGGCGTAGCTTTTCTGCCTGTCCTGGGCTACTCGAATGCGACTCCTGATAATCTCAATCCTAGCGGAGGTTTCCTGAATCACCTCTGGTGCGAGCAACTTGTTATCCCCCACCTCTAGCCAACACGTTGGGGAACGACAAGGCCTGCCATACAAAGCCTCGAATGGAGCCATGTCAATCGTGAACTGATAAGAGTTATTATAAGGGAACTCTACCAGTGGAAGATGTGACTCCCAACCTGCTCCAAAATCAAGGACACACATGCGTAGCATATCCTCCAACATCTGATTAGTACACTCTACTTGTCCATCTGTCTATGGGTGATAAGCTGAACTCAACCTCAACTCTGTACCCATAGCCTCCTGAAAGGTCTCCCAGAAACGCGACACGAAAATCTTGTCTCTATCTGACACAATATTCTGGGGCACCCCATGTAATCTGACAATCTCAGCAATGAACAACTGAGCATACTGACCCATGGTATAGTCTGTCCGCACCGACAAAAAATGAGCCACCTTGGTCAAACGGTCCACAATTACCCAGATGGATTCGTAGCCCCGTTGTGATGTAGGCAACCCTATAATAAAATCCATGGAAATACTCTCCCACTTCCACGTGGGTATTTCTAATGGCTGAAGTAACCCTGACGGTTTCTGATGGTCCACCTTTACCAACTGGTAGGTAAAACACTTGGACACGAAATCAATGATGTCCTTTTTCATCCCACTCCACAAGTATTACCGTCTCATATCCT
Organism: Sambucus nigra; assembly: GCA_949130495.1. Lineage (NCBI taxonomy): Eukaryota > Viridiplantae > Streptophyta > Magnoliopsida > Dipsacales > Adoxaceae > Sambucus > Sambucus nigra. Next base: position 65,211,054 of record OX422220.1, read on the forward strand.
GGTACATCTTATCTCCCCCAGGATGTACTACAAATCGGGACCCGTGAGACTGGGTCATCACTGCATGACGAAAGTCTGCTCCTTCTGGGACCACAAATCTCCCATTAAACCTCAAACCCCCATCAGAACTAACAGAATAGGACTCAACACCCTCGGCTAAAAGTCGTACAATCTTCTCCTGGCAAAATGGGTCTGTGGTCTGCGCCTGTGTCACCCTCGTATCAATCTCGGGTGTCACTGTCATGACAGATATGAAGGAACGGGCTACTGCATCCTGGTGACCCAACTCTTTCCACTTTACTTTCCAGACGTCCTCTACATTGTCTACCGGCCTACGGCTCAACGCATCGGCAACTACGTTGGCCTTCCCCGAATGGTACTGTATGTCGAACTGATAGTCTTTCACAAACTCTAACCACCCGCGCTGATGCATATTCAGCTCTCGCTGAGTGAACATGTACTGCAGTGACTTGTGGTCTGTGAATAAGCGAAATTTATCCCCTAATAAATAGTGTCTCCTTATCATCAACGCAAAAACAACCGCTGCTAACTCTAGGTCGTGTGTGGGGTAATTCTTCTCGTGCGGCTTAAGCTTACGGGAGGCAAAATCTATAGCCTTCTCCTCCTGCTGAAGTACTCCCCCAAGTCCCCGTAAAGAGGCATCGGTGTAAACCAGGTACTCCACGCCCGTCTTAGGTAAAGCAAGGACCGGTGCTGAAGTAAGATTGTCTTTCAGCTCATCGAAAGCTAATTGACAAGCATCGCCCCAAACATATGGTACCCCCTTACGAGTCAGGTTCGTCAATGGAGTCGCTATTTTGGAGAACCCCCGAATGAATCTCCTGTAGTATCCGGCTAATCCTAAGAAACTACGTACTTACATCGGTGTTGTGGGCTGTCCCCACTCCCTCACCGCTGATACTTTACTCGGGTCAACTACTATCCCTTGTTTAGAGACAACATGTCCCAAGAACTGCACTTCACGTAACTAGAACCCGCACTTATCGTACTTAGCATACAGCTGATGCTCTCGTAGAGTCTGAAGAACCTTCTTGAAGTGCTCGACATGCTCCTCCTCAGAGTGTGAATATATCAGGATGTCATCTATGAAGACGATGACAAACTGATCAAAGAACTCTCTGAACATTCGGTTCATCAAGTCCATGAATACGGCTGGAGCATTTATGAGTCCAAACGGCATCACTCTGAACTCATAGGACCCATATCTCGTCATGAAAGCAGTCTTTGAAACATCTTGCTCCCTAATACGTAGCTGATGGTACCCTGACCTCAGATCTATCCTTGAAAAGAAAGTTGCTCCCCTTAGCTGGTCGAATAGATCATCGATTCGCGGCAACGGATACTTATTCCGTATCGTGACCTTGTTCAACTCCCACTAGTCCACACATAGCCTCAGTGAGTCATCTCTCTTTTTCACAAACAAAATTGGAGTGCCCCAAGGTGAGGTACTCCTACGAATGAAGCCCTGACCTAACAGCTGCTCTATCTGATCTCGTAACTCTCGCATCTCCGTCGGAGCCATACGATATGGAGCGCGTACTATAGGTAGAGTATCCGGTAATAAATTTGTGACAAAATATATCTATCGACTGGGGGGTAGGCCTGGTATCTCCTGAAATACATCGGAATACTCACGAACAACTAGGATCGAGTCTAAGGGAATCACAACCTCCTTAGAGGTATCCTTCTCTATGTAATACAAATGAGTGGTCGAGCCTCCCCCTGGGCGAGGCATCGCCACTACAAACATCTCTTGCCCCGGAATGGCAAAGACAATACTCCCACCAAAACAATCTATCATGGCTCTGTAAGCTCCGAGCCAATCAATATCGATAATAACGTTGTGCTCATGCATATCTAAGACTAACATGTCTGCTAGTAATACCAAGCTACCAATATCTACCCCCACACCCCGATATATAAAGAAAATTAGTGATCCATTCCCCAGTGGTGAGTCTATGCACGTTACAGTGCTCTCTGCTGTGGCTAATAACCATAAGGCCTTCGCAAAATGGGTAGCTATAAAACAGTGCGTCGCCCAAGCATTAAATAAAACCCGACCCATAGTATCATGGATAGGAAATATAACCTTAATTGCGGGTGGTGCCTATGGAGATGATGCCTGGTGGACGTTATAGACACGTCCGTACTGTAACTGTCCCTACTGTACTGGAGCGGCTGGAATGGATGGTAGGGCTGGTACCTGAGCTGGTGTTGGGATGGTAGCTGGAAAAAGTGGCCTATGTGTCCCATTATGGGCACCCTGCTGCTGTGGGGCCCCAGCACCCTCTGGACAATCCTGGCGCTTATGGCCATTCTTGCCGCACACGAAACATCGGCCCCTGAAATTTCCTCCCCTCTGACCCTACTGACCAGGGCCCTGTTGGCCCTCCTGCTGACCCTGCTACTGGCGGTGTTGGCCTTGCTGGCCCTGCTGACCCTGCCTAAATCCCCCAAATCCCTGCCTAGAATCACCTGATCGGAACCGCTTGGAAGGGTCCCCTAAAGGGGACTCTGCTCATGCTGTCGAGTCTACCCCTGAGATGTCGGTGCCCCACTAAAGCCACTACCCCCTGTCCTGCCCTGCTGGCCGGACTCTCCTACTCGCTTGCTTACCTGTAAGTGGAAGCGCTGATCCTGGAAGTGTAGCAAAGCATCATTGAGTACATCTGTGTAGGTACTCAGAGACAGATTCCCTATAAGGTGCTGACGGATCCTCCAAGCTAACCCATCCACAAACAATAGTATCTTCTTGTCCTCAGTGCGCGCCTCATCTGGCACTATAGTGAGAAGTCTTGTGAACTCTTCTTCATACTCAGCAACAGTAGAATTCTCCTGCTTCAAGTTCAATAACTTTCACCTCATTTCAATTTGCACAACGGTCGAAAAATACTTGCGGTCAAACCACTCCCAGAATGACTGAATCGGGATAGTATCCCTCTCCTCCAAGGAGGTGGTGGACTCCCACCACTGTAAAGCGTACCCCACTAGCTTAAAGGAATCCAACAACTGTTTCTGCACGTCTGTGCACTCATACATACGCAGATGCCTCTGGATATCTTTCTTCCATGGGCTGACAATGATGATATCTGAACTACCCGAGAACTCAGGGGGATGCGGCATCTGAAAGGCATCCCTAACCCGCTCCCATGCTGATGGAAGCTGTGCAGGTACTGGCGCCATTGCCTGAACTTGGGGTGGAGCCTTCTGTACTACCGCTAGCGCGGCAGTCACCGCCTGAGCAACAATAACGGCTACCTCATTAGCATTCATCGTTCCCTGAGCCGGAGCTACTGGTTGCTCGGCTTGGGCATGCCGATCCTTTGGTGCACGTCTCGGAGGAATCTGAAACGTGAAGAAGTTTATTAGTCTATAGTTATCATCAAATCTTAAATAGCTGAAGACGTAATCGTAAAAGAAAGAATACAACAATCCTAAAATAGGGCTCTATAACAAAAATGCTAAGCTGAAAGCGAAATAAGCCGTACAGATCCTATAGACACTAAAACCTGATGCTCTGATAAAACCTGTGACACCCCGCCTAATTAAATACCGGGTGATCAGTCCTTTATTAAATTATAATCAAGGTGAACGGTCGGTTCATTCTTAGCATCACTGACGTAAAATAACTTTTCCAATTTAAACACCCTAAATAATTAAGCTAAGTGTCAAAACCATTTTAGACATTACTTTCCAAATTTTATTTTATAAACCAACATTTAAAACTTTACATAATTCATAGATAAAGGATCACACAAAACTATCCTTGAACATATAATCCAAATAATTAAACATTCAACTAATCAATTTTTACATTAAAACTTAAAGGAAAATATCCTAACAGTAATAAATCCCAAAGTGTAAATACTAGAAATAAATGAATCACAATATCCAATAAAACAACTGAATGATGGAAAAAGGGCGACACATGCCCAACTAGATAAAATAAATGCTAGGAGTGTAATCAAGAAATGAGCTCGTCTAAGAAAGAGGCCTGCAACTCCCACCTAAGCTGCAGTGCGTTCCTTCCAAAGGATCCTATGCAAGACGCCCCTGTGACTGGGCACCTGTAATATATACATATATATACAAGAGAGAAAAGAAAATGGAAACGGGTCAGAGCCCGATTGTAAAAATGATTTAAAATTAGTTTAGCAAGTATTTAAAATGTTTACTGGCCAATGCAACAACATATTAGTGCGGCACTCCCTTGAGAAATTCTCACCTCTCTTCTAATGTGCACGCCTATCGCACTAACCTTCCCAACGGTTTAACTTATCTTATCTTAGGTTGCTCGTAAGATTAAACTGACAAATTCAATTTTTTAAGAGGTTCATTCCATTTGACAACAAGTTCTCATTTAAACCGTATTTGCTAATAAAGTTTCTCCGTAACATATTATACTTTTCAAACACATATTCCCCAATTGAAATAATTATTCATTTCTTACTTACCATAAACACAGTAGGTAGTTCCCAAATTCCAGATTTAGATATATATATATATATATATATATATATATATATATATATATATATATTAAATACTCATATAATATATATATTCTAACAGCACCCCACATAATAATTATGATGCGGGAATACTCGGCTATCCAGTCCCCGTATCACTCGTACTAAGTGAAATACAAGTTCGGAATCACTCTTGAACTGTATTAGCACAAACACAAATAATATTTAGGCGAAGCATAGATTCCAGGTCTCTAAGAGGTCAGCACATGCCCCCACGTCTCTTAGGACCGTCTGACTATCGATCCGATAGCCCGTACCAAAGGATTTCTCTCTTCTAGGGTATGAGTCAATATCCCCCATAAAGGTCCCATCGAGATAAGACTGTCCCAGCGCGGTAATCTCAAGGATAGCAAGTAGCGCGGGCATAATTTTTACATGTATATAGTATATGCATAAACACAGTCATATAAATATACTACTATTACCATATCAAGTTTAGGTACCTACTAACAACCCATAATTATGACATTTGTCCTTATTACTCGTTATTTAGTTATCACGTATGACGTTTGCCTCTTATCTTAATTTGTGGGATTATCCCAACTTATCAAGTGACACTCGTGGATTTCTATACTCCCAAGTATAATTTCAGTAGGTAACTCATTTATTTTCCAACGTAACTACCTTACGCGTCTCCCCCTTTAATACATAGTTCCATCGTCCCTTATATGTAAACATCCCCGAAAAAATGTAAATCTCATCTTACATTGAAGGCTTCCTATTTTTAACAAGTCCTACTGGTCTTCTTTATCTCCCAAAATATTTTAATAAGGATGTCCAAAGATTATTTCTCATTTAAATTGAATTCGACTATTTAGAAGGGGAAATATGAGTCTGCCAGGAGGGGTCGATCGATCGATGGGAGGAGCTCGATCGATCGATGCGTTGATCGATCGATACTCCTGGTTCGATCGATCGATCAAATAGGTATGGCGAATCTACAGAATACCAGTTATGGGTTCTATCATCCAATATCATCAAAATCCAAATTTTTAACTCCCAAACTCAGAAAAATTTGTACTACAAACATCATAAACCCAAATTAATGATATTCTACGTTAAGCATGCGAGTTTTCATCAATATTCATGGATTAAAAGGTCCAAAACTTACATAATTCTCATGAACCCTAAAAATTCCTTTAACTTGATTCAAATCATTCTTTTTCCAGAATTTCTACTTCTAATCCATCATAAATCCGTGGTTAAACCTCTACATGTGAAAAGGATTTTCAAATTATTGTTTATATCACTATAACATGCAATTTCTAATCTCCAACATGGGTTTTCTTTCATAAAAACTCATCCTAATCAACCCTAAACTAACATGAATGAAGAATTAACGAAATTAAGCAAGATAAATACTTGCCTGTAGATTTTTGTTTCTGATTTGCGGGTAAAATCTGTGTGGTGGTGATCCTTGTTACGCGATCTATCGTTTGGCGGTGACGGCGGCGCAAACGGAGGAGTTCTTGGCCTAGAACTCTTTGGCAAGCTCTCTCCTTCCTTCTCCAATGGCCCTCTCTTATTTTTGGTTGAGTTAACCCTAGAAGGAAACCCTAAGCATCTGATATAACCTTACAATTTTCGTGGGTTTCCAGGCCTAAAAATGTAAAATGTCCAAAACGCCATCCCGGGGTGTTAATTAGGCCTAAAAATGCCCCGAGACCCAAACTAAACCCCCGGGTACATTATTTTGACTATGTCGACCCTTCCAGAAACTTTGGTCCACTCTAAATGACCATAAGGGTGACTTATAATTTATTCACTTTTTATTAGTCAACATTTAGTCCCGACACGACACGGGCGCGTCCCGACTTAAATTTCCAAAATTGTCATTTTATTCACTCGTGACATTTAATAGAACCAATATTATATATTACTTTACTCATTACTAATATTCAACAAGTTTCCAATGATTACTAACTCTCGTCACGTTAGTAATTATAAAAAAAATTATTAATTTCCAGATTTATAATAAATTAATAACTCACATTAAATTTAATAAATCCCCAAATTTAGAAAGCATATAAATACGAGGTATTACAACGAGTTACTAAAAATAATTGATATATTTATTCCACTAAATTAGTCCCGACACGAATCACACTCGCGTCTGACTTAATTCACTAAACTGTCGTATTATTCTCTCTCCATAATTTATTTATCAAAGTGTATAGTTCCATATTACATATCGCACAGTAATATTAAATCAATAAGTATTAACCCTTGGCACGCTAGTTAATATTTATTTTTATTAGATCCGGATTAATTAATAATTAAGTTCTCACATTTAAATTCAATTATTCCCTCTCTAATAATTAATCCCATAATTATTTAAATCATCAAAAATATGGGGTATTACATAAAAATTATGTTTTGTTTGAATTATTAAACCATGAATTGAACAAAAGACTTTCCTGGGATTTCTTAAGAGTCTCCTCTCTCTAGGAAGATGGAAAAAGTCTTGCAAAAATGTTAACTCCCGCACTATGTAAATGGGTGGAAAGTAGTGGGACGTTTTAAGAAAAAAACTGCAGAAAAACTACCCATTTTCACAAAACATTACCGGGTCATTCGAAGAACATTCTAGGGTGGTTCGAATGAAAAAATGAACGAGAGGACAACGATTCAAAAAGTCAAGGCTCGTTCGAATGACTTGGAAAAATTCTTTGAACGAGTTAGTTCAAATGAAAAACCAAACGAGATCTTAGCGAAATAAAAAAGTTGCCTCGTTCGAACGACCTGGTAAAATCTCGTTTGAATGAGGTCTAACTAACGACCTGAATAAAAATTATTTTTTGGAAAAACAAAAAGACATTTTGAAATAAGTTTACAAAAAATATGACACCCAATAAAATTCTATAAGGCTAAATCATAATATAAGCATTCATACTCGAGAGATCCTTAGAATGTTGATGATGAAAACTAGGCATGAAATACGACATATGATGTGATCTTCTTAGACTTGGACGATACATTTTCAACTATAATGTTATAGTCTTGAGAGGTCACAAATAACTTTTATCCTACGACTCAAAGAGTTTTGTCTGGAATTAAGCCAACATAAACTAATTGACTCAATTGGAAATTTATTTTTACAAAGTGTGATTATCCCCTTCAATTGAAAGGTGCTCCGCCAGAGGATGACCATTAAGGTGGAAGTTATTTGTGGGATACACAACCATTAGGTATTTAAAACACTCGTTGGACACTCTTATGCCTCGTTACTTTCACAAGATGAGTGGAACATTGCAAGCGAGATGATTAACAATTGGGAGGGGCCAAAGGAAGTACTCCACTTGTTGAAACAACGATCGAAATATAATTGTTCATTTGTTAGAACAATTTATAACTCAAATCACAAGATGAAAAATATTGAGATGCAAGGGTGTATATCGATGAAACCATTAATGCATTTGTTAACGAAGAAGAGATATATTTACTGATATAGGATAAATGAGCTGGTGGATGTTATGGATGATATCTTTTTCGAACATCCTACATCTTATTTATTGGTGAAGTGTTTCCCGGCAGTACTGGTGATTGATTGCACCTATAAGACCAATCAATATAATATGTCATTATTCGAGATGATTGGAGTCACGTCGATTGGGAAACCATTTTGCATTGTGTGGCCATCCCTCTAACCCTTCCTCCATCGGCACTCGCGCGTGTGCGATTTGGAGAGGGAGAAAAAGGTTGTTTCTAGGAATGCTTTGATCGTCATCATTGTGGGTTAATGTAAAGAGATGAAATCGCCAACCTATTTTGCACAAAATAGGCAAAAGAAGATGTCGCCGCCTCTCGAGAGTGGCATCAAAGACTAACTGATTCTTATGAAACCAATAGTTAAGAGGTTCAGGGGATATGTTACGAAATGGGAAGGTGTTAAGAACCCATCTCTACCTTTCGGTCTCTCATGGGCTTATGTTACTATTTTCCTTACTTTCTCTTTGAAGTGTGTGCGCGTGTATATATAAGCATGGATCATAATTGCTCGACTCATATAATGGATAAGATAAAGTGAGGTCATCCATAGGATTTTTCTCCAAATAATAATTAGAAGATATGATGTGTGTGCTTATCGAAGATATTGATCATTATGATTAAATGATATTATGTGTTAAATAAGATGTGCAAGTATGAATCACAAGCATGATATATATATATATATATATATATATATATATATATATATATATGTGTGGATAAAATAGGAAAAAGATAAAAATATGAAAATTAGAAAATAGGACTCAAATCTTGAGTTTTAACCCAAAACGTCTACGTAGCCTATAAAGGCATCAAAGTTCACGTAGTTTGCATGCGGCACGAGGGTGGGGTTTATCCCATAGATTCAAATGAGAGTTTGTAAAGTGTGTGTGTGGAAAAAATGTTTTTAGTTTTGAGAAAATGTGGTGAACAATCTCGTCGGAATTTATAGGTATACCTCTTTATTTCTTTATTTTAGGCTATTTATTGAAAATAAATTTATGTGCAATATAACTAATAAAGGATGAGATATTAATGTGTATGATTCTAAAGAAAAAACTATATTGAGAATTTATATAACTAATGTGAAAGTAAAGAAATTTAAAGAGAGAAGGATGTTTGGACCTTCTTTCGAGACTCGAGGCTTGATCTTGATCCTTGATGAGCTTCCTTCCAAGTTGGGATGAATGTCGGCTGAGAGAGAGGATGATTTTTGCTAAAAAGGTATGAGAATGATGGGAGTGAAAGGTGGAAAGGAGTTTCACATAAGAAAACTTCGTTGATTGCAGAAGAATGTTGTTGAGATCAATGATATTAATGGATCTCAAGTCTGCTTAGGAGTGAGATGATGCCTTCCTTATATAGGGTAGGGGGACTGCCGATCGGCATACCTTTAGACCTGCCAATCGGTAGTCTCATGCAGATTTTTCTGGAAAAATGATCGTAGAACGCAATTCGTAAATTGCACATGAGGCATATCGTTGGAAAGTGCCCTTCAAAGATTCATTCAAATTTTTCTCTCATGATGAAGTTGACTGGGGTGAAATCGGGGCCCAGCAGCGCCCAGTGGCCTTCAGATCAATTTTTGTTAGTAAAATGGTCCGTTCGTTTGAGCTGTTATGCCGATTCATGCATGGGGTGGACCGTTGGAAAGGGAATTCAGAGCCCGTAGAGGATTCATCAATATTTCACCTTGATGATGGAGTTAATCAGAGTCAAATAGGTCTCGAGAGTGTCCGATGACCTCTAGATCGGTACTCAGAGTATGACCCAGGGTTTGAAATGAATGGGGAGGACCTAGGGGCCTAGGAAAGGACTTAGGGGGTCCTAGAATATGGTATCCACACATTTCCTTTTGTTTTTTAAAGAATGAGAAAGAGGATAATTTTTTTTGGGCTTTGAAACATTTTTGGTCACTGTACGATCCGAAATCTATGCCACGAGTTATTATTTTTGACTAATAAGAGCCTTGCCTAAATGAGGTGAAAAGGTGTTTCCACTTGCCACCCTGTTATTATGTTTGTTTAATTTAAAAAAAACATAGAAGGTGCATGTTTTAAACACAAAATCAATGGCCAAGATAAGAAATTATTTATGAAGGGTTGGATTGGGGTTGGTGGAGTCTGAGACGACAAATGATTTTAAGAATTCGTTGCCGTCTTTCAGTCAAAATTGGCATAACTACCCCAACATGATTGGTTACAAACACAAGAATTGGATGCCTCTACGGTATTAGCTCACAAATGCTTAGACTAACTAGGTACCTCACCATAGTAATCACACAACTAACAGAGCGGAGGATGCCCACGCCTAACTTAAAAACACCTAACAAATTACATCGATTCTTTTACTACCACGTGTAGGGCGATGTATGAATTTCTTATCCAACAAGTGACTCAAATACATACGGAGCTTCAAAAATCACTTCAAATAACCAAGAGTGATCATAAAGACTCGTTGTTACATGATATCCATCATAGGTACAGTATGCCTTAGACTTAATTATTATGGAGATCGATTGCATAAGGATGATGTTGCGTAGATCTGCTACCAACACCTACTTTACAGAGTTATGATTCTCACACAAACTTTGTACTATCAACGGACTGCCATGTGTTCATGAGTTGGCCCAATATGAGAAACTAGGCCAAGTAATTCCCCAATGGGCACTAGATGATCATTGGAAGAAACTTGCGATTATTCCGGACATCCCTCGGTATTGTGAGCTTGAATATACGCCAGAGATGATATTGTCTAAGAAATGGTTGACTATCGCGGGTGAAGCAGATCAGAAGGATATGTTAAGCAAGTTATTGGAAATTTCCCAACCCTCATGCACACCGTTGATCGAGCTCGTGAAAATTTATCAAAAAGGGTAGGCCCCCAATGGGAACAAGTCTATTAATATATCTAATAAATGAATCCCATGTGCTTGGGGGAAGGATTTTCCGTCCACATTCAAGGTGAAAAAACATTTACAAACTGGACCCCATTAATAGGCGTCAAACCAGAGACGTGGTCTATGGAAAAGAAGATTTATATTAAGCACATTCCTGACTTCTACCAATCATTTGTGGAAGAGATGTACGTTGTCAAATCTTATGGGAACTGTGGTCATATGACCATTTAAAAAGGAGTCGGTGTTAGGGATGAACTTCAATATTATCACGATATTCGTAGTGCACTATTATTCGAGCTACGTAGGAACAATACTTTCTGGGTTACTGTTATGAATTCATATGATATTGAGGATTATGAGAGGAGATTGGACAACTTTAGGCACTTATGCACTTTAGTTTATTAGTTTATCATGCCCAAATTTTTCTATCTTGCATCTAATGCACTTAAGCTTATAGTAGTAATGATATCCAAACTTCAATGCTCAACTTTCGTTCCATTCGACGTTAGGCCAAAATCTCCAGTAGAAGAGAATCGCATAGTCTTCATCCTAAACATCTCAAATACTCATTGGGTGAATTTAAAATGGGCATTCTTTTCCCACTTCCACCATTTGCCTCCCACTAAAGATCGAGGGCCACATGAAATGCCCTTGAGTGGGCGAATATGTTCAAGGCTCACTTACAGACTTTTTAGAATATGTGTCTGAAAGACATTGCCATGAAAGATGAACCATACTTGATTGCTTCAGATGGAGATGATGACTTAACTGTGCCTTGAATTTAAGTTTTTGTGACTTTTTGTAACATTTTGTCGAATTATGTAATTTGGTCAAAACATTAATTGAAACATTTTGTAACTATTTTGTGGAAATATGTAATTTGGTTATAACAATTATTTTATCGGATGAAGATGAGCACTTGATTGCACCTTGATTGTAACTTTTTGTAACTACTTGTGGAAATATGTAACTTGGTTATAACGTTTATTCTATCTTTCTCTGGTGAAATATAACATTGATAAAACTATCAAATATCATATTATAACATTAATAAAACTATCAAATATCACATTATAACATTAATTAAATTAAAATATTAAAAATGATAAAAATATACATTAAATATCAAATATCAAATATCAAATATGATATTACGTATGCATTAAATAAAATTATGAATTGCCCAACATGATCTAAGGAGCTTACCTGGACAACACAACACACGATAACTTTTAGTCATTTAGTATGATCGCACGGTGACACCGCACTATAACATAGTTAACAATGGTGACACCACACTCTATAATAGACGTCATGGTAACATACCACCATAGAAATTAAGAAGTGATCATGAGTAAAAATCATAACATAAACCAGGTCACTGAACTCCATAGAGATCACAACACGGTAATACGTGACCGTGTCAAGTAACTACAAGGTTGTCTTACACAAAGGCTAGTTAGTGATTCTTAGTAAAAATCATCGCATAAACCACAATCACTTAAGGTCTTGTAGCTCAAATAAATGGTTATCCTTAACATTATCTCATAGCTACACGGTTGTAGCACACCGGGGAAATAATAACTTTCACCATGGTTAGTTAAAATCGTAGCATATCACACATAGTGTGAGGTGGCCGTGGATCACATCAACACGGTTGTCTCACACTGGGAAATTAGGAGTGATTTTGGGTAAACATAATGACTGTCACGATGGTTACAACTACATTGTTATATCAAGTGCACGATTGCCCTAGATCGTGCCTATTATTGACACGGTTGTTTCACATTGTGGAAGTTAAGGATATATGTTGGGTAATAATTCCACTATTACCTAAGGTCGTCTAGCTAAGACATACGGTTGAATGTGACCATTTGTAATATACATACGGTTGTTTCACACTGGATAAATTAGGTAGTGATTTTGAGTAAATATCATAACATAAATCACGGTCAATGGAGGTTGTATAACTCAAACATATGGTTATACTTAACTGTGCCTCATATATACACAATTGTAGAACATTAGGATAATTAGGCTGTGAATTTTGACTAAAAATCAAAACTTTCACCACGGTCAACTACTACCGTTCAGATTAACCTAACGGTTAGACATGATCGTACATCTCAACTACCTGGTGAGAGTTGACCATATATTTTATAGCCGCGGTTGGCCTTAACCATGTATTTTAGACATTATAAGGGGTTAATTATATTCCTAATCAATAGTGTGCATTACAAATCACAAACACGGTTACATACTGAATTGTGCATACCCCATCAATAAAGTGTGCATACCAAATCACAAACAAGATTAAATACAAAATTGTGCATACCAAACTAATAAAGTATGCCTACAAAATCTAAACAGCACCATCGTGCATCACAAATAATAATATTACATACAAATTGTTTTAAACACCATCATGCATCACAAACTAGAGAATTAATTATTTTGAATACTACTAAAGCCAATAATAAATTGGCCACTTTCTCCTTGAGCGCTTTTATAGGGGACTTTTTGTCGGGGTGACTTTTCGGTGGGCTGGATCATGATGGCCTTTGTCCTAGTTTCTTTATGCGTGGGTGTCTTTTGTGACACCCCATCTCATTAAAAATCGAGTAGCTACTCCTTTATTAAATTAATACAGAATATCAAGTTGGTTCAGTCTTAGCATCACTATCGAAAAACATTTAATTAATTACTAGCCACCTAATATTTAAAAAGAGAGATGTCGAATGATTAATTAGATTAAAAATTAAACCAGAACTAAATCATTAACCATCAATTGCATAAAAAATTTCACAAGAATAACCAAGTAAATGAAATCAACTGATTCTGGCGTAAACACTCCAATAATATAAATACCAGTGTAAATTAAGTCCCAATACAAGAGTCTGAATAAATAAACCAATAACCGAAATAATGAAAGTCTATAACTACAACCTCTAAATAAGAATGGGCAACATGCCCTAACTGATACAAATGACTCTGAAAGGACCAAGGAGGAATATGAAGGCGTCTAATACCAAGATTGTGTAGCTTCCACAGCAGCTACAACACGTCATCAGAATGGAACACCTATGCTTGGCGTCCTTGTGGATGGGCACCTAAAATGTTTTTACAAAATAAAAATAGATTTGGAGGAAAACGGGTCAGAGACCGAGGTGAAAATAGTTTAAACATTTAGCAAGTGTTTAAATTACAATTAAATAACACATATTATATGCACGTTAGTTGCGTACTCTCACATGAGTTTGTCACCTCTCAACTAATGTGCACGCCAAATCTATGCCCTTAACCCATCCTAGTCTGTACCACTTCCGCTTTCGCATTTTACCAGAGGATGTCTACTCTTAATATCCCAATAAGTTATATTCACAACCCATATTCGCATTCATTAAATTACTTATCTCAAGTGTTACTTAAATTCTCATTCTTAACCCATTAAAATATTTTAGCTTATTCACATCTACTAAGTAACAATGAACTAGTCACAAGTACATAAGTATATCACACTCAGTACATAAATACATATATGGAACCCCTAGGCTAAGCTGCGGTGCACGCATACTCTACTATCAAATCCATGCAAATCACGTACGTAAGGATCACGTGTTCCGAATCACTTAAGAACCGTCTAAATACAAATCACACATATTAGAGGCGAACATAGTTCACATACACATGGGTCACGCACATACCTATGCTCCCATGGACAGCTGACTTATCAGCTCACAAATAAGTCATTCACAGTCCTATGTTCTTAAGGTACCAATCTAAATCCCCCCGAAGGCACATAAAGATAAGAGGGCCTTTTTCGAAAACCAACCTCCCGTGATAGCAAGTATCGTAGGTATGTCATACACATAAGAAATCCATACACTAGGCATTCACATAACCAGTATATATATATATATATATATATACAATTTCAATATAGATATACCCCCCCTATATATTAAGTCTCACCCATAATATTTACGTTCCGAATATTTTACGAAATAGTTATTTAACGTGATAAGTCTCGTCTTACGGATTCGGTACCTATACCTATCCCAAGTGAATACTAGGTCTCCCAATTGTTCCTAAGGTTATCTCAGCAAATATATATATAATCCCTTAGATTATCTTTCATTCCACTTTCAGTCCCAAAATCCGAAGATCTCACATCGTCCTCACTCGGTAACCGTTCACTCGGTAACCGTTCGTAATTATAATGCCCGATCCCATAAGTTATAACATTTTTCGAAAATAACTAAGACCCTACGAACCTTATCTAAGTCCCACAATATTATATTAATCACCCTAAGAATCAACATCGGCTTTGGGATTTTCATTAAACCTTAAAGGAAAATAATTGCCAAAAATCAGAAGGGGTCGATCGATCGAAGAAAAGGGCTCAATAGATCGATCGTCGATCGATCGACATTCTTGAGTCGATCGATTGATCAAGCAGGTATCAACCCAGATTTCTTAAACAGTTACGGGTTTCATCCTTTTTACACCTATAATTCTTCCTTAAAACGTCCCAAACTCCCATGAAAGTTCACTAATCATCCTATTAACATAACAACATCATCTCTAACGTATTAGAATCATTAAACCCTTAAGGATTATGAGTTTCTTGGACTAAAACACCCAATTTTCTTATAAAAACCCTAGTTCTTCTATTTCTTCAAGAACACTTTAAAATTCAATACAATTTCATAGTTCTTTACCCATAAATCATAATTTCTTGGCTGCTATTATCACCAACATTAAACTACATGCAAGACCTACCCAGATTATGATTTAAATTCTTCAAATCCATTCGATTTTCATTATTTAAGGTTATTCTTCAATTCTAACCTAACATGAATGATATATGCGCTAAATTATTGCAATTTAAATCACTTGCCTGGTAATGAAGATTCTGAACTGATGAATTAGATAGTATGGGGATAATCCTTGCTTTTCGATTTATCCGGTGGTGGTGATTGTGGTGCAAAAAGCCTCTAATTGGTGGTTCTCCTTTAAAAACTCCCTTCTCCTCCACTCTAATGGTTGTTTATGATTTTTGGTTGTGAAACCCTAATGGACTCAAGTGTTGGCTGATAATAACTATCTAAAATTCGTGGGTCGCTATTCACCTAAAAATAGGAATGACTAAAATACCCTCCCGAGTTGCCGGCTATGCCTAAAAATGCCCCGGGGCCCAAACGAAACCCTCGGCTAGTGTTTTGTGACTATCTCAAACCATACGGACACGTTGGCGCGCTCAAAATGTCCATACGGATGACAAAAAATAAAATACTTTTAAATCCATTAAATTGTGTCCTGAGACGACTGACACGCGCGTCCCAACTTAATTCCCGAAACTGTCGTATTTTCAACTCATGACAATTTTAATAAATACAATAATCACATATTACTATAATCACTTGGTAATATTCAACAACATTATAGTAATCAAATACTAACTCTCGTCTCGCTAGCATTTTAATCCGGATTAATTTCCAATTAATTATCCCAAATTAATTTCAATAAATCTCATAACTCAAGGAAATTTAATTTATTAAATCACATAATTAAAAGCCATAAAAATACGGGGTATTACATACTTCCCCCTAATAACGGAATTTCACCCCGAAATTCTAAAAATAGGCATATCTGGAAAATTTTGTAATCCTCCAGTACTTAAAGTAAAATACAAAGAAAGGCTCAATCACTACAGCCCTGGCTTCACAACAAGCTTGTTGAACACTCTTGACACTTTATCAGTTATAAGGTTATACCTTAATAAATGCACCTCATGTTGTGCTCTTACTAAACAACATTCGAATAAGAATAGACTATACATTATTGGCCGCATTATCTCAATATTATTGTGAGTGCGGAACTCACTACGTATCAACTCCCGCGTTTAACTAGACACAAAACTCCCATCCTGGGAGAAACCATAGAACATCTGACTGCTCTTGTCCGTTCTTTGAATCTCTATTCTGGTGTTATGACTTTTACACAAGGGAAATCCACTCACGATTGTTGGTGGTTATCCCATTTTTGTCGTCAGACTCTAACTCCTAACTAATCCAAAACTCTGATAATCCTGTCACCTCTAAACATCCAGAGAAAGAATGATAAGGTTTATCCACACGAAACCTCAGTAAGCACCTTGTCCATTATGAATAGATACAGATGCTTTCACCCAACTCTACCATTAGGTAATATCTTCTCCCCCTTACCACAATATACCTCACTTACTAGCTATACTCATTTTGGAAATGAAATGATCGTAATGAATCCGAAAATGCTTTCATACAGTTCCACCAGTCATCAATCACCTTACGCCTATCCTCGGGCTATAGATGATACAACATTCATAGAACGAAACGTTATCTCCACTACTTGCTGATACCCCATGTTGAAGGTGGGTTTCGGGGATCTCATCCTAGTTCTGAATAATACTGCGTAGGACCACGTACCGATGTGTTCACTATCTAATAGTGTAAATCACCCAAGGATATAACAATTCCTCTCCTTATAGACAACCTGTCCCACATATTCGAAGGAACTCGTTACTCATCTATAAGTTGGCAATCCCCTTAAGGAAATTTTCCAACTTGACTCTTCCATCAATGGAATCATCGGCTTAATACAAAATGATCTGGTTGATCATTTTACCCCAACTGATCTACTACCTACTATACCCCTTTCAATGCCGACTTTCATGTATACTTCTTCCCGTTAAGTGATACTTACTAACCCCCTTCTTCCTTCGACGTGTACCAAAATTTTTGACCCATGCACCTTTCACCACGTTGTGCACATTTGGACTCTTATACTTTATCAACATCCTCACTCTATTTACGCGTAAGCCACCCTCAACATTCGATTGGTGTAACTTGGCTTCAAATTTTACATAATAGTTAAAATTTGTTTTCTCAAAGAATACCACCTTTTTAAATGGCTTCCCACTACCTTTTCAACAAATTCGGACGTGCTACTCTGATTGCACATGATTATACTGACTATCACCTTCTCTTACGACGCTTAACCCATTCTACCACTTCCATTTCATCATATTAATTCCATAAGTAATAATTTCACCCATCTATGCCTCTTCTTTCGGCGATTACTACATCAGCAAACTAAGGCGTATACACCCCTTATAACCCATGCATATGGGTTTAAACATCATATACGCTTCATACTTACTCCAAACTTTTTATTGCCCCCGCATTTGTAACATGGATATACCACTTGGGCGTTCTTAATCCTCCCCGAATTTGAAATCCTAAATCCTCCTTAACCTCATTTCATTCTTCAACCTGCCGTAATAAAAACCTAAAGTTTTCAGTACTTCCTCACCACACCACTGGCTCTACTGGCCTTATACCGTAATTTACCCTTTAACTTCTAGTTATAACTACATACTTTCCTAATGATCGGGGTACCCAAATCACACACGAATTGCCAAACATCTCCTTACTACCAACCTTACGCTAAGTTTCATGCGTGGGATGTCTCGTAAAGCAAAATCCAAACAAGGAACCCCCCGATATACTACTTCCTAGCATTGTCGATCATTGAAATCTGTTAGGCCCTCGGTCCATAACATGTACCCCTATATTCCCACTTCTTGACAATAAAGTTACATCTCCTTCCGCAATTTCACTTAAATAAGGAACTCCTTCCGGAAGACACCGTCTCTTAACATTGATGGAAATCACCTTCCATAAAGATCATGAAAATATAATCGGGGTTCTCAAAATCCTGTCCTTAGACTTACAACTATGAGTATTAACTCTCACGTCTCTAAAGGGTGATATAACAATGAATTCTCTTATTACCATAATTTAAGCGTTAACTATAATAATCAGCTAAATCTTCGTATGAACAGTAAACTAAATACACTCCGCATCATAACAATAAAGTCCCTACACATACCGGGAAAAAATATCCGAGACCATTATATTTTCGAAGTCTGAACAATGCATTTATACAAATATATAAATATATAATTGCAAGTCCGGCCCTATCGCAGATGGGGCCTCGCCAGAACAAAACATTCTACACCGCGGTAGTAACCCCGATAATCTTGCAACATCCACACACTATCGGTATAAACATATTATAATATCATAATTAGGATAATATCATTCTCGTATAACACAACACTAAAATGAGTAATTTCAATAAAGTATATACCCCTATCAATATACCCATTCATCCTCCGCGGATAACACTAACGTAACCCCATTATACCAGGGAAAAATATTCACATAACTAAAAACATTGTCGAGATACTCACTAAGCTCAACTCTCAAACAAAAAATAATAATAATAATAAATGTAGCAACTCATTCTTGCCACATACAACAAGCAACATCATCTGAGGATATAACTCATACTTCTACCTTGTCAATCGCCCTGGCTGCTCAAATGGTTCCTGGACTTAACACACCTGTCCGTACCAAATCAAAAATTTCAATAACCATTTCCCTTGCTAGGCACCATACCCTTATCCCTCTACTTTCTTCGGGAAACATTTATAACGCACGGGCTTTCACTCCCCACAAAATACCTCTACACATACTCCACTTATCTCCAGTCACACGGATTATGTTAGGGTTGTCTTACCCTCGGTCGTTGGTAGTCTCGACTCTGATGACTATCTGTTGTTCCCTTAGATTTGATAGCCTTAAGGAACATTCTACTAGTTTCAACATCTTTTACTGAAATTACTATATCTTGGTAACAATTCAACTATCCGAATCATTTTAATGGGTTCCCTGATGGTTCTCCCCCTTGTGGTACTTCTTCAACACCATTTCCCCCAGTCTTACTCTATCTAAATTCTTCGATTCTTATAGACCCCCTCACAAGGAAGCATTTACCTCCATATTAACAATACGCGACATAATTACCATCTGCATTGACCGTCCAAGAAGAATTCCTCATAAGTGCTAACAATTCTTCTTGCATGTAAATTTTCCTTTTAATGCCCTCTTCTCCATTTCACCTACTTCATCCAGTGTAAGGTTCGCCAATTAATTAAATTTCTTCTCACAAAGTGACCTCTGTCCGACCCTTTTGTATGAGTTCAGAATAACATTTGAATCTCACCCTGAATATCTGATGAAGGAACTTATGGTCAAACCATACGTGTACACCTTCTCTCGATGACACATTCCACTTCTAAGTGGGGTAGTTGCCTCTCACCATTGTAGCTCTGCTCTTGCGAGTCAAGAAAATTTTTACCCTAAATTTTCACTCCCGATTAGCCATACCCCATCATATGTCCAAGCCTTTGGATATATTATCTTCGTTGGCTAACACATGCCATTTCCACATTTCTAGCAATTTCACTGCTAGTCCTCTTTAATGTTCCGCCTAACTCTTTCTCTCCCATTCTAACCTTGCTGCGTGAGTCCAATTTGACCCCACTTTCTACTATAGTTGTACCTGAAAGTCACAAGTCGCGCCTTAGCCGTCCCTACCGTCCTGAACTTCAATACCATAATATGGGTGACTTCAACTACTATCATCCTTATTTAATAAATCAAGTAACTTCAACTGATCTTTGCCTCTTATTGTCCTCCCAACTGTCTTCTCCTGACGTACTGGATTGTTTGGCACACGAACACACTCGAATGCAAATAAGATTCACCATCATATACATCATAGCAGGAGAACAAAATCTCACCAAGGAAATCAACAATCCTAAACATAGGGCTCTATATCAAAAAAGCTACGCTGGAATCATAATAAGTCGCACAAATCCTAAAGGACACTAGAACCTAATGCTCTGATACCACCTGTGACACCCCATTTAATTAAATATCGGGTAGCTACTCCTTTATTAAATTGATATAGAATATCAAGTTGGTTCAGTCTTAGCATCACTGTCGAAAAACATTTAATTAATTACTAGCCACCTAATATTTATAAAGAGAGATGTCAAATTTTATTAATTAGATTAACAAATAACCCAGAACTAAATCATTAATCATCAATCGCATAAACAATCTCACAATAGTAACCAACGAAATGAAATCAACTGAGTTTGGAGTAAACACTCCAATAATATTAACACCAGTGTAAATAAAGTCCTAATACAAGAGTCTGAATAAATAAACCAATAACCAAAATAATGAAAGTCTATAACTACAACCTCTAAATAATAATGGGCGACATGCCCTAACTGATACAAATGACTCTAAAGGAACCAAGGAGGAATATGAAGGCGTCTAATACCAAGATCATGTAGCTTCCACAGCAGCTATAACACATCATCAGAATGGAACTCCTATGCTTGGCGTCCCTGTGGTCGGGCACCAAAAATGTTTTTACAAAACAAAAATAGATTTGGAGGAAAACGGGTCAAAGCCCGAGGTGAAAACAGTTTAAAAGTTTAACAAGTGTTTAAATAATAATTAAACAACACATATTATATGCACGTTAGTTGCGTACTCTCACATGAGTTTCTCACCTCTCAACTAATGTGCACGCCTAATGTATGCCCTTAACCCATCCTAGTTATGCCGCTAACTAGCTAGTATGTACCACTTCCACTTTTCAATTTTACCATAGGATGTCTACTCTTAATATCCCAACAAGTTATATTCACAACCCATATTCACATTCATTAAATTACTTATCTCAAGTGTTAATTAAATTCTCATTATTAACCCATTAAAATATCTTAGCTTATTCACATCTACTAAGCAACAATGAACCAGTCACAAATGCATAAGTATATCACACTCAGTATATAAATACATATATGGCACCCATAGGCTAAGCTATGGTGCACAAATACTCTGCTATCAAATCCATGTACATCACATGCATAAGGATCACGTGTTCCGAATCATTCAAGAACCGTCTAAATACAAATCACACATATTGGAGGCGAACATAGTTCACATACCCATGGGTCATGCACACACCTATGCTCCCATGGTCAGCTGACTTGTCAACTCACAAATAAGTCATTCACAGTCCTATGTCCTTAAGGTACCAATCTAAATCCCCCCGAAGGCACACAAAGATAAGATGGCCCTTTTTCAAAAACTAACCTCCCATGATAGCAAGTATGGTAGGTATGTCATACACATAAGAAATACATACACTAGGCATTCACATAACCAGTATATATATATATATATATATATATATATATATATATATATATATATATATATATACAATTTTAATATAGGTATACCCCCCCTATATATTAAGTCTCACCCACAATATTTACGTTTCGGATATTCTACATAATATTTATTTAGCGCGAAAAGTCTCGTCTTACGGATTCGGTACCTATACCTATACCAAGTGAATACTAGGTCTCCTATTTGTTCCTAAGGTTATCTCAGCAAATATATATATAATACCTTAAATTATCTTTCATTCCACTTTCAGTCCCAAAATCAAAATATCTCACATCGTCCTCATTCGATAATCGTTCGTAATTATAACGCTCGATCCAAGAAGTTATAACATTTTCCGACAATAACTAAGACCCTACGGACCTTATCTAAGTCCCACAATATTATATTAATCACCCTAAGAATCAACATCCGCTTTGGGATTTTCATTAAACCTTAAAGGAAAACAATTGCCAAAAATCAGAAGGGGTCGATCGATCGATCAAGCATGTATCAACCTAGATTTCTTAAACAGTTACGAGTTTCATCCTTTTTACACCTCTAATTCTTCCTTAAAATGTCCCAAACTCCCAAGAAAGTTCACTTATCATCCTATTAACATAACAACATCATCTCTAACGTTTTAGAATCGTTAAACCCTTAAGGATTATGAGTTTCTTGGACTAAAACACCAAAATTTCTTATTAAACCCCTATTTTTTCTATTTCAACAAGAACACTTCAAAATTCAATGCAATTTCATAATTCTCTACCCATCAATCATAATTTCGTGGGTGCTATTATCACCAACATTAAACTACATGCAAGATCTACCGAGATTATGATTTAAATTCTTCAAATCCATTCAATTTTCATTATTTAAGGTTATTTTTCAATTATAACCTAACATGAATGATATATGAGCTAAATTATTGCAAGTTAAATCAATTGCCTGGTAATGAAGATTCTGATATGATGAATTAGATGGTATGGAGATGATCCTTGCTTTTCGATCTATCCGGTGGTGGTGACTGTGGTGCAAAAAGCCTCTAATTGGATGTTCTCCTTTGAAAACTCCCTTCTCCTCCACTCTAATGGCCGTTTATGATTTTTGGTTGTGAAAACCTAATGGACTCAAGTGTTGGCTGATAATAACTATCTAAAATTTGTAGATCACTATTCACCAAAAAATAAGAATGACTAAAATACCCTCCCGGGTTGCCGGTTATGCCTAAAAATGCCCCGGGGCCCAAACTAAACCCCCGGCTAGTGTTTTTTTACTATCTCGAACCTTTTGGACACGTTGGAGTGCTCAAAATGTTCATATGGATGACATAAAAATAAAATACTTTTAAATCCATTAAATTGGGTCCTGGCACGACTGACACGCGCGTTCCAACTTAATTACCAAAAATGTCGTATTTTCAACTCACGACAATTTTAATAAATACAATAATCACATATTACCATAATCACTCGATAATATTCAACAACATTATAGTAGTCAAATACTAACTCTCGTCTCGCTAGCATTTAAATCCGGATTAATTTCCAATTAATTATCCCAAATTAATTTTAATAAATCTCATAATTCAAGGCAATTTAATTTATTAAATCACAAAATTAAAACCATAAAAATACGGGGGATTACATCTTTCTCTTTTTTTTTTCTTATATTGCATTCGCTTAGCCTCAAGTAGGGCATTAAGCACTGCACGTGATGAATCAAGGATGTTTGAAATATCTTGGTTCACGTCGATATGAATAATCTACAAGAGTAGACTGATGACTATGTCAATCCCATGAACCTAATTATGTATAACCATCCACTTTGTTAGAAAAATACGTGAAAATAAGAAATACATTTATGAATATTCGTACCTTACCATTTTATCAGAGTGCTTTAATTTAGGTTTTCGAATACGGTGATTCGAATTTTGAACGTATGGATGGGATCTTTCGAGGTACCAAGGCATATACCCATCCACACATTCCCAGGGCATGTTTGTCACTGCATTCGTCCGTCTAGCATTGGATAAAGCATGGTCTACCCAGTTAACTTGAAACCATTTCTCAATATCAAACTTAAATTTGTAGCGAGCCTGGGTCTTTCCCTTCTCCTTCGATAATGGGAATATTGGGAGTTTGGGGATGGTTTGTACACGGTCATCTTGATGAAGAACCCTCTCTAGATAATAGGGTTCACCAACATCATAGAAAATCAGGATGTATTTGTACCACGAGACCTCTTGAAAGGGGTAGGCCTCAGGATTTCCAGCGTACGGATCCCAGATAACCTACACATTATTACAAATGTTAACATATATAACAGAGCAACAAATGTTAAAATATTACGATTAAAACAAATAATACTCATGTTAGAAGCTTTTAGATCATCCAGGGTTTCCCCTAGTTCCAGCATTTGTGCAAAGGCATCACCTGACACCGTTTGCGGCCTCCCATTTGCATAGACGCGTCTTGTACGGATGAAACTCCAAATTCCTTACACACCTTGCCACGTTAAAGTTGGTCGTATATCCACGCCTGCATCAAATTGATAAATTATTTGGTAAATTTATAGATATCCAAAATATAATAATTTCCACATGACAACTTCAAAAATATTTACCACTAAAAGAGAGAGATATTCGTTCACCTGTCGCAGGTCTACCTAGTATGAAACCCCAAGCTACAAATACAAATGAGCTAATATGCCCATCACCCATGCGTATTTGTTGCACCTTCTAATGTAACACCCAGTGATTTTTGAGCCATAAAAATCTTTATTAAATTAAAAATTTAAGAAAAATAATTTTTGGAATCTATTTCAATTTTCATATGGAAAAATGTTGGTTTTTAGACATAAAAATAAGGTTTTAAGTGTAATTTAGATCGGGATTAAAATTTGGAAATTATAACTTTTTTTAAAAATTGGGGGAAGTATCTGTCCTAAGGAGCAAAAAAATAAATAAAAATATTTAACCATCCGATCGAATTGAATTATTTTGTACAGCTTCATTTCACCTTCAGCTACCACACCTCCAAATTTCAGCCAATTCTAATAGTCCAATCATTCGAAATATTTTTTAGTGTTTGTATTTTATAAGGACTCAAATGCTTTTTGGTATATACACATAAAGTGACGAGTTTAAGACATTTAAAACACATTTTACCCTATCAAAAATCAATAGCCCCTCATATTTCATTCTCTTTTATCTACGAAAACTAAACTCCAATGAAGAAAACTTTCAACCCAAGTTTTGAAGATCGAAATTAAGTTTTCTTATGATTCTTCAAGAATGAGTCTTTATCAATTTTTGAGAGGAACGAAACCATCTAATTATAATTTTCAACTAACTTTTCTTTAGGCATGAATACTTATAATCTCTCTTTTTCGTATTATGAGTTTCAAATGTTGCCTAAACATTAACTTACATATTATTCTTAAATATATTAGCAACCTTAATTAGGGAAAGTGAAATCTAATTTGGGACTATTTTTTGTGAAAAATCTTAATCTGATTTAAGACACATAACCCTTGTGTGCTTAGGATAGAGATTTGGTCTAGTCATTATAGGGCGTAGGTTTGCATGTAGAAAATCATAGTTGCGCTATTTAAATTAAAAAGGGATTTGTGTAATCATATGAAATTCATGTAGGTATGATAAAAGTTAATTATTGTTGTGTCCTTCATAAACACGCATGATGTGAATTTATCATTGTTGAATAAAAAAAATTATATTAATTATGCTGATGGATTGAATGATTTAAATTAAAGTAAATTGTGATCGTATGAATAAATTGCATGCTTATTGACAAAATGGATTGTGTGACTTATTCTTTTATTGATGAATTATCATCGCGGGACGACGGGGTTTTGAGTAATATGCTCTCACATTAATTTTAGGAATACCTGCTAGGTATGAGACTAGTGGATATGCCTTAGTTATTGTTAACACTTTCTAGGTATGGGACTAGTTAGTGTAGATTTTTGGGGTGTGACTGATTTTAGTGTCATTTCATTGATTTTCATAGCCTAGGTGCGAAACTAGGAAGAGATAATTGGAAGAAAATCATCCTATAATAGTAGGTAGGACGTGCGTATAGTTTTGAGACCTCCAGGTATGGGAATAGGGATATGTTTGAGGAATTGTGCTATATTATATGGTGGGGCTAAAGAAATAAAATAATAAAAATATGAGATGATGAGAAATAAGAAATTGAGAATTAATACCTAAGGTAATAAACGAGTATTAAAATTGATTGGTGTCGTTAATAAGTGCATGACTGATAGTTAAATGGGTTGGCTGGCTTTTACGACATGTGTGTGGAGGCTTAATAAGTGTAGGGCTGACAATTAAACAGGCTTGCTGGCTATTATGACGTGTCATGCATGGAACCTCAGAAATAAGTTATGGGCAGCCTGGCTATTACGAGGGGAAATGGGTGTGGTGCAGAACTTCTAGTGGGAGTCCCACAACCAAAATAGTGTAAAACTTTAAGCGGGAGTCCTGCGACTGAGATTAATGGTGAAAAAAGTAATAATCGGGTTAGTTGAATTAATTTAGATGGATAGGTATTTGATAAAATCAAATATGTGGAAATCAACCATGGGGTAGTGCAATTACATGTTTGCAGTTTATTTTAGTTGCACGTTATTAATTATATCGTTTAATTTAAAATATTCTATTATGATATTTGTTATGTATGATGCTACTGTTTGGGTTCAGGAACTCTAATTGGGGAGAGTAACTAGTATTCATGCGATGGGCTCTGACCTATTGCATTGATGAACCTTTCAAGTTTAACACTGGAGTAGCTGCGCATGATTAATTTGAGCTTTCTGGAGGTGTAGCTGGATTACAATTTAGTAGCTTAGTAGTAGATTTATTTTTCCTTTCTATCACATTTTTATTATGAGACTCTATTTATTGATTTGGTAGGCCGATCAGTTCCATAGTTGTTTACGGATTTATTAAGAGATTCATAGTTTGAGCATTTATTTGAGATTGTATTATTTGATATTGGATTTATTTGGACATTAGCATCGTGATGAATTTTATTATTGTATGAACGATTATTCATATTGGGATTGATTAATTATTATCTTGTGGAATGAACTTTATATGTCTCATATTTATCATACGCTAAGAATGGTATTTTATTTAGTGACTCCCAGCATAATTTGGCAGCGGCGGTTGGCCACTCCATTTGTCAGATTGCGCGGGGTGTTACAAATGATATCAAAGAATGGTTTTAGGTCTCGTAGGTTGTGAGTCCATTCAGCTTCCGTGCTATTGATCTTTCATTCCCTTTATTGATTCGTTCCCATTAAGATATTGAATCTAGCATACGTGTTGGTTATGTTACTTGGAGATAAGGAGTTTTGTGTTGAGGACGTTGTATGCATTGAGGTTAGAAGTAGTAATCTTGATGTAAGGATCCTTAGAGTTGATTTTGGAGACGATATTAAATTGGCATATCATTAGTATAAATTTTGGATATTTAATGTATCGATGGAGTGATGTGATTTGATGAATTTAGACATTGTGATGATATTTAGAGATAAAATCGAATGGTGATTCGTGAGAGAGCGTGGTACACCGATATTTTCATAGTTATGTGTATATATATCCTCAGGATATATATTACATCTTTGATCATGGGGTATGTGAGGGTAGGATTGGGTGTATGGGCACCCAATTGGATTATTTTACGGGTAGGCATATCCGAGCGTCATTTTATTTTTGAGCGTTTATGCTTTGTCGAATTTCTAGGATGAAATTCATGTTCTATTGGGGAAGTATGTAACACCCTGTGATTTTTGAGCCATAAAAATCTTTGTTAAATTAAAAGTTTCGGAAAAATAACTTTTGGAATCTATTTCATTTTGGTATGGAAAACAAATATTGGTTTTTAGATATAAAAATAAAGTCTTGAGTGGAATTTAAATCGGGATTAAAATTTAGAAATTATAATTTTTTGTATAAAATTTGGGGGAGGATCAGACCTAAGGAGCAAAAAAA
The DNA here is from genome assembly GCA_949130495.1 of Sambucus nigra. NCBI lineage: Eukaryota > Viridiplantae > Streptophyta > Magnoliopsida > Dipsacales > Adoxaceae > Sambucus > Sambucus nigra. Next base: position 65,239,158 of record OX422220.1, read on the forward strand.
TATTAACAAAAAATATTTAACCATCCAATCGAGTTGAATTTTTTTTACAGCTTTATTTCACCTTCAGATACTAAGCCTCCAAATTTCAGCCAATTCTAACGGTCTGATCATCCGAAATGTTTTTTTAGTGTTTGTATTTTATTATGACTCAAAATCTTTTTGGTACATAAACATAAAACTATGGGTTTAGGACTTTTAAAACACATTTTAGCCTTCTCAAACATCAATAGCCTCTCATAATTTCATTCTCTTTCATCAAGATTGTTCAAGAACAAGTCTTATCAATTTCTTGAAAGGAACGCAAACATCTACTCAGAATTTTCTACTGACGTTTATTAAGGCATGAATACTTATATTCTCTCTCTTTAGTATTATGCGTGTTAAATGTCGCCTCAACATTAATTTACATATTTTTCTTAAAATAAAGTAGCAACCTTAATTAGGAAAAGTGAAATCTAATTTGGGACTATTTTTTGAAAAATCTTAATCTGATTTAAGACTCATAACCCTTGTGTGCTTAGGATAGAGATTTTATTTTGTCATTATGGGGGGTAGGTTTGCTTGTAGAAAATCATAGTTGCGCTATTTAAATTAAAAAGGGATTTGTATAATCATATGAAATTCATGTAGGTATGATGAAAGAAAATTATTATTGTGTGCTCCACAAACTCGTATTACGTGAATTTATCATTGTTGAATGAAAAAATTAAGTTAATTATGACGATGGATAGAATGATTTAAGTTAAAGTAAATTGTGATCTTATGAATAAATTGCATGCTTGTTGACAAATTGGATTGTGTGTCGTTTTGTTTTATTGATGAATTATCATCGCAAGGATGATGGGAGTTTGGTTAATATGCTCTCACCTTAATTTTAGGAATACTTGCTAGGTATAGGACTAGTGGGTACACCTTAGTTGCGGTTAACACTTTCTAGGTATGGGACTAGTTAGTATAAATTTTTACACATGGGAGCTTCTAGGGTGAGACTGATTTTGGTGTCATTCCGTTGATTTAGATAGACTAGGCATGAGACTAGGAAGAGATAACTGAAAGAAAATCATCCTATAACATAAGGTAGGATGCGTGTATAGTTTGGATACCTATAGGTATGCAACTAAGGATAGGTTTGAGGATTTATGCTCTATTATAGGTTAGGCTAAAAAATAAAACAATTAGAATATGAGATGACGAGAAAATAAGAAATTGAGAATTAATACCTAAGATAATAAACAAGTGTTAAAATGGATTGGCATCATTAATAAGTGTAGGACATATATTTAAATAGGTTGGCTTGCTATTGCGATGTGTGGGTGTGTGGCGACATAATAAGTATAGGGCTGACAGTTAAACGTGCATGCTAGCTATTATGACGTGTTGTGCGTGGTACCTCAAAAATATGTGTAGGGCTGACAGAATATGGGTTGGCTGGTGTAACACCCCAAGACTTTTGAGAGGGAGAAATTAAATTTTGGAAAAATAAAATTTAATTAAATTTGGAAAATTCTAAAATTAGGAATTTAAGTCCAAAAATAGAGGACATTTTAAAGTATTTCGGACTATGATTTTGAGGGTACCATTGATCCCGGAAGGGTCGAGATAGTCAAAATGACTGTCATTGGGTCCTATTTTGGCTCGGAAATATTTTTAAGTTATTTTGACTCGAATTGGAGTAAACGAGTTATTTAAAGTGTGTATTAACATTTAAAATTGGGATTTTGTTTTAAAGGTTTATGAGGCTTACGGATGAAGCCATTTCTCATTTGAGAGAAAGAGAGAAAAAGCCCTAGAGGGAGAAAGAAGAGAGAAAGAAGAAGAAAAGAAGAGAGAGAGGAAGAAAGCTTGGAGATTCCGGCCCAAAACCGCGACACCGAGGACGATCCAACCTCTACAAAATCGAGGCAAGTGTTTAATCTTGCTAAATAGCTATTTGTGTATTTCATTTCATAATTTGTAGGTTAAAGAAATGGATTTTTGGGTATTAACATCAAAACATAGATTTTAGGTTTAATCTTGAAACCAATGTTTAAATATGGATTTAATGGATTAGAAATGGTTGGGATCAACTTTGGGTTGATTTATGGGCTTAACATCATAATTTGATGAAAGTTTGGGGATTAGAATGAAAGTTTTAGGGTATTAATTTCGTGGGTTTGCTGAAATTGGGAAATCGGCCAGAATATGTGATATGGCCGGTCGACCGCGGTCTGGGGACCGGTCGACCGCGCCTTAAGGGAAAAGCCTACTGCATTTCTTCGTAGGCAAAATTTGGACCCGCGGTCGACCGGGGGTCTGGGACCGGTCGACCGTTCCCCTGTTTTTAGCCCAAAATTGGAGTTGTCCTTTCCCTTTTCTTTTGGAGTTTATCCTTAGGGGCATCCTTAATGGGTTGTTTTATGAGGTTTTTCCTAGGATGATTTCTACCCTTTTTGGTTGGGTTTATAAATTTGAGGTTTTCTCTTATGAAGTAAGATATACTTTGGAGACTTATAGGGGGTCTTTCACTTAGTATATGATAGTGGGGACTTCTTGGAATAATGGGATAAGAAATATCCATGTATGTTGTGGAATTTTCTAGGCCGACCTTTATGTCAAATCCCTATGAGGATAGGATATTATTAAGATACAATTTGGGACCAAATGAAAGAGAGTGGTCGCATACTCTTAAAGAGTGAGGGGTTTCATATCCTTAGGAATGTTTAGACTAAGGAACAACTGACAACTCAATAGGAGTAAGGGTTCCTGAGATTTATCTGAACCATAGGTGAAATTGGGAACGATTGGGATTGTACTATCGATTAGAATAAGCGGTAGCATAAATTCTAGTTAGGATAGTTTACACGAAATTATGGTGAAATAACCATTGAGATTACAATACTTGAAACGAGGTTGGAATAAATTGAGATTTTAGACTATTAAGTCATGTGTGTGCCTATGGTTAAATAGTACCAAAGGAAATTATGTACTTTCACATTTAGAGGTGAAATGTGTTGTGATGGATTTCTACACAAACTCTTGGGTGATAACCCTAATGTTGAATATATATGTATAGATATATATATATGGTTTTGGGAGACTATTCATCATAGGAAAAAATGATTGAATATGTTTCAAGTGAGGGATTGTATTCACTTATCGAGGTAAATTTAATGGAAATTGTGGTGACGGCTTGTATATTGAAGATTATGTATATTTCCAGTCGAGTTTATATATCTGATACATATGAACGGGAATTAGTCTGTATATATAATGATATAGCGATGTGTGAATATATGTAAATATATCTATGTATGAATATGAATATATGGATATATTTGTGGTATGGATATTTAAACCTTACATGATGGTTTAATGTTTAATCATATGATTGGATCATATGGATGTATATATATTGTGCATGTGAATGGTATATATACTTATTTGGTTAAGCATACCCCGCTCATGCTATCATTGGGAAGTTGCGCGCGTAGAGGGTGAGCATCCTGGCTAGAAAAGCAGGGTGTGGATATTCCCTAGGTCATAGTCGTCCCGTGTGTTATTATGTGATTTACATTTTTATATTTTTGGGATGAGACGTGGTGGGTATGTTTCGTCTCATTGCCGATTTGGAGTTATGACCGCTTCCCGGGACGTCGTGTGTGTGAGTTACCATGAGATGGGTGTCGTTTAGTCCCACCATGGTGGCCCCAGTATTGCTACGTGAGTCGGGCACTGGGAAGATGATAGCATTGATGCAGTTTATCGGCGCTATATATAGCCGGGTATTTATTTATGCATGGCCTTTGTACATCATATATGGTATGTATACATGGTCATGGGATTGGATGATGGTGTGTATATATATATGGTTAGAATGAAATACCTATATATATATTTATATATCCTATAGATGAAAGGATATAGAACCTTTATGGAGTACATCTTGGATGATTATGGTGTACTAGATTGATGGGGGTTGATGTATCGCATTTAAGGAATATTTCGGTTACATCATCCCAAGGATATGATTGGAGATGTTAGTTGTAGTAGTAGTATTATATTGTATATATGCCAGTTATGGTATGCACGGCATTATGGATCTCTATGATCGACATTGTCAAAGAGTAGTGTAACGGGGTGGTTTCTTGTTTGCATTTCACTTTGCGAGACTCCCCACGCACGAAATGTAGTACATTGTTGAGAGTAGAGAGAAGTTCTGTCGATATTTATGTGTGACATGATGGATCTCCAGGATCGACGTTGACATGGAGTAGTGTAACGGGGTGGTTCCTTGTTTGGATTTCGCTTTGCGAGACACCCCACGCACGAAACGCAGCGCAGCGTTGAAATTGGAAGGAAGTTGTGTCAATAATAATTTTGCATGCTTGTTAATTAGAAATTAAATCATATGTTCAACCCAAATGCATATTGGGTAACTTATTAAATTATAAATGGTTAAAGTATAAACCGGAATCCACTAAGCCTAATAAGGCACATATGATTGAAAATAAATATTTATCTGTGGTTAAAAAGGGGGTGGATTCTTGGGGTATGATAGGAAGGTAGATCTCGTGGGTATAGGCTAGGCCTATGATAAGTTAGGTTGTCCTAATAAAAAAATGGGGGTAATTTAACTAATAAAATTAAGGACGCGAATAGGTGCGCGCCTTTAGATGAGAGGTGAGTTGGGGTTCCACGAGAGTGCGATTCCACTTTAATTATGAAATAGTGCACCGATATTTATTATGCACGGTTAACACACTTGCTAAATATTTTCACAACTCGGGCTCTGACCCGTTTACTTTTCTCTCCTGCTTGTATATATATATATATATATATATATATATATATAAATATATTATTACAGGTATCCTACCGCATGGATGCCGGATGACTTCCTATCTAGAGTCTTGGGAGCCGTGACAGGTGCGAACAGTTGCGGGATGTATCTGGTAGTCGCCTCCTACTTTTAAAATTCTAGGTAGAATTCATGTTGTATATCGGGTTTGTACCCAAGGGATATTTATACAAATGTTTATACTTATTCCATTCCAGTTATTGTATTCGCTGTGACCCGACAGCTTATTCGGGTCTACTTTTGTATCACATTCTGTTGTTGTTGATTATATCATTTTATTATAGCACTTCGTTTATCACAGTTCTTTCTTGCATCTTTCTCTTATTTATTATTAGTTTTATAGTGTTGGGTTGTGTTATGTTGCATGTTTTAAATTATTTAACATCTCGCTTATATGATATCGGGTAGTTAGTCCTATATTATATAGTACCGGTAGTTGATGTTGAGACTGAACCATCAGAAATTCCTGATTTAATATAGTATAGGGCTAGCCACCCGTTATTATTTTAAGCGGGGTGTTACAGCTGGCTATTACAAGGGGAAATGCGTGTGGTGTAAAACTTTTAGTGGGAGTCCCACAACATAAATGGTGTAAAACTTTAAGCGGGAGTCCTGCAACTGAGATTAATGGTGAAACAAGTAATAATCGGGTTAATTGAATAAATTTCGATGGAAATCTATTTGATAAAATCAAATATTTGTAAATTAATTTTGGGGTAGTGTAATTACGTGATTAGGTGTTCTCAGTTTATTTTACTCCCACGTTATTAATTATCTCGTTTAATTTAAAATATTCTACTGTGATATTTAATATCTATGATGCTACTGTCTGGGTTCAGGGACTCTAATTGGGGTGAGTAAATAGTATTCATGCGGTGGGCTCTGACCCATTATGTTCATTAACCTTTAAAATTTATCTCTACAGTAGTTGCACAAGATTATTTGGAGATTTCTAGAGGTGTAGTGGGATTACATTTTAGTAGCTTAGTAGTAGATTTATTTTCCCTTTCCTTCACATTTTTATTATGGGACTTTATTTATGGATTTGGTGGGCCAATCGGTTCGAAAGTTGTTTATGGTTTTATTCAAATATTCATAGTTAGAGCATTTATTTGAGATTGTATTATTCGGAATTGGACTTATTTGGAGATTAGCATGGTGATGGATTTTATTGTTGCATGAATGATTATTCTTATTGGGCTTGATTTAATTATTATCTTGTGGAATGAATTTTATATGTTTCCTATCTATTACATGCTAAAAATGGTGTTTTATATAGTGACTCCCGACGTAATTTGGCGGCGACGGTTAGCCATCCTGTTTGTCAAATTGAGCGGGGTGTTACAGATCGTATCAGATCATGGTATTAGGTCTCGTTGTTTATGAGTTCGTTTAGCTTTAGAGTTATCGATATTTGATTCCCTTTATTAATTTGTTCCCTCTAAGAAATTGAGTCTAGCATATGCAGTAGTTGTGTTTCTAGGAGATAAGGAGTTTTGTGTTGAGGACGTTGTAGGCATTGAGGTTAGAAGTAGTAATATTGATTTAAGGATCCTTAGAGTTCATTTTGGAGATGATATTAATTTGGCATATCATTGGTATAAATTTTGGGTATTTAATGTATCGATGGAGTGATATGATTTGATGAATTTAAACGTTGTGATTATAGTTAGAGATAGAATCAAACGGTGATTCGTGAGAGAGTGTGGTACACCGATATTTTCATAGTTATGTGTATATATATCCTTAGGATATATATTACATATTTGATAATTGGGTATGTGCATGTAGGATTGGGTGTATCGGCACCCAATTAGGGTATTTTACGGGTAGGCATATCTGAGCATCATCTTATTTTTTCGCATTTATGCTTTGACGAATTTCTAAGATGAAATTCATGTCCAAGTGGGGAAGTATACAACACCCTGTGATTTTTTATCCATAAAAATCTTTGTTAAATTAAAAGTTTCGGAAAAATAACTTTTGCAATCTATTTCATTTTGGTATGAAAAACAAATGTTGGTTTTTAGATATAAAAATAAGGTTTTAAGTAAGATTTAAATCGGGATTAAAATTTAGAAATTATAACTTTTTGTATAAAAGTTGGGGGAGGATCAGACCTAAGGAGCAAAAAATAATTAACTAAAACTATTTAACCTCCCAATTGAGTTGAATTTTTTTTTACAGCTTTATTTCGTCTTCAGATACTATGCCTCCAAATTTTAGCCAATTCTAATGGCCTGATCGTCCAGAATGTTTTTTTTAGTGTTTCTATTTGATTATGACTCAAAATCTTTTTGGTACATAAACATAAAGCGATGGGTTTAGGACTTTTAAAACACATTTTAGCCTTCTCAAAAATCAATAGCCTCTCATAATTTCATTCTCTTTCATCTACAAACCACAAACCTAATTTTACATTACTTTCAACCCAAGTTTTGAAGATCTAAATCAAGTTTTCTCAAGATTATTCAAGAACAAGTCTTTTTTAATTTTTTTGAAAGGAACACAACCATCTACTCGGAATTGTCAACTGACTTTTCTTAAGGCATGAATACTTTTATTCTCTCTCTTCAGTATTATGCATTTTAAATGTCGTCTCAACATTAATTTGCATATTTTTCATAAAATAAATTAGCAACCTTAATTAGGGAAAGTGAAATCTAATTTAGGACTCTTTTGTGAAAAATCTTAATCTGATTTAAGACTCATAACCCTTATGTGCTTAGGATAGAGATTTTATTTTGTCATTATGGGGGGTAGGTTTGCTTGTAGAAAATCATAGTCGCGCTATTTAAATTAAAAAAGGGATTTGTATAATCATATGAAATTCATGTAGGTATGATGAAAGTAAATTATTATTGTGTGCTCCACAAACTCGCATTATGTGAATTTATCATTGTTTAATGAAAAAAAAATTGGTGAATTATGACGATGGATTGAATGATTTAAGTTAAAGTAAATTGTGATCGTATGAATAAATTGCATGCTTGTTGACAAATTGGATTATGTGTCTTATTGTTTTATTTATGAATTATCATCGCGGGGATGATGGGATTTTGGTTAATATGCTCTCAGCTTAATTTTAGGAATAATTGCTAGGTATGGAACTTGTAGGTACGCCTTAGTTGCGGTTAATACTTTCTAAGTATTGGACTAGTTAGTATAAATTTTTACGCACGGGATCTTCTGGGGTGGGACTGATTTTTTTGTCGTTCCGTTGAATTGGATAGCTTAGGCATGAGACCAGGAAGAGATAAATGAAAGAAAATCATACTATAACATAAGGTAGGACGTGCGTATAGTTTGGATACCTATAGGTATGCGACTAGGGATAGGTTTGAGGATCTATGCTCTATTATAGGGTGGGGCTAAAAAATAAAACAATTAGAATATGAGATGATGAGAAAATAAGAAATTGATAATTAATACCTAAGATAATAAATAGGTGTTAAAATGGATTTGCATCGTTAATAAGTGCAAGACTGATAGTTAAATGTAACAACCCAGGTTTTTGGGCAGCTATTTTATATTATTTTGCCTAATAGGCTAATATTATAAAATAGGGGATGTTGGAGTAAATATTGGTTCCCATGATATTTAGGGATAATATTTACTATGTTTTGTCTATTTACCTTATGAGAAGGTAAATAGCATTATATTTGGGTATACTGTGTCGTTATATGTAAAACGACGGTTGTGACCTACATTTAAATTGGAGTAAAATTTATGAAATAAAAATGAATTTATAACATAAAATCTGTTCACGTTATCCTAAATGCCAAAATAGGGGGTGCAGTTATTTTTAGAATAGTCGAGATAGTCGAAATGAGTGCCACATGGTATTTTTTTTTTAGTTTCGGGCACTTTTGGGGTGTTATGACTCAATTAAGTGGTTATGAGTCATTTTAATTGGGTATTAGCAATTAATGGAGGGGAATTGTGTTTTATAACCCGTATAAGTCCCCCCACCCCTTTTTCTTTCTTCATTTGTGAGAAAAGCCAAAGGAGAGAGAGAGAGAAGAGAGAGTTGGAAGAAATGGAGAAAAGAGAGAGAAAATGGAGATTTGGGCTGAAATTCGTTGCTATCGGAGGAGGATTAGAGACTACGAACCTCGAGGCAAGTTTCTTACTTGCTAGATATTGATTTAATGTGATGATTTGCATGTATAGTTAGTTTTGAAGATATAAACCATTTATGGGTTTTGGGTATTTCTGGTGTTTAATCCCTTAATCTTAGTTTTAATTTGATTTGAGGAGATAATATTAATTATAAATGGTGTAAAGATGATTTGGTATCATTTATTGTTGATGTTGTTGGGTAAAATGATGAATAAAAGCTTGGAGGATTCGTTAATGGCTGAAATAGCTTCCCGGGGAAGAAGCTGTCCGCGAGGATCGATCGATCGAGCCTGGGGGGTCGATCGATCGAAGCCATCAATCGATCGACGGCCAAGGGTCGATCGATCGACCCCTTCTTAAAAGGTGAGATTTTTTTTATTTTGTTTTAGCTATTTTCTTTTAGGTTCTAGGTGTAGGAACCTTCCTTTGGGAAGTAATTAAGAGTCCTAGAGGGTTGTTTTGGGTAGACTAATGTCCTAGGCTAAAATAGGATGATTGGGCTTACCCAAGGGCTAGTTTGTATAGATTAATGCCCGAATGATTTAGGAATTTAACCTAAAGGTAAATTGCGGTTATAATGTAAATGTTGAAACTTTTGGGAGATGCTTCTTGAGGGAGACTCACTTTGAGGGTTATGAAATGTTATGAACTCTTGGAGACTAGTTTGAGGTTCATGGCATTTTGGGTCTTAGGTCATTATTAAAATATATTAATAAATAAGAAATGCATAATATGGAATGTGGTATTAAATGAATAAATACAAATGATTTTGAGAATGTAAAAATTGGATGTTTTCGAAAGGAAAAGTAATGGTTTTCATAAATGATAATTTATGGATTACACACCTCCCTAAATCGCTATCGTAAGGGAAGTTTCGCACGTGTGGTGAAGCCCCCTGACTAATGAATGCAGGGGTGGATATAGTCACTAGGCCATATGGGCATTTATATTACTGCGCTGGTTAGGGGATTCTGGGTGTGGTCTTGACTTTCCCGCAGGCAATATGGTCGCTTCCCGACGTTGGTAGGTTCTCAGGTTGTCTTGTATAGATAGGCCCTGGAAGATGATATCCATTTAGGGGTGCGTCCAGTGGGGAAACCCGGAGGGACGGTCTTAGATTTATTAAAGAAATTCATGATAATGAATTGGCTTTAATTACATTTCCTGGATGGAAGAAGGGAAATGGAATGTATGGTACACAAAAGTATTTTTATGCTAATAAAAATGACTTTTGATTACACTTTCTGGATCGAAGAAGGGAAGTGGGATTTTATGAAAAAGGATAAAGAACTTTTTATGATAATAAAACTTGCTTTAAATTATGTATTCTTCCTGGATGGAAGAAAGGAAATAAAATTGGTAAAGAGATGTATAAATGAGATTTATTGGTAAACATTTGATAAAATGTGGTACCATTTATGTATATTTCTAAGAAAGATATAAGAATGGTGCATGTAGAGTTATGAGATTGAAATGGTAAACATTTGATAAAATGTTGTACATTTATATACATTCCTAAAGAAAGAAATGGGAATGATGGTTTAGATGGTGAATGGGTTTCTTTATGTTTTCTTGAGTAGCTGTAGATGGTTTCCCACATATATACTTATATATATTAATTATGTGATAAGGGTCTATTTGGATCTCGACAATCAACCTTGCCTAGGTAGTAGTGTATCGGGGGGTTTCCTTGTTTGGATTTCGCTTTGTAAGACACCCCACGCACGAATAGGGCATAGTGTTGAGACTGGGGGAGAAGCTTAGACCTTATAACTATGTTAAAAGAAATTAAATCAGATGATTATATTTATCAATATTGTACTTAGGGTCTAATGGATCTCGACGATCAACCTTGCCTAAGTACTAGTGTATCGGGGGGGTTCCTTGTTTGGATTTCGCTTTGCGAGACACCCCACGCACGAATAAGGCATAGTGTTGAGAATGGGTAGAAGTTAGCCCTTAGTAATTTGGGTTAACTAGAACATCATCATGATATTGCGCTAGGTTGCTTTTAGACTGAGAGGTGAGAAATATTATTGTTAAGTGCAAAACTGTCATGCATTTTAGTCACATGGGAATCATATCAAACCGGGCCCTGGCCCGTCTATATTTCTTTGTTTCTGCATACTCTTTGCCGTACAGGTGCTCTACCGCATGGACATCCGTATTTACATTTCCATTTCGGTTGTCATGGAGCTACAACATATTGCAGATGTTGTAGGATATTTGTTTTAGACGCTTCTATCTATTGTACTCTAGTTATGTCAGTTTATTTATTCGGGAGTGTTGCCCCAGTGTTACACTCACTTACTATATTGTAAATATTGAAATGTAATACTCAGTGTAATTATTTGTATTGGTCTGTTCACCGACAGCTTATTCGGTGATTATTTATTATTGTCATTCCTTATTCATCGGTTTTTGATATCCACCGTTTTTACAAATGGGATTGTCTAAGTGTTTTTTTTTCTTTTACTTACTAAAATTTTAAATTGACAGTCCGTTTTCAAAAATGATTGGTGGTTATCTCGTACTATTATTTTAATCGACAGTGATGCTGAGAATGGACCATCTATGATTCCTGTGATTATTAGAGTATTGGGCCGACCACCTATTATTTTAGTAGGCGGGTTGTCACATTAAATAGGTTGGCTTGCTATTGCGACGTGTGGGTGTGCGGGGACGTAATAAGTGTAGCGTTGAGAGTTAAACATGCATGCTAGCTATTATGATGTGTCATGCATGGTACCTCAAAAATAAGTGTAGGGTTGACAAAATACAGGCTGACTGGCTAAAACAGGGGAATTGGTGTGGTGTAAAACTTTTAGTGGGAGTCTCGCAACATAAATGGTGTAAAACTTTAATCGAGAGTCCTGCAAATGATATTAATGGTGAAAAAATTAATAATAGAGTTAATTGAATAAATTTCGATGGATAGCTATTTGATAAAATCAAATATTTGGAAATTAAACTTGGGGTAGTGTAATTACGTGATTAGGTGTTCGCAGTTTATTTTACTCCCACGTTATTAATTATCTCATTTAATTTAAAATATTCTATTTTGATATTTAATATCTATGACGCTACTGTCTGGGTTCAGTGACTCTAATTGGGGAGAGTAACTAGTATTCATGCGGTGGTCTCTGACCCATCATGTTGATTAACCGTTCAGGTTTAGCGCTAGAGTAGCTGCACAAGATTATTTGGATATTTCTAGAGGTGTAGTGGAATCACATTTTATTAGCTTAGTAGTAGATTTATTTTCCCTTTCCTTCACATTTTTATTATGGGACTTTATTTATGGATTTGGTGGGCCAATTGGTTCGAAAGTTGTTTATGGTTTTAATCAAATATTTATAGTTAGAGCATATATTTGAGATTGTATTATTCGGAATTGGATTTATTTGGAGATTACCATGGTGATGGATTTTATTATTACATGAATGATTATTCATATTGGGTTTGATTTACTTGTTATCTTGTGGAACTAACTTTATATGTCTCCTATCTGTCACATGCTAAGAATGATATTTTATATAGTGACTCCCAGTGTAATTTGGCAGCGACGGTTGGCCATCCCGTTTGTCAAATTGCACGGGGTGTTACAGATCGTATATGATCATCGTCTTAGGTCTTGTTGGTTGTGAGTTTATTTAGCTTCTGCATTATCGATATTTGATTCCCTTTATTAATTTGTTCCGTCTACGAAATTGAGTCTAGCGTACGCATTAGTTGTGTTTCTTGGAGATAAGGAGTTTTGTGTTGAGGACGTTGTAGGCATTGATGTTAGAAGTAGTAATCTTGATATAAGGATGCTTATAGTTGATTTTGGAGACGATATTAATTTGGCATATCATTAGTATAAATTTTGGGCATTTAATGTATCGATAGAGTGATGTGATTTGATGAATTTAAACGTTGTAATGATATTTAGAGATAGAATCGAATGGTGATTCGTGAGAGAGCGTGGTACACATATATTTTAACAGTTATGTGTATATATATCCTTAGGAGATATGTTACATCTTTGATCATGGGGTATGTGCGTTTAGGATTGGGTGTAGGGCACCCAATTGGGGAATTTTACGGGTAGGCATATCTGAGCGTCTTTTTATTTTTGCGCGTTTATGCTTCATCGAATTTCTAGGAAGAAATTCATGTTCTAGTGGGGAACCATGTAACACCCCGTGATTTTTGAGCCATAAAAATCTTTGTTAAATTAAAAATTTCTGAAAAATAAATTTTGGAATCTATTTCATTTTGGTATGAAAAACAAATGTTGGTTTTTAGATATAAAAATAAGGTTTTAAGTGGAATTTAAATCGGGATTAAAATTTAGAAATTATAACTTTTTGAATAAAAATCAGGGGAGGATTAGACCTAAGGAGAAAAAATAAATTAACTACAAATATTTAACCTTCCAATCGAGTTGAATTTTTTTTATAACTTTATTTCACATTCAGATACTACGTCTCCAAATTTCAGGCAAGTTCTAACAGTCTGATCATCAGTAATGTTTTTTTTGTGTTTGTATTTTATTATGACTCAAACTCTTTTTGGTACATAAACATAAAGCGATGGGTCTAGGACTTTTGAAACACATTTTAGCCATCTCAAAAATCAATAGCCTCCTATAATTTCATGTAATAACCCGCCCTTTTGGAGATGATTAAATTCCATAATTTAGTATAATTTGGAATTTGGAGAATTTCTCGAAATAGTAACTTTTGGGATTTTCGAGGATTTAATGATTTTTAAGGGGGTTATAAATTATTTTAGGACTATATAGGTCGAAATATTTTATTTATATGTCGTCGTGGAGTATAGCGACAAAAGAGGTAAGATTTTGAGTAGAAAACCGCATTTAATTATTTTGTGTTAGAATAGTAAATTGCGGTCAAGTACCTCGGATGGAAATTTCGACTGCGCCATGAGTCTCGGAATGTTCGAGATAGTCGGAAAAGAGTGTCCGGTTGTCGAAATTAAGTTCCGGGTAATTTTGGAGTTAAATAGGCTCGTAATTGGGTAAACGAGTCGTTTTTGGTTTTAAGGGGGTTTAACCCTTTTCTCCTTATAAAAGGAGGGAGAGGGGGAGAAGAAAGAAGAGGAAGAAGAAAGAAGAGAGGGAAGAGAGAGAGAGGGAAGAAAAGAAGAAAAAGGGGGAGATTCCGGCCGGCCTCCGCGGGATTCGGCTCGAGGACGTCGGATTTTATCCACGAGGCAAGTGTTTACTTGCTTTATTTATTTTTGAGCATAAATATCTCATATCACTGTTGGTATAACAAACCCTAATGATTTTGGGTTGGGTATTCGTGGATAAAACGGGTTTTCGGGAGATAAACCGAATAAACCCCTAAAATTGGTAAATTGGAGATTTTTAGAAATTAACCAAAAATATTGGGTGATTCCGGGTTCTAGGATGTTTAGGACCCGTATTATAGGTATATATGAATGAATCGAGTACCGAGGGTCTAATGGATCCCGACGATCGACCTTGCCGCATAGTAGTGTATCGGGGGGTTCCTTGTTTGGATTTCTCTTTACGAGACACCCCACGCACGAATATGGCAGTGTGTTGAGACTGGGGAGAAGTTTAATCCTTAGTGCTCTTATAATATAAATTCTTATGGTGTATATATTTATATATATCTTTCTGTACTGAGGGACTGGCGTATCTCGACGATCGACCGTGTTGCATAGTAGTGTATCGGGGGGGTTCCTTGTTTGGATTTCACTTTGCGAGACACCCCATGCACGAACATGGCGTAGCGTTGAGACTGGGGTGAAGTTTACCCCTTAGTACATTACTTGGACTATCTAGGGTAGATAGTAGATGGGTAAATTAGACTAGTTAGGCAGGGATAGCTTGACTAGGGTATGTGTTAGGGTGCGCTAGGTGTGCACTACTAGAGGAGAGGTGAGGGGTATCTCATGGGAGTGCGATACGAATTTAAATATGAGATAAAACTATTTTTCTAAAAATAAAGCATTTATGCACTTGCAAAATATTTTCAAAATTGGGGCTCTGACCCGTATATCTACTCTCTTTTCTTTCTATATATTATATATATATAGGTGTCCAGACACAGGGACGCCTGAATGGAAATTCTTTCGAGTCAGACGTCTGCTGCAGCAGTTGTGGATGCTTCCGGGTTATCGGTAGACGCTTCCTTCCTTGCACTCTAGATAGGAGATATTGTACAAACATTCGGGCCAATGGTCCAACTGATTTTATTTATTATTCGCACATTATTCGATATGGTTGTATAATTTGGACCGAGTGTTCGGTTATTTTAATTTATTTCATTTTCAGTTCAATTACGCATATAATTGTGGATGTTTTAATTTGATCTCTAAAAAGAGTAGTTAGATCAAAGTTTTTAACGCTCACCTAATAGGATATTAGTAATTAAATGGATTTTCGTCAGTGATGCTAACAATGATCCATATGAGACTCCTGTTTTAATTTAATATTGGAGTGATCGCCCGGTATCTTATTAGGCGGGGTGTTACATTTCATTCTTTTTCATCTACAAAACCTAAACCTAATTAAACGTAACTTTCAACCCAAGTTTTGAAGATCTAAATCAAGTTTTCTCAAAATTATTTAAAAACGAGTCTTTATCAATTTTTTGAGAGGAACGCAACCATCTACTCAGAATTTTCAACTAACTTTTATTCAGGCATGAATACTTCTATTCTCTCTTTAGTGTTATTGGTTTTAAATGTCGCCTAAACATTAATTTACATATTTTTCTTAAAATAAATTAGCAACCTTAATTAGGAAAAGTGAAATCTAATTTGGAACTATTTTTGTGAAAAATCTTAATCTGATTTAAGACTCATAACCCTTTGATGCTTAGGATAGAGATTTGATTTTGTCATTACGGGGGGTAGGTTTGCATTTAGAAAATCATAGTTGCGCTATTTAAATTAAAAAGGGATTTATGTAATCCTATGAAATTCATGTAGGTATGATGAAAGTAAATTATTATTGTGTGATCCATAAACTCGCATGACGTGAATTTATAATTCTTGAATGAAATAAATTATGTTAATTATGACGATGGATTTAATGATTCAAATTAAAATAAATTATGATTGTATGAATAAATTGCATGCTTGATGACAAACTGGATTGTGTGACTTATTGTTTTATTGATGAATTATCTTCGCGGGGACGACGGGATTTTGGGTAATATGCTCTCACCTTAATTTAAGGAATACTTGATATGTAAGGGACTAGTGGATACGCCTTAGTTGTGGCTAACACTTTCTAGGTATGGGACTAGTTAGTGTAGATTTTTATGAATGAGATATTAAGGGGTCGGACAAATCTTGGTGTTGTTCCGTTTATGTGGATAGCCTAGGCACGAGGGTAGGAAGAGATAATTGATACAAAATCATCGTATAACATAGGGTAGGATGCTCGTATAGTTTGGAGACCTCTAGGTATGGGACTAGGGGTATGTTTGAGGATTTATGCTCTGTTATAGGGTGGGGTTAAAAAATAAAATAATAAGAATATGAGATGATGAGAAAATAAGAAATTGAGAATTAATACCTAAGATGATAAATGGGTATTAAAATGGATTGGCGTCGTTAATAAGTGCAGGGCTGGCGGTTAAACGGGTTAATTGAATTAATTTAGATGAATAGCTATTTGATAAAATCAAATATTTGGAAATTAAACTTGGGTAGCATAATTAGGTGATATGGTGTTCACGGTTTATTTTACTCACATGTTATTAATTATATCGTTTAATTTAAAATGTTCCATTGTGATATTTATTATGTATGATGCTACTATCTGGGTTCAGGGACTCTAATTGGGTGGAGTAACCAGTAGTCATGCGGTGGGCTCTGACCCATTACGTTGATTAATCTTCCAAGTTTAACGCTAGAGTAGCTACATAAGATTATTTGGATATTTCTGGAGGTGCAATTAGATTACATTTTAGTAGCTTGGTAGTAGATTTTTTTTCCGTCGCTTTTTTATTATGAGACTCTATTTATAGATTTGGTGGGCCAATCGGTTCCACAATTGTTTATGGTTTTATTCAAATATTTATATTTAGAGATTTTATTAGAGATTGGATTTATTTGGAGATAAGCATGGTGATGGATTTTATTATTCCATGAATGAGTATTTTATTTGAGATTGGATTTATCTTGTGGAATGAGTTTTATGTGCATAGGAATATTTCTTCTGGTTTGTTTAGTTATTTGTTCAAATTGGTGCATAAGATATATAGAAATCATGCAATTTCAATTCATTCATTCTATTTAAAATTGGTTGATGCTTACTTTTACTATCTTATTTTATATTTGAATTTTAATAATGAAGAGATAAGTTGGCGATATTACGGAGTTTGTATTTATATTTTTTTTGTAATTTTATTTAATAATTTTTTTAGGTTTGATCTCTATTTTCATGTATATATGTATTTTCATATTGATAAAGTTAGTTTAGAATTCTCTGCGAAAAGTTTATCACTGTGTTTTTGAATTGATATTGATGTCATATATAAATGAGTACATGGGTGTGACAGATAACTGAGAGTTGCTAGACATTAGGGATTTTGAAAAAATTGGAATAGTCGTAGCATTTTTAATATACTCCGAGAAGTACTGAACAAAATAAATAACAACTGAAAAAAGTTTGAATAGGTATACTGAACTAACTAGTTGAAAAAAGTCTGAACAAGTCTCCGAGAACTAATGAAATAAACAGCTAATACCTGAATGAAGTTTGAATAGGTATACTGAACTAAGTAGTTGAACAATGTCCAAACAAGTCTAAGGCTCATAGATTTTATGTTGAACTTTTGAATTATTATCTTTAATAAAGTTATTCAGTTGGGTCTAGCGATGTAATTTGAAATATGATTATTTACTGGTGTTCATGTGCATATTAACCGTTTTAACTTACTTTCACCCTGTATAATTTTAGCTACAATGTATTCATTTTGGCTGGAAAATTTAAATACATTTCCCCAGAGCATAGATAGAACTTCATTAAATTGTTCTTCATAATAGTGTGATTTAAAATATTTGATTTATTCATAAGTGTTTTCCCAAAAGTATAAAATGATGTAATTTGAGTCATCACTAGATGTTAAGTTGTTCAAATGGGGGTGTATTAAGAGTAATTGTCCTTAAACATCTTTGTTATTCCTACAAATTTTCATGTGGCATGAACAATCTAACGATCAACGTATGTATACATAGACATTGGTAAGTTAGTTTTATGATACATGAAAATAAATTATTTAATGGTTTTGTCTACGTAATATTAATTTGTTATTATATTGAAGATGGATATATTTATATTTTTACCTTCAAATTATACGTAAGTATAAATAAGTTCCATTCTTTTAATTTATTCTTAATTGATGACCTCATTACTTAACTGCAGGAACATGGCTGATATCGAAAAAGGATGCTTTACATTCAAAGTCTTGCGGTTTAACTATATCATGAAATGGCGCCTTATGTTACTTCAATAAATTTCCACATTACTATTTTCTCTTTGTTATTCCATGACAATGTGTATTTATATTTCAGAAAAAAATTTAGTTATAAAAAATACTCTGAATTTTTTTATCTATTACTTACTTTATTTCACGACTTATTCCTATGGCAAATGGCTACGTTTATTTGCATACGATAATGTATAAGCCACGCATTGCACGAGTTTTCAACTAGTTTAATCAATAATGTATTCTTGATTAAATATTATGCTGATTGATTTTACATGCGGTATTAGAACCAATGTTTAAGATCTCATGATTTTCCTTTGTTGGTGTTTACCTGATTTTTTTTCACGTTTTTTTGCTGTCGCCTATACTCACGACTCGAAATGAAAGGTCAAAACTTGATCGAAATTTTTTGAAACTCACACGGTGAACTGTAAACATTGAAATAAACAAAACCCATTATACATTGGGCCCTGGCCTAGTTTTATTTGGATGTCGTTTAGACCTCTAAAAATGCGCTTTTACCATTTTTGGTAACAATGTCAATGCTTATAACTCTCACTTAATATTTTATTTTACGATTCCACAAATTGGAGAGTGGTCTTGAAAAAATTGTTTATGTTACTATAGTGATAGCTTAAAATTTTCCATTTTTGGAAAAGTAAATTATTTTTCCATATTTTTTGTTATGAATCACTACATACTTTTTTATTGGTTGTTCTAGTATTAATATTTGTATTATTTGGAATTTATCAAAAGGTTCAATATAAAATTTTGAATATTATATGTATGATTATGTGTTTGACAATAACATTTCGAGAAATTAGATTATTGTGCATAATCTATATTTGATAGCCCAAAGGTCCTAATGTAATTATGAATTAATGTTTCGACGCTAATATTTATATTATGTTGGATGGGGAAGACATTAAAGTGTCTTAATATATAATTGTAAATATTATATTATTATGAATGCATCAATATTTGGACCCTTAATTATCCATTAAGTTTTGAGGACAATATTTTTTTGGGCATTGATGTAATACCCTGTACTTTTATGGATATTTAAATTAAATGAGTGGGTGTAATTTAATAATTTGAGAATTTAAAGTAAATGAGATGGACTAATTATATTTCATGTCGCAGGTGAACAAAAGTGACAGGTGATGTTATTTTATTCGGAACACATGTGTGGAGATGTGTTGGGTTTAAGGCGTGCATTTTTTATAAGTGACTCGGATGGAAATTTCGAGTGCACGGTTGGTCTCTAAAGGACGGAGATAGTCAGAATAAAGTACCTTGGGAGTAGTGTTTGGGTTCCAGGGACTTTTTGGATCAATAGGGACTCGCATTTGTGTATACAAGTAAATTTTGGGTTTAATAAGTGGATAACCCTTATTTTCTCTCTTATAAGTCACGAGAGAAAGAGAAAAGAGGAAATAAAATAAACAAATAAGAAAGAAGATAAATAAGGAAGAAAAGGGAGAAAAATGGGAGATTTTCGGTCAAGCTCTGACAGATTTCGGCACGAGATCGTCGGAGTTATCCAACCGGGCAAGTGTTTAAATTCCATTAATGATTTAAGTGTTTTTATTTTTCATATTATAGTTGGTGTGAAAACTATAAGATTTTGGGTTTGGGATTCTTGCAAAAAATGGATTTTTCGTATGGTTTTGATGTGATAATAATCCTAGATGAAATCTGAGTAAAAATCCATGTAAATGGTGTAAATCTTGGTGAGAAATTGAATGGGTGAAATGAAAACTAGGGTTTAATTAAGATAGGGTTAAAACTAACTAACTTGATGAATACCAAGAATAAATTAGTGTGTAGATGAGTATATTGATGGTTGATAAGGTTGAAGACCATAAATTTTAGGTTGGATGAGTGTTGGAGTGATTTTTGGGGGTGTAGAAGAAGATGAACTCGTAGAGAACAAAAACTATTCACATAGAACTGATCCAGATGCGGTTTAGTTCGTTTTATTTCTTTGGAACCGAGCCGATTTGTTTTTGATGTTATCGGCTCGATTCATTTTTTGGAATTGGATCGGTTCATTTTGGGGCCATTATTTTGATTCGATTCTTGCAGAAAAATTTGAGAGGTTTTTCCTGGACTAAAGGGATTGAAGGCGAATTCATTTTGAAGATAAATAATAGGGGATTCTATACTGAGTGTGAGGACCTCTAAGTGATGTGTGGTTTATGTGAATAAGATCGAGGGTATGAGTTTAAGGAGTGTTTGGGGTGAGTGACATTCGATAAATTAATTCAGAGAATATATATACATATATATGCCTATTGTATGTGAGGAAATCCGAATGTGCGAGTAGGATGAAATTAGAATACTAGCTAGACGTGATAAGCTAATATTTGAAAGAAATAAAGGTGATGTTCTATCATAAGTGAGAGAATACTTATGGGGTTAAAATAAGTTGTGTGTATACTTATTGATTAATATGAATTGGTACAACTGGGATTTTAAGCTTAATGCCACGAGAGATAGGCATGTATAGCCGGATTTGATGGTAGATATATATACGGGTATAGAGACAGTATATATATGATATGGTTATAAATATATCTGTGTTATTGATATATCTGTGTGTGATTGATATATTTATATGATGGTAGATATATATACAGGTATATAGATAGTATATATAGAGACATTGTGGGTATGTTTCGTTCTCATTTCTGGTGAAGAACTATAACTACTTCCCATACGTTGTGATTTGGTTTTTACCAAGTCGGTGTGAGAGTCTGACCGCTGGTAACCTAGGATAGTATGTGAGTAATTCTCTAGAAGATGATAGCATTGAGAGACTACATCCATTGAGTTATAGCTTTGAGGGATGGTTATTATACTTATATAGTGTGTGATATATAAGTATGGATATATATATATATATATATATATATATATATATACACACACACACACACACACACACACACACACAGAGCAGAATAAAAAATTAATTGTGGAATAATTTATGTACATCCGGGAGTAGAAAATCCGGATTAAAATATGTCATACACATAGAAGAGAATATTATATATGATATAATTAACACTAAAATGTGAATAGTGTAAATAACTAGTGAATGTTATTCCTAATGTAAGGATAAATTATAAATGAGAGATTATATGTATAAGCTCAGGCGATAGCTTAGAATATTTTATATTATGTGGGGTACGTGTTAGCGTATGGTGACTTGGGAGTTTTGCGAGGTGCTATTTAGGCTGGGTAGCTAACTAGGGTGTTCTAAAGCACATGCGTTCGGTGCGCACTGTTAGATGAGAGGTTAGGGGTATCTCACGTGAGTGAGACACTAGTTTAAATATGGAGAGTATCATATTTTAAATATTAAAGTAATTTAAGCACTTGCTAAAACGTGTTTCAAAACCCGGGCTCTGAGCCGTATCTATTTTTCCTTTTCTTCTCCTTTGTATACTTTTTAGGTGTCCAGACACAGGGACGCCAGGATGACTATTCTTTCGAGTCAGACGTTGCTGCCGCGGCTGTGGATGTTGGCAAGAAATTGTTCAGACACTTCCCTCCTTGTGATCTAGATAGGAGGTACTATGAGTTATATTCGGGCATGTTTCCCAATTGTTGTCTTTTTATTTATTTATGGCAATTTTATTTTTACGCCCATTCGATATGGTTGTATAAATGCTTTACCGAGAGTATTCGGTTATTATTTATTCATTTCAGTTGTTTATATCTTTGTATGGTTTGATTTTCTTGTGCGGTTAACCTCAAAAGATTAGGAAGTTTAAAATTGTAATACCCCGCACTTTTATGGATATTTAAATTTCATAAATGGGTGAAATTTAAAGATTTGAGGAATTTCTCTGAAGAATAATATTTGGAGTTTATGAGTATTAAATGTTTACTGATGTGTGTCCCATTTTCTTTTGGGATCAAGTAAATGAGTTGGATTATTTCATTACATGTCACAGTTGGGTAAAGCGACAAAGAACAATATTTTAATTGGAAAACCTGTATCGAGATGTGTTGGGTTTAATTAGTTAATTTTAGTTAAGTGACTCAGATGGAGATTTTGAGTGCGCGGTTGATTTTATAATGGCCGAGATAGTCAGAATAGAGTATCCGGGGTAGTGTTTAGGTTCTAGAGATTTTTGGACTAATAGGGACTCGCAATTGAGTAAACGAGTCATTTTTGGATTTATAAGGGATAAACCCTTATCTCTCTCCTATAAAAGGCACGATAGACTGGGAGAAAGAAAGAAGAAGAGAAGAAAGGAAGAGGAGAAAGGAGGAGAGTAAAGAGGATTTTCGGCCAAACTCCGCGGGATTCGACTCGAGGTTGTCGTATTTTATCCACGAGGCAAGTGTTTACTTTCTTTATTCTTTTTTATCATAAATCTCATATCATAATTGGTAATAATAAACTATATGATTTTGGGATGGGTTTTCGTGATTCAAAACGGGTTTTCGGAAGTTTAACGAATAACCCCCGGATAACATCTAATTTGGGAAACATAGCAATTAATTGAAATTAGTTGTTGTATAATTGTTCTAGGATGATTAGAACCCCTTTTATATGTGTATATATTGTTGGTTATAGTTATATGTTGATGGGAGAGAAGATAAAAATCTTGGTGGATTGTTAATGGCCGAAACAGACTCATTGGAGAAGAAGTAGAGTCGGCTGCCCTGGTCGATCGATCGATCGACTGCCAGGGTCGATGGATTGACCCTTCAGCAATTTTGGCAATCTGCCCTGTTTTTGTTATATGAGAGATAATTCTTCTACATGTTATCCTAGCTAATATAAGTGAGTAAAATAACTAGGGAGACTTATTCCTATCCATTTGAGGCAATTAATTGGGGATAGGAAGGTGCAAAAATGGTGTGGCACTAAAAGCATATTTTTGAGGAAAATAAATAAATTGAGGAATTGGACATTTGGGGCTCCTAAAAATAGAGTGGGGACCTCTAAATTATTATTTGAGCAAAATGTAAGACTTGGGTTCGTGGAGAGTGGAATCCATAACTTGTTTATTTAAGGGTAATTAGGATGAGTAACACTCAAGTTGGTACTTCGGCGGACGATTATATATATATATATATATATATATATATATATATATATATATAACTATGCACGTAGAAAATGTAATTATATGTCAATTGTGTGTGACAAAATCCTACGAGGCGACTAGGATGAAATTTGGGATATAGGCTAAAGAGGATTTAGCGATTACCCGATACGTCTATTGATGATGGTTATTATAGGTGGTGCGATACCTATGGAATTAAGATAAGTCGATAGTATACTTAGCTAGTTAGTACGAATTTTTATATTCAGGTATATACAAATCCTTAAAAGTGATTAAGGTAGAAGTTATATATCAAGTGAGAGAATACTTTTGGGTTCAGTATTTTAAGTGTATGAGTGCTTATATACTATTACGAATGGGAACATTCGAGATCGTTGGCTATCGCTATGAGAGTTGGGAATTATAGCCATATATATATTTGCGAAGTGATGTAGATTATATATACGATGCGATTACAGTATATATAATATGATATGTATAAATATATCTGTATTATGATTGGTATATTTGTATCATAGAGGCTAGTTCCACGGCCTTTCCTTTGGCGTAGGGTTGGAACAGCCAGATTATATATTTTCTCTAGCGCGATCCGAGGAGGGTCCGCGATGTGGGTGAATCCCTTGGGTTGAGGAGTAGGAAAAGTATATACCCAGGTCATCTTGCCCCGCGTACGAGTGCGATGTGTGTACTGCACTTGCAGAGGGAATATGACTGCCTCCACCAATTTGTGTTTTTACCATGACCATGAGGGAGTCTCTCTTGGTACCATGGTTAAGTGACTAAACCTGGATTCAGATAGGCACTATGAGACTTCATCCTCGAGTTATAGCTCGGTGGGATGGTTATTATACTTTTGATTGTGATAGGTATAATAATATACTTGTTGTGTATAGTATGTTGTTTGTATATGAAAATGAGAGATCATAAAGTAAACATATGTTTATAAAGTGAAAAGACTAATAAGGTGTATTTCCCCTTCCAGTATATTTATATTCGGATTTATATGAATATGAATTAGAAGTTCTAGTGAGAACTATATATATAAATATATATGAGTTTTTATATACGCGTTATGTGCTGAGGGCCTAATGAATCCCGGTGATCAACATTGCCAGGTAGTAGTGTATCGGGGGGGTTACTTGTTTGGATTTCGCTTCGCGAGACACCCCATGTACGAACGTAGCGCAGTGTTGGAAATTGGGAGAAGTTTAGTCCTTAGTACATGGCTTTATGAGGATTCTTAGAGGATGGGTGATAGCGTTTGGTTAGGCAGGGTAGCTTAACTAGTTTGTTTAAATGGTATGCGATATGTGTGCACTATCAGAAGAGGGATGAGGGGTATCTCATGGGAGTGCGATACCAATTTAAATATGAGAGAAATTGTATTTTAAAATATAAGATTTATGCATTTGCGAAAATATTTTCAAAACTCGGGCTCTGACCCGTTTTCTAATTTCTCCTCTCTTGATATATATATATATATATATATATATATATATATATATATATATATATATATATAGGTGTCCAGACACAAGGACGTCTGGATGACAATTATTTCGAGTGAGACATTGTTGCACCAGTTGTAAATGAATGCAGGTTTATCTTTAAACGCTTTTATTCTTGTTATGTAGATAGGAAGCATTATAGTAATATTCGGGCCGAAATCCCAATTGTATTTAGTTTCTCTTTTACCGCCTTTTAGTGCAACTTTCGATTTGGTTGTAATATGTTAAACCGAGTGTTTAATTATTTTATTTCATTTCAGTTTCATATATAAAAACTGTGTGGATGTTTTATTCAAATCGTTTGTTTAAAAAGATTAGTGAAATAAAATTTTGATGGCAGCCTAATAGGTTATTAGTAATTAAATTTGTTTTTGACAGTGATGCTGAGAATGAACCATATGAGACTCCTGTTTTAATTTGGTATGGGATTGATCACCCGGTATTTTATTAGGCAGGGTGTCACAGATGGTATCAGAGCATCAGGTTCTAGTGTCCTTAGGAATCTTTGAGGATGTACTACACTTTCAGCATTACTCTCGATTTGAAATAGAGCTTTATGATTAGGATTATTGATTCCTCTTGTGAGATTTCGTTCTCCTGCTATGATGTAAGATTATAGTAAATATTTTGCTCGTTCGTTTGAGATTCGTGTGTTGATCCGGGAAGGGCGACCAAGGAAGGCCGTAATGAGGGCAGCAGGAAGTGTGGCTTAGTTGGAATTATAAGCTGAAGTTGGGAATGAGGACCGTAGTAGAGGTCACTCCCCTTTATGTCATTGTCAAGGGTTACTAACGTATAGTATTTATCTTTATTTACGTACCGCTATAGTAGAAAGTGGTGTTAAAGTTGAATTAATCAGTGGAGTCAAATTGGAAAAATATTCAAAAAGGTCTTCGATAAGGACCATACGTTGATGCTAAGTCATGCGAAGGAAGTGTAGCTTTACTCAGTGGAAGTAGAAGGCTCGGAAGCTTTGGCTTAGAGGAGGGTATGGGAATACCCACATGTGAAAATTCGAGGAAAAGTTTTCCATACTGAGAGCAATATTGAAATGGTGGGAATGGTGGTCACCATATTCGGTGGGAGTATGATGTTTTGCTCATAAAGGGATCTTACGGATGGTTTCAACCACGAGTTCCTTTGGTTCATCAGAAATGAAAAGAATGCAGTTTCTGAATTATTCACATAAGGATCGGTCAGAGGCCAACAATGAATAAAGAGTTATGGATATGTGAACTTTGTGCCGAATTAAGATAGGTACAATGAAGAGAGAGTCCTTCAGAGGAATGATAGGCTCACTCGTAAGTGTTGCTAATGTTTAGAGAGATTTTACCCTGACTTCTTATATATGTGAGGGAAGTATCGTGCCTCTTATCTAGGGAATGTTAAATTTCTTCAATAAGAGTGGGGCTGGAGGAGTTAAATAATTAAATCCAAGGGTCAATATTGAGAATGTGTGGTTGTGGAACCCCATTGTTGGACATCTACCTGGGGAATTCATTGAAACAGTGCTATTGAGGTCGATGTTGGAGTTTCCTTTTGACGAATAACTTAAGGGGACTATGAAGGGGATTATCGGGATCAAGGCTATAGAGTCTGAGATACTGATATCCTTAACATGGTCAGGGTGGACATAGATGGGGAATGTTACAATGTGGAGTGTAGAACCACACGGTTAGCCATTTCCCAGTAGGAATTAAAGGACAAGTGTTAATGGCCGAAACAGACTGGTTGTAGTTATATGTTGATGGGAGAGAATATAAAAAGCTTGGTGGGTTGTTAATGGCAGAAACAGACTCGTTGGCGAAGAAGCAGAGTCGACTGCCCTGGTCGATCGATTGATCGACTGCTAGGGTCGGTTGATTGACCCTTCAGCAATTTTGGCAATCTGCCCTGTTTTTGTTATATGAGAGATAATTCTTCTACATGTTATCCTAGCTAATATAAGTGAGTAAAATAACTAGGGAGACTTATTACTATCCATTTGAGGCAATTAATTGGGGATAGGAAGGTGCAAAAATGGTGTGGCACTAAAAGCATATTTTGAGGAAAATAAATAAATTGAGGAATTGGACATTTGGGGCTCCTAAAAATAGAGTGGGGACCTCTAAATTATTATTTGAGCGAAATGTAAGACTTGGGTTCGTGGAGAGTGGAATCCATAACTTGTTTATTTAAGGGTAATTAGGATGAGTAACACTCAAGTTGGTACTTCCGCGGACGATTATATATATATATATAAATATATAATTATGCACGTAGAAAATGTAATTATATGTCAATTGTGTGTGACACAATCCTACGAGGCGACTAGGATGAAATTTGGGATATTGGCTAAAGAGGATTTAGCGATTACCCGATACGTCTATTGATGATGGTTATTATAGGTGGTGCGATACCTATGGAATTAAGATAAGTCGATAGTATACTTAGCTAGTTAGTACGAATTTTTATATTCAGGTATATACAAATCCTTAAAAGTGATTAAGGTACAAGTTATATATCAAGTGAGAGAATACTTTTGGGTTCAGTATTTTAAGTGTATGAGTGCTTATATACTATTACGAATGGGAACATTCGGGATTGTTGGCTATCGCTGTGAGAGTTGGCAATTATAGCCATATATATATTTGAGAAGTGATGTAGATTATATATACGTTGCAATTACAGTATATATAATATGATACGTATAAATATATATGTGTTGTGATTGGTATATTTGTATATTAAAGGTTGTTTCCACGGCCTTTCCTTTGGAGTAGGGTTGTAATAGCCAAATTATATATTTTCTCTAGTGCGATCCGAGGAGGTTGCGCAATGTCGGTGAATCCCCTGGGTTGAGGAGCAGGTAGAGTATATCCCCAAGTCATCTCGTCCCGCGTAGGAGTGAGGTATGTGTACTCCACTTACAGAGGGAATATGACCGCCTCCACCGTTATGTGTTTTTACCATGACCATGAGTGAGTCTGGCCTGGTATTGTGGTTGAGTGAGTAAACTCGGATTCGGATAGGCAATATGAGGCTGCATCCTCGAGTTATAGCTCGGTGGGATGGTTATTATACTTATGATTGTGATAGGTATACTCATATACTTGTTGCGTATAGTATATTATTGTACATGAAAATGAGACACCATAAAGTAAACATATGTTTATAAGGTGAAAAGACTAATAAGGTGTATTTCCCCTTCCAGTAGATTTATATCCGGATTTATATGAATATGAATCAGAAGTTCTAGTGAGAACTATATATATAAACTAGGATATACCCGTGCCTGAAGGCACGACAAAAATTTTCAAAAAATACGTAATCGCAAAACGGTAAAACTTTTCAAAGTACGTAATTGCGAAGCGAAAACGATTTCGTTCCCCCAACAAAACAAAGTGTTAGATGGTATATAATTTAAGTTATATATTTTTATATATAATACATATAGTGTTACACAATTTAATTTTTTTAGAGATTTTCCTTTATTTATAAAACTACCCACCTTATTTAAGAAAAAAAATACTCCAAAAATACTCCAAATTCAACTCAATTCATGAAAACAACACCAATACTTAATTCAAAAAGATTTGTTTCATAACACAAAAATATTTATATCAGGTATCTAAAAAATTAACAATGATCTCATTTAAAAATTCTTTAAAAGATATTTTTAGCTAAACTATTTCTAAGAGTCTACTTTTGTTTAAAAAAAACAACAAAATTCGGTATTATCATTTCAATTTAAGTAAAGTATATCAAACTTTTACTTTGTCTTGTGCCTAATAATGCATAAAAAGAATGTCACCTACTCCTACTTACTTTGAGTCTTGCGCCCAATCTTGTAGCTTTTATAATGAGAGAGATGACCACAAAAAAAATGATAAAATAACACATTGAAAACATATTAACATTAAAAGAAAATAATATAATCCATTCAACAAATATAAGTGTGCATTTACTATAAAAGTTATAATACATTCATTAATGGATGTGACCCTTGTTCATACAGCTTTGTTTAGTGGCACAAGCTTACTAAATCTGCAAAAATCAATATAAAACACACTTGAAAAACCATTGAACAAAACACTAATTGATAAGTGAAGTGGAGAATGAAACATAGTTTGGACTGAAATTAAAACCACAAATGGGGTGACTACTTTGTAAACCGGTTGTGGTTTCTTTGGTTTCCTCTACTTCGTTTGTTTGTTCACACTGCTTCAACGATTGGCCTGTGGTTTCCTTGATGTCCGATGTGGTTTACGGTCTGTCCCTATTCTTGGGATGCTATGCTCTGTTTGAGCTTGATTGGGTCTCTCTTAAGATTGGTGGTGGTGTACCTTTTATCTGGTTGTTTGCTCAACGTCCAAAAAACACGGAGAAACCGGATGGCAGTAACTTTTATCTGCAAAAAAAGAGCACTAAAATAATATAGGGGAGTGATATACAAAGAATGTGTGACAGAAAATACCGCCATAAGATCTTGGATCTAGAACCGAACCTCGTTGGAGTCTCATCCTCAAATCCCTAAAATCCAAAACACTGAAAGACCTTAAATAAAAAAATAAAATGATTATAATTTTGTTGAGGTATAACATTATTGACAATAAAAATTAAAAATAAGAATAAACTATATATATAAAAATATAAACTTCAAAATAAACCCAATACTTAAGGAGAATGAGAAAACTGAAAATATAAACCCCAGTTATAAACCCAACGTACTGTCCGAGTGTACTTGAAATAAAAAATAAAACAAAAGTAATGGCGTTAGATCAGACCCCTGTTAAAACAAAAATCACGGCATTTAAACTTCTAAGAATTAAAAAAAATATTGAGCCTGAATTTCTATTGACATTGCACATATTGAGCTATTACTTGTGATGTTCTTGGTTATTTGAGCTATTACCTATGTTGAGTGATCCCTTGAAATCTTGAACTTCCCTATTGTTCAAATATAGCATCCCCCACAACTTTATCAGATGATATTGAGACATGGCCTTAATGAAATACATTTAGAAGTGAGTATGTTTGCCTATGACAGATCTTTGTGTGTTCACGTCTGTGTGTGTAGGGTGGGGGGTTGATAGATATAGATGCGTGTGTGTGACATATATATATATATATATATATATATATATATATATATACATATATATATATATATATGTGTGTGTGTGTGTGTGTGTGTGTGTGTGTGTGTGAGGGAGATTACCTGCATGAGAGAATGAGTGAACGTTAGCGAATGTTGACAGATATTGAATTAGCAGCTGCAGCATATTAAGGGCTGCAACATTAAGAGATTCGGTTCCGAATGTTGTCCAACATTTTTTTTATGAAATAACTATGGAATATACCACTTAATCCCACCCATCGTTTCTATCGCAATATCTAAATTTTGAGCACTTAATTTCCTGGACAGTAACAGACACGATTTCTCCTGTGACTAATTCCACCTTATATCCTTCATGTAAAATTATTGTGATATAAAGCTATCTATATAAATTAACGAAGACAGTAACAGAACAATGTGATACAATACTATCAGTTAGATGATATTTCAAACCATGAACATACTGATTAACAGAATTCTATGTGGAACAATAACTGCCACTTAAAGACAATCTCAGTTATTTTGTGATACAATAGCATACAATACTATCAGTTAGCTGGTATTTCAGATCATTAACAGACTGATTAACAGACTTCTATGTGGAACAATAACTGCCACTGAACAGAACATTGTGATACAATACTATCAACTATTTTTAAATAAGAGAACAGTAGGGTGTAGTAACCAAAGACATGGCAGTAAATGTTCACCTATAATTTGTAGGTTCATTGTAAAGTTTTAAAGATACAAAAGGTACTTTTTAATTAAACAAAAACATAACAATGAGGGACATCACATGAGTTTATAAAGAATAATATGAGAAGCCAGCTGATGAAATGACACAAATCAAGAGACTCTGTTCTTGAGATAATTTCACTGAAATGCCACAATGCAGTCCAAAAACTGAATACCACGTACCTTGACTACATGAAATCCCCATACGTTACATAGTTGCTACCAATGTTGAAGCTTCAACTTATATTTCACCTTAGACTTGTCTGCAAGCAGTGAATATGAGAGTTTAGAACATTTAAGTTCTAAACACCTAATGGACTGAGTATGATCTGATAAACACCTAATGCTAGAAATTCTGACTTTTCTTTTAAAAAAAATACATCTATTGGGAGATGTTTACCATTTGAGGGAGATGGATTCTGCTTCTTCCTAGCTCTGGGGCTTGCAATATAGAATTATGCAAAGTCACAACTTGTGTTTGAACCTCAAAAGATGATAAGTAAGTACTGCCATCTGGGCTAATATATATTCACACCTGATGCAACAAAGTACTTGTACCTTTAATTATTGTACAATGAATGTGATACTTTCTCCTTAATCATCTCAATATACAATGGTTTGATACTTCAGTTTCCTTCAATAAGTTAGCTGCTACAATTAGCATGGCAAGTGCATGTAATAAGTTTAATACAGGCAATCCTTTGTTAAATAGATGTATTAATACCCTTTTTTTGCAATGATATGTGTCTAAAACATCACGTCGCTTTTGCAAGTTTTCTAAAAAAAATTCGATTGGGCAATGATATGTGAACTCTTTAAAAAGAAAATGTGTAATGACTCAAAAGGTAAAAATTAATCAAAAAAATGTTAGACAGTTTAAAATTAATCAAAATCCACATCCAAACATCAAACACCCAAGACCAAACACCAAACAACCAAAATGTAAACAGTGGTTGCTAAAGAACATAATATCATATATGACCTACGTGTCACAGAATCCCCAAGCATATTTAAGTTTCAAGTATTATTGAAAGAAAGAGAGATGGGTGGAGAGACCCCAACAACCTATATATGCTTGGGGATTATGTGATGTTTTAACTGTTTCAGTATCAAACTTGGAAAGTCTAGCCAAATTGAAGCTGATATAACAAACTTACACATCACACACTGCATATGGGGTATGAAAAAATTATATGGTTGTACAAATCTTTAGCATAATTGAGGGGAGGGTGGTGTGCTGAGTTCTTACACATGAACTCGAGAAATTGATATGCAATCACATCCCTATCCCTCTCGTTACTCCTCTGCTCAGGAAGAATCATCCACTTGTTGGGGGTTATAAATTTCATCTGTCCCACAAATGCCTGATGATCTTGCAAAGCCCGACCCATGTTACCACCGTGGGTTGGTAGAAAAATGTCTCTTCTTAGTAACATAATGGAGTTAATGGCTGGTAAAACTGAAAAATGAAACTCAAAACTTGTGCCTTTGTTCTATATTGGGAAAAACAGAAAAAGCTTATGATGTAGTAAAATATTCAGCATATAGCATTCCTTTTGGGCATTGTTTTGGCCCAGAATCTATCAACATCTAAATGTTTTCATTTTAAAACTCTTTTAATGTCAACTATTTCAATGAAGGGTAATTTAACACTTTTTTGTATGTTCACAGGGCTGGAAACTTACTGGCATGATGTTTGCATCAAGGCGTGGCTTAGGGGATGTGTGCACTTCAATAGCTAAACAATATATGAACCTTGATGTCCCCTCTGTGTAAACATGAGTTTCATTGTCCAATCTGTCAGAAATAACCATTTCCAAATTCTTTAGTAGCTCAAAAAATATCAAAATTAGTAATCCATGCATAGGTTTAATAATATTTATTTATGTAAGTAAATGTAAATGGAGATGAGATTAAAATGTGTTTGGGCTTATGAATTTCGAAAAGGGGATAGATGTTTTCAGACCTGTCAAGGAGAGATATATGATGTTTTACAAAACTATCACCCGAATGGTAAAAAGCAGGGTTGACCTTTTAGTATAAATGTTTGGTGAAAAGATTGGCGTAAATAATTAAACAAAAATTCAAATTAATTAAAGTAGATGTATGTGAATACATCCCAGATAATGAAAGAAAAACATATCAGACAATGAAACAACTGGAAATACATTTGACTTATGTGATGAAGATGTATATAAATACATTACAAAGTTCAAGAAAAAAAAATAGAAATAATTATTACTTATGAGATGAAGATGTATATGAATACAATCAATAAAAAAACTCATTGAAAAAAACTCCTTTGAAAAAAATTCACTGAATCCATCTATCGGGCTGAAAAATTTACTGAAAAAAATAGAAGTCATTACCAGAGGAAGATGCTTTAGGATGAATGTTGGAGATCAATCCAGGATGCCTGTAAAAAATAGAAGTCACTACCGGGATGCCTGCAAAAATTCACTGAAAAAAATAATAAGTTAAGGAGATAGTAAAAGAGACGCGCTTTTGAAATTGTTGAGTACCTTAGGATGAATGTTGGAACAAAATCCGGGGATGAGATGCCTAAAAATCAATAAATGAAAATAGTCATTTTATTATAGGAAAAGTAAATTGAATTTACTAATATACCAAAAGCTTCATCTATAGAAAGAATACGCACATAATGCATGCACACACACACATACTTATTTTCAATGTTTTTACTATGATATAAACCAATTTCATGCTATTTGACCTGTTTTACACACGTGTTTCATTCTCGGTCAGCTAATCTTCCTGTCACAATTGAAGTGTTTTATTTTACCCAATTAGGCCTCCAATAGTCACTTTATTTTCATAGTTTATATACATTGAAAAAAACATTCAAACATGATGAATGTGAAGAAGAGAAGACACAAAGATAATTTCACTTGCTTGGTCTCCTTCCATAATGGATGAGGGTAATTTGAACCTCCTTCCATAAAATCAACACCCCAGTCCTTTCTCTATTTAATCATTTTTGTGAATTCCATGGCCTGTTGATTTTATTAATTTGTCATCACTCAAAGATTCTTTGATTTTTATCACTCTAGTCCACAAAGTTTTCAAAAACATCTGTATTTTGAAAACAAAAAAGGATGATTACTTATTATATGGTTAAAAAAATGTATACATAGTAAGTAACAAAATCAAGACTTACCACTAATGTGGTAGCCGTTATGTCGGAGAAATCGAAACCTCTCCAATAATACATTAATTTCATCCTTAAAATGGTAATTAATTCTAAGCCTTTGAATTGTGTCTACTATTCTTATCCGCTCCACCGATTTGAAGAGCTTCCCATGAATCTTTATCGAGTTACTTCATTTCAAAATGAGTCACAATATTATAGCTATAAGAAAAAACTACAAACTCCATGCTCAACAAAGTTGAATAGAAAATTGAAGAGAGTACCTGGGATATTGAATGCCAAAATCTGAAGCCAAAAGTGGAGGAACACCCAAATATAGATCAGTTGGAGAAGCCCAAATGAAACAGAGAAAGGAGAGATAAAAGTTGCCTCGTTAAGAATAAGGTAGAGTATTTTGTAAAACACATGGGTTGTTGCAGTACCTGGTGAAAAAACATCCAACACCAAAATATAAGGTGACTACTGGTAACCCATGTGCCTATAACATTCAAACATCCAACACATGTTTTCAAAATGCTAAGAGATTCCAACTTGAACTAATGTTAATAAAGCAACATCTAAACATGTTTTCAAAATCATGTGTTCTTCCCACCTGTTTACGTGTTATACTGTTCAACAAACAAAGGATCGTAACAGTTATTATCTCCAACACCTGTTTTCAATACATAGCATGTTGAAAATCATAATACATAACATCAACAATACAAAATGGTGATAAAAAAATCTAATATTACATAGTGAATGGGAAAAGTACGACATGAATCTGCTCAGCACCACGAAAATAGGTAGACTATTTAGCTTAATAAATAAAATTAGAGCACTTCTTTCTTTATATGATCAGTACACCACATAAATTGAATGTGAAAATAGAGTATGATTATCATTTCGGACTGATCTAAACATATTTTCTTAATATTTTAGGTTAGAAATTGAAATACTCAAGTATGATTTCGAGGTATATGCTTCTTGTAAATATTATGAAAGTGTAAACAATCAAATATTCAATGAAAAACATAAAAAGGACATGAACTTAAAATTAAAACCCACCAAATAATTTTAAATGAACTTTAAATGTTCAATAAGCACAACATTGAACTTAAGCACATCATAACAATTTTAGGAAAGGTTGTAAGGAAAATTACATCAAGAAGCATATAACTAACAATAAAAATTAATGGATGAATAATAATTAGACATGATATGCCAAGTGGAGCTTGAGTTTCTTATTCACAATAACAGAGAAAATAAACCAACATCAGATCTAGAGTGTGTGTATAGAGAGATAGAGAGATAGAGAGATAGAGGAATACCGCTGGAAAAAAGATTCAATCCTCTTCATCAAATCTTCAAACCCTAGATAAAAACACAAAAACCCCAAATCAAATAACCAAAAAGGTTAGCCCCAAAACCCCATTCAAATAAAATAATTAGTAAACCCCATTCATGTATACCAGACTATATATAGCCCCATTGAAAATCCCAATACAAAGATTAAACAATCAGTAAACCATTAATAAACCCATCTCTAACAATTACTATGTCATTAAAAAAATTACAAAAAAACAAACAAATATGAACACCAAAAGGGCGGAAGGGGACGAAGGGTACCTGATTTCGATGTTAAGGAAACTGAAGGGCGACAGGGGATGAAGGGGGACAGCGTGGATGTTGGGCGGCAGCAGGGAGAAGAAGGAGGCAGTTGGTAGCGGGGCGCGACAATGTGGAGAGGGAGGTGCTGAGAAGGGACGAAAATGGGGAGAGGGAGTTATTTTGTGAGGTAGGGTTTTTTCTGAGGGGGGTATGACATGAAATGAATGGGAGAGAAAAGTAGGAAGGATTTGAGTTTCTCTTTCATTTTGGACATGTTTACCCTTATTTTTGAATTGTGATGAAGAGTGGCATATAAATGTGAGGGTGAAACCAAAGATTTGAGGGCTAAAATGGGTATTACAGGAAAAAACACATTTCATGACCTCATCTTTTGATCTTATGACATACATAAGTTTTGTAACTTATTATATAGATATATATGAGTTTTTATATATGCGTTATGTGCTGAGGGCCTAATGAATCCCGGCGA
The DNA here is from genome assembly GCA_949130495.1 of Sambucus nigra. NCBI lineage: Eukaryota > Viridiplantae > Streptophyta > Magnoliopsida > Dipsacales > Adoxaceae > Sambucus > Sambucus nigra. The sequence continues at coordinate 65,275,279 of OX422220.1, forward strand.
TCAACATTGACAGGTAGTAGTGTATCGGGGGGGTTCTTTATTTGGATTTCACTTCGCGAGACACCCACGCACGAACGTAGTGCAGTGTTGGGAATGGGGATATGTTTAGTCCTTAGTACATGGGTTTATGAGGATTCTTAGAGGATGGGTGATAGCATTTGTTAGGCAGGGTAGCTTAACTAGGTTGTTTAAATGATATGCGATAGGTGTGCACTATTAGAAGAGGGGTGAGTGGTATCTCATGGGAGTGAGATACCAATTTAAATATGAGATAAATTATATTTTAAAATATAGCATTTATGCACTTACAAAAATATTTTCAAAACTCGGGCTCTGACCCGTTTCTCTATTTTCTCCTCTCTTGATATATATATATATATATATATATATATATATATATATATATATATATATATATATATATATATATATATGTGTGTGTGTGTGTGTGTGTGTGTGTGTGTGTGTGTGTGTGTGTGTGTGTGTGTGTGTCCATACACAGGGACGCCTGGATGACGATTCATTTGAGTCTGGCGTTGCTGTAACAGCTGTGGATGCATCCAGGTTTATCTTTAGACGCTTCTATTCTTATGATCTTGATAGAAAACTGTGACACCCAGTCTAATTTAATACTGGGTAGCTACTCCTTTATGAAATTAATACAGAATATCAAGTTTGTTCAGTCTTAGCATCACTGTTGAAAACATTTAATTGATTACTAGCCACCTAATATTTAAATAGACAGATGCCAAATGTTATTAATTAAGTTAACAATTAACCAAGCAATTAAATCATCATCCAACAATCGCATAAAAAATCTCATATTAATAACCAATGAAATGAAATTAAATAAACTGAGTCTGGAGTAAACACTCTAATAATCATACCAGAGTAAAATAAAATCCCGATACAAGAGTCTGAATAAATAAACCAATATCTGAAATAAAACTGACCGTCTGCGAATGCTATCTCTAAATAGAAACGGGTGACATGGCCTAACAGATGAGTATCCCTGAATAGAATCAAGTGCAGAATGTGGAGGTGTCTAATACCGAGATCTTGTAACTTACACAGCAGCTACAACACGTCAATGAAATGAAATTCCTATGTTTGGCGTCCCTGTGGCTGGGCACCTAAAAGGTTTTATAAGAAAATATATTTGAAATAAAATGGGTCAGAGCCCGAGGTGAAAACGTTTTAAAAATATAACAAGTGTTTAAATTACAATTAAACAACACATATTATAAACATGTTAGTCACGTGCCCTCTCTTGAGAATCTCTCCCCTCAACTAGTGTGCATGCCTAACGCATAATTTTATTAGCCCACCTAGTCACACTACCCAGTCTGACTAGTCTATATAAATCTTATCTCCAATCTGACTACCTTATTTGTTTACTCTTGTATTCCTAATTGATACATCCTAGCATACTCTGCATTTCATTTACCGATTTCACATAGTTTACTACTCAGATTTAGTACCCCCATTTGATCGTCATTTTAGAATCTCATTCTAATACATCTACCAGGAAATACAGTAGAACAATCACAAGCATTTATGTTTATCAACCTCAGTATCTATATGTATATACAAATACGATTCCCCTAGGTTGAGCTGCGGTGCGCATACTCTGCTATCGAATCCCGGTACATCACGTACGTGAGGATAACGAGTTCCAAATCTCTTGGGACATCACACATATTGGAGGAGAACATAGTTCACATACCTATGGGCCACACACATAACTACGCTCCCAAGGTCAGAAGACTTATCCATTCAGCGATAAGCCCTTCTAAGTCCTATGTTCTAAGGTATCAATCTAAAGTCCCCCTGAAGGCACAAAGAGACCAGACAGTCCTCTTACGAACGACCTCCCATGATAGCAAGTATGGTAGGTATGTTATACACAGAATAATCCATATACTACGAAATCACACAACCAGTATATATACAATTTCAATATAGGTATACTCCTTCCCTATATATTAAGTCTCACCCACAACATTTACGTTTTGAATATTCTACGTAATATTTATTTAACACGACAACTCTCATCATACGGATTTGGGTACCTATACCTATCCCAAGTGGATACTAGGTCTCCCATTTATTCCTACGGTTATCTCAGCAATTTAAAATCCCTCTACTACGATTCCTAACCTTATATTATCTTTCATTCCAGTTTCAGTCCCAAATCAAAAGATTCCAAACCGTCCTCACTCAGTAACCACTCGTAAGTGTAACGTTCGATCCCATAACTTATAACATTTCCCGAGCAATAACTAAGGCTCTACTGACCTTAACTAAGTCTCATAATATTATATTAATCACCCTAAGAATCATTAACGTCTTTGGGATTTTCATTAAACCTTAAAGGAAAATAATTACCAAAAATCAGAAGAGGTCGATCGATCAAAGAAAAGGGGTTGATCGATCGATCAACATTATTGAGTCGATCGATCAATCAAGAAGGTATTTGCCCAGAATTTCCTTAAACGGTTATGGGTTTCCTCTTTTTACACCTCTAATTCTTCATTACAGCGTCCCAAACTCCCAACCAAGTATAGTAATCATCATACCAACATGTTTACATAATTTCTAACAGTTTTAGAATCATTAAATCATCATCAATTAACAGTTCCTTGGATCAAAAGTCATACTTATTCCTCTAAACCTAGTTCTGCAAAATTTCTTAAAGAACGTCATAAATCCTGATTAAATTGCGTACTTCCCTACACATGAAGCATGATTTCATATCTAATATAAGGCCAAATGTTTTAACTACATTCAACCCTACCTAGATTCAATGTTTAATTCTCCCATTTCACCATTCATTTCATTGTTCATGATGAATCTTCAAATATAGACTATCATGCAAAATATATGCTTTCAATATTTGCAAGATAAATCACTTGCCTCTGTTTAGAAGTTCTGATCCGTTAATGAGGGTATTGTTGGTTCTCCCTCTCTTTCCGGTCACAAATCCGGCGATGGTGATGTTGTGTGGTGGTTATTTTGCCTTGGGAACCCTTGGAGTTCTCCTGAAACCCTTTCTTTCTTCTCACGTTACTCTTTCTTGTGTTTAACAAATAAATGGTTCTAATAAACATAGTTGTTGGCTGATAAATAAAACCTAAATTTCGTAGGTCACTATTCACCAAAAATAGGAATGACTAAAATACCCTCTCGGGTTGCCGGTTAGGCCTAAAAATGCCATGGGACCCAAACTAAGCCCCCCGACTAGTGTTTTCGGACTATTTTGGCACTTCTGGACACATTGACGCACTCAAAATGATCATACGGATAATACAAATGAAATTTACTTTTATATTCATTTAAATTGATTTTTGACGCGACTGATACGCGCGTCCCAACTTAATTATCGAAACTGTTGTATTTTCAACTCGTGACAATATTAATAAATTCAATAATCATATATTACCATATTCATTCAGTAATATACAACATCATTATCATAATCAAACATAAACTCTCGTCTCGCTAGTATTTTAATCCGGATTAATTTCCAATTAATTATCTCAAATTAATTTAATTAATCCCATAATTAAAAGAAATTTTATTTAATTAAACTCAGAATTAAAAGCCATAAAAATAAGGGGTATTATGTAGTAACATTCGGGCCTAAATCCCGATTTTATTTATTTACTCTTTTACCGCCTTTTAGTATGGCTTTGAATTTGGTTGTAATATGTTAAACCGAGTGTTCGGTTATTTTATTTCATTTCAGTTTCATATATATAAATTGTGTGAATGTTAGATTTGAATGGTTTGTTTAAAAAGATTAGTTAAATAAAATTTTGATGCTAGCCTAATATGTTATTAGTAATTAAATTGGTTTTCGACAGTGATGCTGAGAATGAACCATATGTGACTCCTATTTTCATTTGGTATAGGATTGATCACCCGATATTTTATTAGGCGGGGTGTCATAAAAATTTGACGTCGGGCCTAGTAGGATATTAGTAATTAATTGGTTTCAACAATGATGCTGAGAATGAAACCATTTGATATTCCTATTTAATTTAATATAGGACTAATCACCCACTATTTTATTAGGCAGGGTGTCACAATTGATTTTTTATCGAAATAATATTTACAACATTATCTCATTCCAGAAAATTAAGTTTTTAATTTCGTCAAATTTATTTTGAGATTTTGGAGTAATTATCTACATCCTTATAGTGTTAACTCAAATATTTGGCAAAAGTTATGAATTTCGTCGGACGGGGCTTGGCCACTTGCTTGAAATTATATCTATTCGAATTCTTGCTATTATGTTTTTTAGAATTCAAGCTACCATGTCTTTTGAAATTCATGCTACCATGTCTTTTGAAATTCTTTAAATTTATGCATTTTCTAAATTTTTTATGGCTTTTGAAATTCTAGAAATTATGTCTTTTCAAATTCTAGAAAATTATGACTTTTGAAATTATATGTTTTCTGAATTCTAGACTTATGAAATTCTAGATTATTCACATTTTTCAATTTAAGATTTTTACAATTAAAAAATTTTATGGCCTTTGGAATTCTATGATAACATGTACACCAGTACTCATATTAAGTTGTTTGATGAATCCAATTGTATTATTAAGAATAGGTATCACCAAAGTGATCCTTATTATCACCCATTCCAAAATTAGCCCTTTATTACCATTATAATGTTTAAATCTATTTATATAACATATATAAATTAGTTACCCACATGTATACTATAATCATGTATTAAATCAACAATTAAGGAGTGTTTGTACATGTGTAAACCAAGGATATCCATAATGAACATAATATTGTTCTTGTGCCATAACGAAGTCAACATCAGAGTCAAAATTAGAGATTATACAATACTATGATTAACTACGATTAAATTTTATAATCATCAAATTCATTCACACTAACTCAATATATACCATGTGTGAGTGTAGTAAAATACTCCTTGTGATAATAACAAAATCCCCATATTTAAACTCCAGCTCTTTTTAACGGTGCAACTCTCAAAATCATCGATCATACGGTATCCTAACTAGCAGCATATAAACCTAAAAATTTTAAAATATAAACCATAAGCATTCAGCTTAGTGAGGTACTCCTTCCCTGCAATGAATTAACAGTTCTATATCAAATATGTGGATATAAAATCCAAACAATCCTGCCCATTGGCAATAAAAAATCCTAGAACATAAGTTCCAACAAATCATTGGATCTTTGTCCAATTCCAATCCTGGATCATAAGACCTAAATAAATCCTGGATAATTGAATACCAAACAAATCCTGAATACTGAAGTATTCAAACCAATCCTGGATAATTTAATATCCAAACAAATCCTGCTCTTAGATCTATATTCATAAGCATCATATCATTTTCATATCTATATGCAAAGCAATCAGAAGTACACTCGCCATGGAAATTTAACAAGCTTTCCCTTTTCCTTTATCTAGCTCTTGTTCATTCTCTTCCTATCATTCTTACGATATTAGTATCATCATAAGAATATAAAAAATCCAAATAACAACTTCAACATAACTCAATTCATAAGCATCATATGATTCAATTCAAATCATTCATCATAAATGAAGTCCCATCTAGACTCAGGTAATGATATCTAACATATTCAAATTACAGCCTAAAACTACTTTAATTCTTCTTGTTAATCCAATCCTTATCATATTAGGTTTACAACACAAAATACGACACGTCATTATAAGTTTCCTAGAGCAATATATGCCCATTTCTTTACTACATAGCAAATCCGTCCTATAGGCTCCTCTATCATTCAGTCATCTTCCAAGAATTTTCATAATTTTTATACATCATAAATTTTTATGATATTCCAGCCAATTTTAGAAAACATATTCAATAATACAATATTAAAATTTCATAACTTTCAAAGTTCATTTGTTATATCAAGCAAAACATCAAACATATGGTATGCATATTTACTCTTTTGGGGCAGATTTCATACCCGAAATTCAAACCATCATCCAAGATTCATTTCTTGTTGTTTTTACATAATTTTAGGATATGTTATGAATATATGGGTCTGTGTTAATCTACAACTCTAATTAATCAATTTCAGTAATCATACAAAACAATATGGAATTTTGAGTAAACGAGGTTAATAAACGAAGTAATTTAAAGGTTTACACATTCAACTTTGTTTAAACTTGCATATATCCATATATATGCACCCAATAATGAAAGTTAAATAAAAAATTAATTGTTTCTAGCATATAAATCATAAATACAAGAAAAATAACAAGATTCGTGTGTGGAATAACCTTAGGAGATTTTATGTAATTTTCTATGAATTTTTCTCCTTGCTTTCTTCTTCCTAACCTTCACAATTGTTTTTCCTCAACCTAAAACTCTCCCAAACTGAGTTTTATGAATAAAGGAGGACATATCAAGGGTTTAAGTCGGCTAATCCAACCTTCACCTCCAACCAATCAATTTAAGACACTTATTGGGTATAAAGGGCAAACTACCAGTTAAACGGATGGAGATATTTGTCATTGGTTAGTAATTTCGGTATAACTTCTTACTCGGACCTCCGTTTCGCACACCTTTTATTGTGTTACAACCATAACTCACTTTTCTACAACTATATATTTTTCACCTCAATTCAATTGTTTTGTCATAAAGGTCAAAACTAGTCTTAAACATGAACAGTCCTACCGAAAACTTCAAAATTTCACATTTTTTACTAATTCGTTATTTCATGCTTTATGAATGTTGGATTAGACTAAACATAATGACTTAACATTATATATACTAATAACATATTATCCATACCACATAAGCTAATCATGATTTAAACATAATTTATCATAATTATATTCGGGTTGTCACACAAATATTTCATAATATGAATATTATACTAAGTAAAGACTCACATACAGAAGTCAATAAATTTTCCACTTATATTCATTAAATATCTCATGAGAAATGAACTAAATTATTCATATTTGGGTTTCATTAACTTAATTGGTGATATGATGAAAGAAACAATGGCATATGCATTTGATGACCATTATTGCATTTCTAATATATATATATATATATATAATGACTTAATTTGTCGCTCAATAATTCTAATTGGACCTATAGGCTATTATAACACCCCGCATTTTTCATGCATTAAATATTTAATTAATTCGGGAATTTAAAATTACTTGTGAGTCGTAATTTAATTGAATTAATTAGGGAAATTTTATTTAAAGATTAATCGAGGAGTAAATGGTTAATATTTACGGGAAGTTATTTACTAAGTGAATAGTAATTAATTATTTAAGTCATTGCGAGTATTAATGACAGGGTATGCACTTATCTCAACCGGGAGTCGGTATAGACTAAAGGGGTGAGGGGATAAATATTTTTATAAATTAATTCGGATGCAAATTCTGAGTGTACGGTTGAGTCCGAATGGGCCGAGATAGTCGGAAAAGTGCACCTGGGGGTAGTAAACGGGTCACGGGGAGTTTTTAGACATAGTCGGGCCCACACGGGGGCATTTGGGTCACTTGGGCTTGGCCCATTAGGCAAAAAACGGGATTAGGTAAATTAAGGATTTGGGAAGAATAATAAAACGGCTGATAGAGTTTTAGAAAGGCTACGTGCATTAAGGAACCCTAATAGCAGTTAAGGGCAACTTTGGGATCACTAGAGAGCCAACAAGGATCGTCTTCAACCTTGGAAATTCACCTCCGAATCAGACACTACGAAACCTAAGGCAAGTGGATAACTTGCAATAGTATTGAATCTGTTTTGAAATTCATATTCATGTGATGTGTTTGATCAAAATTCGTTTTGGGTGTTCATGGCATAAACATGAGGTTTTGAAAAATAATAATCTGATTTACGAATTTGAATGAGGATTCTTGTAGAAATCTGATATTATAAATTTATACATATCTGGTAGGATGATATCTGGATAATTAGAAACGAATTTGGTGAAGGGATTTGGGATGTAAATGGGTAAGGAATTAAAGATGGATAATTCCCCAAATTCAGAAATTGTAGTTAATGGACGAATTAATGATGTTGGTGGACATTCTGGAGGTCCCTAATAAGGTTTCTACCATGTATTAATGTTAAGAGGGCTTAAGGTTGATGGTAGAGAAAACTAGGGTTTGAGAAATTTTGTCCATGGCTGATTCTGTCTTCGCGAAGAACACGAAGACCTGCTCGATCGATCGATCGAAGGTCTGGGGTCAATCGATCGAAGGTCGGCAGATTTTGACAGTTCGCCCAGTTTTATTTTATATAAAGAAAATTTAAATTTAATCTTTTTCCATGAATTAATTTGGTGAGAAATTTATACATGGGTTTTAAATCTAATTAATGGTGAATAAAATTAATTAGAATTTGGAGACGACTTAGTGTGACATCCTAATTTAAATTCGTCAGGAATTTAGACTCGGGTGAGGTTGATTAGGACTACGAGAGTAAGTCCAAATTAATGGTGGGGGAGACACCAAAGGTGACTTAATTAATTAATGTACGACTTAATTAATGATTGGAGTTGGACCGTAAACTCTTAATAAATTAAATAGGCTTATGTTACGGATTGTGTACATGGTGTAGCCGGGACATTTTTAATTTATATATATGTACGGGGTGTGACAGTATATATATATATATAGTGTGTGTGCATTAATATCAGTGATTTGATATTATTAATATATACTCTAGTGCTATAGGGGGAGGTTGCGCGTAGTGGATGAATCCCCTAGCTTGAGGAGTAGGGCGAGTATAATCCCAGGTCATAGCGTCCGTTATATGGGTGAGGGGCATCTCACTTTTAGGAAAGGAATATGATCGCCTCCAATTCGTATGTTAAACTAAGTTAGTGAGCGAATCTAACTTGGATAACTAGGTTACGTGAATACACCTAGTGGGATAGCACTTGGGAAAATTTATATTTTGTGAGTATTCTTACTCGGTCGAAAGTTTGTATTAAATGTTATTTCATTATGTTTGTGAATACTGTAATATGATTAAATGTATAATTAGGTAAATGATTATATATGGGATAATTAATACATAGTGAAAATGTATAATGTGTATAACAAGTGTGAATATTATATGAAATTGAAAGGAGTAATGATTTAATTAAGTTTGACGTTATAATAACTTAAAAATCATGAATTAAGGCATACTCAGTTAGAGTAGGTAAAATTCAAGGGTTAAAATAAGTATTGGGTCAGGAGCATAGGACCTAGTAAATTAAATGGAAGCGTTAGTAGTGCACATTAGAGGAGGGGTGAGGAAGTCCTTAAGAGAGTGCGACACTAACTAAAATATGAAGAGCATGCATATTTATTTATTACTGCAAGTTAATCATTTGTTAAATGTTTTCAAATATTTTTGGGTACTAACCCTTGCTATAAAATTTAAAAAAAAAACTTTTAGGTGTCCAACCACAAGGGCGCCAAGCTTGACTCTATTCCAGGTATCCTTTGCTGCAGCACATGTGGATGTTGCGGGGTTTTGATAGACGCCTCCTTCTTCCATTTTTGTAGAGACTCTCTAGTAGTTATCTGAGCTTGTCGCTCACAGTTCATTATCAGTAGTAGACTTGTTGAGATGTTTTTCTGATATTTACTTGTATTGGATATTTGGATCGATGGTTTATTCGGTTAGGTGTTTTATTTGTGGATGGTTATTTTAATTAATTGTGATTATGTATTTTTGTATGTTCCACATGAGTTTTATTTAATTAATTGAAAGATAAAAATTGGAACCAGTCTACTTTTCTCACTTAGGTGGTTAGTAATTTAAAAAGACGACAGTGATGCTAAGAATGGACCAACTGAGAAACCTTTTCTAACTTGATTTAGGACTGATCACCCGGGATTAATTAGACGGGGTGTCATAGCTATCGAATCACAATTATTTAATAAACAATAACATGTGTACAACATCATAAATCTTAGTATTGAATGTCATACATGGACTAATAGGAAACAAAAATATACATGATATGAACGCATTAGTCTAATATTTATCTGTTATGAAATGGCATACTTTGACGAACACCAATCCTTACATTATATATATATTAGAGATAAACATACATGTGTAAAATATCCGTTCATGAATAAATTATATGATTTTCTATTTCTTAATTTGAAATTTACGAAAAAATAGACATAATGTGAATATCAAAAAGACAAGGAGTTAGCATGAGATATTACACGAATAATAGTAAATGGAAAACATGAATGATTTACTGTCACTTCATCATTTATAACGTCAAAACTTATGTATGATGAACAAATCATAAATATTGTGTAACACCCCGCCTAATTAAATACCGGGTGATCAGTCCTTAATTATATTATAATCAAGGTGAACGGTTGGTTCATTCTTAGCATCACTGTCGCAAAATAAACTTTCTAATTTAAACACCCTAAATAATTAAGTTAAGTGTCAAAACCATTTAAAAATATTATTTCCATTTTATTAAATCAAATTATGAAAACCTTTAATAAGTAACAGTTTAAGATTCACATAATTATTAAGACTGGAATTAAACACACATGAATTTAATCATTCAGATAATCCAATAGAAACTTTAAAACTACAAAGGAAAAACCATCCTGACAGTAATTAAATCCCAAAGAGTAAAAATGCTAAAGATAAATAAACATAATCTCTGACAAATCCAACTGAATAAGGAAAAGGGCGGTACATGCCCTAACTAATAAGAACTAGAATGAGACTAGATTCAACATCGAGGTCGTCTAAGCAATGTCCTGCAACTCCCACATAAGCTGTAGCGCGTCCAGGCCAAAGTATTTACGCAAGACGCTCCTCTGACTGGACACCTGAAATATATACATATATATATATATACAAGAGAGAGAAAAGACAGGAAATGGGTCAGAGCCCGAGTGTAAAACAGTTTTAAAAATAGTTTAACAAGTATTTAAAATTCTTACCAGCTAATGCAACAACCATGTTAGTATGCGACACTCTCTTGAGAATTCTCACCTCTCATCTAGTGTGCACGCCTACCGTACTAATAAATATCCTCAATTTTCCTATCTTATTCTCCATAAGGTTTTATCATGTGAAAAGCAAGGTTATGATATTTACTTTAGGAAATCATTCTCTTCAAGATTTCTTATGTTATTTAAAACAACTCATTATCGTTATAAAGTTCCCAAGCACTTATAATAAAGTTGAAGCATTTATTCATTACTTATCTACTTATACGCACAGTAGGAAGTTCCCATATAAATATACGTATATATATTAGTCACACATATAATATATATACTAACGGCACCCCACATAAAATCTATGGTGTTGTCATACTCTGCTATCAAGTCCTCGTATCACACAAACTAATGGAATTACTAGTTCGGAATCACTCTCGAATTGTATTAACACAAAACACATACAAATGGAGGCGAAGCATAGTTCCCAGTCCTAAGAGTTCAGCACATACCCACATGTCTCTTAGGCCCATCTGACTACAACTCAGATAGCCTGTAATCAAGGATACTATCTTCTAGGGTGCAACTCGTTATCCCCCATAAAGATCCAATCGAGATAAGACTGTCCCGGCGCGGAAACCCCCGTGATAGCAAGTAGCTCGGGTACAATTTTTACACAGATATATAATATATGCACAATCACACAATCATTTATATATAAATATTCACATTTCCAAATTAGGTGCGCTCACGATCCATAATTATAATTATTCGTTCTTAGCACATATTACTCAATTATCTCGCATAACGAATTCGTCTCTTTTATTCTCATTTTTAATTTATTTCATACTTACTTCTCATCTCTCGAAGTATTCTATCTCATTAAGTATAATTTCAGTAGGTATACTCTCACTTACCTTATGGTATAAATCCTAATTACGATTATCTCACTCTTGTGATCTTCAGGGTAGACTCTTCGTCCCAAATATTTAAATCATTACACCTAAACAACTCCCAATAATTTTGTACTATTCTGGGTTCCTTGGATACTTGTTTTCCTCACTCAAAATAACCGTTCACTAAAATAGGGGAAAAATAGGAAATTCCCTAAAAATTAGAAATCTCGCTCGAACCAGAATGGATCTCGCTCGGACGACTTCCACGTGTCGCTTGAACGACTTCGTGCGACATTGCATCTCGCTCGAACGGCTTCGCACGACTACGCGCGATTCGTCTTCAACCTTTGGCAGCCTGGTTTTCACCATTTTTAAGCTTAAAAACCCCTACATTTTAATCCCCAACATCTCATCTTCAATCCCAATCAATAATAACATGATTATATATCATTCATAACCTCCTAAAATCATTAAGATTACATGAAATCCCCAAATTAATTCATAAGAACCCTAGTTTCCAAATTTTCAATTAAAGAACCCAACCAACCTCAAGTCGTTCATCAATATTATTTCAAATTTCGTGATAAAACCTCTACATATGATCAAAATTCAGGCTACACAGATTCCCCTTACAACACATGCGATTTTTCTTCTAAAACATACAATTCTTCAAATAAAATATATGATCCTCATTCCTAGACTAACATGGAAGGAACATTAACTAGAAATGAGCAAGATAGATACTTGCCTAGAAATTTTGTTCCTAATTTGTGGAAGAAAGTGGTGTGGTTGTGTTCCTCGTCGCACGATCTACAATTAGGCGGTGACGATGGTGCAAACGGCGGAGTTTTTGGCCTAGAACTCCTTGGAAAGCTTCTCCACTTCTTCTCCAAAGGCCTTTCTTTGGTTTTTCTTATGTTAACCCTAGATGACAACCCCTAACATTTGATATATCCTTGGTAAATTCGTGGGTTTAATTACCCAAAAATATGAAATGTCCAAAACACCCTCCCGGAATGCTAATTATGCCTAAAAACGCCCCGAGACCCAAACTAAACCCCCGGACACATTATTTTGACTATCTCGATCCTTCCGGACACATTGACGCACTCAAAACGACCATACCAGTGACTTATAATTTATTCACCTTTAATAATCATAATTTAGTCCTGACACAACACAGGCGCGTCCCGACTTAAATTTCCATAATTGTCATTTTATTCACTCGTGACAATTTTTATAAAATCAATCTTATATATTACTTTACTCATTTAGTAATATTCGACAAATTTCCAATAATTACTAACTCTCGTCACGCTAGTAAATAATAAACAATTTTTTGAATTAATATTAAATTAATTTATCTCAATTAAATTTAATACATCCCTAAATTTAAAAGCCACAAAAATACGAGGTATTACATACTTCCCCCCTAATAACGGAATTTCTTCCCGAAATTTGGAAAATAAGGCCTACCTGGTAAAACAAATTTGGATACCTTATCAGCACGCAAACTATCTACATAGTAAGGCGTTCAATTAATATAGCCCCCGCCTCTCAGCAAGCTTGTTTAATATTCTCATTAAAGACACTTCGCATTGTGCTCCTATCCGACATCATTCGCATAAGACATGCCTATATATTATTAATTCCCATTATTTAAATATCATTTGGAGGTCGCACCTCACTACATGACAACTAATCGGATTTCTAAACACAAAACTCCCATTCTGGGAGAAACCATATGAACATCTGACCACTCTTGTCGCTTAAAATAGTCGTGGTAATTCCACTATAGTCACTAGACTCTAACTTGACCAAATCCAAAATTCTGATTATCCGATCATCTCTAAACATGTAGAGGGAGAATAATTAAGGTTTTTCCACACTAAAACCTCAATAAGCACCTCGTTCACGACAAAAAAGTACGAGTGCTTCCACAAAAATTTACCATACTATTCTTCACTTGCTAGCTATATCCGTTATGGAAATGAAATGATCACCAAGATTCCAAAATTACCTTCACGAGGCTCAATTAATCGTTAATTACCGTGCGCCTACTCCCAGGCGAGGGGTGATTCATCCTAATCAAAATAAAACGTTATTCCCACTCCTTCCTGAAATCCCATATTGTAGGTGTAATCAAGTGGACCCCCAATTTTAATATCTTTAAGAAATATTATTTTCTTTTTATGAAAAAGACGCGGAAGCGTAAGATGGTTCACAAAACAAACAAAGACCAAATTTTAATTTACTCCAAAATTAAAACCAAACCAAAGTGAAATGAACTTAAACACACACACAATTCAAATTTCACTTAAACCATATTAATTAGTCCAAGTCCTAAAAAATTTGCCTAAGTCATGTTATGCAATTATATCAAGTTAGGCCAAACTAATTTTATCAAATTAAATTAAATGACTTGAATAGAATTAACGGAACATTACCCAAATTTAATTTAGCAACAAATTAAATTAAGTGTGACAATTAAAACCAATTTTATCTTGAATTATCCTAAACATGCGTTCTAAGTTATTATGCAAGATAAAATTAAATCAATCACACTACGCCGCGATATACGAGGAAAAACCCAAAACGGGAAACAACCTCGGACGGCCCTAGCCTTAAATCCACTAAGTATGGAATTTACAATTACAAGACAAAAGACTTACATCACACGACTCGATCCCTCTCAAGCCTCGACGCTCCTTCTTGTAAACAACTCCACTTAGAGAATAACCCCGGAGCTCCATCGCGGTCTCGGAATCCACCGATCGGACTTTATGTGGTCACTGTCACCCAAACTAGGATCCTTTCTCCAAGTGGGTAAATCACGAAAAACTCTTCTTCTTTGTGGGATTTAGAAGCAAGACCAAACTTATCTTTAATTCGGTGTAGAGATAAACCCGGTGCCAAACTCCAAGCAAGATGTATATATATGAACTTGGATAAACAAAAATATGGGTGTAAAACTAAAGTGTATCTTTATTTTTCCTTAAAAATTGACACTTTAAAACAATGAAATTTTCCCTAAGTTTTTTTTCTCTCAAACACTCTCTAGAGGTTGGTAGGATATGAAAAGTTAAGTTAGAAAAAGTTATTCCCGCACATAGATATTCAAAAAAAAGATAGTGGGGTAAAACAAGTGGGAAAGTGGGCAACACTGCTTAAAACTGCCAAAAAAAACTGTTCTCGCCAAATCTCGTTCGAACGACATTTAGTTCAAATGACATTCTCGTTCGAACGAGTCTTCTAACGAAGTTCCAGTATGAACTCGTTAGAAGCTCGTTAGAACGACCATCTCATTCAAACGACATTTCGAACGAAGTTCCAGTATGCCATAATGGGAAGTCATTGGCAATCTCGTTCGAACGACTTGTGGTTCGAACGACAATCTCGTTCGAACGACACATCGAACGAACTCACAGAATGTTCAAAAATTCTTTTAAAGCCCATAAACTTTTATACACTTTATATATATATAAGTTTTAATAGAAAACATTCTGAAAACAAAACATAGTTTTAAAACTTACACCCAATATAAACTGTTCCAAGCTCCTATATATATATATATATATATATATATATATATATATATATATATGTAATGCATTCATACCTTGGGAGCATGGAACCACTATTGATGACGTAGAAACGAGGCACTTAAACTCGGCATTTTGATGAAGATTTATACACTTGGCCGCTACGTCTTTAACAAACACGTCATAGGCTTGAAAGATGATCAATATACTCTATCCTATTACTCAAACGTTTTTGTCCGAAATTGAGCTAAAACTACAAAGGACTCAATTTGAAATTTGCGTCCTAACAAATCTCCCCCTTTGGCTATTCCGAGAAAAAAACCAAACAAAAATCCTAAAGGGCCGTCAAGCTTAACTAGACTAATAGAAAGTCCCACCCAAAATAAAAATACAATGCTTGACTCAAACAACCCAAAGGATCAACAATCTTTGCCGTTGAAAGTTGCCACTTTATAAAATAATTCCTGCACACTTAGGCAAACACATTACATGCATAAGGAATATCAAAATAGTTAATGCAAGTAAAGTTAACTACTCCCCCTAAATTAATTCTCTCCCTTTATCAAGTATGATCAACTTAGAAAGACGTCTCCCCCCTTAGATAAATCTCCCGTAAACTAAGATACGATAATAATAGGATTAGATACCATTTCTCCCCCTATCATTTTCCCTCTTTTGTTCAGGAATAGACAAAGGCTTAAAGAATCAAATATTGACTTAGCTCCCCCAAATAAAGTATATGGGCAACAAAAATCCAACAAATCCAACAAATAACATCGGATACCAACTAGGATGCAATAAAATGATATCAATATGATATATAAATTTTTTTTAAGCATGTGATATCAACAAAGAATGCAGTAAGATGGATACCAAGTATGAATTAAAGCATATATGGATTAGAAATCAAGGCAACGACTAAGCAAAAATATCAAATATATGTATACATAATTTATACCAAAGAGACTCAAGTACACATATATAGATATAAACACACAAATGACAGACACAAAATATAATAGGAGTCTTTCACACTCGTATGGAAAAAAATGTGTCATATGGAAACGGAAGTGTTGGGGTGTGAACTAGTAATGATTAAATTTAGACCCAATCACTTAAAATATGTTCACAGAGTTCTCAATTGATTGCAAACTTCATCACATTTGAATATAACCTCATATGACAATATAGATTGAACTCAATGAACAACCATACACAATGCATACAAGCTTAGCATATTGATGATTCTACAAACTAATTGAGTCATGACATGAGATACGCAACTAGAATAAACTGACATTGTGCAAACCTTTGATATACCATCCAATCTCCCCCAATAAGTATATATATTATTAGTTTTGAATGAATATATCAATCAAACATAGGCCTTGGCAAATTGTTTTTCTTTTTAATGCCATATTTTCTGTTTTTAGGCCTTTGGACCACGTATTTCTTTTAGGTCCATTCAAAATGGTGGCTTACAATCGCAAAGGATCACTAAGTCCTTTCGGAGACCTTCCTCGTGCACATTTATATTTATCATGTTTTCATTTTTCACACAAATCTCACGTGCAACGGATTTTGACATGCACGAGTCCTCCTAAGTCACAAATATGTAGATGACAATATTGGAAGGAGAACACCTCACATAGCTCAAATATACATATGAAGTTAAAATTTCAAAATAGTTCATGCATGTGTGAATAGAGGCATATAAAAATAGAATCCATTTAATCAACACAAACTACTCCATGTAAGCATGGTAAAGAACATAATAAGGATTGACAATCTAAGCCAAAAGTTCTAGCCACGTGGGAGCATAAAATATGGGATTCTAACACAAGTGTATGCCACATAAAGTGTGTCAAACTAAAGTAACACAAAAATCTTTTTGAGTTTTTGAATTTTTTAACCCAAAATAAAAATATTTACTCAAAAGGCAAACAAAAATCATTTGAATTTTTTATTAAGCTTAAATTCCAATAGATAAAAACCCAAATGATAAACAAAAATCTTTTTGTATTTTTCATTTAATGCAAACAAAATGAAGAAATAAAATACAAAAGATAAACAAAAATCATTATTCTAGCATGTGATTAAGCATGAGGCATAAACTAGAAAATGATTAAACAAGCATACATTTAGCATGTGAATATAGCATGAAGTACAACCGCTAATGTATGCAAACACTAACACATTCATCCTTTAGATTTAGCAAGAGAGGAAGCATGTGAAAGTAAATGAGAATCAAAAACCCTATTTTGCAAGGCAACCAAGTCGTATTTCCTAACCCAAATTAATAAAGAATAACTATCTTGGGGTGTAGGAATTTTAAATACATTGGTTTCTTTACGTTGGGATTTTCTTGGAATTCGTCTAAGATCAAAATTTTTTTTCCTAAGATGACCTTTTCGACCACAATGTGTACAAGTAAAAACATGTCGAAGAGATTTACCTATGGAGTGATCTCTAAAAGCTTTCCTAGTAGATTCTCCTAAAACGTTGGTTTTGGCTTTATGAGTAGATTCATTACAAGTATTGAAGCCTAAACCACACATGTCATTTTTAATTTGGACCGTTCCTAAGATTTTATCTAATTTTTTTGAACGACACTCCAAATCAAATTTGACGTTACTAGAGTCTTTTAATTTATTTTGCAATTCTAAAATGTTAGGCTCTAATAAAACATTTCGCTCTTCAAAAGCAAGAAGCTCATTTTTCAAGGATTCCATTAAACCCCTAAAGCTATCTCTCTCTACTTATATATATTCAAGCTTCTCTAGAAGAGCTTTCTCTCATGTCCTAAGGTCTTCAACCAACATACTATCATCAACGACCTCTACACTCTCTCTTAAACTAGCTTCTAACTTCAAATTATCTCTTTTCAATTTAATAGATTCTTTATAAAGTTCTTGAAAAGCATTTTGAAGTTCACTCACATTAACCTCTTCTTCATTTTCACTCTCTCTTTCTTCTCCACTCTCACTATCATAAAAAATAAGGGAATCAAAAACTTTAACCTCGGAAGTGTCATGAGTTTGAGTATATTCATGAGAAGATTCACTTTCGGTGCTCACATGACTAGCCATAAAAGCCACAAAATTTGGCTTAGTGGGAGAATCGGGTCCCTCTTCCTTATCACTATCACTAAGGGTCGCATTATATGAAATGGGTTGTTTACCCTCTTTCCTTAGTTTAGTGCGGCACTCAGAAGCCCTATGGCCATAACCCTCACAACCAAAACACCTATTTGACTCGTCCCTAGTTAATTGTTCATTGATAGGTTTAGGGATCTTCTCATCTTTGTCATACTTAGAAGTTTCAAATTTCTTAAAATCATTTTTAAATTTATCTTTGTTAAATTTAAGAAATTTTCTAAATTTACGAGCAAACAAAGCCATGTCTTCCGAGTCACTATCAGTCTCGCTCTCTACTACTTGTTTGACCTCTTTTCGGGCTTTTAAAGAAACTCCCTTTTCAATTTTCTTTTCAATTTTAGAGGGAAACATGTCCAGTTCATAGGTTTGTAAATCACTAACGAGCTCTTCTAATTTCATAGAGGCTAAAGTTGGTAAAGAATTTAAAACGGTCACTTTTGGAATCAATCTATCGGGTAGGGACCTTAAAATTTTCTTTACAACTCGGATGTCGGGTATTTTCTCTCCCAAGTTAAAAGATGAATTAACAATATCGAAAAGTCTAGCATAAAATTCATCAAAAGTTTCGTTTTCATTCATTTTGATAGTTTCAAATTGAGTGGTGAGGTTTTGGAGTTTCAAAGCTTTAACGACACTTGTACCTTCGTGAGTGACTTGTAAAATATCCCAAGCTTCTTTAGCGGTCTCACACGTCATAATGCGCCGGAATTCATCCAGTGTGATAGCGCTAAACAAGGCATTTAAACTACAGGAATTAAAATTAGAAAGTTTAAATTCACCCTCACTCCATCTATCGGCCGGTTTGGGAACACGCTCATTATCTACTAACTGAGTAGGTGGGGACCACCAGTTAAAAACAGACATCCAAACTCTCTCGTCGATAGATTTTAGTTCCGATTTCATTCGCGCTTTCCAATACGCATAGTTTGAACCATCGAAAATAGGAAATTTTGAAAATGGGGAAAATTCCATTTTAGCCAAAAATATTTAAAAGATCTTAACGAAGTAATTTATCGTTTTTGGCTCTGATACCAATTTGTAATCAAGTGCACCCCCAATTTTAATATCTTTAAGAAATATTATTTCCTTTGTATGAAAAAGATGCGGAAGCTTAAGATGGTTCACAAAATAAACAAACACCAAATTTTAATTTACTCCAAAATTAAAATCAAACCAAAGTGAAATGAATTTAAACACACACACAATTCAAATTTCACTTAAACCATATTAATTAGTCCAAGTCCTAGAAAATTTGCCTAAGTCATGTTATGCAATTATATTAAGTTAGGTAAAACTAATTTTATCAAATTAAATTAAATGACTTGAATAGAATTAACGGAACATTACCCAAATTTAATCTAGCACCAAATTAAATTAAGTGTGACAATTAAAACCAATTTTATCTGGAATTATCCTAAACATGCATTCTAAGTTATTATGCAAGATAAAAGTAAATCAATCACACTACGCCGTGATGTACGAGGAAAAACCCAAAACGGGAAATAACCTCGGACGGCCCTAGCCTCAAATCCACTAAGTATGGAATTTACAATTACAAGACAAAAGACTTACATCACACGAATCGAACCCTCTCAAGCCTCGACCCTCCTTCTTGTAAACACCTCCACTTAGCGAATAACCCCGGAGCTCCACCGCGGTCTCGGAATCCACAGATCGAACTTTATGTGGTCACCGTCACCCGAACTAGGAGCCTTTCTCCAAGTGGGTAAATCATTAAAAACTCTTCTTCTTTGTGGGATTTAGAAGCAAACACAAACTTCTCTTCAATTCGGTGTATAGATAAACCCGGTGCCAAACTCCAAGCAAGGTGTATATATATGAACTTGGATAAACAAAAGTATGGGTGTAAAACTAAAGTGTATCTTGATTTTTCCTTGAAAATTAACACTTTAAAACAATGCACTTTTCCCTAAAACAATTTTTCTCTTAAACACTCTCTAGAGGTTGGTAGGATATGAAAAGTTTAGTTAGAAAAAGTTATTCCCGCACATAGATATTCAGCAAAAAGATAGTGGGGTAAAACAAGTGGGAAAGTGGGCAAAACTGCTTAAAACTGCCAAAAAAACTGTTCCCGCCAAATCTCGTTCGAACGAGTCTTCTAACGAAGTTCCAGTATGAACTCGTTAGAACGACCATCTCGTTCGCATGACATTTCGAACGAACTTCTAGTGTGCCATAATGGGAAGTCGTTGGCAATCTCGTTTGAACGACTTGTGGTTCGAACGACAATCTCATTTGAACGACACTTCGAACGAACTCACAGAATGTTCAAAAATTATTTTAAAGCCCAGAAACTTTTATATACTTTTTATATATAAGTTTTCATAGAAAACATTCTGAAAACAAAACATAGTTTTAAAACTTACACCCAATATAAACTGTTCCAAGCTCCTATATATATATATATATATATGTGTGTGTGTAATGCATTCATACCTTAGGAGCATGGAACCACTATTGATGACGTAGAAACAAGGCACTTAAATTCGGCATTTTGATGAAGCTTTATACACTTGGCCGCTATGTCTTCAACAAACACGCCACAGTCTTGAAAGATGATTAATATACTGTATCCTATAACTCAAACGTTTTTGTCCGGAATTGAACCAAAACTACAAAGGACTCGATTGGAAATTTGCGTCCTTACAGTAGGTGAAATCTAAAAATTTCATCCTGATTCAGAAAATAATACCATGTAGGACCGCGTACCGGCACGATCCTTCCTTTCAAAGGAAGACTGGGGTACACTAGTTAATATTGTAAATCACCCCAAAGGAATATCAATCACTTCCCTCTTGGGCGACTTGTCCCACATGTTCGAATGTACCCTTGATTTCATCTTGAAGATGGCAACCCATCCAAGAAACATTACTGACTTTACCGGCCTCTTCCATCATAGGACTTTTCGATAGCCCCACAATTTCTCTGGTTGATCCTCTTATTCCAACCGACCTCTATCTATGAGTGGTGCATGCAGAGACTACTCACTATGTCTCGCTAAACACCAACTTTTACTTGAAAGTCTCACATTAAGTGACACTTAATACTCCCCTTCTTTCCTGGGCGTATATCCAAAGTTCCGATTCGTGCACTTTTCTCCACGATGTTCACTTCGGGACCTTTTATACCATAATAACTACATCACTCTTTGTATGCTTTGAACAATTACAACTCTGTTCTGAGTGTTCTCCATAATGATTAAATTCTACCCTTATCAAGGAATACCCCTTTTTAAATGGTTTCCCACAGCCTCCTAACCAAGTTCGGGTGTGCTACTCTAGTCGCACACGTATATATGGATTATCATTCTTCATGCGACGCTTAATACACTCTACAACTTCCACCTCATTATGCTAGTCCCACAAACAAATATCCCACACATCCATTCCCACGTCCCTTCAACTCGGACGATTATAACATCAGCTAACCAGGATGCCCACATTTTGTAACACCCCGACCGCCCGGGGAGAGCGAGAGGAGCGCTACTCATCGATAAAACTAACCAAATACCCAATGCAACAAGGTATAGAGTATCTAAATCCCATAACAATAAAAGAGAAACTACAAATCTCCAATCTCTTCAGATAAGTACAATAATTCTCTCTAATAAATACAATAACTAAAATAAATCACTAATGTTCTATACATCAAAATAAATACAAGTCTTCTTTCTTGTATTAAAAATTTTCCCCAGATAATCTACACATAAAATTATCCCAACTCTTTATTTCCCTTGTGTTTCGAATGCGGTTACAACACTTGGGTACTCTCAATCACCTTAGAAATCGAAATTTTAAAATTCTCCTTATAATCGTTCCACTCCTCAACTCGTGGTAATAAAACCCTTTAATGCTTTCTTACCACACAATCGTCTCCACTGACCTTAAATCATAACTTAACTTATAACTTACAGATATAATTACCTACTCCTATTACGATCGAGGTACCAAACTCATGGACTAATGACCGAACATCTCACTATTTCCAACCTTACACTAAGTTTCATGCGTGGGATTTCTTGCAAAGCAAAATCTAAATAAGGAACCCCCCGATACACTACTACCTAGCGTTGTCGGTTATCAAAATCCGTTAGGCCCTCCGTCCATAGCATGTACCCCTTTATTCCATCTCTTGACAGAATAGTTACATATCTTCCCGTAATTATACTTAACAACGAACATTTTGCCAATTGTACAATCATTCAATATTGGTGGTAATCAGACTCCATAAACCTCGAATACGTACGCTCGGGGATCTCGAAATCCTGTCCCCAAACATATGGGCCCAACTCTTAACTCTCACATCTCTAAAGGATAGATATATCAATGCACTCTTTCCATCACCAAGTCTTTAGCACTAAAGATCATAATGAGTTAAATCTTTTCGCTCAACAGTAAACCTAATACATACTGAATCATAACAACAAAGTCCTTACACGCATCGGGATCGAATATCTCGATTCCACTATTCCCTCTGAAGTCTCTATAATAGATAATATAAGTGCGAGTCCAACCCTCTCGCAGGTGAGGCCTCGCCAGAACAAAACATGTTGCACTAATGCAACCATTTCGATAGCCTTGAAATAACTACCTACTATCGTACTAACCATTACTACAAAGTTGAAATCAAGACAATATCATATTCATATATCACATCACTAAAATGAGTAATCTCCATAAAGTATATTAACACTATTAATACAGACATTCATCCTCCACTGATAGCAATAAGGATAATCCCGCTACACTAGGAAAAACATTCACATAGTAATAATGTTTATAGTTATACACATTAAACTCATCTCACATACTAATCTAGTAAGGAACAAAGATGTGGTGACTTGCTCGGGTCACATAAAACACGCCTCATTCATTGAGGATAAAACTCATACTTCTACCTCGCCAATCGTGTTGACTGCACAGATGGTCTCCGGACGTGACACACATGTCTAAACCAAAATAAAACTACTTTAATCGTTGTCCCTTACAAGACACCATACTCTTGTCCCCTATACTCGCTTCGGGAAAAATATTTTAGCACGTGTGATTTCATTCTCCACAAAATACCTCGATACTTAATCGACTTATTACCTGTCATACTAACCACAATAGGATTTTCCTTCTCTCAGACTTTGGTGGACTCGATTTCTAATGGCTACCCCCTTCGTTCCCTTATCCTTGTTGGCCCTAAAGAACATGTTACTGACTATAATAGTCCTTACTGAATCTACACTCGCTTGTAGTGCCCCTTGTGGTGCTACACTACCACCGTTGTACCCAGTCCTATTCTTGACTAAATTCTTCGATTCTTTTAGCTTCCCACACAAAGAACCATTATCATCTCCATTGATAAAGTACGACATTATCAACCTCTTAATCGACCATCCAGCAGAATTTCCCTTTTAAGTGTTATTAATTATTATTACGAGTCGATCTACCACTTGGAATCATCCCCAACATTTGCATCTACATTCTTCGATACAAAATATGCTAACAGTTTAGACTCATATTCATAAATGAACCTTTGTCCAACCGTCCTATGATGAGTTCAAGACAACGTTCACATCTTATTCTGAGCATCTGATAAAGGAACATGCGGTCAAACTGTACAAAAGATTCTCCTATAGGCATCGAATTACACTTCTAAAAGTAGTGGCTGACTCGTACCATGATAACTTTGTTCTTACAAATCAAAAGAATTTTTTTCCAAATTTCAACTTTCAGTTAGCCACACTTCGTCCTATGTCCAAACCTTCGGATACTTTACCTCCTCTGGGTAATACACATAATTTTTCGCATTTCTAAAATTCCCACTGACAGCTCTCTTTAATGTTTTATCTAACTCTTTCCCAGTCATATCACTTTTGGTCAGTTTACTCTTGTACCTCTTTCGACTATAGCAGCACATGGAAATCATAGGCTGCACCCTAACTGCCTTTAAAGTCCTAGCTTCTCGTGCCAGAATAGGGGTGACCTTAACTATGGTCATCATCATCGAATATACTTTACAACCTCAACTAAGCCATGTCTCCTGATGTCCTCTTAACGGCCCTCGTCAGACATCCTTCATTGCTAAGCATACGCACACATCCAAACGCAATTATAATTTACTAATATACATATGTTATAGAAGGAGAATGGAATCTCACCATATAAATCAGCAATTCTAAACTTAGGGATCTATATCAAACAAAGCAACGCTGGAAGCATAATAAGCCACATAGATCCTAAAGGGTACTAGAACCTAATGCTCTAATACCACCTGTAACACCTCTCCTAATTATATACCGGGTGATCAATCATTTATTATATTATAATCAAGGTGAACAGTTGGTTCATTCTTAGCATCACTGTCACAAAATAAACTTTCCAATTTAAACACCCTAAATAATTAAGCTAAGTGTCAAAACCATTTAAAAACATTATTTCCATTTTATTAAATCAAATTATGAAAACCTTTAATAAATAACTGTTTAAGATTCACACAATTATTAAGATTAGAATTAAACACCCATGAATTTAATCATTCAGATAATCCAATACCAACTTTAAAACTACAAAGGAAAAACCATCCTGGCAATAATTAAATCCCAAAGAGTAAAAATGCTAAAGATAAATAAACATAATCTCTTAAATATGCAACTGAATAAGGAAAAGGGCGGTACATGCCCTAACTAATCAGAAGTAGAATTAGAGTAAATTCAACATCGAGGTCGTCTAAGCAATGTCTTGCAACTCCCACATAAGCTGCAGCGCGTCCGGTCCAAAGAATCTACGCAAGACGCCCTTGTGGCTGGACAACTGAAATATATACATATATATATACAAGAGAGAGAAAAGACAGGAAACGGGTCAGAGCCCGAGTGTAAAACAGTTTTAAAAATAGTTTAGCATGTATTTAAAATGCTTACCGGCTAATGCAACAACCATGTTACTATGCGACACTCTCTTAAGAATTCTCACCTCTCATCTAGTGTGCACGCCTACCGTACTAATAAATCTCCTCAATTTCCCTATCTTATTCGGAATCACTCTCGAACTGTATTAACACAAAACACATACAAATGGAGGCGAAGCATAGTTCCAAGTCCTAAGAGGTCAACCCATACCCACACGTCTCTTAGGACCATCTGACTATAACTCAGTGTAACAACTCGACCTTTTTGGAGACGATTAAATTCCATAATTAATTATAAATTGGAATTTGGGAAATTTCCCTAAATAGTAATTTTTGGGATTTTCGAGGATTAAATGATTTTCGAATGATGTTGTGATTATTTTTGGGACTATATAGGTCGAAATATTTTAATTATATGTCGCCGTTGAGTAAAGCGACACGAGGTAAGATTTTTAATTGGAAAACCCGCATTTATTTATTTTGGATTGGAATAGTGATTTGCGGTCAAGTACCTCGGATGGAAATTTCGACTGCGCCATGATTCTCGAAATGGCCGAGATAGTCAGAAAAGAGTGTCCGATTTTCGAAATTGAGTTTCGGGTAATTTTAGAGGTAAAAGTAACTCGTAATTGGGTAAACGAGTCGTTTTTGGGTTTTAAGGGGTATAACCCTTTTCTTCTTATTTAAAGAAAAAGGGAAAGAAAAGAAGAAAGAGAGAAAGAGAAGAGAGGAAAGAGAGAGAAGAGAGAGAGGAGGAAGAAAAGAGGAGAGAAATGGATATCTCGGGCCAAACTCCGCCGAATTCGGCACGAGGTTGTCGGATTTTATCCACGAGGCAAGTGTTACTTTCTTTATTTCACTTTTTGCATAAATATCTCATACCGTAGTTTGGTATAAACAAACCCTAAAGATTTTGGGTTGGGATTTCGTGGATAAAACGGGTTTTTGGGAGTTAAAACTATTAAACCCCAATAATATTTCAATTTGTGGAACTTAGGTTTTAATCGAAATTAATTTGTGGTTTAGGGTTCTAGGATGTTTATAACCCTTAATATATGTGTATTTGTAGTTGGTTGAGGTTTTAGGACGTTGGGTGAGGCGACAAAATCTTGGGAGAAGCTTTAATGATCGAAATCGTCTCGGAGAAGACGATGAACAGTAGCCAGCGCGCTTGCCGAATCGATTCGGCTCTTGGTAAAAAATAAAAATTGTATATCTTTTCAACGCGGTCGCGTGGGGGCCGATCGCGCATTTTTTTGATTTTTTTTGGATTTATAGTGATTTTTCTACGAAAAGCTGTCCGAGATTGAAATCATTAGTTATAACTTATTGGAGATAAATATTAGGGGTTCTCAAAAGGATTATTAGGACCTCTAAAGAATTTTAGGAGATATTAAAACTTTGGGTTTGTAGGAATAAATCCAAGTTAGGATTTAAATGGATATTGGATTGAATTTTGGGTATTTTGGAGATTTAAAAATTTCCCAAACAGTGCCCCTCGAACAGGCCGAATCAATTCGGGTCTAGGACGAATCGATTCGCCTAAGGGGATCTGTGATTCTGCAGTGGGCTGAATCGATTCAGATTTAGACCGAATTGATTCGCCATTAGGGACCTATTTGCATAATGTTTCCCGAATCGATTCGGGTTGGGAACCGAATCGATTCTCTTAGCCGAATCGATTCGCAAATGGGGCGACTTGATTCTCCTTTGGAAGAATTGCCAGTTTGTTCCCTTAAAGAGTATAGGGTGTTTAAATTACAATTAGGGGTCTTATATGGGGGATCCTAATTATGATACCAGGACTCCCAAATGATGGTTTTGAGGGTTAGTTAACCTTTAGATGAGGAGAAGGCCTTGGATTGGTGTAGGGCATAATCTGGGGAACGAACATAGCTAATGTTCGGGACGAATAAGATTTGAGAGATAGAGTTCGGATACCATCGAGCCTAGGTATCTATGTAATTGAATGTATATGAGGAAATACTTTGGGTTTAGTATCATGCATATATGAATGCATGATTATGATTCTTTGAGAGAATCTTTGGGATTTTTGGTCATCGATAGATGGTTTGGCAAATATGGCCATTCTTATATATTCAGGGAGGAATATATGGTATATGTATATACTATGTGATTAAAGTGTATATATATAATTTGAGATAAAGAATTTTGAAAATAAAATATGAATATTTTCAGAATGGAAAAAAGGTAAATGATTTTCATAATAAATAAAATTATGGTTACACACCTCCCTAAATCGCTATCATAAGGGAAGTTGCATGCGTTATGGTCATGCCCCCTGGCTAATGAATGTAGGGTGGCTATAGTCCTATAGGCCATATGGGTGATTATTTGTACTGCTCTAGTTAGGTGATTCTGGGTGTGGTCATGACTATCCCGCAGGCATATGGCCGCTTCCCGACGTTGGTAGGTTCCCAGGTTATCTTGTATAGATAGGCCCTGGAAGATGATATCCATTTTGGGCTGCGTCCAGTGGGGAAACCCAAATGGGCGGTCTTAGTTTTATTAAAGAAATTTATGATAATAAATTGGCTTTAATTTACATTTCCTAAGTATAAAAAGGGAAATGGGATAAAGATTTTGGCTTCGGTAACACTCCCGGATGGAAGAAGGGATGTGGAAGCATATGATATGACCAAAGCATTTTCATGATAATAGAAATGGCTTTGGGTACATTTCCTGAGTATAAAAAGGGAAATGGGATGATATAAAACGAAAAAGCATTTTTATGATAATAAAATTGTCTTTTAAAAAGTATATGATTTGTTAAAGCAATTCATGATAATGAATTGGCTTTTATATTTACATTTCCTGAGTATAAAAAGGGAAATGGGAAATTTTGAGAAAATGAAAGTATTGATAAATACTTGATATATGAACCCTCAGTCCGGGAGATAGATCCGGATGTTTATGGTAAAATGTATATATATATGGATGAATCGAGTACCGAGGGTCTAATGGATCCCGACGATCGACCTTGCCGCATAGTAGTGTATCAGGGGGTTCCTTGTTTGGATTTCTCTTTGCGAGACACCCCACGCACGAACATGGCATAGCGTTGAGACTGGGGTGAAGTTTAGCCCTTAGTACATTTACTTGGACTATCTAGGGTTGATAGTAGTTGGGTGATAGACTAGTTTAGCAGGGTATCTTGACTAGGATGTTTAGAGGGATGCGCTAGGAGTGCACTGTTAGTCGAGAGGTGAGGGGTATCTCATGGGAGTGCGATACCAAACTTAAATATGAGATAAAACCTTTTTTTAAAAATAAGGTATTTATGCACTTGCAAAATATTTTCAAACTCGGGCTCTGACACGTTTATCTACTTTTCCTTTCTTTCGATATTATATAAATATATATATATATATAGGTGTCCAGACACAGGGACGTCTGGATGGCACTTCCTTCGAGTCAGACGTCAGCTGCAGCAGCTGTGGATGCGTGCAGGTTTTTGATAGCCGCTTCCATTATTGTACTCTAGATAGGAGGTACTGTATATACATTCGGGCCAATGGTCCAATTGCATTTATTTATTCTTTTAGCACAGCATTCAATATGGTTGTTTTTTTGACCGAGTGTTCGGTTATTTCATTTCATTTCAGTTTCATTTTCGCAAAATTGTGTGGATGTTTTAATTTAGAAAAATTGTTAAAAAGAGTAGTAAAGTTAAAATTTTGACACCGGCCTAATAGGTTATTAGTAATTAAATGGATTTTCGATAGTGATGCTAAGAATGATCCATATGAGACTCCTGTTTTAATTTAATATAGGAGTGATCGCCCGGTATTTTATTAGGAGGGGTGTCACAGATGGTATCAGAGCATCAAGTTCTAGTGTCTTTAGGAATCTGTGCGGACGTACTACGCTTTCAGGGTTGCTCTCGATTTGCTATAGAGCCTCAGTATTAGGATTGTTGATTTCTCTTGTGAGATTTCGTTCTCCTGCCATGTTAGAAGATTATAGTAATCTTTTGCACGCTCGTTTGAGAATCGTTTGTGGGGCTTGGATGGCGGCAGGAGGTGGGGCTTAGTTGGAGCTATAAGGTTGAAGCTTGTAGTGGAATTTCCTTCTAACGGAGAAGTTATGAGGACTAGTAAGATGATTGTAAGGAGCAGGGTAAAGTGGTTATTATGAGTTTTACCTCAATGAATGAGGTATATTTGGCGTGGCTTGATAAAGTCGCGGTGTTTCATTATCCCTAGACTCGTGTTTGTAATTTGAGTTATGGCTGTATCGATAACATTATATAATGTATGCTTATGTGTTCTCCGCAGTACCAGAGATTTATTTTCCTGCATTCTCCATAGATGGGGGGTGTTTATATTTTGTTTATATATGTATGATATTATGGTATATCCGGAGCGATAGCAGGTAAATGATGGCAAGACTATCGTGTCCATGGTTCCTGGAGGGAAAAGGTTGTTGTTGCGATATCTCACCTGGATACAGGTTGAGTTCGCCTTTATTGATATGGGTAGATGGAACTTCGATGAGCAGAGGTTTCATATCGTGATTTGAACTTGTGGCGACCTTATAGATATGATTTAAGGTCGCAGGGTTATTGTGAGCTATAGGATTAAGCTCATTATTGATTGTGTAAGGACTTAAATTGAGTGCGAGCGCAGGGTGGTATGACTCTTACTTAGAGATAGGAGTTTAGATCACCTTTTTGTTGGATTAGGGGATAAGGATATCCCGGTTGCATGTTGAAATAACGGAACTCCATAACCAACGAAGTCAAGTGTCAATGTGTGGAGGGGTTCCTTGTTTGGATTTCGCTTTGCGAGACACTCCACACATGACTCTTAACGGCGTCGGGAGTGGGGAGCTGTTATAGGATGTAAGGATGTTGGTTTCGTGGAAAGGTCTTATAGTGTGGACGAACCACTATAGGCTATGAGCCACGTGATGATGATATACTTATGGAAATATTGTGCTATGGAAAAGCACTAAAGTGGTCCTCTCGCCACAAGTAGATGGGTGGAGTAGGACTTAGAGAAATTGATTTGAGGATAATAACCAACCTTAATGAAAAGGAAAATTTTGAGGAAATATGTTTTGGGTATTATGTTCGTGACACTTTTACAGAAAGTGGGAACTTTGGTTGGTTAGGTTTTCTTCCGTATGGGCGGAAGGATAGAATAGTAGAAATGCGTTTAGAGGTTAGCGTAGGTAGGATTTCGGACGTCCCGCTGGTGTGCCTTGGGTCGCTATATCTCGATGACCGACAACGCAAGGGAGTAGTGTAACGGGAGGGTTCCTTGTTTGGATTTCGCCTTGGCGAGACGTCCCACGCACGAAACCAAGCAAACGTCGGAAGTTGAGAGAGGCCTTAGGCACTAGGGATATACTTAGGATTACACTCGTTTCGCGTAGTTAGAGTAACGCTTAGACCTTAGTATTTTTTTTAGAGTTAGTGGCGCCGAGTTTAGGAGAATGGAATTTCGTGGGTTCGGAGGACCCATGGGTGAGTATTACACCGAGGAAAGGAGACCCTTAATGGGAGAGAGTGTTACGTGTCAGATGTTCACTATGTATGTGCAGTTATGTACAGGTTAGAAAGGTGTATGGGCACCTTAGTAAGTTGGTTTATATACTGCCTGAAAAAGAAGGGGCGTAGTATATAAAGTTGAAATTTATGCCGTGAGGCACTATAACCATTAATGGTATTAAATTAAATTTATGATGACTACCCGCAGGGGCATCTTATTTTCATGTCGTAAAATATGCTAGTACTCCCATTAAGTTGAATAAAATGCGAACCGCATACTACAATTCATATGTGCAGATACTAGATCTATGTTATAGCCGTATTGTGCATTAGTATGACCACGAATGATTTGGGTCAAAACTTATGATTTGTTCGTTATACATAAGTTTTGACGTTATAAATGATGAAGTGAAAGTAAATGATCCTTGTTTTCATTTACTATTATTCGAGTAATATCTCAAGCAAACTCCTTGTCATATTGATATTCACATCATGTCTAGTTTTTTTTGTGAATTTCAAATTAAAAAATAAACAGTCATATAATTTATTCATGTATTTTGGGTATTTTACACATGGGTGCTTATCTCTCATATTTATATAATGTAAGGATTGGTGTTCGTTACAGTATGCCATTGTATAACAGATAAATATTGGACTAATGCGTTCATATCATGCATATTTTAGTTGCCTACCGGTTCATGTTTGACATTGAATGCTAAGATTTATGATGATGTACACATGTTATTGTTTATTAAATTATTGTGATTCGGTAGCCTACATGTCCAATTACAATTATTGAGCAACAAATTAAGTCGTGATATATATATATATATATATATATATATATATATATATATTGGAAATGCAATAATGGTAATCAAATGCATGTGTCATTGATTCTTTCATCATAATATCACCAATTAAGTTTATGAAACCCAAACATGAGTAATTTAGTTCATTTCTCATGCCATATTTAATTAATATAAGTGGAAAATTTATTGACTTTTGTATGTAAGTCTTTACTTAGTGTAATATTCATATTATGAAATATTTTTTAGTCTCCACAGTGACCCAACTATAATGAAAATGAATGTTAAATGTAAAAATGATAGTAGTAGTAACCTCTGATGCTTATTACTTTGGAGTATATTGAGTATAATCATCAAACAAGATTATTCCCTACAGGGAGTTGATTTTGACTAATTTAATGGACTCTATAAATCATATACATGTATACATTATGTATATTTAATAATCTAGTATCTACGAGCATCATATAATTGCTAATCAATGGTTACTAATGAGAAAAATGAAATGCACATTAAATATTAGATAGATATCAATGTATGTGTTGTCAAATCAAAGCATTAATGTAGAGAGAAATTTATCTCATATATTTAACATGTTATGGTTTTATTTTGTTTCTCTCGATTAATACTTGTTTTTTTAGCACACAATTGAATGATGAATATTAAGTGGAACACTCAATATAAAGTTTAAAGAAATTAAAGAAATTAAGTTTGTTTGCATATTGCACACTTGGACTAATAATGATAGAGATAATATGTATGTTTTATGGTTTGAAATTAGTTTTCATGTTAGTAGAGTTTGCATGTTAAACTTATTGTGTTATACAAAGTATTTACTTTTGATGCAAGTATTGTTTACAAAACAAACTAGACATGCAAATAAGTTTCCTTATCTTTTATTCTTGGGGAATCAAGCAATTTGTTTTTCATAAACCCTCAATGCTTCCTATTTTCTTGAAATATATTTGTCTAGACTTTATTACGAGGGATAATTTTTACAACATCTTTTAGACCCTCTCAAAGGTTATGGCAGTCCTTTGATGTTTTGTATAAAATAAAATTTGGGTATATTTCTTTTAAATATTCTTTTGATCCCGCATCATAATCATAGTATTATTGATGAAACTCTTTAATCTTGTACCAAATCAAATATAACTCCCTTTGATAATTTTGTATGGATAAGATTTTTGAAATATCTCTCATCCATATTGATAGTCGAGTTATGCCCTTAATGTATTACAATATCTAACATAAAGATGACCTATGTGGCCCAAGTGGGAGGTTATCAAAACGATTCCCTTAAAGTGGAACTGCATAGATCATATAATAGTCATTGACATGTACGTAAATCATATAATCGTCATTGACAAGTTACAAAGAAATGATTTGTATAAACCGAATTAATTTTTCCCCCTATGGTATTTTTAGAAGTAACCCCATTATATTTTCTAATCATTCAATTTATACAACTTATGATCAATGGGGGTAAGTTTATATATTATATATTCAATTTATACAACTTACGATTGTGATAACCCGCTTACCAAAATACGGCGTGGCCAGCCCGATACTCCAATATAACAGGAATCTCGGATGGAATCATTCTCAGCATCACAACAATATAAAAAGTATACAGGATAGCCACTCAATATTTTAGAAAAACGGGTTGCCAAAAATTTTAGTTTTAAAGTTAAGGAAAGAATTTAAACAACCCAATTTGAAAAGAAGGTGGAAACCCCGGAGTAATAATATTAAACACCCAACAAAATAAACAATAAGGGACCGAATATGCTGTCGGTCGACAGACTCATACAAGAATATTAAACAAGTTCAGGAAATTAGATAATACATTACATTAAACAATTATAAAAGCTTGGGCCTCACGCCCGAGTACAAGACCCGATCGTAACTAAAGTATAAGTTTGAAAGCGTCTATAACAAATATCCCATAATATCCGCAAAATATCACGACTCCCCGAAATTCACCTGAATAGGAAAGTCATAATGGGCGTCCTTAGCGTAGGTAGTATTTAGGACGTCCCGCTGGTGTGCCTTGGGTCGCTATATCTCGATGACCGACAACGCAAGGGAGTAATGTAACGGGAGGGTTCCTTGTTTGGATTTCGCCTTGGCGAGACGTCCCACGAACGAAACCAAGCAAACGTCGGAAGTTGAGAGAGGCCTTAGGCACTAGGGATATACTTAGGATTACACTCGTTTCGCGTAGTTAGAGTAACACTTAGACCTTAGTATTTTTTTTAGAGTTAGTGGCGCCGAGTTTAGGAGAATGGAATTTCGTGGGTTCGGAGGACCCATGGGTGAGAATTACACCGAGGAAAGGAGACCCTTAATGGGAGAGAGTGTTACGTGTCAGATGTTCACTATGAATGTGCAGATGTGCACAGGTTAGAAAGGTGTATGGGCACCTTAGTAAGTTGGTTTATATACTGCCTGAAAAAGAAGGGGCGTAGTATATAAAGTTGAAATTTATGCCGTGAGGCACTATAACCATTAATGGTATTAAATTAAATTTATGATGACTACCCACAGGGGCATCTTATTTTCATGTCGTAAAATATGCTAGTACTCCCATTAAGTTGAATAAAATGCGAACCGCATACTACAATTCATATGTGCAGATACTAGATCTATGTTATAGCCGTATTGTGCATTAGTATGACCACGAATGATTTGGGTCAAAACTTATGATTTGTTCGTTATACATAAGTTTTGACGTTATAAATGATGAAGTGAAAGTAAATGATCCTTGTTTTCATTTACTATTATTCGAGTAATATCTCAAGCAAACTCCTTGTCATATTGATATTCACATCATGTCTAGTTTTTTTTGTGAATTTCAAATTAAAAAATAAACAGTCATATAATTTATTCATTTATTTTGGGTATTTTACACATGGGTGCTTATCTCTCATATTTATATAATGTAAGGATTGGTGTTCGTTACAGTATGCCATTGTATAACAGATAAATATTGGACTAATGCGTTCATATCATTCATATTTTAGTTGCCTACCGGTTCATGTTTGACATTGAATGCTAAGATTTATGATGATGTACTAATGTTATTGTTTATTAAATTATTGTGATTCGGTAGCCTACATGTCCAATTACAATTATTGAGCAACAAATTAAGTCGTGATATATATATATATATATATTTATATATTGGAAATGCAATAATGGTAATCAAATGCATGTGTCATTGATTCTTTCATCATAATATCACCAATTAAGTTTATGAAACCCAAACATGAGTAATTTAGTTCATTTCTCATGCCATATTTAATTAATATAAGTGGAAAATTTATTGACTTTTGTATGTAAGTCTTTACTTAGTGTAATATTCATATTATGAAATATTTTTTAGTCTCCACAGTGACCCAACTATAATGAAAATGAATGTTAAATGTAAAAATGATAGTAGTAGTAACCTCTGATGCTTA
Source organism: Sambucus nigra (assembly GCA_949130495.1). Classification (NCBI taxonomy): domain Eukaryota; kingdom Viridiplantae; phylum Streptophyta; class Magnoliopsida; order Dipsacales; family Adoxaceae; genus Sambucus; species Sambucus nigra. The sequence continues at coordinate 65,310,544 of OX422220.1, forward strand.
TTACTTTGGAGTATATTGAGTATAATCATCAAACAAGATTATTCCCTACAGGGAGTTGATTTTGACTAATTTAATGGACTCTATAAATCATATACATGTAGATATTATGTATATTTAATAATCTAGTATCTACGAGCATCATATAATTGCTAATCAATGGTTACTAATGAGAAAAATGAAATGCACATTAAATATTAGATAGATATCAATGTATTTGTTGTCAAATCAAAGCATTAATGTAGAGAGAAATTTATCTCATATATTTAACATGTTATGGTTTTATTTTGTTTCTCTCGATTAATACTTGTCTTTTTAGCACACAATTGAATGATGAATATTATGTGGAACACTCAATATAAAGTTTAAAGAAATTAAAGAAATTAAGTTTGTTTGCATATTGCACACTTGGACTAATAATGATAGAGATAATATGTATGTTTTATGATTTGAAATGAGTTTTCATGTTAGTAGAGTTTGCATGTTAAACTTATTGTGTTATAGAAAGTATTTACTTTTGATGCAAGTATTGTTTACAAAACAAACTAGACATGCAAATAAGTTTCCTTATCTTTTATTCTTGGGGAATCAAGCCATTTGTTTTTCATAAACCCTCAATGCTTCCTATTTTCTTGAAATATATTTGTCTAGACTTTATTACGAGGGATAATTTTTACAACATCTTTTAGACCCTCTCAAAGGTTATGGTAGTCCTTTGATGTTTTGTATAAAATAAAATTTGGGTATATTTCTTTTAAATATTCTTTTGATCCCGCATCATAATCATAGTATTATTGATGAAACTCTTTAATCTTGTACCAAATCAAATATAACTCCCTTTGATAATTTTGTATGGATAAGATTTTTGAAATATCTCTCATCCATATTGATAGTCGAGTTATGCCCTTAATGTATTACAATATCTAACATAAAGATGACCTATGTGGCCCAAGTGGGAGGTTATCAAAACGATTCCCTTAAAGTGGAACTGCATAGATCATATAATAGTCATTGACATGTACGTAAATCATATAATCGTCATTGACAAGTTACAAAGAAATGATTTGTATAAACCGAATTAATTTTTCCCCCTATGGTAGTTTTAGAAGTAACCCCATTATATTTTCTAATCATTCAATTTATACAACTTATGATCAATGGGGGTAAGTTTATATATTATATATTCAATTTATACAACTTATGATTGTGATAACCCGCTTACCAAAATACGGCGTGGCCAGCCCGATACTCCAATATAACAGGAATCTCGGATGGAATCATTCTCAGCATCACAACAATATAAAAAGTATACAGGATAGCCACTCAATATTTTAGAAAAACGGGTTGCCAAAAATTTTAGTTTTAAAGTTAAGGAAAGAATTTAAACAACCCAATTTGAAAAGAAGGTGGAAACCCCGGAGTAATAATATTAAACACCCAACAAAATAAACAATAAGGGACCGAATATGCTGTCGGTCGACAGACTCATACAAGAATATTAAACAAGTTCAGGAAATTACATAATACATTACATTAAACAATTATAAAAGCTTGGGCCTCACTCCCGAGTACAAGACCCGATCGTAACTAAAGTATAAGGATGAAAGCGTCTATACCAAATATCCAATAATATCCGCAAAATATCACGACTCCCCGAAATTCACCTGAATAGGAAAGTCAAAATGGGCGTCCTTAGCGTAGGTAGGATTTAGGACGTCCCGCTGGTGTGCCTTGGGTCGCTATATCTCGATGACCGACAACGCAAGGGAGTAGTGTAACGGGAGGGTTCCTTGTTTGGATTTCGCCTTGGCGAGACGTCCCACGCACGAAACCAAGCAAACGTCGGAAGTTGAGAGAGGCCTTAGGCACTAGGGATATACTTAGGATTACACTCGTTTCGCGTAGTTAGAGTAACACTTAGACCTTAGTATTTTTTTTAGAGTTAGTGGCGCCGAGTTTAGGAGAATGGAATTTCGTGGGTTCGGAGGACCCATGGGTGAGTATTACACCGAGGAAAGGAGACCCTTAATGGGAGAGAGTGTTACGTGTCAGATGTTCACTATGAATGTGCAGATGTGCACAGGTTAGAAAGGTGTATGGGCACCTTAGTAAGTTGGTTTATATACTGCCTGAAAAAGAAGGGGCGTAGTATATAAATTTGAAATTTATGCCGTGAGGCACTATAACCATTAATGGTATTAAATTAAATTTATGATGACTACCCACAGGGGCATCTTATTTTCATGTCGTAAAATATGCTAGTACTCCCATTAAGTTGAATAAAATGCGAACCGCATACTACAATTCATATGTGCAGATACTAGATCTATGTTATAGCCGTATTGTGCATTAGTATGACCACGAATGATTTGGGTCAAAACTTATGATTTGTTCGTTATACATAAGTTTTGACGTTATAAATGATGAAGTGAAAGTAAATGATCCTTGTTTTCATTTACTATTATTCGAGTAATATCTCAAGCAAACTCCTTGTCATATTGATATTCACATCATGTCTAGTTTTTTTTGTGAATTTCAAATTAAAAAATAAACAGTCATATAATTTATTCATGTATTTTGGGTATTTTACACATGGGTGCTTATCTCTCATATTTATATAATGTAAGGATTGGTGTTCATTACAGTATGGCATTGTATAACAGATAAATATTGGACTAATGCGTTCATATCATGCATATTTTAGTTGCCTACCGGTTCATATTTGACATTGAATGCTAAGATTTATGATGATGTACACATGTTATTGTTTATTAAATTATTGTGATTCGGTAGCCTACATGTCCAATTACAATTATTGAGCAACAAATTAAGTCGTGATATATATATATATATATATATATATATATATATATATATATATATATATATATATATATATATATATATATATATATATATATATATATTGGAAATGCAATAATGGTAATCAAATGCATGTGTCATTGATTCTTTCATCATAATATCACCAATTAAGTTTATGAAACCCAAACATGAGTAATTTAGTTCATTTCTCATGCCATATTTAATTAATATAAGTGGAAAATTTATTGACTTTTGTATGTAAGTCTTTACTTAGTGTAATATTCATATTATGAAATATTTTTTAGTCTCCACAGTGACCCAACTATAATGAAAATGAATGTTAAATGTAAAAATGATAGTAGTAGTAACCTCTGATGCTTATTACTTTGGAGTATATTGAGTATAATCATCAAACAAGATTATTCCCTACAGGGAGTTGATTTTGACTAATTTAATGGACTCTATAAATCATATACATGTATATATTATGTATATTTAATAATCTAGTATCTACGAGCATCATATAATTGCTAATCAATGGTTACTAATGAGAAAAATGAAATGCACATTAAATATTAGATAGATATCAATGTATTTGTTGTCAAATCAAAGCATTAATGTAGAGAGAAATTTATCTCATATATTTAACATGTTATGGTTTTATTTTGTTTCTCTCGATTAATACTTGTTTTTTTAGCACACAATTGAATGATGAATATTATGTGGAACACTCAATATAAAGTTTAAAGATATTAAAGAAATTAAGTTTGTTTGCATATTGCACACTTGGACTAATAATGATAGAGATAATATGTATGTTTTATGGTTTGAAATGAGTTTTCATGTTAGTAGAGTTTGCATGTTAAACTTATTGTGTTATAGAAAGTATTTACTTTTGATGCAAGTATTGTTTACAAAACAAACTAGACATGCAAATAAGTTTCCTTATCTTTTATTCTTGGGGAATCAAGCCATTTGTTTTTCATAAACCCTCAATGCTTCCTATTTTCTTGAAATATATTTGTCTAGACTTTATTACGAGGGATAATTTTTACAACATCTTTTAGACCCTCTCAAAGGTTATGGTAGTGCTTTGATGTTTTGTATAAAATAAAATTTGGGTATATTTCTTTTAAATATTCTTTTGATCCCGCATCATAATCATAGTATTATTGATGAAACTCTTTAATCTTGTACCAAATCAAATATAACTCCCTTTGATAATTTTGTATGGATAAGATTTTTGAAATATCTCTCATCCATATTGATAGTCGAGTTATGCCCTTAATGTATTACAATATCTAACATAAAGATGACCTATGTGGCCCAAGTGGGAGGTTATCAAAACGATTCCCTTAAAGTGGAACTGCATAGATCATATAATAGTCATTGACATGTACGTAAATCATATAATCGTCATTAACAAGTTACAAAGAAATGATTTGTATAAACCGAATTAATTTTTCCCCCTATGGTATTTTTAGAAGTAACCCCATTATATTTTCTAATCATTCAATTTATACAACTTATGATCAATGGGGGTAAGTTTATATATTATATATTCAATTTATACAACTTATGATTGTGATAACCCGCTTACCAAAATACGGCGTGGCCAGCCCGATACTCCAATATAACAGGAATCTCGGATGGAATCATTCTCAGCATCACAACAATATAAAAAGTATACAGGATAGCCACTCAATATTTTAGAAAAACGGGTTGCCAAAAATTTTAGTTTTAAAGTTAAGGAAAGAATTTAAACAACCCAATTTGAAAAGAAGGTGGAAACCCCGGAGTAATAATATTAAACACCCAACAAAATAGACAATAAGGGACCGAATATGCTGTCGGTCGACAGACTGATACCAGAATATTAAACAAGTTCAGGAAATTACATAATACATTACATTAAACAATTACAAAAGCTTGGGCCTCACGCCCGAGTACAAGACCCGATCGTAACTAAAGTATAAGGATGAAAGCGTCTATACCAAATATCCCATAATATCCGCATAATATCACGACTCCCCGAAATTCACCTGAATAGGAAAGTCATAATGGGCGTCCTTGGGGTGGAGCACCTAAGCGGATATAAGATTCATGCAAAACAAGAAATATGAAGGGGTCAGGGCCCGGTTTTATATGATCACCAGATGAATAAAAAGTATGACAGTTATGAACAGTAAATCAGGACTAATAGTAATAAAGATATACTTACACAATTCAATGCCTAAACTAGGACAATTCACTAAATCATATATTCAATTTAGCTAAGCAGGAAAATAAGAATGATTAACATTAATTTAAAACTTTCATCATGTACACTGATTCATTTCATAATTCAATTCCTTAACAGGAAATATATAATCACAATTATATGTACTTTGTGTCATTTTATCTCAATTATGCACTTTATGGCATTTCATTAGGCTCTTTATAGCATTCCATTCCTTAACAAGAATATAGTCATCATCATATGCTCTTTGTGGCATTTCATTGTGCTCTTTATGGCACTTCATCATGCTCTTTATGGCATTTATAATTCATCAAGTCCCACTTGATTTAGAATAGTTATAATCATATATATATATATATATAACGATTCTAAGACCGCCTGTGCTGGTTTCCTCACTGTGCGCGCCCCTAAATGACCATCATCTTCCAGGGCCTATCAATTACGACACCTGGGCACCTACAATGCAACACGTCGGGAAGCGGCCATATGCCTACAGGGTAGTCATAACCACACCCGAAATTACCTATCCATCGCAGAAAATATACAACAAATACTCATATGGCCTAAGACTATATCCACCCTGCATTCACTAGCCAGGGGCTTCACCTTACGTGCGAACTTCCCTTATGATGTCATTTAGAGAGGGTGTGTTTAAACCATTTATTATTTCCCATATTCATGATTAAGTAAATTATCATTTACTCTATTCATTTCCGATTCCATTTCCATTTTAACAAATGCATGTTTCATTTTATCAGAAACCAGTTTCCTTTAATATCATCCCATTATATCCGGAGTCATACGTACTTTGTATCGTCATCACAACCTTGAAGAAATAAATAACCTCCAATTTATTCTCCCAATATTCGTTTGTGGTACTATTGTGAATCATCAAGACTAACGTAGCTCAATTGAGCTTCTAAAGTCTCCCAAACATTACACTACAATCTCCTAGTCCCATAATAATCAGCTAGAAGAAAAGAATGCCTTAAGTTCAATTGGCATACCCCCAGAACAACCCCATATAAATCATTTCTATTATAGGTTAGTAAACTAACTCATCTCAAACTCTAGGACTCTGAGTTTGCTTCATATAAGAAGGTTCATAGGCCCTAAACTTAAAGAAAATGAATTGGGATTGAGTTATAAAACTAACTCAAAAATAGCAGGAAACCGAATAGATTCGCCCTAGGGACGAATCGATTCAACCTAGCGAATCGATTCGCCCAGAAAGAAAATCGGTTTAGACTACAAGACCTGGCACTCTATAACCTGCCGAATCGATTCGGTCCAAACAGACCTGTAAGCTGACCCTTTAGCGAATCGATTCACCCTAGGGCCGAATCGATTCGCCCCTACGAATTTTCCAAGAATGGGTTATGGGTTATAAACCCTAGTTTTTCCCCCAACCTCAAATATCTTCCATTTTTACACACATCCAACAACATTTATATACCCCAAATCACCCTACATGATTATTAACCACTATTATCCACAATTTCATCAACTTCAACCATAATCAAGGTTCAAATATCATAAATTCCATTTTTGATCCATAAATGCAAATACACAACTATCACACAATTTATTCATCTTAAATCACATATTAGCAAGTAGAAAACTTGCCTTGATGTAGAAATCTCAGATTTTTTTTTGTAGTAGCAACCCCAAATCTTCAATCTCCATTTCTCTCTTCTTTCTCCTCTTTTCTCCCAAGTTCTCTTCCTCTCTCTTTCTCTCTATGTTTATTAATACACAATTAGGAAATGAAATAAGGTGCAAGACTATAATCATGACTTAAGTCTAAATTCCCAACATAAATGGTCAATACCACATTAAAATGACTCGTAAATGCGTGATTAAGTCAAAACTAGTCAAAAGTGCCCAAAACATAAAAATACAATATGGAACTTATTTTGACTGTCTCGCACATTCCGGGACTAACTACGCCCTACAAATTATCATTTGGAAATTTTATAACCCATTTCAAGTTTCGGTCTCATTTTAAACCATAACTGTCATTTAATCCACATGACACTATAAAATACAATGTGATGATATTTACTTACGCATACAGTAAATATACCACAATCTAATAAATATTAGCTTTCAACTCACTAAATTAATATTTACTCCAGTTCCAACATTTTATATAATTATTTCATGCAGTAAATTAATATAAAATGAGTCTCTTAAAAGCGAGGGTTGTTACAATGATCAGTGGGAGTAAGTTTATATATTCAATTTACTGAAAAATAGAGAAATAAAATGTTACATGAAGTTTCAATGTGTAATGGATGAAGTTGTGAGATACTAAAATATTATATGGTCACATTAAATTCGATTGGTCATTATTGGACGGTCAGTTATTACAACTCATATTTCCTTTTTTTATGATAAGTATGAAGTTCACTCTTATCTACTTATGTTTATTTTTGTTTAACGACCAATATAATGAAGGAGTGCAACACAATCCATTAACTATTTTGGAAATCTGAATCTGTAGCATGCTTTATGATGCAAATTATTGATTATGGCAATGTAACTTAAATTTTGGGACTTGGAGTTGTCGACAATATTGCCAAGCCATTGAAATATTATGATACTATCGTTGAATCTTCTTTAATAAGATACATTAGGTATTATGTGAGTAACTAAGCACATTGAATTCAAATACCTTTAAAATAAGAAATTCTATAACAAGTGTCATTTAACACATTTGTACAAGTGTTAACAAAGAAAATCCACACGTTTGGGCTATCACGAAAGACATTAATGAAGCATGCTTAAGATACGAGTCTTAAGTATAGCCAATAAAATCTTGATGTGGTGGATTTTTTTGTGCTTATTTTGACACTACCATATGAAATCATACCGTTTTTCAGAATCATTTATTTTTATTGTTATTGTACACATGCATATGAATGAAAGAATGTGACAGAAATAGTCTTTTACAAAGACATTATTGGACCATTACTAAATAACCCTATTTATAGTCCTTATTAGATGATTTGTTAATGTTATTCTACATGGAAGCTATCATGCTCTTGAATTATTATGGGTGCGTCATGACTCGCATAAATGAGTTGTTTAATTAAGGTGTTTATGGAAAACAAGTTAAGGTTGACTCAATGATTATTGCGAACCTTATGATAATTATGGGTTAAGTGGGAGATTCTAAGAATTATTTTAAATAATTCCCCCTTATGTGCCCCATAATTATATTAATACTAAGAGTTACTTTGGTTAATTAAAGGGTACTCCAAATACCAAGAGTCAAAAGGACTTTTGTGCATCTACCTTGATGGACGGTTAATATTAAGTGGTTGTTAGAGATTTAGGTCTTGTCCTTGCCTATAAATAAGTGACTGATTTCCATCATTCAGACATTCTAGGAAGATAACATAATGAAATTATAGGAAAGGGAGAAAAATCTAAATTCTTAAGGAGAGAAAATAGTGTTTTGGCCATACTAGGAGATCTAACTATTGGAATACATTGAAGTTAGGGTATGTTGTTGCCATATTGCAATACCACGTAATTTTAGAATAAAATATTTAGGCTAAATTAAATTTGTTGATTTAATATTAATTTAGGAATAAATTAAATCGAATGAATTTAAATTTAGATGAGTAAAATTTTTCATTTTAAATAAACAATTATTCATGATTACATAAATATAGAACTCAACTGGACATAATGGGCTTACGAGTGAAAAATAAAATCACATAAATAAATTTATGAACGTGTGTCATTTTTACATAATGACAGGTCTAAGTGAAATAACAATAACTGGGACGCATTTTGGGAAGCTTTAGAGACTGAATTTAGTGTTTTAAATATTTAGAAATGGTACCGGGTCATAGGTATATGAGTTGGGGAGTTTTGGGGATACGAGTTCGGGCCCATTTGAGGGTCCAAAAGTTAGGTTATATGCCCAACTTAGGATTAGCCTTATAATTAAGTATTTAAGTGGGGGTAAACCACTCCTCCACTATCATTAGAGAAAACCTAGATTAGCAACCATGGGAGAAAATTGGAGAAATACCAAAAAGGGAAGAAAAGAGGAAGAACAAAGGGGAAAATCAAGGGATCTTCAAAACAAATTCTTTTACAGATTTTAAGGCAAGAGTTCTCTTGCTTAATTCGTGCTTCCAATTTATTTCTCAATGCATCATATTTGCCCCCTATAGATTTCTGGGATTTAGGGCTTAATGTGTTTCATTTGATGATGAACAATACATGTCGAGGACTGATTTCTTATGTAGATTTGTCCCAAAAATTTAGGTATCGTAAATCTGAATATTGAGGATATAATTCCTTAAGTTTTGATGGTTATTTGGGGGTTATTGAATAATCAATGTAGAAATTCTTATTAATCATTAATGGGTTGAAATTTGGATGTATATTCCGTAATAAATGCTCCTTATTGTGACACGAACCTGGTTTAATTTTTGGGAACTTTGAATCGCTAAAATCTGGGAATTTCAGTATCCTCAGTGGGACTGAATATGATACGACAATCATAAAATTTTTGGGTTTCGTGTATGCAGTTCTGGGTTGTGAAAAATTGATTATGGGAAGTAATAAAAATGCAGAATAAGAAGTGAAAGGGACAAGGGATCATTCGAATGAGGATAGATCTCGTTCGAACGACATGTGAAGTTTCTCGAATGACCATTCCCCTCGTTCGAGCAACGCTAAAGGATGTTTGTCACGTTACTCCTTCCACGTATGGGCGTGGGTTTCGTTTGAGTAAATGAGAATGAGTTGGTTCGGGACTTGGATTGTATTATTGTATATGAGTTAAAAAGAGAAAATTACCATTAGTGATTAAGGAATGTCGTGCCCACATTAAATCGATAGTAATTACAAATAACAATTGGTTAAGTAATTATTTATGGTATAATATTAATAATTTATTTGATATAGGTATTTGGCCTGGGATTTTTGGTTGTGAGAATTTTATGAGTCCATGTGAGTGACTCGAATCGGGTTTGGGAAAATAAAAAACCTATTAAAAATACGGATGTGCCCCCATTAAACACGGATAATTACAATTAACTAGTTGGGTAAATAATTATTTATGGAATAAAATTAATAATTTATTAGACGGTAAATTATTAATAAATGGAAAAATATTGTGGACTTTGTTTGGACTTTTAATGGTAATTATGGAGTAATTACATATACATATTATATGGAATAATAATATGTACTATTATTTGTGTTGACATACAAGTGGACTGTCCTATCGTCTTGGGGGTTCGCGCATTTGGACCGCGTACCATACGTCGGCACAGGTGAACTTGACGATGTGTAGGCCATATGGGTACTACGTGGAGGCTCCACCTACAAGAGGTAGGTGCTAGCACTGACCGTTCTTATATCACCGTTGGGTATGGGACGTGTACATGTGTCCTGCATGGGGACCGCCCCCAACTTTTGTGTGTTTTGGGATGTCCGCTTAGGATAAGGGATTCCTCCGGACTTGACGATAGAGCACGAATTAGACACCAACAATAAATGACCTTGTGTGTCATACATGTACATAAAGGACATATATATAATTGCCTGAACTTTATGTAAGATAAATTGAAATGTCTAAGAATGTGGACATAAGTTACAATTGTGATTCTTTAATGCATAATATATGTTTATGCCATTTATGTGAAAATTATGAGACTGGGATACTAAGGGAATTGATAATAAAATGTAGTCGGAACATTTAAATCATTTAACCGTTTTATTAATTTGACTCGTAGTCGTAGTTATTATTTGGGGACTTTTGGGATGCGAAATATGTCACACTTAGATTAGGGGTGAGTTGTTATATGCATGTGTGTGACGAAAGGGGAATAGTTATTGTTCATTGAATGTAATATTGCATCATAAATTAATTAAGCTAATTCTTGCACACCTCGGGCTCTAACCCAAATTAAAAATATTCCCCCACCCTACTTATTTATAGGCAGGGATAGCAGGACTGTTTTTGTACCAGCCTTGCGATCTTTCAATGCTTAGTAGATTTTCAGATTATTGACTCGAGCCTAGATGCTTTTCTGCTAGATTTTAGTTATTTTATTTGGGAAATATTGTAGGGGCATAAGCCCAAGATTTATTTATTTATTTACATTATGCTGGAGTTATGATATTTACTTGATGTTCAATTTATTATTTTAGTTGGTGTTGGCTGAGTCTAATTATTGTCAGTGAGATAGTCATAAAGTTTAAAGTATCGACCTTTCTAAATAACAATATTTATTTATTACGTTGTGATGAGAATGGTATTAATTTAATGACAAGCCCCATCTTCGGTATATCATGTCTGCCCAGCTTTTACGTGAGAAAATGGGTTTTTTTTACACATATACACAATGAAGTTATGTTCCAAAATCCATCCTGATCGAACATCGTTAAGGTTGACTGCTCCATAAATCCTTCTAGTTGTGACATGATGGAGGTATATTGTTTTAATACCATTTTATGTTCTCCATATTGAATATATGTGATTATCATGAAGATCCAAGATCCTTTTATTAAGAACAAATATATATGAGAATTTAATCAATAATTTATTCTTGATTAAATATTATGGTGAATGATTTTACAGTTTTTTATGATTATGATGATGTATCAAACATTGATTGATTAGTGTTTGTAATTTATTTGAAACATCAAGGAATGTATGTTTGATACATCGTCAAAATCACAAAAAAAATAAAAAAGCTTACTAGAAAGAGTTTCTCTAATGTTACACATATATGAAAAGTATGACTTTAGGTAGTAACTGTCGTGAATCCTTTTATCAACATAGCCATTTTACAGTATGATTAATTTTGTTTTGGGTTTAACTTGGATTGAATTTTGAATCTTATCAAACAAAAGTGAAGTAATTTGTTTTTACAATTTTTAATATCATTTCCTTTTTTGTTAAATAGCTTGTGTGAAGTTACCAATTTTGAATATTACTCCCACGACAGTGAATCACTCGTATTTAGATCATTTTATTTTTATATTTAAAATTTTTAAATGTTAAACAATTTTATTATAATTTCAATTACGAAGTGTGAATTACTTGATCCCAACCACATTGTATGCATATTCATACTTATTATATTATGTCAATTTTGCCTTTTGAAAGTATCTTAATAGGAGTATATTTGTTGGTTTAGAGTGAAGTTATATTATGTTCACATTTCTCTTTCGTTCAATATATTTGAAATGCTATATCTTTTATATTACATGATTTGGAATTATATAATTATTACTTTTCAAAACATCCTTCCATATCTTTCAAACAAGATCTATATTGATACTAATATTTTATAAAGATTAAATAGATTCATATAGCCTTTTGATTCCATGTATTTTTATATTTATTCCTTTGATGTCTACGTTTTATCCTTGTTCCCATTTGAAAAAATAAGTCAGCCAAATTGACAACCCTTTAATATCATTAATAAATTTTTTATATGATTGATTATCAAGCGTTAGAATGTGAAAAGACAAATTAATGGCCTAACTACTATCTCTCTTAGTTGCAATTCGCATTTTGAAATGGTTATCCTGCCTTGTACTAGAAAGGTTTTTTTTTCCATCAAATTTATAGTTTCACCAAACCAATATGAACCATTGGGGACTTTCTTCCTTTGTCTTGTCTTGTACTTTTTCTTTTCTTCATTTTAGTGTAATTTTTTTACTTGCAATTGTCATTTATAGGGATGGCAATGGGAAGGGTTTTGGCGAGGACTCGGCCCGCCCCTAACCCTAATGGGGGAAATATTAGGGTAATAAATGAGGCAGGATCGGGGTTGGGTTTTGTATTGAAAAATACCCATCGACTTCGGGTCAGGGTCGGCTTTAGTGTATAAAAACCCCGAATCCACCCCGTTTAAGTGTATGTTTACTAATAGACCTTTGTATATAGTTTGTATTTTTTTAAATGTATACTTTGTTTTTTAATATCTTAATTTGCTTATACATATTTTTTTAATCTCTTAATACTTAATCTTTTAAGGATATTACAAAACTTACAAAAACTTGAAATATGTTTTATATAAAATAAATTTAAAAAATATCATAAAAGTGTTTTGGATGGGTTTGGGGCGGGTTCGGGGACCCCACAGGTTTTTTAAACGGGGTAAGGGAGTGCTCGGGGGCGGGGTGGCTTTGGGGTTGGATTTGTCCAAACCCGTCCCGTTGCCATCCTTAGTCATTTCCCATTGAGCTTTTTTGCATATTTAATAAAAGGTTTGGCCAATCAAACTACCTTTATAGAATTAGTTCACATTTTTCACATTTCTATAAAAATTAGTTCTTCATTTATAACCTATTTGATGACATGCCCTATTCAAGATAAAAATTATTCAAATGGGTACGTTGTTTCATAATGTTTGTCTGTAACTAGATTATTGAAATGTCACTTTGAAGAAATTTTTTTAGTTATATTATTGTTTTGGTGCGTAAGTTTTTCCTTAATATTTTATTTTATTGTAACAAGATTATGTCAATTACCATTACGTATTAGTGATTTCATGTGTTACATATATAAATTACATATAATGTTTATCATAGTTGTTGGGAGTTGTATTTTTTTCCATAGTGATAACAAATATTTAACTCTAAATGTGTGCATTCCCATTCAGGTATATAACAACTTAGAAACAACATAAGATATCATTACTTTATAAGCTTAGTAGCACTTTTTATGTGGATCAAATGAATTCTTCAGGCTAGAAAATTTAATAGTCGATCGTATGCGACCCGGAATAATTTTTTATTATTTATATTTTGCAGGGTGTGCATAAGTACTTTTATTTCCGGTTTAATTAATAAATTTTGTATGGATTTGGTTCAGCCACCCGTTTACTAATCAATTGTGCATGGGTAAAAATGTTTCCTACCCCATGCATTTAACAATTGACGATCGATTTGGATTAGAATAAGCTCTACAATCATCCCGCACATTGCACATTTTTGTATGCTAGTATCATCTATAAATTTATCATATCATTGATTATTAAGTTTTAGAATGTAAAACAAGACAAAAGTAATGGATTAACTACTATATTTTGTTCGTTGTAATTCGAATTTTGAAATGGTTATCCTGTCTTGTACCTAAAAAGGTTTGTTTTATGCCACCAAATTTATAATTTCACCTAACCTGGGGATTTTCTTCATTTGTCTTGTACTTTTTCTTTTCTTTGTTCCAGTGTAATTTTTTACATGCAATTATTATTTTACATTGAGCTTTTTGTATGTTTAATACAAGGATTGTCAAATCATACTACCTTTTAAGTTAAAATAGTTGTCACGCACTCTATTTGACGAAATAGCATATTTGGAAAAAACTATTTTAGATAAAGGAAAAAATCCTACCACGTGCACAATAAATAAACTCAATTTGAGCGTAACACATCTAGTTTTAACGCTCGGTTGGTCAACACCGAACACCGATAGAGTTATTGAATTTATATCATAACTAGGTGGAAGCCCGCATGATGCGCGAGCTAGACACAATGTGTGTAAGATAAGAACAAAAAATATCTCTAGAATTTTTCCAACAAAACTGTCAATAAATAAAAAAGAAAAATAGTAAATTGATCTGTTTTTTAGCTTCACTAAGTATGGTCCGCACTTGGAAGGATTTATTTGGGATTTGTTCATTTGGTAAATGGGTGTACTAGCTATTGGGATCCACATTCCCATTTAACTAAATCTCGCACCAAACACAATAAACTTACACTTTCTCAAGAATGTTAGGAAGGAATCAAATTCCACCCCATATTATCACTTACCAAACGGGGCCAATATTTTGGAATTGTGGAGAGAAACTTTAGAAACAAGAGGATTTAAAATAAGCAGAACTAAAACAGAATATGTGGAGTGTAATTTTAGTAGTAATAGGAGGACAAATGGAGATGTGGTGAAATTGGAGGGTCAAGAAATACCTAGAAATGATCATTTTCGTTATTTAGGATCGATTATACAAAAAGATGGAGATATTAGTGATGATGTTACGCATAGGATTAGAGCAGGCTGGGTTAAGTGGAGAAGTGCGACCGGCGTTCTGTGTGATAGGCGTATACCTTTGAAGTTAAAAGGAAAATTTTATAGGACGGCCATTAGACCCGCCATGTTATATGGGACAGAGTGTTGGGCAACCAAGAAACAAAATGTGCAGAAAATGAGTGTGGCGGAGATGCGAATGCTAAGATGGATTTGTGGTAAAACTCGAAAGGATAAAATTAAAAATGAACAAATTCATAAAACGGTGAAAGTAGCTCCTATAGAAGATAAATTGAGAGAAAATCGATTTCGATGGTTTGGACACGTCAAGCGTAGACCAATGGATGCTCCTGTAAGGAAGAGTGATTTAGTTAGTATTGATGGTAACCCAAGGGGTAGAGGTAGGCCTAAATTAACTTGGTGGGATATTATAAAAAAGGACATGATATCATGTGGTGTAACCGAAGATATTGCACTGGACAGAATGGAATGGAAAAATAGGATTCATGTAGCCGACCCCAAATAATTGGGAAAAGGCTTTGTTGAGTTGTTGAGTTGAGTCATATATACCAAATGTAAATTGTATCCTCACGTCATAGGAATAATTATCACTCTAATAATAGTCAATACTTTGGTGAATCCTTATCTCGTTTCACTAACTATCATATTATTTTAGTTTTCCTATTTGTTATTGATTTTTGAATCTAGTCCACTAACATAATTTTTAAGTATCAATATTACTAGGCACTTAATGTATAGCTTTTTAAATTAAGGTTCATACAAATAATTTGTATATATTATAAAAATGCATGTATATATTAAACAAAGAGATTTTTTATTAGTCAATCCCATTTATTGAGTATATAGTTTAATAGATCCTACCATCATTTTTTTTGCTCCAACAGGCCCCATTAAATATATTTTTTTTCCAATATGTCATGTTTGTAAACATATAGTTAATATTCACTATATGTATAAATAGGACATACTAGAAAAAAAAATGTTGTGATAGAACCTATTAGTCAAGATCGCTAAAATAATAGGTATTCATTTTTTTCTTATTATAAAAATACAATTAAAAACATTTACTTTTTATAATTGGAAAAAAAGTAAAATTTACGTATAAATTTTCATGTAAAATAATTATATATTTGAAATCACGATTTACCATATAAAAAACTAAGACTATCAAAAATCCCATTTAAAAAATTTAGAATTTATTTTCATAACGAAAATTGTAACGACAGTCATTTACCCCTTATAGATCAAACAACATATTCTCCTTATTTATGGTTCTATAATCTGGTTGATTGATTATGAGCAAAGTTAACTTTAAGGTTTATACGATCAGTACGCAAGAAATTTATGTTGAACAATAAAACGAATCAAATATTATAGGAAATCATAAATACATCATCTTCATAGTTTTCATTTGCCTTGTGTAATTATTTTGGGGAATCTACAACTAGATAGACATCTAAAAAATATCAATTCTAACCGTGAGTACATCATTTTCTGATAATATTGCAGGGAACAATCACATAAGATTTGGAACAGACTTACTCTTATGGCTTGTATGCATAGGTGGGGTACTGTAGTCAGAATATTTTTTACTAACATCTCTGTTGGATATAGCCATATATTGTACTGTGTGGTTGAAGTTTGCTCAGGATTAAATGGGAGTGAGTAATTCTCTTTAATTTGATGTCTCAAAAGACATCAAACAGTTGAATTACAAGTCACATACCATCCATATCATTAAAATTTAATTAATAATACATATTTAATTTAAACTAATAAATTAAACATTAGAATCGTTGAAAATAGTTAAAAATATATAAAATTTTATTTAAAAAATGCAGTGAAAAAAGTAACTAAAAATTATATTTAACAAATAGTTAATTGTAATACCCGGTATTTTTCTTGATTTTATTTTTGGGATTAATTGAATTAAATGGGATAAATAATTGGGAATTAATTCAGATTTAAATACTAGCGAGAGGAGAGTTAGTATTTGATTATGATAATAATGTTGAATATTACTGAGTGAATATGATAATATATGTGTAATACCCCGTGACTTTGGGACTGAGAAATTAAATTTTTGGGAGAAATAAAATACATTTAAATTGGAGAATTTTAAAACTTGGAAGTTGAGGTCCAAAATTGAGGACGTTATAAAGTATTCTGGATGATGATTCTGAGTGTGCCATTGATTCCGGATGGGTCAAGATAGTCAAAATGACTGTCATTGGGTTTTATTTCGACGCCGGAATATTTTTAAGTCAGTTTGACTCGAATTGTAGTAAACGAGACAGTTAAAGTGTGTATTACCATTTAAAACCGGGACTTATATTTTAAAGGTTTAAGAGGCTTACGGATCAAGCCATTCTCATTTGAGAGAAAGAGGAAAAGAAGAAGAAAGGAAGAGAGAGAAAGAGGAGAAAAAGCTTGAAGATTCCGGCCCAAACGCGATCCCGGGGACGATTCAACCTCTACAAATCTGAGGCAAGTGTTTAATCTTGCTAAATAATTCATTTGTGTATTTGATTTCATAATTTGGGGATAAAAGAATTGAATTTTTGGGTTTAATGGTAAAACCTAATTTTGGGCTAAAAATCTTGCATTTGCGGTTATATAAATTGTGGGGAAGTTATATGATGAGTTTTAAGGGTAGAAACATGTTTGGGATGAAGATTGATGGTTGGGAAATGATATATGGGAGTTTTGGAAATTTTGGGTTTATAGAAAAATAGCCATTTTCGTGGCTTGCTGAACAGGCCGAATCGATTCGCCCCTAGCGAATCGATTCGGTATGTAGCAGACTTACAGGTCTAGTTGGGCTGAATCGATTCGGAGGGGCCAAATCAATTCGCAGCTAGGACCGAATCGATTTGGAGGAGCCGAATCGATTCGGAAACAGGGCAATTTTGGATAATTTTTCCTAGGGAGAATTTTACTCCTATTATCTTGGGCTTATCGACTTGGAAAATAATAAATTGATGAAAGGGTTATGATTTGAAGATTTCTAAGGAGTTTCTTATATGTTATGATGGTGGGGACACATCAAACTATTTTGGAGACGAATATATGTGCGTGTTGGAGATTGTTATATTACAATAGTGGGGAATCTCATTGAGAACGGGAGTTCTATTTTGGGGTCAGAAGTGAGCCTAGTTATGATGTAAGGTTAAGGACCCTTTGAGAGAGTTTTGAGGGTACGACATGGAATTGTAGGCCAATATTTGTGTTGAATCCTTATAGCGATAGGATTTTATTTAGGTAGTACGGGTCGACCAACGAGAGACGGGTCGAATATCCTTAGTGACAATGAATTTGGAGATTAGATCGAAAATGCGTTAATGTTAAAGGTTTATGGGAACATTTGAACCGTAGGTGGAAATTGAGAACAATTGGATTGTGTTATCCACTCGAATAGGTTGGGTTGTAATGTTAGTCGGGAGAGTGACTATATGTCTATGTGTGATAAATAGTGGAGATTCCCATACTTGATGGGATCATGGAATGAATTTAGGATTGAGATTGAGGCTTACCGATTATTAATTAGGTGAGTACCTATGACCGAGATAAATATCGTGTGTTGATGTACTTTAAGATATGGATGGAATGTACAATCATTGTTATATACGGTAAACTTGGAGTTGGTAACCTAGATGTTACATATATTGGAAGACTATCCATATCATAGGGGCAATGGATGAATATGCTTCAAGTGAGGAATCGTATTTATATAACGAATTAAGTTAGTATGCTTGGAGTGATAACTAGTATAATGAGGAATATGTACGCGTATAGCCAATTTTATGGATTTCGTACATACGGTTGAGAGATAGTGTGTATATATGTGGATATATATATATATATATATATATATACTTATGGCATGAATATCGATACCATGTGTGGTGGTTTGCTTATATGATCTGATCATATGGATGTATATGTATATAGTGTGTGATATATATATACTTATGGTGTGAAGCATACCTGGCACATGCTATCATGAGAAGTTGCGCAATGAGGGCGAGCCCCTGGCTTGAGGAGCAAGGTTTGAATATTTCCCATGTCATTATTGTCCATTATTAATTGTGTGATTTTATATTTTGAGGGTGAGAAGTCTTGGGGTATGGGTCGTTCTCACTTGCCGGTTAGGAACTATGACCGTTTCCCATGCGTTTTGATTTGATTTTAACCACGAAGTGGGTGATATTTAGTCCCACCTGTAGTCTTCAGGATGGTATGTGAGTGATGCCCTGGAAGATGATAACATGGTGCAGTATTTTAATATCCTATAACTGCTTATGTTATGTGTATTACAAAGTATGCATTATGCATGTTATGTATACGTGGTTATAGGAATGAATGATTGATTATATATATATATATATATATATATATATATATATATATATATATATATATATATATATATATATATATATATATAGGTGAAGATGATACGAAGTTTCTATGATGTACATCTTGGGGGATTTTGGTGTACTAGTTCATTGGGGTTGAAGGATCGTACTTAGCGACAATTAAGGTTATGACAACCCAAGGATTTAATTGAGATTCTATTTATGATCTTAGATAGTAATTAATATTTAGGTAGCTGTATTAATAAAATTTGTGTGTGTGACATTACGGATCCCTACGATCGACATTGTCGAGCAATAGTGTATCGGGGGAGTTCCTTGTTTTGATTTCGCTTTGCGAGACGCCCCACGCACAAAACGTAGTGCAATGTTAGAGTAGAGAGAAGATCTGTCTTTGATACTTGTGTAATACCCCATATTTTTATGCTATATTAATTTGGGGATTTATTAAATTTAATGTGAATGATTTATTTAATAAAAATCTGGAAATTAATTATGTTATAATTATTAACGTGACGACAGTTAGTAATTATGGGAAACTTTTTGAATATTACTAATGAGCAAAGTAATATATTATATTGATTATATTGAATGTCATGAGTGAATTAAATGACTATTTCGGAAATTTAAGTCGGGACGTGCCCGTGTCACGTCAGGACTAATTTTGTTAAATAAAAAGTGAATATTTTATAAGTTTTTCGTATGATCGTTTTGAGTGCGCCAACGCATCCGGAAGGGTCGAGATAGTCAGAAAAGTGTACCCGGGGGTTTAGTTTGGGTCTCGGGGCGTTTTTAGGCCTAATTGGTACCCCGGGAGGGCAATTTAGTCATTTCACCTTTTTGGGTAATTAAACCCACGAATTTCAGCAACCTATATCTGCCAACTAGGTTAGTCTTTTAGGGTTAGAATATCCAGAAATCAAGTGACGGCCATCGGAGAAGAGAGGAGAGAGCTCCAAGGCAATTCAAGGCCAAAAAGTCACCGGTTTGCACCGCCGCCACCACTACCGCGTAGATCGCGAGACGAGGAACGCAGCCATACCAAAATCAGCCGTGAATCAGAATACGAAAAATCCCAGGCAAGTGTTTAACTTGCGTATTTTTATTAATGCAATCTTCATATTGGTTTAGGATTGATTAGAGATGATAAATATGGAAGAACACCCAATTTGTGTTAGGAAAATGCATGTAGAAATGATTTATATGAAATTCTGGAATCCTTGCCATGTAGAGGAATATAACCCACGAAATTTTGATGTTATATTAGAAGGAAATTTTAGTTAAAATAGATTAGAACCTTGATTAAGAAAAACTCTAGGGTTCTTGATGATTAGATGGAATTTTGGGTTAATTATCCGTGTTTAAATGATGAATATGTACATGCCTTACGTTAGAATCATCTGGTATAGTGTTATAATGTTAGTAGTAGAATTCTGGGACGACTGGAACTTGAAAATATGGATTTGGTGCAATTTTGGTGATGAAACTCGTAACTGCATTCTGCAGAATTTTTCGCAGACCTGCTTGATCGATCGATCGAGCCTAGAGCTTCGATCAATCGAAGGTTCGATCGATCGAGCCCCAAGCTTCGATCGATCGACCCCTCCTGGCAGACTCCTAATTCCCTCTTTAAATGAGTTAAATTCAAATTATCGTGATATAATTCTTGGGCATTCTTGATAAAATGATTTGGGAGACATTGAGGACCAGTAGGGCATATGAATAAATGTTGGGACCTTTAATCTTCAACGAGAATGGTATTTATGGGACATTTACTTTAGGGTTGGTGAATTTATAAATCTAAAGGGTGAGGTGTGTAAGAGAGTTACGTTGGAACCTAATAAAGACACTTACTGAATTTCAGAATTGTGAGGATATAGTCCACGAGTGTCAGGTAATGAGTGAAAACCCTTCGAGTTAAGGTTAGGAATGAAACTTTATACGTAATTCTATAAATGTGAATTTAAGGATAAATGGTATAATTATGGGTGACGAGAAGAACCTATTTAATATGATAAAGTGGTATATTTATATGATTGTGTGTACAAATATTATATACATGTGAAAAACATATCGCGCTACTTGCTATCCTTGAGGTTACCGCGCTGGGACAGTCTTATCTCGATGGGACCTTTATGGGGGATATTGACTTGTACCCTAGAAGATAGATATCCTTGGTACAGGCTATCGAATCGATAGTTCAGACGGTCCTAAGAGACGGGAGTATGTGCCATCCTCTTAGAGACTTGGAATCTATGCTTCGCCTCGATATTGTTTGTGTATGTGTTAATACAGTTCGAGAGTGATTCCGAACTTGTATTCCCCTTGATATGAGTGGTATGGGGTTTGGATAGTAGAAGTATGCACGCACCATAGTTTTATTCGGGGTGCTGTTATTTATATATATTATACTAGTAGTATATATATATGAGATTTGGAAAATTTGAAACTGCCTACTGTGATTTGATAAGTAGGACATGGTTGATGACACATATAGCAAGTACTTGTTTTGTGAGAGTATAATATGACACTGGGAAACTTTATAAATGAATAAAAGCTAGAACAAGAGTAGTGCTACTAATTGGAAGTATTCTTTTTAAACCAAAATATTGTTCGGTTTTGAAATCTTATGAGTAAGTTTAAGATACGCTAATTTATTGGGAAGGTTAGTATGATAAAATGTTAAGATAACCCGTTGGGAAGGTTAGCACGATAGGTGTGCACATTAGAAGAGAGGTGATAATTTCTCAAGAGAGTGTCGCTCTAATATGTTGTTGCATTGGCCTGTATCAATTTAAATACTTGCTAAACGTATTTTAAATCAAACACACTTTCGGGCTCTGACCTGTTTCTTTTTTTCTCTCTCTCTTGTATATATATATGTATATATTTCAGGTGCCCAGCCACAGGGGCGTCTTGCTTAGGATCCCTTGCAAGGAACGTGCTGCAGCTTAGGTGGGAGTTGCAGGTTACTTGCGTAGACGGCTTCCCTTATTGACTCCACTTTTAGCATTATCATTTATTGGGCATGTGTCGCCCTTTCCATTATTTCATTATTGTTGGGACATTTGTATTTCAGTTATTTTCGGTATTGTTACTCTGGGTTTTATTCAGTTTGTATTGGTGACTTTAGTCTTCATATATGGACATTCGATTGACGAATGTATTATATTAATTGGACTTTGTGTTCCAGGTTTATTGTGGTGTGATTCTTAATTGTAGAAATATTGTTAATAAAACAAATATTTCTCTTTAAATAAAATTTGGAAAGTATGTATATAAATGGTTCTGACACTTAGCTTAATTATTTAGGGTGTTAAATTGGAAAATGTATTTTTATCGACAGTGATGCTGAGAATGAACCAACTGTTTACCTTGATTTAATTTAATAAAGGAGTGATCGCCCGGTATTTAATTAGGCGGGGTGTCATAGGTGGTATCAGAGCATCAGGTTCTAGTGTCCATAGGATCTGTACGGCTTATTTTGCTTTCAGCTTAACGTTATTGCTATAGAGCCCTATTTTTAGGATTGTTGTATTCTTGCTTTTACGTTTAAGTCTTCAGCTATTTGAGATTTGATGATAACTGTAGACTAATAAACTTGTTCACGTTTCAGATGCCTCCGAGACGTGCTCCGAAAGATAGGCGTGCCCAAGCCGAGCAGCCAGCAGCTCCGGCACCAGGCACAATGAATGCAAACGAAGTAGCCGCCATTGTTGCTCAGGCGGTGAATGCCGCAATAGCGGTGATTCAGCAGGCTCCACCCCAGGTTCAGGCAGTGGCGCCAGTACCAGCACATCTTCCATCGGCATGGGAGAGGGTTCGGGATGCTTTTCAGAAAGCGCATCCCCCTGAGTTTTCTGGTAGCTCCGATATTATTACAGTTAGCCAATGGAAGAAGGACATCCAGCGGCACCTCCGTATGTATGAGTGCACTGATGTGCAAAAGCAGTTATTGGCTTCCTTCAAGCTGGTGGGAGCCGCATTGCAGTGGTGGGAGTCCACTACCACTTTGGAGGAGAGGGACACGATCCCTATTCAGTTGTTCTGGGAGCGGTTTGACCGCAAGTACTTTCCACCCGCAGTCCAGACTGAGATGAGGCAGAAATTACTAAATCTGAAGCAGGAGAACCTTACTATAGCTGAGTATGAGGAGGAGTTCACGAGACTTCTCACCATTGTGCCAGATGAGGCACCTACTGAGAGCAAGAAAATTTTGCTGTTTGTCGACGGGTTAGCTTGGAGGATCCGTCAGCACCTTATTGGGAATATATCCCTGAGTACTTTCACTGATGTACTCAATGCAGCGTTACTACATTGCCAGGATCACCGCTTCCATCTTCAGGGAAGCAAGAGAGCAGGGGAGTCCAGCCAACAGGGCAGGACCGGGGGTAATAGTGCCAATGGGGCACCAACTCATGGACAGACTCGTCAGCACGAGCAGAGTTCCCATCAGGGGGACCCTGCTAAGCGATTCCGTTCAGGTGATTCTAGGCAGGGATTCGGGGGTTTCAGGCAGGGCCAGCCTAATCAGCAGGGCCAACAGCGTGCACATCAGGGCCAACAGGACCAGTGGCGTGGAGGTAACGGCCCGCAGGGTCAGATGGGAGTTAACTTCAAAGGCCGATGATTTGGGTGCGGTAAACATGGCCATAGGCGCCAGGATTGCCCAGAGGGCGATAGGGCCCCATAGCAGTAGGGAGCCCGAAATGAGCCGCAAAGACCACTTTTCCCACCTGCCCTCCCAGCTCCAGCCCAGGTGCCAGCCCTACCAGCCATTCCAGCGGCTCCATCACAGCAGGGGCAATTACAGTATGGACGTGTCTATAACGTCCACCAGGTAGCAGCTCCACAGGCACCACCCGCGATTGAGGGTATGTTTCCTATCCATGGTACTATGGGCCGAGTTTTGTTTGATACGGGGGCAACACATTGTTTTATAGCTACACATTTTGCGAAGGCCTTAGGGTTGTTAGCCACAGCAGAGAGCACCGTGACGTGTGTCGACTCACCACTGGGGAGTGGGTCACTAATTTTCTTTATATGCCGAGGAGTGGGGGTAGAGATTGGTAGCTTGGTATTACCTGCAGACATGTTAGTCTTAGACATGCACGAGCATGATGCGATTATTGGTATGGATTGGCTCGCAGCTTATAGGGCCATGATAGATTGCTTCGGTGGGAGCATTGTTTTTGCCATTCCGGGGCAAGAGATGCTTGTAGTGGCGATGCCTCGCCCAGAGGGAGGTTCGACCGCTCATTTGTATTACATAGAGGAGTATACCTCTAAGGAGGTTGTGATTCCCTTAGATTCGATCCCTGTTGTCAGGGAGTATTCCGATGTGTTTCAGGAGATACCAGGCCTACCACCCAGTCGTGAGATAGACTTTTTTATAGATTTATTGCCAGATACGAGACCTATAGCACACGCACCGTACCGTATGGCTCCGGCAGAGATGCGAGAGCTACGAGATCAGATAGAGCAGCTATTAGGTCAGGACTTCATTCGTAGGAGTACCTCACCTTGGGGCGCTCCAGTCTTGTTTGTGAAGAAGAGAGATGGTTCACTGAGATTGTGTGTGGACTACCGGGAACTGAACAAGGTAACGATACGGAATAAGTATCCGTTGCCTCGAATCGATGATCTGTTCGACTAGTTGAGGGGAGCAACTTTCTTTTCGAAGATAGATCTGAGGTCGGGGTACCATCAGTTACGTATTAAAGAGCAGGATGTTTCAAAGACTGCCTTCTTATCGAGATATGGGTCCTATGAGTTCAGGGTAATGCCGTTCGGACTCACAAATGCCCCAGCCGTTTTCATGGACTTGATGAACCGAGTATTCAGAGAGTTCTTGGATCAGTTCGTCATCGTCTTCATAGATGACATCTTGATATATTCACACTCCGAGGAGGAGCATGCCGAGCACTTGAGGCAGGTTCTTCAGACTCTACGAGAGCATCAGTTGTATGCTAAGTATGAGAAGTGTGGATTCTGGTTACGAGAAGTACCGTTCTTGGGCCATGTTGTCTCTGAGCAGGGAATTGCAGTTGACCCGAGCAAAGTGTCAGCGGTGAGGGAGTGGGGACAGCCCACGACACCGACGGAAGTGCGTAGTTTCTTGGGGTTAGCCGGTTACTACAGGAGATTCATTCGGGGATTCTCCAAAATAGCAGGTCCATTGACGAATCTGACTCGCAAAGGGGTACCATATGTTTGGGATGACGCTTGTCAATTGGCTTTCGATAAGCTGAAAGACAAGCTTACTTCAGCGCCAGTCCTTGCGTTATCAAAGTCGGGTGTGGAGTACCTGGTTTACACCGATGCGTCTTTACGGGGACTTGGAGGTGTACTCCAGCAGGAGGAGAAGGCTATAGCTTTTGCTTCCCGCAAGCTTAAGCCGCATGAGAAGAATTACCCCACCCACGACCTGGAGTTAGCAGCGATCGTCTTTGCATTAAGAATATGGAGGCACTATTTATTGGGGGAGAAATTCCGTTTGTTCACAGACCATAAGTCGCTGCAGTACCTGTTCACTCAGCGAGAGCTGAATATGCGTCAGCTCAGATGGCTAGAGTTTATGAAGGACTACCAGTTCGATATACAGTATCATTCGGGGAAGGCCAACGTAGTTGCTGATGCGTTGAGCCGTAGACCGGTAGACGATGTAGCAGACGTCTGGAAAGCAAAGTGGAAGGAGTTGGGTCACCAGGACGCAGTGGCACGTTCTTTCATATCCGTGATGTCAGTAACACCCGAGATTGTTACGAGGGTGATACAGGCACAGACCACAGATCGGTTTTGCCAGGAGTAGATTGTGCGACTTCTAGTCGAGGGTGCTGAGTCCTATTCTGTTAGTTCTGATGGAGGTTTGCGGTTTAATGGGAGATTGGTGGTTCCAGAAGGAGCAGAATTACGTCATGCAGTGATGACTCATTCTCATGGGTCCCGATTTGCAGTACATCCTGGAGGCGATAAGATGTACCAGAATATGAGGCGACAATA
The DNA here is from genome assembly GCA_949130495.1 of Sambucus nigra. Lineage (NCBI taxonomy): Eukaryota > Viridiplantae > Streptophyta > Magnoliopsida > Dipsacales > Adoxaceae > Sambucus > Sambucus nigra. The sequence goes on from OX422220.1 coordinate 65,337,013, forward strand.
CTGGTGGAGTGGGATGAAGAAGGACATCGCCGAGTTCGTATCCAAGTGTTCTACCTGCTAGCTGGTAAAGGTGGACCATCAGAAATCGTCAGGACTGCTTCAGCCATTGGAAGTACCCGCGTGGAAGTGGGAGAGTATTTCCATGGATTTTATTACTAGGTTGCCTACATCACAGCGGGGCCACAATTCTATCTGGGTGATTGTAGACCGTTTGACCAAAGTGGCTCATTTTCTGCCAGTGCGTACAGATTATACTACGGGTCAGTATGCTCAGTTGTTCATTGCTGAGATTGTCAGATTACACGGGGTGGCCCTGAATATTGTGTCAGATAGGGACAAAATTTTCGTGTCTCATTTTTAGGAAAGCTTTCAGGAGGCTATGGGTACTGAGTTGAGGTTGAGTTCAGCTTACCACCCACAGAAAGATGGACAGACAGAGCGTACTAATCAGATGTTAGAAGATATTCTACGCATGTGTGTTCTCGATTTTGGAGGAGGTTGGGAGCCACATCTTCCACTGGTAGAGTTTGCTTATAATAACTCTTATCAGTTTACGATTGGTATGGCTCCATTTGAGGCTTTGTATGGCAGGCCTTGTCGTTCTCCAACTTGTTGGCTCGAGGTGGGGGACAACAAGTTGCTAGGACCAGAAGTGATTCAGGAGACCTCCGCGAGGATTGAGACGCTATTGGAGTCATTTTATGTCCGTGGTGGCAGTGTGGTATATGGCTGGGAACCGTGGGGTTAGTATCGTTTCCCTTGAGGTATTAGGATTTGGAGCGATTCTAGGATTTGGTGGTGTAGGTTATGCCTGATTTTTGAGGACGAAATTCCGTTGTGAGGGGGGGAGTATGTAACAACCCGCCCTTTTTGGAGACGATTAAATTCCATAATTAATTATAAATTGGAATTTGGGAAATTTCCCTAAATAATAATTTTTGGGATTTTCGAGGATTAAATGATTTTCGAAGGATGTTTTGATAATTTTTGGGACTATATAGGTTGAAATATTTTAATTATATGTCGCTGTTGAGTAAAGCGACACGAGGTAAGATTTTTAATTGGAAAACCCGCATTTATTTATTTTGGGTTGGAATAGTGATTTGTGGTCAAGTACCTCGGATGGAAATTTCAACTGCACCATGATTCTCGAAATGGCCGAGATAGTCGAAAAAGATTGTCCGATTTTCGAAATTGAGTTTCGGGTAATTTTAAAGGTAAAAGTAACTCGTAATTGGGTAAACGAGTCGTTTTTGGGTTTTAAGGGGTATAACCCTTTTCTTCTTATTTAAAGAAGGAGAAAGGGAAAGAAAATAATAAAGAGAGAAAAAGAAGAGATAAAAGAGAGAGAAGAGAGAGAGGAGGAAGAAAAGAGGAGAGAAATGGAGATCTCGGGCCAAACTCCGCCGGATTCGACTCGAGGTCGTCGGATTTTATCTACGAGGCAAGTGTTTACTTGCTTTATTTCCCTTTTTGCATAAATATCTCATACCGTAGTTTGGTATAAACAAACCAAAAGATTTTGGGTTGGGGTTTCGTGGATAAAACGGGTTTTTGGGAGTTAAAACTATTAAACCCCAATAATATTTCAATTTGTGGAACTTAGGTTTTAAGCGAAATTAATTGGTGGTTTAGGGTTCTAAGATGTTTATAACCCTTAATATATGTGTGTTTGTAGTTGGTTGAGGTTATAGGACGTTGGGTGAGGCGACAAAAGCTTGGGAGAAGCTTTAACGGCCGAAACCGTCTCAGAGAAGACGATGAACAGTAGCCAGCGTATTTTTTTCGAATCGATTTGACTCCTGGTAAAAAAATAAAAATTGTAGATCTTTTCGACATGGTCGCGTGGGCGTCGACCGCGTATTTTTTTGATTTTTTTTGGATTTATAGTGATTTTTCTACGGAAAGCTGTCCGAGATTGAAATCATTAGTTATAACTTATTGGAGATAAATATTAGGGTTTCTCAAAGGGATTTTTAGGACCTGTAAAGAATTTTAGGAGATATTAAAACTTTGGGTTTGTGGGAATAAATCCAAGTTAGGATTTAAATGGATATTGGATTGAATTTTGGGTATTTTGGAGATTTAAAAATTGCCCAAACAGTGCCCCTCGAACAGGCCGAATCGATTCGGGTCTAGGACGAATCGATTCGCCTAAAGAGATCTGTGATTCTGCAGTGGGCCGAAGCGATTCGGATTTAGACCGAATCGATTTGCCATTAGGGACCTGTTTGCAGAATGTCTTTCGAATCGATTCGGGTTGGGAACCAAATCGATTCGCTTAGCCGAATCGATTCGCAAATGGGGCGAATCGATTCGCCTTGGGCATAATTGCCAGTTTCTACCCTTAAAGAGTATAGGGGTTTAAATTACAATTTGGGGTCTTATATGGGGGATCCTAATTATGATTCCAGGACTCCCAAATGAAAGTTTTGAGGGTTAGTTAACCTTTAGATGAGGAGAAGGCCTTGGATTGGTGTAGGGCATAATCCGGGGAACGAACATAGTTAACATTCGGGACGAATAATATTTGAGAGATAGAGTTCGGATACCATCGAGCCTAGGTATCTATGTAATTGAATGTATATGAGGAAATACTTTGGGTTTAGTATCATGCATATATGAATGCATGATTATGATTCTTTGAGAGAATCTTTGGGATTTTTGGTCATCGATAGATGGTTTGGCAAATATGGCCATTCTTATATATTCAGGGAGGAATATATGGTATATGTATATACTATGTGATTAAAGTGTATATATATAATTTGAGATAAAGAATTTTGAAAATAAAATATGAATATTTTCAAAATGGAAAAAAGGTAAATGATTTTCATAATTAATAAAATTATGGTTACACACCTCCCTAAATCGCTATCATAAGGGAAGTTGCGTGCGTTATGGTGATGCCCCCTGGCTAATGAATGCAGGGTGGCTATAGTCCTATAGGCCATATGGGTGATTATTTGTACTATGCTGGTTAGGTGATTCTGGGTGTGGTCATGACTATCCCGCAAGCATATGGCCGCTTCCCGACGTTGGTAGGTTCCCAGGTTGTCTTGTATCGACAGGCCCTGAAAGATGATAGCCATTTAGGGGCGCGTCCAGTGGGGAAACCCGGAGGGGTGGTCTTAGTTTTATTAAAGAAATTTATGATAATAAATTGGCTTTAATTTACATTTCCTGAGTATAAAAAGGGAAATGGGATAAAGGTTTTGGCTTCGGTAACACTCCCGGATGGAAGAAGGGATGTGGAAGCATATGATATGATCAAAGCATTTTCATGATAATGGAAATGGCTTTGGGTACATATCCTGAGTGTAAAAAGAGAAATGGGATGATATAAAACGGAAAAGCATTTTTATGATAATAAAACTGGCTTTTAAAAAGTATATGATTTGTTAAAGCAATTCATGATAATGAATTGGCTTTTATATTTACATTTCCTGAGTATAAAAAGGGAAATGGGAAATTTTGAGAAAATGAAAGTATTGATATATACTTGATATATGAACCCTCAGTCCGGGAGATAGATCCAAATGTTTATGGTAAAATGTATATATATATGGATGAATCGAGTACCGAGGGTCTAATGGATCCCGACGATCGACCTTGCCGCATAGTAGTGTATCGGGGGGGTTCCTTGTTTGGATTTCGCTTTGTGAGACACCCCACGCACGAACATGGCATAGCGTTGAGACTGGGGTGAAGTTTAGCCCTTAGTATATTAATTGGACTATCTAGGGTTGATAGTAGTTGGGTGATAGACTAGTTTAGCAGGGTAGCTTGACTAGGATGTTTAGAGGGATGCGCTAGGAGTGCACTGTTAGTGGAGAGGTGAGGGGTATCTCATGGGAGTGCGATACCAAACTTAAATATGAGATAAAACCTTTTTCTAAAAATAAGGCATTTATGCACTTGCAAAATATTTTCAAACTCGGGCTCTGACACATTTATCTACTTTTCCTTTCTTTCTATATTATATATATATATATATATATATAGGTGACCAGACACAGGGACACCTGGACGGCACTTCCTTCGAGTCAGACGTCAGCTGCAGCAGCAGTGGATGCGTGCAGGTTTTTGATAGCCGCTTCCATTCTTGCACTCTAGATAGGAGGTACTGTATATACATTCGGGCCAATGGTCCAATTGCATTTATTTATTATTTTAGCACAACATTAGATATGGTTGTATATTTTGACCGAGTGTTCGGTTATTTCATTTCATTTCAGTTTCATTTTCGCAAAATTGTGTGGATGTTTTAATTTAGAAATTGTTAAAAAGAGTAGTAAAGTTAAAATTTTGACACCGGCCTAATAGGTTATTAGTAATTAAATGGATTTTCGATAGTGATGCTAAGAATGATCCATATGAGACTCCTATTTTAATTTAATATAGGAGTGATCGCCCGGTAGTTTATTAGGCGGGGTGTCACACTCAGGTAGCCTGTAATCAAGGATACTATCTTCTAAGGTACAACTCGTTATCCCCCATAAAGGTCCAATCGAGATAATACTGTCCCGGCGCGAAAACCCCCGTGATAGCAAGTAACTCGGGTACAATTTTTACACAGATATATAATATATGCACAATCACACAATCATTTATATATAAATATTCACATTTTCAAATTAGGTGCGCTCACTATCCATAATTATAATTATTCGTTCTTAGCACATATTACTCAATTATCTCGCATAACGAATTCGTCTCTTTTATTCTCATTTTTAATTTATTTCATACTTACTTCTCATCTCTCGAAGTATTCTATCTCATTAAGTATAATTTCAGTAGGTATACTCTCACTTACCTTATGGTATAAATCCTAATTACGATTATCTCACTCTTGTTATCTTCAGGGTAAACTCTTCGTCCCAAATATTTAAATCATTACACCTAAACAACTCCCAATAATTTTGTACTATTATGGGTTCCTTGGATACTGGTTTTCCTCACTCAAAATAACCGTTCACTAAAATAGGGGAAAAATAGGAAATTCCCTAAAAATTATAAATCTCGCTCGAACCAGAATGGATCTCGCTCGAACGACTTCCACGTGTCGCTTGAACGACTTCGCGCGACATTGCATCTCGCTCGAACGACTTCGTGCGATTCGTCTTCAACATTTGGCAGCCTCGTTTTCACCATTTTTAAGCTTAAAAACTTCTACAGTTTAATCCCCAACATCTCATCTTCAATCCCAATCAGTAATAACATGATTATATATCATTCATAACCTCCTAGAATCATTAAGATTACATGAAATCCCCAAATTAATTCATAAGAACCCTAGTTTCCAAATTTTCAATTAAAGAACCTAACCAACCTCAATTCGTTCATCAATATTATTTCCAATTTCGTGATAAAACCTTTACATATGATCAAAATTCAGGCTACATAGATTCTCCCTACAACACATGCGATTTTTCATCTAAAACATACAATTCTTCAAATAAAATATATGATCCTCATTCCTATACTAACATGGAAGGAACATTAACTAGAAATCAGCAAGATAGATACTTTCCTGGAATTTTTTTTTCTAATTTGTGGAAGAAGTGTTCCTCGTCGCGCGATCTACAATTAGGCGGTGACGGTGGTGCAAAAGACGGAGTTTTTGGCCTAGAACTCCTTGGAAAGCTTCTCCACTTCTTTTCCAATGGTCGTTCTTTGGTTTTGCTTATGTTAACCCTAGATGGCAACCCCTAACATCTGATATATCCTTGGTAAATTCATGGGTTTAAAAACACCCCGAGACCCAAACTAAACCCCCGTGTACATTATTTTGACTATCTCGACCCTTCCAGACACATTGGCGTACTGAAAACGACCACATGAGTGACTTATACTTTATTCACCTTTAATAATCATAATTTAGTCGTGACACGACACAGGCGCGTCCCGACTTAAATTTCCATAATTGTCATTTTATTCACTCGTGACAATTTTTATAAAATCAATCTTATATATTAGTTTACTCATTTAGTAATATTCGACAAATTTCCAATAATTACTAACTCTCGTCACGCTAGTAAATAATAAACAATTTTTAAATTAATATTAAATTAATTTATCTCAATTAAATTTAATACATCCCTAAATTTAAAAGCCACAAAAATACGGGGTATTACATATTGACCCAAATCATTCATGGTCATACTAATGCACAATACGCTTATAACATAAATCTAGTATCCGCACATATGAATTGTAGCATGCGTTTCACATTTAATTCAATTTAATGGGAGTACTAGCATATTTTACGACATGAAAATAAGATGCTCCTGTGGGTAGTCATCATAAATTTAATTTAATACCAAAAATGGTCATAATATTCAACATGCATAATTGAGTGATGTATATTTAATTTCAATATGGTATCTATGGATATCCTTAGTTTACACGTGTACAAACACTCCTTAATTGTTGATTTTACACATGATTATAGAATACGTGTGGGTAACTAATTTATATATGTTAAATAAACACATTTAAACACTCTAATGGTAATAAACGACTAATTTTCGAATGGGTGATAATAAGGATCACTATGGTGATACATATTCTTAATAATACAATTGCATTCATCAAACAACTTAATATGAGTACTATGAGTACTGGTGTACATATTATCATAGAATTCCAAAGGCTGTAAAATTGTAAAAATCTTAAATAGCAAAATGTGAACAATCTAGAATTTCATAAGTCTAGAATTCCAAGAAATTAGAATTTCAAAAGTGATAATTTTCTAAAATTTGAAAAGACATAATTCTAGAATTTCAAAAGTCATAACAAAAATTTGAAAGTTGCAAAAAATGCATAAATTTAAAGAATTCTAAAAGACATGGTAGCATGAATTTCAAAAGACCTGGTAGCTTGAATTCTAAAGAAAACATAATAGCAGGAATTCTAATAGACATAATTCTAAAAGACATAATTTGAAGCAAGTGGCCAAGCCCCGTCCAACGAAATTCAGAACTTTTGCGAAATATTTGAGTTAACACTATAAAAATGTAGATAATTATCGAAAATTTCAAAATAAATTCGAAGGAATTCAAAAATTAATTTTCTGGAATGAGATAATGTTGTAAACATTATTTACATAAAATTAGTTATCCACTTTGCGAAATTGTAAAATTAAATTTTAAGCGAGAGTTATAAGCGTTGACATTATTACCAAAAATGGTAAAAACGCGTTTTGACATGTCTAAACGACATCAAAATACAAAACTGGAGTGGGTTCCATTGCGTACAATGGATTTTTGTTTATTTCGACGTTTCCAGTCGACCATGTGAGTTTCAGAAAATTCCGATCAAGTTTTGACCTTTCATTTCAACTCGTGAGTATAGGCAATAAAAGAAAAACGTCAAAAAAAAAAATTCTGGCACACACAAAATTGATTTAATGTAAATTTCATTATAGGCAAATACCAATAAAGCAAAATCATGAGATTTTAAACTTTAGCTCTGATACCACATGTAAAATCATTCACTATATTATTTAATCAAGAATACATTATTGATTCAATTTTCACATAGAACTGCTCTTAATAAAAGGATCTTTGATCTTCATGATAATAAAAAATATTCATTATGCAGAACATAAAATGGTATTAAATAATATACCTCCATCATGTCATAAGTAGAAGGATTTATGCAGTAGTCAACCTTAATGATGTTCGATCAAGCTGAATTTTGGAGCATGGCTTCGTTGTGTATATGACAAGAATATACTACAATTTCAACGTATTCCAACGGTTAGATCTTCCAGTATGGCCAAAACACTATTTGCTCTCCATGAGAATTTAGATTTCTCTCATTTTCCTATAGTTTCATTATGTTGTCTTTTTAGAGTTTCTGAATGATGGAAATCTATAGGCAGGGACAAGACCTAAATCTCCAACAATTACTTAATATCAACCGTCCATCAGAGTAGATGCACAAGAGTCCTTTAGACTCTTGGTATTTGGAGTATCCTCCAAAGTGATTTTTAGTATTAATATAATTATGGGGCACATAATGAAAAATTATTTAAAATAATTCTTTTAAAAATATCGTGAATGTGTGGAGGTAAAACCTTTCCCCATGCCCCACCATCCCCATGTGTTTTGCATAATTGAAAGTAGCAAGAGCAAGGTTCTCTCTCTGTCTGCACTAGGGGGTGACAATGGGTAGTGTCGTGTCGGTTTCATGCCGAGTCTAATTGGGTTTGTGTCAAAATCACCTCTACCCATACTAGAGTCGTAAAACCTTTCGTGTGTACCGTGTCGTGTCTTATTGGGGTTGTGTCGTGTTTGGATCGTGTTCAAGTCGTGCCTTAATGAGTCGTCTTGTGTATTTACACTAAATGGCTAAACTCAAACCCGATTCGTTAAGTTGTCGTGTTTAGCGGGTCCACCCATTAAGCAGCCGTATTCGTTAAGATTTCACTCAAACCCGCTAAAAGTCGTGTGGATTGTGTCGTGTTATCGGGTCGTGTGACAATTTATCACTACGGCGGAGCGAGGATTTCATATAGGGGTGCGCTAATTATCATGACAACCTTGTAAAAAAATTATGTTATGTAAGGGTGAAAACCTTTTAATGCGCTCAAAGTAAAGAGGTAAAATATGATTTCACTTGACATTTAGTCTTATTCACTATTTTTGTTCACAATTGCCTAATTCTAGCATGTTCATTTATTCATAAAATTCAAATGAAAAAATATTTAACTTCAAATATGTGAAAAATCAATTTATCATTTTTTTGCACCACTATTACAAATATAGAATAATTTACAACATTTTCTAGAATTGTATTTAATATACTCATAGCTAAAGGTGGTTGACAAATTGATCATAATGTTGTAAAAAGAAAGGGAATTTGGCGTAATGATTCAATGGTCTCTGTGTGGCATTCTAAACTGTTGGATCAAATATTGACTGTAGATGTACTCAACTGCTGTAACCTTATCTTTGTGGAACAACATAGATTCACAAAGAGAAAAAATAAAAACAAAGAATTGAAAAAATGAGTGTGCTGAGATGGAGATGGGGTGAGCTAATGTTTAATATCAAGCTTGTTAGAGCATGTACAATGGTGAGGCTGCCACGAAAGGCATAATAGCATACACATGTGAGGTTTACCTTTCGCCCGCGTGGGCGAGCTGCAGTGGTGGAGGTTTCCTACGAACAACAGAAGTTCGTAGGAAGCCTAACGTCTCTCTAACGGCTATAAACGGCTAGTAAACGGCTAGTTAAATCGGCATAAATAAAGAGCCCAGAACTCTTCTTCTTCTACAACTCTACTGCTCTACCACCTACTGCTTCTTCCTCTACCACCTACTGCTTCTTCCTCTACCACCTGTGTCCTCCATAAACATCCATTCTGCTTCCTCTATCACCTCCCAACTCCATCCAACTTCTTCTTTATTATTCCCAAATTGAATTTATTCCATAATTCAGCAGATTTAAATATTATGGATGGAAAAAAATGGAAAAAATATTTAAATATCGGCAAGCGAAAGAAGCACGGATCCACATCAACGGCCAATCCGACTCAACCTCCGGCAAGTGAATCTGTTGATCCCGTCTACAAGCATTACGCGCGTATTTTTGATGGTGATACACACGCGTCAGACGGACAGACGCCCTTTATAAATGGTAATAAATATGAATATCGGGGTAATTGGGCGGGGCCAATGAAACTATATAAATTGATCGGAGATAATAAACCGACGATAAAAGAATTTATCGACGGTGCCGGTTTAATGGCCAATTTATTTTCAAGGGTGATGCCGAATTCCGATCAGTGCATTGTGACAGCGATGATCGAACGTTGGTGGGACACGACGCATACATTCCAACTGCCATTTGTTGAAATTGCGTTCACGCCTATGGACTTCACGATGCTTTCAGGTAATATTTAATTCATATTAAATCCATTATTTAATTTTATTTATGTTCAATCTAAATAATTTCAATGTGTACAATTAATTTTCATATTATTTTTACATATGATGTGTATTGTTAATTTTTGTACAGGTATCCCGATTGGGCATGGGCTACCCATTCTAAATTTGCCTATAGAAAAATACACAAATTTTCAAAATACCGTGAACGAATTTTCCCCCCAAATTCATATAGAACGATTTTCGGGTGCGGGAATCCCGGTTGCCGACCTTAAGAAATACATTGTCAATTTTGTGAATCAACCGGACCTTCCCGATTATATGATACCAGTCATAGCTCGAGCATTTTGGTTTTATGTAATCGGGAGTCTATTCTTTCCAAATGCCAATTCCACGGCGGACCTCGGGTTTTTACATTATTTAGAGGATGTTGCGGCGATTGGCACCTACGATTGGGGTTCGGCAATTTATGCCCGTACAATATGGTCATTGGACAAAGCGAGCAGACGGTCGTTAACTAGTGTCGAGTGTATGTGGCAATTAATAGAGGTACAATTTATAACAATATTATTTTAATGTTTATGCATTATATATTTAGTTACAATTAATGTACATGTATTCTAATCAATTTAATTTATCTAAATATTTTGCAGTACTTACATCACGAGTATATGGCGACCGCGTGTCCGATTATCGTGGATCAGACCGTAGATGTATGGCCTCGAATATTTCGTTGGTCAAAGTCGAACAGGAGTCGGGCAAAGGGTGCGCAACGTTTTAATATATCGGGCAGCCAACATCAACTTGAGATGCGGTCCCCTGAATCAATCATATGGCAACCATACGAGGCATCGATGTACCGACATAACGATTTCATTACATACGCGTATCATTTATCTGGGCTGCGTATGATTTTTTGGGATCCATTATTTAAAGGATTTTGGTACTTGGGTGACCGGGCATATAGACAGTTGACAGGGCAAATTTGTATAGCAGACAACCCTCCCCGAAATTTGAGTTCAGTCCCACAATCCGAATACCAAGCCGCCCTTGCTCAGAATTGGCCTCTTGCAAATGCGCATACATCAGTTGTGACCCAAGAAGAGTACGATATATACTGGAAAGCAGTTTCGCAGGGGCCCTTACTTCCGGCGATGGCACGTTATGTTAACGTTGATTTGATTGGGGTTGGGACAGTGGCACCATCAACATTGCGTATCCCAAGGGAGCCAGCTCCAATTAACCAGCCTTCTGAGTATCATACACAGTTTGCTACGGCTGGCCCTACACAAACACATGCGCCCAGGCAAAGTTGGACGGTAGACGTAGGCCTTCCGCAGGGTGCTTCATACGAAAGAAGTGTGCCGCGACCTGAGTTCCCAACGAATGCTCCCCCAGCGCATGCGTTGTCACAATTAGAGTGGCGTTCTGCATTCATCGACGCAGCAGATAATATACGTGGTCTCCGTCATTTACTCCTTACTGAGACTCGAGAGCGTGAGGATAGGATTGAGGAACTCGAGCGACAACTTGCCGCCTGTAATGTGCGTGGTACTGGTCCTACCGTTAGTGGTCCGAGCTACAGCCGTGAGGATGTTTATGTACCTCAACCATCTCAACCATACGGAGGATATCAAACGCAACCGAGCTACAGCGTTGATTTGGGACAGGATTATGACTATGGGCAGAGGCCATCCTGATTGTATTCATTTTATTGTATTTTATTCAATTTTTTATTAAGAAATTCATTTGCAACAGACAACTTAAATCTATTGTATTCATTTTATTATATTGATGGCACACAAATCGATGGCACATTAATTATTACATGGCACACAAACCGTTGGCAGAATTATTGAAGGCACATACATCGATGGCACACTAATCGATGGCACACTAATCGATAAGACACTGAAATGATAATTATTACATGGCACACTAACTGATAACCGATAAGACACTGAAACGATAACTGATAAGATGTCATGACACACTAATCTATATTGATTACATATCAAACTAATCTATATTGATTACATGACCTATAAATATTCGATGTTCCAGATGTGTATTCCTCCACAAATCGAGTTATAATTTCGTACATAAACCTCGTAATGCATAACTATGAGTACATGCCTGACGAAGATTCAGCCTTCTTAACCCATGTTCCCAAGAAAACTTTGTCCGGGCAGAAGCTTCCATATCATAATTGGTCACCACCTAAAGAGGGAGTGCGAAGTGCTTACCTTTCAACTGGATGGACAAGTATGAACCATCACGTCGCAAAAAGAAAGGGTAAGGCAAAAGTGTCAACATCAGCTGCTGTTGAACATTTAGCGGAAACGCGTAGTAATGTTGAACGAGTGTTGACTAACCCAGGGATCTATCAAGATCCCCATGGAGGTAGCTGGTTTGGCGAGAAAATGCTTTTTGAAAACATTCCTATATGCACGTTACATTCTTTAGGCGACGTTAATCATGTTATGAAATGGTTAACACCGACGAAAGGAAATATTCCATGGGATGATCATTTGAAGTGGCCAAGGTTATTTGATAGGCGTTGCGATTTGGAGTGCTACTGCCATTGGCATGGTTTACCCGTGCCACAAGCAAAATCGGCTATATTTTGCAAAGATCCAAACAAAGATAATGAAAAATGTATACAATTATTGCAACGCGAAATATCACAAATGGAGAAAAGGCTAGAGCGGTGGCATGCTAAATATTTGATAAATACTGAACTTGACGATCCAATGTATGCATCAGATAAGGACTTGCCGGATTACAAAGGAGCCAAAACGGACATGGATTTTGCACATCATCTACCAACAATGTTAATGGGGGATGGGAATGCATTATGTTGTTTGCCATGGTTGCCTAGGAAGTAATTGTAATCAGTAAACAAATCAGTCAAAACAAATAACGTTTATGTTTTATACTGAAGTAGCAATTTTATATAGCACATTTATAACGATAAAAGAAATTGCATACAATTATTACATATAAATGCGGTAGTTACTATAAAAAGAATTAGTAATATATATAGAAGTTGTATATATTGTGAGGTAGTAATATGAAAAGAACTAGTAATTTTATATAGTAAATATAATTAGGTAATATTTATAGTAGTAGTTAATATATATAGTAGTAGTTAATATAAATAAAAGTAAATATATTCAGGGCACACTTACCAATTATATTCAGGGCACACTTACCAATTAAACGTAAATAAAAGTAATAATTACTATCGTCCATTTCCAACAACTGAAAAGTAAATCACTTCAGAAGTTCATATTAAGGGCACACTTACCAATTATATTCAGGGCACACTTACCAATTATTACAACAGTAACTACAGAAGTTCATCAGTTCATCAGTTCATCAGTAGGACAGTTCATCAGTAGGACAGTTCATCAGTAGGACAGTTCATCAATTCATCAGTTCATCAGATTGGCACACTTACCATAATACATCAGTCTGATTATACAACTATAAATAGAAATACAATGTATGATATATTGTAATATAACTTCTTTATACATTTCATAATTATTCCGAGAGAAATACATAATGGATTACTCCAGTTCTAGCGATGAGGGACGAAATCTAATGCTTCAGTATGCACAATTTAATGATGGCGCGTCATCAGATGATTCAGACGAGGAGATGATAATATGCATGGAGATTACACGTTGGATTGTAGAACAAAATATAATTCGAGATGGGAAAGAACTCGAATTCAGACGTCGAGTGAATCGAAGGAGAGAAAGGGGACACCAAACACTATGGGAAGATTACTTTGATGAAGATAAGGTATATAGCGAGTATTATTTTCGAAGGAGATTTAGGATGCGGTATTCCGTTTTCAATCGCATCCTATATTCTGTTTGCGAGTACGACAACTACTTTGTACAAAAGTACGATGCGTGCGGTCGGCTAGGTTTAAGCTCACATCAAAAAATTATGGGGGCTATACGACTCCTCGCTAACGGAGGATCTCATGACGTATGGTCTGAGCAGTACGCAATGAGTGAAACAACTCTATTAGAAATGGTTATTAGATTTACTGAGGCAATTGTGGCTGTATTCTGTCCCGAGTATGGGAGAAATCCGACGACAGGCGATGTCACCAGGTTACTCGAACAGAATTCAAGTCGAGGATTTCCGGGAATGCTAGGGAGTATAGATTGCATGCATTGGCGGTGGAAGAACTGTCCCACGGCCTGGCATGCTCAATATAGTGGTCGAAAAGAACATCCTACTATAATCCTAGAAGCGGTTGCCTCATACGACCTATGGATTTGGAAATCGTTCTTTGGTGTTCCTGGATCTTGCAACGATATAAACGTCTTGCACCGCTCTAACGTCTTTCGAGAATTACGCAATGGGACTGCACCTCCCGTTAATTACAATGTTAATGGAAATATATATGAAATGGGGTATTACCTTGCGGATGGCATATACCCTCCATACGCAACCATCGTTAAAACTTTTAGGAACCAACCTGGCCTATCACAAAAACAAAAATTATTTTGTAAGAAACAAGAATCGTGTAGGAAAGATGTTGAACGTGCTTTTGGTGTACTACAAGCTCGATTCGCTTTCGTGCGTGAACCTTGCAAATTATGGAATCGGGCATCCTTAGCAACAATAATGAAATCTTGCATTATAATGCACAACATGATTATTGACGATGAACGTAGAGACTGCCCATGGCAAAATGAATACGAACAATCTGATCCCACACCTGAAATACTACGGGGGCAAACTAATTTTTACGAATACCTAACGCGTGATGCAAATGTTAGGGACGCAACTACACATCAACAACTACGAGATGATTTGGTGGAGCATATTTGGAACACGAGCGGTGATGAGTTGGCCGATTAATTATCAGATAGTATATGTGTATTTGAGGCTTAACAATTCTCTCTATATAATCACTTTTAACATTGTTCTTATGGTGTGCATAAAAATTATATAATATATGTTATATTTCTTGTGTAATTATTTTTAATGGACTGCTTCAATTTAGTAGACATCAATACACCTACTGCAACGCATCTTAAACTGAAATAACATTTATTAAAATAACATAACACGATAATTGATATTACATTTATGAAGTAACGGAAAACTAAACAAGCCACACATTTAACATACTAGTCAGCGTTGTTTGCACCAGACAGACCAGAATCAGAATTTGACGAGCCCGCAGTGTTTGACATAAGCGCGGCAATCGCAGCTTCAGTCACAGCTACCATATTTGACAGGTCGGTGTACCTTTTCACATGGAATTGTTGTTGCATCTCGTTCATTTTGGTCATATCCAACTCCATGATGTACGACTGTTCTCGGCCTAGACGCACAAGCTGATCTTGTTTTCTTGTAATTTGATCAGCTCTTTTCATCTCAATGAAAGCATCCATTTGAGAATCAAATTTCATGGCCCGACTTTGCTTCCACTCTTGCTTGCTTTTAAACATCTCGGTGAATTCTTCGCAATGTTTAAGGACCGTCGTGTTACAATCGAGGCTGTCTGAACGAGCACGTTGACGGGCACGTTGTTTCTCCCCCTTCCTACCTGGGGGTCTGTACGGTACTTCACCTACACCCGGACTGTCCTCCGAGTCTAGAGGCGTAGGATTGTCGTTGTTGCACGCTGTGTTTTTCAAATCAAATTTCGGTAAGTCTTTCAAAATTTGGTAGCATTTATCAAACATGAATTGTTTGCTCGTTTCCACGCGATATGCCTCGCGGGCCTTTGTAACCGCGTCGAAGTCGTTATTACCGCTTCCTACATTGTCTATTTGGTGAGACAGTTTTGAAACGTATATCATTACCCGGGAAGAAATATGATTGTAGCGTGTTGAAAGCATAGTCCTCGTACGTTGAATATAAATTTCTGGCGTGCTGTTGTATTCATTCATTACAGAATCCCAAAATGTCCCGTGTGATATCGAGTTGCCTTCAATACCACGACTCGTATATTTAGCATATATAGTACATAATATTTCATCTTCAATAGGAGTCATATTTTGTTTTCTAGAAGTACTAGAAATAATGGGTTGAGATGAAGACATTTTGATCGATAATTTAAATGTATGGAGAGAAAATGATTCACCCTAAAATATTTTGGGAAAAATAATGGAATGGGGTGGAAGATAATTGGGAAAATAATGAAATGGGATGGAAGAAAATATTTTGGAAAAATAATGGAATGGGATGGAACAGAAGAGAGGGAAATATTGGAGGTGGGATTTTAGGGAGAAGTGATGGGTTTATATAGGAATTTCAGTATAACGGACGTTTGTTTTTACTGTGGTAATAATGGTTCCTACGAACTTCAGTTGTTCGTAGGAATTCCTACGAACTTCTGAAGTTCGTATGAATTGCTACGAACAACTGAAGTTCGTACCAATTCATACGAACTTTAGAAGTTCGTAGGAAACGTTTACAAATTCTCCTCCGCTTTTGTATATTTGCACAATGTATGCAAATTCATTTACAGATTTTGCTCGTTTTTGCTCCCCACTGTGATCCAACCAATTTGTACAAATTGGTAAACTTACCTGTTCCTTTGTACTTTTCCCTCACCATTGTACATGCTCTTAAAGCTGGAGAATGCCTATTAAGACTTCTGCTGTTTTGGGGCTGGAATGGGCTATAGCCATGGTCTGCCCACCCCTACCCCTAGCTCCGCCTGCACCTAGCGTATTATATAAAAAGCCAATAGCTGCCTGGTCTCAAGCTTATCACCCATTCTGTCGAGTAGACGTACAAATGGCACAGCTACCCAAGTCAAGTTTGGTGTTTACAGTAAGAAGGCGTGAGGCAGAGCTGGTAGCTCCGTCGAAGGCCACCCCTCGTGAATACAAACCTCTGTCCGATATCGATGATCAAGACACTATCCGCATGCAGGTTCCCTTCATACAGTTTTACCGTGAAAATGATGATTTGAAATTGAGAGAGCGAGACCCGGTGAAGGTTATCAGACAGGCACTTGCGGATGCACTGGTGTTCTACTACCCGTTTGCTGGCCGTCTTCGTGAAGGAGCTGGACGTAAGCTGATTGTAGACTGCACCGGTGAGGGTGTTTTGTTCATTGAGGCTGATGCTGACGTTGAGTTTATTCAACTTGAACACGCTCTTCATCCCCCGTTTCCGTGGATGGAGGAACTCCTTTACGATGTTCCCGGCTCTGCTGGGATTCTCAACTCTCCTCTGCTCCCCATTCAGGTTTCTATTTCTCTTCTTTCTTCTTTTTTTTTTCCATCATATGATGACGTCTCATCTTTATACATTTATCTTATATACATTTAATCAGACCTATAATATTCAATTCTGATCGTATTTCTATCGAATTGGATCTCACCAGATATATACATTTATGTTATATACATTTTTATTTTATCCCTTCTTTATTTTTTGATTTTAGATTAAGATATTTTATAATGTATTATAGTATATGATTAATATATATATATATATATATATATATATATATAATACTTACATGTTATATTGATAAAGATATATGTATAAATGTATATAAATTTGTAGCATATATTATATTTAATTGAATTGAGTCCTTAACGGATCGAATTAGACTAAATCCATATTCAATCCATTTAATAATTGGGTAAACTGATTATCAGGTTATCGGGTAATCAAATTTTAAAATATGATTCAAATCTGGATCGGGTCCGGGTCTAGACCCAATCCATTGACAGCCCTACCTCAAAATCCTATACTTGTCTGAAAATGAAAAAGCGCCTTACTAATTAGTTAACGATTTTAACACTTGAGGACAATTCTTAATAGTATACCAATTGTATAACCAAAATAGCCCTGACATAAACGGAAAAAAGATGGAGAAAATAAATGGCCATCTTAACTTAAACGATTTACACACATGAGTGAAGTACTTACAGAAATCTGATTTCAAAATTTCTTATAATCAAACGTATTGTTTTTAATTGTATGAAAATTTTGCAAAGACTTACATTCAAGTTTTCGATCTACTTCTTGATATAGGTATTACCTGAATATATACATTCTGATTTGATCTCTCGAAAAGTTGGATAGTTCTTAGTGCTGGTTGGTTTATTTTATTCCCACTAGCTTGGTTCAAGTATATTTGAGTAAAATAATTATATGGAAAGATAAATTTGCTACATAATTATTTATTGATATCCAAAAATCCGAATAAATAGACTACAAACCACGAGGTTTAGCTAAACTGGCCATGCATTGGGTTTGTTCCCAAAAGGTCACCAGTTCGAGTCCCCTTAGGGCCATTGGAGGCTTTATCCAATCGTTAACTTTCGAGCCCCATGAGATTAGTCAAGGTTAGCACAAGCTGATCCGGACACTCATGATCATAACAAATAGATAGACTACATGTAAAAATCAATTTGTTGTGTATTTGTAAATTTTCCACTAGTGACACTCGAAAATTTTCAAGGTCTAGTCTCTTCGATGAATCACTTTAACAATACATAGAAATTACACGAAAAAATATACTTGCTACACTATGTTTGTTCTTTCATTGAATATACTAGAACAAGAAAAAATATTTTTCTAATATGTATTATTCGATACATTTTCATATAAATAAGAACTTTAAAAAATAATGGATAAAACAACCACATGCAAATTTAATTATTTTTTTTAATTTCAACACATCTAAATAGAAATTGTATTCATAGTATTTCAACTGCAATATGAATTACCTTCGTAGATATTTTCTTTCGAAAAATCGTAAAGGGCTTTTGAAAATCGTTCTTTTATTTGATCTCAATCATCTTGCAAAAATTACCATTACATGTTCAATAAGAATAGGTACAAATTAAATATGCAACAACAATCATTACTGAAGGTTAATTATGAAAAATCATAAATAGAAACAGATTCTCTTAAATTTATAGAATATAAAACAAAAATTAAATTTATAAACATAATTTTAAAAATTCAGATCACTAAGAATAAGTACTATAATTGTAAGTGAAAGGTTGATCTCCATTAACCATAACCAAAAACATTATAAGGCCTAAATGCAAATTCTCTATTGTTATATTATTTATAAAATCTCAAATTTGGCCCTCAAGGTTTATGCAACTTTGAACTGACCCCTCCTAATATGAACATAAAGCGCTTGTCGAAACCCTCATTCACCCTATGAATCCCATAACAGTATAAACATCAAGCCTCACCTCAAACACAAACACAATGTTGAAAGTTTAGATTTGAAGAGAAAAATTGATAAATGGAGAGAAAGTGTATCATTTTTCTTCTTGTGGGAATTTAATAAATAGCCAAAGGAGGAAAAAAGTTTGTTTAATGAAAATTGCATATTCTTGAGTGATTTAGTTGTTGTTGTGGTGTATAGGGCTACTATGGATAGAATGTGGTGGAATATGTGGGGATATGTGAGGTGAATGCTAGTAGTGGAATGTGTGGTGGTGGTGGTGGTGGAAGGCGGGGCTGCGAGGGGTGGGCCTTAAGGGTGTTTGTCATGAATTTGTTTGGATACATATAAAGATGGGAAATGTTGGGATGGGTGAGAGGCTAATAAGTGAATGTTGACAACAAATGGTTTCATCCAAAAGGGGTTTGGGCTAGGGGTAGTTTAGTACTAAAGTTATCGGATGAAAATGTTTGAATGTGCATAAATTTTGGGGTCAAAGTCCAAAAAACATACATGTTTAACATAGTGGTGACTTTAAAAATTAGGGTTATCGATTATAATTATGTTATTTGTGTTTAAATACAATTTTGATAAGGATTTACATTTAGTACACCAATTTTTAGATATGAATTATAATATTTTTGTGTTATAATCAAGTTTTTTCAAAAAACAGTAAAATGGTGTGTTCTAAATTCTATTATTTAAAAAATTTCAACTCAGAATTATTCATTATAAATATTTTTATGCATTTATACCTTAATATTTCATATACTTACATAATACATTAATATGTGTGTAATTCTAATAATTAAAAAATAAAAAATATATAAGTACATGTACACAAAATACATATATGTATATTTTATTAAATGATATAATATACCAAGATCCATAAGTTAAATAATATTATCAATACATGCATGATACTTATATATAATTTTATCCATGTATTTTTAATATATGAAATAATATAAAATATCCACATAGTACATATATATTAAATAATATTATCAATTCATGTATGTATATAATGTTACTCAATATATATATTCACAAAAAGTCTCCTGTAAGGACTCCTTATGGTGCAAGCCCCAGTACATACCTATTTTTTTAAATAGTAAAAAAATGAATTTTTTGATGAAATTTTATGGATTTGATCTCCAGAATGCGAAGATCATCTCTAATTTTTTTCATCAAAAAATTCAATTAAAAAATCCTTGAGATGAACCATATATAAAAAAAAAGGTATAAATATGCATTTTCGACCGTTGAAATGTTGGGTCAGCACCAGCCACATTATTGATTGAAGTTTTTTTATGAAACTTCATAAATATTACCTTAACACTGTTGAGATCATATTCATAAAGTTTCATAAAAAAATTCAATCAAAAAGTGGGTAAGATGATCGCTAACATTTCAATGGTCGAAAATTAATCTTTATATTATTTTTTTACATCAGCTCATCTCAACGATTTTTTAATTGAATTTTTTGATGAAAAAAATCAGAGACGATCTTCTCACCATGGAAATCATATTCATGAAGTTTCATCGAAAAATTTATTTTATTACTATTTTAAAAAATTGATATGTATCAGAGTCTACACCATAAGGAGTCATGTCATTACAGGATGGTCTCTCTCTCTCTCTCTCTCTCTCTCTCTCTCTCTCTCTTTCTATATATATATATATATATATATATATATATATATATATATATATATATATATATATATGCACACACATATGTGTAATATACATATACATGTTAGTAAATTTTGTCAAATTTTCAGAAAACTGTATTTAAAAATAATTTTACCAAACACACACCAATATTTATAAACACAGAAAATTGAATTTTAAAACTATATTAAAAACGGTGTTTAAATTGAAACTAAGTGACAAAAACAAGGCAATGTCCCATCTTTACTAAATGGCAAAGTCAAAGTTTAATGGTGGTGGCGGGAAGGGGAGTGATCTTACACACGCCTACTATTTTTTTAATTGAAAACTGTTAAAATTGAACCATATACTTAATATACGTTTGTCAATTATAAAAAAAGTGATGTTGTTAGATAAGTACTGTAACAATCCTCATTTTTCACATAAAGGTTGGTCAGATACAATACGTCGAAGATGGGGATTTTCTTACAATTTATGCCATTCTCAGCATCAAACCATAAATGACATTTTTAATTTAAAACATGCATGCACAATAAAATCATATGAAGTAATAACTATCCATAAATATGTCCCAACTCCCATAAGTTATAAAACATTTTTCTCAAATGTAATTGAGAAGTAAATGACTGAAATAATAAATCTCAAACTTATGTACATACAATCTCTGAAATAATAAAACGAATGAAATAGGGAGTAGCAACATATGCGAGAATCAAATGAACTGAATTCTCTAATGATCAAGTGTAAGGACAAGTCTAATCCCATGTTTGATTTGTTGTCCCTGTCTAAGCAAACGTGGGGGAAAATATTTTATAATTTGGGTCAGTAACCTAAAGTTGCAAGAATAACTTACAAAATCAATACATAATTTTGCAATCAATTCACATTACACACCGCCCATCGGTACTTGCATGCAGTAAGTATCACACCCCTCATCTAAGTGTAATAGTATATTCATTCCAATCCAAGTCCAAATGTGAAGTTTGGTATCTATACTAACATGATAATATTAAAGTCATCTAGCACATATATTAAATGAGAGATAAACACCCACACTTATGATTTCAGTTCCAAGCAAGGGCGGATCCAGCTAGGAGCGAGGGGGTGCAGAGGCTCCTCCTCAGTTTTTCAAAAAAAAATACCGAGAAATATAATTGGAAGTCTTTTGTGAAATAAATAAGTCAAAGGTGTTTTCTATAGGTTTTTAAAAACTAAAGGGTCAAAACTTTAAATATAAAAAATTTATTCAACTTAAATCTAAAACCCCTTATCGTTTCATTGTTTGAACCTTATTGAGTTCCCTCCCGCACCTCTCTCCCCGACCGGCCTGCTGCAAGCTCAACTCGCTCCTCCGACCGGCTCAAATTCAAGGTCAGGCCTGCTGTTGGCTCAACTCCAAACCGTAAGGTTGTTTTCATTTTTGTTGTTCATATTTTAATGTTATTTTTTTTTTAATTTTGTTCAGTCTCTTCATTTATAATGTTGTTCATGTTTTAATGTAAGTTTTTTTTATTGTATGTCATTCATTAATGATGTTCATTTTTATTTAGGCCATTTATTTTTTAATATTGTTGATTTTTTTAATATTGTTGATTTTTAATGTTGTTCAAATCATTTAGGCAAATTATTTAGAACTTCAAATTAAATGATCATTGAAAATATTACTTGGGTGTTTCTGGTTATGAGTTGAAATTAGTTGGGTACTTTGCTATTAATGTTGACTAGGTGTTGTTATTTAGGTTTTAAAATTAACTAGGTGATGTTAATATTATTTGGGTATTGTGAATATTTATTGAGAGTTGTTTATGCCTTGAATTTAATTAGATATTGTTAATACTTATTGAGAGTAGTTATTTCGGCATTATGACGCTATAATTTGTATAAAATTCGAACTAACCCCTCCCCCCCCCCCCCCAAAAAAAAAATCGCTTAGGGGGCTCCCACCCCCGAACCTCGGACAACACTCGAAATTTTGGCCCCCCGACCAAAAATCCCGGATCCGCCAATGGTCCGATGAGTAAAACCCACAATACTACCCGTAAGAAATATCATTACATCACATTATGTATTTTACGTAGTATTGTGTTCATTAACATTTGTCTACATCATTAGACTATCTAGATTTGTCCTTAATTAATTTATATGAATATATATGTCCTAACATATATACGACACACGAAGGCATCTACCTTCGGGGTTTAGTTTGTGCTCTATCGATAAGTCCAGAAGAGTCCCTCACCAAATGAACGCAAACAAAACACAGATAAGAGGGGTGATCCTTATACGGTACACGATTTCAAGGTTCATACCCCGATGATGACAATGGATACCATTTATCTCATCGTAAAAATGACCAACACAATACCTAGCCCACCTGTGCCAATGTGTGCTACTGTCTGAAGACGTATGCAACCCCAACCGATAATCCGTCCACGAACACGAGTATGTTCACCCAATTAATAAATACATATATGTAACACACAATATGTATACCTAACTATCTCGATAATTACCCCTAATTAGGTTTCATCAATCTCCAGATAATACCCTTGTCTTAATAATTAACACCCTAATTAATAATTAGAATCCCCAATTAATGAATAGCACCACAAATATATTTTTAATTAAATATTCGCTCACTTGGATAACCTCCCACATACTTGCTTGAGTTCATAAAAATCTACTGAACGTTTCCACGTTCCAACCTAGACCCAACCCTAGAGCCGAATCAATTCGCCTCCCAGGGAATGAATTCGTTTCTAGTTTTATTCCCAAAAATCCAATTTCGTCTCTAAGGTTCTTCCTACTTAAATTCTAATAACTATAACCCTATTATAGTCAAGAAAACACGATCACATCATTGTATACTCAATCCACGCGTGGCAAATCCTCATAAATTCAAGAAATTAGATAAAAACATCAGAGTTTATCAAACCCAATTCAAGATCATAATTTTTTATCTAAAAATTTCTAGAATAAAAGAATCCATACATGATTTGAAATCATCTAAAAACAGAAATCCTATCACATGGATTCTAATAGTAAATTTCCCAACAAAATGATATCAATTCTGGGTTTGTCACCAAAGTGTTTAATTCTAAAAACATAATTATTTTCAGTTTAGTTCTAAACAGTCATAGATTCCATTCCATTTGTTTATAATCACCAAGCCAACTTTTAACCCATAATTATTATGACAAAAGTATGCATATAAATCAAGAAACACATTATAATTAGTTTTGCAAGAAAATTCTTGTCTTGAACCGATGATGTGAGCCTCCTCTCTTGAATCTTGTTCTTCCCTTCCTCTCTAACCTTGATAACTTCTTACAAATGGTGTGGGGTTGATAGGGAAAGTCTAATGTGGATGAGATGTGTGTTGAGGTTGGGTTATTAACCTAATTTTAACCTTAATCCCATATTTCCCTTGAACCCCCAAATTTGGGCCCCTAAATAAGTATGAAATGCCACTTGGATTGGTTCAAAACCTCCCCTAAGGGTATAAACATCCCCCGAGCCCAACTTGAGATGTATAAAACCCCTAAACTAGTTTACAATTCACTCCGGAATGCACCCAAATAATGTCTTCAACAATTTACACATTTTATTACATTTAATCATGACATAATATTAGTTTAAGAAACATACAATTTAATTATCTACGAATATAAATATTTGGCTTAAATGAATCATATAACCATGCATATCACGTTCAAGCAATTTATTCACGAAATTATTTATTTAAAAGTTTACCAATTTAATTATTATAGAAACACAAGGTGTTACATTTTCCCCTCCTAATAACGGAATTTCATCCTCAGAATTCGAAAAATACCTGGATCGAAGAGTTTCAGATACTTCTCTCATATGTTTTCCTCTATCCCCCGCGTTAACTCATCCTCGTTATGGTGTCCCCACTGCACGCGTACTAAAGGAATAACCTTGGAATGAAGTTTACGCTCTTTACAGTCCAGAATGGATACATGCCCATCCTCGTAATTCGCATCAGGGTGAAGCTCTATCTTGTCAAGATCTATGTGCTCGTAAGCTACCTCATCTCTAAGAAATCTCCGTAATGTCAAAGTATGCAAAACGTATTAGATCCTATGCAAATGATCCGATAAAGCTAATCGATACGCCACTTGTTCAATCTTCTCAATAGTAGGGAATTGTGCTACATACAAGGGATCCAACTTCCCTTTCTTCCCAAATCACATCACTCCCTTCATGGGAGACACCTTGAGTTGCACTTGATTACCAACCTCAAAATCCAAGTGCCTCATGTCTACAGCAACATGATTTTTCTGTCCATCTAAGGAAATTTAAGTCCTAGACCGAATCATCCCTACCTTTTTTGAAGTATCCTGGATGAACTCTAGTCGGAGAATATTGTTTTCCCCCACTTCTAACCAATAAGAGGGTGAATGACAAGGCCTCTAGTACAATGTCTCTAAAGGTGTCATCCCGATAGTAAACTGGTAACTATTGTTATAAACGAACTCCACCAATGGTAAGTACTTCTTTCAACTATCCTTGAAGTCTAAAATTCACATCAGTAACATGTCCTCCAACATTAAATTTACCATCTCTATCTGACCATTCGCCTGTGGGTGATAGGAGGTACTCAACCTCAACTCCGCCCCCAGTGCCTGCTCAAAACTTCTCCAAAAGTGGGACAAAAATGTCTTGTCACTATTCGACCCAATATTTAGTGGTACACCATGTAACTTCAAAATCTCTACAAGAAAAATCTTGGTGTACTGACTTGAAGTATAGTATGGTCGAACTAGCAAAAAGTGAGTTAACTTTTTCAAATGTTCAACGATCACCCAAATAGAATCGTGTTCCCGCTGTGATGTAGGTAACCCTGTAATAAAGTCCATGGAAAAACTATTTGATTTTCACAGTAGAATTTTGAGAGGATGCAGAACATTTGTTGGTCTCTGATGGTCCACCTTCACGAATTGGCATGTGGCGCGATTAGACACAAAAATGGCTATGTCTTTCTTCATGTCTTCCCACCAATATTGGTGCCTCATGTGCTGGTACATCTTATC
The DNA here is from genome assembly GCA_949130495.1 of Sambucus nigra. Taxonomy (NCBI): domain Eukaryota; kingdom Viridiplantae; phylum Streptophyta; class Magnoliopsida; order Dipsacales; family Adoxaceae; genus Sambucus; species Sambucus nigra. The sequence continues at coordinate 65,362,835 of OX422220.1, forward strand.
CCCATCGGGTCGCACCAAAAAACGTGACTCACGTGACTCTATCATAACTTCTCGTCGTAACTCCTTCATCCTCTGGGACTACTAACCCTGTCGACGAATCTCAATCCCCTATCTAAACTAATCGAATAGTGCTCTTCCCCTTCTGACAATAACTTCCTGGCCTTATCCTAACAAAGATGATCTCGTACTTTTGTCTTCACGACTCGCATGATGATCTCAGATGTGATGGCAATAACTGACATAAAAGTACTGACAGTTCATCGTCAATACAAAGCAAACTCCACTTCGCCTTTCACACCACTGCTAACTCAACTATCTAATTACAACTCAAGGCATCTGCCACTATATTTGCCTTGCCCGGATGATACTGGATATCAACTATTAGTCTTTTACAAACTCAAGCCATCACCACTACCTCATGTTAAACTCCCTCTATGTGAACAAATGCTATAAGATTTTGTGGTCTATGAACACTGAAATGTCTCCCCCAAGAGATAATGTCTTCACCTCTAACTTCAGATCATGGGGGGGGAGGGGGGGGGATCTCTCCCATGAGGCTTAAGGGTTCGGGAAGCATAAGCTATCAGCCTTTCCTCCTGCATTAAGACCCCTCCATGTCCTCACAAGGACACGTCTGTAAAGACCTTGTAGTCAATCCCTTCATGCAGAAAAGAAAGTAGTGGAGTTGAAGTCAACCTGACCTTCAACTCGTCAAAATCCTACTAACATGCATTATTCCAAACAAATGGTACATCCTTCCGCATCAAATTCGTTAGAGGTCCGGCTATCTTCGATAACGAGTTGTAACGCCCCGATCTGGATTAGAGTTACCGTTGGAATAACCCGTATCCGAACCAAGGGGTTAGGGGGAGTGGGAATAGACCCTATAAGATTAATTTTGAAAAAATTTCCTCATTTTAATTAACAAAAACTTACCCACTTTTATTATGAAAATGGGTGACCACTCACCATCCAAGTTACGTTCAATTAACAATATATCCTAAAACATTTTCCATACTTTAATCCACAAAATAAAACATAAATCCCTTTATTATTACAACTTCAAATAGTTCAAGCTCAAACCAAATTGTCTTAACAAAACACAAGGGAATAAAATTGAATACAAGTCCATGGATTAAAATCAGTTATAGAGCCTCTAATGTCGACTAGCATTTTTCGTGGCCTTTCCAATGTCCTTACCCGACGTACCACCAGTTGTACCTGGAGTTTTGGAAAATAGGGTATGAGCGAAATGCCCAGTAGGGTGGGAGACAATATCAACAGTTTTCATAACAAATACTATATATATACAATGCATTTTAATAATTTCAAAAACCATCATTGTCGCATATTGATTTAATTATCATTAATGATTATCTTTGTTAACATTTAAGTTTGTTAACAATATTCAAGAAGTATTCATTATATGAAACTAAGTTATCATTATATTCAACTAAGTTATCATTCTTTACTAACATGATTCTTTAACTTAGTCATAAATGCACCTATATGCAATGCCCTGGGCTACGTGTCCACTCACACTTAGCATTTTAATGTTCCATGCCAGGAACTTAATCATATTCCATTATGTTACCACATAATAATCCAATGAATATATACCGTTCATTTATGCCTATTTCATGAATATTCGATTCATTACTTAGCATTATCTTTGGGATTCCACAAACACACTCACCCATCACAGCACACGCGCACCCACGATTTCACGAAATTTCACCGCTCGGCACCAAGCACCATATGCTAATTGCAGTTGGTTTGGGGTATTTCACCACTAGGGACATCATAGCCCTGCTTAATTATTTTACCCGACATCATCCAAATATCATTATTTTTCGTGTGTTCAACATTATTCTCAATGTTCACATTTACATATCCGGTCCTAGCATCAAAACCCGTTTTTAGCCTTTACTTCCGACGAGCCGAGGAGGCAATCTATTGTCACTGCCGAACATTAAAATATACTAAATCACCATTTTAAACTTTAAATTACCAAAATGACATCTTACACTTTTTTTCTAAAAAGCATTTCCTTAGTATTTTTAAAGTATTTTCATGCAAAATATACCATTTAAGTAATTTTTCCACTTATTTACCAAATCTGCCATCAAGGCATTTTTACCAAATATTCACCATTTTAAGTGGGTTTTTAGCATAACATTCCATCTTTATTATACTACAAAGTTCCTACAACCTTTTTAACCCATTTTATTGATGATTAATCCATTACTACATAACTTTGCATAATAGTCCAACTTAACTAATATTAAGTCATATATAACATTTTTAAGAAGCTTAAATTAACATCATGACTTAAATGATTTTGGGGATGTTTTTATGAAGTTCTTAATCACATGTTTAAACTAATATTTTTCATCATTAATTATCTTAAAACTCAAGATTTAAGCGTATTACACCTTCTACATATACAAATGGGTATTTCACCTAAGAATGCCCTTAAATGCAACTAATACCTGTATTTCCATGCAATCTTTCATTTTCATTATTTATTTAATGATATTTACATATTTCAAACATTATTTAAGCAATAAAAATATTCTGAAATTTCTTCAAAAGGTCATCTTCTCCATTTTTCAACTCTAACAAAATGGGTTTTCACATATATAAGGAATTATGGAGATTCACTTATCTAGCATGGATTTAACAACAACTACACATGGGTTTGCATTTAAAAAGAGTTCAGAGGGGAGGAAAACCCTACTTGAATGAAGGAGAGTGAGTATAAATGTGAAGAAGATGAAGTTGAGCTCCCAAATGTTCCATCGAAAGCTCCAACCAAGACTTCCTTTGAGCTCCAAAAAGCTCTCTGAAATTTCCCCACAAGCCAACCTTGAGGTTAGCTTTAATGGTGTTTGGATACCCTTAGAGTGGTTTTGGATGGTGAGTAAAGGGGTGGGAGGTGGAGCTTCAAAAATATGGGGGTGCTTACTCTTGCTAGAACTTGAGAGATTTGAGAGAAGGGAGATGTTAGCAGCTGCTCATTACACCCAAGGTTTCCTCTCCCTCTCTCTCTTTTAAAAGCCATTTTAAGGAACCTTCAAATCTTAAACCACAACCCGACAGGCTGCATTTTCTAAACCGTGTATGACTTCTCCCAAAGTCTGATTTCTGAATTTGAAAGAGACTACACCTAACTACCAACATCCAGTTGAATTAAAAATGGACGCACCTACTAGTAGTGTGCGTCGTTTTCTCTCTCTATTGTTTTTGAAGATTTTAACCTAAGGGTCTTATTCCTAGTATTTTTTTTAGTGAAAAACCATATTCACACAAATCGTTTGGCCTCCCGGAATGTCCTGTACATGGCACGCAAAATCGAGACCTCCGAGCAAAAGTATTTTTTTCGAATTTTCTCTTCATAGTATTATTCTTTATATTTTTATGAGTTAAAAACATATTCACTATATTTTTTTTTACCTTCCGAGATGTCCTAAACAATAGGCGTAAGAAACGGGACCTCCGCGCAAAACATATTTTTTTCTATTTTTCTTCACATGGTAATATTTCTTATATTTTTATGAGTCTAAATATATGGTCGAAATCTTTTTTTTTTACCTTTCGAGACGTCTTAAACAATACGCGCAAGAAACGGAACCTTCGCACAAAGCCTATTTTTTTTCTTTGGATGGTAATATTCCTTATAATTTTATGAGTCTAAATTTATGGTCCGAATATTTTTTTGACCTTCCGAGACGTCGTAAACAATATGCACAAGAAACGGGACCTCTGTGCAAAACATATTTTTTTCGATTTTTCTTCACATAGTAATATTCCTTAAATTTGATGAGTCTAAATATATGGTAGGAATTTTTTTTTACTTACAGGTTGTCCTAAATAATTTGCGTAAGACTGGACTCTCGCTATGTTTTCGCCGTCGGACAATTAGTACACAAGCTCGTGTAGCGTTCGTTGCTTGTCCGAGTCGCGTGAGACTTAACCAAAGTACTTAAAATAATTAGATGAACATAAATCATAACTCATGTGGGAACATGCGATGTAAAAATTTCATTAACGGAGCATCGCTAAATAAAAGGATAATCATGCAAGTATAATTCGATGGTGCGGGTATTTGTACCCTGCCAAACCCAGAAAACTGTGCACCTCCATAGGTGTAGTAGGTTATCCCCACTCCATCACTACTGAAACATTTCTAAGATCCATCGATATCCCCCCTCTCAGATACAATGTGGTCGAATAATTGAACCTCCCTCTATCGAAATTCGTATTTCTCGAACTTGGTATAGAGTTAATGGTCCCGTAATGTCTTCAAAACTATTCGCAGGTGTTGTGCATGCTCATCTACGGTCCGACAATAAATAAATATTTCATCTATGAACACAATGACAAACTGATCAAGAAAGTCCTTGAAGACCTTATTCCATCAGTTCCATAAATAATGGAAATGCATTAGTCAAGCCAAAAGGCATAACCAAGAACTCATACGATCCATATCTCTTCAAAAATACTGTCTTTGAAACATACTGCTCCCGAATCCTCAACTTATAGTACCCCAACCTCAAATCAATCATAGAAAAATACGATGTACCCCTCATCTTGTCGAACTGATCATTAATTCGGGGCACCGAGTACTTATTTCGTATAGTGACCTTATTCAACTCCCTGTAATCAATGAAAACTCTCAATGATCCGTCCTTCTCCGTGAACATAACGAGAGCACCCCAGTGGTGAAGTACTCCTGTGAATAAATCCCTGACCCAGTAACTGTTGAATCTGCTCTCTAATCTCTCTCATATCCAAATGAACTATGCGATACGGTGCACATTTGATGGGTCTCATACCCAGAATCAAGTCAATCATAAACTCGATTTCCCTACTCATTGGTAACCCTAGAATCTCTCCAAACACATCTGAAAACTCCCTAATAATCAGGATAGAGTCCATCGAAACAATGACCTCCTCAGAAGTATCCTCCTTAACGTAATACAAGTGCATGTTCGACCCCTCCTATGGGTTCGACATCGCAATACATCTCTTACTCGTAATGGAAAAGACGATGGACCTCCCATAACAATCAACATGAGCCCTGTAAGTAGCTAGCCAATCCATCCCTAAAGTAACGTCATACTCTGACATATTTAACATAAGTAGGTCTTCCATGAACCTAAGTCTTCCATGTCAATCCCTATACCTCTACACATGGAATGTATAGGTTCCCCTCTACCCACGGGTGAATCAATGTAAAGCATTATGTCTGATGTGAAGTCTATTATTCTCGATGCACGAGAAAAACTAGTGCTAACAGATGAATGCGATGCACCAGTGTCAAATAAAATGCGCCACACATGCCAAAAAATAGGGAACATACACTCCACTGCCTGTGTCGGCACTAGTCCCTTTACAGGTGCAATGTGGTACACACTACCATAATGTACTTGTGGTTGTTGCGCCAGAGGTGGGGTGGATGGAGCTGGTAGTTCTAAAACTGCAATCCCTGGTGGGATTGCCAACTGCTGACGATGCCTCTGTGGTGCCTGATACCCACACTGTCCTCCCTGTTCATATGCCTCCCTATTTCCCTAAGGGCACCTCATTGATAGGTGTCCCTTCTCTCCATAAATGTAGCAAGTTCCCTTAAACTGACGCATATCTAGTTGTTAACTCGGTTGGCCTCGCCCCTACTACTACAGGCCCTGATGCCCTCTCTTATGTTGGCCCTGCTTGTTCAGATCATAAAACCCACGTGCCTCTTATTCTGATCTCCTGCCTAGGACCCCTTAAACTGATGAGCCCCCTGAAAACCATTCTCATTCGTTTTTCCTTATTGGCTCAATGTAACAACCAATTTTCTTTTGTAAAGGATGCCCAGGAACGATACGTCGAAGATGGGGCTTATCCACAATTTATACCATTCTCAGCACTACGAAATAAAAATAGCTTTTTTATTAATCAAAATTCATAATAAATAAAAACATTTGAACCAAAACTGAATTAATACATACATGCAAAACTGAATCACCATACAACGTCCATAATGTAAAGGCAAGTACGAACTACTATAAATAAACTCTCGGGCTTATGCCAATACAATTTTTATATGAAATAAAATAACCAAATGAAAAAGTACAACCTATACTAGAATCAATGGAACATAATTCTCTACGTCCAAAGGAACCAAAACTCTGATCCATCGTTAGTCCTGCGATCCTTATTTATAAGAAAAATCGGGGTGGAATAATATTTATAATTTTGGGTCAGACACCTAGAGTTGCAACGATTCTTCACTAATAAGGATGCAAAATGTAAATAACTCATACTTCACGTCTCCCCATCGATGCTCGCATGTATCGAGTATCTCACCTCTCATCTAGCAGCAATCCTACTCGCATCATCAAATAATTATCAATTATGAATTCTAATGTTCAATCCGACATGTAATAATAAATTTATCTAGCCATACATTAACTAAAATTGGGTGGTACATCTAACACTACAGTCCCCAGATTAACTTCATATTGTTGTCCACTAAGTCCTATATAAACTTTGTGTATATTTTCGTGTCATATAATATTCCTTAACTTTAGTCCAACTCATTAGACTATTTAATTTTTAGTTCGCACCAATTTTCGCCTACACCATTTAGACTATAAGTTTCATTCACTTTAATTACCGTATACATCCTTAGACTACCCAATTATTATTCTCATTAATAATTATTTACCGCAATAGACCAATAGAACCTACATTCGTTACCACTTATCCATGTCACTATGATAGTCCAACTTTATTATCATTAAGTATTACATACATCTAAAAACTATGAGAATGCATTCTCATACCAGGCACGCCATAATGTGTATATAGATAAATACATATGTCCGAATAAATATGTATGACACACGAAGACATCTATCTTCGGCGTCCTATTCGTGCTCTATCGGTAGAACCCGGAGGAGTCCTTCATCCTAAAGCTCGTAACAACAAAAAAAGCAAGTGGCCTACGCAGTACATCAGTTCACGACCCATACGCAGAGGTGACAAAGGATCCCAGCTCGAAACCTACGCAGTACATCTATCTATCTATCTATCTATCTATCTATCTATCTATCTATCTATCTATCTATCTATCTATCTATCTATCTATCTATCTATATGAGACACGAGGGCATCAACCTTCGGCATCCAGTTCATTAGCTAAGTTCGGAGGAGTCCCGCACCAAACGGGCGTAAAAAAATACACGTAAGTGGGGGAGGTCCCTACGGAGTACACCATTTCAAGGTCCATACTCCCTACAATGACAACATATCTGGCTATCCCACTTACCTCATTGTAAATGGTGATGTCGTCGTAGGACCTAAAATAATGACCTACACAACGCGAACTCAACTATACCTACACATAAAACGATCCGAAGACGTACGCAACCCTAACTAATAGGCCATCCCAGGGCCGAATCAATTCACCGGGTTAAATCTATTCTCCCTGGTGGCCGGATCGATTCAAAATGTGGAAGAATCCCAGATCTTCTTGCTTTCTCTACATGAGTTTCATTCTCAAAAATTCAATTTCATCTCTAAGGTTCTTACTACTTAAATTCCATTAACTATAACCTTATTATAATCAAGAAAATATGATCACATAATTGTATAATCATTCCACACATGGTAACCCCTCATAAATTCAAGAAATCAAATAAAAAAATTATAGGTTATCTAACCCAATTCAAGATCATAATTTTTTTATCTAAAGATTTCTCGAATAAAGGAATCCATACTTGATTTGTAATCATCTAAAAACAGAGATACAATCACATGTATTCTAATTATAAATTTTCCAGTAAAATGATATCAATTTTGGGTTTGTCACCAAAATGATTAATTCTCAAAACACATTTATTTTCAATTTAGTTCTAAACAGTCTTAGATTCCATTCCATTTGTTTTTAATAACTAAACTGACTTTTAACTCAGAATTGTTGTGAGAAAGTATGCATATGAATCAAGAAACAATTTATAATTAGTTTAGCAAGAAAATTCTTTCCTTGAACCAATGATGTGAGCCTCCCCTCTTGAATCTTGTCCTTCCCTTCCTCTCCAACCTTGGTAACTTTTTCCGAAGAGTGTGGGGCTGTTAGGGCAACTCTAATGTGGATAGGATGTATGTTTAGGTTGGGTATTAACCTAATTTGAACCTTAATCCCTCATTCCCCTTAAATCCCCAATTTTGGGCCCCCAAATAAGCCTGAAATACTTCTCGGATTGGTCCAAAATCTCTCCTAAGGGTATATCTATCCCCGGGGCCCAACCTAAGAGGTATAAAACGCCTAATTAAGTTCTCAATTCACTCCGGTACGTACCCAAATAATGTCTACAATAATTTACACATTTTACTATGTTTAATCATCACATAATATTAATTTAAGTAACTTGCAATTTAATTATTTACGCATATACATATTTGTTATGACTGAATCACATAACCATGAATAAAAAACCCGTAATATTTGGACACAAAAAATTGTTTCATTAATAAAACATGATTAAATTTTTAATAAAAAAATTGTGAATTTATAAAAAAATGTCTATTTTATAAAAAAAGTTGTATATATATATAATTGTATATTACAGAATTATATATTATTTAATACAAACTATACATACAAAACTATATATTATTTTATATAAAAATGTATATTAAAAAATCTAAATTTTATAAAAAAATGTATATTTTATTAAGAAACTGTACATTGTTATAAAATAAGGCTTTATAAAAAAATTATATTTTATAATACTTTAAAAATGTTATAAAATGTTTATTAAAATTTTAAAACATTTTTTTAAGTTTTATAAAATAATTTTGTCTTATAAAAGTTTTATAAAAAAATATTTTTTGAAATTGCCTTATAAGAAATATAGTTTTTAAAAAAATTTACATCCAAATATTTTTTTAAACAAAATGCCCATTTAGAAAAAAATAGCATCCATTTTTCTTAAAGTAACGGTAGGGGGATTAGCCAGACAATCTGAGTTATTCGGATTAGGCGACACTTGTCCGGTAGCATCGATAAGGATCGCAACTTAAAATTAATAACAAAGGGAATTTCGATCAACAAGGATCCCAGAGGCAAGATCAGTTCAATCCAACTGCAACTATATCTTGAGCTCCTAGAGTCCTACACGATTATTTCACCTTCTGTTTCCTATAAATATAAACCCCACCCCTGGAAAAGGGGGAATGTAATTCTTGTTATTGTGAACTGATTAATAAGAAAGAGAGAAACCCCATGTGTCCCTACAGACATTATCGAACCATGTATATTCTTGTATTGTTCGATTATGTGATTTGTTTTGTTGTTCAGTTTTAGTTGTTTGGAGTTACTCTTTCTAGGATTTTAGCACCTACAATTAACGTCATCTGTGAGAATCGAGTTTCTTTTCCTAAGCCAATTAGAATCAACAATCAACCATGTCTCACCCGTGCACTACACCTCCATCGTTCAATGGCAATCATCAGAATGAGCTTCCAACACCTCGAGTAAGATCATAGATACATCCTAACAAGACTCACAATGCTCTTAATGCACATTATCACCTCCAGGATAAACCTTTCGAGCAAAACCATGAATATCCCATATCTATCCAAATCTCACGAATGGTCGATGCATACGAACAATAACTTCGTCAGCAAAAGGATGCCACAGGCCTCCAAGAAGACGAGAGCATGCGTCTACAACATCATCTAGAAAGGATGGCGAGAGAAGACTACAAAGACAAGAACAAGTTCCATAACCAAAGTCCTAGCCCCCATATAAGTAAAACTTGTAGCCGAGGAAGGAGTTCACATCGTGATCAAGAGAATTTTGCACATGGGAGTCCTTTGGAAAAATGAGATCAAGTGGGAGGGCATCGCAGAGGTGACATCCGCGAACTCATTCCGAAGGAGATGGACCAGCACCTCTCTCATCGTGGGTTTACATCCACTAATGAATTATCTAGGAGGACCACCCTTAGTAAAATGGAGTCTTCTTTTTCTTGGGCAATTGAAGAGCCGTAACCTCCTAAAAAGTTTGCAACTCCCAGGTTCAAAATCTATGATGAAAATACCTACCCCATTGACCATGTTAGTCAATACAAAAAGGCTATGATCTTGTGGAAGAATAACGACTTTCTCATGCATCTCATATTCCATTCTAATCGGGGGATATCTTTCATAAATGGTTTGAAAAGATTCCACACAGGTCGGTCAACAATTTCAAGAAGCTCACAGAGGCATTTGTTGCTCGTTTCATTGACATTAATGATCATCCCAAGAGAATGGATTATATCCTCACTATGAGGAAAAATCCCCAGGAAACCTTACAAAAATATTCTAGGCGATATTGAAAAACTTACAACGAAGTCGAAGATTACTCTGAATAGGTTGTTGTGGCCTCGTTCAAGATCGGATTACCTAGTAGGGTTATGTTGCGCCAGTTTCTCACTAATAAGGAGGTGAAAAACATCAAAGATCTCATGTCATGTATAGAGAAGTATGCGAAGGTGGAAGGTATGTCCATGGGCACCGAAAATGACAATGGTCGTCCGAAGATGACCAATAATGGCGATAAGGAGAATACCCTAAGAACGGGGGAAAGAAGCAGAACTAATGATCTAAGAATGTTGACAAGGTAGATCCTTTCAAGGTTTTCTAAATGATCAACATCATTTTCATATACCCAATTTAAAAGATCTGGAGTAAAATTAAGGACAAAAAATTCCTCAAGTGTCCAAAGAGGATGATGGTTGATCCATCGAAGAGAAACACTACACTTTGGTGCGTGTATCATAAAGAGAATGAGCATAAAATGGAGAATTGCAAGGCCCTCAACCCATTTAGAAGAGTTGGACCAAGCCGACCACTTGAGCGATTATGTCGAGACAAATGGAATTAAAGCCACCGCATATTCCTACTAGAATCCTGACAATTTCCTAGACGATGATGAATTAAGGCACGAGTTCCCAATCATCCACGGTGCCTCAAATCCAAAGTAGATCTAACGCAACAACATTCAAATGGAATTGAAGAATGTCACTGCAGTGATGGAAGCTTTCCGAATTGGCCCTGTTAAGACTCCATCAGGCAATCGTCGATGCCCTAAAGACATCAATTATGACCAACACAAAGTCTTTATAGAGGATGGCCTGATTGGAGTTAGAACTCTACATCATGATGCACTAGTAATCACATTCAGGATAGCCAAATAAGATGTGGATAAGTTACTAGTTGACCAGAGAAGTTCTTCAGAGGTTATGTACTTAGATTTTTGAACTATATTAAAGATAAGGCAGAAGACATCAAATAAGTTTCCATTCCTTTGCTAGGCTTTGCAGGAAAGATGACCATGCCACTAGGGAATGTTATCCTACCTGTCCGAACTTAGAATATCTAAAAACTTATTGAGTTAATGGTTGTGTACATTGGTTCTCTTTACAATATAATCCTTGGACAAGGATGGATCCATGATATGCAACTTGTTCCCTCCCCTTAACACAAGAAACTCAAATGCATAACGATCAGGGGATAATAGAGATTAAGTGAAATTAGGTCATTGATCGACAATGTTTATTGCACCTACCCTGCCCAAATAGGAGAAGAAAAAGTAGAAAGAGGTCTCCACTGATCCGAAAAAGGATGATGCCACACTGTCTAAATAACAACTAAAATGTGGAATAATGTGGGTAGAAAAAACATGGGTGTCCCCGTAAATAGGGTCATGAAACCGTTATAAGAAGTAAAGTTTGATGACTGACACCCGAAGAAGAAATTCCTAATCAAAAACTCACTTATCAACAGGGAAAAAGAATATTTTATTTCTCTTATCACGGAGAATCAAAACATTTTTATTTGGCAGACTTATGATATGATTGGGGTTGATACCAAAGTCACGTGCCATCGACTTAATGTTGACATAATATTCCCTCATTTCATGCAAAAGGCTCATCGAACAACCCTAAAGAAATCAAAATCAGTGGAAGAAAAAGTTGGGAAATTTTTGGAGGCAAGCTCTATTAAAGAAGTTTAATTCCCCAAATGGCTATCCAATCCTATGGTCATAAAGAAAAGCAATAGAAAATGGAGATTCTGTATAGACTTGACTGATCTTAAAAAACCTTATCCCAGGATGACTTTCCCGATGTGTACTCAGGGTACCATCAAATTCCTTTGTTCGACCCCGATTAAGATAAGTCATCGTTCATTACCACTCCCGTTATGTACTTCTACAAAGTCATGAAACTTGGTCTCAAGAACATAGGAATTGTGTACCAACAGTTGGTCACAAAAATGTTCAAAGATCAACTAGGTGACACCATGGAAGTTTATAAAGAGGACATTCTTGTTAAAAGCAATCTTAAGGACAACCATCTACAGGACTTGATAAAGACATTTGAGGTCCTCAAATATTACATAATAAACCTCAACGCATCCAAGTTCTCTTTCGAAGTTCAATCTCGGAAGTTCCTAAGATACATGTTAGTTAAAGGGGGATCGAAGACAACCCCAACCGGATTGAGCCAATCAACAATGTTAAGCCACAAATGACTCCTTAGAGTTAGGACAAACTAATATATAAACTTATTTAATTAAATTCCTCAACACACACAATCAATTTTGATCAAATTTTAATCTTTAATTAATTATGGTGGTGTGTATATGCTAAATGTTCCAATCACAGTAATAAATTACGCATACAGGCAAGCATTAAAGGGAAAACCCTATATTCAAAACTTTAGAATGTTTTATAGGATAGTCGACTTACAAATCGCTTAGAACACCTAAGTATGACGCGCAGAGTCTTCAAACCTTCTAAAGAAAATGGCTTAGTCCAGAGTCGTCCACATGCAGCTATCCACCGATTAGCATTCTTCCTTCTTCAGCAGTGAACCCTTGGTTCATAAGATCATCTATAGAGAATGCTCTCCACAAAGTGTAATTAAGCTATATAAACTTATAGGGTTTAAAAAGGATTCACGATTCATATAGGGGATGTAAAGATTGTGAATCAAAAAGTGTTTGGGAACAAAAAAGATGAAAAACATTGGTCCAGGTTTTCTATTTAGTTTTTTCCCAAAGTTCCATGCAAAAAGGGTTCAAAAATGGTATTTATAGGTCTGATACAAATTTCGAGGTGACATCTCTTTTGAAAAAAAATAACGGTCATTCGAAGGAGAATAGGCGTTCGTTTGAACGATGAAGGGTTTTGTTCAAACGAAAAAGTAAGTTAGTTAGAAGTCTTCTTCTAACAAGCTACTAACGACAATTATCTGCCAAACAGTCCAACCTCGTTAGATGTTTATTAGAAGGGCATTATAACAAAATCCATTTTTCGTTCGAACGAGATTCAATCTCTTTTGAACGAGGCTTTGAAAAATAAAACTTTTAATTTTAAACCTTTAAAAATACAACCTCGTTTTTTATAAAAATACATCCCCAATACGAATATGAATAATTATGATGACCCAAAAGTTTTATACCTTCTTGAGATGTAGAGGTGTCTTCGTTCTTGGAGATGCTGGTGTTCGGTTTGGCGTGTAGGTATGTGTCAGTTTGTAACGGGATATGCCAAATACACCAAAATGCAAATAAAAGCCTAAGATATGAGCAACTCAAAAATATTTTCTTTTAAAAATATCTCCTTTTGGCTATTCCGGTACAAAACATACCTGAAACTCAAATTACAATAAAAATCCCTTTATGACAAAAAGTTCTAATACCCTCCGAAACCCTAGAAATGGAACAACATAAATGAAACTTTGTCTTCAATATTATCTTATTCTTCCTTTGGGAAAATTTGTCTTCATCTGGTGTAATTTTTTCTCCCCACTAAAGACATATACACATGAGACAAACAAATTCCGTGACGAATAGATTTTTACATAGAAAAATAAAAACTTCCCCGTAATTTGTCCTCCCCTTTTTTGTCAGAAATAGACAAAAGAGTAGAAACTAAATATGAAGTATAAAGCATAATATATAAGAAGCAAGATATCATCACAAAGATATATAAATAATGTGCATATAATGATAATATCAAAGGCCAACACAACCGACTGTTTGTTGAAAATTTTCAATTTTTCAAATAGAAGTATAAAATGTACAAGGTATAACACACCATGAACTAACACTAAAATAATTCGAATCATGAAATCCTAATGTAGTGGTGTGAACATATTCTATAGGTTAATCAACATTAACAATCATAATCACATTCGCACAAAGTTTTGAGATACTAGTAATAGAAGATCTCAAAGTCTACCTTAGGTGTAAAAATGGTGGATTCGTGTGAAATTGACTTAATCTAATCAACATATCTAGAATAAAAGTGATTCTCACACCAATGACACCAAAACTATTTAATAATTTTCTAGAATTTTATAGTATGTGCAAAATTCCCTCAAAATCTTGCATAACTAAAAATACTCTCATTTCTTGAAAAAAATTAATGCTCATATGTAGCGAAGCATCAATGTATAAAAAATTGCCCCAGCACTTATGTTTTTAGGTGCCTTTAATCTTTTTGGCTCTTTTATTGCAAATGGTTGCTCTTAACACAAAGACGTTGATCTTTCGTAACCCCTTTCCGTTGCTTATGATATAACAAATTTTTTGAAAAAAAAAATCAAATCCGGCCAATGGTTCTTACACGTACAACTTTTTATCTCGTTTTTACATTTGTTTCATTATAAAGCACATTGAGATGACAACACTATGTACTACAAGTGATAAGTAAGTGAAATGTTTAAACAATCTCGTACACGTGTGCATTAAAGGTGATTAGGAGTCAAACATCTAGCAAGTAATTGTCAAAGATCAATGTAATGACTCCACACATTATTAAGAACAATAATGAAACGACATCATGTCTCAAAACACTACGAAAAAATCACGTGGATATGGAATTGATGGGTAATACGGACATCCTAAGTGCTCTTCCATATAAGGTGACAGCAAATACAAAACTCTTTTTTTGATTTTTTCTAAAAAAAATTATCAAAATAAAATCTTTTGCCTTTTTTAACTTTTTCTTAAAACAGTAAATCTTTTTATATTTTTTAAAAATTTTCAGAAAAACAAAACTCTTTTCGGATTTTTCTAAAAGTATCGAAATGAAAAATATAAATACAATGATAACACAATGATAATATAATATAGCATTAGGGATATAATATGTGAATATGTGAACATGTGAAGCACTATATTCTAAAAACAAGTCTCAACCTCAATCATTAGGCCTCGGAGGAGTTCTCAAAATGAGATGACATTCTGATGAATTCCTCCATTAAATTTTGCAAAGTGTCGAATAAGAACTCTACTTACTCTCGAAATCTCTCAAAATCCCTGATATGGTATGCAAGAGCATGCAGAGTAACACATGTGGGAGTGTGTGCGGGAACATGTGTAGGAACTAGTGTGGGAGCATATCGGGAATAAGCATATGAGAAACTCTCCCTAGATTAAAATATAATTATCTAAGGTGACTGTAGACACCACATTCTAGGACCCCGTAAGTCTCTCCTTAGGTCCCTAGCACCTCCCCATTTCACTACAAACCCTAGGTTACAATCTGAATACCGATCTAGAGGGCACTGGGAGCTCCCGGACCTCGATTTGACCCCAATCAACCACCGTCAGAGAAAAATCTCTTTGAATCTTCGAAGATAACTAAAACCCCTTTTCAACGATCTACCCCGTGCGTGAAACGGCATAACCGTTCGGATGAATGATCAATTTTCCCTCGAAAATTGATTCGGAGGCCATCGGGCGCTCCAAGCTCCATTTGACTAAGGTCAACTCTTCAGCTCGAACGAGACTGAATGAATCTACGAAGGGAACTGAATACCCTTTCTAATGGTCCGCCCTGTGCATGATTCTGACCTACAGTACGGACGAACGATCCATTTTACTCTAAAAGGTCACTGGGGGCTTCCAATCCCCGGTTGACCTAGGTCAACTGTCCGAACCGAGCGAAAATCTATGGAATGTCAAACTAAATATCCTAAACACTATAACGGTCCACCCCGTCTGCAATTCTAACTTACCATGCGGAGGAACGATCCATTTCTGTTTGGCGATCTCCCATCCAAAGGATCGACGTGTGCTTCCGAGCCATATTTGACCCAAAGTCAACTCCTGGACCTGGGGAGGTCCAAGGACTCTTGAAGGTCTTTGAAGTACCTTTTTAAAAAATGCCCTATGAGTGATTCAGATCAACGAATTATATTCTTCGACCATTTTTCCAGGAAAATTTGCACAAGACTGCCTTTTAGCTGGTCTATATCCTTGCCTATCGGCAGTGTGTATAGGATCACATGACGATCGGCTGGATACGAAAAGTACCGATCGACAACCCCCTGACCCTATAAAAGGAGGTCATGACCTCACAACCAACGAAGTTACCCATGCCGATCCATCAACATTAGTGATCTCAGCAGCATTCTCTCAAAATTAGCAAACTTCCCCATGTGAAGTTCCATTCAAGCTTACATTCCCATCCTTTTCATACCCAATTTGGAAAAATCATATTCTCTCTCATCCAACTCTCATCTAACATTCAAAGGAGTTCATCCAAGATGAGAGATCAAGCTTCAAAGAAGGTCCAATTTCTTCACTCTCTCTTTAAATTCCCTATTTTTGCAT
Source organism: Sambucus nigra (assembly GCA_949130495.1). NCBI lineage: Eukaryota > Viridiplantae > Streptophyta > Magnoliopsida > Dipsacales > Adoxaceae > Sambucus > Sambucus nigra. The sequence goes on from OX422220.1 coordinate 65,379,506, forward strand.
AAATTTCATTAGATTCATAATCTAGTTCCTACTTTAGTTCATACACATTAATATCTACTTTCTTATTAGTATATTGCACATATTTTATTTTCTATAAAAAAAAGAGGGTTACGCCCATAAATTCCGAACGGAGTTATCCATCACACTTTTTCAAAACCAAAAACACATTTTCTACACACACACACACATCTATAGTAAAATTCCGTTCGGATTTATGGGATAAACCCCACCCCATGCCGCATTCGAAATACATGCTAATAAGTGAGAACCCATTTTTTTCCAATTTGTTCAAACCCAATTTTTTCCAGGCTCGGGTCCCGTCCGACATTTCTCTTTTTGCATTTAGGTAAACCTAATAAGTGAGAACCTAATTAACATAATAATGAACATGTTGAATCTTGATTTTCCTTCTTTCCTTTTCAAAAAGTGTCCAAAAACATTTTTCCTTTTTTAAGAAAAATACCAAAAATATTTCCTTTACTTTTACGAATTTTTTTTTGTAAAAAAAGTGCCTTTCCTCTTTTCCAGAAATAAAATCCCAATTCTCTCTCCTTCTTAGGTCGATCCCATACTCTTGGCTTGGCTCCCTATTGGATTTGGACTTCAGTCGAACCTCCCCGAAGCTCCCTCATCCCCCTTACTTCCTTCGAGTCCGAGATTCATCCACTTTCCATGGAGAACATAGATCAAGTACCGATTATGCAGTCGAATTTGTTAATAGTTCTAGCTCAACTTACTGCCAAGATTGAAAACCTTCAAACCGAAGTTCATGATATGTAATGAAATTAGGTCCCTATTCTCGAAGATCCCAAGGTCCTCTTCCCTCACGCCATGGGTCCGCCAGCACCCGAGCCTATTTGGGTTACTGAGGAATACCAACATGCTCCATGTGCTCCTCTTGCTAAGGGGCCACTGCCAGCCCAACTTCCTATGCCGAATCTTGCCCATCCAGGGGAAAACTTACCCGTGACTATTGATCCGAAGGAGGAAGAGTTGAAGAATGTCACGGAAGACCTCAAGATGTTGATGAAGTCAGACTCTCTAGAAATTACATGGATTACAGCCACATGTCTCCATATCCTAAAGCCAGGTTACCAGAAAAGTTCAAGATGCTAACATTGAGAAATTCGGGGGTAGTGGGACTCCAATTGTACATCTCCGCATTTATCACCAAGCCATGACTCTGCTAGGGGCCTCCGAAGAAATAATGGCCCAAATGTTCCAACAGACTTTGAAGCATAGCATTCTCGATTGGTTCTTATCTATCGAAGGTCCATAATTCACAGTTGGGAAGATGTTGCCCGCGAGTTAATGCCAAAGTACAAGTACAACGAGGAGTTAGAGGTTACCCACCATGACTTAGAGTTGCTCAAGCAAAATCTTGGGGAGTCAGTGAGTAACTTCATAGAAAGGTGGAGAGAAAAAGCAGCCACCATGACTAATCGGCCTTCCGAAGAGGAACATGTCAGTATCTTGAAAAAGAACTTCTTACCCCATGTCCGAGCAACGATAGGAGGACAGTATTACCATAATTTCTGAGCCATACGAGAAGCAGGAGTGGAGATCAAAGAAGGTCTGGCCAAGATGGAGGTCAAACCAAAGAAGACATCTAGATAGTTCACTCTTAGAAAGTTTCAAAAACCTGCCAATACCGCAGTTTCTACCATCAACAACATCTCTGAGCCTGCCACTTCACGGGCACCAGGGAGCCGCTCTAACCCAGTTCGAAAGGAATACACTGAGGTTCACGCTCCCCTCTCCAAAGTTTACCAGGCCCTCTCGAGATGAAATCTTATCAAGCCCTTGGACCGTCATCCATTACCAAACCCACTTCCCATAAATTTTAAGCCAGATGCCATTATGACTTCCATCAAACTGTCGGTCATACCACCGACCAATGTTTTCACCTTCGAAATGTGATCCAAGGCCTAATTAACCAGGATATCATCACCTCACCAACTAATACTAAACCAAACACTACCCATAATCTACTCTCGAATCATGCGAATGCCATCTTCTTAAAAGAAAACCCAAAATTTGACCCATCTACCTTGACCATACCGAGTAAATCACCAATCATACCCACATACTCTCCCACACCTATCCAAACATGCCCATACTTTCTCTTACACCCTACTAGCTTTGCAGATCAGACCTTATCACTCCTCACGAGAGCATGCATCAATGTTCGCACCCGTTCTATAGGTAAAGACATTGAACTATAAGAAGTGTCGAACCAACTCCTAGAGTTTGGGATAAAATTTCCCCCTAGATGACCTTCTACTGTTAAAGATTCAGCATGTTGTTCTTAGAAACTCAAAAATGGGCCCAAGAGTTAGGCAATTGGGTGGTACCAACCGACGAAGTCAGTTGATATGATATGGTCCAGATCATGGTGGATTGATTTCGATAGACAGGTGATATTTGCAGTGTATTCGGGCTACTGGATGCTTTAAAACTACAAGGGCATCTAGTCCCTTCACTTTCACATCTCCCTGTCGAATGGGAGGACTTATATGAAGAGGCCGTTGAAGTCGTGGAATGTATCAACTTTTCATCGAAAAATAATATCTTTTCCACCGGATAGGGGGACGACTTCGATAATTCAGAAAAGGTTAGTCTAATAGTCAGCATGTGTGGGATGATATCATTTGAGGAGTTACTAGGAGATATCAATAGGGTGGATGAACAACCCGATATCGATGAAGAAATAGGATTTTTGCTTTTCCCTCCTTCTGTGAACCACATAACTAGGTTAGGAAGACATTACCAAATCCCAAGCCTACAACCATCAGCAAGCGATAAAGGGAAGGGTGTCGAGAATCTTCCTATGCCAGAAATGACCCTCGAGGAAAGAAAGATCCTCGATCAATTAAAGAAAACCCAAACAAATATCACTCTATGGGACTTTTTATGTCTTCCTTGCCGTATGGAAATGCCCTAATCAAGCTACTCACAGGACCCATAGTTCCTCCCTCAACCACGCCAGAAGAAGCATTGAATCTAGTCAAATCCATGACTTATACAAGAATTCTCTCCTTCCCCGAAGAAGAAATCCCCAAGAAGGGACCAAACCATAATTATGCTCTCAACGTCTCTATCGAAATCATAGGGAAAACTGTCCCACTCTCTCTTATCGATAATGGATCAGCTCTTAATGTTTACCCATTGAGGACCCTCAATTGTTTGGGATTGAAAGTGAGTGACCTTGCTCTGACCTCTGTCGCTGTACGCGCCTATAATAACACCCGTCGAGAGGTAATGGGATTTATAAAACTTGCAATAGGGGATGGCCCTATAAATCCTATTATTAAATTCTAAGTCATTGATATCCCAACCTGTTTTAATCAGTTGCTCGGACAACCGTGACTCAATGGCATCAAGGGGGTCTTCTTCCCTTCATCAGAAACTAAAATTCTTTGCCAATGGGTAGGTCACCACCATCTTGGGCGAGGACGACAACACCAAGAATGCAAGCACCAGTAATCAAGTTCTTGAAATACAACACGAGATAAATGATATTCTTCTCTCAGGTTTCCAGGTTGAACCACTTCTACTCCCAGCAGGGGATGATTTCAAAGATAAGGTTCGTACAGAATATGAACTCCATGGAAATGTCAATATAATCTAGATGTTCAAGAACATGCACTTTATGCCCGGACAAGGGATACTTGAACCCATTGTGTTGAAGAAGGCCTTTCCTCCCTATGGTTTGGGCTATTAGCCATCTGAAGAAAAAATCAGAATGATCCATCAACCTTAATTGAAGAGGAGGTTAGAATGAACCAAAACTGTCTCGAGAGACTTCCTGAATGGAATATTCATCAAAGAGTGTGAAGATTCCCCTTTCTACAGCTTCCCCAAACTATGGTATGACCATGTAGATAAAAAGATGAAACCAGGATTGGAGATCTTCTTTCAGGACAACTACCCATGGATCAAGAGTTCCCAAAAACATGTATAACTGCTCACTGAGGATACCGAAGATTCTGAGGAAAATGACTCCGAGGATTCTTTCAATTTACAAACACTGGGGCTAACACTCTGCATGGTCTACTCGAGGATACCTTGTCGGATCATTCTCATTTGATCAAATCTGCTGATGCACCTCTCCTCAATTGGCATGTTGTGCCTGTGCCACCTACTAACATTCAACCTAACCCTGTTGTTTATTCCTTTTTTCTTCCCTAATTTTTCCTCCTTACTCTGATGTAATCAAGACCTCCTTTGATGAGGTCCTCAATGTTATTTTCCCTATGAATGAAATAAAAGAAGATTTTGAGTATCTTGTTGTGCCTTACATTAATTGTCTTGATTCTAATCAAACTCTTGATGATGATGATTTTGAAAATGAATAATTCTTAACTGATCTAAATAAGGTTAATAACAAATAACAAAACCGTGTTCAAGGTAATGAAGATGAAAATGTTGTTATTAATTTTGGCTCTAGTATCCAACTACGTGAGATTAGGATAGGGGCCACCCCTAATAAGCATTATCGTAAGCAACTCAAGGAATTTATGGATGTCTTCGCATGGTCCTACAACTATATGTCCGGTATCGACCCTGAGATAGCTCAGTACGAGATTCTAATTCTTCCCGAATGCAAACTGGTCAAACAGAAACCGCAAAAGCTCCACACCGAATGGTCGCTCAAAGTTAAAGGAGAAGTAGTCAAACAATTGAACGTGAGCTTTCATTCGTCTGGTCGAATACCCCACGTGGCTAGCCAATATCGTACCCGTGTCTAAGTCAGGAAGGAAGGCTCGCATGTGTGTCGACTACCGAGACTTGGACAAGGCATTTCCAAAGGACGACTACTCACTACCTAATATCGACATGATTGTGGATAATACGGCTAGTCAAGCTCTCAAGTCATTTATTGATGGGTTTGCCAGATATAACAAGATCAAGATGCATCCCGATCACCAAGATAAAACCACATTCATCACCCCTTGGGGAACCTTCTACTATATTGTCATGCCATTTGGTCTAAAAATGCAGGGGCTACCTACGAGAGGGATGCCACAACCATTCTGCATGATCTGATACACAAGGAAGTCGAGGTCTACGTAGACGACATGATTATCAAGTCCAAGACTAGGGAGGGTCATGATCCCGCTCTTTGGAAGTTATTCAAGGAACTGCGATAGTAAGAGATGCGACTTAACCCATGGAAATGTGTCTTCGACATTACCAAAGGAAAACTCTTAGGATTCATGATTACTGAGAAAGGGATAAAAGAAGATCTTACCAAGCTGAAAGCCATACTAGAGATGCCACCACCCCTAACGGAGAAGGATGTTCGGGGATTCCTCCGAAAATTACAATACGTCAGTGAGTTGACTTCCATCTGTGAACCCATATTCAAACTCCTCTGAAAGAATTCAACCAAGGTCAGGAAAAAAGCTTGCCAATAAGCCTTTGACTGAATCAAGCAATACTTAACCCAAGATATGGTACTCATGCCACGCAGCCTGGTCTTCCCTTACTCCTATACTTAACCATAACCGATACTGTAGATGGGAATTTTTTAGCCCAATACCTTGAAGAAACCCACAAAGAGAAGGCCATCTACTATGCCAGTCATACGTTGGCCGATTACGAAGTTAACTACACTTCCTTTAAGAAAGAATGTGTCCCTCTTGTCTAGGTTACTCAAAAGTTACGGCACTACATGCTTATCTTTCCAATCCAACTTGTATCCCGAATGGATCCAATCAAGTACTTACTCGAGAAACCTGTCTTGTCCAGCTGAATGGACCATTGGTTGATGATCCTAGATGAATTTGATATTACCTATGTCATGCAAAAGGCCATAAAAGGAAGAGCCATCTCTGAATACCTTGCTGACTACCCATAGAAGAGGTCGATGTCTGGATGTCTGAGTTCCCAAATGAGAATATCCTTTGTACCTCCCAAGAAGATCCTCGATGGAAAATGTTCTTCGATGGAGCTTCCAACAAGAAAGGGTATGACATTGGGATACTCCTAAGTAATCATGATGACTCTCACACTCCTGTTTCCATCAAGCTGGATTTTTCTTGCACCAACAATATGACTAAATATAAGACATGCACGGTAGGCCTCAAAGTTACCGTCAAGAAAGGAATTCAATACCTCGATGCCTACTAGGATTCAACCCTCATCATCGATCAAGTACTCAGAAAATGGAAAGTCAAGGAGGAGATACTCTTACCCTTTCATGCCAACCTCAAAGAGCTATCTTCCCAATTCTAAGAAATCACCTTCCACTACCTACCACGAGCGAAGAATAACCTTGTCGATGCCCTTGCTACCTTAGCCTACATGATTGACATGCCTGAAGGAATAACCATGGACCCTTTCCTTATCCAAAAGTAAGATAAACCAACCCACTGTTACCACATTGAGCTCATCACAGAGGACGACCTCGAGATAACCAATTGCTGGTACTATGATATTTTGTGCATCCTCAAGCATGATAGGTATCCCCAAGGTTCTAACAGGAAAGACCGAGTAACCCTCCGCTGACTGGGTGCCTAGTACATTATCTGTGATAAAGCATTGTTCAAGAGAAACTTCAACGGAACCTATTTGCATTGCATCACAGGGTTGAAGTTGAATAAATGATGTAAAAAATCCATAGCGGGGAGTGCGAACCACACATAAATGGCCATATACTCTCCAAGAAGATCATTTGACAAGTATACTATTGGACTACCATAGTTCAGGATTGAACATCCTATGTCCAAAGATGCCTTAAATGCCAGTAGTTTTCTAACTTACAGCACTTGACCTCGCGGAAATTGTACAACATGACCTCTCCCTGGTCGTTCTCCACATGGGGCATCAACATCATAGGGAATGTTACATAAAAAACGTCCAATGGGTATGAGTTTATCATAGTATCCATTAACTAATTCACTAAAAGGGTTGAAGCCGAGTCATACGCAATCCTGAATGCCAAGAAAGTGGCCAAATTCATCAAGAAAAACATTATTTATCGATATGGGGTCCCGTACGAGCTAGTATCAGACAACGGGTTACACTTTGAGGTAGAAGTTACAGAAGTGGTTGACGAGTATGGAATTCATAGAAACTAATCTTCTCCATACCGACCTGAAACTAACGGAGCAGTCAAAGCAACCAATAAGAACCTTAAATCCATTATCAGTAAGATGGCCGAGAGTTATCGAGATTGGACTAATAAGATCCTTTACGCCCTCTGAGGATTTCTCACTTCAGTTCGAACCTCTACTGGGGTTACCCCTTACTCTCTAGTCTATGGCATGTAAGCAGTCCTACCCATGGAGCTGGAAATCCTTTAGCTGTGTGTCTTGCTAGAAAGCAAAGTCAACGAGGAAGACTGACACCAAATGCGTGTCAACGGGTTGTCCCTCTTGGACAAAAGGAGGTTGAAAACTCTATATCACATATAAGGGTACCATCGCCATATAATGTGATCATTTAATAAGAGAGTCAAGGACTGTTGTGTCCAAGGAGACTTAGCCCTCAAAGAAATAATAGAGACCATATGGGACCCCAGAAGGAAATTCAAGCCCAATTAGAGCGGGCCCTACATTGTGAAGAAGATCTTATCCGACGGCGACCGACCTTGATGGAGAAGAAATGACGCGTCCAGTCAACCTCAACCATCTCTAGAAATTCTACCCCTAGTCCGTAATCTTGGCGCACTACGACTCTTCTCACCTCCCTTCTATTCTAATAAAAAGTCTTCATTACCCTCTACTCAGAACTATGTGGGGCCTGATCCTGTAAAAAACTTTTTTCTTTCAAAAAATGAATTTTAGAAAATTTTCAAAACCCTTAGAGGTACGTAGGTAGCTCATCCGCCTTACATGAGCACGACCCAATTATTTTTTCACAAAATGCTATTCTTTTCTTTTCCCCGAGAATGATAGTTCATTTTTACATATACATGAACAAAAGGATTATGTATGCCTTAGCGATTGGTATAGATAATTCAAAATTTAAAACTCATCAAGATGCACAACTAGATGATCAAAAACTCCTTTATTTCATTATTTAAAATTTTAGTACGATTACGTCGGCATAAGGAGTCAAACGACTTCCCTTGTCAAGCCTATTCCTACCTTCCTAAAAATAACAAAATATAAACAATCCCCACTACTACAAAAAATCACTATCCAATTATTCCCACATTATAACCACAAACAGAATCACACCCATTATAAAAGCTTCACAAAATTCTACCCACAGCTGCCAAAGGAACCATCCCCATCATCACCCACATCCTGGGGTCCTCAAACTTCCCCTTCCTGAATGGAGTGTCGCAGACGCTCCATAGAGCGATAAGCCCAAATTATCTTGGGGAAAACCATAATGCCTTCCTCTATGGTGTCAGATATGGAAAACCACTTTTGCCCAGTCTCCATAACCATCATCTTGGCCACTACCTTCTTCCACAACTACTTCATATAGTCCACGGAGACATGTCAGACTCTACCCACAGATTAGGAGGGACGGGTCGATGGACGACAATTCTCCCATAGAGAACTAAGTTGCATGCGCATACGCTCTGTCAGGTCCTCCATAGGAAAGAAGTTTAGTGTTCGCGGTGGAACAATTTGTTCCTAACCAAATTGGCGCAGCAGCCACCAGGAAAGTAGAAAGAGGTCTGCCTGCATCCTACTAACCAAACATTGGTACTCCTCGAGTTCCAGAATGGGCAGTAGCTCCCCTCACCAAGGCATTGACCAACGCAAGCCTCGAGCCCCATGCTTTACGAACTAGTTCTCCTAGCTCTTAATGTCGAGGCCTATGTTGATGACATAGCGTGAGAAGGAGTTTGGCACCATCGAGAAAGGATACTTAGGTGGGATTGCCATACGGAACCTCTCTGACAGCCACATGAACAACATTACAGGGCTACCTCTAAAAAAATCAAAACAACCTTCTCACCCGATATCCAGACCATTCAAAGTCTCCCCTAGTATCACCGACATAAGATTACGATGGTACGACATCCAAGAAACAATACCTGCAAGTTAGGGATCCACCAATACTTCCCCAGTTACTAACAACAGTTTTGAAACCAGGTCCAGAATGATGGCCCCAACGTGACCAACATCACCAACATCCAGCAAATGCACGAATGTAGCACCGTAGGAAGAGAAATCATTCCTCCTGTGACCAATGACCTGGATGCCTAAGGTGAAATGTGGAGAAGTCTAGCCAACAGCTCCCTAGGGGATCGAGAAAACTTAGGCATAGCCGCTGTAACACTGGAATTCATCCCCAATATGGAAGAAAACTCTCAATAGGTCGAACAGATTTCTTCCAGCCCGAAGTGAAAGACATGGTCTTCGGGGTACAGGAATTCCACGACTTCCATCAGTAAATTCCACTCTATGGGCCGATTGCGCTCTATGTTAAAAGCTCCGTAGTCAACATTGTAGGAACACATTGCCTCCAAGGTTTTGAGGTAGTTCGCAAACTCAAAACTACAAGGGAGAGCTCAAAAAAGAAGAATAAAGTGAGAAACGAAGGATATAAAGGAAAAAGAATGTGGAAGTGTGAAGAAAAGCTCCATCCACACCCTATTTATATTTGAAAATTCTCAAGCAAAGACAAGAAACCCTACAGAAATTGGAGGAAAACTTACCCCACCAAGTACCAAGCAATTAAAGATAGTGCAATCAAATCCTTGGGTTGAATTGACTGGACTGATATGCCGATAGGCAGGATAGGGGTAATTCCAATCGGTAACCCCCTATTTTTAGGAAATCCCCCTTTTTCCTCTTTTGTCAAAGTAAAGAAAAACTAATGAAAATAATTTTTATCTTCAGGTAATTCCGAATCTCCTTATCCTTAGGTTTTTACTTATCCTATTTTAAAATAAAATCCTTCTCTAATCATTTTTAATTCTTTTTACGGTCTCAGTGGAAAAGTAAAAAGAGCATGCACATTAATCACTAAAAACAAAAATTCACAAAAAAGTTCATTTCACTTGCATAGGTATTCGTTGTGTTACATCAGTGTTGCAGGAAAACAAAATAAGAATTAAAATGGGACGCAGCCCAAACCCAACTTTCTTTCTCTCTCTCTCTCTCTTCACCAACAAACTCGCTCCTTATCTTTTCTTTCTCTCTATTCTCTCTTTCTAAGAGCCTCCCTCCCTGCAGTGCTCCCTCTTCCCTCTGCGGCGAGACGATATGCCATCACTCCTAGAGCCTAACCATTCCTCAGACAAGGCAGACGACACCAAACAAGAAGGAACCGGAATCACATCCTTAATATGGGAAGTCATCTAAGATATCCAATCCCTAATATCCCTCAACCAAGTGGTGAAGACCCCGTTATGATGCAAAAGAAAACAGAAAGAGCAAATCAGTCAGTTTGAGGCAAAAGGAAGAAATCAGGAAATTAAAAGATATATACCTCAGGTCGAAAGACCTCCTTTGTCAAGACTAACTCTTCTAGGTCCATCACATTAGGACGGTGCAGCATACGCACCGACCCTCCATCCGCCCGCCGAATGTTGCAACCAGACGAGAACAACCACACAAAGGGAGCCTTCGAAATCGTCTCCGCCGCTGATGTCGTCGCACCACCTGCTGTGTGGGAGGACCCCACCCGACGACTGGAGCCCGTGCGAGAAAGAGGAATCACGTCATATATTCTGGGTGGCATTAACCATCTTAACACAAAGTCCATATAATCATACATCACCATCGTGTCGGTATATGACAAGTAAGGCTCACCCATCATTGCCGACACCCGAGCATCGTTTGACATCTCCCGCACCCGCCTCATGAAAATTGGGAATTTATCTGGTGGCACCGTGACCCCATCCTCCACAATCTATCTAACTACTCTCTCCCCGAGATACCAAGAATAGTTAAACTCATGCGCCAAAATACACCGCATTTGCGCATGTCCCTCAATCACCCCCATATGTTGGATTGCCGTCCCCCATGGATAAAAGGTCACCTGCAAATTCCCTAGTAAGAGAAAAAAAATATCAATATCAATAAAAGATAATCAAGGGAAGAGAAAAAAAAAATATCAATATCAATAAAAGATAATCAAGGGAAAGACAATCTCAAGGAAAGAGGGGGACTTACTCGCTCACTCATTAGGACATTCAAAACCCGATGCACCGTCTCCAGAGAAAGGGATTTCTTCGATTGCTGATTGAACTTCCACCACCGATACATCTGGCAGAAGTTCATAACAGACTCATCCTTCAAAACTATCAATTGGGTGTTAAACGCAATTACCTGATAGAACCACGTCTGTAAAGGACAAAGCGTCAACATTTATGAAATCAAAAATAAAATGCATGAAAGAAAATGGGAATACAGAAAGGAAAATGCGAAAAATGAAGAATACCTCAAGAGGATATATGGTTTCAGTAAAAGTTTGCGAGAAGCACCAGCTGAATGCATCAAGAGAATAATAAAGGGTCTCCAAGGTCAGGCTCCCCCAGTCATAAAAAGACCCTAAAAAATGGTAAAAACCACAAGTGCACGACGTCGCCACGAGAAAACCTCCCAGCACTAGTAAAATGAAGAGACGAGCCATCTGATGTACCTATCACCCGTCGCTCTCATCAATCCTCCTCCTCAGTAACAACTCCCTCAAAAGAGACATAGGAAAAGATTCCCTATAAACCACCCTCTCCACATCACCTAACACTACTATCATCACCTCTGGCATCACCCTCAATTTCCTATCCACCTCAATATGTGTACCCTCACAATCTGGCCCAGTAGCTGCTGCACATATATGGGAATCACCATTATCTCCCCAAAGCCAAAATGAAAGGTGTGGGTGGTTTCCCACCACCTATCCCCAAGAGTGCAAAGAACAGTCGTAGAACGGGGCATCTCATCCAGAGCAAATGACAGTAATATAAAATCGACTGATTACACCATCCAATGCACCACAGATGGAAGGTGCTCCGAAACATCCTTAAGCCCTGTCATCCCTCGATCACACATAGTGGACATAGAAACATCACACTATCAAAAAGATAAAAGCAAAATAAAAACCTTTATCAAGTTCAAAAAATAAGAAAATCTCGCCAAGAAAAAAGGGAAGAGAATACCAAAGGTCATCAATACTTACATAGCTTCCAGGGTTCACCACCCTAGAAGAGCGATGACGCGAAGGCTCGTACAAGAGAGTCCGATCATCTGCCACCGGCTCAAATGAGTCAAAAGAGTATTTGCTCCACAAAGAAAGGGGCACCCTAGCCCTCCATTCCAATCCTGCCTCGTCGTCAACATTAATCCATGCCATTAGTGTTGCGCTACTTGAGAACTCATCCATCTCTTGACTTTGGAACGTTGGTTGCAGAAGAAGGCAAGTCGAAAAGCTATCAAAAATGGGGAGAACATGTCCCCTTTTTATAGGAGGCTAAGGGGCATGTCGATCGCCATCTCCCTACAACCCATCGATCGGCATTGTTCATCCACCTACTTGAGGTATCCCAAAAGACCGTGCCACTACCATTTGGCACCCCTATATCTAGGCCATTCGGCACCCCCTTTGAAATTTTGTACAAAAAAACCAAAAAAATGCCAAAAAATCCTTGGAAAATTCCCAAAATTCCCAAATGGATTTGAGAACCTTGTCCACCAAGAAAAACATTTTTACCAAACTCATTTCCCCAGCAAAATTGTTATCTCCCCGAGAAGAATTCTCGAAATCAATTTCATGTCTCCCTAACAACGTCTCCAAAGAAAACCACAAAATTCAAAAATTCCCCGATTGAGAAACATCTGACCCTCGGATCATTCCCTCTTCCCTAGTGGAACCTAAAATCAAACGCTTCCTCAAATCCCTAGCAGAACTACAAGATATGTATCCCCAGTGGAGTCTCCAAATTTCCCCAAGAAATTTAAGCCCTCAGAATTAGCTTCGACCTGCAAAATTGATCGGCCCTATCTTAAGCCCTCATAATTGTCTTCGAACCACAAAATTGATCGCTTCTACGTAAGCCCACAGAATAGGCTTTGACCTGTAGAATTGGTCACCCTTACTTAAGCTCGCGGAATTGGCTTCGACCAGCATAATTGGTTACTCCTATTTAAGCCTGCAGAATTGGCTTCAACCCACAAAATTGATCACTCTTATTTAAACCCACAGAACTGGCTTCGACCCGTAGAATTGGTCACCCCTACTTAAGACCACATAATTGGTTCGTTCGACTCGCAGAATTGGTCGCTTCTACTTAAGCCCCGCAGAATTGGTCACCCCTATCTTAAGCCCTCAAAATTGGCTTTGACCCACATAATTGTTCACCCCTATATTAAGCCCTCAGAATTGGCTTTGACCCACAGAATTAGTCACCCCTACTTAAGCCCGTAGAATTGGTAACTCATATTTAAGCCTGCAGAATTGGCTTTAACCTGCAGAATTGGTCACCCCTACTTAAGCTGGCAAAATTGACTTTGACCCACAGATTTAGTCACCACTATCTTAATCCTTCAGAATTTTCTTTGACCCGAAGAATTGGCCACCCCTACTTAAGCCCACAGAATTGGTCACTCCTATTTAAGCCCGCAAAATTGGCTTTGAACCGAAGAATTAGCCGCCCCTACTTAAGCCCGCAGAATTGGTCACTCTTATTTAAGACCACAAAATTTGCTTTGACCCACATAATTGGTCACTCCTACTTAAGCCCGCAGAATTGGTCACCCCTACTTAAGCCCACAGAATTGGCTTCCCATAATTAGTCGGTTCTACTTAAGCTTGATGAATTAGCTTTGAACCATAGAACTGTCCATCCCTACTTAATCCCTCAGAATGGGCTTCGACCCAAAGAATTGGTCACCCCTATCTTAAGCCCTCAGAATTGGCTTCGACCCGCAGAATTGGTCACTCTTATTTAATCCCGCTGAATTGGCTTCGACCCGCAGAATTGCTCGCTTGTACTTAAGCTCGCAGAACTAGTCACTCCTATTTAAGCTCGCAGAAATGGCTTTGAGTCGCAGAATTGGTCACTCCTATTTAATCCCATAGAAATGGCTTCGACGAGTAGAATTAGTCACCCCTACTTAAGCCCTCAGAATTGGCTTCAACCTGCAGAATTGGTCGCTTCTACTTAAGCCCGTAGAATTGGCTTTGACCCGCAGAATTGGTTACCCCTACTTAAGCTCGTAGAATTATCTTTGACTCGTAAAATTAGTCACCCCTATCTTAAGCACGCAGAATTGGCTTCAACCCACAGAATTGGTAACCACATCGGTCACTCCCTACCTTTGACATCAATCATCACCTCCTCTTAGGTCCTGAGAATCACCCATCCCCAATATCCCCTTAGGTCCTAAGAATCGACCTAGACCCTCTAAACATTCTAGGACCCCCTAAGTCTCTAAGGTGACTGTAGACACCACATTCTAGGACCCCCCCCCCAGGTCTCTCCTTTTGTCCCTATCACCTCCCCATTTCACTACAAATAGTAGGTCACACTCCGAATATCGATCTAAAGGCCCCACGAGCTTTATCGGTCCTCGATTTGACCCCAATCAACCTCACCATTAGAGAGAAATATCTTTGAATCTTCGAAGGGCACTGAAACCCCTTTTCAACGGTCTGCCTCGTGCCCAAAACGGCATAATCGTTCGGACCAACGATTGATTTTCCTCCGAAAATTAATCCGGAGGCCATCGGGCTCTCCCGAGCTCCATTTGACCAAGGTCAACTCTTCATCTCAAACAAGATTGAATGAATATCTGAAGGGAACTGAATACCCTTTTTAACAGTCCGCCCCGTGCGCAATTTTAACCTACGGTATGGACAAATGATCCATTTTACTCTGATTGGTTATCGGCCACTTCCAAGCCCCAGTTGACCTAGGTCAACTGTCTAAATCGAGCAAAACTCTTTGGAATGTAGGAGTACGTCTCATAACCTTTCTAATAGTCTGTCCGTGTGAGATTTTAACTTACCATGAGAAAGAACTATCTGTTTTCATCCGATGATCTCCCGTCCAAAGGACCGATATGCGCTTTCGAGCCACATTTGACCCAAAGTCAACTCCCGAACCCGGGGGGCAGTTCAAATGACTCTTGATGGTATCTAAAGTAAATTTCTAATGGTATGCCCCATGCATGATTTGGATCAACGGATTACGTTCTACGATCATTTTTCCAGGAAAATATGCACGAGACTGCCATTTAGCAGTTCCAGATCCCTACCTATCTGCAGTGTGTCTAGAATCACCTGCCGATAGGTAGAACAAGGGAAGTTCCGATTGATAACCCCCCTCACCTTATAAAAGGAGGGCATGACCTCACCACCAGGGACACCAACACTAGAGATCCATCGGCATCAGTGATCTCAGTAACATTCTCTCGAAATTGGTGAAGTTCCCCATGTGAAGTTCCATTCAAGCTTACATTCCCATCCTTTTCATATCGAATTTGGAAAAATCACATTCTCTCTCATATCATATTCAAGGGCGTTCATCCAAGATAAAATATCAACCTTCAAAGAAGGTTCAATTTCTTCCCCTCTCTTTCAATTCCTTGTTTTTGCATAAATTTCATTAGATTTATAATCTAGTTCCTACTTTAGTTCATACACATTATATCTACATTTTTATTAGTATATTGCACATATTTTATTTTTTATAAAAAAACTAAAAATAGGGTTACGCCCATAAATTCCGAACGGAATTATCCATCACACTTTTTCAAAACCAAAAACACATTTTCTACACACACATATCCATAATAAAATTCCATTCAGATTTATGGGATAACCCCCACCCCCATGTCGCATTTGAACTATGTGGACTTTGATGAATTTATAGGCTACGTAGGAATTTTGAATTAATACCCGAGACTCGAATCCCATTTTCTAATTTTCTATTTTTTTCAATTTCACAAATTTCCCAATTTTCCTAAAAATCTACCATTTCCATGTTTATCATATGCTTGTATTACATAGTATTCTTGTTTGCATTTCATCCAACATGTATTTTCGTTTCATAATAACGATTAATATCGCGATAAACGCACAAATCGTAGTTTCTCTCTCTCTCTCTCTCTCTCTCTCTCTCTCTCTCTCTTTATATATATATATATATATATATATATTATTTTGGGAACATTCCTATGGATGACTCACTCTACCTTTCTCATGGTATGAGTTGAGCGATTTCGATCTTCATTACACACACACACACACACACAAACACACTTCACAGAGAAATAAAGGAAAATAATAACACTATCCCATGACAGACTGAAAGGGTGGGATGGGTGATTAACACCTTCCCATTTCGTAACTTAGCCCCGAATTCGATCTATTGGTTTCGTATGCATCAGTTTCTCCTGGATGTCACTCTCTTGAAGTGGAAACATGTTCTTTTGCCTGTTTTGTGCAAAATAGGCTGACGACTCTATCTCTTTACATTTACCCCACACCGACGATGGCCGAAGCTCCCCAAAAAAGGGTGCTATACCACTATCTTTTGAGGGATCCTCCATCCCCTTCCCCTCGAAATTTTCCCAGGGTGGCCACAGTGACCTCTTTGTTCGCAATGGGAACAAAGATAAATAGGCTTGGATCCACCTTTCTCAAAACATCTAGGGCGATATCTTCTAGGTGGGTTAGGTCGCCTTGGTGCGTTAGATTGAGGCCCTTAAGGACTCATCACAAACTCGATAATTGGCTTGGGTGTGGATTTATAAGTTGATTCAGCATCATAACATATTCCTTGACTCTAAACACTACTTAATGCATGATCAAAGAGAATCTTTCCAACCTTTTTAGATGTGTCCTCTAAAGTGACCTTGACCTCCAAGGCACGTTAGAGATCGCTCTCGAGTGGGAATACATGAGCTTTAAGTTTCACATGACTCTCCAATGATGATTGAAGATCTCTCATAAGACTAGCCAAAATGGTTGTCAAATCGGTCTTTTCCCTATCGATAATAATCAACTGCTCACCCAAAGAAATTTTCACCTTCTCGAGTTGACTCACTGACGCCTCACACTCTCTCAAAACTTTCAACTCTTTCCCCAAATCTAACACCCTCAAAGACAAATCTTTATTAAGCTTTTTTTTAAGTCTCAGTGTAAAGATCACTAAAAAAATTTTGAGACCACATTCTCCCTCACTCAAACTCTCATTTTCTCTAGAATGATTTGAAACATTCACGAGGCTTTCATGTTTAGATTTATCCTCACCGGAGTGGGACACGCTAGATGGCTATCGTGACTAACCATGAACGCAATGCACTGTTCATGTGGTGATTCTCCCCTTGAATCTACCGACTCGACGTCACATCGCTAAGAGTGGCTTTATTTGTAAATTTATTTCCTTCTCTTAAGCCTGAGGGGATGCTCATGTGCCTTGTTACCTTTTCCCTCACACTAATAACACCTTGTCTCTTCCTCTTTCTCACCACCGCTCTTGACGTCATTCTTATTTTTATTTTTCTTAAAAGTCTTTTCTTTGGAAGAATTTTCTTTGCAAAATTTTAGAAACTTCGTGCAAAAAGGGCCAAGTCATCCATCTCAAAATCAAAATCAAACTCGGAATCAAAAACTTTTTCTTTCTTCTTTTTCTTAGTTTGAGTTTTCAAAGCAATCCCTATTTCCTTAGGTTTAATTGTTTTAGCAACCATATCAATCTCATAGATTTGAAGATCTCCTATAAGTTATTCTAAACTAAGAGTGTCTAGGATCCCTAACGAATTAAGCACGGTGAACTTAGGAATAAGGCGGGCAGGCAGCGACCTTAAAATATCTTTAACAACTCTCGTCTCATGAATTTTCAGCCAAATTAAAACTAGAATTCACAATGTCCGACAAGCACTCTTCAAAGGTGTTGTAATCTTTCATAGTGATGGTATAAGATTGGGTGGTCAAAAGATGCTTTTACAGCATTGGTACCTTTGTGAGTGAGTTGGAGGATATCCCATGCTTCCTTAGACGTAGTGCATGTCATAATGCGATGGAACTCATCAGGGGTGGCGGCTCTAGAAATAGAACTCAGATTGTGCAAGTTAAAATCATTCCATTTACATTCGTCATCTTTCCATTGAGAGATGAGTTCAGGGCCAACAATATTATCAACAGTCATAGTGGGTGGTGTCCACCCTCTTTCACAAAGCAACCAAACGCATTCATCAATTAATTTTAATGTAGACCTCATCCTAGCTTTTCAATACTCAAAGTTGGAACTAGATCTGTAAACGAGTCGTGCCGATCCGTGTTCGTGTCATTTTTTATCGTGTTCGGGTCTTACGAGTTCGTGTTTAAACGGGTGATTTTTTTATCGTGTGAAATTTTTTTATAAAACCCGACCCGTTATCTTAATGTGTCGTGTTGTGTTCACCCATTGTTACCCATGAAGATAGTGAATTATTTTGAATCTTATACAAATTGACATATTAGCTCATATTTAAACATAATGAGGCCCATTAATTCATTGTCATTACTAACTCTCTCATTTAATAAAATTTATTATGATTAAACTAACATTGAGCTACATAAATTCTTTATAAGTCCTAAAAATATATATTATTTAATTAAATTAATGGTTCTTAACGGGTTTTATTGGGTAGTGATGAGTAAAGGGGGTCAACACTAACTCGACACGTTAACTATCGTGTCTTATCGAGTTGTCACTGATATAACTCGAAACCAATAAGTGTCCACCTATCAACTTATAAGTTCGTGTCGGTTCGTGTTATCATGTGGTGCCTCATTTTGCCAAGTTTAGTTGGAACCATTAAAGATGGGCATTCAATTATAAAAATTATCCATTAAATTTCGGCCTTTTAAAGATAAACAATTTAAAAAAAATTATATAATTTTTTTTATAGAAAAAGGACCACAAAGTTTTTTGGTTAACCCGCTTTTATACAAATTTCAGAGTGCGGACGAACTAATGGATCAATTTATTAATTAAATTCCCAAAAAAGCAATCAATTTTGATCAAATTTTAATCTTTAATTAATTATCGTTTGTATATGCTAAATGTTCCTATCGCAGTAATAAACTACGCATGCAGGCAAACACAAAATTTGAGGAAAAATCCCTTTATAGGACAAAACCTATATTTAGCACTTTAGAATGTTTTATAAGACAGTGGACTTATAAATCACTTAAAAAAGATAAGTATGATGAGCAAAGTCTTCAAAACCTTCCAAATAAACGATTTAGTTCTGAGTTGTCCACATGAAACTATCCACCCTCAATAAGCTCAACATTGAGATGACAACACTTTGTTCAACAAGTGATAAGTAAATAATCATCTCCACAGTGAACCCTTGGCTCATCATTTAGATCATAACTTAGTTCAAAACCTTCTTCTTTCTTCAACAGTGAACCCTTTGCTCATAAGATTAACAGTAAATAATCATCTCCACAAAGTGTAAGTAAGGTAATAGGGTTTCAAAAAGATTCATAATTCATATAGGGTATGTAACGATTGCGATTCAAAAAGTGTTTGGGAACCAAAAAGATGAAAAACTTTGGTTCACTGTAGAAACCCTATTACCTTACTTACACTTTGTGGAGATGATTATTTACTGCTAATCTTATGAGCCAAGGGTTCACTGTTGAAGAAGGAAGAAGGCTAATCAACACTTTGTTCAACAAGTGATAAGTAAATAATCATCTCCACGACTTAGTTCTTAGTTCAAAACCTTCAACATTTAGATCATCTTAAAGAAACATTGAGATGACAACACTTTGTTCAACAAGTGATAAGTAAGTGCAATGTTCAAATAAGCTCAAGCACGTGTGCATTAATGGTGACTAGGAGACAAGCATGTAGCAAGAAATGGGACCATTAGGTTAGGGTAAATTTGCTCATTTTTACTTGTCACTTGAGGGTAAACTCTACCGGAGATCTGTCACGGGCAGTAACTTTCAATGTATGCATCTAATTGACGTCGACCAAGTCCTGTATAAGCTTTATGACGAGATATGTAAGATCCATACAATGGGAGATCTTTGGCATTCAGAGCGATCAAAGAAGGTTACTGCGTCCATATGTGCAAAATGATACGATCTCCTATGTTAGAAAGTGCAAAAAGTGTCAAGAGTTCTCGCCTATGTTTAATGAGACAGCCAGCAAACTAAATACATTGACCATCCCATGGCCATTTTTTAAGTGGGGTTTGGACATCATGGCCCCTTACCTACAACACTAGGAAATAGTAAGTATCTTATGGTCGAAACATACTATTTTACTATGTCGATCGAAGTTGAACCCTTAGCGAACATCAAAGACACTAATATGATAAGATTCATCTGGAGAAACATCATAAATCGTTTTGGCGTACCAATAACTATCATTAAGGAGAATGGAATGTAATTTGAAACTTGGCTATTATAAGACCTAAGCAAAAACCATAACAACAAGCATCACTTCAGTTTGGAGGTCTACCCTCAATACAATGGGCAAGCCGAGGCTTCCTACAAGATAATGCTCGATGACATGAAAAAGAGGCTGGAGAACGAAAATTTTACTTGGGTGTATGAGATTCCCCAAGTCCTTTGGGCATATCATACTATGCCCAGGAGATCAATTGAGGAAACACCCTTCGATTTAGCTTATGGGATGGAAGACATAATCCCTTTGGAAGTTGGCTTGCCGACCTTGAAGACCATTGTTATTGAACAAGACTTCAATGGAGAAATCATAAGGACTGGGCTCGACATAGATGATGAGCGAAGAGAACAAGCCTTAGTCAGATTAGTTTCCTACCAACAACAGTTGGCTAAGTAGTATAACAAAGGCGTTAATCCGAGAAGGTTCTAGGTCGGAGATTATGTCCTCAGGAAAGGGCTCGGAAGCGCGAAGAAGCCATAATATGGCAACTTAGATCCTAACTAGGAAGGGCCATTCAAGATTATTAGAGACGACCTCCAAGATGCCTACCAGTTAGAAACAACTGGGGGGGGGATCCCTAGGACCTTGAATGCGGCCAATGTTAGGAAGTTTTATTTATAGCAAATTCATTTATAGAATGTCTAACTTTATTTATAATTTTGAGGTCTTATTTCTTGGAAGACTTTAAGTTCAATTAATGTAATTAGCTTCATTATTGTTCCAATTTTCATGACAATTCTTTTTATTTATGTGTTATTAGTATAACTGATCAAAGTCTGGTCATTAGTATAATTGTCGTAGTATGATTACACTTAATGAAAACCAAATGCATAGATGGCTCGACTTTGGTTGATTAAAATCCTCAACGTGCGGATGGCTCTCCAACCAGGTGCATTCTCACCATAGTTTGACTTAGGCCTAAGATTGTGTGGCAACACTCATTAAAACGTAAGGCAAACAACAAAAGCATGCTCAGCATAAAAATTTATACTCAACTCAACAAAGCCTTTTCCCAATTATTTGGGGTCGGCTACATGAATCCTATTTTTCCATTCCATTCTGTCCAGTGCAATATCTTCTGTTAAACCACATGATATCATGTCCTTTTTATAATATCCCACCAAGTTAATTTAGGCCTACCTCTACCCCTTGGGTTACCATCAATACTAACTAAATCACTCTTCCTTACAGGAGCATCCATTGCTCTACGCTTGACGTGTCCAAATCATCTAAGTCGATTTTTTCTCAATTTATCTTCTATAGGAGCTACTTTTACCATTTCACGAATTTGTTCATTTTTAATTTTATCCTTTCGAGTTTTACCACAAATCCATCTTAGCATTCGCATCTACGCCACACTCATTTTCTGCACATTTTGTTTCTTGGTTGCCCAACACTCTGTCCCATATAACATGGCGGGTCTAATGGCCGACCTATAAAATTTTCCTTTTAACTTCAAAGGTATACGCTTATCACACAGAACACCGGTCGCACTTCTCCACTTAACCCAGCCTGCTCTAATCCTATGCATAACATCATCACTAATATCTCCATCTTTTTGTATAATCGATCCTAAATAACGAAAATGGTCATTTCTAGGTATTTCTTGACCCTCCAATTTCACAACATCTCCATTTGTCCTCCCATTACTACTAAAGTTACACTCCTCATATTCTGTTTTAGTTCTGCTTATTTTAAATCCTCTTGTTTCTAAAGTTTCTCTCCACAATTCCAACCTAGCATTTATCCCCATCTTAGTCTCATCCACTAAAACAATATCATCTACAAATAGCATACACCATGGCATCTCATCTTGTATTTTTCCAGTCAACTCATCAATAACAAGAGCAAAGAGATATGGACTTAATGCTGAACCTTGGTGTAGCCCTACCATAATTGAAAATTCACTACTTTCTCCGGTTGATGTTCTTACTGTAGTCATCGCACCATCATACATATCCTTGATCACATCAATATATCTACGAGTCACTCCTCTTTTATGTAGAACCCACCATATTATATCTCTGAGTATCCTATCATATGCCTTCTCCAAATCTATAAAAATCATATGAAGATCCTTCTTTTTCTCTCTATACCTCTCCATTAATCTCCTCAATAAATATATTGCTTCCATTGTTGACCTCCCAGGCATAAACCCAAATTGATTCTCAAATACTATTGTCTTCAATCTCAATCTATATTCAATCACTCTCTCCCAAAGTTTCATTGTATGACTCATTAACTTAATACCACGATAATTTGAACAACTTTGTATGTCCCTTTCATTTTTATAAATAGATACTTAATACTTTTTCTCCATTCATCGGGCATTCTATTAGTCATTAAAATTATATTAAATAATTTTGTAAGCCATGATACTCCATCCTCCCCTAAGAACTTCCAAACCTCAATAGGGATACCATCTGGTCCTAAAGCCTTCCCTGTTTTCATCTTTTTTAGAGCAATCCTGACCTCTGTTGTCCTAATTCTACGAAAAAATATATCTTCTCGAGTCTCCCTAAGTTCCTCTATATCGAATCTACACCCATTATCTCCATTTAATAACCTCTCAAAGTAGTTTTTCCATCTTTCCATAATTTCATCATCTTTGACTAGGACTCTCAAATCATCACTTTTGATACACTTAACATTATTAAAATCTTTTGTTTTTCTATCCCTAAGTTTAGGAAGCTTATAAATACTTTTTCCCCTTCTTGTGTTCCTAATTTTGTATAAAGATCATCATACGCTTTTAACTTAGCATCTCTTACCACTTTCTTAACTTCCTTTTTAGCCCATTTATATTTCTCAAAATTCTCTTCATTTCTATTTGTTTGCCATGTTTTAAAGCACTCCCTTTTAATTTTTACTATATTCTGTACTTCTTCATTCCACCATCAAGTTTCTTTAGACTGTAGCCCTTTGCCTTTTGACTCTCCAAGAATTTCTTTTGATATTCTCCTAATGCATGTGGCCATCTTATTCCACATTATGTTAGTTTCTTCTTCACTATTCCATGTTGCTTCATTTAATACTTTATCTTTAAATAGTTCTAATTTCTCTCCTTTTAAATTCCACCACCTAGTTCGTGGGTTAATCTTCACTTTTCGCACTCGTGGTTGATTTTTAATATTTATATCCAACACCATTATCCTATGTTGTGAGGTTAAGCTCTCTCACGGGATAACCTTACAATCTTTACACGTTAATCGGTCTCCTTTCCTAGTAATGAAAAAATCTATTTGGCTCTTATGTGTTCCACTTTTATAAGTTATTAAGTGTTCAAGCCTCTTTTTAAAACATGTATTTACTAGTACAAAATCATAAGCCATCGCAAAATCTAAGACAGACTCTCCCTCGTCATTCCTATCTCCAAAACCATGTCCTCCATGCACTATCTCATATCCTACATGATCTTCTCCTACATGGCCATTAAAATCTCCACCTATATAGATTTTCTCACCTAGGGGTATTTCTTGAATTAGTTCATCCATTTGTTCCAAAAATTATACTTTAGTGTGCTCATCCAATCCTACTTGAGGTGCATAAGCACTAACAATATTAATTATGTTTTCACCTAATACCAATTTTACAAGTATAACTCTATCACCTTTCCTAATAACGGTTACGATATCGTCCTTAAAGTTTTTATCTACTATTATTCCAACTCTGTTCTTATTTCTATGTTTTCCTGTATAATAAAATTTAAATCTTGTATTTTCTATTTCTCTAGATTTCTCTCCGACCCATTTAGTTTCTTGTAAACAAGCTATGTTAACTTTTCTTCTTATCATGGTATCTACTAACTCCATCCATTTTCCTGTCATAGTCCCTACGTTCCAAGTCGCTAACCTAAGTCTAGTATCCTGGACTAACTTCTTTTCCCGCACACGTCCAGCTTGTTACAGGGACCCTTGGGTATTTATCGTCGTATTCGGGCGCCAATGCGATGCCCCTTGCCTATTTTTCGAGACACCCGGTGGCAGGCGCAACGCCCCTTGCCTATTTTTTGAGACACCCGGTGGCAGGCGCAACGCATCTCTTAAGGGGAATGCCCTAGCATTAGCACGTATATACATAGGATTCATGTTCATAAGGATCTGAAAAAGTTTTACGTCGGCTGTCAGCTACCTAACGCAACCCTCCTCCTTTCTTCGGGATTGGGACCGGCAATGTCAAAAAATAAGAAGTTAAGCACGACACAGGCGGAGTTGCATAAAAATTATGAAAGTGAAAAATATGGAATTAACTAATAGTTTCATAAAGCATTCATTTTAAAAAAGGCTTATATTGGCAAAGTAATAAAATGAATATACACAATCATGGCACAAACACCAATTATATCTAGTGAGTTATCAGCTCATCAACTTCAATTCTTCGTTTATCATCGGGATTGGGCTGAAACTCATCATCGCTATCATGAGATAGAAAGTAATCCTTAGTTGATTGAAAAGGTACAACATCAAGATGAATTCAACTTTCATCACTCCCAAATGGAGGATGACTGTAAGCAGGGCATTCCACTTGGTACCAGTAACAAAGTTGGGAGTCTTTGGGAACCTTCATGACTAGTAGGACATTCACCTAACCATGCTTGTAGGATACTTGTTTGGCCTAATCTAGATGAATGAGGCATCTATACTGACACACCCCAACCCAGTTACTTATAATTAAGTTTGAAATTCAAAGTGAGTCAAACCATAATTAATCTAACCAAACCATAATCACGAGTTTTGATTTCAGAGTCATCATTGTAAATTCATATAACTGAAAACCTTTTTACAACATCAGAGTAATCATGCCCATAAAAACTTTCTTGAGGGATAAGTTAACTTAATTACATCATTTACATTTACACAAAATCATAGTTTCTCCCATTCCTGGCTAACCCAACCCGACCTCCTAGATTTGGCAGTGACATCGCGTTACCTGAAAAATGTGAACATAGGAACCGTGTGCAAAATAGCCCAGTGAATACATCACTACTATACTAATGCATGAATTTAAATACAATAAATCATGTCCATATACTTATGTATTAACTTATCCGGCTCATTCATAATGAATGACCAACTTTTTCGAATCATGATTCACATATCCTGTCTAAATAGACAATTCTCCCCCATTCCTGGTCGAGGAGTAACCCCTTGTCATTAATAGACAAATCTCCCCCATTCCTGGTCGAGGAGTAACCCCTCATTTCGATAAACCGAAATGAACAATTTCATATTCATTTTATTATGATCATACCAACAACACGATACAAATATCTCTTTCCAATGAGTACACTCACCTTGGTTGACAACTACGTATTCAGGTTTCCTTCTGGTGGAGCTGAACTGGGTTGATTAGGCCTTACACCTGTCAATCCAACTAAATCAGTACTGAACCTCAATCATAAATATTATCCAAACATAATTTTGTAACTTTCCATGGCTATACATCAACAATATAATTCCAATTAAGTCACATTCCATAAAACATAGGTAAAGGCAAACAATGATGTACATATTGATAAAGTTACGCACATTCAACCGTAGGAAATACCTTATGAGGAATTTATAACCAAAGTCAAGTAAACATGAAATTATACTCCTCAATGTATATACACATGAAACATGTACTCAAAGTACCCTTTGTAAGGACGAAATACAAACATTCATTCAAGGGGTACCCAGTATGGCCTGAAATTATGGTCATACATACTTACCCATCCTATATTCCTAAATTGTACAAATACAGGGGTCCAACCTCATCAATATGAAAACATATATGAATATACTATCCAGTACAAGTGACGGTGTAATTTTTCAAGCTTCCTAGGGCAAGTTATGACCATTTCTCTACAACACAAGAAATCTACCCTACAAGCTCCTCTATTGTTCCTTCAACTTCCAAGAATTTTCATAATTTTTCTCCAGCCTAACTTTCCATGATTTTCAACACACTTTCAGTAGACATACTTAATAGTACATAATTAAAGTTTCATAATATTTGTACTTCATTTTCTATCTCAAAATCTTGACCAAACTCAGGGCATACCGAAATCAAGTATACAAACAACAACTATGTACCAACTTGAAATCATCATTACGGCCTAACCACAAGGAGATAAATTCTAATTTTCAGATAATATATGAATATATTAGTCTACTTTCATTTCCAATTAGAATATATCAATTCCAGTAATCACACAAAGAGATATACAGATTTTAATACAAGGGGTTTCAACACAAAGCAATTTTAAGGGTTTCTATACTCAATTTAACATAAGCTTGCATCTAACCATACATATATATAAAGGTCTGAAAATTTCGTAAAATTATGGTGATTTATATCATATAAATCATTAATATAAGATAAATAACAAGAATTACAATTAGGATTACCTTCAGGGCTTTTTCGTAATTTCCACGGATTTTTCTACACTTTTTCTCCTTACTTTTCTTCCTTAACTTCTACTTTCTCTTTCCCTAAGCTTAAAACCCTTTCATGGCTGGTTTTGGCTGAAGGATAAGGATATTTCAAGGGTATAAGGTCGGCCAAGGCTGCCTCCCAAGCCAACCAATCAAATTAAACCATTTGGTTTATTAAAAGACAATTTACCACTTAAGGGAATTGACATATTTACCCCTTCTCGTAATTTCGACCTAACTTCTTCCTCGAGCATCCGTTTGATGCACCGTTTATTGTGTTACGACCCTAACTCACATGTCTACAACTATGTAGTTTTCACCTCAAGTCAATTATAATGTTACGATGGTCAAAACTAGGCTTAAACAGGAACATTTCTATCGAAAATAACCAAATCTTGTGTTCGTACATAACTCGACATTTCATGATTTATGAAAGTAGGATTAGACTAAACATAAGCACTTAATATTATATATACTAATAATACATTATTCATATCACATAATATAAACATGATTTAAATATAATTTATCAAAATGATATTCGGGTTGTCACAATTTCCCCCCCTTAGAAAATTTCGTCCCCGAAATTTAATATAAAGGTCACTTACCAAACAAATGGGGATACTGTTTCTTCATGCTATCCTCTGTTTCCCAAGTTGCTTCTTTAACTCCATGGCTCATCCACATAACTTTAACTAAGTGAATAACTTTATTCCTCAATACCTTCTCCTTACGATCAATAATTTCCAATGGTTCCTCGATGTACGACAAGTCTTCCTTCAGTTCAATTGGTTGAGTTTTCAACTGATGAGATGGATCCGCCAAATACTTACGAAGCATCGATACATGAAACACATCATGTAAACGGGATAAATCTGGAGGTAATGCTAGTCTATAAGCCAGGGGCCCAATTCTTTTCAACACTTCATATGGTCCAATGTATCTTGGACTTAGTTTCCCCTTTTTCCCAAATCTCATAACACCTTTCCATGGTGAAATATGCAGGAATACAAAATCTCCCTTCTGAAATTCCAATGGATGCTTCCTCTTATCTGCATAAAATTTCTGCCTGCTTTGCGCTATCTTTATCCGTTCCCGAATCATTTTGATCTTTTCAGTTGTCATAACTATCAATTCAGAACCCAAAATTTTCCTTTCACCCACTTCATCCCAACACAAAGGTGTTCTACATCTCCTCCCGTATAAAGCTTCATAAGGAGACATACCAATAGTCGACTGATAACTATTATTATACGATAATTCCATCAATGGCAAATGATCATCCCAACTACCTTTGAAGTCAAATACACAGGCTCGTAACATGTCTTCTAATATTTGAATCGTCCTTTCTGATTGCCCATCAGTTTGTGGATGAAACGCAGTGCTGAACTTCAAACTTGTGCCCATGGCATTCTGGAGACGAGGCCAAAACTTAGAAGTGAACGTTGGATCTCTATCTGATACAATTGACACCGGTGACCCATGTAAACGAATAATCTCATCAATGTACATACGTGCATACTTGTCAACAGTGTAGGTGGTCTTGACTGGGAGAAAATGAGCTGACTTCGTCAATCGGTCTACAATCACCCAAATAGAATCATGCCCCTTTGGTGACCGGGGTAATCCTGTAACAAAGTCCATCGTTATATGCTCCCACTTCCATTCCGGAATAGGCAAAGACTGCAATAATCCTGCCGGCTTCTGATGCTCTGCTTTCACTTGCTAGCATACTAAACATTTAGCTACGAACTCTGCAATCTCACGTTTCATATTGTTCCACCAGTAATATTCTTTCAAATCTCTGTACATTTTGGTACCTCCCGGATGCATAGAGTAAATATAACTATGTGCCTCTTCTAATATATCTTTCTTTAAGGGTGGATCATTAGGTACACAAATCCTATTTTTATAACACAACGATTCATCATTCTTAATTTCAAAGTCACTCTCTCTACCATCCCGAACTTCTTGTTTCTTCTTCTCAAGGAATGGATCACTGGTCTGCAAATTTCGTATGCGTTCGGCCAATAAAGGTCTCACTGTGACATGTGCTAATAATCCTCCACTTTTTGAAAACTTCAATTCAATCCCCATCAAGGCCAAGTCAAGAATATTTCCAACACGAGCACACCGTATGCAACCGAGAATCGCTGATGATTTTCGACTCAAAGCATCTTCTACAACATTGGCCTTCCCAGGGTGATGATGAATGGTACAGTCATAGTCTTTAATCATCTCTATCCAACGCCTCTGTCTCAAATTCAGTTCTTTCTGTGTGAACAAGTATTTCAAACTTTGATGATCAGTAAATATCTCACAAGTTTCTCCATACAAGTAATGTCTCCACAACTTTAAAGCAAAAATAATGGCTGCTAGCTCCAGATCGTGTGTAGGGTAGTTTCGTTCATGCGTCTTTAATTGTCTCGAAGCATATGCTATTACCTTCCCATTCGGCATAAGAACACATCCTAACCCCTGAAATAAAGCGTCTGTATAGATCACAAAAGACTCATTCCCACATGGAATAGTAAGTATAGGGGCTGAAACCAACCGATTCGTTAATTCTTTAAAACTCCTCTCACATTCTTCATCCCATACAAACTTCACTTCTTTACGAGTCAACTTTGTCAGTGGTAATGCTATTGCTAAAAATCCCTTAATGAATCTGGGATAGTAACCTGCCAATCCTAGGAAACTCCTAATTTCTGTCACATTCTTAGGACTTTCCCATTCAACAATTTCTTCCACTTTCTTTGGATCAACATAAATCCCATTTCCCGAGACCACGTGCCCTAAAAACACAATTTCATTCAACCAAAACTCACACTTGCTGAATTTAGCAAACAATTTATTCTCTCTCAAAATCTGCAATACAAGTCTCAAATGCTTCTCATGTTCCTCCATGCTACGCGAGTAAACCAACACATCGTCTATGAATACAATCACAAATGAATTAATAAAAGGGTGGAATAACCGATTCATCAAATCCATAAAAACTGCTGGAGCATTGGTTAATCCAAAAGGCATCACCAAAAACTCATAGTGCCCATATCGAGTCCGAAAAGCTGTTTTGGAAATATAGCTATCCTTCACTTTCAGTTGGTGGTAACCCGATCTCAAATCAATCTTTGAAAATACTGTGGCCCCCTGTAATTGGTCAAACAAGTCATCGATACGAGGTAGAGGGTACTTGTTTCTAATGGTCACCTTATTCAGTTGCCGATAATCAATACATAATCGCATTGTCCCATCTTTCTTTTTCACAAATAACACCGGTGCTCCCCATGGTGAAACACTAGACCGAATGAAACCTCTACTTATCAGATCTTATAATTGCACTTTTAATTCTTTCAACTCCGCTGGTGCCATTCTATATGGAGCAAGAGAAATTGGACCAGTACCTGGAACTAATTCAATAGAAAACTCTACTTCCCTATCGGGTGGCAATCCTGGAAATTCTTCTGGGAAGACATCAGAAAATTCTCTAACCACTGGTATATCTTCAACTTTAAGTGTTTCCTTACTAACATCAACAACATAAGCTAAATACCCTGTACAACCTTTACTCAATAACTTTCTACTCTTAATGGCTGAGATAAGACAATTAGGGACAACATTCCTTTCTCCTGTAAACTGAAACTCGGGTTCACCTGGAAGATGAAATGTAACTTCCTTTCGAAAACAATCAATGGAAGCATGATACGATGATAACCAATCCATCCCCAGTATAATATCAAAATCTCGAATGGCCAACGGTATCAAGTCAACATAGAAATCTCTCTCACCCATTCGTAAGACACAATCTTTATAAACGTGCTCAACTAGAATTACACTTTCCATTGGGGTAGAAATATATAATGCACAATTGAGGAATGAACATGGTCTACCCAAATATGAAACAATATCTAATGCCACAAATGAATGCGTAGATCCAGGATCAATGAGTGCATATAAATCTTTGTTCGCAATAGAGAGTTTACTTGTAACCACTTCAGGTGTAGCATGGACATCTTGTAGCGTCATCGCAAACACTCTTCCTCCTGCCGTCGATCTAGTTGCTTGTTCTATACCTCTCCCCCTGGTGGCACTCCCTGGAGAAGATCCTTTATGAGGCCCCACACTACTGACTGAAACTGTTCTCGCTAACATAGGACAATTCTTTCTCAAATGACCCTTCTGGTGGCAGTTAAAACATTCTATATTCAGTAACTTTGGGCAATTTCTCTTTATATGACCTGATGCCCCACAAAAGAAACAAACATTCGGATCTCCTTGTGCTGAAACTCCTGAACCTCTTCCACCACTAGCTTCACCCCTTTGCAGACTACTTCCACCTCTACCCTGTTGGAATTTCTGCCCTCCAAACCTCGAATATTCTGTACGACTACTCTTTTGATAATTTGGATCAAATCTTCTTCTCTTTACACCTCGCTCTCGATTCCCTCTAGCTTCATTCACGTCCCTTTCTACTAGCATGGCTTTGTTCACCAAGGAGGAATAGTTAGAAGTCTCTAAAGCCGAGAATCTAGATTTAATGACTAACTCAAGCCCATCAAGAAATCGACTGCACATATCTTCCTCATTCCGTATAAACCTCGAAGTAAATCGAGATAAAGCTGTAAGTTTAGCTTCTTATTCTCTAACTGTCATACTCCCTTGATTCAACAGGAAATATTCCTTCTCCTTTTGTTTTTGAAACATTGGGGGGAAATACTTATCATACAAAGCTTTGACAAAAGCATCCCATGAGATCAGATTCTCACCTCCTGGAGTAATCAACAAATGTTTTGTGGCATCCCACCTGGACTTAGCTTCTCCTTTCATCATATACGTCGCCAAGGTCACTCGTTGATTTTCAGGCATTCTCATTACCCCCAAAATAAGTTCAATCTCTTTAACCCATACTTTTGCCTCTGCTGGATCAACTGCTCCTTCAAATGAGGGTTTGTTCATCTTAATAAATTTCTCATGTGAAGTACTTCTTTCTTCCCGGTGTATCACCTCCTTAGCTCTAGCCAATGCTTGTGCCTCCAGTTGCCTGGTCTGTTGTTCTTCCATCTGTGCCATAAATCTAGCTTGCTGCTCTGCCATTACAGTCATAGCACGTGCCATTTTTTGCATGTCTGTCAATGGTTCTGGGTCAGGTTCTACATTTCCATGAACAGGTTGCTCAACCTCTGCCTCTGCTGCCATATTTGAAGCCTCATCTTCTATTTCCTCATTCACATTCCCTCCTTCCATTCTTTTATATCTGAAATGGATCAAAGATATAACAACATGCATATATACATATTTTTTCCTACCATAATCGTTAGTATCAAACAAAATATACTTTTAACATTCACTGACAAATCTAGACTCTTCTCACTCCAGAACCTTTAAAATCTAGGCTCTGATACCAAAAGCTGACACACCCCAACCCAGTTACTTATTAAGTTTGAAAGTCAAAGTGACTCAAACCATAATTAATCTAACCAAACCATAATCACGAGTTTTAATTTCAGAGTCATCATTGTAAATTCATATAACTGAAAACCTTTTTACAACATCAGAGTAATCATGCCAATAAAAACTTTCTTGAAGGATAAGTTAACTTAATTACATCATTTACATTTACACAAAATCATAGTTTCTCCCATTCCTGGCTAATCCAACCCGACCTCCTAGATTTGACAGTGACATCGCGTTACCTGAAAAATGTGAACATAGGAACCGTGAGCAAAATAGCCCAGTGAATGCATCACTACTATACTAATGCATGAATTTAAATGCAATAAATCATGTCCATATACTTATGTATTAACTTATCCGGCTCATTCATAATGAATGACCAACTTTTCCGAATCATGATTCACATATCCTGTCTAAATAGACAATTCTCCCCCATTCCTGGTCGAGGAGTAACCCCTTGTCATTAATAGACAAATCTCCCCCATTCCTGGTCGAGGAGTAACCCCTTATTTCGATAAATCAAAATGAACAATTTCATATTCATTTTATTATGATCATACCAACAACACGATACAAATATCCCTTTCTAATGAGTACACTCACCTTGGTTGACAACTACGTATTCAGGTTTCCTTCTGGTGGAGCTGAACTGGGTTGATTAGGCCTTACACCTGTCAATCCAACTAAATCAGTACTGAACCTCAATCATAAATATTATCCAAACATAATTATGTAACTTTCCATGGCTATACATCAACAATATAATTCCAATTAAGTCACATTCCATAAAACATAGGTAAAGGCAAACAATGATGTACATATTGATAAAGTTACGCACATTCAACCGTAGGAAATACCTTATGAGGAATTTATAACCAAAGTCAAGTAAACATGAAATTATACTCCTCAATGTATATACACATGAAACATGTACTCAAAGTACCCTTTGTAAGGACGAAATACAAACATTCATTCAAGGGGTACCCAGTATGGCCTGAAATTATGGTCTTACATACTTACCCATCCTATATTCCTAAATTGTACAAATACAGGGGTGAAAACTCATCAATATGAAAACATATATGAATATAATATCCAGTACAAGCGACGGTGTAATTTTTCAAGCTTCCTAGGGCAAGTTATGACCATTTCTCTACAACACAAGAAATATGCCCTACAAGCTCCTCTATTGTTCCTTCAACTTCCAAGAATTTTCATAATTTTTCTCCAGCATAACTTTCATGATTTTCAATACACTTTCAGTAGACATACTTAATAGCACAGAATTAAAGTTTCATAATATTTGGACTTCATTTGCTATCTCAAAATCTTGAACAAACTCAGGGTATACCAAAATCAAGTATACAAACAACAACTATGTACCAACTTGAAATCATCATTACGGTCTAACCACAAGGAGATAAATTCTAATTTTCAGATATTATATGAATATATGAGTCTACTTTCATTTTCAATTGGAATATCTCAATTCAAGTAATCACACAAAGAGATATGCAGATTTTAATACAAGGGGTTTCAACACAAATCAATTTTAAGGGTTTCTACACTCAACTTAACATAAGCTTGCATCTAACCATACATATATATAAAGGGCTGAAACTTTCGTAAACTTATGGTGATTTTTATCATATAAATCAGTAATATAAGATAAATAACAAGAATTACAATTAGGATTACCTTCAGGGCTTTTTCGTAATTTCCACGGATTTTTCTACACTTTTTCTCCTTACTTTTCTTCCTTAACTTCTACTTTCTCTTTCCCTAAGCTTAAAACCCTTTCATGGCTGGTTTTGGCTGAAGGATAAGGATATTTAAAGGGTATATGGTCGGCCAACGCTGCCTCCCAAGCCAACCAATCAAATTAAACCATTTGGTTTAATAAAAGACAATTTACCACTTAAGGGAATTGACATATTTACCCCTTCTCGTAATTTCGACCTAACTTCTTCCTCGAGCATCCGTTTGATGCACCGTTTGTTGTGTTATGACCCTAACTCACATGTCTACAGCTATGTAGTTTTCACCTCAAGTCAATTATAATGTTACAATGGTCAAAACTAGGCTTAAACAAGAACATTTCTATCGAAAATAACCAAATCTTGTGTTCGTACATAACTCGACATTTCATGATTTATGAAAGTAGGATTAGACTAAACATAAGCACTTAATATTAGATATACTAATAATACATTATTCATATCACATAATATAAACATGATTTAAATATAATTTATCAAAATTATATTCGGATTGTCACATATACATCCTTCATTGTAACCAACAGACTAAACTACGCGAGCGCCCCTTTTGAAAAGATACTTCAATATTATTATCTCATATACTATGCCTTGTTTGACTGCGTCTTCTATCTTAAAATCCTCCCCGACCTTGTTAAGTTTCTCCTTTAGGGAATTATTCCCATTTTGTAATAGCTCGGCGATATTGCTGACCTCCCTAACTTCTGTTTGTAGACCAATGACCAGACAAGCATGTTCGTCAAAAGCACTCATCATATTTTGAATAGATTTTCAAACAAAAACATATTCTCTACAAGCATGATTACTACCATCCCGACTAAGAACTAAATCCAAATATTTAGCTTTCAGGAATGCCGGCACCACTGGCAACCTATTCTTAAGAAATAAAGATTAAGAAGGGGCATTTAATCATAGGGGAACATTTTAAAAGCATTCAAAAAGAAATAAATGATCGGGGAATAATGATTAAACAAGAATAAAGTTTTCATTAATCTAAAAATGGGGGCATTCCCTTACAACAATCAAAAGACAGAAAGGAAAAAGGAAAAATGAGACCTACTCTGAACATAACTATCTTGGCCCTCCTTTTCCTTTCCATGGTCTTGGGTATTTAGTACTTTTACTTGGTCATTGTCCACCATCCCTTTGTCTATTCCATCCTTCACTTGGCCACTACCTGAGGCCTCACCCTGGTCCTCCTCCGTTGGTGGAAAACCTGGACTATGCTCTCAAAAGCTTCAAACTTAAGGGGACCTTGATCTTGGCTAAGTCTATCTCTTAGCCCTTCTTAAAATTTAACTTACGAATGAAATCCGACTATTTTTTGGACTCACCAAAGGCATCCACGTACCCATGGTTGTAGGAATTTTCTTTGGACCTTGCCAAGAGTCGAGCATTGTCCTCGTCGGCATTCTTCAGTAGATCAGGCTCTGACTTCAACTTGAACATCTCTAAGTTGGTGGATTTCTTCTCTGTAGTATATACCTTATGGAAAGCATCGGAAGATTCTTAGGACTTTGCCAAGATGTTCTCCAAATCATCATTTTCCTTGACCTGGGAATCCCTCATGTCGAGCCTGATGGAAAAATCTACCACAAATGTAAAAAATAGTACGAGCATAAGTCAATACAACCATTAGAACTCTAAGGGAATAATTTGATTAAAAGTTATGAACCTTACCTCAGATAACACCAACATGGCATCAGAAGAAAGTTGGTCAGAGGTTAACCTTTTGATATGCTCTTTATCTAATTCCTGAACGACCCCCCTCAACAACCTAGGGACCGAAGAGTGATTCTTGGCTACCGACATGATTTTGTGGTTCCTCCCCATGTTAGCGGCATGATAGAGTTCCTTTTTGTATGTCCTTGTGTAAAGCTCCTCTAATAAAAAATCTCAATTACCTACAAAAATATATAACAAACTAGAATATAATGGTAAGTGAGGTATCAATCCAAATCTAAGGGTGAAACATACAAGAGAGGAAAGATGTAATTCATATTTTTCTTCAATTTCGTTTTTTATTTTTTTTTCTATTTTTTATGATTTTTTATAATATTAAAACAATTTGAAGATGAGGTGAAATAAGACTATACTAAATGAAAGATCTAATTACTAACTAGAAAGTAAGAAAAGAAACTAAGTAAATCTAACTAAATACAAATCTAAAATATGAGATGAATGAGGAAATAAAAGTGAGGACTAACAAGGGATAGGATGACACCATATATTTTAGTTAATCAAAATTAATTGTCCCAAGTTAGTATCAAAATCACAAATCAACTCTCGTTGCAAATGTAATTTTGATAACAACATTTAAAAAAATTAAATTTAACACTCCTACAACTCTTGAAATGTAGATCCAAACATCATCTAACAAATCACCTGTTATAATCGATTTATCAAATTAGTTTAACTCATAAAAGTAAGCTTAGAGTTTAAATTAAAGGAATAATACCACACTTGAGAAATCCCCATCTCTAGTTCGAATCTAAAATGGGTATTATAACTAGAATTTCGATTTTCTCTCGAAAATCATTTACCATCTCTCGATGCATAAATTAAAATGTAAGAGTGCAAGGTTAATCATCGAAGGGAAATTTAATTTAAATTAATTAATTAAATTAGGATTAACATCAAATAATGGGTCACCCCACCACTTGAAAAGGGATTTAGCCTAACATGATAAACAAACATTCAACAGACATTTAATAAAAAAGAGTAGAGAGAAGAACAATCAAACCAATTTCTTGAATTCAATTTACTTCAATCCTTGAATGACAAGCCTACAACCCTCCAAGTGAGTGATCAACAAAAATATAAATGAAAATTTCACTCAACTTGAATCTCACAAATTTAATTTCACACGAATCTTGAAAATAAAAAAAAATTAAAATTAAAATTAAAATAAAAACTACTCTATAAAAATAAAAAGTGTTTCTCTCAAATTTTCTCTCTAAAACCCTAGATGATGTCCCAAATGAGCTTTAGGTATTCATTTATAGTGTGAAACATGGAGCTAGGGGTAATTGGGTAAGGAAATGTTAGGGGTGTGAATGTGGTTGATGTGAGGTGTGGTGAATGTTGATGGTTAAAAAGGGTATATTGGGAGATAAGGGAATATAAGGTAGCTGGGGGTATTTTTGGCAATAAAGGTTAAAGGGGTTTATTAACATGTGAGCATTTTAGTTGGTTTTTACTTTGACAGGTGATAAAAAAACGAATTGGGTTTTTGGACAATGGGTTAATGGGATATGGGTGACCGGGTTCCTGGGTCTCAGGCAACGGGTTGACTCGGGTTTTATTTTATGGTGGTCTCGAGTTAAAGGGGAGGTGTCTCTCATTGGGTTGAACCGGCCGGAGGTAGGGGGTGGTCAGTCGGAGTTGAGAAGTTCGGTTTGGTCTTCGGAGTGGGAGAGATGGGTTCCGACAGGGGCTAGGGTCTCCAAATTAGGGATTCGCGACGGGTCAGAGGTTTAGGGAGCCAGGTTTTTTATATGGGTTTGTTGGGTTTATGGGAGTAGCTGCCATGGGTTGAAATGGTTTAGGACTCGGGTTAATGGATCGGGGATAGGAGCTCGCGTAAGACGGTCGTGTGTTTTACTTCTTTTGCAAGTGGATCACCCGGATTTTAGCCGGGAAGGTTGAGGTCGAATACGGGTTTGATGGGGGTTTAAAATGGGTAATGGTGGTGGATGATAATGGAGGAGAGAGAAGGTGTGGTGGAAGAGGGTTTGATTTGGGTTATGGACAGGGCCGGCCCAAGGGGTAGGCCAATGAGGCAACCGCCTTGGGCCTCCAAATCTGATATAAAAATATAGCGCCAAAAATTGTATAGGTGTGTATTATACAAGTTTCTAAAAATAGGCCCAAGCCCAAAATATAAACTTAAAATCCACCCACCAACAACTAACCCTTCATCTCCACTTGCTCATTCATTACACTCATTTAAGAATTGAAAAAAACGACTCTCACCCCACCCAAGACCAACTTTCCAAATTCCATCCAACTTCCAACTATTTAAACTCTCTTTCATTATCTCTAAAAAAATCAACCATCTTTTAAATGCTTACAATACTCAAGTTTCAGCTCAAAAAAATCGAGAGGTTTGTATTAATTTATTGAACACTTGTAGAATGATGTTAATTTTTTTGTTAAGTTATTCTTGTTCGTATTATTTTTAAATCCAGAAATATAAACGTCGTTTTTTTACTAATATGTTAAACTCTTTTATTAATTTTTTTAAAGGTTGTCATTTTACTAATCTAAGATTTAAAGTGTATATAAAGCTATCTCTTCTTATTGTCATTTTTTGCCTCTTCTTGTTGTCATTTTGTTAAGTTTTTGATGCCATTTTTTTTATTAATCTGTCATTTTTTAATTATAATTATTGTTGTTAATTTTTGGATTTAAATGCTGTTTTTTATATTTTTGAATTTAAATGTTGTTCTCGTTCTCGTTCTCGTTGTCTTTTTTTTTTTATATTTTAAACACTTAGATTAGTACAAACAACATTTATATTTAAAGATTTAAATAATGTTGTTTAAAAGTGGATAGAAAGTTATATGTTCTTGTTATCATTTTTTTGTTAATATGTCATTTTTTTAATTATAGTTTTTAGTGTTAATTTTTTTTGTTAAGGTTTGTTATTAATCATGTTGCTCCTTTTAATCTGCTATTAATTTTTTTATTCTATCAGTAAAACAGGTTTCATTGTTCCTTTATTTTTTTGTGGTCGAAAATTTTTAGATTGATTGTTGGGTTGTTGTGTATTCTATTTTATTCTTTTCTTGTTAGCTTGTAAAAATACATATTATACTTTTCGGAAAAAAAATTATAT
The DNA here is from genome assembly GCA_949130495.1 of Sambucus nigra. Lineage (NCBI taxonomy): Eukaryota > Viridiplantae > Streptophyta > Magnoliopsida > Dipsacales > Adoxaceae > Sambucus > Sambucus nigra. The sequence continues at coordinate 65,418,326 of OX422220.1, forward strand.
AAAGAGCCCCATTTTACAAGTTCGCCTTGAGCCCCCAAATCATTCGGGCCGACCCTGGTTATGGAGGTTTAGGAGGGAGAAGATGTGTGTGGGTTTGTTGGAGAAGATGAAGTAGGGGATGATTTAGTGTGCGCGGGTGTATGGTATTGTTGTGTGGGTGAGGGGTTTACTTTAGGTGTAGGTGAGTCCGTAGGTTAGTATGTGTGTGTGTATGTGTGTTTGAACCTTAAAAAAAGAAGTAAAAATTAAAATTATCTACACTAAAAAAATACAAACTAAATAATAAAAAAATAAAATCCTAACTAAAAAAAGTCAAACTAAAAAGAAAATAAAAATACGAATAATAAAACCTATTAAACTAAAAAGACTCTAAAGAAAAGAAAAATAATAGTCTAATAAAACTAAAAGTTAAAGTCCTAAAAAAAACACCAAACTAATAAAACTAGAAAAATAAATTCCTAAAAACTACTCCTAGTAAAATAAAATAACATAAAAACTGAAAATTAAAATAAAACAACACTAAATAAAAAGAAATTTAAAAAAAATTGCAAACAACTCCGAAAAATCCTAAAAATAAAAAATGACTCAAATAAAAATTCTAAAAAATAATAAAAATACAAACTCAACACTTACAGCGGTCGGGGAAGGATTAGGCCAGATCTGGGCTAGGTTAGGATTAGGTAAGGTATGGGACTGGGGAATTAGCTTCATTCTTTGTTGCAATTTCCTTGATTTAAGCATTTAAACTTTGTAACATGCATTTGACCAACACATTAAACAATTAAGCATATAAGACCCAGTTTACCGAGAATTAGAAATAAAATACATCTATTCAGGGTATAAAATGTACACTTTTTGGTGCTTATCACACCACCCCAAAACAGAACATTGCTAGTCCTTGAACAAAAAGATAGAGAGAAAGAGAAAGATAAGTAACCAAAAGTGTACCACTTTCGCGGGTACTTACGATTGCACTTAGCATGTGCAACAAGCCTTTAAACCTATAGGTTGCCCTATAGGACGAGTTTTATCTCGTGGGGGTTTGCAGAGAATATACCCATAAAATTATTTATTTGCAAACCGCAGTCAATCTCTTATTAGACATAGAATAATCGCACAATCCATCACAAGATAAATATTTTGAGAAATGCAAGCTAAGGTGTAGAAAAAGTTTTATCTAAGTTAAGACTCAAGGCACATCCTTACTAGAACTCAACGTGTGTAGTGTGAATCAGTTAAAGGGGGACGAGTATCACAAGAGTAATTCCTAGACTGCATTTTCGGAATCAACGCTTCAACTTCGAAATCTCACTGGATATAGCTCTCTCAAAAGAACTCTCGAGATTTGGGTTAGTGTATCGCTCTTGTGTGTGAGGAGGTGAGTAAATGTAAGAAAGTTCAAATGTCTCACACACATATAAGAAATAATGTACATTTAGAAAGAAAAATGACCTCATGAAAGAATGTTAATCATTATAGTGAGAACGTCGAGTTATTCACCATGTTGACTTTCATTTTCCCGAACACCTAAGGAAAACATGGATGCTTATGGGTGAAGGGGAAATGAAATTAGAATGATATGATATGAGGTAGGTTGGAGATGTATAGAGGACAAATGGATGAATATGCGATGATGGTGTTCTATGCATGAAGAAAAAATGTATTTATTGATGATGCTAAGATTTAGCACCACCAGGTAAGTGATAGTGAGCTCAAACAGTAGTAGTTATGGCAGCCATAGAGATGCAAGTATATAAGTATGTAAGTGTATAGAAGGGGATGAGTATAAGAGGAAATAAGACGATGATGTATAGTGGTTCAGCCAAATTGGCCTACCTCCACTGTGAGTGTGTGATCCACTAAGTATGGGCACTAATGGCCATGGATACAATGCACATAACCCTCTCTCTCTCTCTTACTGTGTGTGTACCAGCAGAGTTTTAGCTAGGGCTACTGTTCATGGATCGATGCCCTGTAGGGTTGTAGGTGACAAGTATATATAGGTCTTGGGGGGTGTAGTGTACCCCCTAAGTAAGCATGGTGCATGTGAATGATGATCTAACCAATCCCCTGTTGACACCTGTAGATGCCAAATGATGACATAATATTCCCTCACGTGAGGGGGTGATTCGGTTGTAACGGTCTTCCACGTGTCATCTGAGCCTGACGCGCACTGTTCCACGCGTGTCCCAAACCACGCGCTGTCATGATGTCACCCTCGGCCTATGAGACGAGGCCGAGGGCAAAGTTTCTTCCGGTAGTGAGCCTGGCTTGATTCTGGCCTCGTACCGTCGTACCCTCGTAGGGTCGTCCGGATCCTGGGGAAGGGTCGTCCCCTCGTAAGGTCGTCTGGAGCCCGGTGGAGGGTCGGCCCCTCGTAGGGTCGTCTGGAGCCCGGTGGAGGGTCGGCCCCTCGTAGGGTCGTCTGGAGCCTGGTGGAGGGTCGGCCCCTCGTAGGGTCGTCTGGGCCTGGTGGAGGCCAGCTGGGGTTTGGTGAAGGGTCGGCCCCTCTTAGGGTCGTCCGTAGTGGAGGTAATCCTCATCTAAGCCGAGGATATAAACGGGTATATCAATCACCCCCCAGCCCTTAGCCATAGGTGTCATTGAGATGGCTGAGGGATATTTGCTGCATTCGAGACACGTGTGGTCAGTTAGGTGAGTGACACATGTGCAGATACTCATTGATGTTCCAGTTTCCAAGGCAGGGCGGCTGCGCAGTACGCTTGGGGTCTTGTGCCCTAATTATATCTTTCTTTGGTAAAACGGGTCCACTCATTACCAAAGTATTTAAGAGATTTTCAAAATCTCTCTCCTCATCTTCTTCTTCTTCGCGCCCAAGGTTATTCTCTCTCTAGAACCAGTTCCCATTGCCATTTCAGCCTCCGATTTCCCAGGTTTCAGCAGCGTTCTTGCCCTCTTCTCATCAGGTAACCTCTTTCACCACGCGTTTTCTTTTGCCTTCATTTCTGTTTATTTTTTAGGGTCGTAGGACGACAATTTCTTTAGAGTTCCCCCATAGCTTTTTCCGGTGTCTTCTCCGGTCACTGGTTCTTCGAACGTTCTTGACGAAAACCCTTGAGTTCTTTATTTAATCCAAAGGTCAACCCTGGTCAATCTCCCAAGTGTTTGTGATTGAATTAGCCAAGTCTAGTATAATTTCTTTAAGTGTAGGGTCTTCCCCTTAATGCTTAGGAGGCTTTACAACCTGGTGTCTGAATTCCCGTCCTTGAGAGAGAAACTATTTGCCGAGATCAGACGAATAGAAGAAGAGGAGGAGAGGAGACGAGGGGCCGACCCTAATTGGGTACGACCCATTTTTCCCATTCCTCTTGCCACCATTAGACAATCTGAACCCTCTGAGTCTTGTGGGTCGTCGTCTCGTCCGGCCGAGACACCCAATCTAAGTGAGATGGACGAGAGAAACTCCTCTCCAACTGGTGCTGGAACTTCTGGTAGGAGGGACTCTCCTGACCTTAGCCCTCCCCGAGAGGCCGAGGGTACGATCCCCTCTGAGGCTGTCCCTGTGACAACCCTATCCCCCAACGCCTTCCAAGTAGCATTTCCTCAGGGTCTTCCTGCAGGTGATGAGGGGGATGAGGACGATGATACAGATGATGAGGTTGATACCTCCCATGCCTCGTCTTTTATCTCCTCTGTCAGGGATAGAGATCTTTTGATATGGAGGCATATTTACGGAGTGCCACCTGGGGTGACTATGAGGGTTCCCTCCGAGGATGAGAGGGTCTTTGAGGGTGAAGAGGGAGAAGTTGCAGTCTACGAGCAAATGTTCAAAGTAGGTGTCAGACTTCCCTTTCACCCTGCCGTTATAGATATTCTGTCGGCTCTGGGCGTCTCCCCCTCGCAACTTCCACCCAATTCTTGGAGGACGATTCTGGGGTACATCTCTCTGTGGAAAAACGCTTTCACTGACGAGCCCTCGTCCGACGTGTTCTTGGCCTGCTACAATATCACCTCTTCATCTAAACAGCCCGGATACTATCATCTGGGAGCGAGAAGATTTGAGAAGAAGCTGCTCCACGTGGCTCAAACTTCCAATCATGATTGGAAAAAAAGGTTCTTCTTCATATCTGGGGCATGGGAGAGCTCCACCGAGGCGTCCCCTTCTGCCGATGCTCCGAGGGTTCCTAACAGATGGTCTAACCCCTCCATGAAAGCTAGGTCAGACCCCGGACTTAGCTTGGAGGAGAGGGATATTGTTGAGTATCTGAGGGGACGGGGGAGAGAGGGTGAGATCCCAAAGTTCGAAGATTTGATGACCCCTCGCTTCCTTAAAGAAGCTGGTCTGAGGGTCGGCCCTCTGACAGAATTATGTGAGTTATACTGGACATTTTCCCATCTTTACTTATTTTTGAAGTGTTCTCTCTTTATCTCTAAACTTTTCTGATTCATCGTATCCTTTTCAGGTCGTCCTGCAGGCGTGTCAGATTATCTCTGGGATATGACTGCCCCAAGCCTTCTTGCTGGTCTGTCAAAGAAGAAGGGGAAGGAGCCTCAGCAAGCTCCTAAGAAGACAAGGGCCTCAGGGCCGACAGTTGTTGAGCCGACAGCTGTTAGCCACAAAAGGAAGGAGCCTGAGGCTCCTGTCGAGCCTCGTCCTGACCCTAAGACGAGGGCCAGGGCTGAGGCCTCTGAAGGAGCAACCTCTTCACCAAGCATGGGGGCCTTCTGGTCTCAAAATCTGTCCCATCTGAGGGCCGACCCCTCATCTCTTATCGCCAACCTGAGGGCAGCAAAGGCCTCTATGTTCTCTGCACCGTCGGCCTCCGACTTCGAATTCTTGGCGCAGATGCCTCCAGCCAAAGTGTATGACTACGGTCTGCACTCTCTTGCTCAGGTATTGGTCCTGACTTTTAATTTCATTCTTTCAGTGTTTCCTCGGCTCCCCTTGACGCATCTTCATTTTTCTTGCAGTCTGTCTGTGCCTTCACCTCTGCCACCAGGTGGATGGCCGAGAATCAACAGAAATTCCATGAAGCTGAGAGGGCCATCCAACAAGAGGCTGACCTTCGGACAGAGCTGGGCACTGCGAGGGCCGAGCTGGAGAGCACAAGGGCTGAGCATGCTAGGGTCCTTGATGAGCTGACGAGGCAGCATGATGCCGATATGCAGGCCAAGGACTTGTTGATCAAAGACAAGGACTTGTTGATCAAGGACAAGGATGAGGCTCTGATCAACCTGGAGGCCCGTCATAAGACTGATCTGGAGGCAGCCATCAAGAAAGCTGAGGCTGACGCTGTGGAGGCATACAAGATTTCAGACGAATTTCAGGGCTTCGGCCTTGAATACCTTGAGAGGGGGATCAGGACGGCCTGCCGATGGGTCGTCCTCAAATTTGGCGATGTCGTCTCCTCTGTTCGCCCATCACTGGAGGGTGTTCAACTGGACGACCCCCTGATTGCCGAGGCCCTTAACCAAGTGGAGGCCGAAGTCCAGCTCGAAGGGGTCGGTACATCTGAAGATCATCCGGTGCTGGTTCCTGGGGAGACCATTCCCATTGATGTTGAGGCTCTGCCCTCTGATGTCGTCCCCTAGGGTGGCTGCCTGTGGCCCATACCCTTATTTTTGTAATTTTGTTCAAAGGCTTTGTAAAAACACTTGACACTTATATTTGCTTAATACCAGTCTCTTCCATAATTGCTGTCTTCCTTATTTCATTTTATTATGGCTTGCTCACTGTTGATGCTACAAACCCTTCCCTCGTCATTTTTGAGGACCACTGTGGGGTCGTCCCCCCATGTGGCCTCATTATAGCCGAGGGTTCAAGTAACCAAATTAATGGATTTTAATGTAGTCTTCCCTCGTCTTTTTTGAGGAGGGTGGAGGGGTCGTCCCCTCCATTGGTCCCCATTATAGACGAGGGTTCAACTAACCAAATTAATGGATTTTAATATAGTCTTCCCTCGTCTTTTTTGAGGAGAGTGGAGGGGTCGTCCCCTCCACTGGTCCCCATTACAGCCGAGGGTTCAACTAACCAAATTAATGGATTTTAATTTAGTCTTCCCTCGTCTTTTTTGGGGAGAGTGGAGGGTTCGTCCCCTCCACTAGTCCCCATTATAGCCGAGGGTTCAACTAACCAAATTAATGGATTTTAATTTAGTCTTCCCTCGTCTTTTTTGAGGAGAGTGGAGGGGTCGTCCCCTCCACTAGTTCCCATTAGAGCCGAGGGTTCAACTAACCAAATTAATGGATTTTAATTTAGTCTTCCCTCGTCTTTTTTGAGGAGAGTGGAGGGGTCGTCCCCTCCACTGGTCCCCATTACAGCTGAGGGTTCAACTAACCAAATTAATGGATTTTAATTTAGTCTTTCCTCGTCTTTTTTGAGGAGAGTGGAGGGGTCGTCCCCTCCACTAGTCCCCATTATAGCCGAGGGATCAACTTTCCAAATTAATGGATTTTAATATAGTCTTCCCTCGTCTTTTTTGAGGAGAGTGGAGGGGTCGTCCCCTCCACTGGTCCCCATTACAGCCGAGGGTTCAACTAACCAAATTAATGGATTTTAATTTAGTCTTCCCTCGTCTTTTTTGAGGAGAGTGGAGGGGTCGTCCCCTCCACTGGTCCCCATTACAGCCGAGGGTTCAACTAACCAAATTAATGGATTTTAATTTAGTCTTCCCTCGTCTTTTTTGGGGAGAGTGGAGGGGTCGTCCCCTCCACTAGTCCCCATTATAGCCGAGGGTTCAACTAACCAAATTAATGGATTTTAATATAGTCTTCCCTCGTCTTTTTTGAGGAGAGTGGAGGGGTCGTCCCCTCCACTGGTCCCCATTACAGCTGAGGGTTCAACTAACCAAATTAATGGATTTTAATTTAGTCTTTCCTCGTCTTTTTTGAGGAGAGTGGAGGGGTCGTCCCCTCCACTAGTCCCCATTATAGCCGAGGGATCAACTTTCCAAATTAATGGATTTTAATATAGTCTTCCCTCGTCTTTTTTGAGGAGAGTGGAGGGGTCGTCCCCTCCACTGGTCCCCATTACAGCCGAGGGTTCAACTTCCCATGCATGCTAGGACTGACAATAGGATGAAGGAAACACTGATATTTCTCATTAATTTTCCAAGTGTTCTGTTGGAGCAACCCTAATTACAATTATGGCCTTTCAAGACCTTACAACACTACTGATAGTATTTCTTCAAATGATCTGCATTCCAGGGGTTTGAAAAAGGTTCCCCCTCTAAGTTTTCTAGCCTGTAGGTCCCTGGGACAACTTCATCGATGACCCTATATGGGCCATGCCAATTAGGATGGAGCTTGTTGGGTTTCTGCCAAGTCTTTTTAAGAACCAAGTCTCCCACTGCGATAGGCCTCTGTTTCACCCTTTGGTTGTAAAACTTTGCGGTCCTCTGCTGGTAGGAAGCTTGCCTTATCTCAGCATCCTCCCTTCTTTCCTCAATCAGGTCTAGGTCAAGTCTTCTCTCTTCTATATTCCCATGGGGATCATACATTTGGACCCTATGAGTAGGAAACTCCACTTCGGTGGGGATGACTGCTTCTGATCCATAAGCTAACATGAATGGGGTCTCCCCGGTAGGGGTCCTTACTGTCGTCCTGTAGGCCCACAACACTGCATATAACTCCTCGACCCATCTTCCTTTTGCCTCCTCAAGCCTCTTCTTAATCCCATCTAGGATTGTCCTGTTCGTAACTTCGGTTTGCCCATTGGCCTGAGGTCGGCCTGGGGTGGAGAAAAATTGTTTGATACTTACCCTCTCACAGTACTTCTGTAAAGAGGCATTCTTGAACTGGGTCCCGTTATCCGAGATGAGGGTGTTGGGTAGACCATATCTGCATATCACATTCTTCCAGATGAACTGGAAGGTCTTCTGCTCCGTGATCGTGACCATCGGCTCGGCCTCTACCCACTTTGAAAAGTAGTCAATTGCTACGATGAGGAACCGATAGTTATTGACTGCCCTCGGTAAGGGTCCTACCAGGTCAATCCCCCATACTGCGAACGGCCATGGGGATGTAACAGAGGTAAGAGGCTGATGAGGTTGGTGTGGGATGGTAGCAAACCTTTGGCATTTGTCACACTTTTTAACATATGCGGTAGCATCTTTCCCCAAAGTCGGCCACCAGTAGCCTTGGGTGATCACCCTCTTCGCTAAGGATCTACCCCCAATGTGGCTTGAACACGACCCTTCATGCACGTCTTGCAAAATGGAAGGGACCTCTGAGGGATGCACACATCTAAGTAAGGGGAGCAGAAACCCATTTTTATACAGCGTGTCTCCGATGACAGCGAACTTTGCAGCCCTGTACCTCAGCTTCTTCCTCTCTTGGCTCGCTTCTGGCATCTCTCCCCCTCTAATGTATCTGATCAGGGGGTCCATCCATGAAGGTTCTTGAGAAACATTCATGCAAACACCAAGTGTTCCCTCGTAGTCTTCTATAGTTGGTCGAAGCAAGATTTCTACCAGGACTGTCCTCCTTATGTCTGTCCTAGTAGCTGAGGCCAACCTTGCAAGGGCGTCAGCACGGCCATTGTCGAGCCTAGGTATCCTCTTGAATTTCACTTCTTTGAAGTTTTTCAGCAATGACCTCACCTTATCAAGATACCTAGCCATCCTCTCGTCTTTGGCCTCATAGGCTCCTAGTATCTGATTCACCACCAGCCTTGAATCACTGTGAACCAAAATTTGGCTGACACTAAGGGATTTGGCCAAGGAGAGGCCAGCTATCAAGGCCTCATACTCAGCCTCATTGTTGGAGGCTTTGAAATTGAACCTCAGGGCGTACTCGACGTCTGTGCCATCGGGTGCTGATAGTATCAGTCCAGCACCACTTCCGCTATCACAGGAGGACCCGTCAACGAAGAGGCTCCACGGAGTCTTTCCTTCAGAAAAATTTCCCTCAGAGAGGGACCCCTGTCTAAAGATGTATCTTCCCTCTTCGTTTTCAGTCACTTTCCTTCTAGCGGTGCTCGTCTCAGCCATTTCTGCGGGTGTGTCTGCGGGTCTGTCTTCTGTATCTGCCTTCCCGAGGGTCTCACCCTCGGCCTCATCTTCTTCCCATGTGAACTCAGCCACGAAGTCTGCCAAGGCTTGCCCCTTAATGGCTGTCTTAGGCCGATACACAATGTCAAATTCCCCCAACTCTATAGCCCAGGTCATTAGCCTTCCTGATTTTTCAGGCTTGTGTAGGACCTGCCTAAGAGGAGAGTCAGTAAGGATGACCATAGTATGGGACTGGAAGTACGGTTTCATCTTCCTTGAGGCATGGATCAAGGCATAGGCCAACTTCTCCATCCTCGGGTATCTCTGCTCTGCCCCCTGGAGTGCCTTGCTGTTGAAATATACGGGCTTCTGTATCCCATCTTCGTCTCTTACGATTGCTGCACTGATAGCGGACTCTGAGACAGCAAGGTACACGTAAAGTCGTTCACCCTGCACGGGTCGTGACAGCAGCAAGGGAGACCCTAAGTATGATTTTAGCTCCTTGAAAGCCTCATCACACTCTTCGCTCCATTCGAAGGCTTTCCTGAGGATCTTGAAGAATGGTAGACACCTGTCTGTTGCCCTTGACACAAATCTGTTCAAGGCAGCCACTCTCCCTGTGAGCCTCTGAACGTCTTTAATGGACTTGGGGGTCTTCATCTCAATAAGGGCCTTTATCTTTTCGGGATTGGCCTCGATGCCTCTTTGATTGACAATGAACCCCAAGAACTTCCCCGCTCCGACCCCGAAGACACACTTGGCCGGATTGAGCTTCATTTTGTATTTGTCCATTGTATTAAAGGTCCTTTCCAGGTCTGCCACATGGTCCTCTGCTTTCAAACTCTTGGTCAGCATGTCATCCACGTAGACCTCCATAGACTTCCCAATTTGGTCTTCGAACATTTTATTTACGAGGCGCTGGTACGTTGCCCCCGCATTTTTTAGACCAAAGGGCATGACCCTATAGCAGTATGTCCCCTTGTCAGTGATGAAGGCAGTCCTCTCTGAGTCCTCAGGGTTCATGAAAATCTGGTTATACCCTGAGTAGGCATCCATGAAACTCATGAGCTCATGGCCTGCGGTAGCGTCTACCATCTGGTCGATGCGGGGGAGAGGGAAGCTGTCTTTGGGACAATGCTTGTTGAGGTCTGTGAAGTCCACGCACATTCTCCACTTGCCGTTGGCCTTTGGGACGATGACTGCATTGGACAGCCACTCAGGGTAGATGACCTCTCTGATAAATTCAGCGTCTTCTAATTTTTTAACCTCATCCCTGATGACCTCATACTTTTCTCTAGAGTAAATCCTCCTCTTCTGCTTTACCGGCTTCACTCCCTCTACCACATTGAGTTTGTGGCACATGATTTCAGGGTCGATCCCTGGCATATCTACATGACTCCACGCGAAGACGCTTCGCCTTCTCCTCAACAGTTTGATGAGGTCTTCCTTGATACTGGGATTCAGAGATTTACCAACTTGGACGGTTTTTCCCGGGTCATCCTCATCGAGGATGATGGGTTCTACCTCCTCAGCGGCCTCTCCTTTTTTGAGCTTCGTCTCATCCCTGGGGTCTAGGGTATCAATGTTGTAAGTGGCTGTAGCCCTCTTGTGTGCCTCCCTTTCTTCAGCGGAGTTGTAGTAGCACTCTCTCGCTGTCGTCTGGTCTCCCTGAACTTCCCCCACCCCATAAGGAGTAGGGAACTTAACCATCTGGTGGACCGTGGACGGCACAGCTTCAAACCCCTTGAGGGCCACACGTCCCAGTATGATGTTGTATGCCGAAAACACATGCTCATCCAGCACAAAGAAACTGACCCTCTTGGTGAGCCATCTCGGCCACTCGTCCCCCATCCTGACATCAGCCTCATATATTCCTAGAGGGTGAACCTTCTCCCCACTGAACCCAATCAATGGATGATGGTATGGGACAAGTCTGGCACGACTGAGGCCCAAGGCCTTGAAGCATGGCCAAAACATCACATCTGCGGATGAGCCCCCATCCACCAGGATCCTCGGCACTTCGCACCCGTGCACCCTGGTGGTGATGACGAGAGGGTCATCATGCGGGGCCAATAGGCCCTTGAAGTCCATTCTTGAAAATCCCACAATCAAAGTGTCCATATCAACCTTCTTCCTTTTTTCTGACTTGACCTCTACAGAGGTTGAGTGCACCGTCTTCATCACTGCCTTAGCCTCAGCGACATGGGCCTTCCTGTCGGCGACCTCAGACCCTCCTCCTGCTAAACCCCCGGAGATCATTCCCACCCCGAGCGAGATCGTATTGAGCCTCTTGACAGGGCCGTGGTCGTCTCTCGGCGGGAGGTCGGGGTCGTCCTCATCATCAGAGGGGTCGTCCCCTCTTTTTTGAGGACCTTCTCTGCAGGCATCGACTCGCTTCTTTCTGGGGTCGTCCCCTCGGCCCCTCTTGAATTCGGCTTTATCGACGTACTTTCTGAGCTTCCCTTCCTTCAGCATCTTCTCAATCTCATCTTTCAGAGCAAAGCATTTGTCTGTTACGTGGCCGTGGTCTTGGTGAAATTCACACCACAGGTTCCTATTTCTCTTGCCGGGGGCTGCCCTCAGCTTCTCAGGCCACTTCAGCGTCCGGTCACTCTTTATCTCATTGAGGATCTGTTCACAGCTGACCGTCAGAGGGGTGTACCCCGCGAACTTATCATCCATGGTTCTCTTCTTCCCCTCTTTGTTCTTCTTAGGGTACTTTCCCCCGCTTGCACCTCCTTTTTCGTCTTCCTGTTTTGCGGCCATCGCCTCTTCGGCGTTCATCACCTTCCCTGCTGTTGACAACAGCTCAGCCATCGTCCTCGGAGGGTCTTCGGCAAGCTTCCATAATAGCTTCCCCTTCTGGAGCCCTCCAATCAGGGCTGTCATAGCTATGCTCTCCTCATAGTCTTCCACCTCCAGCTTCTCTTTATTGAATCTGGCTATGTAGTCTCTCAGAGTCTCGCTCTTTCCCTGCTTAACATAGAGCAGGTGTGTGGTCTTCTTCTGTGGCCTCACCCCAAAGCAGAAATTATGGATGAACAGGTCTGCCAACTGCTTAAAGTTTCCAATAGAATTTTTTGGAAGAGACGTGTACCAAACATGCGCAGCCCCTGTCAAGGTACCAGAGAAGGCACGACACCTCATCTCATCTGAGATAGAGTATATGTCTGCCGCCGACTGATACATTTCCACGTGGTGGACAGGGTTGGTGCTCCCATCGTATCTTGGGGTGACCACGGGAGGCTTGAACTTCGATGGCGTGGGGAAGTTGACTATCTTTGCCACAAAGGGTGAGCCCATGGTGTATCCCCTCTGAAGAGGGTCCCGGCTCTTCAGTATGTCGCCAATCTTATCCTCTAACCTCCGGATTGAGTCATTCCAAGGCCTCACAGGGTCGGCCTGGCCGATGTTATCCCCTGCTGCCTCTCGGAGGTGGATGGAGGGCTCCGCCATGGCAGGCCTGTGTCGGCTATTTACTTCCCTTTGGCCGTCATCCCGTCTTTGGGGTCGGCCTTCTGCTTCTTTCCTAGATCTCGCTGCGCTTCTTGACTTGGACAACTTGCCTCGCAGGTCATTCACTGGGCCCAGCCTCTCGAAGGCCGACCCCCTGCTCAGGCGGTCAAAAGCAGAGCCTCTTGGGCGATCATCAGGGTTTGGTCTCCCGCACTTTCCTCTACTGTCCTGGAGGGGTCGTACTGTATTGTTGGAGACCTCATATGGCTCCCAGCATTCTACTGGAGCCTCTTCTTCCTCCAGATCATCATACCTGTCCTCAGGGCAAGGGTTTCCTTGCCTCCCCAGGCGTAAACGCCGGGGGTCAGCAACATCCCTACGCCGCTGAGGGGGTGGCAGGTCTTTATGTGGTGCCTGGGGTGGTCCCCTGGCCTCATGATGTCCTGGAGCTGCTGCCGGAGTAATCATCTCAGGTGAGACCCCGGGTGGTCTCAGTATATTCTGACTTAGAGCTGTGAACTGCTCCTGCATCATCCGCTGGTTGGCTGCCAGAGACTTTAGGGCTGCTGCCACATCAGCCATCTCAGACTGAGGTGGTGGCTGACTGGAACTGGGTCTTCCCCCATCATCCGGCGGGGGAAGTGGTGGCGGTGGCATCTCAGGTGCCATGTGCTTGAGTTATGAAGAGCTGAACTGAAGAAAATACTAGTTAGCTTGGGAACCTTAGTGGGTCTCTTTCAATGGTGAAACACCTCCTCTCAGGGGGAGTGTTGGTTCACCACCAGAGTGCCTAGTGAGGTCAAGCTGTACAAAGGAAGAGATGTCTTCTCGTTCCCACAGACGGCGCCAAACTGATGATGCTAAGATTTAGCACCACCAGGTAAGTGATAGTGAGCTCAAACAGTAGTAGTTATGGCAGCCATAGAGATGCAAGTATATAAGTATGTAAGTGTATAGAAGGGGATGAGTATAAGAGGAAATAAGACGATGATGTATAGTGGTTCAGCCAAATTGGCCTACCTCCACTGTGAGTGTGTGATCCACTAAGTATGGGCACTAATGGCCATGGATACAATGCACATAACCCTCTCTCTCTCTCTTACTGTGTGTGTACCAGCAAAGTTTTAGCTAGGGCTACTGTTCATGGATCGATGCCCTGTAGGGTTGTAGGTGACAAGTATATATAGGTCTTGGGGGGTGTAGTGTACCCCCTAAGTAAGCATGGTGCATGTGAATGATGATCTAACCAATCCCCTGTTGACACCTGTAGATGCCAAATGATGACATAATATTCCCTCACGTGAGGGGGTGATTCGGTTGTAACGGTCTTCCACGTGTCATCTGAGCCTGACGCGCACTGTTCCACGCGTGTCCCAAACCACGCGCTGTCATGATGTCACCCTCGGCCTATGAGACGAGGCCGAGGGCAAAGTTTCTTCCGGTTGTGAGCCTGGCTTGATTCTGGCCTCGTACCGTCGTACCCTCGTAGGGTCGTCCGGATCCTGGGGAAGGGTCGTCCCCTCGTAAGGTCGTCTGGAGCCCGGTGGAGGGTCGGCCCCTCGTAGGGTCGTCTGGAGCCCGGTGGAGGGTCGGCCCCTCGTAGGGTCGTCTGGAGCCTGGTGGAGGGTCGGCCCCTCGTAGGGTCGTCTGGGCCTGGTGGAGGCCAGCTGGGGTTTGGTGAAGGGTCGGCCCCTCTTAGGGTCGTCCGTAGTGGAGGTAATCCTCATCTAAGCCGAGGATATAAACGGGTATATCATTTATTACATAAAAACTAACTGCAAACTTTCTTTTTCTTTTCTTTTCTTTTCTTTTCCTTTCTCTCTTTTTTTTTTTTTACTTTTCTATTTTTTTCTTTTTATACTCTCAACTCTGAAGACATTTTATAATTGGAACAACACTCTTTTCTCAAAATTGTGGATGATATATGAATGGAGATGATAAATGGATGGTGAGGGGAATATGGGTGAAGTGAATGGTAAATGGTAGGTTTATAGATGAAAATCTAGTGATCGGGACAAATTTCAAGATACTTGTTTCTTAAAACTCGAAAGTGGTGTCGTTCTCAGTGATCAAGACAAAAAATTTAATGAAGAATATTGAGATCAAACAACAATTTAAATACGGCCCCAAAAGAAGTCGAATCAACTTGTGACTCGGAGATGGCGTAATAACTCAATGAAAGGAGAAATGCACGAATCTCACAATCTAAAGTCTCCACTAGTGATCCTTAATCTTATCTTGAGAATTGTAGTACTCTTGAACTCTAAACAATAGTGACGTGATAAGTGCGCAAATTTTGTTGAGTCTATAAATTCATGGTGCAACATGCCTTGTTATGTATTACATAAGCTATTTATATAAACATAAATCCTCTAGCTTGATTCCTAGAATTTAAGGATTGATGACAGAAAATTCACATCAATGAGTGAGATGAAAGAAACTGCATGAAAATTTTAAAAATCAGGTTTTGAAAATAAAAAAATTCAAAAGAGGTACGATTTTGATAAAATTTCCCAACCCCAAATAAAAAGGAACATCGTCCTCGATGTTAGGTAAAATGATTTTTAAAATTGAGAGCAGAAGGTAGGAAAGAGATAACCATAATCAACCGCTAATGAAGTGGATAGATGAAGCCAAAATGAACCTGAATAAATGATAAGAGAAAAATGTGTACAAGTCTATACACATGTAAAGCATAGGGCGATGTGAAACACCACTCCCAAATACGATGAGACTCATACAAGAACAACGGTCTGCCTCCCAGTAGCGCTATGTTTAATGTCTTCAGGCAGACCAAACCATTCTCACCCTAAAGATAAGATCTATGAAAGCACGGGGCGGCAGAAAAAATGGGTGATGAGAATCACCTCCAAATAAGACTGAAGTGTCAGTATTGTTGGATAAAGGCTAAAAATGGTCAATGCACTTGTATGTCAAAGTGCATCACATGATGCAAAGCATCGGTAGACCATGGGCGAGTGGGTATGAGGGTAAAGGAGAAAAGACATTGGTCTCGAGCCATATTGAGTCGAAAGGTAAGGGCAACAAGGGCCCTATAAGCATGATTCTCTAATTGAATGGGGAGGCGAAAGGGTGAAGAAATAGTAATGGGGTGAGGCTAATAGAAAGCACACGACCATTCTATAAATGTATGATGATAATGGTAGAGCCGTGACATGCCAGTGAGCTGTCAATGGAAAAAATCAACACCATAAGATAGTGGCGGGCATAGGGTAACAAGTTCGGTGGCACATAAGTGGGGAGTAACACCCCAAATACTCTCATGGATGGTGGATGATGGTTTTAGGTTAGTATCCAAAGATATGGAAGGGAACATGCAAGGTATAATATGAAGATCCAAACTAGATGATGGGATGAAAGGGACAATGGGTGGGTCGGGTGGGATAAAGGGTGGAGGAAGATGATCCAACTCAAGTGTAAGGGACACACACTCATCGGGAGGAGTAAAGGAATACTCACTAGAGAGTGTGGTATCTAAAGATGGAGTGGTCAACTTCTGGACAAGACTATCACCAAGTAATGTGGTGGGTGGTTCAAACGAGGCACCAAGATCGGAGATAGAGGAATCAATAAAAATATTGGCCTCAAAGGGAGCCATGCATGGTGGAACAGGATCTATATTTTGAGAGTTAGAAACCATCTCGGATTTATTCTCAAGAAAATGGTGAGCACTCATAGTTGTAGCTAACCTATAATGAAGTGGTTCCTTGAGAACACATGTAGTGGGCTCAATAGGTGTAGACTATGACATTTTTTTGAATTCGGTGGGAAAGGAAAGGTGAACCTCAAGTGTGGGTTCATTTGGATATGACAGGATAAAATCATTCTCACTAATGAAAGGTAAGTCAACACAATTGTCAACTTGAGGCCCGAACCATGGAATGGTCTCAACGTCGATATTCTCGAAAGGATAGGGTTAGTCACAATCAAAATCAGTGGCATAAAACGACGCATCATCACTCCACGTGAGGGCAACAATGGGTTGACTTAGGGGGGACTCCGACTCGTTCGCACACTCAAATTTATTTAACCTTTGTTCAAGCCTTTGAAGAGCTTGATTTTGAATTTTAGTGGATTTCTCTTGCTCGAAGATAAATTGTTGTAAGATTTCCTCGAGAGCGTATGTGGATGCTATTGACATGACTAGATAGAGAACTCACTATTGACATGACTAGATAGAGAATAATCATATGAAGTGTGGGGAGTGGGGTCAAGTGTGTCATGCGCGGGAGAAACATCTCTATGAGAGACATAAGGATGATAATTTTTTGGTGCGTAGTGAAGGAACTGATCGGGATTGAGTGCACTTGATTTCCATGACAACTGTGGGAACGTGTGAGGATCCGCAACATAGGGTTGCGATTCGTATTACATGGGAGGGTGATCAGACCACCACGAATAGTCGGGGTACTCAAACCACTTAGGATTGGATACATTGGGATAATAGATCAGAGTGGGTTCCGAAACAATGTCATATGGATACACTTGGTCCATGGTGAGTTCGAAAGGATAAGGAATGTACAGTCACTCATGGGGCAAGTGATTGGCTAGAAAACACGATGTGGACAACGAAGCATTTGACGCGTTTACACTCATCATCGAAGGCGATGAAATATGAGCTGTGTGCGTGGATGACGCATGAGTATCAACGACATGTGTGTGAGAGTTGAAGACACTAAGTAAAGTGTAGAGGTTCGACTCGGGCTCAACTTCAAACATGCTTCGAGAGAGTGGGAAATGGGCAAAATACTCCCATAAGGGAAGTTTGTCAGCCATGAGGAGAGAAATATTTTTGGATTTTTTCTAAAAATGAAAGAAAGAAAATATTTTTTTATTTTTTGGAAGAAATGATGGGGAAAAATATTTGGAATCTTGATTTGGACGAACTAATGAAAATCGACTATCGACAGAATGGAATTGGACACACAAGTCAAGAAGAATTCCTAACTAGCACATAGCCAATTTTTATCTTTAAATTTAGGTGAGAGGGGTAGTCAAATTTTAATTAAGTCCGCGGGCGATAAAAATCACCAAAATTATCTGAATGATCGCCTTTGCAAAAATATTCTCCTAGTGGGCTAGCTAGTGGATTGATTTTAAATTTACTGAGAGCTAGGGTAACACGCAAATGGTAAGCAATTGAGTCGGGTGATAAAATCCCTTCTCGTGAATGATCGGGTGTATGTCTTAATTGATCAATTCATCACACACATTCAAAAAATAAATGCGAAAATAAAAATAAAGTAAGAGCACATAGTCACACACAAAATTTATCTCGCTGACAGGAGAGGCGCGAGGGTTTAGAAATGTACCTCCCACGATTTTTACACCGTGGGGTGATGATCAATTTGAGTCGACCGGGGGGAGATCTCACCTATCTCAGTCAACCCCAGGAGTCCTATCGATTCAAAGTAGAGAGACTTTTAAATCCTCGCCTTGGACCCTCTCTCTTTACCTTGTCTGGTTTCCCTATCACATTTTTCTTCCCAATTAATTATTACAAATTAAAATGAAAAATAAATGGTGTCTCTAAGCACTGCAATACAAGCCAAAAATAAAAATCCTAATAGAAGACTTCTAAAATTATGAAAAATGGTGCAAAAATGAAAAATACAAATGAATCACAAAATAGATCCTCTCAAGTGCTTCAAGCTCCAAAGATTGGCAACGGCTCCATTTGATAGAGTTGCTTTTTGTATGTCCTTCTATAAAGCTCACCTAATCAAAATTATCAATCACCTAAAAAATATGTAACAAACTAGAATATAGTGGTAAGTGAGGTCTCAATCCAAATCTAAGGGTAAAACATGCAAGAGAGGAAAGATGCAATTCATCTTTTTATTTAATTTCTTTTTTGATTTTTTGCTTTTTCTATTTTTTATGCTTTTTTTTAATAATAAAACAATTTGGAGATGAGGTGAAATAAGACTACACTAAATGAAAGATCTAATTAATAACTTGAAAGTAAGAGAAGAAACTAAGTAAATCTAACTAAATAAAAATCTAAAATATGAGATGAGTGAGGAAATAAAAGTGAGGACTAACAAAGGATAGGATGACACCATATATTTTAGTTAATCAAAATTAATTGTCCCAAGTTAGTATCAAAATCACAAATCAACTCTCGTTGCAAATGTAATTTTAATAAAAACATTTTAAAAAATTGAATTTAACACTCCTACAACTCTTGAAATGTAGATCCAAACAACATCTAACAAATCACCCGCTAGGATCGATTTATCAAATTAGTTTAAATCATAAAAGTAAGCTTAGAGTTGAAATTAATGGAATAATACCACACTTGAGAAACCTCTATCTCTAGTTTGAATCTAAAATGGGTAGTATAAATAGAATTTCGATTTTCTCTCGAAAATCATTTACCCTCTCTCGAGGCGTAAATTAAAATGTAAGAGTGCAAAGTTAATCATCAAAGGGACATTTAATTCAAATTTATTAATTAAATAAGATTAACATCAAATAATGGGTCACCCCTCCCCTTGAAAGGGGATTTAGCCAAACATGATATCAATCATGATAAACAAACATTCAATAGGAATTTAATATAAAAGAGTAGAGAGAAGAACAATCAAACCAATATCTTGATTTCAATTGACTTCAACCCTTGAATGACAAGCATACAACCCTATAAGTGAGTGATCAATGAAAATATAAATGAAAAATTCACTCAACTTGAATCTCACAAATTTAATTTCACTCTAATCTCTAAAAAAAAGAAAATTAAAATTAAAATAAAAAATACTCTAAAAAAATAAAAAGTGTTT
Source organism: Sambucus nigra (assembly GCA_949130495.1). Lineage (NCBI taxonomy): Eukaryota > Viridiplantae > Streptophyta > Magnoliopsida > Dipsacales > Adoxaceae > Sambucus > Sambucus nigra. The sequence goes on from OX422220.1 coordinate 65,437,536, forward strand.
CTCTCTCAAATTTTTTCTCTAAAACCCTAGATGATGTCACAAATGAGCTTTAGGTCTTCATTTATAGTGTGGCACATGTAGATAGGGGTAATTTGGGTAAGTAAAGGTTAGAGGTGTGCATGTGGTTGATGTGAGGTGTGGAGAATGTTGGGGGTTATTAAGGGTATATTGGGAGAAGAAGGAATATAAGGTAGTTGATGTATTTTTGGGAATAAGGGTTAAAGGGGGCTTATTAACATGTGGGCATTTTAGTTGTTTTTTACTTTGTCAGGTGACAAAAACAAATGAATTGGGGTTTTGTACAATGGGTTAATGGGATATCGGTGACCGGGTTCGTGGGTCTATGGTGGTCTCGGGTTAAAGGGGAGGTGGCACTCGTTGGGTTGAACTTGCCGAAGGAAGGGAGATGGTTGGTTGGAGTTGAGAAGTCCAGTTTAGTCGTCAGAGTGGGAGAGATGGGTTCCGACCGGGGCTAGGGTCACCGGATTAGGGATTCGCGATGGGTCGGAGGTTTAGGGCGCCGGGTTTTGCTTTGGGTTTGCTGGGTTTATGAGAGTAGAAGCTATGAGTTGAAATGTTTTAGGCCTCGAGTTAATGGATCGGGGATAAGAGATCGGGTAAGAGGGTCGCGGGTTTTTCTTCTTTTGCAGGTGGATCACCCGAATTTTGGTCGGGAAGGTTGAGGTCGGGTACGGGTTTGATGGTGGGGGGGGGGGGGGGGGGTTTGAAATGGATAATGGTGGTGGATGATAATGGCGGAGAGAGAAGGTGGGGTATAAGAGGGTTTGATTTGGGTTATGGAGGTTTAGGAGAGAGAATATGTGTGTGGGTTTGTTGAAGAAGATGAAGTAGGGGATGATTTAGTGTGTGAGGGTGTATGGCATGGTGTGTGGGTGAGGGGTTTAGTTTAGGTGTAGATGAGTGTGTAGGTTAGTATGTGTGTGTGTATGTGTGGTTGTACCTTAAAAAAAGTAAAAATTAAAATTATCTAAACTAAAAAAATAAAAACCAAATAATAAAAAAATAAAATCCTAACTAAAAAAAATCAAACTAAAAAGAAAATGAAAATACGAATAATAAAACCTATTAAACTAAAAAGACTCTAAAGAAAAGAAAAATAAAAATCTAATAAAACTAAAAATTGAAGTCCTAAAAAAACACAAACTAATAAAACTAGAAAAATAAATTCCTAAAAACTCCTCCTAATAAAATAAAATAACATAAAAATTGAAAATCAAAATAAAACAACACTATATAAAAAGAAATATAAAAAATTGCAAATAACTCCTAAAAATCCTAAATAAATCCTAAAAATAAAAATGACTCAAATAAAAATTCTAAAAAATAATAAAAGTACAAACTCAACACACAGGGCTCGGGGCAGGTCTGGGTTAGGTTAGGCTTGGGTAAGATACGGGAGTGGGGAATTAGCTCCATTCTTTGTTGCAATTTCCTTAATTTAAGCGTTTGAACACTGCAACATGCATTTGACCTGCACATTAAACAATTAAGCATATAAGACCCAATTTACTGAGAATTAGCAACTAAAATACATCTATTTCGGGTATAAAATGTACATTTTTTATGCTTATCAGGGCATCCACCTTCTAGGTGGGAGAAGTAATAGAAGAATAAGGGGGTAACCTCATTCTTGCCCTTTTTTGGCCTTCTCCTTGTCAGGAGAATCCATCAAAGTGACCAGCTCGGATGGACCTCAGGTTTCCTTCCTCCTGGAAACCATAGACTTTGAAGAGGTGGGGAGATCGAACTCATCCACTACAGTAAGAGTTACCTTCTTACGAGACATGTTTTCCTTAACAGGTAGAATGGCGTTAACGTTTACAAGTTCGAAGGAAAATGAGGCTGATGCAGTTGAAGACCCCTCACTGGTTAAAAGGACCGATTGCTCGAGGATTGAATCAACGATATTGGAGAGGAGGTGGTAGTATTTGCATACTTGTGCCACAAGGATGCCGATATCGAATGCTCTGTACTAGGAGACAGTGGTCTTCTCAAATTCCAAACATTCACAAGCTCTAATAAATTAACGTGAGAAGATGTAGGTTCCTTCTTCTTTGAATCCTCCGCAAAGGGAAATGGGAAGAGTTAAAAGATATCTCATATAACATATAGTAATCAATGACAAAGAATAATCAAAACTATGATCAACCTATCATGTGCCCCCTTTCAGGGAGCCTAAAACCTCTATATGGCTCATCACTCTCAGGAATCGGTGGATGTTGACATTTCCTAGCAATGAAGACATGCCTCCATAACCCTTGTTGAAATCAGGGAGGTTAACCACCAAAACCATATCATCCTTCCTTGCTTTCAAATATAAGGTAATATCAATATGGGTTTTATACAATTCATTGAGTCAATAAACCCCATTATTTAGAAAAAAAAATTAAAAAGTAGTTTATTTTGAAAGCAGTGTAGCGATGTAGTGCAACCGAGACCATTCATTTTTAAATGAATGATGAAGATTTGTACAACTCTGCAAAGTTATTCTATCACTTTAGAGGAGTCTGAATCACAAAAGACAACCAATATTATATGAATGTTTAAGTAAATGACGTAGTTTAGGCTATGAGATAACACGCGAACCCTCTCTTTGAAACAAAGGGCCTAGATTTGGAGCATTTTAAATTCTAGAGTTCTTTTAGAACTCCCAAGGAACTCTATTCAGATATGGTGATGTGGTGATGTCAAGTTTCTAAGAAATTTTCATGATTTTGAGTTGCTGAGTAGTTTGAGATATTTATTGTGTGACCTTAAAAAACATGTTATCAAATCTTTTTTTCTTTAATTATATTTGTTCACCATTAATTGGTATTACCAATCCCCGTTAGGCAATCCTGTAGCAAATACGGATAAAGATTCTATACCAAATAGGGGCCGAAAATATTCATGCTTATAATCATATATTAACTTTCAATTATTACAAAAGTAAAACATCACATACAAATAGCCATTCTTGTTGGAATATTTTTTAATATTTTAATTTGGGCTTACATATTAAGTAGAAATTGTATTTGAGCTTCTATTCTGATTAGGCTAAGGCTAATTATGTGATCTAATTAGTAGAGAAAAGTATGGACTTTTTAATGTTGGCTACCCAAGAGTCGACTAATGGTTACTCGAGTCACCTAATTAGAATTAATGAGGTTCTAATAGATGCCTCTATAAAGAAGGGTTCTCGTCCCCAACACTAATGTACTCACAAACTCTCCTCCTCATTTCCCATCTCACTGAGAGAGAATTCGTAGAGAGATGGATTCATCTGTGGAAGACCTTTAACTCCCCCCCTCCCAAGTCTCCTTCACCATTATGGATTCAGGTACACAGTTCCAAATTATTTTTATTATGTAATCTTGATAATCTAATATGCCGATTAAGAATATATTAAGAATTCAATTCCAATAAGTGGTATGAGAGTCTCTTCATATTAGATTGTTGGGATTGATATTTTGATTATGATTTGGGAATAACTTTGTTTTGTTTCTCATATATACGATTCGGTGAGAACCCATATGGCTTTTAGGATTCTATGTAGAATTTTATATATGATTCTTGATGATTTTCATAATCTTAATCCCAAAATTGATTCTTTATTACCGATATCAATACTTTGAGAGGGGAAGAAGTCCAGAATTTTCAACACGTCCAAAATTTTGAGTTATTTCTCAAGTTACTTTTACTTTCATTTTACTTGTAAAAAATGGTTATTCTTTACTAAAAATCTAGTAACTGGAGTGGCAATTATAAATTGAGTCAATATTAGGAAAGTGTTAGACTTGCATGTGTGACTATTGATTTTGTCACTCAAAATGATTTATACAACTGTTGTTTGTATTTCATGAAATATGGTTATTGTCGAGAGCATATCATTTTCACTTCATTTTCTTCTTATAAGCCAATTACTTGGCTTGGCATCAATCATGTATGGGCTAATATATAATATACTCTATTCTTCATACTTTGTGCTTTGTCTAGATGAACTTCCGACTGTGGGCCATTGGGCTAGAAGTATAATATGAAAGCTTGGCCAACATTTTACTAAAGTAGGTTGCGTAGGTGTCGTGATATTAAGATTACTTGATACATATTTATTAAAACTACAATTCTAGAGAGCGAGTCTAATTATCCTCGCAAAATAATCTCGATGATTTATCAAAAATGTATTGATTGATATTTTTAATGAACCTAATGTAAACATTACACATCAATCAATGTATTTTTGACAAATAATCCAAATTTGTTTTGTTGGTGTAATTAGAGGGCATATAAAAAATTACTCTTATTTATAAGAAATCATTTTTAATTTTGAAGTCAAATATAAAATAAATATTTTGACGCATTTATGACTTTCTATAATTATAACTAACTAGGTGTAAACTCGCGCGATGCGCGAACTATGTGTTTGTCATATTCATTTTGCGTGTTAAGTTGATTACTTTGTATCATCTAGATTCTTTCCATTTTTAATACATGTTTAGTGATTAAATAAGTACAATTTAAAATTAAAAATCTTAGAACTTTTCTTAAAGGTAAATTCATTTTTTTTCTTCGGCCTTCTTCTTCCCATTCTCTTCCACTTCTCTCCTATCTAATATCGTCTCCTGCATCTCTTTACAAATTTGTAAGAAAGTTGGAAGTTTTTTTATTCTAATAGATTTCGCAAAGATTGACTGTCCAAAATCATAAATTGCCATTTGTATAGACAACTTAGAAATTATTAACAATAAGGTCAAGAAGAAAAATTATAATTAATAATGATTTATATGTATTCATTGGGGTGTAAGCCTTTAGTCACCTGTGATCAATCACTAAACCAAGCCTTCGGGTAAAGGAGTCTTCAAAAAGTACATCTCAAGCATTTATAATAGAATAGAAGATGAATTTTGTCCTAACCCCATGTTTAGACTTGAAGAGAACAAAATATGTTATCTTCTCACTTCAATTATATCATCTCTACACAATTTTAGCATTTTGTAATGAAAAACAAACTAAAATTTGAATGTTGCTTATAGTGTTAAAATAATAATTACAATCTATTGTTTTAAACAATATAGTTATAAAAATATTCGTACAGTGTTAAAAAACATAATCCAAAAAAGAGAGAAAGTAAGAATAAGAGAGAGAAGAGAGAGAAAAGCTCTTATAGTTTATATAAAAACACTTTTTGTTAAAAACACTGTTTTTTAAAAAGGTTAAAAAACATTATTTTTTTTACTGTTTTTTATATACGTTAAAAAACTGCTTATACAAAAACCCTTTTTTTTAAACAGTTATAAACATCAAAAGGTTTTCTAATAAACTCTTTTTAACTGTTTTTTCTAAAATCAATTTTTTTTTATAAAAAAACATCAAAAATGTTAAAAAAAAGTTTTTATAAACTATTAAAACCAACGTTTTATATCAACAGTTTTCATATAAAAGGTTAAAAACGTTAAAAAAACAGTATTTTTCAACGTTATTATATAAACTGTTTTTTAACATGTTTATAAAAAAATAGATTTATAAAAAAAACGTTAAAAAAGTTTTATAAAAAACCATTTCACGTTTATAAAAAAAATTTAAAAACATTATTTTTATATAAACTGTTTTTTTAGAAAAAGTGTTTTTATATAAAATATTTTTTTAAGTTTATTAAAAAGAGTGTTTTTAATGTTTTTAGTAAACAGTGTTTTTTTAAAAAAAAGAAGTGTTTTTATATATAATGTTTTTGACCGTTTGTAAAAAGCAATTAAAAAATCAGTGTTTTGTAATGTTTTTAAAAGCAGTGTTTTAAAAAAAATAGTGGTTTATATAAACTTTTTTTTAACGTTTATAAAAAAAGCAACTAAATATAGGTGTTTTGAACGTTTTTATATCAACTTTTTTTTTAATGTTTTTAACGTTTTATGTAAAAAATTAATTTTATAGAAAAGTTAAAAAAACAGTTTATAAAAGAACCTTTTAATAATTATAAACTGTTTTTTTTTTAGAAAAACATTGCTTTTATATAATTTAATGGTTATAAAAAACAGTGTTAAAGAAATAACCCAAAAAAGAGAGAAAGCAAATGGTTTATCAATAGTGGGGAACCTCCAAACCCTACTAATCTTAACTAACAAATTAATCAACGAAAGAAAAGAAGGAAATTACCTGCCGAGAACTTTGGCGGCGATTTAACATATGTGCAACCCTTTATTCAGGAGAAGGTTTGGGGTCTTTGGGGAAGTCTATGGTGATGACCATGGTGATTGGCAGCAGTTAAAAATAATGTTTATATATTGGGACGAAAGAAATGTATCATTCTTAATTGCTTTTGACTTGGTTTCGTAGATGAATTAAATTGAAGGAGAGAGAGAGAAAACTCAATAGTTCAATGCATCTATTAAATTGCTTGTATAGTATTTTATAGAAGTATAAAATATAGAGTGTCACGTGGACACTCTCAATGAGAAAGAGTTTTAAATGCTCATAAATGTATTGTTTTGCATTTTATAGTATATAGAGATTATTTAGACCGATTGTATTCAGTCTTAAATTAGTGTACTACATAAATTCAAATTTCTTTACAAAAGACGGGAAATAAATTATTTTGGAGCAACACGAAACCAACTCAACTCTGATGCTTTGAGGTTTATTAGTTATTTCCACAAGCTACAAAAGAAGCTGACTAATAAATGTTGTTTCAAATTTAACAGGTAACTCGCCTTTTGTGCGGAGGTTTCACCTTTGCACTACGCTTGAACCACACTATGAGTGATGCTTCGGGATTGGTACAATTCATGACCGCCGTAAGCGAAATCGCACGTGGAGCGCATGCACCATCTCTGAAGCCAGTGTGGCAGAGAGAGCTCCTAAACGCTAGAAATCCACCATGCGTAACATACCCACACCACGAGTACAACTTTGTTCCTGACACTAGAAATGAAACCATCGATAACAATAACCTAAGCATGACCCACAACTCTTTTTTCTTCGGCCCAAGTGAGGTGTCCACCCTTCGCAAACTCATACCATCCCAGTTGCAAGCGTGTTCCCCACTTAATGTCGTGATGGCCTGCGTTTGGCGATGCCGTACAATCGCCCTCCAGATAAACCCACACGCGGAGGTTCGTTTTTTATTAAACGTAAACATACGCGTCAGGTTGAACCCGCCATTACCAGCGGGTTATTATGGTAACGCCTTTGTGTTCCCGGCTGTACTAACAACCGCCGGAGAGCTCAGCCAGAGACCACTTGGATATGCATTGGAGCTGGTGCTGAAGCCCAAATCGTATGTTACACAAGACTACGTCAAATCTGTAGCGGACCTCATGGTTACTAGTGGTAGAAAATACTTGGCAACCACGCGTGCTTATCTAGTGACAGATATAACACGCGGTGGATTTGGAGAGATTGATTTTGGGTGGGGCAAGGCGGTTTACGGTGGGCCAGCCAAGGCTAGGTTTGATGATACCCCAGAAGTGGCTAGTGCCTATGTAATCTCTAAAAACAAAAAAGGTGAGAGTGGAATTGTGGTGCCCGTTTCATTACCCGCCCCGGCTATGGAAAGATTTGTAAGGGTGCTTCATGGCATGTTGAGTGGTAATGATGATCAACTATTCGCTAATAAGACCTCCACCCGCGTGATGTCCTCACTCTGAAAATTGATTGGATTGTTAACCACAACCTATTATTATCTGCCAAGTATGTTGCAATGTTTTATGAATAAGGATATGAAGTATTCTACTTTTTAGTGTAATAATAAGATAATATTTTATAATTGGACAATATAATATTTTAGTGCAATAATAAGACAATATTATATTTTATGATATTAATTTATCAAAATCACAACTTAGTTTTTACAAAATGCAAAAAATACAGTGTATATTTTTTTGGTAAAAAACTAAGTTGTGATTTTGATAAATTAATATTTTTTTGCATTTTTTAATTTAATGTACGACACATAACACGAATAGTGTGATTTATAATTTTCACACCAAATTGAATATAATATATCACGAATAATTTGGTGTCAATGACACAATATTATAAAACATGCTATTTATCTCATGTCGTGTTAAAGTATAAAATACAAAAGTAGCAATGTGTCAAAGTCACTTCTTAATTTTTTTCCCAAAAAAATACAGTTTTATTAAAAAATTATGTTTTATAAGAAATTATAAAAAATAGAGTTTTTAAAAAATATAGTTTATAGTAAAAGTTCTGACCATTTTTTCTTTTAAAAACAATGTTGTCCAGTATTTTTGTTTGAAAAAGAATGTTCATTTTTTTAAATAAATAATATCGCATTTTTTTATTAACTTCCACTTCTATAAAAAATAATAATAAGTTTTTTTCCCAGAATATTTAAAATTATTTTTCAGAATATTAGATTTGTTTATATTCAAAATATTATGCTTTTTTATTTTCAGAATATTATGTATTTAAAAATAAATAATATATTTTTTTTATAAAATATTATATTTGTTCAAAATAAGTTTTTTTTTTTTATAAATAAGTTTATTAATAATTTGTTCAACCTAAGTTATATATATATATAGAAAGACATTTCAGTCATTTTAGTATTTAAAGTTAAAAGTGGAGTGAGGGAAATTTTGTTCGGAGTAGGAATAGTGGTTCCCTATATTGTACTTTTTAGTGTAATATTGTACTTTCATTTGGGAGTGATTTAGGAAATGTATTTGGTACTTATAACATTACTCATGTTTTATACCAAACACATGTTTCTTTATAATTATTTTATTTGGTTTTAGATCCGACTAATGAGCAGGTTTTTATAGTTGTTGATGTATAGATTTTAAAATTTATTAATTAAAAGTAATTCAAATAATGTATGGACTTATAAAAAATAAAGCGTGAAAAAAATAGAAAGGAGTAAAATAAAGATGGAAGTGAGGTAAAATTGGCATAATCCTTTAAGCAAAATGTGCAATCCATAGTATTGGTCAAAATTACATTTCATCTGTTGTAATGTGAAACCTTGTAGGCCATGCAATCTTATTATTACCGTCTCTATATTAGAATATAGAGCATAAAATCCCCTTCAAATTTTATTAGTGTTGTCAACTATTTACTATTTACACTTCATTTTCAATTTCAGTGCAATATGAAAATTAATCCCTGGCTATGCAAATGTCGCGGGAGGGCTTCTTGCGAGATCAACCAATAAAATTGTTCATTAGTAGTATTTTTTTTCAATAAATTTATTTCACAATAGTTTGTTACGTTTTTCACTAAAACGCTTACAACAAAAACTCGGATGGAGTGCGCGCGCGCGCGAACACACACACACACACACATATATATATATATATATATATATATATATATATATATATATATTATCTAGGTAATTTGTTTTATTTTTACTATTATTACTATTATTAATAATAGTTGTAATATTGTCAATGTTTGTGTATACATGGACGTGTGAAAGGGTCGTGTTGAATCATATTTATGTCAGTGCTTAGATGGTTTATGTCTAAACATATGACTTTCATTGAATGAAAAATTATACCCCAAACCCATTTGGTTATGTCAACATGTGGCATCATATTCCGCTCATTTTATCCATTACGACAAAATTATTTTTAATTCTACACCGATTAGCGCATTAACCCATCAATAAAACCAATTTGACCTATTCATTCACGAAAATTACTAAATTTCTTATCTCTTATTTATTTATTTACATAAAAATATTATATATCTTGCATTCATTAACAATATATCTTACTTTATTAAACTAGTTGATCTTATTAATATTTGTAATGGTATAAGTATACATAATGTTAAAACTAAACTAAAATAAAAACTACTATATTCTTTTAGAAACACTACTGTATTAAACTAAATAAAAACAAAAGCCAACCAACACCTAAAATTCGCTTCCCTATTCTCTATACCTCGCGCCACCAATAGTTGCAAATCACCAGGCATACAAATGAATATAAGTTCAAATATTTCTCCACCAAACTCTATGACATTAAAGCCTCAGTAAAACACCTATGAATATTTCGCTTCTCCAAATTGAAAAACAGAACTTCCAACATCTTGAAAATACCAAAGCCTCGAAATGCAATCACCTCATTATTTACCCTTCAGACAAACAGTACATATTTGGTTCAATTGGAAAGCCAGCATTTATCTCTCATAAACCTCCAATTTTTTTATCCAAAGTTGGTCATTACAAAAGTATTTGAGTCCAATTTTAACGACTTTCTCCAAACTTCTCTTAAATTTAAGAGTTCTCACACTAAACACTCGTCACAGGTTCCATTCTCTTCAAAACCAACATCACGTATAAAAACACAGCAGTGAAAAGAAGAAAATGGAAGGGAGTTGTAGAGGTAATTGGGATTCAAAAATATACATTTGAAAAGATAGAGATGAACCAGATGAACTGCCCTTATTAGAAGAGAAAGTGGATAGTATACGTAAATAAATTGATGAAAGAGAAGAGAAAATGAAACACCTCCCATTAAAAGAGGGAGAGTGTCAGACAAGACTCAGACCGAAGCTATAGAAAAGTTCACTTATATGCCAACATTAAATTATAGTGTACTCCCTTTACGAGCCTCATTTTGAAATTTATTAGTATTAAATCCCGCGCGATGCACTGATGTGTTATAGTTTTATCTGTAAATTATATGCGACATAAATAATATTATCCTTACATTTAAACTAATATTAATATAAAATAAAAAAAAATGAGTAAAATGTTTAGGACATAAGAACATGCCTCTATTTTAAAATTATAAATTAACTACATATTCATATTTTTGAGTATAGATGGTTGTTCCATGATTAGTATACACTAAGCACCGAGAGACCTTTTTTTATTTAAGACATAATTATATTTTTATGTCCATTTGGCACAATATATAACTATTAATTAATAATAGATGGGGAGGCAAAGGGCACTCCTTCATTAAGCATGTATAATTATGATAATTACTGTCATATATATATTTCAAAATATTTTACTTAGACACTTAATCAACTTTAAATAAACTATACTTCGACCCTTATTTTTCGAAAAATTATAATGAATTAGTGTCGTGAACACGATAAACGAAATATGTAAATGACAAACAATTACAAGTTGTGTCTAAAGAAAATAAAGCATACAGGATATAATTTGTATGAAAGAGAATGTGTAAATGAGTCAAAATAAAGCATAAAAATAATTGCGCAATAACAATATGAATAGAAAAAACCCCAAAAAGGAATATTGGATCTTTTATTTAAAAGGCAATCTTATGAAATATGGAATCATGCCCCACTTCCTTTAAAATAGGACAACATACACCATATGCCTCTAACTAACTGAACTCATATTTCACTTAAATTCTATAGAAACAGTTTCAATCGAAGTTAGTCTAAACACTAAGGCCTCGTTTGATGCGCCGTATAAGAGGTTCGTATGAGATAAAATTATCCAATCCAATGTTTGGTGTAATTTAGGATGAGATATGAAATGTAATAAGTTATCCAAAGTGAGCTCCTTATCCCACAAGGAGTGAGATAAAAAAATTCCACCTCTAAGGTCGTATAAAATTATACGGTGTCATAATTTGATTGAAAATTACTACTCTACCCTTATCAAGCTATAAAAAAAACTCACGCAACTTGCACTATCTCAAGTATTAGATAGCAGTCGGCGATCCCTTTGATTCACATAACTCTCCATTCATATTTTTCATCACGGTAGGTAACCTCCTCATTTTTTTTCATTTTTTTTCTATTTGTTGCTTTATCATGAACTACTATTTTGGTTTAAATCGATGCAAATATTATGTTAACTCACCTACTAGACAAGTTCAAAGTTATGTGTTGTTAATTCACCGCAAATATTTTGTTACACATATTTTTTTAATGTATTATTAACCTATATGCTAGACAAGTGAAAGCTGTGTACAATTCAATTTATTTATTTCTGTATGTTTCCGGCGACTATTTTAGGTAAATCGATGTTATTCAGTTGTGACTTCAAGCAATTTTCTGCAACTGATTTGTTTCGAATCGAAAGAGAAGATAGTAAGTAACCAGTTTTACTATCTCATTATTTCTCGCGACTAGTTTGTGTACACATGATTTTTGTACGCGTGTAAGTGATTACTAGTGATTGAGTGTGTACAAATTATAAATACAAATATAAATAGATATTTTCATCTCATAATATTATTTTTTTAACATCTTGCGTGAAATTAAATATTATGTTATTGAGTTAAAATATGTGATAACAATATATTTTTTTATTTTTTATTATTAAATACAAAATAAGGGTATTTTTGGAAAACTGAAGATAAATTAATCTTATCCGGAGCATTTCAAACACATAACTATATTATTATATTTCATCCCGTCTTCTTATTTGGAACTGTTCCAAATGCAGTATTGGACTAAGCCTTATACGATCCATCATTATCTTATCCAATCCTATCCTGACCCCTTATACGGCATATCAAACGAGGCCTAACACTATTTGAGTCTTTCTAGAAAATACTCTACTTGAACAAAATCAAAGTCTGTTTTATTACCTCGTGTCAATTTTTTAAATTGAACATATTATATTATGCCTTTCTACTACCCACCATTTCAAGAGAGTAATCCAAAAAGAGGGAAATGAAAGGGTTTAGTCATTAAGAATGGGAGAGAGGAAAAACTATCAATGACTATTGGTTTTTACCATTAGTTATAGAGGAATCATGCAGTTTCGGCTTTGAAGGCAGAGTGATTGGAGAGTATTTAATGCATTAACTCTCAGACACATGGCAAACCCACATTTAGAGACTCCATTTTTAAATTGTTATACTAGCTTGCAGTCCACACGATGCGTGGTCTTAGTTATATAAATTATGTTTAATCATTTTAATAACGTTCATAAAAATTTTGTTGATTAAGTTAATACTCATTATGGTAATGTTATTTTAAATAAATGAAACTTTATATTAAACTAATATATAAAATGTTATGAATGACACTATTTTTTGTAGAAATATATTAATGTTATTTCTAATAAACAAAATTATACTTAAAATTAAATGGCATGGAAGAACTACAAGAAAATAATAAAAAAATACAGAATTTTGATTTTTTTTAATTTTAAAATATCCATGTGTCATTTTACCATCTATTATTAAAATCGAGAAACCCACCGATGATGTTGGACAGTTAACCACGATCAGGAGATTTTCAAAATAAACACCCAAACGACCCCATCCTTTTATATACGTTTTCACTTTGAATATATGCCCTCAGCAATATTTCCTACATTTGTATTCATCTTCATTGCTTTAGCTTGTAAGAATGTACTTTATTTCTTTTTTCCTTTTCTTTCATTTTCAAAAGGGTTTATGATTTTTAGACTTGGAAACCATTGCTACCGGAAACCACCTATGACCACTGGATTCCCCTCCACAACCACCATCTCCATAAAAGGACGACTCAAATGATATTTCTCACCTAATTTTCACTTTGCATTTTCACTAATTTGGGGTTTATTTTAGTTTATTGGTTCTATTTGTCTCCCTCGTATTTTCTTACAAAGTTTTCACCAATAGACTTCATCATCCTCTCGATACTTTCTCTCTCTTTTTTCCTCATGTGTGGCAAGCAGGTGAGTCTTGTGAATATATATACAGATGTATAAGAAAGAGGGAAGGGGAAAGGTTCCAAGAAAGGGAAGGGCAACAAGTGGTTTTATTTATTTATTTTGTTTTCTCTTTTCGAAACGTGGGAATAAATTTTAAGTCGCTTCCAATACCTGCTTAAATAAGGGTATGATCTCCATCTTCAACTTTATATATATATACAAAGATTAGATACTTGATATGTGCTTTGATAAATAGAATGGATTTTTAATTTTTTTAATAAGGATTTTTTCATTATTAAATTTTGTGACGTTATGACGGAGATTAGGAAAGCCTATCTGGTGCTGAAATCTCAATCAACTTATTTTTACTAAGATAAAGAAGGCACTTGTAACTTGTAAGTTTCATTTTGATCGACAATGATAAGAAGTTTTTCTAATAACGTTATTGTTTTTGTCTCACGAAATACGATGCTAGACAGGGAGAATGTGTGGTCTAGACGCAAACTTCTTTATTATCTTCGGTCAACCATGAAATCTCTGTAACAAAATCACAAGTAGGATAATGTGTGGAAAGTTCATGAGAATCTTGAAATATACTTTTGTTACAAATAAGCAGCCAAATTAAAAAACACACGCATTTCAATCACACATAGATTCCACTGATCCTACTAACCCTCCTTCACTACCACAATCAACATCATTATTATCGAGGAGAGTATACCTTCTTCTATGAATAAAAGCAAAGGTTGATAAGAAAGAAAATATTAAGTGGGAGACATGGGTTTTAAAATTGATTCGGGGAAAACTTACCACCAAACTATTTAAAGCTTTCTAGAAAAAGTTCACAATCACTATGATACATTATAAATTTTAAATATGAAAGGAATTTTGACAAATTTTATATACTTAGGTTCACTAATTATCTTCTTGTACAAGTCCACACTAGTGGCATAACAAGTGGACCTAACAGTAAATTGTTCTTAAATATTTAAAAATTTTCAATAATGGACCTAATTGTAAATTTCCCGCAAAAAAAAAATAACTTTACTTGTTAGCAAGGCATATTAGGAGCAGTCAAATTTTTTGTTTCAAAGTCAATAAAATTTATAGAAAATAACACGAGCATCTTCAAAGTCAACTCGCATCACTTATTACGTCAGTTGGTGTAAACCTAGTTGAAAAAAAATTAATTAAAAATTATTCTTTCAACATATTTCTATTGGAAAAATCACTAATTACATTCAAGTTATCTATGCAGTCATGTTCAGTAGACAACAATGTTTACATCGTGCTAAATCATATCTTCTAATCAATCATGAGGTTAAATGTATGGAGCAATAACAACTCTTTCAAATTGCAAAGTTCATGACAATGGGACAACAATTCAAAAGAAGTTGTCTTAGAACCAATAGTCCATTATCTAAATGGATCTTTTCGTTCTGATACTCTATTCGAGAGTTATCAGCATTTATCACATCTGTTCCTATCTAACTGAACGCTATTGGATCAAATGACAAATACATTGTTAAGAAAAAGATGGCTTTTCCTGGATGAAATGCAAATTGGATTCATGGAACATGAGAAACATTTTCTATAGCCGACACCTCAACATGCATACATGGACACGTGTAGAATAAAGGAGGTTTTGGGTTGGTTTTAATTTCAAACGAGCAGTAGACGACTTAGAGAAATTGAAGAATATATTTATGAATAGAAGATAAAGTAGGGATTGAACAGAAAAGTGATGAAAGAATCGATATTTAAATTGTTTTCTACCTTGTATTTTACTTTATCTTGTACTTTTGCTTCTTTCTTACTTAGTAAGATCATCTTTAAACCTCCTTCTTTAAAGTTTAGGTAGTTATTCTTTCGTTTATTTACTTTACCAACACTTGCAATTAATTTTCTACACTTTCATCCAGTAGTTTCAGTTTCGTTTCTAGTTCCTCATTTACTTTACTCTCCTTTCAATTTAAATTAACTCTACCCACTTTATTTACTTTAATTTTCAATTTGTTTAGATATATTTTATTCGCACTATTTTTCTTTACAACAATTTCAGTTTAATTTAATTTGTTACTTGCAATTTTTTTACTTGTATGCAAATTTAGTTTTGTAATCTTTATTTTTGCTTAGTTTTAACTCTCCAATTTGTCTTTCTTCTTCTCTAATAGTTAAATTCATGTTTTTAATTGATATTTTACATTATTAAGTCATCTCAATTAAGGCATCGAATGTTACACATGTGCCAAATTTATCTTTTGGTTTTCAAACTACTCTTTAATAAGGCTCGATCCCTCATTTGGCACATTGACACTAAAATTTAAATGCTTTTGGCAGTTCTTAAAGCTGAACACCCCGAAAATATTTAGAATGTTCAATGGGACATTTTTAATTACCTAAATTCAAAGTTAAAAAGGAAAGAAAGTGGATTTCCCTCTACTTGAAGAGGAATAAGAAATGTAATACCCGTATTTTATATGGAATTAAATAATTGAGTTCATAAATGGTGATTGGGTTAATTAATGGAAATTCAAATTTATGATAGTTTGGCTTTGATAAGTTAAATATTAGACAATTAAATTTAATTTGGTTTACAATTACATGTGAAATTAATTGGGATGTGAGGGATTTGGGGAAAATTAATTTGGCTTGAATTGTAAAATTTATATGTGAAATTAATTTGGCTTGAATTGCAATTGATTTAAATTTATAATTATAAAAGAGGCATGTGAAGGATTTAGGGAAAACCATTAGGAATTTTGGGTCTTTAAAATTTTCTTGGGTAGTAAGTTTAGGCTTTAATGGGAATAAAATCTGGGAAATTAGAAAACAAAACAAAATGAACTGGTGTCGTTTGATAGGGCAGACCACTACTATAGCGGGCATGTGGAGCTACTATACAAGGTAGGCAAATCACTGTAGTGTAGTGAGTCTGACCACCGCTATAGAGGCTAGGATTTCTTTTTAGCAAAGAATTGATCTTGTTATTCTTATGCACGAAATCTCATTTTTCGCTCTACAGACCTTACCCAAATATTTTTCCTTTCATACAAAACCCTTTTCTCTCTTTTAGCCCCTACTAAATTACATATAAATTACAAGATTTTCTAAATACATATTGAAGAAAGAATTTAAGAATAATATCAAATAAGATTCAAGCTTTACAAGAAGTTTTTCAAGGATATTTAAGGTTGTTTTAAGGATTAATTACATCAATTACTGAAGTCACTTTTGGATATTTTTTTAACAAGTTACAAATCTACTCTCGTCCTTTATATGTATAAATGCTAATTTCACCTAAATCTAAATATTTGGTTTAAAACTTTATAGAAACCCTTAGGATTTATAATTCCTCTTATAATTTACTTTGAATGATAAAATTGAATAATGATAATAATGTGATTTAGATTGTATATGAGGTTTAATTAAATTGAGAATTGTTGAAATTGGACTAATTTATTTTAGAAATTTATATTAAGGGCTTGGATAATAATTCAGAATCTTGTAATATATTATAATTGGTGATTTAATATAAGTTTTGGATTATATTATTGTTGAAACTTGGTAATGCTATCTTGGGTTGTACTCTTTGATTGTATTTGGTACTTTTAGGTTGAAACACCTAATTAATATAGTTTAATACAAGATTTGTTATAATTAACACTTAATTTCATATGTAGACTTATAATTAACGAATACCTCATGATTATAGATTTGTATCCCATTTAGAATATCTTTACATGTCTAGATGTTTAGAAACTGGAATTTAATTTCAATTAATCCCTTAATTGTTACCTCAAATTATTGGGATTGTAATAGTAAATAGTTGACTTCGAAAGAGTATGGGAATATATTGTTGTTTTACATGAAGGGTTGTTGTTGATGTTGTCTTAGAAGTTGATATTCAATTTGTTAAATCAAATTGATTTCCTATAAAAAAAATGTAAGTGTCTCAACGAATACCTTATCTTTCCGGAAGTGTATGATGGATTCCTTGTTTGGATTTTATTTATGAGACGTTCCACGCATTGAGTCTAAAGAAGGATAGAAGTGGGGGCTTTAGGAATCTTTAAATAACTCTTAAATGTAATTCTTTGTTATTGATAAATTCCCATGATAGTTTTATTCTTATGTGTAGAATGATAAATCCCTTATGAGATAATTAGATAATGAACATTGTAATTTAGAGGCTAGTTTAATATAGTACAATGGGTGGTGTAAATTGAATATGATGGCATTATGATTTGAGGAATAAGTAAAATGAGGATCGTGTAACAATATTTTAATAACAATGATATTGGGTAATTGAAATGAATGGATTGAGATGATTAAATGGGTGTCTACCGAGAAAGGACATCCTTATTTTTTATGTACCCGTGATCGTAATTAGTTTTTACAGGATCAATTACGATTGTATATGTGAGCCCTGAGTGAGTAGTTAAACCCATGGCACGGATTCATAGGCGATTTTATTTGTGACTTCAAATGTTTTATTCAACCCATGCGAGGTAATAAATAAGTATACTATTTTGGACCGTACTTACACCTATTTTGCTATTGTTTTGTTACCTATGTGGTATAACTGGTATGTTTACACCCGTAGTGGGATTTTTTGGTTTTAGACTAATTTCTCTTTAGCTACTATTTGGGCTAAAGCCTTCCCATTGCGAGATAAATTGTTCTAATGGCATATTGTGCAGTTCTTGTAACAACCGATATATTAAAAAACTAGGGTTGATCACTTCATAATAATAAAATCTATAACTTGCCACTAAAATTAAAATATCAATCGCAACATGTACAAAATCAAAAGTAACAATATAACAAGATAGATACGATGTGATAAACCTCAAGTCTCAAATCATAATATTACCACATAACCAAAGTCGTAAGAGAATATCTAAATGACCGTACTAATAAGTCTGAAACTATGCATCTCACCTACGTAATTTCAATTAAAAATACCAACACCAACAGAAAAATTAAAATACATGCCAATAGTCGTCTCTGTCATACACGCTAACTAAAGTCTCATTGTATTCAAACTCACACAATTGAAAGTAAAATATCAAACTATAGAGATGAACATACGTTTGATCTTCTGAATGATAAACTGGAATAGATAGGAAAGATAGTCCGTACTAAATGGAAAGGAATCTAATCATGTCGTCCAGTCTTAGCACCTAAAAATTTTCGATGATAATAAATGGGTTAGAACCTAGTAAGTTATCAAAGATACGTAACTCAAAAGAAGTTATATATAAATGATAAGTCCACATGTTGTCTAACCTACTATAATAACCACTCATGTAGATGGAAACTCGTAATCCATTTGAATTAAATCATCAATTTTAATAATGAATTAACTGCTTAATTAATTCAATCATGTCCATCATGTGTCGCTTCTACCCGACCATCCCAAAAATATGCGATACGCACAAATAATTCCTAGAATACAAACCAAGCACAATCATTCTCTTGCGTGGGCTAAAAAAACAAATGTAATCCATAAATATAACTACCTCTGAATCCAGACCCACCATTCTTTAGCATGGGTCCACTACTCACCTAAGGCGCACATATAAAACTGTGCTCCATTATGATAAAATTGACTACTATCAAGGGCACACAAGAAAATAAGGATTTACTCTCTTGGCATGCACCCATATAATCATCTCGATTTCTTTATTTCAACTAATCATTATCATCGTAATAAAAAAATATCGTTAAACTCTCCTCATTTAACTTATCACTCAAGTTATATTACCATCGTATTCAATTTACCCCATTTGTCATACCATGTAAAACCATCCTCTAAATTACAATTTACATTATCTAATTATCCCATAATTAGATTTATCAATCTCCACATAAGAACAAACTAGCGTGCGGGTTTTCTCGATAAATATGAATTATATTTAAGAGGGATAAATCTAAAATATTCCTAAAGCCCTAACTCCTACACTTCGCTATACTTCATCTATCGGGTGACTCATAAATAAAATCTCCCCCCCCCCCCCCCCCCCAATTCACTTCTGTCTAGATAAGGTATTCGTTGAGATACTAAAATTTGTTATAGGTAGTTAAGGTGATTTATCAAAGTTTAATAAATTTAATATCAACTTCCAATCCAACAGCAACAACAACCCACCAAGTAAACCAACATTATATTACCATACTCCTTCAAAGCCGACTATTTACTATTACAATCCGAACAATTTGAGAGAAACAATTAACAGTTTAATTCCAATTCTAATACATTAAAATTCAAATTCCAATTTCTAACAAAATAATCATATAAAGAGATTCTAAATGGGATACGATTCTATAATCAAAGGGTATTTGTCAATTATAAGTATATATATTTAATTGAGTATCAATTACTAATCATATTGTCTTAAACTACCATAATTAGTTATCTCTACATAAAGGTATAACCTACAAAGAAAAAAGTACAACCCTACATAATATTAATAGTTTTCAACAATAATGTAATCCAAAAAACATACTATAATTCTCAATCAACAATTTTAATTTATTATAAGATCCATAATTATTATCCAACCCCCTAATATGGAATTCTAATATCAACTAGTCCAATTTGAACAATTCTCATTTAAATTAGACCTTAAATCCAATGCAAATCACATTATTCCTATTCAATTTTATCATACAAAGGATATTGGATATGGGATTATAAACCCTGAGGGTTTCTACTAAATTTTAATCCCAAAATTTTGATTAAATTAACATTTATACGTATAAAAGGAGGAGAGTAATTAGTAACTTGTGTAAAAATGTCTAAAAGCGAGTTCAATAATTGAAGAAATGAATCCTTGAAAAAGAGACTTAAATGTTCTTGAAAACCTTCTCTAAAAGCATGAATATGATTTGGTCTTCTTCTTTAATTTTTTGTTGAATATGTATTTGTAAAATCTTGCAATTTTCTTATAATTTTTTTTTGTAATTGAGTGAGGGATTAAAGAGAGAAAAGGGTTTTGTATAAGATGCAGAAGGTTTGGGGTACGGTATGTAGAGAGAAAAATGAAATTTGATGCATAAGAAGAAACAAGATCAATTCTTTGCTAAAAATGAGGTTTGGGTAAGGCCTATTTCATTTTGTTTTTTCCCCCTAATTTCCCAGGTTTTCCTCCCATTAAATCCTAAACTTAATACTCATGAAATGTTCTAAAGACCAAAAAGTCATTGAGGTTTTCCCCAAATCCCTCACATGCCCATTTTAGAGTTATAAATTTAAATCAATTACAATTCAAGCAGATTTTTTTTAATATCAGTCTAAGCACAAAATGTTTCAAAAATTGCCAAATAAGTTATATAAATCCTATTTAACCCATTTTAACTTTCATTTCACATATAATTATAAACCAAACTAAATTTAATGTATTTATTATTTAAGTTATGAACCAGGTTATCATAAATTCAAATTTTATTAATTAACCTAGTTACTATTTATTAACTTAAATATATAAATCATTTAATAATATTGGTATTACATTCCTCCCTCTAAAAAATAATTATGTCCTCAAAATTCATGGAAAATAAAAAACTAATTGCGTATATTGTTGTCTTTGTTGTATTCCCGAGTAACTAAGTGGACTCTGCCTCACTATGATGACTCCACTAAACATGAATTAGGCGTATATCCTTTGACCTCAAAATGTGAACTCTACGTTCTAAAATTGTAATACCAAGATTATTTTTCCACTAAGGGTGATTAGTCCATGATGCCAAATTATGTCGGGCATTGAAATTAAAAACCATTATTAGCATGTGATAAAAATACGAGACATTAACATTTTTCCACAAGTTGAAAATCAAGATAATCCAACAAATATAAATCATTCACCCAATAAAATCCATCAGCATACTAAGCTCTAATAATAAATTTGAACTCCAAGTGTAATAAAACTCAAAACACATAAAGCCAACTTTAAAATCTCTCCCCCATAAAAAAACTGTGTAGTCGAGTGACCTATGAAATCCATAACAATTGTCTCATAATAAAAACGAATGGAAGGAAATGAAACTTAAATCAATAAAATAATTCTCCATTTGAAAGTCCGTTAACTACAAATACTATGCACCTACACAACTGTGGGTACCCAAAAATTAGAACTATGGGCCTGGACGAGTAGCCCAGTCCTGGCGGCCCAAAGTCCAGGCCCCTCATCTCTTATATTGATCCGGTCTCCCCCCACGATCCCATGAAGGGAAGTTATAGGGGAGATGGAAAACATGGAGGAACCCATCACCTCCACTCATCTACATGTACATGTATATATTAAACCCTAGGTCCGTGGCAAAAGGACAAGTTGTATTCTCTATAATCACTCTCCGGAGTATATAGAAATAATATCGACTGCACCACCGTGGACGTAGGCACATCTTTGCTGAACCACGTACATCCTTTGTTGTGTGATTGGAATCTTGTATTCCTTGTTCTTTTCTTGATAATTGTTTCTCTCATATTTATTTGTGTTACATAATAATTGCATCTACAATTGGTGTTTCTCTCATATTTATTTGTGTTGCATAATAATTGCATCTACAATTGGCGCCGTCTGTGGGAACCGTTCATCTTTCCCTGAGAAGAGCCCACGTCAAGAAAGGAGTTTAAGATGTCTGGCCATAGCAGCAATGCTCCCCAAGTAGGAGATATTCAAGAGCCACCTGCTCCTCGCAGGATTAGGTCTGAAGTCCGACGTTCAGATCAGAGAGCTCGCCTGGAAAGACCAGCCTCAGAAGAAAGTCAAGGACCAGCGAGGTCCACGCAGATATCCAGGTTGATTGATGCGTACGAGGCAAGGCTCCACGAGCAGAGGGAGTCTTCTCGCAGATACGAGACTGAGAATGCTCGCTTGAAAAGAAGACTGGAAAGCTAGAGAGGGAGCTTCGTCCTGATAACAGGAGACGCCCATATCGCACTCCTAGCCCTCAGGCGATCAAGTCTCGCAGCCGAGGAAGGAGCCCTAGGCGAGAATCTCAAAGGGACGAAGGAGGCGAGTCAGACGACGACCTCCGCGAACAGCTGCGAAGAGCTCACCGCTACCAGAGCCCTGCTCGCAGCGACGAAAACATACGAAACATGGTCCGCAGTGAAATGGACCAGCATCCCGCTCACCACGGAACAAGATCAACCAGAGAGCTCGCGAGGCGAGCTCTCAAAACCCAGATGAAGTCACCTTTCACAAGAGAAATCGAAGAGGAGAAAGCTCCCAAGAAATTTGCCATTCCAAGGTTTAAGATTTACGACGAAAAGACTGATCCCATCGATCACGTCAGGCAATACCGACAGGCCATGACCCTCTGGAGTCACCGAGATGCCCTGATGTGTCGTATTTTCCCCTCGAGCCTTCATGATGTAGTACAGAAGTGGTTCGAAAGGCTCCCCCACCGGTCGATCAAGAATTTCAAATCCCTAGATGAACTTTTTACGGCCCGATTCATCACCAGTAGCTCCCATCCCAAAAGGATGGATGCTCTACTAATAATGAAGAAAACGCCTCAGGAGACCCTCCGAGAATACGCAAAGAGGTACTGGGAGTTATTCAATGAGATCGAGGACTGCGCGGAGGAAGTGGCAGTGGCCTCCTTCAAAATTGGGCTCCCGCTCCCTAGTTCTTCCCTCCTCTACCAATCCCTGACGAAGAAGGAAGCCATGACTATTGACGACCTAATGGCCCGAATCGAGAAATACACAAATGTGGAAGATGTCACTCGCCCTAATACATGAGAAAACGGTCGAGCTAAGATCACTACCAAGGTAGGTGAGAAAACTGAGAACCAGAGGAAAGGAGGAAAGAACGGAGGCAAAAATGGTTCCATGAACGGAGGGAACCAGGAAGCGTCGAAAGCATTCCAGGCGGTCAACACCATCTTCAAAGAACTAATTTATAAGGTTCTTGCGAAGATCAAGGATGAGCCATTCATCAAGTGGCCTAGGAAGATGGGAGGAGATCCCTCGAAGAGGAACAATGCGTTAAGATGCGCTTTTCACAAAGAGGGAGGACACAAGACCGAGCACTACAAAGCTCTTAAGTCTCACCTCAAAGAGTTGGCCCAGTCCAGGCATTTGAACGACTTTGTGGAAAAAAGGGGAGAGAAAGTGACTGCCAACAGAGAGGTGAGACCCGACAACGTGCTGGAGGATGATGCTGGACACGAGTTCGCAGTAATTCACGGAGTATCTGACGTCAAGAAGATACAAGGGAACTCAGCTCGAATGGAGATGAAAAAACTTACAGCGGTAATGCAGGCTTTTCAAATCGATCCAGCAAAGTCACAGTCAGGAAAGCGTCGACGAGCAGAGGACGTCAACTATAACAAGCATATTGTTTTCACGGATGAAGATTTGATGGGAGTAAGGACCCCACATCATGATGCCCTGGTCATTACACTCATGATAGCCAACTTTGACATCGACAAGCTGCTCGTCGATCAAGGAAGCTCATCCGAAGTAATGTACCTCGACCTATTCAGTAAATTGAAGTTGAGCGTCGCCGACCTAAAGGAAGCCACTGTTCCTTTGGTCGGCTTCGCTGGAAAAATGACCATGCCCCTAGGCAAGATAGTGCTGCCAGTTCGTTCTGGGAACGTCTCCAAGATGATTGAGTTTTTAGTAGTTGACATCGAATCACCATACTAGTCCATCCTCGGCAGAGGATGGCTTCATGCAATAAAGGCGGTCTCCTCGACCTACCATCAGAAACTCAAGTATGTAACCGAGCGAGGAGTAATGGAGATCCACGGCGACCAAGAAATGGCGAGGAAGTGCTTCATAGCAGCCATCCGACCAAAGCCAGAGAAGAAGGCCGGTCAACCCATCGAGAAAGTTGAAGAGGGTGTGATACCTTAAAAATAGCAATTAAAGTATGGAAGACTTGGAGTAGAGGAGACCAGGCTCCTCCCCTCCGAGCGTGTCATCGAGGACCTGGTAGAAGTTATAGCCGAAGTTGGTGACAGTAGCAGAGTCTTCTTGATTGGAGCATTTCTCACCAACCAAGAACAGAAGGAGTTGACGACCTTGCTAAGGCACAACGTAGATGTTTTTGCATGGTAACCATACGAGCTGCCCGGCATTAATCCTGATATGGTCTGTCATCAGCTGCACGTCGACCCCACATTCAAGCCAGCCGCACAGAAGGCATGAAGAACTGCACCTGAAAAGGCTGAAGCGGTCGAAAAGGAAGTCAAAAAACTGCTGGATGCAGGATCCATACGGGAAGTGCAATTCCCCAAGTGGTTGTCCAACCCAGTAGTAGTTCCGAAGAATAATGGGAAATGGAGAGTTTGCATCGACTTCACTGACCTCAACAAAGCATGCCCTAAGGATAGTTTCCCCCTCCCAAAGATAGACCAACTGGTAGATGCCACTGCAGCTCACGAGCGAATGAGTTTCCTGGATGCATACTCATGATATCACCAGATCCCCTTGTATGCCCCAGACGAGGACAAAACGGCGTTCATCACGATAGTTGGGCTATATTGCTACAAGGTCATGCCATTTGGGCTCAAGAATGCGGGGGCAACCTATTAGCGGATGGTCACAAAAATGTTCAAGGATCAAATGGGAGACACAATGGAGGTCTACATCGATGACATGCTCGTTAAGAGCAAGAAGAAGGAAGATCACCTCTCAGACCTGTCAAAGACCTTCAAAATCCTCAGGAAGTACCGAATGAAGCTTAATGCGAGCAAGTGTTCCTTCGGTGTCCAGTCAGGAAAATTTCTTGGATACTTGGTCAGTAAGAGAGGCATAGAAGCTAATCCAGACCAGATCGATGCAATCAACAGGGTATAACCCCCTCGAACAGTCCGAGACATGCAGAAGCTCACTGGAATGCTCGCTGCCTTAAATCGCTTCATTTCCAAATCTGCCGAGAAGTGCAAGCCTTTTTTCCAGCTTCTAAAAGGGAGTAAACCGATAGAATGGATCCCAGACTTCTCGCGAGCTCTGGACGAGCTCAAGTCCTACTTAAGCTCTCCACCGCTGCTTGTCATACCATAACAAACGGATTCTTTGTACCTGTACCTCTCGGTATCCAATCACACTGTCAGCTCGGCATTAATATGCTAGGTTACAGGAATCCAACACCCCGTTTACTACGCGAGCAAGACCTTATTAGACGCCGAGTAAAGGTACCTGCCATTGGAGAAGCTCGCCTTTGCACTGGTAATATCCTCGAGGAAGCTGAAGCATTATTTCGAAGCCCATAGTGTCATCGTCCTTACATCTCATCCCCTTAAGGCTGTCCTAAGGAGAGCGGATTTGTCGGGCAGATTGTCTAAGTGGTCAGTCGAGCTCGGTCGGTTTGACATCCAATTTCAACCAAGGACAGCTATCAAGGGTCAGATCCTTGTTGATTTCATAGCCGAATTCACAGGCGAAGAACTCCCCAACTAACCTCAACCAATAAAGCAAAAGGAGAACCAAGCAACAGTGGAAACCTGGAAACTATTCGTTGATGGAGCCTCCAACTCAAAGGGGGCAGGCGTAGGCATTGTTCTCATCACCCCAGAAAACACCATCCTTAAGCAAGGAATCAGGCTTGGATTTGCAGCCTCCAACAACGAAGCAGAGTACGAAGCCCTAATAGACGGTCTCCAAAAGGCGCAAACTCTGGGAGCAAAACGTTTATAGGTGTTCGGCGATTCTCAACTAGTCTCCAATCAGATAAGTGGAGATTACAACGCGAAGGATGAAAGAATGGCAACCTACCTCGCCCTGGTGAGAAAACTAATTACGAGCTTTGAGGTGGTTAACATCCAGCAGTTTCCCAGAGGACAAAACAGTCATGCCGATGCCTTAGCAGCCCTAAGCTTGGCAGTTGATTCTAGCCTTAAAAGGGTCATTCCCATCGACTTCCTCATTTGTCCGAGCATTAACCACAACAGCAAGCTTCCAAACGTGGAACAAATACTCCAGGTGGGATCAACCCCCAGCTGGATGGACCCCTTAAAAGATTATTTAAAGGAGGGCACGCTCCCAGAGGATAAGAAAACTGCCCACCAGATAAGAGTCAAAGCTGCTCGCTTTCACTTATCCACAGGAGGCGATTTGTATAAGAAGTCCTTCTCCGGCCCCTACCTTAGATGCGTCCACCCAGGCGATGTCGAGCAAGTGCTGTGCGAGATTCACGAAGGAATCTGTGGAAGTCATGTCGGAGGAAGGTCTCTAGCCTTTCGAGCAATGAAGGAAGGCTATTGGAGTCCATATATGCAAAAGGACTCCGCAGTATATGTCCGCAAATGACTGAAATGCCAACTTCACCCTCCTATGGTCCACCAACCCGCCAGCGACCTAAAATCCCTGACCAGCCCATGGCCCTTCGCCCAATGGGGAATGGACATCGTGGGACCACTCCCCACCGCTGCCGACAATCGCAAATACCTGTTGGTTGCAACTGACTACTTCACCAAATGGATCGAGGCAGAACCATTGGCAAATATTGAAGACGTTGATATGATAAGGTTCATATGGAGGAATATAATCACTCGATTCGGAATCCCCAGAACCATCATCACTGATAATGGGACATAATTCGAGAGTGGCCCCTTTCAGGTCTTCTGTAATGAACACGGGATCAGGCATAACTTTAGTTCGGTGGCCTACCCTCAGAGCAATGGGAAAGCAGAAGCTTCCAATAAAACTGTGATCGATGGATTGAAGAAGCGATTAGAGCGAGCCAAAGGCGCATGGGTAACCGAGCTACCCCATATCCTATGGGCATACCGAACAACTCCTCGGCGAGCAACAGGAGAAACCGCATTTTCGCTAACATATGGCATAAAAGCAATCATCCCACTAGAAGCGGGTTTGCCAACAATGAGATCCGACCTTGTCGACCAAGGCCATAATGATGAGGCATTGCTCGCTGAACTCGACCTCGCCGATGAGCGTAGAGAACTTGCCCTAGTAAAGCTCGTGAGCATCAACAACAGCTCACAAAGCACTACCACAAAAGGGTTAACCGGAGAAGATTCCAAGTTGGGGACTATGTTCTAAGGAAAGTCCTGGGCAACACAGTAAAGTCATCAGACGGTAAGCTAGGCCCAAACTGGGAAGGACCCTTTAAAGTAACTAAAGACGACCTGCAAGGTGCTTATCATTTGGAAACGATGGAGGGCAGAGAGATACCACGAGTATGGAACGCAGCTAATTTTAAGAAATTCTATTTTTAGATTCTCGAGGAATTCTATTATTGAATCTTTTTCTTGTATTTGTTATGTGAAAGGACAGTTCATTTCCCTTATTACTAATGAAATCAGTAACAGTTGCATTTTATCACATATCTTTTCCAAATCACAGGCACGATGGTCGATATAGCAGGGGAATACCCCTCCTCAGGTCATCGTCATGAAACACGAGAGACCTCTTAGAATTTCCCCTAGCAATATATAAATCCCTACAGAGGATTCTTACGCAACGCGACCAGATTTTATACTGGCCATCAAACCTACTTTGGTTGAGCAAAATCCTGATCGGATGAAGACATTCAATACCAGGTGTGTCCTCGCCAATTGCCCTACTTAGGCCTAAGGGAGTGTGATGACACAACCTAAAAGGTAAAATGGGGCATAATGGTATTTTGGTATTATACTGGACTGGGGGGACACTTGCATGATAAAAGAAAAAGGATTATGAAGCAGCAAGAATATAAAAAGATTGGATGAACACGTTTAGTCAGAAATATTGCCCAAAACACTAACTTTCATTAATCTCTTATATTTACAACAATGATAATACATGTTTAGTCGGCGAATCTCGCCCAAAGCATTTACATTATCAAAAAAGACAAAAGAATAATAACTTGCAAAATCTCAAGAAGGTGGAAGCCTCCGAACAAGATAATCTGCCACTCTAGCTCTTCGTCCGTCATCAGGAGCAGGGACTAGCTCTTCCACAACCTCATATGTGTCCAACTCCAATAGTTGCCGAGGAATAGCATCAATGGGGATCCATCGATCATCCCTCCTGAATGGGTTGGGCATCAGAGTGGAGGAGGACATCTCATGACGATAACATAACACCGAGTTCCTCGGGACCTGAAACTCTTTCAAGGCACTTAACCATCCTCTGATGAAAGAAAGTTCCTCGAACTCAGATAGTCTTGTTGGAGCATCTAGCCAGCTTTGATCATAACCGTCAGCCCACGCTTGCCGAGGACCTTTCTTGAATAAGTGCCGCAATCGGGTAACGTCCCTTTGAAGCCCAACAGCAATTACATATGCTCACCGGAAATCATCGCAAAGCTCTTCCATCTCCTTATAATGCTGTTCTTCTACTTCCCTGTTCCTTCCCCTAGTGCTTCTACCAGCTCGCGGGAGGGGAGGACGAGTGGAACCTCGCGGAATAGGAGGAGTATATCCATCTCGCGACGACGAGGAGCCTTGCAGAACTGCTAAAACAGTGCTCGACGCATGCTCTCTAAGTTGTAGGACTTCCCTCCTCAGGTTTTCATTCTCCTGCTGCAGGAAATCCCCAACTTGGTTGATCTTGGTGGCCTCTAGTAACCTTGCTCTCAGTACATTGACTTCCTCTTGCACTGAGGCACCAATGCCTTCCATCTCCTGGAGCCTGTCCTTCAGCTTAGCCACTAGCTCGGATTGATCCTTATACTTTTTATTCCTTGACTTGAGATATTTGCAAAGCCTAACAAAGGCCTGACAAACCTGAGGACTGGCATTGGGACCAAGAGTCCTGCCCAATTGAGATGTGGTAGGAATATACTCTTCTACATCAGTCAACTACAAGACATAAAAGGACAATGGAAAGAAAAATCAATCAATGCACCGGAAAAAGAAGCCTTTTCATTTCATTGCTAAAAGTCAAGTACATCGAGCAGAAATTGGAAATATTACAAGCAGAAGTACAAAAATAGTCCTAAAAAAAGATTAACTAGCAACCTCAGGCTGCCCAGAGGTGGCTGGCTGCTTCCCTTTGTCAGTATAAGCAGAGGCATCCCCCTCTACAGGGATGCCCTCATTCGCCTGGGCAGGACCAGCATCAGCAGGAATTATCTGAGAGACAAGATCAACACCCTCGATGGCTGGGGCAGGGGCTTCTTCGTCCACAGTTGGCCTCGGACCCGGGTCATGCTCGTCGAACAGAGGAGATTCAGCATGAACACCAGCAGCTAAGAGGGCCTTGTTCCAGCCCTTCTTGAAGTTCAAATGGCTATTGTAGCCTATCTGAACTTCGGCGTCTTCATAAGCAGTAGTCCACCCGGAGTTGTATGAATCCTCCTTGATGGTGGCTACCTGGGACTCTTTCTCCTTTAACTGCTCAGTCAGAGCCTTGTTCTCCTCCATAACACCCAGCTTGCTCGAGCAGACTAGGTCATAGGCCTACCTCAGCTCGCTCAGCTCCTTAACCGCCGTATCCCTCTCTCGATTAGAATTGATGAGGGCCAGATCAGAGGAAGCTCGGGCGGCGTCAGCAGTCTTTAAATCAGCCTCCAATTGAGAACCCCTGACTTCCAGAGCGGACTTCTGCTACTCCAACTCGCCATTCCTTCTCACCAACTCGTCGCGAGAACGGTAGAGCACGACGAAGTCAGTCATAAACTGCCAAAAATAAATAAGAGATGAAGAAGGAGAAACAACTAAAACTTGTTAAAGAATTAAATAATGGAGAGGATCTTACCAAGGCTAGCCTCTGGCTAGCTTGTAGGGCCAGTTGATCAGACCCCAGCACCCTCTGGCGATCTGCAGGAAGAACTTCCCTCTCGAGCAGCGCAGGTGCCAGCTGAGGAGAAATGGCAACTGAGGCCCCCTCGGGCAAAGCAGACACCGGGACCAGGGCTTGCCCAGCCTTCGTCCTTGACTCCATCTTTCTCCTCTCTTCCTCTTTCTCCCTCTTCATTCTCTTCCTCTCCTCCATCCTCTTCTTTTCCTCCACCTTTTTTCTTTCCTCCTTTTTTCTCTCCCTCTCTCTCACCTGCTCTTCCTCTCTCCTCTTCCTCTCTTGCTCCTGAGTAGAAGACCGAGAACCAGTAGCCATGGCCCCAGAAGTGGACTTTTGTTTCTTTGACCTTTGTGCAAGAAGCACGTGGTCCTCATCATCATCATCTCTAATCAAGTTCTTCCTTGGAGGCATCTCTTCACTTGAACTTCTGGAAGTGCTCAATGATCCTCGAGCTTCAGATTCCTCCTCACAGTCAGAGTAACTGCTACTGACAGAGTTCCCTTCACCCAAATTACTCGCAGCTCTTGCAGGCTCACTCTCAGAGCTGCTCTCCTCTTCGTCCAGCTGGATAGGCTCAGCAGTAGTCTCTCCGAAAGAATCAAACTCTGGTACACTATCCACAGGCCGTTCTATGAAGCTGGAGCCTACGTTCTTATACTCGAGCAAAAATGCAGTAGACCTGGGATGCTCGTCGTCACCCAGAGGCTCCCTGATATTCTAAGCTTTCACCAACTCCGAGATTCGAACCTCGCTGAGAGCAGGCTCCAAATTCTTTGACCTCGTTGTGGAAGGAAAAGCAAAAAAGGGTTAGAAAAGTCACAAATCAATAAAGGTTGGAACAAAAGTACAATGTCTACCTATATATTCTTCCCCATAAAAAGGAACAGTGAACCTCTCAGACCTCGACCCTTCAAACTGGGGAGGGAACTGCCAATTCCTAACGAGGAAACCCTCTTTCCAGTAGTCCTTATGGGAATCAGGTAGGTTTACTACCAATACCCTATCAGGGCTCCTAGATTTGAGGTATAAGACACCTGAACTAGTTCAAGAAAAGGAATAACAGAAACAGATCTCGGCAAGTCCTAACCTAGTACCATACAACTGATTTATTCTATGGACGCCATTTACTATTTTCCACACATTGGGCGAGCATTGTGCGGGAACAATATTGAAATAGCCAAAGAAATGCAGAAACAAATCATTGGGGGGGAAAGTGAGTCCCCCCTGGGAAAGTAGCAGAACATGGATCCAGTGGGCATCCTCTATATCCCTAACGTTCCTAGGAGGGGAGGCACAACATTCAATATCTACCCACTCAGGAATGTTGTAGAACTTACTGAATTCAGAGATTGACCTATTTCCAATCTTCGCCATTGAAAAACTCAAGAAAATCTACAAACCAAAGAGAAAGTGCAAAGAAAGGGCACGAGAAACTTACAAAACAGAAGATCAGTTCAAGTGATGAAGAAGCACGAGCTCAAGATGACTAAGAATCAATGGGAATGGGGATTAAGATAAGAAGGTACGAGGCGCTAGAGTTCTCAGAAGAAGGAAGAGTACTAGAAGGGCTGAAGCGACGGAAGAAAAAGTGGCTATCCCAACAAGCCTTCAATTCTAATCATAGTGCACAAATAGCGAAGCGGGTTCCGCCAAAGCAACTTCACAGTTTTTGAAGAATCGAAAATCAGCCATAATGGCTGATCATTTAAATCCATTGAACCCATAAACATGGCCCAACAAATTTAGGGGCAATTGTGGGTACCCGAAAATTAGAACTATGGGCCTGGATGAGTTGCCCAGTCCTGGCGGCCCAAAGTCCAGGCCCCTCATCTTTTATATTGATCCGGTCTCCCCCCACGATCCCATGAAGGGAAGTTATAGGGAAGATGGAAAACATGGAGGAACCCATCACCTCCACTCATCTACATGTACATGTATATATTAAACCCTAGGTCCGGGGCAAAAGGACAAGTTGTATTCTCTGTAATCACTCTCCGGAGTATATAGAAATAATATTGACTGCACCACCGTGGACGTAGGCACATCTTTGCTGAACCACGTACATCTTTTGTTGTGTGATTGGCATCTTGTAGTCCTTATTCTTTTCTTGATAATTGTTTCTCTCATATTTATTTGTGTTGCATAATAATTGCATCTACAATTGGTGTTTCTCTCATATTTATTTGTGTTGCATAATAATTGCATCTACAACAACAATTTACCATGAAATGATAGTTAACAGCGACGAGTCAAGGCCCACCTCAAGAATACTATCTCTTCTTCCTAAATAGGATCTGTTAAACCAGTCATAAGCATTATAAGAAATAAATATCATATTAGAATATTTTAATTAACGAAAAACTAATGATAACAATGCGAGTAATGTAAAACAATCATAACTACCCATGTAAAATAAGGCAACACACTACCCTAGTCTAATTATGTTTATTTCAACATTAATTAAATCTTATTCCACTATCTTACTCAGTTCAATTCAATTATGTTTTTTAGTATTAACCATAGTCTCGATGAAATACTATTATAACTAGTTTGTCTTTTTATTAGTCACGCACATACTCATGGTGCGCCTAACGCCTCATTTCATCAAAATCCACAAACATATCTATATTATATCGACTCAATTTTAGTTAGGTCACACATATCGAGATGTTACCTACAAAAGATAAGTACTCATCAAATCCATAAACATCACTATAGCCTATCAACCCAATTTTAGTTAGCCCGCACATGCTGTGATGTTTCCCACACATGACACATCACTATATTTAGTTAGCCTATATTCCACAATCTTCATAATGTCCGGCCTACACTAGACACTGTACATACTCATGATGCCAACACAGCATCATGGGTCCCGTTATAATCATGGTGGTAGGCCTACCCACACTCGTACATATAGTGACACATAATAAATCTGTCTATACGTCATATTTATTATCCTAGGTATTAAATATCTTTTCTCTATCAAGTTTTAATTATTACAATTAGCCCCCACCTATATTCTGGACATTACAACGATAATCTATCTTTAGTCCTATACCTAGATATCACTAAGCCATAAGTAGCAGATAACACCTCACGTAATCGTCATCTAGTCTCATGCCTAGGATATAACAACGTACTGACATACTACCTAGTCCCATACCTAGGCAATACCCAAAAGTATAAGTGCACAATCCCTAGTACCATACCTAAAAAAACATTAATAATAATTAATATTCTTGATAAAAATAACTTGCGACTAAAATTTAAATGCGAAAAAGTTTTTGCCTTAAAGATCTTTGATTAATCATGCATTGAAAAGAAAAAACAGGAACTAGATTTAAAGATTAAACCCATGGTTTTAATAATCTATACCATTGCGAGTCTTGTTATGATTAGTATGAGGAGACAAAGGTAGATGAAGCTGAAATCCTTGCTTCCCTTTAAGTTATTCGAAATACCTTTATTAAACCTTATGTACGCTAGGTTCTTATAGTCTTTTATCTTTCCCAAATTCAGGTAGGTGGGTGGACACCTTTTGAGATGAAAACCCTTCATTATGAGTAAGATATGGTGGTATCTCTCTAGGCCTCTTTACAAAAATATAAATAGTATTTTCTCTCACCCCTCTCAAATCCTAATGAACCAAATAATATTTAAAACTCATTCCTACACCTTTATATACAAGTACAAAATGTGGGCTTTGGATAAATTGGGTTTCTTGAGAGTATGGGCCAAACTTGGGTATATGGACTACACTAGGGACCCAAGACAAATAATTAAATTAACTCCAAATAAATACTTGAAATTCCAATTCCAATTATAATTACCATCATTATTCTTTTTCTTTATATAATCGTGAATTAACTCCACTAAAAAATCATGACTTCACTAGAATTTAATTATCTCATAAATCCTCGGATATAATGAGGTTTTTTAAAGTTGATTATGGTACATACGTTAAGTGTTCGATAACCTTTTGGTCGAATCAATTAACATTTAATCAATTTTAACCGACATGTAATCAATTTCCTTTATCCTTATACTTAACTTATTTTCTACTCTATCAGGATTACAAAGTAATCAATTGAACGGGTTTTACTTAGTGGAAACAAAACATATACATCTATCAAGCGGTTATCATAACCCACGATATCCCCTAGACGTGGATTCCTCTGAATTATGATCTCAGACCTACTTACACAACTGTCACCCAATATGGGGAGATCATTTGACCCTATATAAATCAGACCACACCCATAGTAATAAAAGTGACATTTGCGAAAGCATTCTGATCCTCATAATTTTGAGGATTAAGAATCTATGAACCCTTTTCAAATGGTGTGAGATTGCTTGGTTCTAATCAAGATAACCCTTAGACTAAAATCTCATGGGTGACTATGTTCAATACATTCCTAGTATGTACGGATCACAATCCTCTATCAAACTACCAAAAAAGTACTCAAACCATCAAACAGGTTCTTGAATGTTAAGATAAACTACTAGGATTGCATCGTAACCATTCCGATTGGATGTAAACTCCCTATATAGGTTGTGAACATTTTAATAGTGATAGAACCAAAATTTTGATATCCTAGTGATCAATCCAAAGTCGACTCACCATAATTCCTAATAAATTCTATTGACCAACATGTCTACAATGAATTTAAACCAAATATAAGGCATTCTCATAACACTGATTACTATTTCAATATGAACTAACACACCATTACTTAAAAGGTAACCATCATACATGGTTTTAAGAATTTAATTTCAGCAATCTCCCGCTTAGTTTTAAAGCCAAGTATCCAACTCCCAATCCATCTACACGATAATTTGTTGCCTATCGGTAGCGGATTAACCAAGTGTTATCCGATATAACCTTATGATAAACTTGTCACCTTCTTATTCGATTTCTTGAACTAGGTAAAACCTATTCTCAATGTGATTAATACTCTTGTGGGTTATGGGTTCCTCAAACTTCTAATCATATCGCTATGAACACTAAACATGCTATAGCCAATCACACGTAAAAGAACCTCGCCCAAGTTACTTAGAAAGTAACCGATCCATATAGACTCTTTAGTTCCCACTGAAATGGCAACAAGTTTGGCCTCCTTGGTGGAGTCAGCAATCTAAGAGTGCTTCATTCTCCCTCAAGTTATATCTCAACCTCCTTAGGAAAACACATATTCAGAGAGAGAAAAACTTGGAATCCTCATTTGATTGAAAACCTAGTTTTGGTGCCTAAAAGGTAAAAAAGTATTAACTAAAATCTTTTGACCATTCAAAGGCATAACATATTTTTATGTAGTACACAATATAGCATGCATGAAGTTACACGCCACCAAATCATTGATTATATTCCTCGTTCCTTCCATCGAATCAAGTTTCCCAGGACATTGGTTCCCAGACATAGCGATTCCATACTCGAAAATAAACTCTTTTTATGAATCTTGATGTCAATCTTGTATATCTAACATCGATATAATCGACTTGGGATAAGCATAGCATCATTTGCAACCAATCTAGAGAAATCTTGATCATAATGGTTTGTCTGGATTGTCCTAAGTACCTAATTACTTTATATCAAATATCCAGACAATTACCATCCTATGTAAGACAATATTCCCACCTCATTCCCGATTCGAAAAATATCATCCATAAATTGTACTAAAAATACCGCCATGTCTTCATAATGCTTCTTATACAAATAAGTGCTTTTTGGGATTTGATCAAAATCAATATATTGATTATCTAATCAAGCCGAAGGACCTAATACCATAATATTAGCTTAAATCCATAAATAGATGTCACAATCTTACGTCACTTCTCTTTTCGCGACTTCTTACTATGTACGTGTCAAGACAATCGTTCAAGAACATAGTCTTCATGTTAAAATAATCTCGACAAACTTTAGCATGGCTACTACAAGAAGTTTTGATCGAACGAGGAATATATCTCGTTTGAACGAGAATGACATATCGCTCGAATGACAGCTTCGCTCGACATGCCATCTCGCTCGAATGATAGCTTCGCGCGACTACTTCAAGCGACCTAGGCCTCTTTCATCTCTAACCTCTAGAAGTTGCATTTTTTTCACCATGTTTAAGTTCTATAACCTCTACAGATCATTCCCAAACACCAATTAATCAATTCTAATCGATATCCTAACATGTATATATGATTTCTAACAGCCTAGGATCATTAAATCATGCATAAATCTTTATAAATTCCGAAATCCCCAAATTAATAAATTAAACCCTAGTTCTTCAAATTTTCATTCAAGAACATAATAAGTCTAGATTCATTCATTACAATTAATCATCAATTCGTAACTTCTAATCTACATACATGAAGGGCTCAACCTAATTCAGTTTCGAACTCTAATTAATCATCTTAACTCTCCAATTTCATCAAGGTTATGAACAATACATGGATATTATACACCTATACTAACATGAACATGATTATTGCTAAAGTTTTGCAAGGATTAAACACTTGTCTTAGGAAGGAAGGTCTTATCCATTGCTGTAGTTAGTATAGTAACGATCCTCACTCTCCAATCTATATGGTGGTGGTCTTTATGGTGTAAATGGTGCACTAGTGGTGCTTCTAGCCATATAAACCTCTCCTCCTCCTTCCTCCTTTGGTCTCTCTGTGTGTAACAACTGATAACCCTAATCTACCCACATACTTGATATTTTATTCCTCTAATTTTCGTCATTAATTATTCTCCAAGAATACAAATTATCAAAACGCCCTCTCGGGATGCCGGTTTGGCCTAAAATTGTCCCGGGACCCAAATAAAACCCCTGGGTAGGTTTTTCTGACTATCTTTACCCTTCCGGACACATTGGCATACCCAAAATGACCATATAGGTGACTGAAATTATATTTAGTTTTTATTCCATTACATTAGTCCCTGCACGACTGACACGTGCATCCCGACTTAATTACCGTAACTGTCGTATTTCTCAGTCGCGATAATTTTCATAAATTCACAATCATATTCAGTATCATATATTACTTTATTCGCTCAGTAATATTTAATATAATTCTCAACAATAAATACTAAACCTTATCTCTCTAGTTAATATTTATTTAAATCTGGATTAATTATCAATTAATTTCCCATATTTAATATAATTAATCCTATATTTAAAAATAATTGAAAATACGGGGTGTTACATACTTCCCCCTTTATAACGTAATTTTGTCCCAAAATTTGGAAAATAAAGGCATACCTAGTAAAAATAACGTTGTATATTTCTCGCACATCTCAGCCTCGCACTCTCAAGTAGACCCTTCGACATTATGGTGCTCCCGCTGAACATGCACAGGTGGAACTACCTTCGACCTCAATCTCTTTTTGCTATGGTCTAAGATATCCACTGGTCTCTCCTCATGAGAACTATCAGGCTGCAAGTCAATCTGCTCCAACGCAATGTGGGTGTGAGCTAACTCATCTCAAAGATACTATCTCAGTGAAGAAATGTAGAACACATCATGAATACGGTGCAAGTGCTCCAGGTACCCAAGTCTATACTCTACTGATCCAATCCTCTCGATGATAGGAAATGACCCGATGTATCTTGGTGCCAATTTCCCTTTCTTTTCGAACCTCATAATCCCCTTCATAGGAGATACTCGTAGTAATACCTAGTCCCCCATACTAAACTCTCGAAAGAACCTCTTAGAATCAACGTAGCTTTTCTGTATGTCCTGGGCTACTCGTATGCGAGTTTGAATCATCACGATCCTGGATGATGTATCCTGAATCACCTCCATCCCGAGTAACTTATTATCCCCCACCTCTAGCCAATAAGAAGGATAATGACAAGGTCTACCATACAATGCCTCAAATGGAGCTATTCCAATAGTGAACTAATAGGATTTATTGTACATAAACTCCATCAGTGGAAGATACTTCTCCCAACCTCCCTGAAAATCAAGAACACACATACCTAACATATACTTTAGTATTTAATTTGTCCGCTCAGTCTTTCCATCCGTTTGTGGGTGATAGGCTGTACTCAATCGCAACTCAGTGACCATGGCCTCCTAGAAGCTCTCTAAAAAATGAGACACAAAAACCTTATCCCTGTCGGACACAATATCTCGGGGCACCCCATGTAATTTCACTATCTCGACAATGAAAATCTAAGCATACTGTGTCGTAGTATAATCCGTTCAGACTGGCAAAAAGTGGGCTACCTTAGTCAACCGATCCACTCTCACCCATATGTAATCATGATCCCTCTCAGAAATAGGTAACCCTGTGATGAAATCTATGGAAATGCTCTCCCATTTCCATATAGGAATCTCAAGTGGCTGAAGAAGCCTGGCTGGTTTTTAGTGGTCCACCTTTACTAGCTGACAGGTGGCGTACTTATAGACGAACTCAACAATGTCCCTCTTCATCCTACTCCACCAATATTGTCGCCTCATATCTTGGTACATCTTATCCCTGCCGGGATGTACCATAAATTGAGATCCATGCGACTTTGTCATCACCGCATGTCGCAGCTCCTTTCCCTTTGGGACAACCAACCGTCCATTGAAATGCAAGCCTCCCTCAGAACTCA
Source organism: Sambucus nigra (assembly GCA_949130495.1). Classification (NCBI taxonomy): domain Eukaryota; kingdom Viridiplantae; phylum Streptophyta; class Magnoliopsida; order Dipsacales; family Adoxaceae; genus Sambucus; species Sambucus nigra. The sequence continues at coordinate 65,476,438 of OX422220.1, forward strand.
CTGAGTAAGACTCTTCTCCCTCAGCTAGAAGCTGTCGAATCCTCTCTTGGAAAAATGGATCCGCTATCCGGGCCTGTACAACCCTCGTCAAATTCTAGGGTGTAACCGTAATAACTGACATGAATGATCGGGCAATTGCATCCTGATGTCCCAACTCCATTCATTTCACTTTCCACACCTCGACAAACTCTCCTACCGGCCTACGGCTCAACGTATCAGCTACTAGTTAGCCTTCCTCGGGTGGTACCGGATCTCAAACAAATAGTCTTTTCACAAATTCAATCCACCAGAGCTGACGCATATTAAACTCCCTCTGAGTGAATAAATATTATAATGACTTGTGATATGTGAATAGGCAGAATTTCTGTCCAACAAATAATGTCTCAAAAATAGAAGGGAAAACACGATTGCTGCTAGCTCCAAGTCATGGGTGGGGTAATTCATCTCGTGAGGCTTAATCTTGCTGGAGGCAAAAGCTATATCCTGATCTTCCTACTGAAGTAATCCCCTAAGTCCCTATATGGATGCATCAGTGTAAATCAAGTACTCCACTCCTAGCCTTGGTAGAGCGAGAACTGGTGCTGAAGTCAGCTTATCATTCAGCTCATCAAATACCAACTGACACGCATCATCCTAAACAAACAGTACACCCTTACGAGTCAAATTAGTCATCGGGACTGCAATCTTTGAAAATCCTCGGATGAACCGTCTATAATACCCGACTAACCCCAAGAAACAACGTCCCTCCATCGGTATTGTGGGCTGTCCCCATGCCCTTACTGTTGACACTTTGCTCGGGTCCACTGATATCCCCAACTCAGAAATGATATGCCTAAAAAACTATACCTCTACAAGAAGAATTCACATTTCTCATACTTAGCATACAACTGATGGTCACGCAGTGTCTGTAAAACCCAACGCAATTGCTCGACATGCTCCTCCTCGGTACATGAATAAATCAGGATGTCATTTATGAAAACAATGACAAACTGATCTAAGAACTCTCTGAGCACCCTATTCATCAAGTCTATAAATAGGTAAAGTGCGTTGTTTAGCCCAAATATGATACCTTAAAACTAGTAGAACCCGTATCTCATTAGAAAAGCAGTCTTAGACACATCTTTCTCCCTAATACATAATTGGTGATAACCGGACCTCAAGTTTATCTTCAAGAAGTATGTTGTTCCTCTCAGTTGGTCGAATAAGTCGTTGATGCAAGGTAATGGGTATTTATTCAGTATTGTGACTTTATTTAACTCCCAATAATCTACAAACAGTCACAAGGATCCATCCTTCTTCTTCACAAACAGAATTGGGGCACCCCAAGGTGAGGTACTCCTCCGGATGAAGCCCTGTCCTAGTAACTGTTCAATCTGGTCCCATAACTCCCTCATCTCCATAAGAGCCATACAGTAAGGTGCACGGGCTATCGGTCATTTGTCCGATGCCAAATCAATCACAAACTCTATCTCTCTACTAGGCAGTAGCCCCGGTATGTCCTGAAACATGTCGACGAACTCCCTAACAACCAGAATTGAATCGAGGGAAATCAAAAATCTCATAGAGGTCTCCTTATCTATATAAAATAAGTGAGTGGATGAACCTCCCTCAGGGCGAGGCATCACCACTATAAACATCTTCTGACCCGGAACACCTAAAATAATGCTCCTACTAAAGTAGTTAATCATGGCCCTATACGCGATAAGCCAATCCTTGTCAATAATGGCATCGTACTCCGATATATCTAAAACAAGCATGTCGACATGAAAAATAAGACTCCCAATATCTATACCCACACCCTACCATATAAAGAAAATCATCGACCCATTACCTAACGGCGAGTCTACACACGTCACGGTACTGTCGACCGTGTCTAACAACCCTGCGGTCCGTGCAAATCTAGTGGTTATGAAAGTGTGTGAGACCATGTCAAATAAAATACAAACCATAGATCCATGGATATAAAATATGCCCTTAACTGCGGGTGGAGCCTATGAAACCGCTGTCTGTTGGACGTTATAGACATGCCCATCCTCTAGCTCCACTACTGAATTGGGGCTTCTGGAATGCGAGGTAAAGCTGGGACTGGTGCTAGTGCTGGGAGGACGGCTGGGATGATCAGCCTCCGGGGCTCCTGATGAGCACCCTGCTGCTGATGATACTTCCCCTTGTCGAGACAATCAAATCGTTTATGTCCAGTCTTGCCACAAGTGAAACATCTACATGCATAGTCACCTCCCCTCTACCCCTATATGCCTCACCCCTGTTGGTCGTTGCCACCTCTCCCTTGACCCTGATGGAACTGCTGCTGGCCCTGGTGGCCCTACTGGACATGCTGACCCTGGTCTCCATCCCTGAAACCTTCCTATTTATGACGAAATCCTCCTGATCTAAACCTCTTAGCATAATCTCCTTGATGGGAACCCTGCTCACCCTACCTCTGAGCTACTGGTGCCCCACTGGCACTAATTCCTCCTGTCTTTCCCTACTGGTCGAACTTACCTCCTCGCTTGATCCCTTTAACATGGAAGTGGTGATCATGGCAGTGTAGTAATGCGACATTGAGTACATCGGTATAAGACTGCAAATAGAGGTTTCCTAGAAGATGCTGTCGAATCCTCTAGGTCAGGCCATCCATAAACACCTGAATCTTCTTTTCTTTAGTATGTACCTCATCTGGTACCAGATTTACTATACTAGTAACCTCCTCCTCATATTCTTCTACAGTCTTCCCCTCATGGGTGAGGTCCATCAATTTTTGCCTCATCTGAGTATGAACTGCAGAAGGAAAATATTTATGGTCAAACCACACCCAGAAATCCTAAATCGACATACTATCACGCTCCTCTGCAGTAGTAATGGACTCCAACCACTGTAACACTACTCCCACTAGCTTGAAAGTAGCTCGTATCTGCCTCTGCACCTCCGTACACTCATACATCCTCAAGTTTCGCTGGATATCCTTCTTCCATTGGCTCGCGACAACCACATCTGAACTCCCCTGTAACTCTAGGGGATGTTCCTTTTTAAATGAATCTCTAACTCTCTCCCAAGTATAAGGGAACGCATGAACTAGTGTTGGCGCCACTGCCTGTGCTTGGGGTGGGGCCTGTTTTACCACTGCTAATGCTGCATTAATCGCCCGTGCAATGATGGTGGCAACCTCTGCTGCATTCATAGTACCTTGGGCTAGAGATGGTTAAGGCTCAGGATGGGCATTCTTGGCGGCCCGTGGTGCACGTGTGGGAGGCATCTGAAATGAGAAAGAATTTTCATAAGTCTTCAATTCAATAAATCTCAAAATACCTGAAGACGTAAACATATAATCATGAATGCAACAATCCTAATAATAGGGATCTATCTCAAAGAACGCTACGCTGAAAGCATAATAAGCCGCATAGATTGTAAAAGACGCTAGACCCTAATGCTCTGATACCACCTGTAATACCCTGCCCAATTAAATCCCGAGTGATCAATCCTTTATTAAATTTAAAACAAATGTTTGGTTGGCTCATTCATAGCATCACTGTTGAAAAACATATACTATAATAATCACTAAGTAATTAATTAAGCTAGTGTCTAAAACGTTAATTAAATTATATCCATTAATTAATTACATTAATTTTAAGTTACTAAATCATTCACCCTACACATGAATTAAAATAATACTGAATAGTAAACCAACAACTCGAATGAATAAGACTAGAATAAACACTCTAGTTCAAAGTCTCAAACTAATAAACCATAATAATACTCAATCCGACTGAAATGAAATACTAAAGTACAATGAGTGAAATCTCTTTGACATAAATAAGAACTGTGGATGGGAAACACATGCCCTAAATGGAATCACTAAATAGGAACTGCATGAAATGATAGTGGAGGTGTCTAATCACGAGGACCTGTAACTCCCACACTAGCCGTAGCAAGTCAAATAGTCCGACAATCTAAGCTTGGCATCCCTGTTGCTGGACACCTAAAATTAATTTCAGAAGAGACAAGAGATTTTGTAAGAGATGGGTTATAGCCCGAGTGTAAAAGATTGTAAAAAAATTTAGCAAGTATTTAAAAATTGTAGTAAACCAAATATTATATGCATGTTAGCTTTTCGAGCAACTCACTTGAGATTCTCACCTCTCAACTATTCTGCACGCCTAACGTACCGCTAAACCATTCTAGTCATCAAAATCACACCTTACTAGATTGTAGACATAAATCTTCTAGCTACCACTCATAGTAATATCCCGTATTTCTCATATAATATTAATAAATGCTTCTGCCTTTAATATTCTGTGTAAGAGTTTTCACAAGTACAATTTAGTATTCACTTACTTAAGTTAATTTAGATTTTTAAATATTTCGCATCTACTAATTTCACAGAGTAGATAGTAGCACAAGCATATATGTATATATATATATATATATCCTAATACGACACCCTTAGACTCAGCTGCGGTGCATGCATATTCTGCTATCAAGTCCTGCTACATCTATTACCAAATAAGGACAATCAGTTTGGTATCTCTCATGAACCATAAATACAAATCACGCATATTGGAGGCAAACATAATTCTAAGCCATTGGGCTATGCATATACATGCACACCCAAATGAGTGTTCAATCCATTATTCTCACGAATGGTATCCAACCTAAGTTCTATGTTCTGAGGTACCAATCAAAAATCCCCCCAGTGGGTTCATCAGGATGAGACTGTCCTCTTTCACAACCCTTTGTGATAAAAAGTAGTGTAGGTATTTCATACACATTATAAATCATATATCACTACACCAAAAACAGCAATTTGGCACACCTTGATATTAAAAATCTGGCACAGCTTAAAACTGTGCCAAATTCTGGCACGATTTAATGACAATCTGGCACACTTTATAACCGTGCCAAAATTTGGCACTGTTTAAAAGTGTGCCAAAATTAAGAACACTTCACTAAAATATAAATACCTTAAAAAAATTAACCTCCTTAATTTTTTGAGCTCCCGCTCTCTTCCCTCTCTCAATATCTGGTTCCCTCTTCTCTCTCTTTCTGTCTCACGCTTAAGCAAATTCATCAGCAAACTTATGGCAGATTGGGCAAAGCTACGACATATTGGCCGACGTGGTTGTGTTGTCTCAGGACAACTTCGATAAGGAGGTTGGCCAAGATCGCGATGCCCTTGTTGAGTTCTACGTTCCTTGGTATCCATCAACATCAATTACTACATTCTAATTTTGCACTTTATATCTCTCATGCTTGATTGTGTTTGGATCAACCTGCTCAATCAAGATCTGAGTAAAGAGAAAATAAGATTTTACATATTTTTGATTGTTGTGTGGCAGGTGCGAACAGTGTAAGAAGCTAGAACCAGAGTATGAAACCCTTGGTGCCACTTTCAACAAGAAAGAAATCAATTTTAATTGGAAAGGTACTACTTAATCTTCATAGATAAAAGAGAATCATAGATAAAATTGTTGGTTTAGGTTTTCCATCATAAGCTTCTGACTTATTCTAGGTTTTTTTGGCTTCTACTTGGAAAACATTCGATTTTAGTCTTCCAGATGATGTCCAAGGAAAATACAGTAGGGGGATTTGTAAAGAAAAAATTCTTTTGGGTATAGAATTTAGGCTATTAGATTTTGAGATTCAAATGCTTTTGGGTTTGCATTGTTTTCATTTTTTATGATTTGAGGGAAAGTTTTGGAGTTTAAGAATTGCAATGCTTTTGGGTTTGCATTGTTTTAACTTAGCTTTGAATCCTGTATATATTTTTTTTGTAATATTAATTATTTATAAGGTAATGTATAAGCACACAATCTATATTGTGCATTTTTTATTGGTGACGATAGAGTGATGCTATACTATTTATTGTGTTAGTAATATTGATTCTAAATATTTTTATGTGATGATAGTCATGATACAATATTTTGTGATGTCATTTGTCTCCTTTTAATATTTTGTGATGTCATTTGTCTCCTTTTAATTACGTCTTGATTCGACCCTAAGCTTATTCCTCGTCTCACCGGGCATTAACTCAAATTCACCTCACTAAGAACCAACTATCTGCTGATTTAATGAATCAATGTAGTAAATTTTAGGGCATTACTTGTTGAAATTTCTACATATATATTAACTTGGTAGTGACAATTGATTAAACTTATATTTGTATTACATAAGTTGTCCTAATTTTACAGTAAGATTTGTATCTACTATGATTCTTGTTTCTTTCATTTGTTGGTTCCTAATGTCATTGTTGTTATTCGAGACTACTATATTATATAAACATATTATATATATATATATATATGTGTGTGTGTGTGTGTGTGTGTGTGTGTGTGTGTGAAGGGGATATACTTTTTGAATTGTGAATTGTGGATTAGTTGTTACTACATGAGTCAAATTATTGTCACATGGTAGAGTAGCCCTGACTCTCGTGAATTTACTAGAGATAACATTAGACTAGGATCTCATGGCGACAGATACTATGAGTACCTAATCTCTCTTATATGATTCAATAAGTTTTTTCAGTCAAAATCATTAATATATTAATTAAACTTTGCAAATACATCATAATTTCAAGTAAACATACTTAAGATGTCCTGATTTTACAGAAAGATTTATATCTATTGTGATTCTTATTGTTGCTTTCATTTGTTGGTTCCTAATGTCATTGTTGTTATTCGGGACAACTATATTACATAAACACATTTTATACATGTACATATATATCATAACTTTGTTTTCTGGGAGTGCCAATTTTTAAAGGCAAATCCCAAATCCATATATCTCCAATCCCTTTTTTACAAAGCTAGATCTAAGCTTGAGGATGGCAAGGTAAGCTTTTATCTACTGCTGGCATAATGGAGATTTTCAAAGTTGTCACCTTCCCAATCCTTCTATACGTCTTCTTCATTTATCAATGGACTACCAATCTTCTTCAAATGGGGTCTTTGTATGGTGAATTTCAAAATTTGGCTAGGCCGTAGCGCTGTTGCCACCTTCCACAATTCTAAAAACGTAATACCTCTTTCTTTGCACCATTTTCCTTTTTTTTGGATCAAAATTGTGCTATACGAATCTGAATCCTTTAAAGTCATGGGTATACTGCTATATTGCTATCTAAAATATTTTTCCAGTTACATTTTGTGCAATTTTCGGTTTTGTTCATTGGTCAAGCTAGGAATATTGGATCTGGCAGAAGCAGGTCTTATCACGCTTGACCTTTTATAGTAGTAATTGCTATTTTAAGTAGATATCAAAGAATGGGTGATTCAGAAATAATTATCGATGCCCCTTTCGATATCATGGTGAATAATGGATAACTGAGATTTGAAACCCGTTTTCTTTCATTCCCTATAAAATAGCTATGGAGAAGTTCAATTTTTCTAGCGCATGAGTCATTCAATGGTTATTATGATTTCTCTTTTTCTTAAATATGGAAAATATTTAGGTTTCGTCGCTTTTAGGTCCGTGAAATAGTTTCCTTGCACCATGTCCATGTTTTAGTTTAATCCATTTTTGTTGTTGCATTTGTTTGTGTTATGATTTGAACTTTTGCATATTAAACTACTTATTTATGAGTCCATTGTCTAATCTATGATTCATTTGAACTAATTTTGATTATATCAGAGCACTCTTCAATAACTACTAGATGATAGTATGCAGAATTCAGTAAGAGATGAACAGAGTCTCATATTACTCCAAAAGATATTGTGGTGCTCTCTGAAAGAACTAGAAAATGGCGAGACTTGTTGTGAGGTGGGATGGCTGTTACATCAGGGAAAGCAAGTAATGCATATTCTCAAGTGTTGAGTGATGTGTTTCTCATCCAATCTACTCTTAGTGAAAAAATAACATACGTGGCTCTGTAATATTACCTTATTAAATAGTTAGTTGCTTTTTAATATATTTTCTCCTGAAAATGTTTTGTTTTATTTATTAATGGGCCTTTGAAATAATAGGTTGGAAATTATATTCATAACATGGCTACCTTCTTTAGTGGTTTTTTAATTAGATTCATCAACTGTTGGCAGATTGGCATCATAACTTTATCCTCATGATAAGAAGTCTCTTTGACTGAAGTCGAAATCATTTTTGCATCGCATTTGCTTGTGAATCATGATAGATCAGAGATAGTCTTAGAAAAACTTCTACAAAACTTAATTGTGCATTAATTATGTATTGTCCATTTTCTACATTATTGTTAACATGATTATTATACATTTATGCAGGTTTTGGATACAACAGATGATGGAATGCAGCTATTCAAGGTATGGCACGTAGTTTGTACTTTCACCCTGAACCAAATGTAATTATTCAAGGTACTACACATGTTCAAGGGATGTTTGTCTTAATTTGTATGGCGAACGAAGCTAATAATACAAAAAAGGGCAAGGCTGAATGTTGAACAGTCGACTACTTCGGTAGAAACAACCATTGGATGGAGTGCTCAGGGAGGCACAACATATTATTTTAGTAAGGGTTTCGAAATGGCAATGACAGGGCGTCTCAGGTAAACCCTCCCTCTCCCCATATCAATACTTGGACAGGAGAAGAAGTTTAAGCTCGAACAGAAGATTGATTTTAGCATTCTTGGTGGGCTAGTGGTGGAATTCGGGCAAAAGGTTTTTGACATGTCCATAAACACTAGGGCAAGGCAGATGGAGAGGTTCCTGCGGGATCCAATCAACAGTGGCAGCATCTAAAATGCTCCAAGAAGGAAATAAAAAATGTACTTTTGTTTCCTTTTTATTGTGGGCTGAATGTCGCCCCGTGTTTTTAGATTATGGTGGAATTTTTGGTTGCAAATAAAAGCTGCTGCTACTTCTAAAAAAAAAATTATTTTAGTATCAATGTTGAAATTGAAACCTCAATGGATGAGAATTCATTTTAGTACGTCCAAGAGCTGATGGATAGAGGATCAAAGGAAATGATTATGCTGAACCGACTGCTCCAGATGTGGACTGGAAATCAGGGCTGCAAATAATGGTGAACTCGCTCTTAAATGTGTCGATGCACATTATAAATATGCACGTGATCTTCTGTACAAAGTTCATGACAAGACAAGTTTTATCCATTTGGTGTTGTGCTAAAGAAAGAAGTTAAATTTCAAGAAGATCCTGAAAAAGATGGATCTGTGCCATCAGCGTTAAATCTTCTTCTGCTTCTGTTTTAACTAATGCTGAAGATGGAAGTTCAAGTCACCAGGAAGGAAATCCCAATGATGGTGGGAAGAAAGATGTGGATGAGGCTGAGGATAGTGACGTTGAGGACCTGGATGAAGTAGACGAGGATGAATCTGTCCAGTATTTGGCTTGAAAAATGCTTGATGTTGCAAGGGAAATTGTCAAAAAACACCAAAGACGACACAATAGAGAAAGTAAAAATACTACCAGCTTTGGCAGAGATTGCTTTGTAAAGAGAGGATGTTGAAACTTCTCTAAGTGATTATCTAAAAGCATTGCCCATTTTGGAATGATTGGTGGAACCATACAATCAACATATAACTGAACTAATTTTTTTAATATTGGATAATAAGTTAAATTATTCTTAAAAAATATCATTCATTATTTGCAGTGGCGTTAGAGGTGTAGATTTCACGCATTTCATCTCTTTATTGGTATACACAATCTAGACCTAAACACCATACATATGTTCAATTTCTTTGCTTGAAGAAAACGTATAAGTGATGTTTCATTAATTTTCGTTCTAATTTTATTCCTTCTTACTCGTGAACAGGTTTTTTTTAGTAGGAGCCATTGCAAAACATGGAGCCACTCTCGCAACATACCCATTATTGGCTGTCAAGGTAAAATCACGTCTCTCTCTCTATAGATAACAATTATGAAAATCCTGGAGCACAACTTATCATTCTTTATTATCATCCCCTCTTTATTTGATGCTCAATATATATTTTACTTCCCTCTTTATATTATGATAATTGACATTAAAATTGACAAGTATACTCTAGTTTTAGGTTAAAAATGGCACAAAAACATCTCTATAATAATAACATATGAGCATAACAAAATAGTCGTGTCCTTATTGGACTCCTGATTTAACAAAATGACAAATATACATTTGTTTTAGGTCCAAAAAATGGGGTTTTAGGGGGTGAAATTTTAAAATATCAATCAAATGGCCAAAAAAGAGGTACGAGCGTCTCAACTACTTTATGTTTTGGGGGGTAATTTATTTCTCATGAAATTAGTCTAAAGTCTATTATATACTTTTATTGGAAACAGGATTTGGTTGTGATTGGTTCGTTAAGAGTATCTCTGTATGTTTATGGGATTGGTTCGTTAAGAGTATCTTTGTATGTTTATTGCAAAGTGTTAGCTAATATCAGTTTGTGAATTTATATATGCAATACCAAATTAAAGAAATTTACAAAATTGGACATCCCCAAATGAATCTAGACCAAATACAGTGGCAACAAGTCAACTGTCCACTACTATGGGTGTTTTTGGTACCATATTGGCCAAATGACTACTGTATATCCGCCACAACATCATCTGTTAATATAAATGTTCTTTCCATAATGTTGATATATGTTTTCCTTATGTAGATTGTATCGGAGATATGCAAGATGATGGAATCTGTAGGCTTTCTAGAAATCGACACACCAGTTCCCTAGGTTTGTGAATTTGTTTATGTTCATGTTCAATTGATTCATCTTGTGGTTATAGTTGTCTGATTAAAGTAGCTAGAAAGAATAGGCTTAAAACCCAACCCCCAAATGGTACCGTAAGAGGCACGAACACCTCGAACGGGACCAATATAACTTGTACGAACTGACCATGTAGTCGCGGGTCTCCTGGTTTGAGAATATGACATTAATTTCAAAATATGTCGATTTGGCTTGAAAACAAGTCGTTGAAGGGTGAAAACCTAAACCAGCCCCCAAATGACCCCCTAAGAGGCATAAACACCTCGCACGGGACCAATATAACTTGTACGAATTGACCAAGTGACGGTAATTGCAAAATATGTCGATTTTGCTTGAAAACAAGCCGTTAAAGGGTGAAAATCTAAACCAGACCCCAAACGGCCCTGTAAGAGGCACGAACCCATCGCACGGGACCAATGTAACTTGTATGAAATAACTGCGTAGTCGTGGGCCTCCTGGTTTGAGATGATGATGATAATTTCAGAACATGTAGATTAGGATTGAAAATAAGCCATTAAAGGGTGAAAACCAAAACCATCCCCCAAACGACCCCGTAAGAGGCACGAACACCTCGCACGAGACCAATGTAACTTGTACGAACTGACCGCGTATTCGCAGGTCTCCCAGTTTGAGAATATGACGATAACTTCAAAATATGTCGATTTGGCATGAAAACAAGTCGTTCAAGGGTGATAACCTAAACCATCCCCCAAACGGCTCCGTAAGAGGCACGAACACCTAGCTCAGGACCAATGTAACTTGTAAGAAATGACCACGTAGTCACGGATCTCCCGGTTTAAGAATATGACGATAATTTGCAAAAATCAACACTTAGACTTAAAAATAAGCCGTTAAAGGATGAAAACCCAAACCAGCCCCCAAACGACCCAGTAAGAGGCACGAATATCTCGCACGAGACCAATATAACTTGTACGAACTGATCGCATAGTCTCGAGCCTCCCGGTTTAAGAATATGACGATAATTTCAAAATATATCGATTTAGTTTGAAAATAAGCCGTTGAAGGGTGAGCCCCCTAACGGGTTGAGAGTATGACGACAATCAGTAAAAATCACACTTTGAGAGTAGTCCCGGGTCTCCCAGTTTGAGAGTATGACGATGATTTGCAAAAATCACTCTTAGACTTAAAAACATGTCGTTAAAGAGTGAAAACCCAAACCAGCCCCCAAACGACCCCGTAGGGGGCACGAACAGCTCGCACGGGACCAATGTAACTTGTAGGAACTGACTGCGTAGTCCCGGGTTTCTCGGTTTGAGAGTATGACGATAATCTGCAAAAATCACACTTAGAGTTAAAAACATGTCGTTAAAGGGTGAAAACCCAAACCAGCCCCCCAACGACCCCGTAGGAGGCACGAACTCCTCTCACGGGACCAATGTAACTTGTAGGAACTGACCGCGTAGTTCCGGGTCTCCCGATTTGATAGTATGACGATAATTTGCAAAAATCACACTTAGACTTCAAAACAAGCCGTTAAAGGGTGAAAACCCAAACCAGCCCCCAAACAACCCCGTAGGAGGCACGAACACCTCGCACGGGACCAATGTAACTTGTAGGAACTGACCGCGTAGTCCCGGGTCTCCCGATTTGATAGTATGACGATAATTTGCAAAAATCACACTTAGACTTCAAAACAAGCCGTTAAAGGGTGAAAACCCAAACCAACCCCCAAACAACCCCGTAGGAGGCACGAACACCTCGCACGGGACCAATGTAACTTCTAGGAACTAACCGCGTAGTCTCGGGTCTCTCGGTTTGAGAGTATGACGATAATTTGCAAAAATCACTCTTAGACTTAAAAACATGCCGTTAAAGAGTGAAAACCCAAACTAGTCCCCAAACGACCCCGTAGGGGGCACGAACAGCTCGCACGGGACCAATGTAACTTGTAGGAACTGACCGCGTAGTCCCGAGTTTCTCGGTTTGAGAGTATGACGATAATCTGCAAAAATCACACTTAGAGTTAAGAACATGCCGTTAAAGGGTGAAAACCCAAACCAGCCCCCCAACGACCCCGTAGGAGGCACGAACACCTCGCACGGGACCAATGTAACTTATAGGAACTGACCGCGTAGTCCCGATTTGAGAGTATGACGATAATTTGCAAAAATCACACTTAGACTTCAAAACAAGCCGTTAAAGGGTGAAAACCCAAACCAGCCCCTCAACGACCCCGTAGGAGGCACGAACACCTCGCACGAGACCAATGTAACTTGTAGAAACTGATCGCGTAGTCTTGGGTCTCCCGGTTTGAGAGTATGATGATAATTTGCAAAAATCACACTTAGACTTCAAAACAAACCGTTAAAGGGTGAAAACCCAAACCAGCCCCCAAACAACCCCGTAGGAGGCACGAACACTTCGCACGGGATCAATGTAACTTGTAGGAACTGACCGCGTAGTCTCGGGTCTCTCGGTTTGAGAGTATGACGATAATTTGCAAAAATCACTCTTAGACTTAAAAACATGCCGTTAAAGAGTGAAAACCCAAACCAGCCCCCAAACGACCCCGTAGGGGGCACGAACACCTCGTACGGGACCAATGTAACTTGTAGGAACTGACCGCGTAGTCCCGGGTCTCCCGATTTCATAGTATGACGATAATTTGCAAAAATCACACTTAGAGTTAAAAACAAGCCGTTAAAGGGTGAAAACCCAAACCAACCTCCCATCGACCCCGTAGGAGGCACGAATACCTCGCACGGGACCAATGTAACTTGTAAGAACTGAACGCGTAGTCCCGAGTCTCCCGGTTTGAGAGTATGACGATGATTTGTAAAAATCACACTTAGACTTAAAAACAAGTCGTTAAAGGGTGAAAACCCAAACCAGCCCGCCAAACGATCCCGTAGGAGGCACGAACACCTCGCACGAGATCAATGTAACTTGTAGGAACTGACCGCGTAGTCCCGAGTCTCCCGGTTTGAGAGTATGGTGATAATTTGCAAAAATCACACTTAGACTTAAAAACAAGCCATTAAAGAGTGAAAACCCAAACCAGCCTCCCAAACGACCCCGTAGGAGGCACGAACCCCTCTCACAGGACCAATGTAACTTGTAGGAACTAACCGCGTAGTCTCGGGTCTCCCGATTTGAGAGTATGACGATAATTTGCAAAAATCACACTTAGACTTAAAAACATGCCGTTAAAGGGTGAAAACCCAAACCAGCCCCCCAACGACCCCGTAGGAGGCACGAACGCCTCGCACGGGACTAATTTAACTTGTAGGAACTGACCGCGTAGTCCCGGGTCTCTCGGTTTGAGAGTATGACGATAATTTGCAAAAATCACACTTAAACTTAAAAACAAGCCGTTAAAGGGTGAAAACCCAAACCAGCCCCCCAAACGACCCCGTAGGAGGCACGAACACCTCGCACGGGACCAATGTAACTTGTAGGAACTGACTGCGTAGTCCCGGGTCTCCTGGTTTGAGAGTATGACGATAATTTGCAAAAATCACACTTAGACTTAAAAACATGCCGTTAATGGGTGAAAATCCAAACCAGCCCCCCAACGACCTCATAGGAGGCACGAACACCTTGCACGGGACCGATGTAACTTGTAGGAACTGATCGCGTAGTCTTGGGTCTCCTGGTTTGAGAGTATGATGATAATTTCCACTCATATATGTAATTTTATAGTTTGAGTAAATTTTTTTTTTTGCAAATTATTGGATTACTAATATCGTATCTTTTTTGTATGCTATTTTTTTTGCAGGATAACAGTTTATCATTGGCATTTATTCACGTGGAACACACAGAGAACTCAATGGTTTACAACAAGGGATTTATTCATGATTCCATTTTTTTGTGTCATGGACGTGTGGTCTTTTGTGTTTTATTGTTGAGTTTTATGGTCGTGCAGGCTTTTGTAAGTTAATTGTTATATTTTGTGGTCGTGCGGGCTTTATATTAGGCAGGTTTTGTATTAACAGGTTTTGGAATGTCCAAAAAATAGAGGAAATTCTGCCCAATTTTTTTTGGGCATGTGAACTATTAAAGACTTGTAATATTTTGAAGTTTGTATGTACATTAATTTATTAAAAAACGTGCAATATTATTAATTTGTCAATTTTGTGCTTTCAAATATTTGTTTTTTATAAAAAATTTGGCACAGTTCAAAACCGTGGCAAAAGTGTATCATATTTTGGCACGATTTTGAACTGTGTCAAAATTTTTTAAACTGTTCTGAATCTGGCACAGTAAAAAACTGTGCCAAAAGTGTGCTAGAAATATCAAATTCTGGCACGGTTTAAAAGTGTGCCAGAAGTGTTCCTGTTTGCCCAAATCTGGCACAGTTAAAAACTGTACCAAAAGTGTGCCAGAAATTTCAAATTCTGGCACGGTTTAAAAGTGTGCCAGAAGTGTTCCTGTTTGACCAAATCTGGCACACTTTTGAGCCGTGCCAGAAAAAAAATGTCATTTTGGAACACCTGATTTTGGCACAGTTCAAAACCGTGCCAGATTTGATCTGGCACAGTTTTAAACCGTGCCAGATTCCTGTTTTTGGTGTAGTGTATAGGTATTCACACATCCCATTAAAATCAATAGGTATTTACATAACCCGAATATATATTCCATACGTAGTATTCTTCTCATTACTACTTACAATATATTTATTAAATTATGAATATTCTATCTCTCGTAATTTCCAAGGATAACTCACACTCCAAATACCTTAAAGTATTATCCTAAATAAATTTCCATAATTCTACACTATATTGAAATTCATCGTACATTATTTTATCTCACTCGAATTAACTACGTCGCATAAATTTTGAACACAATTTTTTTCCAGAATTCAGACACGTCGTTCGAACGAGGACTGTATCTCATTTGAAAGAGAATGACATGTCGCTCGAACGACGGCTTCATGCAACATGCCATCTCACTCGAACGACAGCTTCGTGCGACTTTTTCAAGTTACTTCAAGCGACTTCAAGTGACTTCAAGCGACTTCGAGCGACCTGCGCCGGTTTCATCTCTAACCTCTAGAACTTGCATTTTTCACCATTTTTAAGTTTTAAACCTATAAAGATCATTCCCAAACACCAATTAATCAATTCTAATCGATATCCTAACATGTATATATGATTTCTAACAACCCAAGATCATTAAATCATGCATAAATCTTGATAAATTCCTAAATCTCAAAATTAATTAATTAAACCCTAGTTCTTCAAATTTTCATTCAAGAACATAATAAATCCAGATTCGTTCATCACAATTATTCATAAATTAGTGAATTCTAATCTTCATACATGAAGGGATCAACCTAATTCAATTTCAGATTCTAATTAATCATCTTAACTCTCGAATTTCATCAAGGTTATGAGCAATATATGAGTATTATACACCTATACTAACATGAACATGATTATTGCTAAAATTTTGTAAGGATTAAACACTTGCCTCAAGAAAGAAGGTCTAATCCATTGGTATAGTTGGTATGGCCGCGATCATCGCTCTCCGATCTACGCGGTGGTGGTCTTTCTGGTGTAAATGGTGCACTAGTGGTGGCTCTAGCCCTAAAAACCTCTCCTCGTCCTTCCTCCTTTGGCCTCTCTATGTGTAACAACTGATAACCCTAATCTAACTCACGTACATGATATTTTATCCCTATAATTTTCGTTATTAATTATTCTCCAAATATACAAATTACCAAAACGCCCCCCGGGATCCCGATTTGGTCTAAAATTGCCCTGGGACCCAAACTAAACCCGTTGGTAGGTTTTTAGGACTATCTCGACCCTTTTAGACACATTGGAGTGCTCTAAATGACCATATGTGTGACTCAAATTATATTTACTTTTTATTCCATTAAATTAGCCCCGACGCGACTGACACGCAAGTCCCGACTTAGTTACCGTAACTGTCGTATTTCTCACTCGCGACACTTGTCATAAATTCACAATCATATATTACTTTATTGACTCAATAATATTTAATATAATTATCGTCAATAAATACTAACCCTTATCTCGCTAGTTAATATTTATTTAAATCCGGATTAATTATCAATTAATTTCCCATATTTAATTTAATTAATACTATATTTAAAAATCATTAAAAATACGGGGTGTTACACCTATTTCCCTAACTCCACAACAACAGTGTCAGGACTAATCGTAGACTTAAACATGCCTTAGGATTAGCCTAAAATGGATAATCCGAACCTTTTTTATTTTTATATAGAACAAACTGGTGACTTTGAGCAACCTACAACTAGGGGAGTACACCAAGAATTGGATATGGTGTCAAACAGCTTCAAGGGGAAAGTCATTGGCCCACTTTAAACCTATAAACTCGACCTTAAGTATATATATAGGATTGGGATACAAGAACCCCCGCATCACCGAAGGGATCGAGTAATAGAAGGCCTCGCACCACGAGGTGCGCTACCCGCTGTGCTCACATTCTCTCCCTACATAGGTCCCGTAACACCACTCTCTATCCTTCATTTCAACTTCTTGGCCTCCTTCCACCACACGATTTTTAGGTTCCCTAAAATCTAAACATGTCACAGTATGAACTTGCTCTCACTCTAATGTTCAATCAGAGTTCAAGAGACTAATTACGAAGAAAATAAATTCGAATGTATATTATCGTGTCTTACATTAAAATCCCAAAGAGAATGTCACAGTCCTGAATAACCTACCATTGACCCTATTATTTCTAAAATATCCTTATTCCTTCCTTTCCTCTACACCATTTTGAAGAAGAATACCGATTATGGATGTCTGGGATAAATCCCACACCTTCGATGAATGAGCCATTGACTATTCCAAGAGGAAAACACCTCTACGATCAGATCGTTGAACTTGATTTGTGCTTCTAGAGTCTACACACCAGTTTATCATAGATTAGACCATAAATCTTGCATTTATTTTCAAGAGAGAAACCATTACCAAGTCCTTTTTCTTACAAAGCATGGAAAAATCGGATGCATTGCTATAAAAGTTCCAACTACTTGTAGTAAGAATATTTGCCTTTCGTCTATTCCACTACTACCAATGAATAAGAACCTTCCTTAACCAAAACTATTGTACCTGAGACTTAGCCTTATTCTCCCTTTTTGGGAAATAAATAAAGCTCTTCTCAAACAAATAACACCAACCTTTGGATATCAATAATCTTCACCCCTAGATTACGAAATGATACCGGGTTTCCCCACTATATCTAACGTGACACCCTGCTTATTTTAATCCCGGGTGATCAGTCCATTATTAAATTAAACCGTAATCATTAATGGTTACAGTCTTAAAAATCACTCTTAAAATTTTTTTATTTACTAATAATCTATGTCAAAAAAAGATGGTATCAATTTTTTCCTTTGTTATTAACACACGCAATAATAATTTAAATGAATTAAACCACTGCCATATTAATATAGTCTAAACAATCGCATGACATGTATGAATAAATAAACAAAGGAGACCGAATAAACCATCGGTTCAATAAGCATAAAATCCAACCATAATGTGAAACAAGTAAATAAAATCTGAATACAGTCTTCTGCATAACTGACATAAATAAAGAGTTTGAAGGAAACACTCCCAGATGAAATGATAGATAACTAATAATGAAATCTCCTATCTAAAGAGAACAAGCTGAAGCGTCTAAGAAATATCATGCGAGCCTCCACAATGCTTCATCTAGGTGTCACTAGATAGTATCTCTAAGTTGGGCGTCCCTGTGGCTTAACGCCTAAAATGTTTTGAAAATATTTTGACACGGGTCAGAGCCCAAGTAAAAAATTTTGAAAATATTAAGCAAGTATTTAAATGAAAATATAAATAAGTTATTTATTACACATGTATTATTCACGTACACTTACTTGAGATTCTCACCTCTAAACTAATGTGCATGCCTAACGTATTCTACTTAGCTAGCATTCCCTACACAACTAGCTAAGGTGTCTTACTACTCTCGATAGTACAACTCTCATGTATATCCCCATACTATAGGTTAACATGGTGTCAATAATAAATTATTTATTCTCATATTATTATTGAGTCAATTATTTATGTTTCGCCACTTAATTTCTTGTTTAGATATTCTTCATCTAACCATTCTACTGTTTCACATAAATAGATATATTACACGGGTATATATATTCATCACACATATAATATATACACAAATATAACATCCCCGGAATGGCCCATCGTGATGCTGACATATTTTGTTATCATGTCCATGTACATCTCGTACTTAAATAAGGACTAGTCGTTCGGTATGTCTCCTCGAACCCAAAATAAATCAACATAACAGTGGAGGCGAACATGGTTCTAATACTTTGGGATATGCACATACCTAACGTAGCCAAATGACCTGCAAATACTTCTAATACACGACAAATAGTGGACCGCCCTAAGTTCCATGCTATGGGACACTAATCCAGACCTTACTGGAATCATCAAAGTGGGATCGCCCTTTGCATGTAAAACTCCTGATAGCAGGCATCGTAGATATGTTCACTCACATAATCAAATCATATCTATAGGTATTCAACCAAGATATTTATATATTACTGAGTAGGAATACACACAACCCCATTTCATTAACTCGTACATAGTATATATCGCTCATATATTCGACGTAATATAAATTTAAATTAATCTTCCAATTCGTGTGATTTCGAGTATCACTCACTTTAATAATCCTAATCATCTATTATAAAATCCTTACTTATTTCCACTATATCACAAGTTCTCTCTTTCTTAGTTAATCCATTCCGAATTGCTTCCATTAATTAATTATGGACATTTTGTTAATTAACCCAACTCTTAGCTCGTCTCAATTTCTATAAACCTAATCTCAATTGTAGGTTTTCTTACATTTTTACCTTTCTCTCCATAAGTTAAAATTGTCTACAAAAATTCTCATGAATTATCCACAATTTATGGGTTTAAAAGGAAATTTTTACAATTCTAGGAAAACTGAATCAATTCGACTAGTTGCCGAATCCATTTGACTTGATGAGTGAATTCACCCTTGGGCCGAATTGATTCGAAATGTAACAGGTTCCTTCTTCTTTTCATAGCTGTTACGAATTTCTACACTATCCAAATCCTCAAAAATTCATATGAACATCTCAATTTTTAAATTAACATAGCTAAACATCAAAGATATATATATAGGGATGATTTCTAACGTAAATCATGAAAAAAATCCATATAATTTCATCATATAAAAAGATTTAACATTTCATAATCATAAATCCTATAGCTTTGTATTCGTCATATAAATTCACCACAGACCCTGATTTAATCCATGTTTCAACTCCTAAAATATCTCTCACTCTGTCGGTATTTCTTCAACGATGATACGTGAAACATGTCATGAATCCACTGAAGATGCTCTGGTAATCCTAACCTAGAAGTCACTGGCCCCACCTTCTCAATGATTGGAAACAGTCCCACATATCTCGGTGCCAATTTCACTTTCTTTCTAAATCCCATCACTCATTTCATAGGAGACACTCACAACAATTTTGGGACCCAAACCTTAAGCTTAATATATATCCTGTCTGCATCTGCAATAATTTTTTCCTATCTTGAGCTATCTGGGTGCGCCCTCAAATAAGCTCATTCTTGGCAGTAGTCTCCTGAATAATCTCTGGTCCCAACAGTTTATTATCCCCTACCTCTAACCAATAAGTAGGTGAATGACAAGGTCGACCATAGAATGCCTCGAATGGTACCATGCCGATAGTAAATTGGTAGGAGTTATTATACACAAACTCTGTCAATGGATGATACTGCTCCCATCGTCCTCAAAATTAATTATACATATTCGCAGTATATCCTCAAGCATCAAATTAACCCTCTCAGTCTACCCATTTATCTGTGGGTGATACGCTGTACTCAATCGTAAATCTGGCCCCATTGCCTCTTGAAAACTCTGCCAGAAATTGGACACAAAGGTCTTGTCCCTATCGAACATAATTTTATGAGGGACCCCATGTAAGCATAATATTTTTAGCGATAAATAACTGTACATAATCAGTACAAATTGGAAGAAAATGAGCCACCTTGGTTAACCGATCCACTATCACCCATATATAATCGTGACCACACTGTGATAACGACAACCCAGTGATAAAATCCATGTAGATACTCTCCAATTTCCACACGATAATCTCAAATGGTTGTAACATCCCTAACGGTTTTAGGTGGTCTACCTTCACTAGATGACAGGTGGCACACTTCGAGACAAACTCTACTGTCTCTAGATTCATCCCTGACCACCAATACTGTCTGCGCATGTCCTGGTACATCTTATCCCTACCAGGATGTATGGAAAACCGAGACCCATGAGAATCTGAAATCACTGCATTCCACAAATCATCATCATCTGGAATGATGAGTCTACCATTAAAATGTAAGTCACCCTCCGAACTAATTGGGTACCCATATTCCCCATCAGCTAATAAATATCGAACTCTATCCTAGAAATAAGGATCCTCTACCCGTGCTTTCACTAAACTCATAATAATCTCAGGCATGATAGCTAATACAGACATACAAGATATATCAATCTTATCATCGTATCGAAGCTTTTGCCACTTCGCTTTCCAAACCGCTTCTAGCTCACCAGCTGGTCTTCAGCTTAGCACATCAGCTACCACATTAGCCTTCCCAAGATGATATTGAATATCAATCTGGTAATATTTCACGAACTCCAATCACCTCCTCTAACTCATGTTTAAATATTTATGCCTGAAGAGATACTAAAGCGATTTATGGCCCGTTAATCAAGTAAACTGCTCACAAAACAAATAGTACCTCCAAATCCTCAAGGTAAATACAACAACGACTAACTCCAAATCATGCATGGGGTAATTATTTTCATGGGTCTTAAGTTTGCATGATTCATAAGCTATATCCATATCATCCTGCTGTAATACACCCCAAATCATTATAAGGATGCATCAGTGCAAACACAATATGTCACTCCCCCTTAGGCAGTGCTAGTACGGGTGTTGAGGTTAATTTCTCCTTTAGGTCATCAAAAGATAAATGACAATGATCGTGCCATATAAATGGTACCCCTTTACGAGTCAAGTTTATCAGTGGACCCACAACCTTTGAAAAACCCTTAACAAACCTCTGGTAGTATCCTGCTAACCCTAAAAAGCTATGTACCTCGGTCGGTGTCATGGGCTGTCCCACTCCCTCACTGCTGAGACCTTACTCAGACACTATGTGACCCAGAAGCTGCAGCTCCCGAAGCCAGAACCCATATTTGCTAAAATTTGCATACAACTGATTTTCTTGAAGTGTTTATAAGACCTTTCGTAAGTTCTCGACATACTCATCCTCAGAATGAGAGTAAAACAAAATATCATCAATAAACACAATCACAAACTCTTAAAGGAACTCTCGAAAAACTTGGTTCATCAGATTCATGAACACTTCTAGAGCATTGGTGAGTCTGAATAAAATCACTCTAAAGTCATAGGGCCCATAGCGTGAAGAAAAAAAGTTTTAAGAATGTCCTCCTCCCTGACGCGTAACTGATGATAATCGAACCACAAATCAATCTTAGAAAAATAAGCTGCTTCCCTCAGCTGGTCGAATAGATCATCAATAAGAGGCACTGGATATTTATTTTGAATCATGACCTTGTTCAACTCAATGTAGTCAATACATAATCGAAACGACCCATCTTTCTTCTTGACAAACAATGTTGGTGAACCCCACGGTAAAGTACTACGTTGAATAAAACCCTTCCCCAAGAGCTGGGAAATTTGTTCTCTCAACTCCCTCATCTCAGATGGGGCCATACGATAAGGTGCTCGAGCCATAAGTCTCATACCCAGTGCTAGATCAATAATAAAATTAATTTGCCTACTATGTGACAATCCGAGTATATCCTGGAAGACATCCTCGAATTCCCTCATGACTAGAATCGAGTCTAAAGAAGCCACCACCTCTTGTGAGGTCTCCTCCTCAATGTAATATAGATGAGTGCTCGACCCACCGTCAGGAAGAGGCATCTCCACTAAGAACATCTCCTGTCCTGGTATCACAAATACAATAGTCCTCCCGTAACAGTCTACCATCGCTTGATAAACAGCTAACCAATACATCCCCAAAATTACATCATATCCCTCCATATCCAATACAAGAATATTAGCAACTAAACACAATGTACCCACTACTGCTGGTGGTGCCTGCGGGTTTTGCTGAATGGCGACATCTGAAACGTTATAGACACGCCCATACTGAGGTTGTACCTACTCTGGAAGAGCGAGTGGGGCTGGTGATAGAGGTGGCCTCTGTGCCTACTGCTCATGCGAAACACCTTTTTGTGTCTAATCTCTCCATTGCTGTGGGAAATCCTTCCTCTTATAGACCGTCTGTCCATAAATAAACTACTAGCCTAGAAATTCTCTCTGATATTAGACCAAATTGCCCTGATGATAGTGACCCTGCTGACCTCCTCCATTATTTTCTTGGCCCTAACGAACTTGAGTAACTTGTTGCTATTGAGGACCCGGCTAACCTTGCTTATGACCACCCTCTGGTCGATGACCCCAAAATTTGAACCACTTAGCCTGATCCCCCTATCATAAATCCTTCCTCTATCTACCTAGCTGATGATGTTGTGGTGCTCCACTAGTATTGGCCCCACTTATATTGCCCTGCTGGCTGCAATCAACTCCTTATTGGCTTCTCTTCACATAGAAGTGATGATCCTGACAATGTAATAATGCGGCATTGGCGATGTATGTATAGGTCACCAATGCTAGATTACCAATCAAATGCTGGGAGATCCTCTAAGACAAACCGTCCAAAACGTTTCCCTCTTCCTTTCTTCATTGTTCACCTCATTTGGCACAAAATTAGCCAAACGAGTGAACACTTCCTCATACTTGTCAACATAATGATCACCCTGGGTCACATCACTAAACTTATTCCCCATATCAGTCTCTACGATTGGTGGGAAATATTTTCATTAAACCGCACGCAGAAATCAACAATAGTCATCGTATCCCTCTCCGTAATAATGGTAATTGACTCCTACCACTGTAATGTTATGCCAGCCAACGTGAAAGTAGTAAGCATCTACGTATGTACCTCACTACAGTTAACCGTTCACAAGTGGTGATGAATGTCTACCCTCCACTGACATTCCTCAATCACATTGGAACTCCCCTTAAATTCTGGTGGGTGACCCTTTTGGAAAGCCTCCCTATCCCTCTGCCAGGCTGTCGGTCCTGGGTGTGCTTGAACCACTGGTGCCACTAGCTGCGGTGGCTACTGAACCTAAGGAAAATGCTGAGCCATAGCAGTCATAGTTTCATTCCCACCCTTTGCCACGATTGCCGCCACCTCAGCTGTTGCCACTATCCCATATGTTACTGGTGGCTACGTGCCCACGGTTATGGCTGCCCCGCATTATTTTGAGCTACTTCTCTCGCTGCTTCTCATCTCCTAGGTGTCATCTGAAAATAATTTCAAATCGTATGAGTTCACTGCTGATACAATTATAAAAGACGAAGAGCGAATCTTAAATGTGTAATCATGGTTACAACAGTCCTAATAATAGGACTCCAAGTTAAAGAATGCTATGCTCAAATGATAGTAATCTGTACATATCCTATGGACACTAGAACCTGGCTCTGATACCATCTGTGACACCCCACCTATTTTAATCTTGGGGGATCAGTCCATTATTAAATTAAACCGAAATAATTAATGGTCTCAGTTTTAACATCACCGTCGAAAACTTTTTATTTACTAATCACCTATGTCAAAATATGTTGGTGTCAATTTTATCTTTTGTTATTAACATACGCAAAAATAATTTTATCGAAATAAACCATTCCTATATGAATATAGTTTAAACAATCAGATGGCATTCATGAATAACTAAATAAAGGAGATCGAATAAACCATTGGTTCTATAAGCGTAAAATCTAACCACAATCTGAACTAAGTAAATAAAATCTAAATATAGTCTGTAGCATAACTGAAATAAATAAAGAGTCTGAAGGCAACACACCCAAATGAACTGATAGATAACTGATAATGAAATCCCTTATCTAGAGATAACAAGCTGAAGTGTCAAAGAAATATCATGTGAGCCTCCACAATGCTGCAACTACGTGAAACTTGATAGGATCTCTAAGTTGGGCATCCCTGTGGCCGAACACCTAAATTTTTTGAAAATATTTTGACACGAGTCAGATCCGAAGAAAAACATTTTGAAAATATTTAACAAGTATTTAAACCAGAATGTAAATCAGTTATTTATTACACATGTATTATTTACGTACACTTACATGAAATTCTCACCTCTCAACTAATATGCACGCCTAACATATTATACCTAACTAGCATTCCCTGCACCGCTAGCTAAGGTATCTGACTACTCTCGATAGTACAACTCTCATGTATATTTCTATATTATACGTTAATATGGTCTCAAGAATAAATTATTTATTCTCATTTTATTATTGAGCAAATTATTTAAGTTTCACCACTTAATTTTCTTTTTAGATATTCGTTATCTAACCATTCTACTGTTTCAAAATAGTAGATATATTAAATGGGTATATATGCTCATCACACATATAATATATACACAAATATAGCATCCTCGGAATGGCTCCTCGTGATGCTAACATACTCTGTTATCATGTCGATGTACCTCTCGTACTTAAATAAGGAATAGTGGTTTGGTATGTCTCCTCAAACCCAAAATAAATCAACATAACAGTGGAGGCAAACATGGTTCTAAGCCTTTAGGATACGGACATATCTAATGTCCCCAAATACCTTAAGTTCCATGCTCTGGGGCATTAATCCAGACCTCACCAGAATCGTCAAGTTGGGATCGCCTCTGCGCATAAACCTCGTGATAGTAGGCAGCGTAGGTATGTTCACTCACATAATCATATCATATCATATCTATAGGTATTCACACAACCTATTTATATATTACTCAGTAGGTATACACTCAACCCTATTTCATTAACTCGTACGTAGTATATATCACTCGTATATTCGACGTACTATAAATTTCAATTAATCTTCCAATTCGTGTAATTTTGAGTATCACACTTCAATAATCCTAATCACCCATTTTAAAATCCTTACATATTCCCACCATATCATAAGTTATATCGTTCTTACTTAAATCATTTCGAATTTCTTCCATTTATCAATTATGGACATTTTGTCAATTATCTCAACTCTCAGCTTGTCTCAATTTCTATAAACCCAATCTCTATTGTAAGTTTACTGACATTTTTACCTTTCTCTCCATAAGTTAAAATTGTCCAAACAGTTTTCTCATGAATTATCAACAATTTATGGGTTTAAAAGGAAAAATTTCAATTATGGGCAAGCCAAATCGATTAGCCTTATCGACTTGATTCACCTTTGGGCCAAATCCATTCGATATGTAACCAGTTCCTTCTTATTTTCATAGTTGTTTCGAATTTCTACACTATCCAAATCCTCAAACATTCATATGAACATCCTAAATTTTTAATTAACATAACTAAATCATGAATAAAATCCATACAATTTCATCCTGTAATCAGATTTAATATTTCATAATCATAAATCCTATAGTTTTGTATTCTTTATATGAATTCACCAAAACCCATATTTGATCCATGATCCAACTCCCAAAATTGTTGTTTTTATTTTCCCCATGTAATTCGATTTATATTACATCATATCCTATTCTTATTTATAATTTTTCTCATCAATTTATAAAAAGAACATGAATTGTCCTTAATATCAAATTCCTACTCTACATGGGTATGATAACCAATAGAAATTCCAAGATAAATACTTGCCTTATATTGAAGTGGTTTAATTTGATTCTCTTTGATTAAGCTTGTCTTCTGATCCTTCCTCCAATAGTAGTTGTGATGCTAAATTGAGCTTGAAATATCCCAAAACCCCTCGTTCAGCTCCAAGAAAACTCTTCCTCTTCTCTCTACTGGCCTCCACTCATTTTTTAATCTCTTTACCCTAGCTTCCCATCACCACAACTATTTATAATACTAAAAATCCTGAAATTCCTTTAACCCTAGGTTATAAAATGATTAAAATGCCCTATCGGGTTGTCAATTATGTCTGAAACTGTCCCGAGACCCAAACTACATACCCGGGTATACTATTTTGACTTTTTCGACCCTTCGAAACTCAATTGTAACCTCAAAATCATCATCTGAGTTAATCATAATTTATTTTCTATCTGTACCATAATTAGTTTACTCACGACATCCGTTTGAGATATCATATTGTCACATCATTGTCACTCATTGTGACATCAATTATATAATTACTACTCACATAGTAATTTTATTCAATAATCATTAATCATTTTTCTCCAATTAATTTAATCAACCCATCATATTTCTATTAAATTATGTCGCACGTGTAATTTAAATTATAACCAAATTAATTCATTCTAAGAAAATTATTTTCACTTGAGTGTTATCAATAAATCATACGTGTCTACAAAATTTCATTGCTCAATTCTTTAAAATCAAAGATGCACATATAGAACTCCCCCATTGGGGCGATCCAACATATGTAAAACTTATTTTAAGAGGGTTACCATGTATTTGAAAATAATGTGATTCCATGACTAAAACTATCAACTGGTGCAGATAAGCTCATGCGATGAGTTAATCACATCATTATTTTAAAATATTGATAGAAATTATGGGTTAAAACAGTTTATTGTCACCTATTTATCAGTCCTTAAAAATTATTCCAGTTAATACTTTAAGACTAAGATAGTGAGAAAAGGTTGAATTCATTTTTGAAATCTTATAATCATGAAATTGAAAAAAAAAATCATTTCCCATTAACACATGAGAATCAATTTGATAAAAGTTTAAAGTGGCATCCCTCAACCGCCTATTTTTAAAATTAATCTCTGCGGATATCCTAGTTCCCATATGTGGTGAGATTTCTCATAAGGAGACTAAATCACCCCACCATGATATAGACAAATTTTCATCTTTCATAATATTATCCAGATATTTTCGGACCTTTTATCTAGCATAATGAATAGCCGTCGACTTGTTATACCACTCATAATGACAGTGACTACGCTGGGGAGGATATAATTGGTTATAAGCGTATACCACCAGTTCATTCCTTGAAATAGAACCCGATCATGATGGACTTTATCATTGGGGGATCAAACCCACTCACTTCTAATTCTCAAAATTATCACTTAAGACTTTTGATGAATCCTTAATGCCCACATTAATTCCATCCATTAGGTGGCAGAGTAGATGATGCAAGGAATTAAGCATATCTTATTATTAAACACTGATTGGGATCGTGGGGTTTATGTTGAAACCCCTCTCCTACTTAGTATTTACAAAAAACTTAAGGGTTTTGATAAACAATTCATTTAATTATAAAAGCCAGAATTTTAAATCCTTCGTAGTTTCCATTTTAATTGTACAAATTACATTACCCCAATCTCATTAAAAAAAAATTCCAAAATAATACTATTTTTAATTAAAATAAAAATTGGAGATCAAAATTTAGTCTATTCCTTTTAAATAATTACCCTAATTTAATTTAATTTAGAAAAGAATAAATAAAACGTTAAAAACGGTGATCTCGGTAGGTGTTAAAACTAAATCTATATTGTCCATAAAATGGGTGTCCTTAATTAATCCTATTAGCATGCCAAATCATGCAACGTAATAATAAAGAGACATTTATGCAAATAAATAAATAAATAAATACAGTAGAAAATAAATGATAAAACTTCCCATATCCATCATGCCCATGAATTCTTCTTCATGTAAAAGTCTTAAAAAACAAGCAACCCACTCAAAGTAGACTTATATTCGGAAAAAAAACATCCGCGAAGAAAAATTCTATGAATCTGGGATTTCTTCATGTACTAATCATTTAGAAACACTCCAATCTGATTTGGGAAGACTTGACTTAAATATCATTTGCGTAAACCAGTGAAAAGCATCAAGTTCGGACCCAAATGAACAATTTGGTCAAAATCCAATTCATCCCCTTTAAGAATCGGATCGATCCCTTTTTTCTATAGAACTTCCACTTCGCAAATTTTATGCAAAATTTTCTTGGATCTTCATAAAACTTTTCCCAAAACTTAAACCCATTCAAATACATGATTTGAACAGTAAAGAAACATAAGAAGCCTCCTCCATTTCCTCCAATTACATCAATACTAAAATAATTACAAAAACCTAATTATTACAACCATATCAAATCTGGGAGCGAACAATAACCACAAATCAACCACAGTAGGAACCAATCATAAACAATAAACATATTTGACCATGATATTGTAATAAGCCTCTCTTTTAGGAGGCTAATTTTATATTTATTTATCGCATAAGGTAATTATATAAAATGTTGGGACTGGAGTAAATATTAATTGAATGAATTGAAAGTTAATATTTACTCAATCGATCCATTTTTACTGTATGTGAAAGTAAATATCATCAGGTTGCATGTTTTATAGTGTCATGTATTTTAAATGACATTATGGTTTAAGTGAAACCGGAATTGGAAATAATTTATAAAATTGCCGGATGCCAGTTTAGAGGGTGTAGTTAGTCCAAGAACGTCCGAGACAGTCAAAATAAGTGTCCTATCATATTTTTGGGTCTCGGGCACTTTTACTTGGTTTTAACGTAAATGCATATTTGGGAATCATTTTAATGTGGTATTAACCACTTAAGTTGGGAGACTTGTGTTAAGCCCCGATTTTAGTCTTCTAAATCCCCTAATTTCCCTATTACATGTCTTAAAACATAGAGAGAAAAGGATAGAAAGAAAGAGGAAGAGAAAAATGGAGAAATGAGAGAGATTTGGAGATTGAAGATAGGGATTGCTTCTACCACAAAGAACTGTGAGATTTCCACTTCAAGTCAAGTTTTCTACTTGCTAATATATGATTTAAGATGAGTAAATTGTGTGATAGTTGTGTATTTGCATTTATGGATCAAAAATGGAATTTATGGGATTTAAACCCAAATCTTAGTTTTTGATGATAAAATTGTGGATTATATTGGTTATATATCATGTAGGATGATTTGGGGTAGTTTAATGATGTTGGATATGTGTAAATATGGAAGAGATTTGAGTTTGGGAGAAATTTAGGTTTTATAACCCTTAAAACAAAACTTGGAAAATTCGCAGGGGCGAATCGATTCGGCCTGGCTGAATCGATTCGCTAGAAGGGCAGTGTCCAGGTCTGAGTGGACCGAATCGATTTGGCATGGCCGAATCGATTCGAAAGTTATGCAAAAGTCAGGTTTTCCAGATTGAATCGATTCGGATGGTCCGAATCGATTCACTTTCTGACCGAATCGATTCGGCCAGGCCGAATCGATTCGGAAACCCTGCACTTTTGAGTGATTTTCTTAGTTTAGTTCCAATTCATTTTCTTTAAGTCTAGGGCCTAGGAACCTTCTTGAATGAAGTAAACTAAGTGTCCTATAGTTTTAATTGAGTTAGTTAATTACCCTACATTAGGAATGGGTTATGTGGGGACTTTTTCGGGGATATGCCAGTTGATGTTAGGGCATTATTTCTTCTAGTTGATTATTATTAAACTAGGAGTCGTAGTGTTATGTTCGGGAGAATTTAAAATCTCCATTGAGCTATGTTAATATTGATGGTTTATAATAACACCATAAAAGTGTGTTGGGAGAATGAAATGAAAGTTTATTCATTCTTTTGAGGTATGATAGTATTGGGGTTTTAAAATAACACCCTAAAATGTTTGGAGGAAATTAAGAATTTATTTACTCCGTTGAGGTTGTAGCAACGATATAATTTATCGTATGGCTCCGGATAATAAGTTATATTATTTACATAATGTAAATGATAATGGTTTCTGATAAAATGAATCCTACACATGAATAATGGTGAATGAAAATGAAATGGAAATGGTAATGATGATGGTAAATGATAATTTACTTAATCATGAATATGGTAAATGATAATTTACTTGATTTTTGAAAATGGTAAGTAAAATGGTTTAAACACACCCTCTCTAAATGACATCATAAGGGAAGTTCGCTCGTGAGGTGAAGCCCGCTGGCTAACGAATGCAGGGTGGATATAGTCATAGGCCGTGTGAGCATTTGTGTTGTATATTTTCTGTGATGGGTAGGTAATTCCGGGTGTGGTTATTACTACCCTGCAGGCACATGGACGCTTCCCGACGTCTTGCGTTATAGGTGCCCAGGTGGTCTTGATGATAGGCCCTGGAAGATGATGGTCATTTAGGGGCGCGCACAGTGTGGAAACCCGGACGGGCGGTATTAGAATCGTTATATGTATATAAATATAACCATTCATAATCAAGTGGGACTTGATGTATGAGATATGACATAAAGAGCATGATGAAGTGCCACAAAAAGAACAATGAAATGCCACAAAGAGCATTTGATGATAATTATATTCCTGAAAAGGAATGGAATTCCAGGAAGGGCATGTAATTGAAATAAAAGCCACAAAGAGCTTATGATTATCTCTATATTTTCCTGATAAGGAATAGAAATATGATGGAAGCTTTTAATTTAATGTTAATTATTCTCATCCATAATTAAATTAGATTCGTGATTAATTAAATTGTCTTAGCTTATGTTTTAAATTGTGTAGGTAGATTCTTATTTCTTTCATCATGATTTATCATTCATAACTGTCATACTCTTTATTCATTTGGTAATCATATAGAACCGGGCCCTGACACGTTCATATTTCTTGTTGTGCATGCATCTTATCCGCTCAGGTACTCCGCCACAAGGATGCCTGATTTGATTTCCTATCCCGGTGTCTTCGGCGAGCCGTGATGCTTTGCGGGTATTACGGGACATTTTGCAATAGACGTTGTCATCCTTGCACTCTAGTCAGGATCGGATTCTTTTTACTCGGGTGAGAGGCCCAAGCTTTTGTACTTGATTAATGTAATGTACTAATTACTTTAATGAATTTGTTTAATTTTATTGTATGAGTCTGTGGCCAACAGCATATTCGGTCCCTTATTGTACATTTGTGGGTATGTAATATAATTTCGTCTGGATTTCCACTTTCTTTTATTGGGTTGTTAAGTTGTTTTTTTTATAAACTTTAAAAATCAAAATTTTTGGCAACCCGTTTTTCTGAAATAAGGAGTGGTTATCCCATATACTTCTTATTTTGTTGTGATGCTGAGAATGATTCCATCCATGATTCCGTTATTTTGGAGTATCGGGCTGGCCACCCCATATTTCGGATGGCGAGTTTTCACAGATGGTATCAGAGCATCAGGTTCTAGAGTCCTTAGGGGTCTGTGTGAATGCTTTACGTTTCCAGTGTTGCTTTTAATTTGACGTAGAGCCTTAGGATTTAAATCGTTGATTTCTCTTGTGAGATTTCGCTCTCCCACCATGAGGTAGAACTTATATAATCTGTTGCGCATTCGTGTGAGATTAGTAGGCCGATTGAAGAAGGGTGCTAGGGAAGGTTGTTGTGAAGGCGTCATTAGATGGAATTACTAAGAACTGTGAATTGTGGTCGGGGACGAGGACTGCTTTAGGGGTCGCTCCCTTTTGTAGCATTTTCTTATCTTGCTACTGCGACTACAAATTATAGTGGATGTAGTTTTCCAGGTATAGCTAGAAGAAAGAGTGGTACTAGGCTTGAGATTTCAAGCAACGTTAAATTAAAGTGGAGAAATGCCCAGATGAAAAGGATGGGGGAAAATCCTTCACCCGTAGGAGTAGTGTTGAAATGGTGGGAACGTAGTCACCATATTTCTGGGCGCAGAAAGTTTTTCCCATGGAGGAACTCGGTAGATACTTTCTATAGTAAGTTTCTCTGGGATAACTGGAAGGAGGAGAAGGTAGATCCTCAAATGTTCACGCGAGGCTCGATCAGAGGCCGACACATGAATAAAGAGTTGTACGGTTAGAGAAGTCGTACACCAAAATAAGGAAGAAAGAGCCCTTTGATGGAATGATAGGCTCCAGAATAAGTGTCGTTAACACTTCTGATGGAGCAGTGATCATGAAACCCCATTGGTGGACATCCGACTGGGGAGGTTTCATTGAACTAAGGAAGGGGAGGCCGGTAGCGTGTTCTCTTTTATTGAGAAAATGAAAGAAACTGCATGGGCAATTGTTTGGCAGCTAGGGGTGGAACAAGGACTATGATGTGGAATGTAGAACAACTCATTGTAATTCTGTTGATTTGGAGAACAAGGGCAAAGATAAAGTGTTAGTGGGAATTCCACCTTATTAGTGGGTGGTGCATTCCCCGTGATAAAAATTTAGTAGTATTGTAATTACTATAGATTCGGGTGTGTGTATTGGGTTTGTAGTAGTATTGACACTACTATAAAAAGGGTAATATATGACTTCCCTGGTATGTAAGTTTTATATTTTTCTTCACTCGTTATTAAACGAGGGATGATATTTTAAAAATATTATGTGTGTCATGTGCTATCTGTATTATGTGTATTATGCTAGTACATATATTTTGGTTTGTTTGGGGTGATAGCAAGCGATTAAATTGCGAGCTTACCCTATTTCTAGTTTCAGGATGGAACTAGTTGTCCTATAATATCTCTCCTAGATACAGGTTGAGACTTTATAGGGGTGGTTGAGGTAGGTAGGAGATTTTTATTACATGTTGTGTTATCTTGCGTGTGTGTTTGGTTGATTGTTTGCATTGTATGTGATTGTTATGCCTTATCTCCATGACCAACAAGGTAGAGTAGTAATGCATATGAGGGGGTCCTTGCTTGGATTCCGCTTTTGCGGGATGCTCCACGCATGAACCTCAACGACGTAGGTAGTGGAGAGATGCTGTTCTTTATTTTATTTTATTTTATTTTGTTGGCTACAGGTTGGGTTGAAAGGTTTAGCCGAGAATCACGTAGAAGAATGATTAAGGGCTATTAAAGTGCGAGATAGAAGCACTGTATATAGTTCTCTCCTCTGATTGATGTGAGGGAGACTGAGATACGAAGTCTAATTGAGACTTCGGGTTATGCCTTGATAAGAAGGCTATTTGAAATGATGTATATATGTTATGGGATAAAATTGGTAAGACTTCACAGAAAGTGAATGTCTGAATAGTTAAAATCCTTAATGATGCTATGGTAATACATAAAAGTAAAATTTTATTAATAGGGTTATGAATTAAAATTTTACCGGTACCGATTATGTGTCTTAGATCGTCACATCTTGATGACCGACGATGCGAGGTAGTAGTGTAACGAGAGGGTTCCTTGTCTGGATTTTGCTTCGGCGAGATGTCCCATGCATGAAACCGAGCGAATGTCGGAAGTTGAGATATGTCTTGGACACTAGGGGTATAATTAGTATTATATGTATACGACTTAGATAGGATATATATAGATCGATCTTAGATTTATTATGATGTAAGGCCATTAGGGCAGGGGATGTTGATTTAGGAAGGCTATAGGGAGTTGACCACAAATATGTTGTGGGTTAATTCTAAGAGGAATAAGATCCCTAGGAACGAGAAGTGTGGAATCTCGAGAGATTTCGAAGGTTAGGCCGATGGAGATGAGACCTCTCCTAGTTAAAGTGTTACATTGGTAACCTAACTTTTGGGGAGTTAAAATGGATGAATTGACTTTCACTCCCGAGTTCATGTGGTTAAGCTCGAGGGTGAAGTTAATGAATAAGTCTCTGTGAGGAGCGGGAAGTAATAATACTGGAGCATGGACCCGTTGTTTATGCGTCTCACAAACTTAAACTTTGTGGGAAGTATTATTCCACGCTTGATTTAGAATTCATTGCGGTGGAAATCGCCTTAAAGAAATGGAGGCACTACTTCCTGGGCAGGGAAAATTAGTATTTCCCGCAAGCAACAAGTTATTGCAGTATGTTGGGGGAGAAATCAAGTTGGTGTATGAAGTTCATAACGGATTATTGATTTGGATTTTCTCATTCGCTAAGGGAATGCGATTGGGGTAGTATATGCATCAAGTAGAAAATCGCCGGAGATATTTCTGATTGCATGGAAAGCCAAATGAAATGAGCATCACTAGGAAGACTTTGTAGTAAGAGCATTTCGGTCTATGATTGACCATTTCACCTACTCGTGTGAAGTAGGGTAGCGGTGGAACAAAGAAGGGTATATTCATAGATGTTTGCATTGAATTACCGGCACCAAACTGGTCATGATCCTATCTGAGAAAATTGTTGGTCGTTTGACCAAACTGTTGCTTTCTCGACCATTGCGGGCGGACGATATGTAGAAGAGTACGCCCCACTTTTTATGGAGGGTGGTAAAACCGTGTGAAGTGCCTAACAATAGTGGTGGACCGAGACTAGATAATTCGTGATGAAGATTTGGTAAAGTTTCCAAGTAAGTAATGGGAACTGTATGGAGATGGCGCATATCTTACCACCCTAAAGTGGATGAATGAATGGAGGAAGTTGACTTAGTGCCGAGAGGCATGCTTCGAATGTACACCTTAGGAAATGGATGGACGGGAACAATGACTTGTGTGGATGGAAATTTTTCGTATAGGAATTTGAATCATTTCCGGTGGTACGGCGCCATGAGTGGCCGCATGTATCCGGTTGAGAAACTTGCATACTCGTTGGATGAGACCAGTGAACAATATGTTCCCTGGACTTGGAATAGTTCTGGAACATTTCTTCAAGGATTAGGCTTATTAAGACATACGCTTTGAAGGGCTACGCCTATGTGAGGAGTAGTTGTGTAGTGATGGGGTCAACCCATTTAGTGTTGGTGTAGGTATCCTCAAGGTGGGATGTAGCGTGATTTAGGAAGTATGGCACTTTGTGCCAAGTCAAGTGGGTATCGTACTCCGCCGTGGGAAGGTGGCACTGATAGTTTGGGAGGAACGCTTTGTGATATGCTAGAGCACAAAGATTGTAGACTGAGATCAATAGTGACGACCTTATTCCAAGTCCATTTTGGGACACTGTAATAACGAGGGTTTGTTAATGTCGATAAAATGATAGTTAAGATAATATACCCTTAATGCGTATAGGGTATGCCCGAATTTTGAGGGAAAAATTCCCTCATAAGGCGGGGAGTATGTAACAACCCTCGCTTTTAGGAGGCTAATTTTATATTTATTTATCGCATAAGGTAATTATATAAAATGTTGGGACTGGAGTAAATATTAATTGAATGAATTGAAAGTTAATATTTACTCAATCGATGCATTTTTACTGTATGTGAAAGTAAATATCATCAGGTTGCATGTTTTATAGTGTCATGTATTTTAAATGACATTATGGTTTAAGTGAAACTGGAATTGGAAATAATTTATAAAATTGTCGGATGCCAGTTTAGAGGGTGTAGTTAGTCCAAGAACGTCCAAGACAGTCAAAATAAGTGTCATATCGTATTTTTGGGTCTCGGGCACTTTTACTTGGTTTTAACGTAAATGCATATTTGGGAATCATTTTAATGTGGTATTAACCACTTAAGTTGGGAGACTTGTGTTAAGCCCCGATTTTAGTCTTCTAAATCCCCTAATTTCCCTATTACATGTCTTAAAACATAGAGAGAAAAGGAGAGAAAGAGAGAGGAAGAGAAAAATGGAGAAATGAGAGAGATTTGGAGATTGAAGATAGGGATTTCTTCTACCACAAAGAACTCTGAGATTTCCACTTCAAGTCAAGTTTTCTACTTGCTAATATATGATTTAAGATGAGTAAATTATGTGATAGTTGTGTATTTGCATTTATGGATCAAAAATGGAATTTATGGGATTTAAACCCAAATCTTAGTTTTTGATGATAAAATTGTGGATTATATTGGTTATATATCATGTAGGATGATTTGGGGTAGTTTAATGATGTTGGATATGTGTAAATATGGAAGAGATTTGAGTTTAGTAGAAATTTAGGGTTTATAACCCTTAAAACAAAACTTAGAAAATTCGCAGGGGAGAATCCATTCGGCCTGGCCGAATCGATTCGCTAGAGGGGCAGTGTCCAGGTATGAGAGGACCGAATCGATTAGGAAGTTATGCAGAAGTCAGTTTTTCTTGACCGAATCGATTCGGATGGTTCGAATCGATTCGCTTACTGACCAAATCGATTCAGCCAGGCCGAATCGATTCGAAAACCCTGCACTTTTGAGTGATTTTCTTAGTTTAGTTCCAATTCATTTTCTTTAAGTCTAGGGCCTAGGAACCTTCTTGAATGAAGTAAACTAAGTTTCCTAGAGTTTTAATTGAGTTAGTTAATTACCCTATATTAGGAATGGGTTATGTGGGGTTTTTTCCGGGGATATGCCAATTGATGCTTGGGCATTATTTCTTCTAGTTGATTATTATTAAACTAGGAGTCGTAGTGTTATGTTCGGGAGAACTTAGAGGCTCCATTGAGCTATGTTAATCTTGATGGTTTATAATAACACCATAAAAGTGTGTTGGGAGAATGAATTGAAAGTTTATTCATTCCTTTGAGGTATGATAGTACTGGGGTTTTAAAATAACACCCTAAAATGTTTGGAGGTAATTAAGAGTTTGTTTACTCCTTTGAGGTTGTAGCAATGATATAATTTATCGTATGGCTCCGGATAATAAGTTATATTATTTACATAATATAAATGATAATGGTTTCGGATAAAATGAATCCTACATATGAATAATGGTGAATGAAAATGAAATGGAAATGGTAATGACGATGGTAAATGATAATTTACTTAATCATGACTATGGTAAATGATAATTTACTTGATTTTTGAAAATGGTAAATAAAATGGTTTAAACACACCCTCTCTAAATGACATCATAAGGGATGTTCGCTCGTGAGGTGAAGCCCCCTGGCTAATAAATGCATGGTGGATATAGTCCTAGGCCATGTAAGCGTTTGTGTTGTATATTTTCTGTGATGGGTAGGTAATTTTGGGTGTGGTTATGACTACCCCGCAGGCACATGGCCGCTTCCCGACGTCTTGCGTTATAGGTGCCCAGGTTGTCTTGATGATAGGCCCTGTAAGATGATGGTCATTTAGGGGCGCGCATAGTGGGGTATCTCGAACGGGCGGTCTTAGAATCGTTATATGTATATAAATATAACCATTCATAATCAAGTGGGACTTGATGTATGAGATATGCCATAAAGATCATGATGAAGTGCCACGAAGAGAATAATGAAATGCCACAAAGAGCATTTGATGATAATTATATTCCTGAAAAGGAATGGAATGCCAGGAAGGGCATGTAATTGAAATAAAAGCCACAAAGAGCTTATGATTATCTTTATATTTTCCTGATAAGGAATAGAAATATGAAATGAAACAGTATGTAAGATGGAAGCTTTTAATTTAATGTTAATTATTCTCTTGCATAATTAAATTAGATTCATGATTAATTAAATTTTCTTAGCTTATGTTTTAAATTGTGTAGGTAGATTCTTATTTCTTTTCATCATGATTTATCATTCATAACTGTCATACTCTTTATTCATCTGGTAATCATATAGAACCGGACCCTAACCCGTTCATATTCCTTGTTGTGCATGCATCTTATCCGCTCAGGTACTCCGCTGCAAGGATGCCTGATTTGACTTCCTATCCCGGTGTCGTTGGAGAGCCGTGATGCTTTGCGATTATTACGGGACATTTTACAATAGACGTTGTCATCCTTGCACTCTAGTCAGGATCGAGTTCTTTTTACTCGGGTGAGAGGCCTAATCTTTTGTACTTGATTAATGTAATGTACTAATTAATTTAATGAATTTGTTTAATTTTATTTTATGAGTCTGTGGCCGACAACATATTCAGTCCCTTATTGTAAATTTGTGGGTATGTATTATAATTTCGTCTGGATTTCCACTTTCTTTTATTGGGTTGTTAAGTTTTTTTTTTTTTTTTTAATTATAAACTTTAAAAATCAAAATTTTTGGCAACCCGTTTTTCTGAAATAAGGAGTGGTTATCCCATATACTTCTTATTTTGTTGTGATGCTGAGAATGATTCCATCCATGATTCCGTTATTTTGGAGTATCGGGCTGGCCACCCCCTATTTCGGATGGCGGGTTGTCACAGATGTAAGTGATATAAAATAGAATATCTACAAAACCATGATAGTATGATACCATTCAACATGCCAAAACTACGATTTCTTGATTGACAAAATAGACTTTTTTAACACACGATCAATCCCAACCGGCGTCCTAATACCAATTGCGAGGGAAAATGACTCGATATTGATATTTAAATAGGAATTTTTTTAACCCTAAAGATATTTGATTAATCATGCATTGAAAAGAAAAAACAAGAAATAGGTTTATAGTTTAAACCTAGGGTTTCAAGAATCTAAGCCATTGCGAATCTTATTATGATTCATATGAGGCGACAAAGGTAAATAGAGTTGAAATACTTGCAGTCCACTAAGGTATCTGAAAAATCTTGATTAAACCTTATGTACACTATGATCTTCTAGTATAGCATCCTACCTAAAATCGGGTAGGTGGGTGGACACCTTTTGAGATGGAAACCCTTCCATATGAGTAAGATATGGTACTCTCTCTAGGTCTCTTCACAAAAATGCAAATAGTGCTTTCTCTCACCCGTGTCAAATCCTAATGAACCATAATAATGATTAAAACCCCTTCCCATAGCTTTATATACTAGTACAAACGATGGGCTTGGGCTAAATTAGGTTTGTTAAGAGTATCGACCTGACTAGTTGGGTATATGGACTACACCACAAACCCAAAACAAATAATTAACTTATCTCCAAATAAATACACAAAACTTCCAAGACCAACTACCGTAATTATTTACTTTCTTTATATAATCGTGACTTAACTCCACCAAATAATCTAGAATGCACTCTAATGTAATTATCTCATAAATCACTCCACTATAGCAAGGTCTTATTTATAATGTTGATTATGATACATTTTATGATTCCCCATGTTTAGTGTCCAATACCCGCTTGGTCAAATTAATTTACCGTTAATTGATTTAATCCAATATCTAATCAATTTCTTTGAACCTAGGACTTAACTTACTCTATCGAGATTATAAAATAATCCACTGATCGGGTTTTACTTGGTGGAAAAAAAACTTATCAGTCTATCAAGGGGGTATCAAAATTCACGGTATTCCCCTTGATGTGTATTCCTCCGAATTATGATCTCAGACCTACTTACACAACTATCACCCTATATGCGGAGATCATTTGGCCCAATATAAGTCACATCGCACCCATAGTAATCAAAGTGACATTTGTGCACGCATTTCAATCCTCATAATTCTTGAGATTAAGAATATATACCCCTTTTGAAAATGGTGTGAGATTGACTGAATCTAATCGAAATAACCCTTAGACTCAAATCTCATGGGTAGACCTATACAATACATTCCTAGTATGTACGAATCAAAATCCTCTATCGAACTATTTCTCGAAACATCAAATAAGCTCTTGTAGTTGAAGATAAACTACAAGTATTGCATCGTAACTGTTCCGATAGGATGTCGAATCCCTATCTAGGTTATGAAAGTTTCAATAGTGCTAGAATTGAAATCCCGATGTCCTACGGATCGACCCTAATCCGACTCATCAAAATTCCTAGTGAGATCTATTTACTAGCATGTTACAATATATTTAAACCAAATATAAGGTATTCTCATAACCATGATGAATTAACACAATTTTCCTTAAAAGTTAATAAGCATACATGATTTTAAAATAAAATCCCAACAAATATGCCTACTCTCTAGTCCTATACCTAGAAAGTAACACATTTATTCAAGGGTGAGGATATAACTACCCATGTAAATCCCAACATCCCAACAATTTCAATTTATTAACACATACAATTTCTACGTTAATTACTTTCTTTGTCAAACATTATAATTATTTATTTCACAATTATACAAATCCGTTTTCGCGTGCGATAATCCAATTACATCATGTGATACACGAGTTCTACAAAAAATTCCACCATGTTGTTCAAATTCAACATTTCAGTACGAGTGATAATTAATCAAATTAAAATTCAAAATCAGTTCAAACATGCATATTAATAATTTTCAGTAATAAATTAAAGCATTCTACATCATATTAATCATCTACATGATTTTATAAATCAACACACATAATTGAATTACATATTTTAATTTCATCCCAACAATCCAAAATAACAGAGTGAAATCATGCGGAGTTTTGAATATTAAATTTAATTTCAGAAGTTAATAAAAATATATTTATAATTATATTATCACTCTTCCTAATTAAATTGGTAATTTTATTAAGAAAACACATGTATTTAATGTTTAGGAAACATTTAAATCAAATAATAAATAAGAAGAACAATAGTGATATTCTTGTGTGAGAAATAATTATTCTAGTAATTTCAATGCCCGATTGCTTTTATCTCGTGAAAACAATCAAGTGTCGTTCTTTAGCCTTCTTGAAAATATGTGATTAAAGCATCCAAAATTAAGGTTGTATTTTTTTAATGGTGTATATGGTTAAAACTAAGGGTGTTGTAGTTTATGACTTATTATCAGAAAAGTGGATTTGAAAATAAAAAGTTGCATGTGAATCTTAGGAATTTAAGGTATGAGAATAAAGGAAAAACTTCCAAGCTCACAAAATCTCTTTAAACCCAATTGTTGGTAAAATAAGGAAACAAAAGAAGATACAACATTAATTGTTAAAATTTCACACAAATGCTCAAATCATCTTACTGCTTAACCATTACAAAAGTGGAAGTCTTATGCTCTCAGCACACCTTTCAATAGCATATATATATATATATATATATATAACATCAGGATGCCCCTAAAACTATGTGCCCTTTAGTTTCAGATGGTTTGAATAAACTTAAGTCCAATTTTATCAATTTTAAATTTTAATGATTAAATAAATTTTCCCAATTCAAACTTAACACCAATAAAAATATCTCGTGAAAAAACAATTTTGATTTACCAGATTTCATCTTGTTTAATCCTAAACATGCATCTATATGATTAAGAAAGTAAAGTAAATAAATCAATCACACAAGACAATGATGCACGAGGAAACTACTAAGTATAAAAATCTCGTACGACCCAACCAGACAATCACAATGATACGGAAAATTACAAAGAGAGAATTTTATTCGTATACAATGACTCGACTCCATAAGCTTTTATGCCTTCTTTTATTCTTAGACCGCTCCTCCACAGTGAAAAATAGGATTCCACCCATGCAAGGTCCACATCACACGAGTACACTCATGCTTCGGTATCCACGGATATAGCCTAGTAACTGTCTATAATTTGGAACACCAAATCACTACTTCTTCATTCCAAAACAACACGAACGGAATCCACTGGATGGAAACAAGTTCTCCTTATGATAGAAGAATGAAACAGGTCCCCAAAAAAGATCTCAAAGCATGTAGTATATGAATCTGGATCTTAAACAACAAAGGGTAAACTTTTGGGAATTGGAACTCTTATAAATAATTACAGATTTGTTTCATTAAAGCGTTCTTAGAAAATCTAAGTCTAAACCACCTTTAATAGTAAAACACGTTTTCTAAGGTAACGAGGTCATTCAAACGAAAGCCAGACTTCATTCGAATAAGAAATTGATCTCGTTAGAACCAGGCCAGTCTCGTTAGAATGAAACCAGACTCTCTCTTGATCATGTATCGAACGAACTTCAAATGAGCAGAAATAGTACGCGCCTCATTCAAAGCTTGTTTGATATGATGCTTTAAATGACATGGCCAGGTCGATCAAATGACATATTGGCTTCATTTAAATTAAGAAAGGTTTCCATCCGAATCCGGTAAATTTTGTTTGAAGACCTAAATAGAAAAAAATATTTTCTAAAAAATATTGGAAAAAATGTTTCAACAATATTTGTAAAATAAACACCCTTATAAGAAATATCCAAGGATCCATAGATTAAATGCATTCATACCTATGAGGTTCTTGTGATTCCTGAAGTCACACGTGGCACTACAAACACAACTTTAGCATAATCCATCATCTTTGAAGCTTGGTCGCTACGTCTTCATCAACACACGCCTTAGGATCAAGTAATCAACTCAATGAAGACGATCCTATAACTTAAATTCTTTGACCAAAATTATGCCAATTTACAAACAAATTGACTCTATTATAAATATGTCCTTACAAATCTCCCCTTTTGGCTATTCCATAAAAAAACCAATCATAATAACCTATGGGATGCTAAGCTCTCTAAAAATAATTATTCCCTAACCCTAAAGAAAATAGTACAAATGCTTGACAAACACAAACTTAAGTACCTTTGCTTTGTTTGAAAATTTGCCTCATATATGCAATCTCGTAATCCTGTACACTTAAACACACCTTCAAATGAAAAGATAATATAACAAGTATAAATCCGCAAATAAGGAACATCTAGTAATGTCTAAAATAATCTCAACCTAGGTAAGACGTCTCGCCTAAAGATGAAGATATCCTAATCATGCAAAGGAAACATACCATTTCTCCCCCTTTTTGTTCAGGAATTGACAAAATAAGATAGCATGAATAGTTACTCCACAAAAGCAATACTCCCACTAAATAAGTGGTCATAAGATACAAATTTAAATTCAAAGAGATAAGGGAATAAATCATGTAATGGTGTAAATTGGACCAAGGAAACTCAATCATAAATAATCCAATAGATCAATCATGTGATAATCATTGACGAAATATAAACCGTGAAGACTCAAAACACAATACCATACATAATATATGCAAAGTATATAATTGGAAATCCAACACACATATATAGGTATAAACAATTACAAAACATGACACAAAACACAT
Organism: Sambucus nigra; assembly: GCA_949130495.1. NCBI lineage: Eukaryota > Viridiplantae > Streptophyta > Magnoliopsida > Dipsacales > Adoxaceae > Sambucus > Sambucus nigra. The sequence goes on from OX422220.1 coordinate 65,519,923, forward strand.
AAGCTTTACACACTAGCATAATATCGATGAGTCTAAACGTGTGGGGTGGAATGAATCGGCGTGAACTAGAAACAAACGAATTATAACCCAGACACTCAAATGCGTTCACAAAGTTCTAATTGACCCTAAAATTTTATCAAACTAAGATTTAGCCTCAAGTGTAAAAAAATGAACTATGTGAACAAAAAAATACAATATACACAAGCCTAGAATATTAATGATTCTACAAATAAATAGCATCATAAAAAAATAAACATAACTAGGATTCATTGTGCAAATCCATTGATCTTCAACTAAAAATCCTCAAATGATACTGTTGATATTAAAAAATGGACTAGATCCAATTTTCTAATCAGAGATAGAATATAATATGCAATGAAATAAACACACAAGTGACTAAGAGTTTTTAGAGTGGCTTGGCTATGGAGAAAAGCCTACGTCCACTGTGATTGTATTGATTTGAGTGATTACAGAAAGCTAGGTACTCTTGCTACAACAAGAATAACCTTGGATCCATTCTATCGTGCCTTTTCTAAAAGGAATACAATGTATTTATAGTGATCCAAAGATTAAGGGTCAAACTACCTTTATATATTCAAGCATTTACAACTGTACATAATGAGTGCGATGGTTGATGGTCTAGACCATGTGGGGGAGGACCCTTGGATGTTTTCAAAGTGGTAACTATTTTTCTACTTTGATGATCTTCCTTTTTCATGTTGGTCAGTCTGCCTGCCGAGAAACTATCTTCGAGGCTAATTAAGTGGGCGATGACTAAGAATGTTGCCACGTAAGGAGACAAGTGTCAAGTTCTGATTGGTCCACGTATATGGATAATTTTTTGTATCAACAGAAGCCCCCAATGCTTCATTCTTGACATTTTTATTTAAAGGATGGAGTATGATTTCTTCAAAGTTGGTCAGGATAAACCGACTTGTAGGACTTGTGAAAATTTTCCGTTCCTTTATTATGTTGTGATAATTTTGTGAATAATTTGAAAGTTAACGAACCGCTAAAAGGTATATTGGTATTTTCACACTTTTGGAGTCGTGCAACCGTCAGAATGCCAATCTTCGATACAAGTAATCATCACCTGCACTATTTTCTAGGTAAACTATAAGATACGAGAGTTTTGTCAGTTTTTTGCACCACAATTTTTCAAGCTTTCGAACTCTCTCTCTTCTCCAAGCTTTCTATCTTTGATCTTTCCTTTGCATCCTACCCTTGCTTCTGCTACCTCTCTGTAAGCTTTGTTCACTTTCTTTTTTATTTCTTTCTTTGTAGTAATCATGGTTTACATTGTTCAAGGGGATTATTTAGATGAATTTGTGTGGGAAAGAAATATCTCTGATTGGGTAGATTTAGAAATGCGTGTACCACGAGTTGAAGTTTTATCACTACTAGAGGGTCATTGGATTCCTTCCTTGAGTGTGGTATTACTTTTCCCCCCAATCATTTTTTTCTGGACTTCTATCAATAATCCGACGTCGACCCTGCTAGAGTAGTCCCCAATACATGGAGAATAGTGAATGAGATACATGGGCGTAACCAAATATACATAACCCAAAATGGCATCCTTAGTTTATGTTTTTCTACAAATGGGTTACTAGTGACAACACCTATTACTTAAAAACTAGGTTTGTCAATAGAGACATAGTAGTGAATTTACTAGATTCCAACAAAGGCTATTTTGATTATGGGGTAATAGAAAAGAATTGGAAACATGCTCCTCTTCAAAGAGGAGAAGTGTATGATGGGACCAGATGCACTCAAGTAGGACATGGCATAGGTTGCTGACCTTGATTACTATATATTTCCTTTTTGCTAAGAAACTGTTTAATAGTATGTTGACTAATGTTTCTTATCCTATTTTTCACAGTTGAGAGTAAGAAAAAGTGTCCTAAATAAGGGGATGTCAATATTCAAGAGCTTAAGTTCCTATGAATCATCCATCAAAGGATTGGTGAGGAGCACCCCAGAGCAACTTCTTACCTGTTACAATACACAAGTTCTGTTACTTTGTTTGTAGCTGGGCGAACTGCTGTAGCACCTTTAATTCTGATAAATTTGGAAGAAGAACCACTTCTAACTTCTTCGATTGAGGAGTGTGAAGGTGTTGAAAAGAATTTTGGTACCTCATCCTCTTTCAAATATTTGGACATTTTTACTGGTCCCACCTCCCCACTTACTATTATGGGAAAAAGGAAAATTCCTGATTTGATGTCTAGGTCCTTATCCCCTACGTTAAAGAAGGCTACCGACATGACTGTTAAAGCTACTGATGCTAAAAAATCCAAGGTGGCTGAGAAAGTGCCTCAACTTATCAATATTGAGGACATTGATGAGAAACAAACTAAGAAGAACACTGTCGACCAACAAGAGTTGGTCGATAAAACCTAAGATGATATAGCTATAGTTGGGTCATACTCTAGGAAATTGATAAAAGGTGGTACTCGCTCTGTCGATAGAGAAACAATTGATTCCTTACCACGATTAAAGTTGGAAGAAAATGCTTGCCAAATTTTGGCTTCGGTAATTTTTCCCCCTTTATTACTTGTCCTTACTGTGTTATTTTTTTTCTTATAATTTTATATTTTTCCTTCATACAATTTTTGGTGAACTTCAACTAGTTGATGAAGAAGGAAGATCAAGTACGTTCTTCAAGAGGAGATGTAGAAGAGTCCTTTGAGGGTTTAAGGCAACATTTGGAGACTTCAAGACAATCGTTGGAGTCCAAGCTGATGTTTTGGGAAGGTGAATTATGGAAGGCTAATGATAAAGCCACTACTATTGATGGGAAATTGACAACTACAGAGACCAGTCTAACAGTTGCTAAAAATAGGGCCAAGGTGAGCGAGGAGAAGTTGGTGGAAAATCAAGCCCTTCTTAAGTTTGTAGAGGAGAAGACAGTAGGTCTGATTGCTAACCTTGTTATAGAGAAGGAAAAAAAAATAAAAATAAAGGAATATTCCATTAATAAAGGTTAGGATAAATCATTTGTGGCTATCTCTGTACAGATTGAGTATGTTTGGAAGAAGTCATTCAAGGATGGGTGGTAGGAGGCAGTCAAGGAGGTCGACACTACTGAAGACTCTGAGTTATTCTAGAGATGATCCAAGATCTCATCCAAACTTGGAGGAAGAATTTGATGATGATGAAGGGTTTATAAAGTCTTCCATTTAACCTATTGAGTTTTCCTTAAAGCCAATTAGTGAAGCCACCCCTTTTGTTGAGTTTCCCTTTGAAATTAATGTTCATGATAAGGAGAAGGTTTAACTCCTTTGTTTTTCCTTTTGTTCTTCTACCTTGTAATAGGATTGGTATTCTGTAACATTATTTGGTTTATTAGAAAATATTTTCGTCTGGCAAAATGTGTTGCATTTACCATACTTATGCCTTCTTTCTTAGTTGAATTATCTTCATGAAGTCACCCACCTTGTATTATATGTGCTTAGTAATCATACTTGTGTTCTTACATTTGTAAATGTTAATTTGATGCTAGGAAAAGGTCATAGTTTCTGCTTAATTTGACCTTCTCAGGTGGAGTAGAAATCTTCTGGAAGCTGGCTATATTCCTTTATCGAAGAAGACTTAGTAGAATTTATTGGTCTTGATGTGTTCGACCAAGTTAAGGAATCATACATTAATATTCATTGCTTGCTGGAAAGGGCAGTGGTAAACAATATTGCTTATTATGAGATGATTAAATATTTGAAAGAAGACCACATGTTTTCTTTATCTTTGCTCCATGCTGATTATGAAGCTAACTATAAAGGATTTTGTGAAAGATGGGGCTTTGAGAAGAATCTTCAAGAGTATGCCTCCATGTACAGAAGGAAAGAGTTCTTGTTAAACCGAGAAGTAGATGAAGCTTGGGAAGTAGACAAACTTCTTGAAGTGGAAAACAATCGACTCATAAGTGAGTTAGACAGCCTGAAGAAATCGTCTGTCAGTGGTGATGATGAGGGTGATTCTTTCTTAGAAACTGGGAATGACAGTTTAGTTAAAGAACTTAAAGCACTACAGAAATGCAGACCTAGGCAAACTTCTAGGAAATAAAGGACTATCCAACCAACTGCAGATGAGGCAAGAACTATAAAAAAACTACCCGGCCAAGATGCCCAGTTGAAAGCAGAGATTCAGGCCATTATTGACTTATCTATCCAGCTTGAGCCTTAGGATAAATCCATCACCGATAAATCCGTCCAGTTGAAAATAAAGAGTGATGTCCTAAAGAAACTTCAACATTAGTTTGAAAGGTTAACCTCTCAATTTCATAAGAAACCTAGGGATTTGGCGGGAAAGAAAAACCACACTCTGCTACAAAAAGAGAGGGAAACGAATGTCCCTCTACCAAAGAAAACAAATCAGAAGGGCAAGAAAGCTCCTCCAAAATTACCCAAGATGGAATTAAAAAATTAGCCCGGAATTTATCCAAAGATTCAACAAGGTAAACCATGATGACTAAAGCAGAGAAAGATAAAGGAATAAAATCTTACAGAGAACGGAGAAATTTGGTAATGAAAGATAACGAAAGAACGACAGTATGAAATAGAGACAGAAAGTAAAGATTTCAGAAAATACGGATGCGAAAAGTGGAAAATGATGGGATTTTATCGCTCTTAAATAGCTTGCATCGGGAAAAGAGAAAAGAAATTATTACCAAGAAAGACGATTGCGTTTCCAGCGATTAAATCATAAGAAAGGCACAGAGATTGAAGCGGCGGCTAAAAATTCAAAATATTTACAAATTTTCCATTATGCGCTCAAATGTAAAGAAATATAATAAAAAGACCCAAGTATTGGAGATCTGTAATCCAGACATCTTTTAAGGAAAATGTTCCACACTTTCTTATTCAACTTCAACTATGAAACATTGGGGGCTTATGTTGATACAAAAATTAGTCAGCTGACATGGATCAATTAAATAAAGACATGTGTCAACCTACATGGCAAATACCTACTTTCACCGAACTACTCAAGTGTACCGAGCAACTCAGGCGGCCCGAGCTACTTAAGCATACCGAGCAAGTTCGGCGGTCTGAGCTACTTAGCGTGCAGAGCATCTAAACCAAGAAAACCAAAAGGCAACTACGCATCTAATGAACGTTAGATTTAATGCGCATTATTATTATAGATATGTATATGTCTACTAGATGATAGCACATTACCTTTTCATAATTACATCCTTCAAGGCTATAAATACATTGTAACCCAGACAGAAAAGGAGGACTCTGGAATCTCTTTGTAAAGGGATCATTAAGATTCAAGGCAGACGATCAGTAATACAACAACAGTGGACATAGGCCATTTTCAAGGCTGAACCACTTTAAAAATCTACTGTCTTATTTCATTTATTCATTATTTATCTGTGATTACAAAATTAGATTGCATCTAGTTTTTTACATCAACAATGACTATTATATGTTTATTATTATGTGTATAGCATACCTACATGGCTTTCTATCAAGAGGAGGTTTTCTCATAGTGGACAGTCTTATCCTATGTTGCCCATTAGGGGGATATTTGACTTGTACCCAGAGCATATGAACTTGGTTATGTTCTATCTAAGTTGTAAGATAGTTTCGACGGCTTAATGGGAGCGTAGGTATGTGCGTGACCCATTTGGCTAGGGATTATGTTCGCCTCCAATATTTACATTTTGAATTTTATGGTTTGTGAAAGATTGAACCAGTTGTCCTTCATGTAGTGAGCGATGCACCGGGACATGATAGCAGAGTATGCATTGCACCAGGTTGTCTTAACCAAAGGGTGCATGATGAATATATATATGTATAGGGATTATGTGACTGTATATATATATATATATATATATATATGTGTGTGTGTGTGTGTGTGTGTGTGTGTGTAAATAATTCTACTGTGTGAAACTAGTAGATATAGTAATGTTGATAAATAAAATAATTTTAGTTGGGTAAACGATGAATTAGTAGAACGACGAATATGAAATGTAGTCATCCAGGATAAACTGTTTTAATAACGTATTGTATGGGCGATATGGGATACCCTTACGAGATATAATTAAAAGTATAAGTCTATGACATAGTTGGGTGTGTTACAGATAACTAGGTTGGAGTATATGTACGTTAGGCCTGCAAAATAGTTGAGAGGTGAGAATCTCAAGTGACAGTTCGAAACTAACATGCACATAATACTTACTTTATTGCAGTTTTAAATACTTGCTAAAAAAAATATTTTTTCAACTCGGGCTCTGACCCGCCTCTTGCTATTCTCCTCTCTTTTTCTATATATATATGTATTATATCAGGTGCCCAGCCACAGGGTTACCATACTTAGATGCTTAGATTGTTTAGCGAGCTACATCGGTTGTGGGAGTTGCAACTCCTTGCATTTATACGACTCTATCATTTCTTTCAATTATGTTCAAACATTTCGTTTAGGGCATGTGTCGCCCATTCTCAGTCGTTTTATTAGAGATATTTTACTCAGTTTATTTTATTAGTTCATATCAGTTGGATTGAGTATTTCATGGTTTATTTGGTATGTGACATTAAACTGGAATGTTTTATCCAGTCTTATTTATTTCAGCAGTTGGATTATATTCAGTATTTATTGTATCCATGTGAATGGTAAATAGTTGATGTTTTAATAACTTAGAAATTATTAATGTATTATTTGGGTATAACTAAATGGAAAATATTTTTGACACTAGCTTAATTATTTATTAGGTGGTTATTAATGTTAAATATATTTCGGCGGTGATGCTAAGAATGAACCAACCGAAAATTTTATTTTGAATTGAATAAAGGACTTATCACTCGGTTTAATTGGGTGGGGTGTAACATGTGGTATCAGAGCATTAGGTTCAAGAATCTTTTAGGATCTGTACGGCTTATTACACTTTCAGCTTAGCGTCCTTTGATATAGAGCCCTATCTTTAGGGCTGTTGTACTCTTATTTATGTGATTACGTCTTCAGCTATTTGAGATTTCAGAATAACTGTGGACTAATAAAAAAAATTCCTATCTAAGATGCCTCCTCGATGTGTACCACGAGACAGGCATGCCCAACCAGAGCAACCAACAACTAAGGCTTAGGGAACATTGAACGCAACCAAGGTTGCCGCCATAATTGCTCAGGCGGTGAATACAGATTTAGCGGTGATGCAGCAGGCCCCACCCTAGGTTCAAGCTATGGCGCCAGTTCCAGTTCAGTTTCCCAGTTCATGGAAGAGAGTTAGGGATGCCTTTAAGAAGGAACATCCCCTAGAGTTCTCGGGCAGTTCTGACATTGTTATCGCGAGCCAATGGAAGAAATACATCCAGAGGCATCTTCACATGTATGAGTGCACAGATATTTATAGACAGTTGCTATCTACCTTCAAGCTAGAGGGACAGTATGACGATTCAGAGTTTCTGGTTTCCATCCACCGTTCAGACTGAGATGAGGCAGAAACTACTGGACCTCACTCAGGAGTGGAAAATAATCTCAAAATGTGAGGAGGAATTCACCAGACTGATTAATTTGGTACCTAGTGAGGTTCCTACTGAAGAAAAGAAAATACAAATGTCCATGGATGGCCTAAACTGGAGGATCCGTCAGCACCTTCTGGGTAATCTGTCTGTCCAGTCCTATACATTCTTACTTAATGATTCATTCCTACATTGTCAGGACCACCTTTTCCATGCTAAGGAGAATAAGCAAGGAGGTGAGCCTACCCAGTAGGGCATGATAGGTGGAGGGTAGTGGCAGCATGGCACCAGTAGCTCAGCAGCAGTAGAGGCAGGGTGAGCAGGATTCCTAGTCGGGGAATTCTGCTAAGAGGTTTAGAGCGGGTGGATTCAAGCATGGCCAGGGAGGCTACAGACAGGGCCATAAGGGCCATCAGATACAGCAGGGCCAGAAGCAAGGCCACCAGGGCCAAGGTAGATGTGTCAACGACCAGCAGGGTTAGAGGGGAGGTAACTTTAGCTGCAGGTGTTTTTCTTGTGGCAAGACTGGCCATAGGAAACAGGATTACCCCGACAGGGAAAAGTTTCCCCAGCAGTAGGGTACTCAGCAGGAGCCCTAGAGACTCATTTTTCCCATGCCCTACCAGTAGTAGCACCAGTCCTTGCTTTGCCCGCACCCCTGATTGAGCACGGACAGTTATAGTATGGGCGTGTTTATAACATCCACCAAGTAGCAGGACCACAAGCACCACCCGCATTTGAGGGTACGTTTCTTATCCATGCTACTATGGGGCACATTTGATTTAATACTGGGACATCACACTCCTTCATAGCCACTAGTTTTGCACGAGCCACAGGGTTGTTAGGCACGGCAGAGAGTATAGTGACATGTGTAGACTCAATGTTGGGTAGTGGGTCATTAATTTTCTTGATATGCCCGGGAGTATGTATAGACATTGGGAGTCTAATTTTGCCTACAGATATGCTAGTCTTAGATATGTCTGAGTATGATGCCATTATTAGCATGGATTGGCTAGTCACTTATAGGTCTATGATTGATTACTTTAGTAGGAGTATTGTGTTCACTATTCTGGGCCAAGAGATGTTCATAGTGGCGATGCCTTGCGCCGAGGGAGGATCATCCACCCATTTGTATTACATAGATAAGAAGGCCTCTATGGTAGTAGCGATTACACTTAATTCAATTCTAGTTATCTGTGAGTACGCTGAAGTGTTTTAAGACATACTAGGGTTACCACCGAGCAAGGGATTGAGTTTTTTATAGACTTAACACCAGGCACTCATCCTATAGCACGTACGCCTTACCGAATGGCTTCGGTACAAATATGGGAGTTATAAGATTAGATAGAACAGCTGTTGGGATAGGGTTTCATCCGTAGGAATACCTCGCCCTGGGGTGCTCCAGTTTTGTTTATAACGAAGAGGGATGGATCCTTACGACTTTGTGTTGATTATCGAGAGCTTAATAAAATCACGATATGGAATAAATATCCATTGCCTCTCATCGATGACTTATTTAACTAATTGAGGGGAGAAGCCTACTTTTCAAATATAGACTTAAGATCTGAGTATCATCAGCTACGCATTAAGGAGCAGGATGTGTCAAAGACTGCTTTCCTAACGAGATATGGGTCTTACGAGTTTCGAGTTATGCCATTTGGGCTGACCAATCCTCTAGCTATATTCATGGTCTTGATGAAGCGGGTGTTCAGGGAGTTCTTAGATAAGTTTGCCATTGTCTTCATAGATGGCATCTTGATTTACTCCAAAACTGAAGAGGATTTTGTCGAGCACTTACGTAGGGTCCTGCAGACCTTACGAGAGCATGAGTTATAAGCCAAATTTGAGAAATGTGAATTCTAGTAGCGGGAAGTACAGTTTTTAGGACACATTGAATCTGATAGGGATATATCTGTGGATCCTAGAAAACTGTCAGCAGTGAGGGAGTAGGAACATCCCATGACACTGACGGAGGTACAAAGTTTTTTGGGTTTAGACAGGTATTATTGACAGTTTATTCAAGTATTTTTTAAGATAGTGGGTCCGATGAAAAATTTGACTCGCAAGGGGGTGACATTCATCTGGGATAGTGCTTGTCAATTGGCTTTCGATGAGCTAAAGGATAAGTTGACTTCGGCGCCAGTTCTTGCTTTACCCAGGCCAGGAGTGGAGTACCTGATGTATACTGATGCTTTCCTACATGGACTTAGTGGAGTACTTCAGAAGAAATATCAGGCTATAACTTATGCCTCCCGCAAGCTCAAAACTCAAGAGAGAAATTACCCCACCCACGACTTGGAGTTACCAGTAGTCGTGTTTACCCTACGGATTTGGAGACACTACTTGTTGGGAGAGAAATTTCACCTGTTCACAGACCCCAAGTCACTACAATACTTGTTCACTCTGCGAGAGTTGAACATGCGTCAGTGCAGGTGGTTGCGATTTGTGAAAGATTACCAGTTTGAGATACAGTACCACCCGAGGAAGGCTAACATAGTTGCTGATGTGTTGAGCGATAGGCCAGTAGGAGAGGTGGTGGAAGTGTGGAAAGTGAAATGGAAAGAGTTGGGACATCAGGATGTAGTGTCCCGACCTTTTATGTTCGTCATGATAGTCACTCCAGATATTGTCACGAGGGTGATCTAGGCTCAAGTCGTCTATTCGTTCTACCAGGATCAGATTCTACGACTCCTAGCGGAGGGCGCAAAGTCCTATTTAGTGAGTTCAGATGGGGGTTTGCGATTTAATGGGAGATTAGTGGTCCTGGAGGGGGGGGGACTTACGTCATGCATTGATGTCAGAGTCGCATGGATCTCTATTTACGGTACATCCCGAAGGGGATAAGATGTACCAAGCTGAGGAAGGACATTAGAAACCATTAGGGTTACTTCAGTCTCTAGATGTACCAAGTGTGTCACCTATTAGTTAGTAAAGGTGGACCATTAGAAACCATTAGGGTTACTTCAGTCGCTAGAGATTCCTATGTGGAAATGGGAGAGCATTTCCATGGATTTCATCAATGGGTTTCCTACATCATAGAGGGGTCACGATTCCATATGGGTAGTAGTGGATCGGTTCACTAAGGTGGCTCATTTTTTGTCGGTGCAGACAAACTACACTACGAGATAGTATGCCCTATTATTTATTGTCGAGATAGTGAGGTTGCATGGGTTGCCCCTGGATATCGTGTTCAACAGGGACAAGATTTTTGTGTCACGCTTCTGGGAGATATTTTATGAGGCTATGGGTACCGAGCTACGATTGAGTACGACTTATCACTCGCAGACAAATGGGCTGAGCGTACTAATCAGATGCTGGAGGATATGTTGCACACGCGTGTCCTTGACTATGGAGGGATTTGGGAGCAGTACCTTCCACTGGTGGAGTTCACGTACAATAATGCCTATCAGTTTACGATTGCCATGGCCCCATTTGAGGCATTGTATGGAAGGCCTTGTCGTTCTCTCGCTTGTTGGCTAGAGGTGGGGGACAACAAGCTGCTCGGGCCAGAGGTGATTCTGGGCACGTCTGCCCGAATTGAGATGATCACAAGTCGTATTCGGGTAGCCCAGGACAGACAGAAAGGCTACGCTAATGCCAAGTAGTTCTTCAGAGAATTTAGTGTGGGGGATTAGGTGTTTCTACAAGTATCTCATATGAAAGGATTAATAAGGTTCGGGAAAAAGGGGAAATTGGCTCTGAGATACGTAGTACCATTTCCCATTAGCGAGAGGATCGGACCAGTGGCATACAGACTTGGATTGACGGAGCACTTGCACCATATTCATAATGTGTTCCATATTTCATCGTTGAGGCGATACCTTCGAGATGAGTTGGCACACACTCACATTGCGATAGAGGAGATTAATTTGTAGCCTGACAATTCTTATGAGAAGAGGCATGCGGCTATCTCAGACCGTAGCGAGAGGAGATTGAGGTCAAAGGTAGTTCCACTTGTGATGGTTCAGTGGGAGCATCATAATGTAGAGGAGTCTACTTGGGAGCGAGAGGAGGATATGCACGAGAAATATCCAAACTTATTCTTACCAGGTATGCTTGACCTTTCGAATTTCGGGAAAAAATTCCGTTATTAGAGGTGAAGTATGTAACACCCCATATTTTTATGATATTAAATAATTATGGAATTAATTATTATTGTTGGATTAATAAAATTAAAATGTGAGAAATTAATCTGGATTAAAATAAATATTAACTAGCGTGCCAAGGGTTATTACTTATTATTGAGAATTATTGAATATCACTGTGTGAATATGTAATATGGAATTATGAAATTTTATAAATTGTCGAGAGTGGAAAATACGACAGTTTGGTATATTAAGTCAAGATGCGCATGTGAGTCGTGTCGATACTAATTTAATGGATTAAAGAAGTAAATTATTTTTAAGTAACTTGTATGGTCATTTTGAGTGCTTCATTGAGTCCGGAAGGGTCGAGATATTCAGAAAACTTTAATTGGGTATTTTATATGGACTACAGAATATTTTTAGGCCAAACCGACACCGCGTAGGGGTATTTTTGTCTTTTGGATTTTTGGGGAATTAATATGTACGAAAATTAAAAACATAAAAGGGAGTGTACGTGGGTGAGAGGAAATCTGTCAGTTTCTAAACCTACGATATATAGAGAGAGAACTACAGATGAAAAAGGAGAGTCCATAGGTGTTCTTGGTGCAAAACACAAGAAATCACACCACAAATCCCACCAAAGCGTAGATCGAAAGAGCAGGAACAAGTTTATATCAATTTCATCAGCGGATCAGAACATCATAATCGAGGCAAGTGTTTATTTCTTTCTTTCTTTAGCAATATTTGTGTTCATGTTAGGCTGGTTAATTACCCCATTAATGTGAAGATGAATATTGGTGAAAATTTGGGAGAATTAATCGTAAATTGGGACTGATTTGGTAAGAGTTTGATTACCTCATGTATATAGGATTATGTCCATGAATTTATGATAATATTCCGAATAAATTTGGGTTTTAATTTTGAGTTATGCATATAAATTTGGGAACTAGGGTTCTTGATAATTGAATTGGGGATTTCGAATTTAATTTTCGATTAGTGATGATTTAATGATGTTATAGTGTTAGAAATCATATATAGATGTTAGGAAGATAATTGGAATTTATTGGTTGATGTTTGGGTTGAAATTTATAGGTTTTAGAGTTGAAAATCTGGTAAAAACGTAATTGTTAATGGTGGAAAACGTAGAAGGTCTGTTTGGGGAAGGGAACTGCTCAATCTCGTTCGAACGATATTTAGCCTGGTTCGAACGAGACTAGTTATCGTGAGATGTCGTTCAAACAACATTACACCTGGTTCGAACGACAGTTCCAAAATCTGGAAAATCCTATTTCAGCTCAATTCGAGTTACACGGTTTTTTTGAGTGAGGAAAACTGTTATTTGATGAATTTATCACAGTGCAGAAAGTATTCGTAGAATAATAATTTAAATACTTGGAACGGTGAGTTAACCTTAAAAATTTCGAGAAAGAGAATAATTGAAATAATTATTTTACAAGTAGTAATGAGTGAATACTACGTATCGAAAATATATATTTGGTTTGGGTGAATACATAGATTTTTAATGTGATGTGGGTATGCCTATTATATGTTTATTATTATGAGTATAGCATACTTACGCTTCTTGCTATCAGAAGGATATTTTCGCATAGTGAATAGACTTATCTCGTGTTGCCCATTGGGGGGATATTTGACTTTGTAAAAAATCTGGTGTGAGTTTATGGATCCCCGAATTTAGATTTTCAATTAAAAATTATTTATAATTTCCTTTTTGTAAAACACGATATGAGATGCGGAAGCGTACAACGGGGTGATGGTTCAACTAAAACAAACAAATACTAAATTCCAAATTTTGATTTTCTTAAAGTTAAACCGAGTGAAATTAAACAAAACACACAAATTATTAATTTCACTTAAACCAATTAATTCATTAATCCAAGTCCTAGAAATTTGCCTAAGTCATAATTAACAATATTCCGAAGTTAGGCCAAACCAATTTTAGCAAGTGACTTGAATTAAACAATTTTACACAAAATTCAAGTTAAGTCCAAATTAAATTGAGTGTGATAATTTAAACCAAATTTTATCTTGAATTATCCTAGGCATGCGTTCTAAATTATTTATGCGAGATAAAATAAACCAATCACACTATGCCGCGATGTACGAGGAAAAATCCAAGACGGGAAAAAATCTCGGACGGCCCTAGCCACAAATTCACTAGATACGGAATTACAATTACAAGACAGATAGACTTACAACGCACGACTCGATCCCTCTCAAGCCTCGACGCTTCTTCTTGTAGACACCTCTTCCTAACGAATAACCTTGGAACACCACCGCGGTCTCGGAAACCACCGATAGGACTTTAGATGGTCACCGTCACCCGTACATGAAGCCTTTCTCCAAGCGGGTACAACAAAGTAAACAACTTCTCTTCAATTCGGTGTAGAGAAAAACCGGTGCCAAACTCCAAGCAATTGATATGTATATATGAACTTGGATAAACACTAATTTGGGTGTAAAACTAGAGTGGTAACTAAATTTCTCTTTGAAGATTAACACTCAAAACTTGAACATTTTCCTTAAAACAATTTGCTCTCAACTCTCTCTAAGAGATGAAAATAGGATGGAAAAGTTAGATTGGAAAATGTTATTTTCGCTATTGATAAAGTCTGAAAAAGTTGGATAAAAACTTAGTGGGAAAGTGGGTGAAAAAACTGCCAAAAACTGCCAAAAACTGTTCCCGCCTGGCATCTCGTTCGAAAGACATTTCGTTCGAACGAAATTCTCGTTCGAACGAGACTTCTAACGACGCTCTAGTATGGACTCGTTGGAAATCTCGTTAGAACGAACAATCTCGTTCGAACGATATTTCGAACGACGGACCAGTATACCTTAGTGGGAACTCGTTGGCAAACTCGTTCGAACGACATATGGTTCGAACGAAAAACTCGTTCGAACGACCTATAGAACGAACTTCCAGAATTTTGGAAAATTCGATTTTAGCCCAGAAAGCTTCATAAACTTATTTTAAAGTTTTATTTAATTCTTTCTGAAAATTAAAACACAGTTTTTATAAAACCTAACACCCAATAAAACTTGTTCCAAGCTCCTATATATATATAATTGCATTCATACCTTGGGAGCATGGAACCATAGTTGATGACGTAGAAACGAGGCACGCAAACCGGAACATTTGATGAAGCTTTATACTCTTTGCCGCTACGTCTTCAATAAACACTTCATAGGCTTGAGAGTATTACAATTACATACTATCCTATGAATAAATGTTTTTGTCCGGAATTGAGCCAACACTATACATGGACTCAATTGAAAATTTATGTCCTTACAAATCTCTCCCTTTGGCTATTCCAGGACAAAAACCAAACAAAAAAATCCTAAAGGGCCGTCAAGCTCTACTAGACTCAAAACATAACCCACCCAAACTTGACTCAACCCAAGGATTAAACGCTTTGCCATTTAAAGATGCCGCTTTAGAAGAATACCTGCACACTTAAGCAAACTATCAAACGCATAGGGAATATCAAAATAGTAAATGCAATTAATTGAATTACTCCCCCTAAATTAATTCTTCCCCTTTAACAAACACATGACCTACTTAGAAAGACGTCTCCCCCTAAGATAAATCTCCCCCAAACTAAGATACGATAATAATAGGATTAGATACCATTTCTCCCCCTATCATTTTCTCCCCCTTTTTGTTCAGGAATAGGCAAAGGATAAAGAAATAATAAACACGTTGAAGCTTAAAGTGTTAAGACATTAAAGCACATGAGCAACAAAAGCATAACTAATCCAAGATAGATACCAATAATGAAGTTTAAGCTTGGATGGACTAGAAAGCAAGGCAAAGACAAACAAATATCATATATATATACTAGAAATATACCAATAGAGTACTTGCATATATATATATATATATATATAGATATAAACACACACATGACACAAAATACAATAAGCTTGCACACTCGTATGGCAAAAATGTGTCATATGGAAACGGAAGTGTAGGGGTGTGAACCAGCAACAATTAAATTTAGACCCAAACACTTAATAAACATTCACGGAGTTCTCATTTGATTGCAAACTTCATCACATTTAAATATAACCTCGTGTGACAATATAGATTGAACTCAATGAACAAACATACACAATGCATACAAGCCTAGCATATTGATGATTCTACAAACCAATAGAGTCATGACATGAAATACGCAACTAGGATAAACGGACATTGTGCAAACCGTTGATATACCATCCAATCTCCCTCAATATGCATTTATATTAAATTTGAATGAATATATCAATCAAACATAGGCCTTGGCAATTTATTTTCTATTTGATGCCATATTTTCTGTTTTTAGGCCTTTGGACCACGTATTTCTTTTAGGTCCATTCAAAATGGTGGCTTACAATCGCAAAGGATCACTTAGTCCTTTCGGAGCCCTTCCCCGTGCATATTTTATTTATCATGTTTTCATTTTCACACAAATCTCACATGCAACGAATTTTGACATGCACTAGTCCTCCTAAGTCACAAATATGTAGATGACAAGATTGGTAGGAGAACACCTCACATAGCTCAAATATACATATGAAGTTAGAATTTCAAAAGAGCTCGTGCATGTGTGAATAGAGGCATATAAAAATAGAATCCATTTAAACAACACAAAATCCAACCACTCCATAAAACTATGGTAAAGAACATAATAAGGATTGATAATCTAAACCAAAAGTTCTAGCCACGTGGGAGCGGAAAATATGGAATTCAAACACAAGTATATGCCACATAAAGTGTGTCAAATCAAAATACACACAACAAAAATCTTTTTGAGTTTTTGACATTTTTAACCAAAAATAATAAAAAATATATACTCAAAAGACAAACAAAAATCATTTGAATTTTTCATTAAACTTAAATTACCAAGAGATAAAATCCAAATGACAAACAAAAATGTTTTTGTATTTTTCATTTAATGCAAACAAAATGAAGGAAATATAATACAAAAGATAAACAAAAACCATTATTCTAGCATGTGATAAGCATGGAGCATAGACTAGAAAATGATTGAACAAACATACATTTAGCATGTGAATATAGCATGAAGTACAAACGCTAAAGTATGCAAACCCTAACACATTCATCCTTTAGATTTAGCAAGGGAGGAAGCATGTGAAAGTAAATGAGAATCAAAAAATCTTGTATCTAGCGTGTTTAAAAGTGATTTCCTAACCCATATAGATTTATATTTAAAATGATGGGGATTGAAAAATAATGAAATGCTAGATAAAGATTTCCTTGGACTTCTTTTAAGATCAAAACAATATGACCTAAGGTGACCTTTCCTACCACAATGCAAGCATGTGTAAACACGAGGAATGTTACCTAAGGTGTGACCTTTTCTAAAGTCTTTGGACAAAATTGATCCTCTAAAACAAACTATGGTTTTAGCTTTATCAATGGAAGAATTTGAACAACATATGCTAGAGCCATTTAAACTACTACTAGAGTCTTGTAAATCGTTTTTCATTTTTAACATTTCGGACTCAAGTAAAAAATTAGACTCCTCAAATTTATGGGACTCCTTCTTTAAATTTTCAATAACACCTAGAAGGTTATCACGCTCCCCCTCAATGTGAGCAAACATGTCCCTAAGAGTCTTTTCTCGATTTTCACTCTCTTTCTTGGACTTTTCTAAAATATCAAAATTTGAATGTAAGTCCATGAGCTTTTCACGATAAATATCTTTTTGAGATAAGGAGATTTGCAAAGACTCAATGTGAGCTTTGAAAGTGGAATTTTCATTTTCAAGAAATTTAATTCTTTTCACAAATCTCAAATTTAATTCCTTTAAATTTTCGTTACATTTATTAAGCCCATTTAATTCCTCTCGAAAATCAAAAATTTCATTTTCATTTAAATTGGACAAATTTTCATTAAGACGTCCCATCGAGAGAAAAAAATAAGAGTGATAAAAAATTTTGAACCACCTAAAAGGTAAGGAAACACAGAAAGCCGAAAAAACGGATCTTTAACGCGATAACTTAGCGCTCCGGCTCTGATACCAATTTGTAAAAAATCTGGTGTGAGTTTAAGGATCCCCGGATTTAAATTTTCAATTAAAAATTATTTATAATTTCCTTTTTGTAAAACACGATATGAGATGCGAAAGCGTTCAACAGGGTGATGGTTCAACTAAAATAAACAAATACTAAATTCCAAATTTTGATTTTCTTAAAGTTAAACCGAGTGAAATTAAACAAAACACACAAATTATTAATTTCACTTAAACCAATTAATTCATTAATCCAAGTCCTAGAAATTTGCCTAAGTCATAATTAACAATATTCCGAAGTTAGGCCAAACCAATTTTAGCAAGTGACTTGAATTAAACAACTTTACCCAAAATTCAAGTTAAGTCCAAATTAAATTGAGTGTGATAATTTAAACCAAATTTTATCTTGAATTATCCTAGGCATGCGTTCTAAATTATTTATGCAAGATAAAATAAACCAATCACACTACGCCGCGATGTACGAGGAAAAACCCAAGACGGGAAAAAACCTCGGACGACCCTAGCCACAAATTCACTAGATACGGAATTACAATTACAAGACAGATAGACTTACAACGCACGACTCGATCCCTCTCAAGCCTTGACGCTTCTTCTTGTAGACACCTCTTCCTAACGAATAACCTTGGAACACCACCGCGGTCTCGGAATCCACCGATAGGACTTTATATGGTCACCGTCACCAGTACATGAAGCCTTTCTCCAAGCGGGTACAACAAAGTAAACAACTTCTCTTCAATTCGGTGTAGAGAAAAACCGGTGCCAAAGTCCAAGCAATTGATATGTATATATGAACTTGGATAAACACTAATTTGGGTGTAAAACTAGAGTGGTAAGTAAATTTCTCTTTGAAAATTAACACTCAAAACTTGAACATTTTCCTTAAAACAATTTGCTCTCAAACTCTCTCTAAGAGATGAAAATAGGATGGAAAAGTTAGATTGGAAAATGTTATTCCCTCTATTGATAAAGTCTGAAAAAGTTGGTTAAAAACTTAGTGGGAAAGTGGGTGAAAAAACTGCCAAAAACTGCCAAAAATTGTTCCCGCCTGGCATCTCGTTCGAACGACATTTCGTTCGAACGAAATTCTGGTTCGAACGAGACTTCTAACGACGCTCCAGTATGGACTCGTTAGAAACTCATTGGAAATCTCGTTAGAACGAACAATCTCGTTCGAACGATATTTCGAACGACGAACCAGTATACCTTAGTGGGAACTCGTTGGCAAACTCGTTCGAATGACATATGGTTCGAACGAAAAACTCGTTCGAACGACCTATAGAACGAACTTCCAGAATTTTGGAAAATTCGATTTTAGCCCAGAAAACTTTATAAACTTATTTTATAAGTTTTATTTAATTCTTTCTGAAAATTAAAACACTGTTTTTATAAAACCTAACACCCTATAAAACTTGTTCCAAGATCCTATATATATAATTGCATTCATTCCTTGGGAGCATGGAACCATAGTTGATGACGTAGAAATGAGGCAGGCAAACCGGCACATTTGATGAAGCTTTATACTCTTTGCCGCTACGTCTTAAATAAACACTTCATAGGCTTGAGAGTATTACAATTACATACTATCCTATGAATAAATGTTTTTGTCCGGAATTGAGCCAACACTATACATGGACTCAATTGGAAATTTGTGTCCTTACAGACTTGTACGCAGAGCATATGAACTTGGTTACATGCTATCTGATATGTAAGATAGTTTTGACGGCCGAATGGGAGCGTAGGTATGTGTGTGACCCATTTGGCTGGGGATTATATTCGCCTCCAATATTTGTGATTTGAATTTTATGGTTCGTGAGGGATTAAACCAATTGTCCTTCATGCAGTGAGCGATGCACCGGGACATGATAGTAAAGCATCAAGTGGTCTTAACCTAAGGGTGCATGATATATATATATATATGTACTTGTGAATAATTCTACTATGTGAAACTAGTAGATATAGTAATGTTGATAAATAAAATAATCTTAGTTGGGTAAAAGATGAATTAGTAGAACGACGAATATGAAATGTAGTTATCTCGGATAAACTATTTTAGTAACATATTGTATGGGCGATACGGTATACCCTTAGGAGATATAATTAGAAGTATAAGTCTATGACATAGTTGGGAGTGTTATAGATAACTAGATTGGATTAGATGTACGTTAGGCGTGAATAATAGTGGAGAGTTGAGAATCTCATGTGAGAGTTTAACACTAACACGCACATAATACTTGCTTTATTGCAATTTTAAATACTTGGTAAAAAAATATTTTTACAATTCGGGTTTTGACCCGTCTCGTGCTATTCTTATCTCTTTTGCTATATATATGTATTATATCAGGTGCCCATCCACAGGATTACTAGACTTAGACACTTGGAATGTTTAGCGAGCTGCAACGGTTGTGGGAGTTGCAGGTCCTTTCATTTAGACGCCTCTATCATTTCTTTCATTTATGTTCAGACATTTCATTTAGGGCATGTATCGCCCATTCTCAGTCGTTTTATTAGAGAGATTGTAATAGATTTATTTTATTAGTTCATATCAGTTGGATTGAGTATTTCATGGTTTATTTGGTATGAGATATTAAACTGGAATATTTTATCCAGTCTTATTTATTTAAGCAATTGGGTTAGATTCAGTATTTATTGTATCCCTGTGAATGGTAAATAGTTGATGTTTTAATAACTTAGAAATTATTAATGTATTATTTGGGTATAACTAAATGGAAAATATTTTTGACATTAGCTTCATTATTTATTAGGTGGTTATTAATGTTAAACGTATTTCGACAGTGATGCTAAGAATGAACCAACTAAACACTTTGTTTTAAATTGAATAAAGGACTGATCAACCGATATTTAATTAGGCGGGGTGTCACATTATTTTATTTATTAATACTTCTTTCACCCAAAACTTTATAAATAAAGGCGTAATGTGATTGTTCACATCTTTAGAAGGCCGTTCAAACCTATATATAAGATCTAAATAAGACACATATAGATCAAGGTTGTTTACCTCCAAGTGTTCATCTTCACATATCTCTATATCAGGAACTTATTCCCCCTCTTTAGATTCGAACCTCAATGTGAGGATCACTATCATGTTATTTGGCATTTAGTGTGGTACGGACCCAAATTGGATGAATTTCTATTGAGCAGTTTCTAGAGAAGGTCCTATCACATCCACAACCATCATCTCCTCTTTTTATTCCTCACCAGAGGAACTCTCTATAAATGTACTATCTCCATCCATACTCATGTCCTTTTTCAACTCTTTAATCTTCTCAACCAATATATTTCAAGAAGATTTGATTCTTTATTTCTTTTTATGGAACCTTGAATTTTCCTTTGAAGATGAAAACGTGATTCCTTCTGTGGCGACAATTATATTCAACACAAATAAATGAGAGAAGCGCAATCACCAAGGAAAATAAAGATGATAAAATTCCAATCACACAACACAATATGTACGTAGTTCAGCAAGAATGCCTACGTCCACGGTGGTGCAGTTAGTATTATTTCTATATACTCCGGGGAGCATTTACAGAGAATACAGTGCGTGTCCTTTGCCCCAGAGTTAGGGTTTATTATATACATGATTGTCTTCGGGGAGTGTTGGACTCCCCCGCGTTTACCATCTTCTTGTGGAACATCTCTATACGAGATCATAGGAGGAGACTAAGTCGTAATTCTATTTAGTTAAGGCGATGGGTCCGAATTTTGGGCCGTTTTCATTAGGCTACTCATCCGGGACCATAATGGTAAATTTTGGTACCCACAATTGCCCCAAAAGTTATTGGGCCACAAGTTGGGCTCAATAAATTTAAATGATTTGCCATAATGACACTTTTGTGATTCTTATAACTCTTACCAAAGTCGAGAACTGATTTAGGCGGCAGTTGCTTCGTGTTCCGTGCGCGAATATTGGGAACATTTAAAAGCTATTTGGAGCAGCATTCCATAGTTATCGTTTGAAATTTATTTACGTTCATTCACCTTCTGCGAGTTTCAGCTATTGTGTCTTCTTCTCCGGACCTTCATTTTCTTCACTTTCACTCTCTCTCGTCATCTGGGCTTGTGATCCGTTATCTCGTAAGTCCTCTTTGCTCTTTCTTTGTGCTTCTCTTGTTGAGTTTTCTCTGAATTTGCTATTTTTAGGGTTTATAAATGTCGAAGATAGGTAATAGGTCATTGTCTGAGTTTAGGAAGTTCTATAATATCCCAGAATGGGTAAAGATTGAGTGCGCCTCTCTTTCTAAGAATGTTAGAGAGATAGATGGTGCTCATTGGATTCATGTCTTGTTGCTTTCTCAATGGGGCTTACTTTTCCTCCAAATAATTTGTTCCTTCATTTCTTTGGTTATTTCAACATTGTTCCTGCACAGTGTTCGCCCAACGTATGGAAGATAATCAATGGTGTCCATAGAATAAATCAACTTTATAAAACTAAATTAGGGCTCGCCAAAGTTTGTTTTTGTTATTCCTTCTCTCGAACCAGTTTTGCTCTTCTCTACCTCAAGGCCAGGAGTCCTGACAGGGTATTGGTAGTAAACTTACCTGATTCTCACAAGGACTACTGGTAAGATGGATTTCTTGCTAGGAATTGGCAGTTCTTCCCCCAGGATGAGGGGTCGAAGTCTGATAGATTCACTGTTCTCTTTTATGGGGAAGAGTACATAGGTAGTCTTTGCTCTGCCCTTTTGATCTCTTTGTTAATGTGTGATTTTTCTGACACTTTCCTATTTTATTTTCATCGAGGACAAAGAACTTGGAGCCTGTCCTCAGTGAGGTTTGAACTTTCGAGCTGATTAAAGCTTGGCATATAAGGGAGCCTTTGGCTGACGGTGAACATCCCCGGTCTGCTGCCTTCCTGCCTGAGTATAAGAACATTGGGTCCAGTTTTATTGCGAAAGTGGATAGCATTCCAGAATTTGATACTTCTGAAGAGGCTGCTACTGATCCCATTCTGTTGGATGAGGAAGAGAGCAGTTCTGAGAGTGATATCAGAAAGGGTGCTAAAGGTGGTTCTGGTGGGGAGAGATCTAGCAGTGACAGTTCTTCTAGCTCAGAAGAGGTTTCTGAAGCCCAAGAACCTTCAAGTACATCCAGCAGCTCCAGCAAGGAGATGGTTCCCCCAAGAAAAAACTTGATCCGGGATGAGGATGATGATGATGATGATGTGCTTCTCGCTCAGAGGTCAAAGAAGCAGAAATCCAACAGTGGGGTTATTGCCACTGGTTCTCGATCTACTGCTCAGGAGCAGGAGAAGAAGAGAAGGGAAGAAGAAAAGGTGAGAGAGAGAAAGGAAGAGGGAAGAGGAGAAGAAGAAGACTGAGGAAAAGAAGAAGGTTGAGGAGAAGAAGAGGGTAGAGAAGGAGAAGGAAAGGGAGGAGGAGAGGATAAAAATGGAAATGAGGATGAAGGCTGGGCAAGCCATAGTGCCTGTCTCCATGTTACTAGAGGGGGCCTCGGTAGCCACTTGTCCTCAACTGTCCCCGGCACTACTTAAGAGAGCAGTCCTTCCCGCTGATCGCCAAAGGGCGATGGGGACTGACCAGTTAGCCTTGCAAGAGAGTCAGAAGCTAGCCTTGGTAAGTCTGTTTCTCTTTTCTAATGCTCGTCAAATTCTGTCCGATTCTTTCTTCTAATAACTTCTTTTGCTTGAAGTTTGTGACTGATTTTGCTATGCTCTATCGCTCTCGCGACGAGCTAATCAATAAGAATGGAGAGCTGGATAGGAAGAATGCTGCTTTGAGAGTGAAGAGTGTCGAGCTCGACGCTAGCTTGAAGGATGTTGATGCTGCTCGGACGTCCTCTGACTTGGCCCTTGTCAAAGCCAATCGAGAAAGGGAGGCCTTGGATAAAGAACTGAGCGAACTACGGCAGGCCTACGATTTGGTCTTCTCGAGCAAGCTATCGGTCATGGAGGAGAACAAGGTGCTGAATGAGAAGCTAAAGGAGAGGGAGTTTGAGGTAGCCACCGCCAAGGAAGAGTCATATAACTCTGGGTGGGCTGCCGCATATGAAGATGCTGAGGTTCAGATAGGCTACATCAGCCGTCTGAACTTTAAGAAAGGCTGCAACAAAGCCCTCTTGGCTGCCGGGGTGAATGTTGCCTCTCTATTATTCTATGAGAACGATCCAGGCCCAAAGCCAGCTGTGGATGAATCCCCTGCCCTAGCCGTCGAAGGTGTTGACCCTGCCTCCTAGTCAGTTCCTGCTGATGCACTTCCTGTTCGGGTGACAGAAGTTGTCCCTGCTGAGGGAGGTGCTCCTACTGCTGCTGACAAGGGGAAGCAAACAGCTTCTTCTGAGACTCTCGAGGTCGCCAGCTAATTTACCCTTAGGTTTACTTTTGTATTTTTATTTGTAATGTTCCTTTCTGCTTCTCGATGTACTCTGATCCTTTTATATATTAATGAAATGAGAAGGTTTCTTCCCTCAGTGTACTAATTCATTTTATCCTTTACTGCTCTTTTATGTGCTGTAGTCGATTGATGTAGATGACTATATACCAGCCACTTCTTAATTAGGAAGAATGCTTGGTCCTGATGTGAGTCCCGAAGTTCATCATACCTTCGTTAGAATTTGCAAATCACTGTGATTGAGGAACAAGCGTTTCATAGAGCAGACTGAGCTCGTTGTTAAACTGAAAGATAGGCTCCAGGAGATGGAAGAGGTTGGAGCTTCTATTGAAGAGGAGGTGAATACTCTGAGAGCACGACTCCTCGATGCTACTGAGATTAACCAAGTTGGGGAAATTCTATAACAGGAAAATGAGTCTTTGATAGGGTAAGTGTTGCTCCTCAGGGAGCACGCACCGAGCACTGCGCCTCACATTTTAAGGGGTTCCTCCTCATCATGAGCTGGCACAAGACCGAGTGACGTTCCTCCAGTAATATGAGGCTCTACTCCATCGACCGTTCCGCAAGCTGGTACGAATTTAAGAAGCCTAGCTAGGGAAATGGATGATCTTCGTGAAGATATTCGTCGGGATTACATTATTATTACTGGGCTTTACAGCTCAGGCATCTGTTTAAGAGAGGACCTCGACGAGTATGGGCTGATGGTTACGACCAGGGTTGGGCGGATGCTCCGACAAGGCTGATAGAGTTTGAAGAGCTCGCCTTTATCAGGGGATGGTTGAGTTCCCTAAAGGAGCTAAAAGTTCCGAGGAACTCAATACTCTGGTACCGTCATGATATCTCCCCTTCCATTTTAAGGACTAATCCCTTTAGGAGGGATGATCAGTGGATCCCCATCGATGCCATCCCTCCGCAACTGTTAGAGTCAGATGCGAATGAGGTTGAGGAGGGACTAGCTCCTCATCCGGACAACGGTCGTAGAGCACAAGTTTCTTATTATCTTGTACAGAGGCCTCGGCCTCACTAAGATTTTTCCAGTTGTAACTCTGTACGCATATGTAATGTAGTAAAGTAGTATTGATGCTTCGGACGGTTTCACCGATTATACATGGGTTGTTTATCTTTGTTGTGACGAAGTAATATAAAATTTATGTTTTGGGCGAACTTGCCGACTAAACAAGTGTTCTATATCTCTTGCATCATTTATTCTTTGCTTAATAATCTTGGGCCTCTCTTGGTCGACTAGATTGGTAAGTTTGCATTGTCTAGTAAGTGTCCCTCTAGTCCAGTATGCTTATGGGATACCATTCTGCCTTACTTTACCTTTTAGGTTGTGTCATCACACTCCCTTAGGCCTCTGTGTGGCAATTGGCGGGGACACACCTGGTGTTGGATGCTCCATTAGATCAGGATTTTGTTGACCAAACATTATTTGGCGACCAATTTGATTTGGCCGAATTGCATAAGGATCTCTTGTAGGGCTTCATATATTATCAGGGGCGATGCTAAGAAGTTGTTCTTGCTTCATAACGAAAACCTGAGGAGGGTGTTTTCCCTGCTGTTTTGTAATGAGTAGTGTGCTTGTCACTTGGAAAGGGTGTGCAGGTTATAAAGTTCATATATCAGTTAACTAACACCTCATAGAATGCAACTGCCAAACCACTTTCATTAATCACAAGTAAATGAATTGCCATTTTCATAAACTGATAAAAAAGTGAAAGAAAAAACTAGAAATATAATTTCTTAAGATTTACCGCATTCCATGCTCGGGGTATCTCTCTGCCCTCCAGCATTTTTAAGGGATAAGCTCCTTGCAGATCATCTCTTATTATCTTGAATGGTCCTTTCCAGTTTGGCCCCAACTTGCCATCATATGGTTTTACTGTGCTGCCAAGGACTTTCCTTAGGACATAGTCACCAACTTGGAATACCCTTGGATTGACCCTTTTGTTATAGTGTTTTGCGAGCTGTTGCTGATAGCTCGCTCATTTCACTAAGGCAAGTTCTCTGCGTTCGTCGGCTAGGTCGAGTTTAGCGAACAATGCTGCATCATTCTGGCCTTGATCGGTAAGGGTGGACCTCATAGTTGGTAGGCCTGCTTCTAATGGGATGACCGCTTCTATTCTATATGTTAGTGAAAATGGGGTTTCTCCCATTGCCCGTCGTGGGGTAGTGCGGTAAGCCCATAGAATATGTGGTAGTTCATTCACCCATGCGCCTTTGGCTTTCTCTAATCGTTTCTTTATCCCATCCATCATTGTTTTGTTGGAAGCTTCAGCTTGACCATTGCTCTGAGGATATGCCATCGATCTGAAATAGTTCCTAATCCCGTGCTCATTGCAGCAACTCTGGAAAGGGCCACTTTTGAACTGTGTTCTGTTGTCAATAATGATGGTTCTGGGGATTCCAAAATAGGTAATTATGCTTTTCCATATGAAGCTCATCATATCTGCATCTCATATGTTTGCCAGTGGCTCTGCCTCGATCCATTTGGTGAAGTAATCCGTTGCGACCAACAGCTACTTTGTATTGTTAGCGGCGGTAGAAAGTGGTCCTATGATGTCCATTCCCCATTGGGCTAAGGGCCATAGGCTGGTGAGTGAATTTAGGTCGTCGGCAGGTTGGTGAACCATAGGGGCATGTAGTTGACATTTCTTGCACTTGCGAGCATACACTGCTGAATCTTTTTGCATATACGGCCACCAGTAGCCTTCTTTCATATCTCGAAAAGCTAGTGATCTTCCTCTAGTATGGCTCCCATAGATACCTTTATAGAGCTCGTGTAGAATTTTTTTGACATCGCTCGGGTGAACACGTTGTAGGTAAGGGCCAGAGAACGATCTCTTATACAGCTTTCCCTCGGGAGATAAGTGAAAGCGAGCAGCTTTGACTCTTATCTGATGAGCGGTCTTCCTATCACTTGGAAATGCACCATACCTCAAATAGTTCCTTAAAGGGTCCATCCAACTAGGGGCTAACTCAATCTGGAGCACATGTTCCCCGCCTGGCAGCTCATCGCTCTGGTTGATGATCGGGTGAGCGAGGAAGTCGATGGGAATCATTCTCTTTAAGTCGGAATTGATTGCCGAACTTAGGGCTTCCAAGGCGTTAATGAGGTTGTTCTGTCATCTGGGAAATTACTGGACACTAACTTCTTCGAAGATGGCCATTATCCTGTTGGCCAAGGCGAGATAGGCTGCCATTCTTTCATCTCTTGCGTTGTAGTCCCCGCTTATCTGATTGGAGACTAATTGGGAGTCATCGAACACTTGTAACTGCTTCGCTCCCAAAGTGTGTGCTTTCTGGAGGTCGGCTATCAAAGCTTCACATTCCACCTCATTGTTGGAGGCTTCAAATCCAAGTCTAATTCCCTGTTTGAGGGTTGTACCTTCTGGAGTAGCAAGCATAATCCCCACTCCTACCCCCTTTGAATTGGAGGCTCCATCAATAAATAATTTTCAAACTCCTTCTGTAGCGCGGTTTTCTCCTTGTTTCATGGGTTGAAGTTGGTCTAGGGGATGCTCGCCTATGAATTTATCTATGAAATTAGCAAGGACTTATCCCTTGATTGCATTCCTTGGTTGAAATTGGATGTCAAATCGTTCGAGCTCGACTGACCATTTAGTTAGTCTGCCTGACTGATCCGCTTTCCTCAGGATTGCTTTAAGGGGGTGCGATGTAAGAACAATGATGGTGTGAGCTTCAAAATAGTGCTTTAACTTGCTTGAAGCTACTACAAGTGCAATGGCGAGTTTCTCTAGTGGTTGGTATCGTTGTTCAGCCTCTAATAGAGTCTTTCTGGTGTAATAAACAGGGTGCTGAATTCCTGCTTTCTCACATATCAGCGCAGAACTCACGGCGTGGTTGGAAACGACGAGGTATAAGTACAAGGAATCTCTTTCTTAAGGTATGACGAGCAGGGATGGTGAGCTAAGGTAGTCCTTGAGCTCGCTCAATGCTTGCGAGCAGTCTTGATTCCATTCTACTGTCTTGTTCCCCTTCAAGAGCTAGAAGAATGTTTTGCATTTCTCGGAGGACTTCGAGATGAAACATTTCAAGGCAGCGAGCATGCCGGTGAGCTTCTGTACATCTCGTATTGTGTGAGGGGGTTGTACCTTGTTTATTGCGTTGATCTGGTCCGGTTTAGCCTCGATGCCTCTCTTACTGACCAAGTACCCTAGAAATTTTCCTCACTGGACACCGAAAGAACACTTGCTCGCATTGAGCTTCATTCAGTATTTCTTGAGGATCTCGAAGGTTCTCGATAGGTCTGAGAGGTGGTCTTCTTTGTTTCTGCTCTTGAAGAGCATATCATCGATGTAGACCTCCATGGTACCTCCCATTTGGTCTTTTAACATCTTAGTGACCAGCCGCTAGTAGGTTGCCCCCGCATTTTTGAGCCCGAAGGGCATGACTTTGTAACAGTATAATCCGACCGTGGTAATGAATTCTATCTTGTCCTGGTCTGGTGCATACAGAGGGATCTGATGATATCCCGAATATACATCCAGAAAACTCATTCTTTTATGGGCTGCTGTGGCATCCACCAATTGGTCAATTTTCGGGATGGGGAAACTGTTCTTTGGGCAAGCCCTGTTAAGGTTAGTGAAGTCGATACAAATTCTACATTTCCCTTTATTCTTTGGAACTAATACTGGGTTGGATAACCCTTTGGGGAATCGAACCTCCCGTATGGATCCTGTATCTAGTAATTTTTCAACCTCTTTTCTGCATCTTTTTGTTTCTCGGGTGCAGTTCGCCGTGCTTTCTGGGTGATAGGTTTGAAAGTGGGGTCGACATGCAACCGATGATAAACTACACTGGGATCAATTCCAGGCAGCTCGTATGGTTCCCATGCGAAAATGTCTACGTTACTTCTCAACAAAATTGCCAATTCCTTTTTCTCTTGATCTGTGAGAGAAGCTCCAATAAAGAATACCTTGCCCTTCTCGCTTCCACCTGCTGTAACTTCCTCCAGGTTTTCCACGACTCGCTCAGAAGGGAGGAGCCTGCTCTCTTCCACTCCAGGTCTTTCGTACCTTAACTGTTATTTCAAAGGTACCAGACCTTCTTGTTCCTCGCCCTTCTCATTAGACTTCTCGGCCTTCTTCTGTGGTCGAGGGTGGATGGCCGCTATAAAGCACCTTCTTGCCATAGCTTGGTAGTCATGGATATCCATTACTCCTCGCTCGGTCACATACTTGAGTTTCTGATGGTAGGTCGAGGGTACTGTCTTCATTGCATATAGCCATCCTCTATCGAGGATGGCTTGGTATGGCGAGTCAATGTCGACTAACAGAAACTCAATCATCTTGGAGATACTTCCTGTCCTTACCGGTAGCACAATCTTTCCCAGTAGGATAGTCATTTTTCCAGTGAAGCCAACTAGAGGGACAGTGGCCTCCATTAGGTCGGCGATGCTCAACTTCAATTTCTTGAACAGATCGAGGTACATTACCTCGAATGAACTTCCTTGGTCGACGAGCAACTTGTCGACGTCATAGTTGGCAATCCTGAGCGTAATGATCAAGGCGCCATGGTGTGGGTTTCTCACTCCCACCAGATCTTCATCTGTGAACACGATATGTTTGTTATAGTCGACGTCATCTACTCATCGATGTTTTCCTGATTGGGTCTTCACTGGGTCGATCTGGAAAGCTTGCATCACCGCTGTAAGATTCTTTACCTCCATTCGAGCTGAATTCCCCTGAATCTGCTTCACATCAGATGCCCCGTAAATTACTGCAAATTCATGGCTAGCATCATCCTCGAGTATGTTGTCTGGTCTTGCTTCTCCATTGGCATCAACTTTCTCTGCCTTCATCTTCACAAACTCGTTCACATGCCCAGACTGGGCCAGTTCTTCGAGGTGGGACTTAAGAGCTTTGCAATGCTCAGTCTTATGTCCTCCTTTTTTATGAAAAGAGCATCTCAGCGCGTTGTTTCTCTTTGCGAGATTTCCCCCATCTTTCTGGGAAACTTAATAAATGGCTCGTCTTTGATCTTTGCGAGAATCTTATAAATCGATTCTCTAAAGACAGTATTGACTGCCTAAAATGCTTTTGACATATCATTCTTGCCTTCATTCTTGGAGCCATTTTTTCCCCCATTCTTTCGTCCTTTCTTCTGGTTCTCAGCTTTGTCATTGCCTTTGGCAGCGAGCTTAGTTCGACCATTCTCCCCTGTGCTGAGGTGGGTCACGTCCTCCACCTTGGCGTATTTCTCGATGCAAGCCATCAGGTCGTCGATGGTCATGGCCTCTTTCTTCGTTAGGGACTAGTGAAGAATGGATGAATTGGGTAACCCAATTTTAAAGGAGGCCACTGCCACCTGCTCTTAGCAGTCCTCGACCTCGTTGAATAACTCCTAGTATCTCTTCGGGTAGTCTCGGAGGGTCTCTTGAGGTGTCTTTTTCATTATTAGCAAAGCATCCATCCTTTTGGGATGGGAGCTACTAGTAATGAAGCGGTCCGTGAAGAGTTCGGCCAAGGACTCAAAGCTCCTGATAGACCTGTGAGGGAGCCTTTCGAACCATTTCTGCACCACGTAATGTAGGCTCGAGGGAAAAATTCGGCACATCAGTGCATCTCGGTGGTTCTAGAGGGCCATGGCTTGCCGGTACTGTCTAACGTGATCAATGGGATCAGTTTTTCCATCATAAATCTTGAATCTTGGAATAGCGAACTTCTTGGGGGCTTCCTCTTCTTCTTCTATTTCCCTCGAGAAAGGGGATTTCATCTGGGTCTTGATAGCTCGTCTAGCAAGCTCCCTAGTCAATCTTGCGCCGTAATGTGCTGGGTGTTGGTCCATCTCCCTTCGAACCCATTCTCGTATGTTCTCATTGGTGCGAGTTGGGCTCCTGTAATGGCGAGCTAGTCGTTGGTTCTCGAGTGAGTCGCTGCCTGACTCGTGCCTTTCACTCTTTTGGATCCACGCCTAGGGCTCCTTCCTCGGCTGCGAGACTTGCTCACCTGAGGGCTAGGAGTGCGGTACGAACGTCGCCTAGTGCTGCGATGGAGCTCTCTCTCCATTATTTCTAACTTCCTTTTGAGGTGAGCATTCTCAGCCTCCTACTTGCGAGAGGATTCCCTTTGCTCTTGGAGCCTTGCCTCATAGAAATCGATCAGCCTAGAGATTTGCGTGGACCTCGCTGGTCCTTGGCTCTCTTCTGAGGCTAGCCTCTCTAGGCGAGCCCTCTGATCTTAACGCCAAACTTTGGATCTAATCCTGCAAAGAGAAGGTTATTCTTGGATATCTCCTGCTTGAGGAGCATTACTGCTGTGATCAGACATTTCAAACTTCTTTGTTGGTGTGGGCTTTCTCAGGGAAGACAAACGTTCTCACAGACGGCGCTAATTGTGGTGACAATTATATTCAACACAAATAAATGAGAGAAGCGAAATCACCAAGGAAAATAAAGAAGATAAAACGCCAATCACATAACACAATATGTACGTGGTTCAGCAAGAAAGCCTACGTCCACGGTGGTACAATCAGTATTATTTCTATATACTCCGGGGAGCGTTTACAGAGAATACAGTGCATGTCCTTTGCCCCAAACTTAGGGTTTATTATATACATGTCTGACCTCAGGGAGTGGGGGTGTTGGACTCCCCCACGTTTACCATCTTCTCTTGGAACATCTCTGTACAAGAACATGGGAGGAGACTAAGTCGTAATTCTATTTAGTTAAGGCGATGGGTCCGAATTTTGGGCCGTTTTTATTAGGCTACTCGTCCGGGCCCATAATGGTAAATTCGGGTACCCACACCTTCTAATCCACTTGGTCACAAAATCTCTGAGGCCTTTTTCAAGTCCCTATATTTTCTTTGAATCCTTCTTTGTCGAGTGCAAGAGATCATAATTTCTATCTCTCTTTTTCTTTGATTTTGGTGGTTGGACAAGATGCTACATCCTTCGGCACACCTGTTGAGGGTTCACATTTTTTGTCCTCCTACGTATCTCAATGAACTATTGGTCAAACTTTGTATCTTAAGCAACGAACCAATCACGTACTTCCTTAACCATAATAACTGAGTTTTCAATCCTCACGGGCCCTATAGCTCTAAAGTATTAACGAGATTTTGCTTCATCAAAGCCAGGTCTGATGCAATGGTCATTTCTTGGTGTCTTTATGTTTCCTCGAGGATGGTAAGATCCATAAAATAGCCTTATTTCCACCGAGCCGATTCCTTAGAAACCATCTTGGCTTTGTAATTCTCGGTTTTTAGCAAAATAACCACCATTTCCATTTTTCTTAGGTTTTTTTTGTTGTTTCCTTTTTGTAGTAACAAATTAAAAAAAACTTAATGTACTGCTCTCCACACTTGATATAAAGGTGTTTATAATTAATTTCATTTGGGTCAACAACTAAGCCTTCGACTCAACATTTATCTTTATTCTGAACTCAATATGCCCTTTATTCCTTGTTAACTTCATGAACTCCATATTGGTTCCCATCTTTTTTACAATGGGTAATGGGTCTTCATCAACCCCTATAATATTTCCCTCTTTTATAGGGAATTTGATTTTCACTGTTTAAAACAAATTCTTGCACGCTATCACAGAAAACAGAACATGCATAAGTTGAGTGGGAATAAAATTGTAATATTTACAATAATCTTCCCCTTTCATTTAATTTATTCTTCTCCTTTTCACATTATCAGGAAGTTTTATCATTTTAAATCTTAGGATCTAATCAAATATTTATTCCATCTTAAAGATGTCCTAGGAATATTTCTTAATCACCCTTTTTTATTTTAGTGCATTGATTCCTCCTAAATATTGTATTTTATACACCTTTATTCTTCCTCATTTTATACGCCTCATGTACATTAATTCCTATGTTTATGCTCGTCAACCAAAAACCCCTATTCATTCTTTTTATATTTTTTATGAGGCATATTTGAGTTTTTGTAGGTATTATGGATGCATAATGTGAAGTTAGATGCGTTTAGAGAAAGTTTTATCACAAGATTCAAATTTTAAGGGAAACTAGGTTTTTTCAAACTCCATATCTTGGATGGTATAAAAGTTACAACATGTATATCATCAAATTATCATCACGTGACAACAGATCGTGCGTCATTCTGATGCTGAATAAGGAAGTTATAGACTTTTTGGAACGTTTTGGCATGTGCTTCAACTTCAAAGGTTTTTTAGTAATTTCATACTATATAATTTGGAGGGTTTTAAAGCACCAACAATATATCATTGATCTATCTTTGCGTGGCTTCGGACCGTGCGTCATTCCGAGTCCATGCAAAGATTTATGGCTATTTTCTTATGACATGTCAGAATTGAATCAAAGTGAGGAAGACGACTCCCTGACCAAAATCGATTCGGGCGCCTTTCACAAATCTATTTGGTTACTTTTCACAATATATATATATATATATATATATATATATACTACGGTATGCCCGTGCCTGAAGGCATGATGAAAATTTTTCAAAGTAAGTAATCGCGAAATGGCGATGATTTTTCAAAGTACGTAATAGCGAAACGCAAAAAATTCGAAGTGTAATTTTAAAACAATTGGCCATAATATCCTTTATTTATAGGACTATTCACCATGCTTAACAAACAAAAAATAGTCCAATAACATTCAAATAGTCTAAATTCATCAAATAAATTCACATATAATACGAAATATACAATATTCATCCATCGAATTCACATTGTGTCTAAAAAAACAAAGTGTCAAATTTTAAAAAAAAATGGGCATAGTCTCCTTAGTTTATGGAACTATTCACCCTGCTTAACAAATAAAAGATAGTCCAACATTCAAATTGTCTAAATCCATAAAAAAAATCACATATAAAATGAAATATACAATATTCATCAATCAAATTCACTGTTCAAAAAAATGAAGTGTCAATTTTTAAAAAAAATTGGGCATAATCTCCTTTGTTTATTGGACTATCCACCCTATTTAAGGGGTAATAATAAATCCAACAATATAAAAAAAATCCCAAATTCGAAGAAGGGAGCTAGAAGGCCGGGAAAGGAGAATATGAATTTATTCTTTCTGTGGGACTTCCTCAAAATGTCTATTTCGTGGTGTTTGACCACCATCTTGGATGGGGTGAGAGAAACTGAGCAGACCTTTGTGGGAGCATCGAATAGCATGTTTTTGGAAATTGCAATTCTTTTCTTTTTCACTCATCTGCTTCTGGATTAGGTGACTACTGTTGTCTTCCCATCCTTCTTCCCACCTCTCGCCATTATCACTCTCTCCCTCTCGGTTTTTTGTACTATTTGACAAACAATAAACATAACTAATCAGTTTCTCGAACAAAGATACAATCACACAAGTAAATGTACAATCAGTAACATACATGATCTTTTTTTCATCCTAATCTTACTTGCATCAAAGGAAAAGAAGATTGATAGTAATCTTTTTTTCATCTTAAGCTTAGTTGTAATGATTATTAACAAATTTATCTAGGAAAATAATTAGCATTTAAGAAAAATGAATGAAATCATTCATCGAGTTTCACAAAAAATAACTATTCAGGCAATATTAATTAAAAGAGAGCACTGTGTATTTATATTAGTTGGTCTATACGTGATGAGTGTAAGATGATAAATAAGAACCATTTGAATCATTTTGAACCAAATGAGTGTAAGAGCACAAAACCATTTGCATATTCAAAATCATGAAGGTAAATTTCAAACAGTAAGCAGTGGTTTCTACTTAGAACATCAACTTAAGAACAAAACATTATATAATGCTTGCAGGCAGAACCACCTTGAGATAGAACATCGCTTGCAGGCCACTACTGCAAGGATACGGGTTTCTCTTGCGGTGAATCCTCATTTTGAAAAGGGTCAACTTGTCTAATTTAACAAAACAAAAAGCACATTTACATCTAATCTACCTAAAAACATGTCCAACAAAATTAAAAACATTTAGGTGGATTTTATTGCAGGGTATTTCACAACCAATCTTATTCCTAAGTTATTAGTGTGAAGTAGTTAATTAAGATGTACCTCTACCATTATATTTCAAACCCAGTTATAGATCATGTGCCAAAAAAATAGTAACTCAGCAAACTTCAATCCATTTGTTATAATAGATGTCAGACCTTCTATCTGCAAAAGTTGTTGCCCTCTCACAATAATAGAGAAAGTTATCCATTACTGCAAATAAAGAATGTATTCACGCCTCAAATAAAAAAAATGAAGAATTATGCGTTTGGGATGTGTGATGTTGAAATGTGTGCTGTTGGGACTGTTATCCAATGCATTTGGGATGTGTGATATTTGGACTATTATCCAATATTTGATGTGTTTGGGATGTGTGCTATTGGGACTATTATCCAATGCTATTAACACAAAAATGAGAGAGACAGAGATATACAATACCAAAAAATCCAAACACAATTATGCGTTTGGGATTTATGTGTAGTGTGTTTTTGTATTAAATCAATGATACTGCACAGGTTTAAATACATACAAAAAATTATGCGTTTGGGATTTATGCATCGTACCTTAACAGTGTTGCTTATTCAAGTGAACTCTATTCTAATAGTGATGCTTTAACAGTGCTGCCTTATGCATTATGCCTTAACAGTGCTGCCTTAACAGCGCTGCCTTAACATGTGTCACTCTCCATAGAAGTTATTCAGACTATTATTAAAACTACAAAATCCTTTTATAAACTGCAAAAGAAAATACATTAAAAGTAAATACATTAAAAGTCATATTTATAAACTGCAAAGCGGAAATTCCTTCATCACTGATCCTATTCAGATAAAGGACTATATTATTTTTTATCCCTAGAAGTGGAAATAGCATTATGCTTCGAACTAACATTTGAATGAATTAGACTAAAAAATAAAGTCAGCGGGAACATTATTATACAATGAAACAAATTCTGATAATTACACTACTTGAGAGTTGCTATTTAAGAAATATCCTCAATTCATATGCTATAAGGTATAAAACATATAACTTATATAAGGTATAGCATGATAAAAACATATAACTGATAAGGTATAAGGTATGCTCATTTCTTATTCTAAGTATGACAGTGGTGGGTTGAAATTTGGTATAACAGTTCACAAACCCTTATATTTGGTATAATAGTTCATATTCTAAGTATGAACTGCTCAGTTCACATTTTAGCAAGCATAGCATAACAGTCAGTGTAGCAGCAGTTCATATTCTAAGTTAACTGGAGTCTTTCCTTGCGACCTGGAATACCCAGTCACTGCAAAAGCA
Organism: Sambucus nigra; assembly: GCA_949130495.1. NCBI lineage: Eukaryota > Viridiplantae > Streptophyta > Magnoliopsida > Dipsacales > Adoxaceae > Sambucus > Sambucus nigra. The sequence continues at coordinate 65,556,111 of OX422220.1, forward strand.
AAACATTAACATTATAAGTAACTACATCAATTTCAAACAATAATTAAAATGGTGAAAAATAGAAATAAGAGACTGAAGTTTAAAAAACAAATATGAAAAACTAATTCATATGAACTCATATTTCTAAAGAAAAAAACAAAATACTGACCCCAATTTCAAACAAATCAGCGAAGATTAAAAAATTCACCCAAAAAACTCTTATTTTAAAAAAATAAAGATCCACAATTGAAAAGAAAACATTACTAATATGAGAGATGGAGTTCATACCATATAGAATCAATGTTACTTTAACAATGATTTAAGCAGTAACTTACAAAGGAAAATGGGACAAATCTATGATATAAAAATAAAGAATACCTTAGAGAGAGGCATGATGGGAGTTATATTAGGGTTTCCTATTTGAAAAAAAAAGGATTTAAGCAGTTGCAGTAAACCTTATTTAGAAGAATGATGCCATAAATGAACAATTTTATGAATAATCTGGAAAAAAAAAGAGAAACCACAAATGAGAAATATAAGAGAAGGGTGAGAGATTTTACAGATGTTTGACGCCATTTTGAGCTGATAAGGTTTCAGATGTTGGAGATTCCGAGTTTGAGGCTGATTTATGCTTTGAGTAGTATTCGAAGTGAAACCATAGCGCATTCCCAAACTCATCCACAACCTAATTAGGGCATGAACTTAAATCGCAAACTGCATATGCCGACCATAAACTTTAATCGCAAACTGCCGGAGTCCCAGCTCAAATCACAAATCGTAAACTAAAATCACAAATCGTAAACTCAAATCGCAGATCGTAAACTTAAATCGCAAATCGTAATATAAGAAGGATGAGTGGAGGAAGTAGCGGGCTGGAAGCTATGTTGAGATATGTGGTTAAAGACTTTAACCACATATAACCTTTGTGAGAGAAAGAGAGAGAGAGAGTGATCAAAAGAGCCGTATGTTGAGAGGGAGGGTGGATTTTGGGTAAATGTGGGAGGAGAGAGGGAGGTAATGAGAGTGAGAGTACCACTTTACCCTTTTTTTGAATTTTGAAGATGAGTGGGATATAAATTTGAGGGTAGGAAAAGAGGGGGAATTCAAATAATTGAGGGGTAAAATAGGTAATGCAAAAAAATTTAGAAAGATGACATCATCATTATATCTTATGACAAACATAAGTTTTCTACTTTATTATATAGATATGTGTGTGTGTGTGCATATATGTATATATATATATATATATATATATATATATATACATACACACACACTAGGGTATGCCCGTGCCTGAAGGCACGCTGATAATTTTGAAAAACATAAAGTCGTGCCTTAGTATGATGGCAAATGCCCTCCCCAAAGCTATGGTTGATCTCGAGTTCGAAACACAGAAGCATCTTCTTTATATATGCCCGTGCTCGAAGGCACGACGAAAATTCCAAAGTACGTAATCACAAAACGACAAATTTCCTAGGTACGTAATTGCAAAACGGAAAAAATTTCAAAAGTGTACATCGTTAATAGGACCAAACGTCGTATTTAGTTCGCAATAGATAATTTTTTTTTGAGTTATATGATGTATGTGTGACATTGTGTTTATAAGTAGGGTTATAATGTGTTAAATTTTTACTCATGTTTTCATGTAGCATCATGTTAAATTGGATGTCAAAATTTTTAAACGTGTTAGTCGTGTCATTTGACAATCTAATTGGATCATGTAGTGTCATGTTGTCCCATAATATCCCTACTATTATGGAAACAAATTCGAGTAAATTAAAATAGCATAAACTATCTAAAGTAAATACAAAATAAAAATCAGAAAGAAAGCCACCGCACGTATTTTGCTATCCCTCAAATGTAAAAACCTTTGTAATGAGCATTCTAAATGAAACAACATGATTTACAATATCAATTTCATTTTATTCGAAGAAAATGGTTATGTCCTAACACGGCGATGGCAACTGTACGAAAATGTGGAGATTATGAAAAAGTCATTTCCACCAAACTCAACACCCACAATCTAGCACGGGAGAACTACCTCATCCAAACTTTTTTACTATGCATATTTGAATAAGATCTCAAGAAACATGTTATATATTCAATTATTCAGAAATACAGGTTTCTATTCATAGAAAAACACACACAAATTATTGTAGATTACATTCATATGAAAACTTTTAGCTTGCCAAACATAGCCTAACACATTGAACAGTAATCTTAAGCCAGTAATACACTTTTTAAACCCCATAAAGCCATTAATATTGAATACACGACAGATCAACTAAGCAGTAGAAACAACTTCAGTGGGATTTGATTCTTCTGGCTTTGCTTGTTCTTCTCCGATTGGTGTTGATGATGGTGCGGCTTCTGCTTCCTAATAAGCATTTTTTTCCCAGTCTTGGAAACAGTCTGAATGGCTTCAGGCGTTTGATACTCCGCAGTCCCTTCATAAGAAACATTAATATCATGAACAGGAGCAATCGAACCCCCTGGTGTTGGCTTATGTGTTGAAGACCTCTCTATAGGACCCAATATGGCTTCACTTTGCATCTTTTCCAGCTCCCATAACTGCAATTTCAGAAAATGTTAACCAAATGACTTGTGCTACTTATGTGAGGAACTTTTTTGGGCTTAAAACTATAAAGATGAGTATAGACATGATCATATTTGATGAGTAGACTAATATTATATACCACATTAGAAATTTCATTAGAATCCTCAAGTTATCCCTTGAACTCACGTATCGCGTCATCACAGCACTGATCGTGCTGGTATCTATTGTATACTGATCTATATAAAGATAGCTAGGAGCAACATTTTTTTATTTTATGTGTAAATGTGTGGTATTTATTGTATGAAAAACTGTTGTTTATATACAAAATTGATATATAAAGAACTACTCAAATGTATGTATTGTATCTACTGTCAAAATAAAGTAATGATTTAAGATGATATAATTGTCAACCATGACATTTAGTTTAGAAATTTATGAGCATAGAATGTTTATCAAAAGGATAAATAAGAAACTTATTCCATTGTATTTTAAAAGAGAAACAATCCAACAAACATAAGATAGTGAGAAGAATCAATAATTCAATAAGGTTCATAAAACTTTAAACTCTGAGTAGATTACTATTATCAGCCAAATAGACCGTTTTCTGTGAAAATGGTATTACTTCCCCTTTCACCCCATTTTATGATGTACATTTCACAACTGATAAACCTTGAAGATACTCACATTGTATAGTATCATTATCATTCTAAAATGTCATGTACATATAACACAATAGGAACTTTGACTAACTTTTAGGAGTAGATTTTATAAAATATTACATTTGGACAAAATAAAGCTTGCTGTATTGTAAACATAAATCTCACGTAAATAATAAAATCAAGGGCCAAGAAATAAATATTCACTTGAGTGAGGGACAAAAGGGTGCAAAAGGACATATTATCAATTGCAATGAAATAATAATGCATGAAAATTACTCCATATACCATAGACCATATATTCGTAATAGTAGCATTGTACACTTGTAGAGTAAATCTAACCATAGACACAATACCCCTTCCAACATTTCATTTCAATTTTTATTATTCAATGCTGCTAAAGTTTCTCGAAGCATGTCCCATGCTCAACTGCAGACTCTAAAACTCAGAGAATCTAGGTTCTCTTTTGGGCATGGAAACACGATTACTACTTGTCTGATATTGGTAATTACTCTATTAAATATTGTCGTCTATAAGTTGTGCCAATTTCAAGAAGCAAACTTTGCTGACAAATTAACCATTCCATCGTCATTACTGTCTAAACAGTTATGTTAACAAATAACAAAGAACCATAAATCAAACAACCCCAAAATCGAGTCAAACTAAACCCCCAAAAATGAGTCCTAAAGCTTAACAAAAACACAAATTAAAAAACTAAAACCCAACTCCAAAAATCTCAGCTCCAAATATCCCAACCCAAACAGAAAAATAAAAATGAAAAAACCTAAAATCCAAAGACTTGAAAGTAAAATCCCCAAAATCTATACAGTCCAAAATACCCAAGAGAAATGAATCTGAAGCAAAACAAATATCAAGGCAGAGAGTCTTAATCCCCTAACTAAAATTAAATCACACACTTTCTAAATCAACAAACACTTGAGAACCCAAAACATTAGATCTAAAGCACATATTAGATCTTAACCAAGAATATGAGATACTGTACCTGATAGCTTCGGGTAAGACGTATTATGAGAATTAACTTTATCAAACAGGTTGAGATAAATGTGGCTACTGCAATACAGCTCGAATGGGAAGCTCGAGTGGTTGAGATAAAAGTATTTTCGATCATCCTATGGAAGCATGGGCAGGTCATTTATGTTGGATTTTATTTCATCCTTTTCGGGTTGGGAAGGTCGAACGTGAAGAGCACGAAAAGACGATGCAGTCTCAAAGAAAATGGAGACTCTTAGGGTCTCCCAAGTCTAACGAATTCAGAAATTGACCAAGTTATGGATCGGACGATGCCAAGTCGGGCGCATGTTGAGCACCCAATGACAGGATAATTTAGTGACCTTCTCTAGGTATTGAATGGCGTATTATATGAATCCTTCAGACCCTATAAAAGCACAAAGTAAAATACTCCTCATGAGAACCAATTAAATAAATAAAAATGCATAAAAGTAGAAAAATAATGAAAACATGTGATGCACCAACAACCATTCCCAACACCAGTATGAGTTACGGATAGAGGGAGTATAGGGAGGAAGAATACCTTTGATTGACAAATGGAGAAATAGTCTTGAAAATATCTATTTAAATCTGGAAAAAATGCAAAAATTAGTAAAAAGATAACACGGATGATAAAATTATGATTAAAACTCCTTAGATATCGAGAGAAGAACCCTAAAAATCCTTATAACTTGTTCCCAGTCACATCACCCTCCGAACATGTCCCCAACCTTACTCTTCCCCACGAATACACGGTCTCTTCCCTTGTTTCATTTATAATTGTCCAACATAAAAATCACCTGAATAATCACTCTAAGATTCCAGTGGTTGTGGATAAAGCCATGTAGCACTCACTACTCATTAGTAGGCTATTAAAGGAAAACTCGCTGCACTCTGAAAAATTAATTAGTTTGCCTATGAGGAATTAAAATTGTGATAATGAAATTTTAATGTCCAAACGTTTAAGAAAAATTAAGCATTGATCTCAGGTATCTAAAAAGGCATAAACATCATAATATCATACCCATACTGTCTTATACTAATTTGTCATTCCTTCTTATCTAAATTCTTTTCGAATGTTACGGCTTCATTGTTCTTCTTGCTCTTCTAGCCACGCCCAATCCAGAATTGAAAATATCTAATCAAAAATGAAATTGAAAATACCTGATCTGAAATGAAATTTTCAATACACAATCCAAAATCTAAATTAAAACCAAAAGAATACTCAAATCATGAAGAGAATTTTTAAGTCACATGTGTCAGATACTACACAATAGTTCAGTATCAGTTCCTGCATTATAATTTAACATATTCGATCAGCTGATAGACACAAGTGGTAGAACAATATTTATAGTTAATATTAAAACATATTAGCATAACTTACATAGGCAAGTACTAACTAATTAAAAATAATGAAGAAAAACTCAGTATGTATACAAACCTAGTCCAAATGAGGAATTGAATGGATCAAAAGTAGTAACAACATGCAATAATGCGAGTTCCTCACAGATCTGGTGTATGCTTAGAGTTTGCACGCGCTATTTATTTTCCTTTTCCTCCTCACGGAAGGCGTCTCACTCTGCACTTTGAGTTGTAAGATGTTCTTAGATTCTTCAATATCTGGTCCTTCAGGCAGAATAGAATGCAGAAATTTATTGCTGGAACCAACTCGACGAAACATTATATTTAGCATCCTCCTACTTCTCATCCATTTCAACATAATATTCATGTGGGTTTCACTATTGAATCCACTAATGCCAGATTCCTTGTTGAGGTTCCAAGCGTTGGAGAGAGTAAATGCGACGTGGTGTTTGAGGACTTCATAAAGACCTTCAGTTATAGAGGAGGCCTCTTGGTCCAGTACCTGAATTCACATAATCTCAAGCATGCTTATTTTGGTGTGTCCTTAAAAGTATAATATATATATACATCTCATGTTTACAAAAATCACAAAGAAATTGTATGCAATCCAAAATGAAAAGTGTGTACACAATGTCAAAATAATACCAAAAATATTTTTGTAGGCCAAACATAGAGTGGTTACACATTGTGAATCCATAAAACTATTCTAGTTTGGGGTCTAGGATACTAAAATATTTTTTCAATTGATAAATATAATAGAAAATTTTGTAAGCATTACATTTATAAACAAACATACATCGAATAAATAGAAATCATATTGTGAAAAATAGTTTTCAATCCTATGAAGTTTTGGATCAGTTGTATCCCTTAATAATAATTGTCCAATGTCATAGTTCCTGCAAAAAAGAAACTATAGATGATTAGAAGATGATTAGAACATAACATTACCCTGCTCCTAATATCCAATTAAAGTTGTCAAAATAACATCAGTGCATAAACATTAACCATTATTTGAATCAAAGACATTACAAATCAATTCACTGGCGTGAAAAGACATCTAAATAAGTTGCCAAAAATATAGAGGAAGAAGTAATCTATACCTACACTTGAAGAACAGTTCTCAAATGATGAGAACTATCCAATTTGATCATGTCTCTTCTTCCCGCTATTTTAAAACTCGTAAGAACATCTTAATAATGAATTAGGCTTGTCTCATATACCAAACTCTCCAGCTGTTCAGTGGGGGAAACCCTAAACATTTCCAGGTATTTCTTAAACTCATAATTCACATTGATATTAACTGTCTTTTCCATCTTCTGCAACACCTGACGGGCTGATTCCCTCTTAATTTCTCTCTTCCTCTTGGCTTCAGCTGCGGATTTCTTCCATGCTTCTTCAGCTAAACAGAGAAGTAACATGCCAAACAATGGCTTTCTTCAGTGCCTCTTCTGCTAAATAGAGAAGTAACATGCATTCTTTCGTGCCACTTCTTCTGTGCATCATTGATTCCTATTAAAAACACAGTAGCAGAATATTAACCGTTAATCCAAGTCTTCATAGAGGTGGTTGGTAATTATTGACGAAAATCAAAGAATGGTTTCCAGATCTAGTACGTGTTTGAACAACAAAGTAATAACGCAATAATACATACCCAAATTGAGGGGTGTAAATGGTCTTCGAGTGATGTTGGGTCCAATCACGTAGGCATTTATCCGAACACCTACAATGAGGTTACATAATGTTAAATTCGAACATATATTAAATCAATAGTCTAAAGCAAGTAGCCGATTCAGCCATTAGAGAGAGATCAAAACTAAATAATTCAAAAAATCAACACCTGTGCAGAATCCATCATATGCTACATAAACTAATTGTGCATAAAGTAATTGTACAACAATTGTGCAGAAACTAATTGTGAAGAATTAGCATCTTTATCAGCACAAACCTAGGACATTATAGTATCGTAGAAAGAATAAAAAACTAATCATAGAGAGAGATTGAAACTAAATAATTAAAAAATCAAAACAACTCAAAATCTTATAATGACATCTAAGATACCGCGTTTTCTATGTATCTCGATATATTTTCTCATCCCGATCGTATTTTCTTTTTCCCTGCAATCGATGGAAATTCACATACCTAAGAACACAAAAAATGATAATAAACATTTAAAACCATTTTTCCTTTTTCAAGAGTAACAAAATTATAGATTTCAGATTAAAACACATTTGTAAATAAAAAAAGAACACTAGTATATCATTGGCAGTAAAAGGAACCATCATCAATAATAATAAGTCATTAAGAAGAAACATGAAACAAAATAATGAAGAGCAATTCGACTACCACTATTTGTCAAATTAAAATCAACTCATCAAATTAATAGAATCTTCATAATTCACCATGGCCACTGTTTATACCACAAATCAACTGGTCAGCAACTGAGAGTATCTTCACCCCCCCCCCCCCAGTGTGACCTGAAGAGGCAGCGATGTGAAGTAGCGATTGAGCATCTCCGTTCCTTAAGAGAGTGAGATTTGAGAAGAAGTTTTTGGGAGAGATATTTGGATAAGTCTTGCCCAAATGATGATGTTTAATGATAACTCTTACTCCCACTACACGCCTCCTAGAAGGTAGGAGTGAACAAAATCACATATTAAACAAAATATCAATCACAAAATATCAAACACAAAGAAGTTTAGATATAAAAATTGAGATTAAACAATATATCAAACACAGATTAACTGAGTGAACTAAAATATACCTTTAAGGGTCATTTTCACTTCTCGATCAACTGTAGAGGCAGCTAAACCAATACAAAATTAGTGCCAAGTAGATTTCTAACATATCAAAATTCGAATCAACGGGATTTCTCCTTTATAAAAGCATATCAATTTTGGCAATAAAAATAGAGTTTAAGGATATTCCCCCAAAAAATGAAAATCGACAAAAGTTAAAAGTAACAGAATTGAGAAATCAGTGTCTATGTCCATTATTTAATTTTTCAACCTAAAAATCTTTAATAAACCAATGGGAAAGAGATTTATGAACCCAGTTAAATATGTATACTAACTTTTCAATCCACTTTGCTAAAATATATATACTAACTCTTCAATCCATTTCGAATCCCACAATACATTCATTAAATCTCAATAATACAAAAACCAAAGTATATAATAGAATAAAAAATACATTTTTCAAACCAACACAAAGTTAGAAAATATACATATCAACACCCAAATCATAAATCTAACATCGCGGGGACAAATCGTAAATCTGAAGAAGATATATCTAACCTTTGGGAGTTTATCAAAAATCGTAAATCTGAAATCCCAAATTGTAATCGTAAATCTAAAATCATGGGAAACCAAATCTTAAAAACCAAATAAAGAAGAGAGGAACAATAAAATGAGGGGAATACGTTCGATTCACATTTACAAAAGTAAACAACAAAAAAATTCTATTTGAAAGAGAATAAATAACTCAAAACCACCCAAAATTGTGGAAGCCATAATTTATACCTATTGATAGTGGGGAGAAATGGTTGGAGGATGGTTGATTGGTTACGGTTCACAGGGTAACCGGATGAGGAGTGATGGTGGGGAGAGGGGGAGGTAGCGGGGCAAAGGGTTTGCAGAGCACATGGCTCGAGGTTAGTGTGGGGGAGAGGATGAGTGAGACAGGGAGGCAGATGAGGTAGGTCTTTTTTTGGCTTGCTGATGAGAGGAAGGGAGAGTGAGAGCTTTGTGTGAGAAATGAAAGAGTGTCAAAAAACTTATGAACGGATTATGACCATAGTACCCCAAATTTTGAATTGAAATGTAAATTTAATAAGTGGAAAAGAGGGGGAAATCAAAGATTTGAGGGGTAAATAGGAAGTGTAAACAAAATTCATCTTGATGACATCATCTTTTAAGCTTATGACATACATAAGGTTCGTACTTTATTATATATATATATATACTAGGGTATGCCCGTGCCTGAAGGCACGATGCTAATTTTCAAAAGTGTACATCGTTGATAGGACCATACGTCGTATTTAGTTCACAACAGATAAACAATTTTTGAAATAACTTAAGGTACGAACCTATTAGTTTAAAAAAATTGGGCAAAGTTAAAGTTTAATATGATAATTTAAAAAATTTGGGCAAAAAGTTCCTTTATTTATAGAACAATTCACCCTGTTTAAGAACAAAAATATCAACAGTAATATTATTAATTTGGGCAAAATTGAATCGTATATAATTTAGCACAAAAAGTTTATTTTACAACACAAAAGGTGTAAATAATTTAGAAAATTTAGGTAGGGTTTCCTTTGTTTATAGAACTATCCACCATATTTAAGAAATAAAAAAATAATCCAACGAAAAAAATAATAGTCCGTAACAATACTAATAGTCCATCTTAGACCTCATATAAATAAAATCACAAATTTAACACGGATCATGGAAATAACACCAATATACCAATACATTTGGAAAATGTTTTAAGATTACACATATTCCTTAATCAATGTAAAGTACTCGATGATAAATGGAAGACAATATAGACATAAATGAATGAAGACATGAATGGTAGATTTTTAAATCATGGCAGTGGAGAAATGAGTTCCCACGTATTGTTTGGGCCCTAATCAACCATTTCGTGTAGCGATGAATTCTCGAGAAGATTTATTGTAATCTTCAAAAGTATCATTCCTTTCCATCTTTAATCCTACAACTGTTCATAATAAAATGTAAACATAATTAAATAAATGAATAAATAGAAAGGATTTATAATTGAAATATAATTAAATAACTTGAAAAATGTAAAATCAAACCATATCCCTCAAATATGAATGGCGTTTAGTTCAGATTCATCTCCAACAATCCCCCTGAGGTTTTAACAGCGCAACAATTGAACATGCGATAATGAACACAAATGATAGCATGTGTATAGCTTCGAGATGAACGACGCAACAATGAGCCCACTCTGTACAGTGTGTATATCTTGAACTACTTAAGCAAGAGGCAATTCAACTGATTAGAAAACATTAAAGAACTACTTATAAAAAGGGAAATTTATAAATTAAATTATTACACTCTTAAAATATTTTATATATGTTCATCTTAGATTATCTATTCAAGTAATTAAAAGGCAAGCCACTTCAAGAAAGCCTAATATCAATATTCCAAAACTCCTTCATGCCTTAAATGTTAGCAAGACCCCTGTAATATCACATTACATTGTAGAATTCAAGTTAATCACACCAATTATTGTCTACTTGAATGGATTGTAGAACGATTACCATTAACCCCATAAATAACAAATGTACGTAAGAATTAATAAATGGATAAACAAAATGTTACCGTATTATATAATTGGCATGACGGAGACTTAAACTACATTGAATAAATCAAATTTTATTTTAAAAATAAAAATAAAAGTAACCCTGATGTGAAATAACCCAAGTTGTAATGAATAACTTACACAGTAGTGTAGAATTGTTCATAGTTTAAGACTCCCACCAAAAAATATGAGCAAGAGACACAAAACACAAAATTTACAGATTTTAGCAGAATAAATTAAAAACTTCAAAATTACATAATGCAGAAGTATAAGCATTAAAAAATTAGACTGCCGACACTACTCTATTGCAGCCCTTGACGAACCTCTTACAAACATTCAAAATCTTTTGTTAAGGCAGTTACTATCCTCTTACAAAAATTGTAATGCCAACAGCGCTCTATTGCAGCCCTTGATGAACCGTATTATTTGTAGTTCCTGCCCTTATGAATGATACAATTAAAATACTAAACATCTTCAAATTATAATATGTATATATGCAAACATCTTTACAATACTATCTTAGTATTGTTTCACGGTTCTAAATAAGATGGCTAATTGTGTTCTCGTCATTTTAAAATAGATCATTAATGCTCTTAAAATATAACAACTTAATATCAAATCAAAATATAAAGATTACTCAAGTTCCCACAAATTGAGTCATCACACCTATAGAGAAGTGGGGTTACCTCGACAACTTGGCCAGCAAATTAAGCATGGTTGATGAAGGTCCCAGCTCAGGCATTTTGTGAAGTACCTGGACACCACAAAAAATTTAATGGTTATTTGGACAACCAATTTATAGGATGAACACAATTAATTCATGTGATGACTGGTTTTGACTACATGATAGGAAATCAATTCGAATGGAATAAGGACAACGATTCATAGTGGTCAAAATTGATTCATAGTGTTCAAGACTAATTTCAGATATAAAGTCACTAACTTAAGTGGATTGAAATTCACACAACAAATACAATTAATAACCATTCGCCTTGAGTGGACTGAAATTTTAATCAATCTTGTTAAAACTCAATGCAATCAAACTTGTGTAACATGTGTATGTTGATCTACTTTCAAAACCAAACTGATTCACCATAAATTACCCAAGTAAACCATAGACATCATTATCCAATCCAGTCGATATAAAGACATGACAAAAGACAATGTAAATATATAATCTACAACTATTAAAAATAATTAGCTCATTAGAAACAATTACCCATTAGAAGGTCAATACAACTATATAAGACACTTTTTACAAAATGATAGATTTAGGACCTCTGAAGTAAATTCTGCAATGGTGTATTGTGCAAATTTCAACGAACAGTTCAAGCTGGGAAGAGAAAACCCTTGGCTTAGAAGCACAAACAGAATCCATCTTAAGTGAGTATGAAATAACCCAAGTTGTAATGACTAACTTACATAGTAGTGTAGCATTGTTCAGAGTTTAAGACTCCCACTAAAAAATATGAGCAAGAGACACAATACAAACTTTACAAATTTTAGCAGAATAAATTAAGGGAAAACTTTAAAATTACATAATGTAAAATTATAAGCATTAAAAAATTAGACTGCCAACACTACTCTATTAAAAAATTAGACTGCAAAAGTATAAGAATTAAGGAGAGACATCGCAACTTCAGATCCCAAATGAAGTCTCTGAGTGTATTCAGATCTTATTCGTTTTACCATATCCTAAACTGGTAAAATACACTTCAGATCGCAACTTCAGAGACTCTTGTTCAATTGTAACTTCATTTGAAGTCTCTTCGCCAAAATACACTTCAGGTCTGAACACACTGAAAGAGCAGTTTAAGGAGAGAGAAACTTGAGGAGGGAGAAACTTGGTTGTTCATTATTGTTCGTTGACACAGGTAAGATGTACAACCAACAACTCTTTATCTTCTTAGATGTATAACCAAAAAATGATTTATAAGACTGTAGTATAAGATATACAGCCATCAATAGCATATTATGACCCGTGATAATGTGTTATTATAATTTAACTAAAAACTAAACAATAACGACTGACATCACAATAGACCGACATTAGATCAGATCATTCATAGTAGTCTAAATAGTGCATATGATGTTATTATAACCACTTACATTAACGACTAACATCATAATCGATGATTTCTTCCCTCAATTACTTGCATTTGAAATGTTGTTTAAAGCTCATTCCGCATTGCTCTAGCAGCCTGATTTGGCATAAATTCTTCACATTTATCCCCTTAATTTCGGTATTTTTATGATCCTGTGCACTGTAAATAGCTTGGATTTGTCTTATATTTATGCTACTAACCCTTTTTGGCAAGTATTTCATATTTTGTGTATCTCTTACGTATTTTACAGGTATTTCATGCAAATTAGTGTGAAAAAGAATGCAAAATAGTGAAAGAAACCAATAAACGGGGAGTTGGAGGGCATTTTCTTAATTTTACAACAATATTACGGAGGTGGGGAAAGCTAGAAAGTTGAATATCACTAAATTAAAAGAACATTGGAAAAACGGAACCCAAATCCGAGCTACGGTGAAGAAGTTATTCCCATTTAAAGTTGGAGACAGAAAGTCAAAAGTTGAAATTAATTCTGGAAGCTGAAGAGTTTCAACTCTTGAAATTTCTTGTATAATTCTTTTTTATTAGTTGTAAAACGTGGAGAGGCATAGGAAGAGTCATTTTTTAGATATATAAAAGGGCAAACCCTAGAAGGAAGAGTAGGAGGTTTTTTACTTCATATTGTAGGAGGCTAGTAGTTAGGGTTTTTTTCTAGTTAATTTTTAAAGGATTCTTGTATCCAAGAACCCTAGTTTTGAAGTTTGGCTACTATTCAAGATTAAAATATTTAGTCAAGATTCATCATTCATCCATTGCAAGTAATTTTAATTTATTATTTTTACTTCTTTCATATTTAGTTTAATTAATTGTTGCTCTCTAGTTTTCCAATCCCAATTCAAGTCATGTTCTCAATTTTCTAGATTTAGTTATGATTTCCTGCACTTTCAGTTTTAAGTTTTCTTTTCTTTTAATCATGTTAATCTAAGTTTTCAAGGGTGAGAATGCATGAACCCAACCCGATGTCGTATGCATAGATATAAAAAAATTTCTCTAAATTAAATAAATGATTTGATCGTGTTGTATAGTTTCACAGCCATCGTAGACCTTTTGACCTCGTTTGCCCTATGTAACCGGAGTGCTTAAGGATGAAACGCGCGTGAACTATTGCAACACTACTTTACTCATTCTTTGATTATGTATGATGCGAGCTTGAACCTCATATATGTAATGCTTTTGAGTACTAAAGACTGGGTCTTATCAATTACCTAATTTATGACTAATTTTGCACTGGCATACACACTGGGGGTTGGGGGAGTGTATTCTTAACCCATTTTTTCATTCATATTAATTCCTTCTTAGTTAGTTAATTCTGCCTGCGTAGGTTAATTTAATTGAATTTAGTTAATTCATAGATAAAATTCAAAAATCAATCATCTTTTTCGTTTCTTTTCTTTTCTTTTAACATCAACTTTAGGATTAAACTACCTTACCTTTGTCGTCTCGTTCACACATCCTAACTCCCTATGGATTCGATACCCACACTCACAGCTATAGCCCTTAAGAGTGTATTTACAAGTTTAGGTTTTTTTGTATTGAGGTTGGAAGCCAATAACAATGACTAGCGTATTTACACAGACGCTCAGTTTTTCCACTCGATCAAAATGACGCCGTTGCCGGGGAATTAGGTAGATTTTAAGTTAGGTTGGTTAATCCCGAATTTGACCTTAAAAAATCCAAAAAAAATTCAGAAATATGGGTGTCACGTTCTTGAATTGCCCAATTTGAAATGTTTTACTTTAACTCTTTTGGTGGCTTTAATTGTTATGCTAATAGTGAGGAGGAGAATGAACTCACGATTTATGAACATTGGATCAATATCACTAAAGATGAGTCTTATAAATACAAGCCCAGTGCTAAGGCAATCCAAATTTATCAAAATGAATTGCTTGAAGAAAAAAGACTTGAAAAAGAATATCGAAAAAAAATCGTTATTGGGAGCAAGAGTTAAATACATTATTTGAACCCAATGGGGATTTTTCTTCCAAAATTTTTTAAGTTGAAGAATGTTTTCAACCAAATGAGGAATCCGAGGTGCTAGAACCAAGGAAGCCTACTTTGGAAGAACTCTTGATTATTAGCAAAAATCAATCTGATGACCTTGCTGCTACAGAGTTGAAAATTAGAGCAACTTGCAAGGAGTTTAATGATTATTTGTACAAGTTAGAGAAGGTCGAGACTTGCGCTTCACCTAACACTTTTGAGGATGAAATCATTAAGAGTGATCCAAGTTCTTTTGAATATCAACCTCTTATAAATATTACAAAATCTACTGAGGTTGAAGGTCATTTGTCTCCTTGTGTACCCACTATTATCGAACCATTAAATCCATCACAAGAACTGGATGAATGTCTTGAGGGTGTTGATCCGATTCTTGTATGGGAATGTTTTTTTGAGATGCTTCATCTTACGAGCCATACACTTAGACGTGTCACTCCACCAGATCCAGCTGAATATTTTGGGGGAGAAGATTTTGAGGATAAGGACTCTATGCTTGAATTGTTTTCCAAGATGGAATATTTTTGTTTGTGTGCTCCGCTTCCTATACTACTTGAAAAATATTTGGGACGTAATTCTATTTTTCTTGGGCACCAATGGTACTTGTCCTCCTATGCACTCAAATCCCACATTATCCCCCTAAAAATTTTAATTGGTGATGGTTCATTTCTTTCGCGTTGCACATGCCTTCCGTTTTTCCAACGGAATTCTTTTTTTTTGGGGAGGCATGCTTTCTAGTGAGGGCACACCATTAATCCGTCAAAGTCAAATTGTATTTTGGGTGGACCCTCAAATTTTTTGACTTCTAGTGTATGATTTATTAGCCGTTTAAATTTTAGGTTGTAAATAATTAGTTCTTTTTATTATTACTTTTTTTTTTTTATTATAGTCTACTTTCAATGATAAAGTTTTAGTTATTCTTTTTGTTATGCTTGGTTCTAACATATTTTATAGATTCAATGGACTTGCACTCATCAGAGATCGCTCCATTTGGGTAATATCTTTCTTTTCCTCTCTTTATGTTGTGTTCTTGATTTGCATTGAGGACAATGCAACATTTAAGTTAGGGGGTGTGGGATATTCTTCCCGTTTATTATTTAGATTCATTGATTCGATCACATGTTCTTTCCAAGTGTGTGTTTTTTAGAAAATTTCAAAAATTGAAAAAAAATTGAAAAATTTTGAAAAAAAACAAAAATATTTTTCTTTAAAATAAATAAAATTGGAATTTAAATTTTTTAAAAATATTACCTTTATTCTATTTAAAGTCTCAAATTGTTAACAATCAAAATGCACTAAGCCAAAATTGACCGAAGATGGAAATTGAAAGAAAATTAACGACTTAACGAATAAGTGTGGAGATTAATAAAACCCGGTGAGATTTCGAGCCTTTCCATTTTTTATGAGTTTTTAAAACAATCTGAGTTTATGACTAACTCAAAGTTCTTTTCAGCTTTTTAATAAGTCGATGATCTCAATCCTTTGTTTTGATCAGTTATGGGAAATGTGTGAAATGTTGTCTCAAAATTCGTGCTAAATATATCTCTAAACTTAATTAATCTCGAGATGCATATGGTAATGCGATTAGCAATTTGGACAATGAAGTAGGCCCTCTTTTGTTTAACCCAAAAATATTAGCCATAATAAAGTTGTGAAAAAATTATCCCTTTGCAACCCACTTTGAGCCTAATAAAATATTTTCCTTTCGTTTGATAACCCGAAAAATCCAAATAGCCCGAAATTGTGAAAAATTGAAAATTCATCATGTAAGTCCAAAGTGTGTAATAAAAAAAGGACAAGAAAATAAAAAGAAAAAAAAATGAAAATAGAAAAATAAAGAGAAATATGAGCAAATTCCCGAAAAAGCACTAATGGACGTCCTAAGGACATTTTCCAATTCCGAACATTCCGTCCATTCCCATTTTACCCTTTACACTTTTTAACCCAAAAAGTCCTAACTGAGTCCGAATGGCGAAATTAATTACTACACGGAGAGCTAAGACATCAAAAGATAATATAAGCGATTAAAATGGTGTGATTAAGAGATGATGTTTCCCGTTTCCTAATAACTATATTCCGATGATGAGATCTTTTCACCATATATTTCCTTCTTTTCAATTTTGTATGCGTTAATTTGTGTCCATTATATTTAATCTTTATATCATGCATACCGAGAGAAAACAACCCCAATTTGAGTGATTCGTTTGTGAGTGCATTCGTAAGAATTTGAATCAAAACGAATTTTTGAAAAGTAACATAATGCTCAATCGATTGAAATTTGAGGTTTAGTTTCTGGCTTTGCACACACACACTATGGTTTGAGACATTTGAATATGAATTTATGGTGATTATTTTTCAAAAAGTTTAAATTGTAAAATTTTTAAGTATTTTGATATTTATTTGAGTCAATAAAGAATTTTGTGGGTGTATTCACTACAAACCCTCACGAGACAAAACTCATCATACTAGGGTAACCTAGGGGTT
Source organism: Sambucus nigra (assembly GCA_949130495.1). Taxonomy (NCBI): domain Eukaryota; kingdom Viridiplantae; phylum Streptophyta; class Magnoliopsida; order Dipsacales; family Adoxaceae; genus Sambucus; species Sambucus nigra. The sequence continues at coordinate 65,573,597 of OX422220.1, forward strand.
TAAAGGCTTATTGCATATGCTCAATGCAATCGCTTGCCTGCGAAAGTGGAATTTTATTTTAATAAAAGGAATTTCAAAAGTCAACTCATTTCTCTTACATTGCTCGGGACGCGCAAAGTTCTAAGTTAGGGGGATTGATGTTATTATAACCACTTACATTAACGACCGGCATCACAATGGGTGATTTCTTCTCTCAATTACTTGCATTTGAAATGTTGCTTGAAGCTCATTCCGCATTGGTCTAGCAGCTCCTATTGTTCTTTATTCTCAACAGTGCACCATGTCGCCAAACCATGGTCGTAATCTGAATAAGCCTCATCCCAATTCTAGTAATTAACTTTGTAACCATGTCTCGGGTATTATTACTCGATCCCAAAGTTAATCTCAAACAGTGCATAATACATCTGGTTCGTGTCAAATATGTGGACAGAAAAATCATGTTGCCCTTACTTGTTAATATCATTTCGACCAAAAGTTTCAATACTCTCCGTGAACCTCTATTTACTGTATGAATGTTGCACAATGTATATTAACATTAGAATGAAGGCTGCACAGAATGCAAAGGAGATAAGTCAAAAAGATAAAATCAAACAATCCTGACCAAACAATGAAATTTGAAAAATTAGAGAGATATAAAAGCGGGTTAACGAAATGTTGGGCAAGTGCTCGACCAAAAAGATGAGAGAGATTTAAAAGCAGAACTTTGAGCTGATCTTCAGCCGAATCAAAGCGATAGAGAGAGAGAAGAAAAGAAAATGAGAAAATTTTTGAACTCGTCTGTGATTCCAGCTGTGATGCAAATATATAATCTACAACTGTTACAATTATCCCATTAAAAGATCAATACTGATAACTAAGCTTTTTGTATATCGTCGTTGTTGTTGAAAGCCAAGTTAGTCAAAATCCTCAAATACCTACAAAATATAATAATCTCAAGTTTAGAGGTAAGTAAGGGTATCAATACACTTCCTAGGGAGTAAGCTAGAGACAAATTCAATTGTAATTCACTTTTTATTTTCTTTTTGTACTTTTTCACTTTTTTATTTTTTTTAGTTTTTTCAAATATTAAAACAATAGGGTGAGGTGAGGGCTTAAACTAAACTAAACTAAACTAAGATGAAAATAACTAACTAGAAAGTGACTAAAATGAAAACAAAGTCTAACACTAAAAGAAAAGATAAAGTGAGATAAATAATTGTGAGAACAATCAAGGAGTGGGATTACACCACAAATTTTAGCTATTCTAATTAATTAATTTAATTAATTGAATTCTCCCAAATTAATATCAAAATTACAAACCAACTCTCATTGCAAGTGTAATTATAATATTAATCTTTTAGAAAATTAAGTTTAACACCCCACAACTCTAGAAAAATAGATCTACGCTCCTTTTAATTAATCACCCGCTAGGATCGATCGATTAAAATTCATGTAAATCTTAGAAAATAATTTTAGAGTTGAAATTCAAGTTATAATACCCCACTTAAGAAACCCCTATCTCTAGTTAGAATCCAAAATGGGTATTATAACTAGAGTTTCGATTTTCTCTCGAAAATCATTTACCCTCTCTCGAGGCGTAAATTTAAGGGTGAGGGGTCAAAATTAATAATCAAAGGGACTTTTTAAGTAATTAAACTAATAAAAATAAAATAACATCAAATAAGGGTTTCCCCCCACCCCTCGAAAGGGGTTTTAGCCTAACATGGTATAAAATATGACAAATTAATAATCAAAGGCATATATAATAAAAGAGTAGAGAAAGAGAACAAATCTTCAAACAATTCTCCTTGAAATTGACAATTTGAACTCTATCATCTTCCATTCAATTCAATTACTCACAATTAATTCTCAACAAATATCTAAAAAAATTAACTCAAAAACTCTAACTCTCTCTAAAATTTTCTCTCTCAATTCTTCCTCTCTCCAAAAGCTCTTCTTTTTATACAAGGCATGGAGCATGGGGTTAATTTGGGTAATTGATTTAAGTGTGCATGTCGTTTGGGTGTGTCATCTGAATGGGAATAAAAATCTGATATGGTGAGGGGTAATTTGGGGATTGAGGTTAAGTGGGTTAGTTTGGGGGTAATTTGGGTAAAAGGGTTTTATGGCACATGTGGGCATTAATGAGTTTGGTCTTTGGTTTGTTAACAGAGGTGATGAAAACGATTTTGGGAGAAATGGGAAATGGCAAAGTGGGTCTTGCAAATGGGTTTGGATTGTACTCATGAGGTGGGTTTGAATGGAATGGGGTTGTGGCTTGAGCAAGTGGGTCTAAGGAAGAGGTGGGACAAGGGTTTGTGTTAGGAGCTCCGGCGAGTGAGATTAGCGTCGGAGGTGGTAGGGGAAAGTGAGGCCGAAGTTGGTGGTTCGTAGGCTGGATCGGGGCCGAAATGGTGAGGGTTCTGGCGATCTCGGGTAGCTCGCAGGGTGATGCCATGGGGGTTGGACGGGGTAGGGTCGGAGTGTCGAGGTTCCGGTGGGGGTTGGGTCCGGCAGGACGCTGGTGCCGCCGAGTTGTAAGTGAGAAACCGGCTGGGAGGTTCCGGGTTCTGGCGACGCCGGCTGGCTGGGATCGAGAGAAGGGATTGGAAATGGAAATGGTTTGGTGGTAGTAAGAGTTATGGAGGAGAGAGAGGGGTTTAGTTTAATGGACGTTTTTGGTGAGAGGAGAGAGAAAGGGGTGAGTTGGAGGTTGAAGATAAAGTGGGGTGTTAGTGTGGGTGAGGGTGTAGAGTAGGTGTGTGAGGGTGAGGGTGTATGGTATGGGTGAGGATGGGTGTATGGGAAGTTGGGTAAGGGTGAGGGTTTAGTGTGTATAGAAGTAGAGTGTGTGTGTTTAATTTGTGACCGCTAAAATAATAAAGACTCAACAAAAATGAATAAAACTAAAAACTAAAAATAAAAAATAAAATCTAACTAAAAATAAAACAAATTAAAAATAAAACAAATTAAAAATAAAACAAATAAAAGTAATAAAACTAAAAAATAAAATCCTAAGCTATAAAAAAAACTAAAATAAAATAAAAGAAATAAAACTGTAAAATTAAATGAAAATTAAAGTCCTAAAAAAATATATAAAATATAATAAAATGAACTCTTAAAACTAATCCTAATAAAATAAAACTAAACTAAAAGCTAATAAAAATCAAAATAAAATAAAATTATAATAATAAAAATAAAATAGAAAAATAGAAAACAAAATCTAGAAAATACTAAATAAATCTAAAATAAATTCTAAAAATAAAAATGATTCAAAACTAAAAATCTAAAAAAATAATAAAAGGGCACAAACAAACACACACGGGCTGGTGTAGGTTTAGGCGAGGTTAAGGCTCGGGTGAGGTTACGGGATTGGTAATTTAGCTCCATTTATGCGCAATTACTTTGATTTAAACGCTTGAACTCTGCAACGCACAATTGAGCATGCATATTGAAAAATTAAGCGCATAAGATCCATATTGCCGAGAATTAGAAACTAAAGTACGTCTATTTGGGGTATAAATTGTACAGATTTGGGTGCTTATCAAATACAAATGTGTAAGCCACTTTACTTGTTAAGAAATTATAGATTTAGGGCCTCTAAAGTAAAATTTAGCAACAAAATAATTAGCCGAGTAAAAACAGTTTTGGCAGTGTTTGGGCTCCTTGAATACATTAAAAAGAGATTATTTTGGCAAGAATTTGAATTATAAGAACATAATATCAATATTGATAAATTCTATCATCCTAGTCATATTAAATAATATGCACCCAAAATATTTATTTTCAATTTATAAGGAGTCATTGATGAAATTACATCCACCAAGAATTTAGTAAGCTATTATGGTATGCAAAACATTTTGCACCCAAAGTATGCATACATGAGTGTCGGCGTGCATATCAATACATGAAATTGTCGAAGTAAAAGTGGAAATCAAGTTGAAAAAATCAGAAAAACCTAATTACGTGAGCATAATTAGAATTTGGGATTAAAAAAGTGAGGAGTAGAGTAAAATTACCTCAGCAAGGACTTGTTTAGGCAGATTGGATCCTTCGAGGAAAGTGACAGTGACACACCCCAACCCAGTTACTTAAATTAAGTTTGAAAGTCAAAGTGAGTCAAACCATGATTAATTTAACCAAACCATAAACACGAGTTTTAATTTCAGAGTCATCATTGTAAATCCATATAACTGAAAACCTTTTTACAACATCAGAGTAGTCATACTTATACAAACTTTCTTGAAGGAAAATTTAACTTAATTACATCATTTACATTTAAACAAAATGTTTGTTTCTCCTATTCCTGTGTAACCCAATCCGACTTCCTAGATTTGGCAGTGACATCACATTACCTGAAAAATGTGAACATAGGAACCATGAGCAAAAATAGCCCAGTGAATGCATCACTAATAAATTACTGCATGAATTTAAATGCAATAAATCATGTCCATATACTTATGTATTAACTTATCCGGCTCATTCATAATGAATGACCAATTTTTCCGAATCATGATTCACATATCCTGTCTAAATAGACAATTCTCCCCCATTCCTGGTCGAGGAGTAACCCCTTGTCATTAATAGACAAATCTCCCCCATTCCTGGTCGAGGAGTAACCCCTCATTTCAGTAAACTGAAATGAACAATTTTATATTCATAACATTATGATCACATTCGTAACAGTATACAAATACATCATTCCAGTGAGTACACTCACCTTGGTTGACAACTATGTATTCACGTTTTCTTCTGGTGGAGCTGAACTGGGTTGATTAGACCTTACACCTGTCAATCCAACTAAATCAGTACTGAACCTCAATCATAAATATTATCCAAACATAATTATGTAACTTTCCATGACTATACATCAACAATATAATTCCAATTAAGTCACATTCCATAAAACATGGGTAAAGGCAAAACAATGATATACATGTTGATAAAGTTACGGACATTCAACCGTAGGAAATACCTTATAAGGAATTTATAACCAAAGTCAAGTAAACATGAAATTATACTTCTCAATTTATATACACATGAAACATGTACTCAAAGTACTCTTTGTAAGGACGAAATAGAAACATTCATTCAAGGGGTACCCAGTATGGCCTGAAATTATTGTCTTACATACTTAATCATCCTATATTCCTAAATTGTATAAATACAGGGGTCCAACCTTATCAATATGAAAACATATATGAATATACTTTCCAATACAAGTGACGGTGTAATTTTTCAAGCTTCCTAGAGCAAGTTATGGCCATTTCTTTACAACACAAGAAATCTGCCCTCCAAGCTCCTCTATTGTTCCTTCAACTTCCAAGAATTTTCATAATTTTTCTCCAGCACAAATTTCCATGATTTTCAACCCATTTTCAGTACACATACTTAATAGTACAGAATTAAAGTTTCATAATTGTTTGACTTCATTTTCTATCTCAAAATCTTGACTAAACTCAGGGCATACCGAAATGAAGTATAAAAACCGAAACCATGTACCAACTTGAAATCATCATTACGGCCTAACCACAAGGAGATAAATTCTAATTTTCGGATATGATATGAATATATGAGTCTACTTTCATATCCAATTAGAATGTATCAATTCAAGTAAGCACACAAAGAGATATGCAAGTTTGAATACAAGAGGTTTCAATACAAAGCAATTTTAAGGGTTTCTACATTCAACTTAACTTAAACTTGCATATATTCATACATATGCACCCAAGCATGAAAGGTCAATAAACAAATCAAGGATTTATATCATATAAATAATAAATATATTAAAAATAACAAGATTTGCAATTAGGATTACCTTCGGGACGTTTACGTAATTTCTACGGATTTTTCTACACTTTTTCTCCTCACTTTTCTTCCTAAACTTCTACCTTCTCTTTCCTTAAGCTTAAAACCCTTTCATGGCTGATTTTGGCTGAAGGATAAGTCTATTTCAAGGGTATAAGGTCGGCCAAGGCTGCCTCCCAAGCCAACCAATCAAATTAAACCATTTGGTTTAATAAAAGACAAAATACCACTTAAAGGGAATGGACAACTTTGCCCTTTGTTCGTAAATTCGGTATAACTCTTTACCCGGGCATCCATTTGATGATCCGTTTGTTGTGTTACAACCCTAACTCACATGTATACAACTATCTAGTTTTCACCTCAAGTCATTTATAATGTTATAAAGGTCAAAACTAGTCTCTAACAGGAACCTTTCCACCGAAAACAACAAAATTTGTGTTTGTAAATAATTAGACCTTTCATGATTTAAGCAAGTAGGATTATAATAAACATAATCACTTAACATTAGATATACTAATATCACATTATTCATATCACATAAGATAAGCATGATTTAAATATAATTTATCATAATTATATTCGGGTTGTCACAACTCACCCACCTTAGAAAATTTCGTCCTCGAAATTTAATATAAAGATCACTTACCAAACAAATGGGGATACTGTTTCCTCATGCTATCCTCCGTTTCCCAAGTTGCTTCTTTAACTCCATGGCTCATCCACATAACCTTAACTAAGGGAATAACTTTATTTCTCAACACTTGCTCCTTACGATCAATAATTTCCATTGGTTCCTCGATATACGACAAGTCTTCCTTGAGTTCAATTGGTTGAGTTTTCAACTGATGAGATGGATCCGCCAAATACTTACGAAGTATCGATACGTGAAACACATCATGTAAACGGGATAAATCTGGAGGTAATGATAATCTATAAGCCAGGGGCCCAATTCTTTCCAACACCTCATATGGTCCAATGTATCTTGGACTTAGTTTCCCCTTTTTACCAAATCTTATAACGCCTTTCCATGGTGAAATACTTAGGAATACAAAATCTCCCTTATGAAATTCCAATGGATGCTTCCTCTTATCTGCATAAAATTTCTGCCTGCTTTGCGCTATCTTTATCCGTTCCCGAATCATTTTGATCTTTTCAGTTGTCATATCTATCAATTCAGGACCTAAAATTTTCCTTTCACCCACTTCATCCCAACACAAAGGCATTCTACATCTCCTCCCATATAAAGCTTCATAAGGAGCCATACCAATAGTCGACTGATAACTATTATTATATGAAAATTCCATCAATGGCAAATGATCATCCCAACTACCTTTGAAGTCAAATACACAGGCTCGTAACATGTCTTCTAATATTTGAATTGTCCTTTCTGATTGCCCATCAGTTTGTGGATGAAACGCAGTGCTGAACTTCAAACTTGTGCCCATGGCATTCTGGAGACGAGGCCAAAACTTAGAAGTGAACGTTGGATCTCTATCTGATACAATTGACACTGGTGCCCCATGTAAACGGATAATCTCATCAACGTACATACGTGCATACTTGTCAACAGTGTAGGTGGTCTTAACTGGGAGAAAATGAGCTGACTTCGTCAGTCGGTCTACAATCACCCAAATAGAATCATGCCCCTTTGGTGACCGGGGTAATCCTGTAACAAAGTCCATCGTTATATGCTCCCACTTCCATTCCGGAATAGGCAAAGACTGCAATAATCCTGCCAGCTTCTGATGCTCTTCTTTCACTTGCTGGCATACTAAACATTTAGCTACGAACTCTGCAATCTCACGTTTCATATTGTTCCACCAGTAATATTCTTTCAAATCTCTGTACATTTTGGTACCTCCCGGATGCATAGAGTAAATAGAACTATGTGCCTCTTCTAATATATCTTTCTTTAAGGGTGGATCATTCGGTACAAAAATCCTATTTTTATAACACAATGATTCATCATTTTTAATCTCAAAGTCACTCTCTCTACCATCCCAAACTTCTTGTTTCTTCTTCTCAAGGAATGGATCACTGATCTGCAATTTCGTATGCGTTCTGCCAATAAAGGTCTCACTGTGACATGTGCTAATAATCCTCCACTTTTTAAAAACTTCAATTCAATCCCCATCGATGCCAAGTCAAGAATATTTCCAACACGGGCACACCGTATGCAACCAAGCATCCCTGATGATTTTTGACTCAAAGCATCTGCTACTACATTGGCCTTCCCAGGATGATGATGAATGGTACATTCATAGTCTTTAATCAGCTCTATCCAACGCCTCTGTCTCAAATTCAGTTCTTTCTGTGTAAACAAGTATTTCAAACTTTGATGATCCGTAAATATCTCACAAGTTTCTCCATACAAGTAATGTCGCCACAACTTTAAAGCAAAAACAATGGACGCTAGCTCCAAATCATGTGTAGGGTAATTTCGTTCATGCGTCTTTAATTGTCTGGAAGCATATGCTATTACCTTCCCATTCTGCATAAGAACACATCCTAACCCCTGAAATGAAGCGTCTGTATAGATCACAAAAGACTCATTCCCACATGGAATAGTAAGTATAGGGGCTGAAACCAATCGATTCTTTAATTCTTTAAAACTCCTCTCACATTCTTCATCCCATACAAACTTCACTTCTTTACGAGTCAATTTTATCAGTGGTAATGCTATTGTTGAAAATCCCTTAATGAATCTGCGATAGTAACCTGCCAATCCTAGGAAACTCCTAATTTCTGTCACATTCTTAGGACTTTCCCATTCAACAATTGCTTCCACTTTCTTTGGATCAACATAAATCCCATTTCCCGAGACCACGTGCCCTAAAAACATAATTTCATTCAACCAAAACTCACACTTGCTGAATTTAGCAAACAATTTCTTCTCTCTCAAAATCTGCAATACAAGTCTCAAATGTTTCTCATGTTCCTCCATGCTACGCGAATAAATCAACACATCGTCTATGAATACAATCACGAATGAATCAATGAAAGGGTGGAATACCCGGTTCATCAAATCCATAAAAACTGCCGGAGCATTAGTCAATCCAAATGGCATCACCAAAAACTCATAGTGCCCATATCGAGTCCGAAAAGCTGTTTTGGAAATATCGCTATCCTTCACTTTGAGTTGGTGGTAACCCGATCTCAAATCAATCTTTGAAAATACTGTGCCCCCCTGTAATTGGTCAAACAAGTCATCAATACGAGGCAGAGGGTACTTATTTCTAATGGTCACCTTATTCAACTGTCGATAATTAATACATAATCGCATTGTCCCATCTTTCTTTTTCATAAATAACACTGGGGCTCCCCATGGCGAAACACTAGGCCGAATGAAACCTCTGCTTATGAGATCTTGTAATTGCACTTTTAATTCTTTCAACTCTGCTGGTGCCATTCTGTATGGAGCAAGGGAAATCGGACCAGTACCTGGAATTAATTCAATAGAAAACTCTACTACCCTATCGGGTGGCAATCCTGGCAATTCTTCTGGAAAGACATCAGAAAACTCTCTAACCACTGGTATATCTTCAACTTTAAGTGCTTCCTTACTAACATCAACCACATACGCTAAATATCCTGTGCAACCCTTACTCAATAACTTTCTGCTCTTTATTGCTGAGATGAGACAATTAGGGATAACATTCCTTTCCCCTGTAAACTGGAAATCGGGTTCACCAGGAAGATGAAATGTAACTTCTTTTCGAAAACAATCAATGGAAGCATGGTATGATGATAACCAATCCATCCCCAATATAATATCAAAATCTCGAATGGCCAACGGTATCAAATCAACATAGAAATCTCGTTCCCCCATTCGTAAGATACAATCTTTATAAACATGCTCAACCAGAATTACACTTTCCATTGGGGTTGAAATATATAAGGCACAATTGAGAAATGAACATGGTCTACCCAAATATGAAACAATATGTAATGCCACAAATGAATGCGTAGATCCAAGATCAATGAGCGCATATAAATCTTTGTTTGCAATAGAAAGTTTACATGTAACCACTTCAGGTGTAGCATGGGCATCTTGTAGCGTCATCGCAAACACTCTTCCTCCTGCCCTCGATCCAGTTGCTTGTTTTGTACCTCTCCCCCTGGTGGCACTGCCTGGAGAGGATCCTTTATGAGGCCCCACACTACTGACTGAAACTGTTCTTGCCAACATAGGACACTTCTTTCTCAAATGACCCTTCTGGTGGCAGTTAAAACATTCTATATTCGGTAACTTTGGGCAATTTCTCTTTATATGACCTGATGCCCCACAAAAGAAACAAACATTCGGATCTCCTTGTGCTGAAACTCCTGAACCTCTTCCACCACTAGCTTCACCCCTTTGCAAACTACTTCCCCCTCTACCCTGTTGGAATTTCTGCCCTCCAAACCTCGAATATTATGTACCACTACTCTTTTGATAATTTGGATCAAATCTGCTTCTCTTTACACCTCGTTCTCGATTCCCTCTAGCTTCATTCACGTCCCTTTCTACTAACATGGCTTTATTCACCAAGGCTGAATAATTAACAGTCTCTAAAGCCGACAACCGTGATTTAATGACTAACTCAAGCCCATCGAAAAATCAGCTGCACATATCTTCCTCATTTCGTATAAATCTCGAAGAAAATCGAGATAAAGCTGTAAGTTTAGCTTCATATTCTCTAACTGTCATACTCCCTTGATTCAACAGGAAATATTCCTTCTCCTTTTGTTTTTGATACGTCGGAGGAAAATACTAATCATACAAAGCATTAACAAAAGCTTCCCATGAGATCACATTCCCACCTCCTGGAGTAATCAACAAATGTTTTGTGGCATCCCACCAGTACTTGGCTTCTCCTTTCAGCATATACGTCGCCAAGGTCACTCGCTGATTTTCAGGCATTCTCATTACCCCAAAAATAAGTTCAATCTCTTTAACCCATACTTCTGCCTCTACTGGATCAACTGCTCCTTCAAATGAGGGTGGATTCATTTTAATAAATTTCTCATGTGAAGTACTCCTTTCTTCCCGGTGTACCACCTCCTCAGCCCTGACCAATGCTTGTGCCTCTAATTGCTTGGCTTGTTGTTCTTCCATCTGAGCCATAAATCTAGCTTGCTGCTCTGCCATTAAAGTCATAGCACGTGCCATTTTTTGCATGTCTGTCAATTGTTCTGGGTCAGGTTCTACATTTCCATGAACATGTTGCTCAACCTCTGCCTCTGCTGCCATATTTGAAGCCTCATCTTCTAATCTCACATTTACATTCCCTCGTTCCATTCTCTTATAACTGAAATGAATCAAAGATATAACAACATGCAAATATACATATCTTTCCTAACATAATCGTTAGTATCAAATAAAATATATTTCTAACATTCACTGCCAAATCTAGACTATTCTCACTCCAGAACCTCTAAAACTTAGGCTCTGATACCAAAAGCTGACACACCCCAACCCAGTTACTTAAATTAAGTTTGAAAGTCAAAGTGAGTCAAACCATGATTAATTTAACTAAACCATAAACACGAGTTTTAATTTCAGAGTCATCATTGTAAATCCATATAACTGAAAACCTTTTTACAACATCAGAGTAGTCATACTTATACAAACTTTCTTGAAGGAAAATATAACTTAATTACATCATTTACATTTAAACAAAATGTTTGTTTCTCCTATTCCTGTGTAACCCAATCCGACTTCCTAGATTTGGCAGTGACATCGCATTACCTGAAAAATGTGAACATAGGAACCATGAGCAAAAATAGCCCAGTGAATGCATCACTACTAAATTACTGCATGAATTTAAATACAATAAATCATGTCCATATACTTATGTATTAACTTATCCGGCTCATTCATAATGAATGACCAATTTTTCCGAATCATGATTCACATATCCTGTCTAAATAGACAATTCTCCCCCATTCCTGGTCGAGGAGTAACCCCTTGTCATTAATAGACAAATCTCCCCCATTCCTGGTCGAGGAGTAACCCCTCATTTCAGTAAACTGAAATGAACAATTTTATATTCATAACATTATGATCACATTCGTAACAGTATACAAATACATCATTCCAGTGAGTACACTCACCTTGGTTGACAACTATGTATTCACGTTTTCTTCTGGTGGAGCTGAACTGGGTTGATTAGACCTTACACCTGTCAATCCAACTAAATCAGTACTGAACCTCAATCATAAATATTATCCAAACATAATTATGTAACTTTCCATGACTATACATCAACAATATAATTCCAATTAAGTCACATTCCATAAAACATGGGTAAAGGCAAAACAATGATATACATGTTGATAAAGTTACGGACATTCAACCGTAGGAAATACCTTATAAGGAATTTATAACCAAAGTCAAGTAAACATGAAATTATACTTCTCAATGTATATACACATGAAACATGTACTCAAAGTACTCTTTGTAAGGACGAAATAGAAACATTCATTCAAGGGGTACCCAGTATGGCCTGAAATTATTGTCTTACATACTTAATCATCCTATATTCCTAAATTGTATAAATACAGGGGTCCAACCTTATCAATATGAAAACATATATGAATATACTTTCCAATACAAGTGACGGTGTAATTTTTCAAGCTTCCTAGAGCAAGTTATGGCCATTTCTTTACAACACAAGAAATCTGCCCTCCAAGCTCCTCTATTGTTCCTTCAACTTCCAAGAATTTTCATAATTTTTCTCCATAATAAATTTCCATGATTTTTAACCCATTTTCAGTACACATACTGAATAGTACAGAATTAAAGTTTCATAATTGTTTGACTTCATTTTCTATCTCAAAAGCTTGACTAAACTCAGGGCATACCGAAATGAAGTATAAAAACAGAAACCATGTACCAACTTGAAATCATCTTTACGGCCTAACCACAAGGAGATAAATTCTAATTTTAGGATATGATATGAATATATGAGTCTAATTTCATATCCAATTAGAATTTATCAATTCAAGTAAGCACACAAAGAGATATGCAAGTTTGAATACAAGGGGTTTCAATACAAAGCAATTTTAAGGGTTTCTACATTCAACTTAACTTAAACTTGCATATATTCATACATATGCACCCAAGCATGAAAGGTCAATAAACAAATAAAGGATTTATATCATATAAATCATAAATATATTATAAATAACAAGATTTGCAATTAGGATTACCTTCGGGACGTTTACGTAATTTCTACGGATTTTTCTACACTTTTTCTCCTCACTTTTCTTCCTAAACTTCTACCTTCTCTTTCCTTAAGCTTAAAACCTTTCATGGCTGATTTTGACTGAAGGATAAGTCTATTTCAAGGGTATAAGGTCGGCCAAGGCTGCCTCCCAAGCCAACCAATCAAATTAAACCATTTGGTTTAATAAAAGACAAAATACCACTTAAAGGGAATGGACAACTTTGCCCTTTGTTCGTAAATTCGGTATAACTCTTTACCCGGGCATCCATTTGATGATCCGTTTGTTGTGTTACAACCCTAACTCACATGTATACAACTATCTAGTTTTCACCTCAAGTCATTTATAATGTTATAAAGGTCAAAACTAGTCTCTAACAGGAACCTTTCCATCGAAAACAACAAAATTTGTGTTTGTAAATAATTAGACCTTTCATGATTTAAGCAAGTAGGATTATAATAAACATAATCACTTAACATTAGATATACTAATATCACATTATTCATATCACATAAGATAAGCATGATTTAAATATAATTTATCATAATATATTCGGGTTGTCACAGACAGCCTCGGATCCACTGATCTGACATCCAGATCCAAGTTACCTCTCCAAAAAAAGGCTTCAAATTGATCCATATTCGGCCACGCCATTTGAAATATCTAAGCAATCAATGAATTATTGAAGATCAATGACTTCTATTATCACAGATATAAAACCTTACCGATCTGTTTAGAATAGTTATGTTGGATAATTTTGAGGGAGTAGAGAAGATCTGGGAAATTGAGGGGTTGATTTTGATATTATGTATTTTCTCACGAATAGTTTTGCGGATGAATTTAATGGAGAGGAATGGAAGATTTTATACCTGAACAGTTTGGCTTTAGACTCCCTTTTGGAGGTTTCTTCCAATGCGGATATTGAGAGAAATTTCTACTGTTATTACTTTGCTTGATGTTGAATATTTCCAAAACTGATTGATCCACTGATTTCTCGTCATATTTGAATGAAAGTCTTTGAGCAAGTTCTGAAATTCTATGAATAATATTGTGAGTGATTGTTGATGTTTTCATAAAAATGCCCTCATATAGAGACTTGTTCCTACTTCACCACAATTTTCATAAAATACTAACAGGGATGACTTTATGCATCCATTGAGTTACTTTTGAATCACCTATTTGAAGCCACCATTGTATAATAAACTCCATGAATTGAATTAGATTGATACTTGAAGTTCATCAAATTACTGAAGAAATTCAAAATATGAGCAGCTATAGGGTCTGATATAAATAGATGAAGGATTAATTCTGAATTGGTTCTGCAGTAATGACATTTAGAGGCAAGCCTTACTTTAACTTTTTGAATCACATATCAACAGGGACACAGTTAGATAAAACCAGTACGGACTGCCGTTAACTCGGACTGCCGTTAACTCGGACTGCATATGCTTTCCATCATAAGGATCATTATGTATCAAATGAGATCTATATATTTTGTGCGGATAAAATTAGGGCAAGAGGTGTAGAAAACAACCACACTTGTAGAAAAATAAAAGAGACAAAGCACAACACAATTTCAATAATAAAACCCAAACATCCCCACTACACACACATGTGAAGAGAAAGGGAGAAGAAGATAAAGAATAGATTACTTAGAAGAGATCCAATCTTCAACCACATCCCAACCTAAGTAGTAATATAGACAACAAAGAACAAAGGTTAAAGTTGACAATAAGTCTGAATCATATGGTAAATATCCTCAAAATCAAAGGGTGTGTATCCACTGAGAAGAAAAACATACATGCACACCTTAATCAGTAACTTCTTTTACTTTAGATTCAACGTTTGATGCTGAAATAGATGAAAACAGGGAGAGTATCTTAAACCATCACATATATGCCATCACACGTATTTTGACTTGTATTTGTAAAAATAAAGTACCTCGGATACTCCATCACAGATATGCTATCATAGTTCATGATTTCTCCAATCTTTGGTCCATCCGGTCCATAAGTTAAGTTGATCTTCGTATCGAATCCATTACCAACTACAAAGATAATAAGTCGATACATATTGTTCGGTTAGCAAAACAAATATGGAATAAGAAAATGAAATGGCCTCGACTTATTCCTTAGCTTCTCTTTCTTCGAAGCTTATGTGATCATTCTAAATACTCCAAATACATGAAATAAGAAAATCCAAAATCCAAACAGATAGAACACCACTCAGTTTAGGAAAATACATGGAATAAGTGCAAAACATGAAATTATACAAAAAATCAAAGTAAATACTTAAAAAATGAAATCAATGTTGACAGTATTTCTACTAGTATGCCATAACACATCATATTAAATTCAATGTCCTCCCCTGCTTTAAATGAAGAAGTGTGTAAATATGAGATCATCATAATATTAAAAACTTAATTAGTAACATTAAACCCAATAATATTGAGGTTGGGGAAATTGAAAATCAGGCTTCAATACAATGACTAAAGAATGACCATAGGTTACACTCATGCACTTTAATAAACATAGGTTACACAATGCACTTGAATAAACATAGGTTACACCAGTTATAACTATGACTAAAGAATGACCAAAATAGTATAAAGATGTATCTCACAATATTCGTTGAACTATAGTGGGATGATTGATCATCAAATTAGAAGAACAGTAACCAAAAGTGCTTGAACACCTGAATACCTGCTATGTCCAAAAAATCAAAATAGAAGGTGAGTTCAAAATAGAACACCTCTACGTCCAAGCGTGTTGTTTGTTTGAATACTTGAACACCAGAATACCTGTATTCAAGCGTGTTGTTTGCTTAAATATCTGAATACTTGAATAAACCCTTAAATCCATTACAAACCCATTAAAACCCTAAATTACAAAACCCTTAAATCGATTACAAACCCTATAACTACAAGCATAAACCCTTAAATGAAATAATACCTTTAGAACCTTTAGAATGCCAAACGATTTCTGAAACCAAACAACACGAACAGAGGTGTGTGCTTACCAAAATAGTGAGAGGGGGACTGAAGTGGATACCGAGATGAAATCGGGAGAGAGATCGTGAGGAGGAATTAAAGTGGGAGATGGGAATTAGTACCCATACCCAAGAAACCCCAATATTTCCAAAACCTAACCTTGATATGGGAGCACCGATAAAGAGAAGGAGAAATGGATAGAGAGGGATAGTTGTTCTTCCCACGATTGATAAGAGAGAGAGAAGTGTACTTGGTTAGTGTGAACAAGGTTCCAAGGTAGTATTTTCCTATTTTATCAATGTATTTGAATTTTTGTAAGATGAGGAAAGGAAATTAAGAGTTAAAAAAGAGGGGGAACTAAAATATTGAGGGGCAAAAATGGTAAGAGGGGTATTTTAATCTCGTTGTCTTGTTGGTTTCGATTTGAACCGTGAAGTGTCTTCCCATCTTATGAATAGTGAAAACACCATTGTAACTTATTTTATATATATATATATATATATATATGTATATATATATAAACTTCATTTTAAGTTTGGGATCTCTTTTCTTGTGGTTAGTTCTGTTTGGTTTCAAGGTGATTTTGGTAGTTTATCTTCCTCTCTCTCATAGGTTTCATGTTTGTATGCTAATGGGTATCAGTTATCTCTCTCTCTTTTCCTCCATTGTAAATGCTTTGTATCTTTCTTTTCTACGTTTGTAAATTTGTTTGATATCAATACATGTAAATTAGTTTGTGTTGATTTATTTCTTATTCTTTATCTTTATTTAACTTTTATAGCTAGTTTACCATGTTTACTGGCTAGTTTATGGGTTAGCATCATTAAACCACCATTAATGGATATTTGATCTTGAAATTTGGGGTTTGGTTCGAAACACTTTTAATTCAAACCATGCTTATTGATATTGGACTATTAAGTGTTTATCTTTCTTTGTCATGCAACAGTAATGTTTAAAGCGATATTCAAACATTAATTCATTTGCAATCATATTAAATTGAAAGTTTAATATTTCATTTTTGGATTTTATTTATTTATATTTGATGTTTATTATTAATTGAATGTGATTGGTGAATTATGATTCAAACTAAATTCGTTAGTACATTTTTTTAATCCATCATGAGAAAATGATGTTAATATCATTTCGATTCATCTTTATTAATTAGTTTTTATGTATGTAGTTAACTTTTTTTTCCCTTTTACGCCACCCAAATCATCTTTTATTTCCCCCTTTTAGGTAATAAAATAATTTCATCCTAAATATTTTTTCCTTTGGATTCGATACGTACTTGTCGCTACACTCGCAAGTGTACCAAGATGTGGTTTTTTATTAGGCGGTAAATGCCCAATGGCAAATTCATATTATAAAGTCTATGCCTCATCAAAATGGCACCGTTTATGGGGATGAAAGATATCTTTTCATGAGGCGTATACTTTTTAAATGAATTTTTCAATGGGTGTTTACCTCCTATAAAAAAAACCAAAACTTGGTACACTATGGGAGTGTTTGGCAAGTAGGGATCGAATCCATAGGGAACGGTATTTAGGATGAAATTGATTTATTACTTAAAAGGGGGAGATAAAAGATGATATGGTGGTTTAAAAAGGAAAGAAGTTATTTACTTTAATTAAAACTAATTAATAAAGATTAATAAAAATGAGATTAAGATCATTTTCCCACCATGGATAAACAAAATGTATTAAGTAATTTCGTTCAAATTACAATTAGCCAATCATAATCAATTAATTATAAACATGAAACATAAAGAAATCAAATCCAAAAATTAAAGATAAAACTTTTAATTGAGTATGGTGGCAAATGTATTAATGTTGCAATATCTCTTTATACACTACTGTTGGATTACAAATGAAGTTAAACGCTTATTATTCCAATATCAATATATGTGGTTTCAATTAAATTTGTTTCGAACGAAACCCTATATTTCAAGATCACATATTCATTAATGGTAGGTTGATGATCCTGACCCATAATTTAGCCACTAAACATGGTAAACTAATTACAATAATCAAATAAAGATGCAGAACAAGAGATAACCAAAACAAACTAACTTCATGTATTGAAATCAAACGAATCTGTAAAGCTAAAAAAGAAAGATACAAAGCATTAAAAATGGAGGAATTGAGAAAGAAAGAAATGATACCCATTATCTTAAAAGCATGAACTCTACAAGAGAGAGTAAGATAAACTCCCAAAATCACCTTCACCTTGAGCTCCAATACCTAACTAAACTAACCTAAAAAAACAAGGCATTCACTTAAAATGAAATTTACATATATATTCCAAAGCCACAAAGGCCCAAAAATAGAGTTTTGTGGAAGTGAACAGTACCTGAATCGATTCAAAAAAGGCAGAATCGATTTTGTTCAGGCAATCCTCTTTCACACTTTGATTCAATTATAACATGTTGCATGAAAACATCCACCAAATCTTCAGACGAACACAAAATGATGCACGATCAGAATCCACACGAAGCTAATTCAATGATGTACATGTTGGTATTTTGAAATCCTATAAAATTATGCAGTATGAAATTTCAAAGTTACCCTTGAAGTTAAATCACATGCCAAGATTTTCCAAAAATGGCCATGTCTTCCTTATTCTGGATCAGAATTACGTAAGGTCGATGACCTCACGAAGATAATTTAATGATGTACATGTTTGCACTTTTATAACAGTCAAAATATGTATTTTGAAAATACCAAATTTCCTTTGAAGTTTCATCTTGAGATTAAATTTTCCCCGAATGCATCAAACTTCACACTTTGCATCCACGATTCCTACAAAAGCTCAAATATGCCTCGTAAAATATATAAAAAGAAAAATAGAGGTTATCTAGTTTACGAGCATAAACATAGGAATTAAAAAGAATAGAGGTTATCTGATTAGCAAGTGTAAACATAGGAATTCACGTACTTAAAGGGGATAAAATAAGCAATAATAAGTGGGTATAAATTATAGTATTCGGGATGAATCATGCATAGGATTATGCTGTTATTTTTTTTAACCAAATTTTTGCAGATTACAAATTTGATTCCAATATTTTAGCAGCATTTATTTCTTGATTTGTCTCTTTATAATATGTTTTAAAAGAAAAAGTGTTTCTTTCATGATCTTCATTTGAAAGAGTCTCATTATCGATCACTTTAGCGATTAATTCCACTAAATCTATGAAATCTGTAGCATCAAACTTCTTTCAAAACCTAAATTCCTAGCCATTTTGGGCCAACATGACAAATCCAAACTCATGAAACACAATTTTCATTTGTTCCTAGCTATTTTAAACATACTTACAAAACTAGTTCCTTTTTCATTTAGTTTTTACTTAATCTAGCCAAGTTGGCCATCAACACTTTTGGATTAGTTTGGAAAAATTATGAGTGGAAAATATCTTCCATTTTTTGCCAAGTTTTAATGGTAATAGGTGGAAAGCTTATAAACCAAGAGAATGTTTCATAAGTGAGGTAATTATAGAACAAATGTAGTTTAAGGTATTCATTAGTTCCTACATCAACACACTGACTAGTGAACCTTAATATATATTCCACTATAGATTGAGTCCCATCTCCTGAGAAAAGGAACTAGTTAAAGCAGCTACAATATCGTGTCGTGTTTCATGCCATGTTTTGTCTTCAAAGTCGATGGGTCTCCAAAGGTCCGAATGTGTATTATGTTTATCCTTGGATATTTAATTGTGTATTCATTTCAAATGACTTTCAAACGAAGATCAAATGAAATTTTCCTGTCAAACGAAAAAATATCATTTGAATCAGAATGTCACCCTATTCAAATGAGTTAACGAAAGTCGTTCAAATGAGGATCAAATGAAATTTTCTCACCTAACAGCAAAATATAGTTCGAAGTTCATTTGATGTCTATTCAAATGAAACTATGTCATTTGAATGAGATCTAGTTTTGTTCAAACAAG
Source organism: Sambucus nigra (assembly GCA_949130495.1). Classification (NCBI taxonomy): domain Eukaryota; kingdom Viridiplantae; phylum Streptophyta; class Magnoliopsida; order Dipsacales; family Adoxaceae; genus Sambucus; species Sambucus nigra. The sequence continues at coordinate 65,593,528 of OX422220.1, forward strand.
ATTATGTACTTCGCTCAAAAGACCCTATACATTTCGTTCAAATGATTTGTGAAACATTTTATGTCACCTCAATTTTAATGTTTTTTATATAAAGGTGTAAGATGGGGGTTCTTGAGATACAATCAGTATTCAACGAGGTGTGAACCTTTATTAGGATAATTATTAGCATTCACAGAACAGTCACAACCAACAATAAATACGAACCAACAATAAGTTCCCTTTATGTCAAAATCTTGTATTGAATAAGATCCTCACAACATAAATTCCCTTAGCATATATTAAATGGAAGGATCCCCATAGTCAACTTGGTTGGAGGGAGAAATAACAAGCACCTTGGCACAATAATGGCAAGGCAGTACCCCGAAAGCACAATGAATGCTAAGGTAGATGGATTAATGGGGATAAAGGGAATAATCACCCAATAGATGAACTCACAATAAACTCTCTTATCTAGAAGTTTTAACATTAATTCTGGATATCAAAATTATGATCCCCTGGAAAGACACAAATAAAAGTATATATATGAGGCAAGGTCATTGGAGTGACCTTACTTGCATTAAATGCACCTGACTCCATTTAATACTGAAAGTGCGAAACAATAATGCATAAGATATGATATTTTGGAAAGAAAATTGTTTGGGATATCAAGAGTTATTTGGCATTAACTAGGATGTGACATGACAACATAAAGGTTTATCTTATGATGGCTAAAAGTACAATCACCTTAAATAATCTAGTTGTCCTAGGAATAAACCCACTTGAGTGCTACCTTTCTCGAGTTCTTAAAATGTCAGAAATCATAACGTTATGAATGATAATGAATAGTGACGTGTGTGGGATTAAACGTTTAATCAACCAAGTGTGGTCTTTTGTATGATGGTTGTTTGAGCAATCTGGAACTATATGCGAGAGATCAAAATTATATTTTTAACCAACTATTAAGAATGACGTCCTTTGAGGGAGATCCCTTAGAAGATGGTAGTTCGAGCATCTATCTAACTGTGATTGTTTGAATAAAAGGTTTTTCCTACGTATGTTAAAGAGGTTGGTATTGCTTATCCAACGTTGCCTTATTCCCAATTCTCCAAACAAAATCCCCTTGAGGTTGTTTGATAGAGCATGTATGCTCTCTCATGCCCTTCCAGACATGGTCCTTCGAAGATACTGATGAGCCTCATAAATATTACAAATAAAACCTAAATATTTCAAGAAGGAAATTAAATATAAGTACATCATAATCCTTACGGTAAATGTGCCATCCTCGTCTCTTAATTGAGCTCGATCTTTATGGGAGGTCTTTATAACGACCTTGATCTATGCAAATGACCATCTTTGTGGGAGGTCCTTCTAGCGACCTCACTTTTTTGCTCCATCTTTGATCTTTTATTTGTGCAAAGGTCAGTTTGCTAATCAACCTTGAGCTTAGACCTCCCCCTACATTTGCCCATTCGTAGAGATATTTATTTATTTGAAAAGAAATATATGTATGAAATACCATCATCGATTTTTGAACAAACTATAAGGAAGGGGTATTTCAAACGAATAAGAAAATAACTATGGAAACAACAATAATTGGTGTAGAAATGTGTGCGAGGGGCCATACGACATTTTTCCTTCGAACGAGCTTCCACTCGAGTGACCTATAAACTTTGTCATGAAGTTTTTTCTCAAAACTAATATATTATAATTATGTGTAAAAACGTTGTTAGTTCACTGGGGAAACATAATGGTGTTTAAAATTCCCCACAAAACTATTTATTTCCCCAAGGTAAAGGGTTTTCCCACACTTCTTTTTAATTCCCCAACATCAATCATCATTGTGTCGTCTTTCTATATTAATTACCACTGACATATGTCCCCCTAATTTTACATGTGGAAAGTTGGGGTCTGCGAGTATATCCCACATGAGGGACCTTATGTGTCGTCATTTCAGGTGCTATCATTATGCTATCTGGACACATGCATCCACGCGCGCGTGCGTCTTAATAATAGAATTTACATTCCCAATATTTTCCCTCATAAAGGGCTCTCTCCTTTTTTCAAATCACTTTTATCGTTTACGATTTTGGTAAACACGTATCTCTTAGAGAGAGAAAGACAGATTTATTCCTTCATCTTCCTTCCCAAAACTTTCTTTCTTCTCCTCCAAGCTCTCTTTCTCCATTGATGCCACCGATTGTCAAGAAAACTCCCTCAACTAGGAATGTTTATCCTCATGCCTGCTCCCGTCAGAACTGTAAGGACATATTTTTATAAGTTCGTTATCAATCTATTATGTCTTATACCGCTACAACGTCGAAGAACATTCGAAGAGCAATCTACATCAAAGACGGATCCAAATTAATCAAGTTCTTAATCATTCAAGACTCCGCGAAGTTTAGTTTAGTAAGGTTATGTTTTTAATACCTTAACTTTTCACTTCGAGCTTTTGGGATAATTTTACAAAATATTTTCTAAATGTTGGAGCGGACTTTTTCGTCAAAATTCAAGAATGAGTATTTTTTCTAAGTGTTGAAGTGGATATTAAAATAATAATTTTTTTTTGCAACAGTCGTTTGAGCGACAGAGGAATGTCGTTCGCGCGAGATAGCATGTCGTGCGATCTTGTTCGAACTATATTTGTCCTTCGTTCGAGAGACATGCTGATCTCGTTCGAACGAGCTTTGTTTTCGAGGCGGCGTGATTTTCTATAAAATCTCATTCTATGGTTTTGTTTTGTTTAAGAAGTCTCAGCATTTTCCAGAACAGAAAAACTGCGAAAGCAGAATTCTTTTGGCTTCTTCCTTTTGAGGTTTAATTCCCTTTTTGGTTTTCAATTCACAAAACTCCCATTTGCTTTAGTGAATTATTTTGGTATTTCAAGAACATAATTTTTCCTTTGTTCAACCTTTGTGGGGAAGGGATCTCCATATTTGATCGGTGGATATCGAGCGTAGTCATTCTACGTGTGGACGAGCCGGAGACAACGAACCGACGCCTGGAGGGTATTTCTTTATCTCTCTCTCCAAATCTAAATCCCGACGACCTACATCTCTATTATACTTCTTTGTTTTCAAGGTCTCGGTGTACAAATCTAAAAGCTTTTTGGAGCTCACTTTCATCCCCACTCTCCTCCTCGCTTTCTTCCTCACTCGAAGAACACAAATCACTATCATCGCTCTCGTGTGCACTCTCGTGATACAAAGTGGGTGTGCTCACACGACTAGAAAAAAGACAACAATCCCATGTGCTAAGACTCATCACCCTCACTATCACTAAGAGTGGCGGGCATAGCAGTCTCTTTGCCTTTTCTCCTTATCCTAGTTGGACACTCTTTAGCTATTTGCCCTCACACTCAAAGCACCTGATCTCATCCTCCTTGTCACTATCATTGGCCTCCACTTTCTTTTTATTTGACTCAAAAGATCTCTTTTTGGTGGAAGAATTTTCTTTATTCATTTTGAGAAACTTTTTAAAAAAAATCGCAAACAAGGCCATATCAAAATCTTCCTCAGAATCAGACTCATAAACTTTTTCTTTCTTTTTCTTAAAATGAGTCTTTAAAGAAATGCCATTATCCTTAGCCTTAATGGTTTTGGGAAACATGTCAATCTCATAGGTTTGAAGATTTCCTACAAGTTCTTCCAACTTAAGTGATTTCAAATTTCCCAAAGAGTTCAAAATAGTGACTTTAGGAATAAAACGTTTTGGAAGAGATCTCCAAATGTTTTTAACGACACGCGTGTTATCAATCACCTCACCCCAATTAAAACTGGTGTTAACAATTTCCAACAAACGTGCAAAAAAATCATCAAAGCATTCAGACTAAGACATGGTGATAGTCTCAAATTGGGTGGCCAAATTTTGTAACTTAGATTCTTTAACCGCGTTCGTACCCTCAAGTGTCAATTTCAAAACATCCCAAGCCTCTTTAGACATGGTGCACTTCATAATGCAGCGAAACTCATCAGGAGTAATAGCTCCAGAAATAGCACTCAGACCACGAGAATTAAAATTAGACATTTTATAATCATCTTGAGTCCAGGCTAACATGGATTTTAAAGAGGTGATGTTATTAACGGTGACCGTGGGAGGAATCCACCCAATTTCACAAAGCAATCAAACATGCGCGTCAATGGATTTTAAACAAGATTTCATACGAGATTTTCAGTAGGCATAATTAGACCCATCAAAAATAGGCATCTGATTATAGAAGTGCTCCATAAAAAATGCGATTTTTCACAAAACTGAAAAAAATCAATATCACACAAATTTTGCAAAAAATAGGAATACGCGATAAATTAGCGCAACCCGCTCTGATACCAATTTGATGATGTGAGAAGTCAAATTGTATAAAAAAAATCCTTGAAAAGTCAGGATCATGCGATAAATTAGCGTAACCCGCTCTAATACCAATTTGGAAAAAAAAACGCGACTGTGTGATAATGATTAAATTTGCAAATTTTTAAATTGGCACACTTATTTAATTAGAGTCTATTTTTAAACAAACTTAATTCATCCCTACACATGCATCTAAACATCATAAATAATTCAACCCATGCATGAAAAATAAAGACAACCGTTTCAGGAAAAAACTCCTTTCGGGTAAAACCTTTTATAACCACTTTGAAGAATTCACAAGACTTTTGACTTACATACAACCTGATAATCACCCACAAGTGTGTAATACATGGTGCCTACAGCAAATCTTCAAAGATACGAGAGACAGCGAAATATAGAATTATCATGTTATGGGGGAGTTTTTGCATTATGGGGGAGATTTGAATTATTAATGCTTTATTCTTATATCATTTCAAACTCGATGCGTCATGAAGGTAATTTTCTTTATATCATGGGTGTAGGTACAAAGACTGAAGATCATTATGTTGCACACCATAATGAGAAAAGCTTTGAGATTTGATGAAGACTTTATGAAGAACAGTTTTGAGGACTTGCAAATTTATTCAATGGGGGGTAGATTTGTATAGGCATTTTGGTTTTTGATAATTCAATTTTTTTATGTATGTACCGGCATAGACATAGGGGGAGATTTGTAAGGACATATTTTTATAAGTCCGTTATCAATTTATTATGTCTTATACCGCTACACCATCGAAGAACATTCGAAGAGCAATCTACATCAAAGACGGATCCGAATTAATCATGTTCTTCGTCATTCAAGACTCCGCAAAGTTTAGTTTGGTAAGGTTATGTTTTTAATACCTTAACTTTTCACTTAGAGCTTTTGGGATATTTTTACAAAATATTTTCTAAATGTTGGAGCGAACTTTTTCATCAAAATTCAAGAATGAGTATTTTTTCTAAGTGTTGAAGCGGACATTAAAATAATAATTTTTTTTCGCAACAGTCGTTCGAGCGACAGAAGCATGTCGTTCGCGCGAGATAGCATGTCACGCAATCTCGTTCGAACGACAGTTATCCTTCATTCGAGCGACATGCTGATCTTGTTCGAACGAGCTCTGTTTTCGAGGAAACGCGATTTTCTATAAAATCTCATTCTATGGTTTCGTTTTGTTTAAGAAGTCTTAGCATTTTCCAGAACAGAAAAACTGCAAAAGTAGAATTCTTTTGGCTTTTTCCTTTTGGGGTTTAATTCCCTTTTTGGTTTTCAATTCACAAAACTCTCATTTGCTTTAGTGAATTGTTTTAGTGTTTCAAGAACACAATTTTGCCTTTGTTCAACCTTTGTGGATAAGGGATCTCTATATTTGATCGGTGGATACCGAGCATAGTCATTCTGCGTGTGGACGAGCCGAAGATGACGAACCAACGCCTGGAGGGTATTTCGCTGTCTCTCATATCTTTGAAGATTTGCTGAAGGCAACGTGCATTACACACTTGTGGGCGATTATCAGGTTGTATGTAAGTCAAAGGTCTTGTGAATTTTTCAAAGTGTTTATAAAAGGTTTTACCCGAAAGGTTTTTTTTCCTGAAACGGTCGTCTTTATTTTTCATGCATGGGTTGAATTATTTATGATGTTTAGATGCATGTGTAGGGGTTGAATTAAGTTTATTTAAAAATAGACTTTAATTAAATAAGTGTGCCAGTTTAGAAATTTGTAAATTTAATCATTATCACACAGCCACGTTTTTTTTTTCAAGAACCAGTGGGCAAGATACCATTGTGCCCCTTATTTTGGGGACCTTGACCATTTTATATTCGTCGTTGACCATTATCCTGGTTCTATCACTTCTAGAGATGAGGACCCTAATCTCTCGTTGGAGACATAAAACCCACACTTTCATGGTAGGGTGGGGGGAGTTCACCATCACACTGGAGGACGTATACAAGATTTTGGGTCTGGAAGAACCTAACTTTAAGATCTATTTTGAGGAAGCTATCTCGTACAAGGAGATAGTTGCTCGTGTGGAGCTAGAGTCAGGATCAACAAGTGTATGGTCTCTTATAACAAGCGCACCTACTCAGAGATTATCAAATACTTATTTTACATTGAAGACAAATCTAGGGCCTAAGCTAAAGAGGCAGCGAAGGGTAACCCTAAGGGGAAGCATGTAGCTGAAATTCCCCCCACTGGGAAAGGTTTTAAGATTGGAGTTGAGTTAGAAAGTTACATTTGGGTTGTCCTTTCGTAGATTTTCTTGCTTGGGAAGCCTAATGATTGCCCACGAAGGGATTTGATCAACATGGTTGTTGGGATGTCTTTTAGGGTGAAGGTTCCCCTATTAGCCATAACTCTAGGTTATTTATACAATCGGATCGATCGTGTTCAAGCTAACTCAGCTCAAAGTATTGTCAGGTTTAACATTTCAAGGTACACGAACCCCATAATCCTTACATCCTTCCTTTATGCCCGATTTCCAGAGTGTGCCACCATCTCCATGCTCCTAGTATCTCACATTATCAAGGACTCTCACATCCTCGCTTGGAATCATAAACATTAAAAGAATCCATTCCATACCCTTATTGACAATGTCAAGGCCTTCAAATTTCGACGCTATGTAGGTACCGATCAGTTTTTTCCAATAATTTCTTTGAAGAACGCTCTAGGCCTATTTCCCCAATTGATGAGGCCTTCGTGAGAAAATTCCCCTCTTCTAACATACTCCTCATTGCTACCTCCCTCCTATCTTCACTCTTACACCAAATGGACTTCTTACGATTCCATTTACTCACCCCATTGGGCAACCTTACAGTTAGGCTACGACCAAGGGGTTTCCCTCCTGAGCCACATCACCCACGAGAAACCATTTAATTTTTCCTTTGTTTGGGGGAACTTTCTCACAAAGACTGTTGTTACTTTGTCCTCCAAATTCCTAAGAAATTAGGTAATTCCAAATAAGAGGGCCCTAGGGAGCAGGTCTTCTACCTATCTTAGCCGTTTTTAGCTGAACCAATTGGGGAGGTTTTATAAGAGTATCCCTTGCCAACCTATATATCCATCAGTTGAAAGATTTCCCCAAACTGAGTTGGGTTTTAGGGGGTGTTCTACTGCCACTTCTAAGTTCTCCCTAAGGACAACAAACACTATACCAAAAATAATAATCTGGCACGGTTTAAAAATGTGCTAGATCAAATATGGCACGATTTTGAACTGTGCCAGAATCAGGTGTTCCACAATGGTCATTTTTTTTCTAGCACGGTTTAAGCGTGTGCCAAATTTGGCAAAATATGAACTCTTCTGGAACACTTTAAAACCATGCCAGAATTTGATATTTTTGGCACACTTTTGACACACTTTATAATTGTGCCAGATTGAGTATATTTTGGTACACTTTTGGCACAGTTCAAAATCGTGCCAAATTTTGATACATTTTTGGCAAGGTTTTGAACTGTGCCAAATTTTTCGATCAAAGAAAAAAAAAAATTTATATGAAAACAAGAAAATTCACACTTTGTGAATCTCACACATTGTTAATAAACTAATGTACGTACAAATTTCAAAATATTACAAGTCTTAATAGTTCACAAACAAAAAAAAATTGGGCAGAGTTTCCTCTATTTTCTGGACATTCTAAAACCTGCTAATATAAAACCTACGTAATGTAAAGCCGTACGACCATAAAATATAACAATAAAATTACAAAAGCTCGCACGGTCCTAAATGTTAATAATAAAATTACAAAAGCTCGCACGGCCATAACATAAAAAAATAAAATCTTGAATATTAACGACATTAAATAAATAATTCTCTTATTGTAAACTATTGACTTGTTCGTGTGTTAAACATGGATACAAGATAAGGATAAAATGTTATCCAGTAAAAAATAGGATACAAAAAAGAGATGATATTAGTAACCAAGTAATTTAAAAAAAAATCATATTCAATCAGAAAAATTGCATACAAGAGTTACAATTATTATTGTATTCTCAAACTGAAAGTCTTGTGACTACATGATCAGCTCCTATGATTTACATTAGTCTCATGCGAGGTGTTAGTGCCTCTTATGGGGTCGTTTGAGAACTGGTTTGAGTTTTCACCCTCAGAGGGAATTTTTTTAAGAATAATCTAAATATTTTCAAATTATTGTCATATTGCCAAACCGAGAGATATGTGACTACGCGGTCAGTTCCTACAAGTTACATTGGTCCCGTGCGAGGTGTTCATGCCACTTACGAGATTGTTTGGATGTTGGTTTCGGTTTTCACCCTTAAATGACTTGTTTTCAAGCCAAAGTCTAGATATTTTTAAATTATCACCGTATTCCTAAATCGGGAGTCCAGTGACTACGAGGTCAGTGCCTATGAGTTATATTGGTCCATGAGAGGTCTCCGTGCCTCGTACGAGGCTGTTTGGGGGCCGATTTTGATTTCCACTCTCTCACGGCATGTTTTTAAGTCTAAGTCAAAATATTTTTAAATTATCATCGTATTCTTAAATCAAGAGTTCCTACGAGTTATATTAGTCCCTTGCAAGGTGTTAATGCCTCTTACGGGACCGTTTGGAGCCTGGTTTTCGGTTTTCTCAACATAACAACATGTTTTTAAGCTTAAGTATAGATATTTTCAAATTATCGTCATATTCTCAAACCCGGTGTTCTGCGATTATGCAGTCAATTTCAACGAGTTACAGTGATCCCGTGTGAAGTGTCCGTGCCTCTTATGGAGCCATTTTTGGGGTTTCACCCTCTAACAGCATGTTTTTAATAGAGGAGATAGTTGACTCTCCAAGAGGGTGTTAAAGGAAATTTGTTGTAATTTAAATGGAAACATAACTTTTATGACAGTTATTATATAACACTATTTATGATGAATCGAATTTATAGAGTAGGATGAGGACGTGCGATTGGATTATCCAAGAAAACACGATGATTGGCTTGAGTTGGATAATTTTAAACATCTCTAGTAAGAATAATTTTGAAGATTTTTCAGGGCAGGATCATAATGGTTGATGATTCATTAGAGGTGTCTTGTTCTCTCTTCTTATTCGATCTTATAAATGGAACTTTATTCTATCTCAGACAGAAAGGAGTGAGAAAGTAATGACTGTGTGAAGTATACAATAAGGTATTAATTCATAGTTATAGTCGTAATGCCATTTCCGAGCAGTTTCAATCAACTTTGTCGAAAGAAAATTCATAGTCATATAGTCATAATCATGAAAAAATGTCTTTTTTTTAATTGAATTAATGTTTTGTTTAATTATTGCTTTAACTTTTATAAACCTAACACTTCGGTGGTGTTTCATAGCAGACAAATCTATGATACAAAATTTGTAGCTGGTGAGAGTGATCAATGAAACCATAAAGAATAAGCACAAAAAAGAACTTCTCTCATCCTTAGTTTATGGAATCAAAAAGTTGAAAAATGAAAAAATCCATGGTGGTAAAAATCTTCTCAACTTCTAAACTAATAGTAAGCAATAATGTTGCTAATTTATTAAACAAGCATGAGGTACCTGGAGGATGCCGAACCATCTAAATATGCTCCATGTTCACTCCATAAGATAGATCATATGGTGCGTAAGAGTATCCTCCTCCAATTATGAAAATTTAATTAATTCAAAGAAACAAATCCCAAATCACTTTAGCTATAGTTTAATATCATTAGGTTAATAACCGTGACATGATGGTAATTGTGCTATTTAACATGTGATGAGTAACTTAAGTGATATATAGTTGCTATCCAAGCTATCAAGCTAAACATGTGACGAATAACAAAACATAAGAATTTTGAAATCGATCAAGATTTCAAAGAATCAAGAAACGAGATCAAACAAAGTTGGAATATATTCAAGTGTTGATAATATTACAAATGAAAGCATCCATTAAGGATGAATTAATTAGAACATAGAATCAATTGTTTCATTATTTTCAAAATGAAAATCAACCACATGCAAGTCAAAATCTTCAACAAGTTTATTCCACAACTAATTCCAGCACGAGCATGCTCCCAAGAGATTACAGAAGAGTAGATCGTCAATGAAAAACTCAAGACAAAATCCTACATATTACATCACGTCTCACAAGCTTATTCAAGATTTATATAGTGAAGATTCTTAACTGTTTGGTATATTTGTCAAAATTATCTACTTCGATTGAAGTTATGTTGGCTCATCCATAAAATTTCTCTACAGCCAGTTTATTATTCATAATACTTTACCCAAGTTTTATCAAATATTTCTTAAGATTTTGTGGCCTAAACAAAACATAATTCTTTACTTGTGAGCAAAAAAATAATTTTTAATACTTTAGGAATGTCATAAGTACTATATTTTCCATAAGATAACTAGTTTTCTTAAAAGTATCTCATTGTGTTCTAAATACAACATTAATGCCTTGGCACCACTTTTATTAGTTTTCCAACATGGGGCCGTTGGGCAGCAGTGGGTTGTTGGATTTTCAATAGAGACTACAACGGAGACTGTTAGGTCTGGGAACTAGCTGTTAAAAGGCTATAAGCTACTTATATAAAAGAGTTTGAATCTGAATTTTTCAAGCTCTCACACTCTCCAAGCCTAAATTCAAACTACCATCCTCAAATCTTTAAGCTTAATTAAGACCGATATTTTGATGATGAAAGCCTAAATTACATACACCAAAATTTCTTCAATCTCTTAAGATAACTCTAGTTACTAGTGTGGGTTTTATTTCCGTATTCAACTACACTAGAGTCATTGTACTTCAAATCAAACTTCTCTACTTTGTTATATGCACTGTACTAAAAAATCGGCACGTCTAGGCTTAAAGTTTGGGAGAAACGCCTCGGCTTACGCTTTTCACGCCTTATTCTTGCTAAACCATTAAGGCGCACTTTTTTCCAAAAACAACAATACTTTAGTGAAACGATGTCGCATTTTAAAGAATTTGTTTACAAACCGAACCATTATCTCATCCAAAATAACCAAATAGTATTTTATTTTTCATATATTCAGACATATTTTTATGATATGTACAATTTTTTTATTTTAATAGCCTTGTTATGGTTAAAGAATATTAAAATATATTAAGAAGACCTAAACGCCTTTTCACGTTTTTTCACACCTAGATCCGTCTAAGCTTCTAAAGCTTAAGGCTTGGCCTTCACGCCTCAATCACCCCCCGCATTTTTTAGAACTTTGGTTATAGGTAAAGCAAGAGGTTGTTCTTGCTAGAGAAGAAAGTGCACTCACTTGTTGAGTAAGGTTGTTGAGTAAGATCCCCTACTTCTTCAAGTCAAGAGGCTGTTCTTGCCTTAGGAGTGTGTGGTGTTAATCTTAGTGTAAGCGTCAAGTAAATGTTTGGTCTTCGCCTGTTATTGGAAAAGTGAAATTTCTACATGTCACATCTTGAGTCATGGACATAGGTGGAAGAGTTCACTGGACCTCCTAAAAGTTATTAGCTTTGATCTCTCATTTCCCTTCCCTCCACTCTTTTTTCATTGTTATCGTTATTTCTTTACTTTATAAATTATTAATTGTGATTAGTTAAAACATTGTTATTATAGGAAGGGAAAAAAATATAGGACTCATAAGATCACGTAGGGATGGTAATTCGAATTAGTCGTGTCATTTTCGGATTGTGTTAATTTTTATTTGAGTATAAATTTTGAGTACTTTTAAATCTATACAAGTGAATCGTGTCATCTTCGAGTCATTTCGAGTTATTGTTATAAACGGATTATCGTGTCAAAAACTGTTAGTCCTAATATCATGGGTGGTCAAAACTACATTCTATAGAGAAATCTTAGAATTTAAAATTCTTAAAAGACCTACCAATGGCAGCAGTGATATTGGACAAGGTTCTTAAAAACGCGGGGCGTGACCGAGGGGTGGAGGCCAAGCCTTAAGCCTTAGAAAGCTAGGCGGACCTTGGCGTGAAAAGGCGTTTAGGCATTTTTTAATATATTTTAATATTTTTTTACTATGGCAAGGCTATTTAAAACACTAAATTGGTACATACCTTAAAAACATGTCTAAATATTTGTAAATTAAAATATTATTTTTTAAAAATAAAATGGAAAAACAAAAAAATTGTGTCTTTTCACGTCTTACTTCTAAAAAACTCGCGTTTTTTCACGTCTTATCCCCAAAAAACGCTCGTTTTTTCACGTCTTGCCCCAAAAAACGTTGACCATCGTTGACCACGCCTTGATCCACGACTAGGCGTATCTAAAAAGGCTCGTGCTTAGACGCGTTTTTTAAAACACTGATATTGGATGTTGTCAATATGATGACATTTGGTGAGGATTTTAATTTGTCCATCCAGGTCAGCAGAGCATTCACAACCTGAGCAACCACATCAAGTTTCAGTACACTTTAAAACATAAATAAAAAATGAGCTTCTTTGAAAAACAGCTATCCTTCGATTTGCCCGCCTTTATCCGGTTACAAAATTGTCTGTTTTTTAAACCGGAATCAAAGCAATAGATCTTTTAACCCCTTATCGTCGTGGAGGAAAAATAAGACTCTAAGGAGTAGACACTACTAAGTGACCTCCAATAAAAATAGGGTATTCTTTAAAAAAAAAAAAAAAAAAGGAGCATCTAAGAAGCCATGACACCTCTTTATCTGCAAATAATTCTCTACGTGAAAACAAATAGACAAAGGGATGGTCTTTGAAAAAGAGTAGACCTGTCAACAAACATTTGTAGTTTGATTTTGAAATTTAGTATCAAAGTGCAAAGGGTTGATATCCGTATAGAATCTAAGGGTTCAGAACCAGACAAAGTTGCCTTTACAGCTACAGTAAGGCTTTCAACTTCATCTACAGTATCACACCAAAAGAATAATTACTCTCTAAAAGATCGAAAGATGAGATGAGCATCAAATTTATAACCATAGTACTATTTCTCGCCAATCAAAACAAATACCAGATTGCCCTCATACTCCACCATTTCTTGAATGTTTTTAAAAAGTTTTGCAACCTAAAAATAAGAATACATTTGAAACCATAAGCCATCATGCGCTGAACTTCAGTAACAGAGGTGACAAACTGAAATGTAAACTTTGTAATTAGAGATCCAAAATACAATGCTTATTATTAAGAACTAATATGGTTGGTTTTAGCACATGGACTAATCCCCGCTTTGGACATAGAATTCCAATAAGCACATCTACCCACAACTGACATGATGATTTGCATTCTTGACAAGGACGCTTGCAATTTCCATCAAGGTTAAAATGTTATAAAAAAAAATCATCTGATACTTAATATTATGTAGTTAGATCTTGCAGAGTTTGTTAAGGTAAAGAATGCCTTCTAATGGAAATTAGGAATATAAAATTTCATTGGTGATAGATGAGCTAGTTTACTGTCAAGAAGACATCGTTGTTGAAATGATCCTTGAGATTAAAAAGATCCATCACAGATGATTTTATAGGAAGTATTTCCAGGGGAGGCTACTACAAAATTTTCACCTTGACTTATGATTACATAAGGTTCTGGAAGTACAGAAGCTACTGCACATATATATTATCCTTTCCAAGTATTGTTGCCAGTAGTGAGAACATTATGTATATATTTCAGCATTGTAGTGTGATTTCATGTAAACGACTAAAGAGTTTCAGAGGCTTTGTGCAAAAAAATTTGGTTACTTCAAATTTTAAAGACGGACAAGAAATGAGTGTTATAGAATGTGTTTCTCCAAGTAAGACATGGGAAATTATTTTAGTCAGCTATGAGTCTAAGACCAAAGAAGAATTAATCAAAAAAATGAAAAGTTGTAGTACTTACCAATTTTTGGCTCTCTGAAAACCATTTACTAAACAAAGAATGAGCATTAACTACAACCAACTGGCACTGTGAGTATCTAATTATGGAACAACATTAATGCATTAACTTACATTAATTGCCAAAGATAATATTAAAAGGTATCGTTTAAAAGTAATAGTTCAACAATGAACCTAGAGCTAAAATGTATGGACAGTTTTTGAGCCATTGCTTTGCATAGAGATGCCTTGCCAGTCACTGGAGGCCCATGTAAAAGAATGATGCTGAAAAAGATATAAAGTGTGAATGAAAAATCAATCACTGTTTGCTTCAGTAGTTATGTTGTGTCAAGGGAGTGACGTGGGCCTTTAAATTACTTGTATAGGCCCTTGAAGAGTGGTCCTAACTAGCAGGTCTTTCAGAATCCAATCATAGAAATGATTATCAAAATACTTTGTATAAGGAGAAGATTATCAAAAAAGATTATCAAAATACTTGATAGTGAAGAAAATCGTGTTTGTATAAGGAGAAGATTAATGTTGATATAGTCGATTTGAGTATCCTTCCTATTTACTTACTATCAATTTTTATAATTTTAGTGAGTTGTGAAGAAGATAGAATAGCTAATGAGAAGAATTTTATCGTAGGGAGCGTGGAAGGAAAAGAAAGATCACTTGGTTAGATGGGTCAGAGGTGATCTCTAAGGGAAGAGGAAATGTTGATTTGGGAATCGGTAGGTTAAGTCAAAGAAATAAATCTCTCTTATGAAACTGGATGTGGAGACTCCCACTAACTGTCAAGTTTGGTATGACAATGAGACCAATAGTTCTAAGATGACTATAAAAGTACTCTTACATAAGCCAAACAACAAGGTACTGTTGGCTCTATATCAATGAAGATAAATAAAAAGAAATGCAGAAGTAAAACAAGCAATATGATTTAGACTTCAAAACAGAAAAAACTGATAGCAATAGCATAAACAATTCTGACCAATAGCAAGCTCAATAAGATAACTTATAAATTAACGTTTAAGCAATAAAATTTACTTAAATCCACTAAAACGTACCAAATGAAAGCTATATTATTAATAATCACAAAGAAATGAACATATATTTTGAAACATAATTTATAAAGGTGCTCCTTGAGCATATACTTCATATTTTCATTGTCTTCTAGAATAGACTAGAATATTTTAGTGACTTCGAGTTTGTTGACGTTTGTTGTCAATATATTTGGTGCATATCAATGTCTTATAATTGATATCCTTTTCGCTTGATCTGAACTTAGTGATATCCCTCATTGAGATATCATTATTTCATGTTACTCGATGCTTATTGCCTTCTGATGTAGAGAATTCAAACCCATTAGTGTGATACCTATTGTATGACTGAGTGCTTAAACCTATAAAAATCCTGTGTAGACATATAATCAAACACATATGGGGTAATTCTCCATTCAGAGCCACCTAAGGAAGCTAATTTTTTGACAATGTGAAAAAAGATGTTCACAAATCCACTGACCCACTTCCATCAACTCCTTATCACCCATTGTCATTATTCCTAGACTAAACCATTAAACTACAACTATCATCACTGCCTTAACCACCATCACCTCACTATGCTTCTCATTTTAAAGTTTTGAGTTAGGAATCACTCTTTTATTCTTGGAAAACTGTTTAATAGATTAAAATTATTTTTGCAAATTTATTTTTTATAAGAAAATAGTAATTTTAATAGGTGAAAAACTATGTTTTCAAAAACAGTAATTAAATTTCAGGTGTAAGTTAATTAAAATTAAGCAAATACCCTCATAAGAAGAGCACACAACCAAATGCAAATTCACCGTGTTGGTAAGTGAATCCATGGGTGAGCTGCCTAAAATAAAAAAATTAAAACATTACTTCCAGCCCAAAATAGGACTGTGTGTATAAGTAGGATACAACATATCTCCTACCCAAAACCGAAAAAATGAAAACCTAAAATATTGGTATGAATGTACACAATAAAAATAAAGAGAGTGTGAGAGAGGGGGGGTGAATACCATCAATGGTTTTAGTGGGTTTTGATTTTGCCATAGTTCAAAGAACGTAAATGAAAAGAGATGAGAGTGAAGGGGATGAAAGTTTTTAATGTAAACGGGTTTTCATTTTTCCATAGTTCCATAGAGTGTTTTTGTGTGAGTGGGAGAGTGAAAGGGATGAAAATTTAGATGGCTCCAAATGAAATGTCAAATAATATTTCGTATTTATATTTTAGTCAACTGTACTTAATTTTGGCACACTTAAAGACAATGCTAAATTTTGGCATTATTTTAAAGTGTGACATATTATCATTAAACCGTGTTAGAATTTGGCATAGTTTTAAACTGGGTGAGATTTTTAATACAAAGTGTGCCAAATTGTTGTTTTTGGTGTAGTGAAATGACACCATGCCTGAAGAGCTTCCTCTTTTGGATCCCAAAGAGTAAGCTATACTGAAGAAGAAAGGAGCCTCCACCTCTCAGGTAGCTAAAGATACTGAGGATTCCCCTGGCCCCTCAAAACCTACCGCTGAGGAGGATACCTTCTAGGGTGTATCCACTAGGGCAACTATGAAGGCCAAAATAAATCTACCTATGAACAAGGTTACAGCCCCCGTTTGCACCAAGGTCCCTCTTCCATCCAGAGGAATTGACCCTCTTATAACTAACAAGGTGGGGAAGTTGATTGATGATTTGGTGAAGTAGTGGGACCAACATTTACTAAGTGATAAAGCTATCATGGAGGCTCAACTATCTGCCCAAGGCATAGCATTTACTCCACCTGCTAGTGGGAGTAGTAGAAAGAGGAGTATGTTATATGTAAGGGCATTTGGCCCTATTAATGAGGCAATTGATAAAGAGGGGGATGAGGATCCTTTGATTAGACATCACTCGCGCAAGTTGAGCAGAATGTGCTCTACTGAAAAGCCTTCCTCTCCTCCTGTTGACTACACCATTTTGGAGAACTTTACTACTGACCAGGAGGTTTTTTTTCCCTACTTGTACTTTTCCACAATTGCTCCTCTTCTATTTGCTAACCTTTTCTTTGTAACTCATAGATTGGTGCTTATTTTGACACTCATATTATTGAGGAGGAACAGTTCATAGAGACAACAGTGTAAGTGTCTGAGCAGGTTCCTGTTGTTACTCTCCGAGGACTTTCTCAATATTTTAACCTTACCATAGAACCAGCAGCTACCACAAATGTATTGGTGGTACTTGGGTCATCCCCCTTTGGGGAAGTTGGTGGTTTTTGTCTTAGTTAGTCTATAACTAGTGGTTACTCTCTCGATTCTTCCTTCTTGCGCAACCAGGCAACCCTCTGTGAAGAGAGAGAGAGAGAAGAAATGTTAAGTGGAGAGTAGGAAGCCCTCAGCTCTTGAGCCAACCCCAGTGGTAATTTTTTTTCGCTTGACTTAACTGCTTGCACTTGAAATTTCATGCCTCTATTTAACACTGTCCCTAATTCCCCCTTTGCTTTTTATGTAAATATAGCATTTTCCTTTCTAATATGTATCTTTAAATAGATGTAGGGCCCTTGTACTTGTTCCAACACACCCCCACCATCAATGATCAAGTACTTGTAAACATGTTTGGACCCTCTATCCTTGAGGGTGGGGTAGTTGCTGCCAATGATAGGGTGGAGGAAATTGGTGAGGTTAGTGGGTATATTTTGGATGAGGCTATTGTTGTTGGGAAGCGTGGTGGTGCTGGTGGGGCTTCAGTCAAAGAGGCAGGTGATGAGGCTTCTTTTATGGTTGGAATGTAGGTAGCTGCTAGAGTTATCCTGGAAGTCGCTGCCCCTGTTGCTATTCCAGATAATGTTGTAGCAGTCCCTCAGGAGGAGGTATAACTCTTTTTTAACTCCTCCCATTTTTATGTTTTAAGTTCACACTTTACATTTGTACGGTTCTTGAACCCTTGGTGCCTAAACATACAAGTAAGCCCATAACTTGTAATAGTCATAAAGACAAAGTGTGCCTACGTTACTTGTTCGAACAACCTTTAAAACAAAGAAATTTTCAAGTAACTTTGGGATTTTTCTTTTGTACACTAACTAGTAGTTTGGAAATGTGCCCAATGTACATAATCAAACAATCTTGAAGGTCCTTTATGTACATTGGAACTTTAAGGATGCCCATAAATCATCTTTGAGCGTGCCTAGTAAACTAGGACTTTGACCCCCCCCCCCCCATAAATCGAGGTCTTTAGCATGCCTAGTAACCTAGGACTTTAATCTCCCATAAAACGGGGTCTTTTAGCATGCCTAGTAAAATAGGACTTTAATCTCCCATAAATCAGGGTCTTTAAGCATTCTTAATAAACTAGGACTTTAATCTCCCATAAATCAGGGTCTTTAAGCGTGCCTAATGAACTAGGACTTTTGAATAGCCACTATACCAACATTTGTTTTGACTTTCTCTAACTAGTATTCTTTTTTCCTTCTTTCAGGCTAAGGTCTAGCAACCAGCTATGGTGGAGGAGCCTGCCCAAGTGATCGAATAAGTCCCCCAAAAGGGTTCTTATAAGGAGGCTATTGTGGAGCCTATAGTAGTTGGGAATTTTGATGATCAAAGTACCTTGTCCCTTGTTGCGTCAATTGTTGATGGAGATTCTCAAGATTCTATGCCCATATTACAAGAAGAAGATAGAACCTCTATCAATATTCTTCCCTTAGTGAGAAACAGTGCCTTCAGCATTATCCTCCTGACGCTACCCCTACTGGGCTTTTGAGACAGGATATTAGAGATTCCCCCCACATACTAACAACACTCCATCATGAATTGCTCGAGCGGCGGTTGGGCAGTCACCCTTCAACCTTTAACTCTCGCTACATATAACCTTAAGGCATTTTTATGGCCTGCAAGTTACTCGATTTTGAATTGTCTTGAGCGAGGTCTTGAGTATCTCATTGCAATAACTTAATCCCTTGAAGGTCAAAGAATGAATGGGTAAGATCAATGGGCTTGTGAATGATGGGTTTTCCTTGACCTAGTTGATCAACCTCCTTAGGGAATTCAAGAAGGCCGACCTACCTACCTTCTAACCAAACATCAAGCCACTAGCGATTCTCAGGATGACATTACTATAGAGATGGAAAGTTTGAGTCCAAAAATCATCAAAGTTGAGGAACAGGTAGCAGTTGCCCGAGCAACCTGAGCTAATGTTGAGGCAGGGTCGGACAAACTTCAATAGAAGATGGATCGACATGGTGTCCATTTTACTCCACCATCACCACATATTACTAGATTCCTCCAAGTTGGGGTTTATCATAAATGACACAAGTTATTATTATGGTTTTCTTCCACATTATTTTCTTCTTTTCGTCTTCTTTTGTGACTTGAGGCAATTGATCATCCCCCTTTGTACTTGATCTTTAAATGAAATGAATGAAAGTATGTTAACTATTTTTCAACTTTTCCTTACATGTTCATTATATTTATTCTTATGAGAAAAAATGCACACTTTAATTATTTCAACACACAACATCTTTGTATTAAACAAAAGTTCATATATTTGCTAAGTTTGAAGACAATCTCTTGACCAACACCAAGATTTACAACAGTAATAAGGACAAAGAAAGGTGAACTAAGCATAATTGGCTAAGTTCTTTTAAACACGATAAAGTTTGAGCCACATGTTATTAAGCTTGAAGGTTGCATCATCTTCAATCTTCAAGATCTCATAACAACTCGAGCCATATGCCTTTTGAAAAAGATATGTCCCTTCCTAATTAGCTTCAAACTTTAATAACGAGAGACCTCAAATGTGCCTTATGCAAGCCTTCAAAACTATATCTCCTTCTTCAAATTTTCTTGGTCTCACCATTTGATAGTAGGACATGGATTGTTATTTTCTAGACATCTCGAAATGCCTCGAGTTGTACATGTATGTTTCCAAGGAGCATTGCACTTCGTAAGTTGTATAGGGCAGAAGGTATATCTAACTTAACTCGCAGCATTTCTTCGAATTCAAACACCAAGGAAAAAGGAGTATAACTTGTAGGTTTCCTTTTTCTTATTCTGAAAGCCCATAGAACCTATGGTATCTTGTCATGCCAAGTCCTCAGTAAATCCTCCAGCATCTTTGCTAGAATATTTACCAAAGTCTTGTTGGTAGCTTTCGCATGCTCGTTGCACTTTGGGTATGCCATAGTTGACTTACGTTGAATGATGGATTACTTTTCAGTGAGAAACGTCACCTCATTGCTGACAAAGGGAGTGCCATTATCATAAAGGAAGACCTTTTGGATACTAAACTGACAAATGATATACTCCTTCATACAAAAAGCAACCACTAACATTCTGTGGCAATAAGAATCCAGATTCTTCCCTTGGAGGAATGGTTAATTGCCCCACCATATCATATGTCCATTTGTGGAATGGGAAAAGAGTAGAAAGAGAATGTAGGTCCACTGAGGGAGGGTGAGTCAAATTCATGTAAAGTTGGCATGACTTGCATTTTTTAACGAACTCTACAGAGTCCTTCTCCATAGTTGGCCAAAAGTACCCCAAGGTCATGAGTTGATCAAAGAGTTTTGCCCCTCAAATATGACCTAACTCATGAGATTATTTCAACACTTCCTCTGCTTCTTCTATCCCGATGCACCTTAATGGTCTATCGTGATAACCCCCATGATAAAATTGACCATCTTGAGCGTAGTACCTGAATATTCTCCTTTTAAGCCTTGTAGCATCCTCTTTTTTGCTAAAATGACTCCATTTACCAACATATCAATGTACGACTACCTCCAATAAGATGGATTTTAGTTGCACTTATCATTTTGGTATTTATAATTCTCACTTATTACAACCCCTTTGTACTTTCTTAGCATCTTTTTTCATCGCAAGCCAAAAGTAACTTGCCCTTTGGACTCTTTGGTACAAAGGAATTTCCATGGTCTAACAGTTATCTTCATGTGCCTCCTTCAATATCTTTCCAGCTTCCTCAGGTTCCATACACCTTGATAACCATCCCCTTTTATTTTTATAATACAAACTGCCAACATTGGAAAAATATTGTGCAAGTTCTACCAGACTCAATGGCCTCTCCCCCGTATCAAGATGCTTCCTTATCTTGTCTCTCCAATCATTGTTGTCATTTATGGGAAACATTTTAGTTATTATGGAGGGATCTATCCTCCTATTGATTTGAATCACCGTTGAATACCCTTTGATGGCAATCTTCTAGGTAATGTTAGCATAGGCATAAACATGTTTGTTCATTGTTCGAGGGTGCCTCATTATATTCACCTCATGGAACTAGCCAAGCAACCTCTAGATAATTGTTATGTATGGTTCCAGACTCATATATTTTAGAGCATACTCTCCATTCATCTGTTTCATAACTAAATTGGATTCCCCCTTTATTGTAAGCACCTGGATGCCCCTTCAGAGTGCTTCTAGTAGCTCTGATACGAGAGCCTCGTACTTAGCTTCGTTATTTGAGCAAATAAAGTCCAATTTGATGGATAGTCAAACTTCTTCTTCCCCTTTGCTTAGAATTAGTCCTAATCTTCCTTTGAATGTGGACGGGGAACTATCAAACTCCATGCTCCACTCCTCCAAGAGGGCTTCCAGGTAATTATCTTGAAGATCATCATTTGCAAGTTCTTCGTGTGGTGGCTTGAAGGTCCTTGATGTGAATATGGCCAACAAATTTGCATAAACTGGGCTTTTGATGGCCTGAGGTACCACACACTTAAAATAATACTCTGAGAGTATTAAAAACCCTTCGGCTTCCCTACCAATTAGTATAATTATAGCAAATACAAACTTTCTAGGGTCACACCTAGTTACATTATGAACTGTAAAATACAACATGTAGTGCCTAAGTTTTTGTGTAACATATACAAGAGCTAAAGAGTGCTTCTTAATACTAGTATATCTGACCTAAAGCTAAGGTATAATTAGGCTTACAAAATATATAGGTTTTCCATGCCATCGACCTCTTGAGATAACAACGCTCTGATTGACCTCTCTGTGGAGGTGCGGTGGAGATGTAAAGGAATACTTACCTTTAGGGGAATTATAATTTGGCGAGATGTTCGGGGCTTCTTCAACCTATACAAATCTTATTCATGTGGTTGTTCCCATGGGAACTTTGTACCCTTTCGTAGCATCTCCATTAATGGGTGAGTAACCTCAGCAAGTCTGGGCACAAATATTCTCAAGTAATAAATCATCCCCTATAATCTCTTCAACTCTTCTACAGACTTTGGTCGTGGCATGTTGAGGATGGCCTTATACTTGTCAAAATTCATCCGCATGCCTTATCTTTTCACCGCAAACCCTATGAACTTCCCGCTTGTCATCCTAAAGTCACACTTGAGGGGGTTCATCTTTAACTTGTACCTTATATACCTTATGAACACCCTCCTTAAGTCTGTCATATGGGCAACCTTCTATTTCGATTTTATCACCAGATCATCAACATACAATTCCACGATCTCATGAAAGAGATTATGGAATATAGCCATCACGGTCCTCTAGTTAGTGGCACCTGCATTCTTTGATCCAAAAGCCATAACTGTGTACATGAAATTACCTAATAGAGTGTGAAAGGCGGTCATCTCAGCATCTTCTAGATCTATCTTTATCTGGTTATACGCCACATAGCCGTCCATAAAACTATACATCTAGTGACCTGTTGTTGCATCTATCAAGCTATCGATAGAAGGAAATGGGAATTCATCCTTTAAGAAGGTTCGGTTCAAGTCTCTATAATCCGCGCATATCCTGATTTGGTTTTTGTCCTTCTTTTCCATTGGTACAATGCTAGACAACCAAATAGGATGTTGGATAGGAATAATGAAACCTGTAGTGAGAAACCTCTGAACTTCCTCATTTATCTTCAAATTCAGTTCTACCTTGTACGTTCAAGTATCCTTCTTCACCGAGATTCCCGAGGGCATTAAAATCAACTTATTGCAACTCGCCTCCTTATCAACCCCTGGCATCACAGTGTACTTCCAAGCAAAGACATCTTTGAACTCTCGTAGCAGTTCAACCAGAGAATCCTTCTACGTATCGATAAGGTCATTTAAGATGAATATTGGCCTAGGATCATCACCTTCCTATGCGAGATCTACCTGCTCCAACTCCTGTATTTGAGGCCTCGACCCATCTTTCATACACTCGGGCTCTTCCTCTATCTCCTCCACAAATTCCTAGATGTTGGAATTATTAATCACAAGGCATGGAACTATGTTATCCACCAAAAAACACTCAAATACCAGGTCTCCTTCATGCTCTAGACCTTTATCTGCCCGCTCACACCTTCATAGCTTATACATAATTTGGTCATTGGGTAACACCACCCTTTTTCACTAGCGGGGATTCTCCTCTAAGTGGGATCTCTTACGGCTATATTATTCTAATTATATCACTGAGAATTTGCTAAGAACACTTTGTTGCTAGACTTAGTGCTAAATAGGTTCAATATGAGGTGTCATCTGATCATGTAGTTGCCTAGATTGGCTAGGAGGCCTTACCGCCTCTTTAATAATTTCCTCTTCTTCATAGGCAACCACTAGGCGATCTAGTGCACACACCATTTGACTTGTACTGGGAATCCTAGTGCTCCCAATATGCCGAGTGAGTACCGTAGCTTCTTCATCTAACCCTATGTAAAAGGCATAATCCACCATGTGTTCTTCTTTTTACGCAAATGGATTTTTAGATGCTCGAATGACCACCTTCTTCTCTTTTATATTTTCCTTAACACATTGGTGATCTGTAGAAGGCACCAACCCGGGGTTATGAATCCACACCCTACCCACCATTAGTTGGTATCCATTATGTGGAATTTAATGTGGGAAGTGATGTTCCCCATCGTGAACCCCACATTAATCTAGCTAATGGACTTAGAGGACTGATTGTTGTACCCTGAAATAGATAAATGATTTTGCACAACCCTTTCCTCAACTATATTAAAGGCATAGAAAGACCCAATGGGAATAAAGTTGATGGAAGATCCTCCATCAAACAGAAAGTGACTGAAACTACACCCATTAATGCTCGCTGTGACATAGAGTGGCCTGTTGTGGGGATATCTAACTAATCTATTTTCTTCTGAAAACATTATTTTTAAGAGGAATCTTCTTACTATCTTGGCCATTGGCCCCTGCCATCTCAGATTTGGAGTTATGTTTTTCTTAGCAATCTCCAAGATTGATCGGGTGACCTCCAGCTAAGAGTCCTTTGGCAACCCTGCTTGGTTGAAAAACTAACTAAACATAGGCAATTGCTCAACTTCGGCACACAGCACCCAAGGATCAACCCGACCCTCCTCCAACTCATAAACTCCTTATATATCTCTGTAGGCAGACTCATCATATGCTATCATATCATTTATTTTACCTAAGGAACAGGACTCCGTCTACCTTCTCAGATAATTTATTGGTCTCCATTCATCCTCCATCTCGTCTTCCAGTTTTAGCTGGGACATCTCAAATAGGCATTCTTCCAAAGATTGCTAAAAAAATTCCCTGAGGAGCCATTACTCCTTTTCTAACTGTTCTGCCTCCTTACCAAAAGCACTAGCCATGTTTACCCCATGTGATCACAAAGGATCTTCATTCACACTAGCTTGGGGCATCTGGATGTTCCCTTAGCATGCAAATAGATCATCCTCCTCAGCGCGAAACATTGATTAATTGGATAACCAATTTTATTATGCTTTAAGAAAAACTTTGGGTTATTCCTGTCCTTTTGAGACACTGGTTCTGTGCTAGCAACGATAGGCCTACAAACCTTATCGTGGACCATCTATTCGTAGGTGGTAAGAGCTTACTCCAATGTGCAAGGTAGTTTGAGGGAATAATTTTTGCTGTTAAACCTTATCTTATTACCACTATCTCTTCCTTCTTAGTTTCCTCCATGTCTTCTATCTACATCATCAGTTTAGTTTACTTTTCGGTGTACTCCCCTCCCCGAGCTAATTCATAGTCTCAGTAACAAACCTTATAGGGTTGGTGGAGGTGGTAGAGGTTTTACTACCAAGGCAATGTTGCTCGTATACTTAAGAAATACTGCAAATGTACCTTCATATGTTTCATATATCAAATGGAATATATATTTGGGCAAAAAGCCCTCAACGAAAACTTGTAAAAGCTTACTTTCTTGTGTTTCCCCTGTCATATCCAGGGAGTGCTCACAGATGATTCTAATATAAGTCACAACATCCTCATTGGGTTTTTGTTTCTCTCGTGCCAAATATGTGATCGTAAACTCATCCTTTTCCAAGAAGAATTTTTGTACAAACTACACGTGGAGATCCTCCCAGCTGGCCACGCTACCTAGTGCCAAATGTGAAGTCCGAGATTTTGAGAATTCTCTCAACCTCAATTTTTTATCATTGCAGTGGCCCCTAAGGTTTTCAACAAACCTTTTCACATGCTCCTTGGGGTTCCCCCTTGCCTGTGTACCTTACAAAGAGTGATGGAATATACCCTACTGGGTAGGGATCATTGTTGTACTCTTTCGGGTATAGAGTACAAAAATCATCAAATATTGAGGATTCCTCTCCTACAACTTTGGAAGTTGCCATCATCTTTAACAATTCCTTCTTCATTTCCTCCATGCTAGGTGGAGGAGGCCTAGGATGCACAGGACCCATCACAATGGGTGTAGGTGATGTGTCTAGCACAATGCCTCCCAAGCAGTTATGAGAGGTCACAACTGGTGCAGCGAAAGTACTAACGATGGCTTGGGCAGTTACTCCCACAACAAAGGGAGCAACATTTGGTAATGCCTCTTTTAGAGCAACATTTTTACTATTACTGGAGCCACACCTTCTGAGACAAAGGGAGTTATTAGTACTGTTGGCAGTGTTGTGAAAGAACTGGGTCCTCTCGTAACCCTCAACACTACTTGAGCTCCTGGAGTCTTGATGAGCTCAACAAAAAGACTCATTAAACCCGCCATTTAGGTTCGGCCTATGCCAGCCACCATACCAGCCATACTGACCATATCAACAATGAATGAACTAGGATTTGCTTCTGCCATTCCCGATCCTTTCGACAAAATAGTGAGATATGCTTCTTCTTTATGTTGCAAAGCATCAAA
The DNA here is from genome assembly GCA_949130495.1 of Sambucus nigra. NCBI lineage: Eukaryota > Viridiplantae > Streptophyta > Magnoliopsida > Dipsacales > Adoxaceae > Sambucus > Sambucus nigra. The sequence continues at coordinate 65,619,702 of OX422220.1, forward strand.
GTTTATGTTCGTGGCCACATTATCATTTGTCATTTTTCAAAAGAGTATACCTCCACAGCAGAGTCGCCAAATGTCAGGTCAGGGTTCTTGAGATATAATCAGTATTGAACAAGGCATAAAACTTTATCAAGATGATGATTAGCATGCACAGAACAACCATAACCAACTGCGTACAAACAATAAGTACCCTTTAATGTCAAAAGCTTGTATTAAATGATATCCTCACAACATAAATGCTCTTAGCATATATTAAATGGAAGGGACCTCATAGTCAACTTGGTTGGAGGGAGAAATAAAAAGGTCCCTAGCACAATAAAGGCAAGGCACTAACCAAAAAAGCACAATAAATGCAAAGGTAGGTGGATTAATATAGACAAAGGGAATAATCACCCTGTTGATGTAAAAAATTAGATCACTCTACTAATTCAATCACAGATAAATAAATGAGACAAAATATTTTAAAGTGGTTCAGCCTTATAAGAATGGCCTACGTCCACTGTTGTGTTATTGATGAGTGTCAGGAATTCTTGATTACAAATTCTCTCAAGAAATTCCTCTCTCGATTCCAGGGTTTGGATTCTCGGTCCCTTACAATGAGGATTGTACAATGTATTTATAGCCCTGAGGTTGTAATGTGAAAGGGTAATACATTAAATGATATACATGTGAAAAGGTAATACATTTAATGCCCTCTTTGCGTGTGCGTGTGAATGATAAGCATTTAATGAATCAGTTGAACTGTTGGTTATCCAGTTATTAATGCTTTGTTCGAGATGCAGCTTGGACCGCCTGAGTTGCTCGGACCGCCTAAGCTTCTCGGTACTCAAGAGTTCCTCGGAGAGCCATTGTTTCTCGGAGCGTGTGAGATCCTCGGGGAACTAGTCTTCCTCGTTGTAGTCTTGTTCCTCGGAGCGCGTGGGTTCCTCGGAAGTGTTTGTTGTTGCCATGTAGATAGCCACGTGTCTTCATATGATTGGTCCATGTCAGCAGATTAAATTTGGTATCAACACACCCAATAAATGAACTCATAACAAACTCTCTTGTCTAGAAGTTTCAACAATAAATCCGGATGTCAAAATTGTGATTGTAATACCCCTCCCTAGAAAAATAAGTATTTAATGATAGTCAAAATATTTTATTCAAAGAAAATTTTGAGGAATAAATATATACATGGGAATTATGCCAAATGGCACGAAAAGTGACGCGTTATGAAGAATAATTAAGGAGAAAAAAAATCCTATATCACATGGTTCGCATGGATGCGTATTGAAGTTCCAATAGTCCTAATAAGTATGTTGGTTATGTTTGACGCGAAAATACCAAAGAAAGATTATGACACAATCATGGTTAATAATGCAATAATTTGGGAGGTACGTGCCGTGAAGGATAGGTAACTTTGCGCGATTTTTGTAGGATGCATTGCGGTCCCAAATATCGAGATGGCCACTTTTACAGGGTCCAAAAAAATAAAAATAAACAAAAATAAATATTTTTCGTCAAAATATGAAATTGTTTAGAAAAATCTGAAAATGAACACAAAAATCTAAAATTTAATTCAAAGAAACTTTCCCTCTTCGACGTCTTCGAAAAAAATTTAGAACCACTTTAGGGAAATTTTTATCAGCATGCGTCGTGCTTGACTCGAACTTGCGCAATTTTTAATTGGAGAATGATAAAAATAGAGTGACCACATATTTGGAGCCCTAAAAATATAAGGAAGAATACCATGTAGAGAAAAAATCAAAAATAAAATAAAAATTAATCTAGCACTTTTTGTCGGCACGTGACACTGCGAAAACCTAACTTTGCATAAATTGTTTAACACAATTGGGAAGTCAAAAAAAATAACGTGATTACATATTTGGGACACTAAAAATATAAGGAAAAATAAATAAAAAAGATATTTTTTCGGAGGTCCCGAACTTTGTACGCGTTGTGTAGGACGACTGGAAAGACCAAAAAATAAAATGACCATATATGTGAGACAAAAAAATACATATAAAATTACCATGTATAGAAAAACAACGAAAAATGCTTTTTGGAGGGAGGGGTGGACCAGCCCCCCCTCCCCCCCCCCCCCCCCCCCCCCCCACAAAGCAGATTTTGGCTAAATGAAATGGGTTGGGGTCTTAAGTGTGTTGGTTGTGTGTGGTTCCTTTCTCACTTCTTCTTAAACCTTGGTTAGAACACTTATACTTATTTGGACATACATTTTTCTGAATATTTGGGTCAAGCCTTCCATTTTGCCTCACAAAGGTTATAAGTGGGTCTCCTTTGTGTGCACCCAAATGCTCTAAAAACTCCATTGCTTCTCCTTCACTAGGAGTTCAATCACACTAAACATAGCCTCTCAAATTCGTAGCTCTTCATTCTTACATAAATATCTCCACCCAAATACCATTACAGTGGTCTAAAACTCCATAAAAGCTTCACTAGGAGGGTGGGGTTGCTTGTAGGAGTATTTGAGAGCGTTTTGGAGAGATAAAATGGGTCTTCCATAGTGTTTGAGGAACATGAAGAGAGTTTGCTCTGATCGAACTTGGAGCATGGAAATGGAGATAATGTGACTCCCCTTGAAGCCACCTTTGAAGGTGGGGGAGTCACCCATCTTCCACAAAACCCACTTATATCCATTGAAAACCTTGAGGTAGGAAAACTTATACTCTTAAGTAGGATATGCTATCGAGAGTCATTTGGAATTAACTAGGATGTGACATGACAACACAATGGTTTCTCTTACGACGGCTAAAAGGACAATCATCTTAAATAAGCTAGCTCTCCTAGGAATAAACCCACTTGAGTGCTACCTTTCTCGAGTTCTTAAAATGTTAGAAATCATGACATCATGAAAGCTAATGAGCAGTGACATGTATGGGATGAAATAAAATACTTGTAATGTTCCCAGAATGAGGTTGTTTGATAGAGCATGTAAGCTCTCCCATGCCCTGCTAGGCATAGTCCTTCGAAGGTATTGATCAACCTCATAGATATTTCAAAGCAAACCTAAATATTCCATTAAGAAAATTCAATTCAAGTTCATCATAATCATTATTTTAAATGTGCTATCCTCATCTCTTCATTGAGTTTGATCTTTGTAGGATGTCCTTCGAGCGACCTTAGTCTATGCGAATGTCCATCTTTGTGGCAAGTCCTTCAAGAGAACTTAGTCTATGCGAATGACCATCTTTGTGGGAGGTCCTTCGACCGTACTCACTCTTTTACTCCACCTTTGATCTTTCATTTGTGCAAGGTTAGTTTGCTAATCAACCTTGAGCTTGTACCTTCCCCTACAGAAGTATTGTTGGCAATAATTTTTATTAAGAGGTGTTTGCGAAAAACACTTCTAAGAAATATCTAAGAGACTCAAAACACTAGTTTCACGCAATTGGTTTTGAGATCCAAGTTTCAATAAAATATGTTAGTTTCAGATCTCTTGTTTAGCATCAAAGTTTTCTTACTCTTAAACTCTATCGAGTATCATTTAGTAAGGTGGATTTCGTGCTTGTTGTGGTTGTTTACATATGATGAACTCTGTGTGTGTGTAGGTTTGAAGTGATGGACTCCGTGTTCAATCCATTGACAGTTTGATGAGCCAAGATCGGTGGACACCAAGGCATATGAGGATAACACTTTGTGGCAATGTATAGGTGGACTCATATGTGTCGCTATGAAGAAGGTCAAAGGAATGAAGACAAGTCAAGGATTGAAGGGAGTCGAGTCGATTGTGTAAGTCATATATCATCCATTTGTAATTCCTAGATCATACTGAAATTATGTGACTGGGTCATTCGAGATTTTTTCCGTTGTGAGTTTTTCTCGTACGTCAGTGTGTTGTGGTTTCTTGCTTTATTTTACTTTTTCTTTACTTACCTAGATGCATTCTTAGGCAAGATAAAATTTGGAAAACTATTTAACAGAACATTCAATTTAATTAGTGCAATTTTAATTGGGTTAAGCATTTAATTAATTTTGTAAAAACATAAAAATTGGTTTATGCGTGACAATCCATATAATTATTGAGTTTTTAAATTTTTTATTACAATTCGTATGTAACAATCCGTATTTTTAAAGAATTAAAAATGAATTAAATTAGTTAAAAATTAAATTACACGTGTGACGTAATTTAATAGAAATATGATACGTTGACTATATTATTAATCGGAGAGAAATGATTAATGATTATTGAATAAAATTACTAAATGAATAGTAATTTTATAATGACGTGACAGTATGATATCTCAATTGGATGTCGTGAGTGGACTAAATATGGTAGAGATAGAAAATAAATTATGAGTAACTCGGATGATGATTTTAAGGTTACAATTGAGTCCAAAAGGGTCGAAACAGTCAAAATAGTACAACCGGGTATGTAATTTGGGTCCCGGAACAGTTTTAGACATAATTGACAACCCGAGAAGGCATTTTAGTCATTTTATAACATAGGGTCAAGGGAATTTCGGGATTTATATTATTATATATAGTTGTGGTGATGGGAAGCTAGGGTAAAGAAATTAGAAAATAAATGGAGGCCAATAGAGAGGAGAGGAAGAGTTTTCTTGGAGCTCAAGGAAGGGTGTGGGGAGAATTCAAGCTCAATTTAGCTTCACAACTACTATTGGAGGAAGGATTAAAAGAGAAGCATCATCAAAGAGGATCAAATCAAACCACTTAAATATAAGACAAGTATTTATCTTACAATTTTTATTAGCTATCATACGCATGTAGGGTAGGAATTTGATATTAAGGACAATTCATGTTATATTTATAATTTGATGAGATAATTTTAATTGAGAATAGGATATGATATAGTATAAATACAATTAAACGGGGAAAATAAAATCAATTATTTTTGGGAGATGAATCATGGATTAAATCTAGGTTTTTGGTGAATTTCTATAAAGAACACAAAACTATAGGATTTATGATCATGAGGCGTTAAATCCGATCATATGATGATATTATATGGATTTTATGCATGATATACATTAGAAATCATCCCTAGATATATCTTTGATGTTTAGTATGTTAATTTAGAAATTGGGATGTTCATATGAATGTTTGAGGGTTTGGATAAAGTAGAAATTCATAATAGCTACGGAAAGAATGAGAAATATGCTACATTTCGAGCCGATTCTGCCCAAGGGCGAATCGATTCAGTTTTCCCAGAATTGAATTTGTTTTTTTAAAACTTGGGAATTATGGATAATTCATGAGGAAATTATAAGGACATTTTTAATCTTATGGATGGGATATAAAAATGTCAGTAGGCCTAAAGTGGAGATCTAGTTTGTATAAGTTGAGATGAGTTAAGAATTAGAATAATTGACAAAATATCCTTCAATGATAAATAAAGAAAATTTGGAACATATTACGTAAGGATGAGTGAATTTACGGTTATGACCAGCAGGATATTATGGGAATATGTAGGGATCTCAGAACGGGTGATTAAGAATATTAAAGGAGTGAATGATATACGAATTTGAAGTCTAATTGAAAATTTAGTAAATTGAATATGCGAGTGATACATATACTACGCACGAGTTGAATAAATTGGATTTTATCTATACTTATTGAGTCAAATATAAATAGGTTGTGTGAACACCTGTAGATATCATATGATTATGTGACTGAACATACCTACGATGCCTGCTATTAGGCAGTTTACGCGCAGAGGGAAATCCCACCTTGACCATTCCAATGAGGTCTAGATTAGTGCCCCAGAACATGGAACTTAGGGTGGTCCACTATGTGTCATATATTAGTAGGACTGGCAGGTCGTTTGGGTACATATTCCAAAGTCTTAGAACCATTCTCGCCTCTATTGTTGTATTGATTTATTTTCGATTCGAGGAGACATACCGATCCACTAGTCCTTATTTGAGTACGAGAGGTACATGGACATGATAGTAGAGTATGGCATCATTATGAGGGACCATTCTGGGGATGCTATATTTGTGTATATATTATATGTGTGATGAATATATATACTCATGTAATATATCTATTTATGTGAAATAGTAGAATGGTTAGATGACGAATATCTAAAAATAAAATTAAGTTGTGAAACTTAAATAATTGACTTAATAACAAAATGAGAAAAAACAATTTATTATTGGTATCATATTAATTTATAGTATGGGAATATACGTGAGAGTACTATCGAGAGTAGTAAGACACCTTAGCTAGTTGTGCAGGAAATTTGGCTAGGAAGAATACATTAGGCATGCACATTAGTTGAGAGGTGAGTGTACGTGAATAATACATGTGTAATAAATAACTGTTTTACATTGTGATTTAAATACTTGCTTATTTTCAAAATGTTTTACTTGGTCTCTGACCCGTGTCAAAATATTTTCAAAACATTTTAGGTGTCCCGCCACAGGGAAGCCAAACTTGGAGATCCTATTTAGTGACACATAGATGCATCATTGTGGAGGCTTGGAGGATATTTCTTAGACGCTTAAGCTTGTTCTATGTAGATAGGAGTTTTCATTATCTGTTATCTATCAGTTCATATGGGCGTGTTTCCTTCAGACTTTTTATTTATTCCAATTATACAGTAGACTGTATTAAGATTTTATTTACTTATTTCATATTATGGTTGGATTTTATGCTTATAAAATCGATGGTTTATTCGGTCTCCTTTATTTAATTATTCATATGTGTCATGTGATTGTATAGACTTTTTTCATGTGGAAATGATTTAATTCATTTAAATGATTGTTGCGTGTGTTAATAACCAAAAGATAAAATTGACCCCAACTTATTTTGACATAGGTGATTAGTAAGTAAAAAGTTTGCGAAGGTGATACTAAGATTGATACCATTAACGATTTCAGTTTATTTAATAATGGACTAACCACCCATGATTAAAATAGGCAGGGTGTCATAGATGGTATCAGATCATCAAGTTCTAGTGTTTATAGGATTTGTACGACTTACTATGATATCAACGTAGCGTTCTTTGATTTAGAGCCCTATTATTAGGATTATTGTATTCATGATTAGGCATTTTAGATTCATTCTTCCGCTTTTATAATTGTATCAATTGTGAACTCATACAATTCAAAATTATTTTCAGATGCCACCTAGGAGACGAGGAAAAGTAGCTCAAAATAATGCGGGGCAGCCAGAGCCGAAGGCACCAAAACCACCAATACCACAAGGGATAGTGATAACAACTGAGGTGGTGGCAATCGTGACACAGACAGTGAATGCATCTATGACTACTATGCCGCATAATTTTCCTCAGGTCTAGAAGCTAGTGTCACTAAGGGTTCAAGAACACCCAGGACCGACAGAGTGGCAGAGGGTTAGGGAGGCTTTCCAGAAGGGACACCCACTATAATTTAAAGGGAGTTTCGATGTGATTGCGATATGTCAGTGGAAGCAGACATTTAGCTCCACTTGCGAATGGTTAACTGTAGTGAGGTACATAAGTAGATGCTTACTACTATCAGGTTGGTTGGAGCAGTATTGTAATGGTGGGAGTCAGTTACAACCGTCGTAAACAGGGACACAATGACTATTGCTAATTTCTAGGTGCGGTTTCATCTCAAATATTTCCCAGCATCCCTAGAGACTAATATGAGGAGGAAGTTTAAGAGGTGAAACAGGATGATCGTTTTGTTACTGAATATGAGGAAGAGTTCACTCGTTTGACTATTTATGTGCCAGGCAAGGTGAACAACAAAGAAAGGAAGAAGGCGATAGTTGTTGACGGTTTGGCTTAAAGGATTCGCCAGAACTTTGAAGCACCCTATATCTTTGACTCACTTGAGTCTACGTTATATAGGGGATCATCTAGTTTGGAAATAGTGACAAAATTGGGTCGTACCCTTTTTAAACCACTAAACCTTCAGACTCTTCATTTTGATTTCCTCTAATAGTCCAAAGGTATAAACACCACACCTAGTATCATTTATGTATTGCATATGATATTTCTTTATTCATAATATGAGGGTATGTGAGTAAATCCCTTTAAAATAATTTTTCCATAAATTTTGGGATATTTTAAATAATTTTTAAGATTTTTTAAACAATTTTTAGAAATTTAAAATTGGCTTTTACAAAGTTTGTGGGCTCTTTTATAAATTCATTAAGCTGTTAAAAACTTTCTTGGGTAGAAACCAAATGCGGTTGATAATTTTGTGGGTACAAATTGTATTTAATAAAGTTAAAAAACACGCCTTTTACAAGCCATGACAGCCTTACACTTGTTAATCTCACAACGGTTGGATTTGTGTTTGATTGTGAATCGTTGGATTATTTTAATCTATGGCCTGCATGCGTATTTACCTGGTCCTCGTGTTTTCATTTAAAATAATCAGAGGCTTTATAATTGTGGTGCATTGTTAGCCATCAGATTAACCTTGATCACTTAAGACTTAATCGTGACCATGAATTTGCTTCGAAGTTCCAGAGGCTTCCATGGCTTAACATAAATACATGCCTTATGTGTTGTGCTTACAATATTTTACTTGCCTCACTTTTGAGAGAAAATAATGAAAGAGAGAGAGAGAGAGAGAGAGAGAGAGAGAGAGAGAGAGAGAGAGAGAGAGAAGAGAGACAAAGAAAACCCCAAACTAAACTCCGGCCAAATCTCACCAGAAAAATATTTCTGAGAGTGTGTTAGTTCAAAAGTTGTAAAGATGATTCCTCTTATGTCCTTTATCTCTTTTCTAACTTAATCACAACAGTTTGATCTCATTTTCTCTCATAAAAAACTGAGATTGACGTTCTGTGATACATTCCACGTTTATGTCTCTTTGTTTTGATTTCTTATTTCGAGAAATCATAGTTTTGTTGGTTGTTTTCAACTGTTATGTTTTCAAACCCTAAAACCAGCAAAACAATTTCTGATTTCATTTTCTTTGAATATTTAGACTCAGATCTAGTTTAAGATCTTGATTGGGGATTTACACTTTCACATATTTCACATTTTGTGAAATAGTTTGTATATTTTTAAAATAAGAAAGTGTTTAGGATCTTGGCTCTTGTTTATGGCAAGATTCCCTCTTGATATCTGGATATATTGAAAGATACAAAGTCTGATATTTTTTATCAAACTGATTTTGTAAATTTTTACATATTTGTGATTTGTTTGTAATTTGATTAGCATCATGTCTGTAATTAAGTGTGTGTGAGTTGCATGCATGTGATTTATAACACATCACCACTTACACCTTCAGACTACTACACTGAAAAGTGTTGGTATTGAGATCTTGGAATTTTGAGTCGACGTAAAGCTAAAAGGAGTGGAGTTACAAAGCTGAGAGAACATCAACAACATCAGAGCCTTGGGAGAAGTCAAATAATCCAGAGGAGTTAGTACATTTCTCAACTTAGAATTAGGTCTGATTGTGTGTCTTAATTGTTATATAGTTTGTAAATTGTTACTCTATTTTAGTGGATTTTTACTTTAGAGGTGTAGAGACCTCCGTGGATGTTTCCCCAATTGGGTGGGGTTTTACCATGATAAAATTGTACTTGTATACTTCCTCTTCCTCTCATCCCTTTCTTTAGGTTGTGTTGATTGAAGTTCATTATAAGTTTTGGCTTTCCAAACTAGTAAACTTATACCTTAAATAACTCGGTCATACTATGTTACACATCTTGTGTTAAAAATTTATTTTAAGAAAATAGTTTCTTCAACAAACTGTTCGGAGCCATTTAGATAGTTGAAGCTTGAATTAAAGGACTTAAGTGGTACTTTTTTCAATTGGTATCAGAGATTTGGTTTTTCAAAGTTCTTTAGATCTTTAGTTTCTGAAATTGTTTTCTCAAAACAAATTATGGATGAGAAATTTGAGTGACTAGGTAACCTGTCCAAGATCCCTCTCTTTGATGGAGCCGACTTTCCTTACTGGAAGGTAAGGATAGTTGCCTTCATCCAAGGGGCATTGGGAGATGATGCCTGGGAAGTTATTGAAAATAGTTACACTTTTCCTACTAAACCAGTCGTTGAAGGAAGTATTGTGAGGATTAGAAAGTTACTTAGTGAATTCACTAAAGAAGGGAAACAGACTTCCCTTAACAATAACAAAGGCGAAAATTCCATATTCATGTCTATTAATGAACACAAATTTAAGAGTATATCATTTTGTTCTACCTCTAAGGAATCATGAGACACCCTAGTGACTGCACATGAGGGTGATACTAGAGTTAAAGTTTCTAAAACACAAATGTTAATTCAGTAGTACAACTCCTTGATCATGACTAAGACTGAGTCATTTGATGACTTCTATATTAGATTGACAGACATTGTGACCAAATTACATGATAATAGGATTGTTTTTTATAGAAAGGAAATTGTCTCTAAAATACTAAGATCACTTCCACCAAAAAATTGATAACAAGATATATGCAATAGAGGAGATGGATGATCAAAATCTCACACCTGAACTCATCAGTAGCAAATTGAGAACTGTGGAAATGGAATTAGAATTTAAGAAATAATTAACCAACTCCTAAAAGAAACAGTCTGCTATCAATATTGTTTTTTCATCTAAGTTGACCACACCTGAACTTAGCATACCTAACATTGACTTAGACTCTAATGAGAACCGTAATTTAGATACTTTGGATAATTAGACTACCTTAATATCTAAACAGTTTAAGAAAATTGGGAACTTTTGAAATAAAATAGCAAAAAGACAAGGCAAACCTACTTATCCAAACCAATCTAACAATAGGCCTCATGAGAGAAGACAAGACAAACCGATACTGACAATCACAAGAAACCTGAAAGAGACCTTAAAAATGTTGAATGTTATAGATGTGGAAAGTTAGGACACATGGCTAGTGACTATAGAGTTAAATTCGACAAAATTTATAAACATAATAGGGCTCATCTAAGCAAGACTTGGGAGGACTCAAGTGATTCTCAAAATGATAAACCTGAGTCATCTAACACTTTTGACCCTTGTATGTCATTCTTTGCTAAGATAATCTACACTACTGATGAGAAATTTGATCATGCTATGTTAACTGATACTATACGTACTGTTTATCTACCGTATTGCTTGAGAATGTTGATAATGCTTCAAGTGTTGTGTGTGTGAGTCAAAGGGAACGCTCTATTGTTGATGTCAATGGGTGTGTGAGTCTTAAAAATGAATCGCTAGTGGATACTGCACACTTAATGACTCCGACAATGATGACCTTCCTTACATTCACACATTGTACACAAAAACTCTCAAGAAAAAGCACTAGGCTTGAAAAGATTGTCAAGGATCTTACCCAGAAGATAGAAACCCTAAGTCAGATGATCAAACAGAATGCTGAAGAGTACACTAATCAATGTCTAAACCAAAAAATTTGAATAAAAACTGAAAGAGTTGTCTAACTCAAATGAAATTCTGGAAAAGAAATACAAAGGAATGTTGTTAGAATTGGAACAAACAAAAGAAAAGACATCCACAGTCTTCAAAAAATTTATAAAAATTGAAAATAATTCCAAATGTTTTGAAGATTGTGTTGCTGAAAGTAAAACCAAATCTGATGATAGAACTGGAATAAGATTTTTTCCCAACTCGAAGACCCAAACTAAAATATTGAAGCAATAAAGTTTGTGTCTAGTGGAAAAATACCTATTGAAACTTGTCCAGACTTTCAAAGTTTGAAAAATGAGATATAAAATAACTGAATTTAGACATTAGTGAATCAAGTAACTCTAATCATAATGTTGAAAAAAAGGTTAAATACGTCTACCCCCCTATTCGACAATAATATTCCACATTTCATCTTTTGCCACCTAGGAATAAGACTAGAGTTCAAAACCTAGACAAACCTTCGAACAATAATTTTCCTAAGGTTGTGAGTTCTACTTGACATCATTACTACTCCTATTGTGATTTCTATGGACATTCCTTTGATGGTTGTTATTCCAAACGTCTATGCAATCCATTTTATAAATCTCCTATTTACCATAACTTCAACTATTCAAGGAGAAGCCAAAACAACTATGTCCTTCTTAGACAGTTAGACAAGAATTCTAACTATTGTAATAGAAGGAAAAGGACCGATATTAAAAGACCAACAAGAAGGAATCATGGATTATTTTATAAACCAATTGCTCAAACTTTTTATAATACTAATAAATATGTGCAAAAATCTTTTAAAGAAGAGACAGAAGCTCGCAAGTTTTATCAAATACGAGCTAATAAGCGCAAATTGAAAACTAGAGCAATTTGGGTTAGAAAATATGATCTATTACCCCAGTTCAAATGCAACATTGTGATCAGTGCTTTTAAAAGTGAACATATGACAACTGGATGGTATTTAGACTCAAGTTGTTCCAAAAATATGACCGGGGATGATTCCAAAATTTCAAACAAAACTAACTTCTCCGGAGGAAAAGTCTTGTTTGGAGATGGTGTATCAGCCCAAATCATTAGTAAAGGAACACTCCAAGAAGAAGGATTACCCATTCTTGAAGATGTTCTCTTGGTAAAATGTCTTAAAGCCAATTTACTAAGTATATCACAGTTTTGTGGCTCAACCTATACTGTCACCTTTTCAAAGAATAATTGCAAAATTTTAAATAAAAAAGGTGATTGCATTATTACAGGACTCCGTACTCCAGATAACTGTTACATAATCAATCGAAGTACAGAGGTTTGTAACATTTCCAGAATGGATGACAATGAGGTGTGGCATAATAGGTTGGGTCACATTAATTATGATAGTCTTGGCAAATTGTGCTCCCAAGAGATAGTTAGAGGTATTCTTAAGATCAAACCAATTTCAAACATTGTTTGTGGTTCATGTCAAGAAGGGAAAATTGTTAATGCTCCCCATAAGAAAGTTAAAGAAGTTATATCCACTAAACCTATAGAACTCATCCATACGGACCTAATGGGTCCTTCTCATACTATTAGTCTTTGCGGCAATAGTTGCATCCTTGTTATGGTTGATGACTTCACTCGATTTACTTGGGTTGCCTTTTTAAAACACAAATCAGAAACCTTCCGTAAGTTTTTGAAAATCTTAGTTCGTATAGAAAATGAAAAGGACTCCCAAGTAGATAGAATTCGTAGTGATAAAGGAGGATAATTCATAGATTCAGGTGTCATTGAATATTATGACTATAATGGTTACAAACATGAATTTAGTGCTCCAAAGACACCTTAAAAAAACAGAATTGTTGATCGTAAAAATCTCACTCTTCAAGAAATGGCCCGTGTGATGATTCATGCGAAGAACCTACCAAATATTTTTGGGTAGAATCCATTCGTACCGCCTGGCATATAATCAATCGAGTCTAATTAAGGAAAAATACCAAACAAACATCCTATGAGCTTTGGTATGGGAAGAAACCTAACCTAAAATACTTTAGAACCTTTGGTAGCACCTGTTATGTCTGTAAGGACAGAGAACATCTGTTTAAATTCGAAACCATAGGGGATAAAGTCATTTTCTTAGGATATTCTCCAAATAGTAGAGTATGTCGTGTCTAAAATCTTCATACCAAAACCATGATGGAATCAATTAATGTGGTTGTAAGTGACACTAATGTAGAAAGTAAGACTAAAGAACCAATTATTGTGGATGAGTTCGAAAACATTTTAAGTTATGACTCTCCATAAAAAGTTGAATCCTTACCAACTGAGACCCTTGAAGTACCTAACTGGTTTTCAAAACATCATATTTTAGATAGTGTAGTTGGTAATCCTACTGAGCGAGTTCATACAAGATCTCAACTTCGTAACATTGCTCATTTTGAATGTTTTTTGTCTCTTATTGAGCCAAAGACTGTAAATGAAGACTTGAATGACACTTTGTGGATAAGTGCTATGCTGGAGGAACTTCTTCAATTTATCATTCATGGTGTATGGTATCTTGTTCCCAGGATTGAAATAAAAGGGTTATTGGCACATGTTGGATTTTTAAAAATAAGACTGGTGAATCTGGGATGATTATTTGGAATAAAGCTAGATTAGTTGCCCAGGTCTACTCTCAGATTGAAGGAATAGATTTCAAGGAAACTTTTGCTTCTATCACTCGCCTCGAATATGTTCACTTACTTTTTGCAATAGCTTGTCATTTGCACTTCAGACTATATCAAATAGATGTTAAGTCAGCCTTCCTTAATGGAATTTTAACTAAGGAGACCTTTGTAGTACAACCTAAAGGGTTCATTGACCCTCATTACCCAAATTATGTCTATCATCTTAAAAAACTCTTTATGGGTTAAAACAAGCTCCTAGAGCTTGGTGTGAGCGTCTATCCACCTTTCTTTTAGACAACGGATTTAGGAGAGGGGAGAATGATCAAACCTTGTTTGTCAAACATTTTGAGAACAATATTACTATAGCTCAAGTTTATGTTGACGATGTCATTTTTAGATCCACCTCCCCTTTAGAAGTTAAGACCTTCTCGGACATTATGCACAAAGAATTTCAAATGTCACTTATGGGGGAGTTACAATTCTTCTTAGTGCTCCAAGTTAAACAAAATTCAAATGGATTATTTCTATCACAATCCAAATACACTTTAGAGATTGGTAAGAAGTTTGGCCCCAAAACAGCCAAAGAATCAAGGACTCCTATGAGTACTTCTGTCAAACTTTCTAAAGATGAGAATGGGAAATCAATTGATTCTATCTTGTAACTAGGGCTGTGTTTTTTCCGAACATTCTGATTTTTCCAAAATCCGATCTGATATTTTTCGATTTTGGAATGTATATAAGGTTTTCAATTTTTGATTTTCCGATTTTTTATTTTTCAGAAAAAAAATCGATCAAAAATAGACTCGGGTTACCGGAGCACTTGCATACGATTCATGATGTGTTCCATATTTCCTCGCTAAGGAAATATCTTAGGGATGATTTGGCCGATACTCACATTGCTTTAGAGGACATCGATCTTCAGCCTAATAGTTCCTACGAGGAGGGGCCAATTGCTATTTTGGATAAAAGCGAGAGGAAACTGAGGTCAAAGATAGTACCATTAGTACGTGTTCAGTGGCGGCATCATAATGCCGAGGAGTCCACATGGGAGCGCGACGATGAGATGCGCGAGCGCTATCCAGAGTTATTTTTACCAGGTACTCTTTAGTTCCGAATTTTGGGACGAAATTATGTTATTAGGGGGGAAGTATGTAATACCCCGTAATTTTATTGATTTTTATTTAAGGGATTAATTAAATTAAATGAGAATTAATTGGGAATAAATTCGGATATAAATACTAGCGAGATGTGAGTAGGTATTTGATTATGATATTAAAATTGAATATTTCATGAGTATTGAAAATATTTAAGTTGTCGCGAGGCTGAAATACGACAATTTGGAAACATAAGTGGGGACGCGCGTGTCAGTCGCGTCGGGAATGAATTTATTTAAATTAAAAAGTAAATTATATTTTTATCAACCGAATGGTCATTTTGAGTGCGCCAACGTTTCCGGAAGGGTCGAAATAGTCAGAAAACACTAGCCGGGGGTTTAGTTTGGGTCCCGGGGTATTTTTAGGCCAAACCGGCAACCTAGAAGGGTATTTTGGTAATTTTAAAAATATAGGAATTAAAACCCACGAATTTTAGGGTTAAATAATATATTACTAATGAACCCACTAATTCCATTATCAGCATTAGGTGAGTTAGAGGGCTACGGGACTTTAAGGGAGAGTTTGAAGAGGTTCCAAAAGAAAACCTCCAACCACCATCACCATCCTTGGGAGAATTTTGTAGAGAAAGGGAAAAATCAACCTTCATTCACCAACATCAATTCAGAAGAACAAATCTAAGGCAAGTGTTTGTATTTCGTTATTTTCAATGAATATTTCTTCCATGTGTAGTGTAGAAAACTGTTTTTATCTTGGAAATTTTGATGAAGAACACCCAATGGAATTATTGTGAAATTTGTGGTTTTGGGTAGGAATTTGCATGTAGAGTGACTATGGACGAATTCGTTATACAAAACATAACTTTTGATGATCTGAAAACGGATTAATAAGGAGTCCTTTTATGAAATTAAATTATGGGTTCAACTTCATAGGGTTTGAGAACAAGAATTGGAGATTTATGATTTTGGCATGTTAAATTGTAAGATTTGACCCAAAATCATGTTAAGGAATGAACTAGGGTGACTAAAAATAGTTTACAAACGTTAAAACGTATTTGGATAGCCTTAGGGTGGATTTAGAGTAGAGTAGAATGAAGAAAAACGGAATTGCAGATTTCTAGGCGCATTCTGCCATCTCGTTAGAAGATCTGCCCAGGTCGTTCGAATGACCTCGTTCGAACGAGCTTCTAACGAGATGACAGTATCCCTTCTAACGAGTTGGTAGTTCATTCGAAGACTTTTATTCGAATGACACTCGTTCGAACGAGACTTCTAACGAGTTGACAGAATGGCTTTTTGGCCTGATTTTATTTTAAATGTCCCGTAGACTTATTTAATTGGAGTAATAACCTTCCCTTATTGACTAGTGGGTATATTTGGGAGATTGGAGTACGTTGAGGAGTAAAACTTAGAATCTTTTAGTAAATCGAGTGACCTTTATGGATTAGGAAACGAGTACCTAATTACGATGTGAGAAGAGTTGACAACTTTAATGTATATAAATCGGGGACTTATAAGCGTATGACATTAAATGATGATACAAGAATGATAAGTATACATCTATTAAAATATTGAGATCTCTAAGATGTGTGAATGCTTAGTATATGTAGTTATCGGTGTATAACATACCTACCGTACTTGCTATCATGGGAGGTCGGCGTTCGATCAGGGCCATCTAATCTTTGTGTGCCTATGGGGGGATTTAGATTGGTACCTCGAGGACATAGGTCAGAGAAGGACTAATTGAGAAGTTAATAAGTCTGCTGATCATGGGAGCGTAGGTATGTGCGTGACCCATGTGATGTGAACTATGTTCGCCTCCATTATGTGTTATTGTTGTTATTTGAGAACGATTCCTGAGAGATTCGGAATGCGTGGTCCTTATGTACGTGATGTACCGGGATTGGATAGCAGAGTATGTGTGCACCGCAGCTTAGCCTCGGGGTGCTAGTATTGTATAATTACGATGAGAATAATCTACTGTAAATTGAAATGCAATGTCATGTATAAATGTGAGTATAAATAATAGCAACGTTTTCGTAAAGATAAAAATGAAAATCCTCTAGTAAGTAGTATTACTAATATGGTAAACCGTGAAGAAATGTAAGACACACTGTTTAAATGAAGATACCGGAAGTAAATCGTGAATCGTATAGTAATGTTAGATTTTATATTGGACTAGTTAAGTATGGGAATAACTAGAATGGGTATCAGTACGATAGGAGTGCACACACTATCATATACTATATATTCACTGTTTAATGATATTAAACACTTGCTATATTTTAAACTATTTTCACAATCGGGCTCTGACCCGTTTGCTTCCAAATATATTTTCTTGTAAAAACCTTTTAGGTGCCTATCCACAAGGACACCAAGCATAGGAGTTCCATTCAGATGACGTACTGTAGCTGCTGTGGAAGTTACAGGACCTTGACAGTAGACGCCTCCATTCTCGATCTTGACTCTATATTATCAGATTCTCTCATCTGTTGGGCATGTCTCCCTATTTCCTTTTAGAGATACTTTATCTATTCAGTTATTTCAGATTTTGGGTTGTAATTAATTATATGATTCAGGCTTGTAATTGTTCATTTCAGTATTTGGATTGTTGAGAGGTGTTTTCCTCCAGATTTAGCTTATTTCATCGTTATTTATTTGCGACTGTGATGTGGTTGTGGTATTAGCATTTTATAATTCATATGGATGTCATGTTAATCGGATTTAATTAAAAATTGACAACTCACTTTTTAAATATTAGGTGGCTAGTAATTATAAAAATATTTTCGACAGTGATGCTATGAACTGAACCAACTTGGCATTTTGTATTGATTTAAATAAAGGAGTAGCTACTCGGTATTTAATTAGTCGGGGTGTCACATATAGCTTCAGTATAGGCATGTTTATAACGTCTTAGATGCCTCCATTCAGCAGGCCCCACAGGCACCACTAGCAGTATCGGGTACGTTTAGTATACATGGGCTTGCGGGTAGTGTTTTATTTGATACTGGGGCATCAAACGCTTTTATAGCGACTATATTTACACCGGCTGCCAGCCTATTAGAGACAACTAGTAGTCTTTTTATGTTCGTGGAGTTGCCGATGGGTAATGGGTGGCATATACAGTCCATTTGTAGAGGTGTGGATATTTAGGTGGGTAGATTATGTTTAACTGTCGACCTTCTTGTATTGGATATGGAAAGATATGATGATATCTTGGGGATGGATTGGTTAGTGGGTTATCAGACGATGGTAAATAGTTATGGGAGGACAATTGTATTTGCGATACCAGGATAGGAGATATGTGACACCTGGCTTAATTGAATACCTAGTGATCAGGCCTTTATTAAATTAAAATAGAATATCTAGTTGGTTCATTCTTAGCATCACTGTCGAAAACTTTTTAATATATACTAAACACCTAATATTTTTTAAGATGGTGTCAAATTTTATCTTTATTTAATTGGAAAGCACTATACAATTTTATAATAAACCATTCCCTTACATACATCAACCAAATGATAGATAAAATAATAGAATAAATAAGGATGTCTGAAATATACAAATCTAATCTGAAATAATAATGAAGTCATCCATAATAAAACCATTTTAGGATCTGCTAAATAGAAAAAATCCAACATCTCTGAAAATGTCTAAATGGAAATGGACAACATGTCCGACAAAATGAAATAATTGCTCATAATGAAGAAATGAGGAATAGTGAGGCGTCAAATATCAAGGACCTACAACTTCCATAACAGCTGTAGCACGCCAAAAGATAAAACCTCCTAATCCTGGTGTCCCTGTGGCTGGGCACCTAAATTTTGTACAAAAAGAATACAAATTTGGAGAAAATGGGTTAGAGCCCAAGTAAAAGAGTTTAAAAAATTAAGCAAGTTTTCAAAGGAAAAATTAGAAAATATTATATACATGTTAGGTTTATGTGCTCTCACTTGATATGCTCACCTCATATAATGTGCACACCTAACGTATATATCTAACCCGTCCTGATTATACCACCTTGTTAAACTAGTCCAACTCAAATTTATTACTACACACGGTAACTCGTAACATTCACCCTTATCGCCCATACAATATGTTATGGCATTTTCCTATCCATACGTCAATTATAAATTTCTCATTTCACATTCTAGAATTATCTTGAATATTATTATCTTTCTCTTCTACTAAGTAGACACGGTAGAATAAGTCATCAGTATATACATATTTATCATAATATACATATATATATATATATACATATATATATATATATATATATATATATATATAGGGTGAAGACCTCCTCGTGCATGCATACTCTGCTATCATGTCCCAGTACTTGACATACGAACAAAGGACTATTGGTTCAGTATCTCATTTGAACCTTAAATTCAATTCACATATATTGGAGATGAAAATAGTTCCCATCCAAATGGGTCATGCACATACCTACGCTCCCATTCAACCGTCGAAACGATCATACTCTCAAATAGCATGATCCAAGGTTCTATGTTTTGGGTACAAGTCTAAAATCCCTCCAATGGGCTCATCAGGATAAGACCATCCATATCGTGAAAACTCCTCCCAAGAGCAAGCAGCGTAGGTATGTCATACACATAATCTATCATAAAATAGGTATACACACAAAATGCAACTCAAGTACACAGTATATTTCTCTCTAATACTCACGGTACTTTGTAACGTGCGATTATTCTCTCTATCGTATTTCATCAAACGTGATTCACCCATCTAAGAACTTTCATTTTCTTTTTATATATATTCCAAGTAGTTAACCCAAATCTCACCCTACTCGTCCTCATAATAAAATTCACTCAAATATCATTATAGGCCATTTTCTTTCTCACGAAGATACTACGTAAAATTTAAACTAGTTCGGAGAAAATTTCCTTTTTCTTAAATCCCATTCAAATGAACCTGGAATATCGTTCGAACGAACTTCGAATGAAATGATTTATGAAATCTCATTTGAATTTTTGTTTGGACATAGTCGTTCGAACAACTTCGCAGGTCGATCGAAAGAGAATTACCCAGTTTGTCCCCTTCCTCCAAAAACTGCATGTTTCACCATTGTTGTTCACCAAAACTCATCAGAATTCAAAAAAAAAAAAAACTAAGAATCATCAAACCTTTTGTAAAGTAATTGAATGATTATTAACATATTTCAACATCAAAACCTTAAAATTCTCATAAACTGATAAATTAAATCATTAAATCCCCAAAAACCCTAGGTATAACTTTTCACCATTAAAGTCCAACCTAATCCCAAATTTAAATTTCATGATTATTATTAATAAATCTCAGGTTTCATTCTCTACATGTGATTACTTAAACTACATGCAATTCCTACCCAAAGATTTCATTTAACATTCAATTTCACTGCCAAATTCATACTAGCATGAGTATTTCTTCAAATCTACCCGAACATGGATAACATATGCACATAATTTAGCAAGATAACCACTTGCCTCTTTTTCTAGGTATCATCCATTGAAGAATGAGGATATGATTGTGGTCCTCTCTCCTCGATCTACAATTTGGTGGTGGTTTTGGTGCAAGATGATGACTTTTGGCCTTAAAACTCCCAAGAACTCTTTCCTTCTCCCTCCTGTGCTCTCTCTTTTGGTTTAACAACTGATAAACCTAACTTACTCTACGTTCCTGATACTTTAACTCTCTAATTTTCATCCGTCCCCTTTTTCCAAAATTTTAAAAGACCAAAATACCACTTCGGGGGTGCTATTTTGGCCTAAAATTATCCCGGGACCCAAACTAAACCCCTGGGCTGACTTTTATGACTATCTCGACCCTTCCGAATACACTGGCGCACTCGAAATGATCATATGAAGTACCAAAAGTGAATTTTCATTTTATTTTTCAAATCAAGTCCCGACACGACAGACAAGCACATCCCGACTGAATTTACTATGACCGTCGTATTTCTCACTCATGACAATCATAATATTTTCTTATCATTATTATTACTCCTTCACTATCTAATATTCAATATAAATAAATATTAACTCATGTCTCTCTAATTAATATTTATTTTACTCGGATTAATTATTTCAATTTAATTTAATTAATCCCAATTTAATTCACATTTAATCCAAATATAGAAATCATGAAAATACGAGGTGTTACATACTTCCCCCCCAATAAAAGAATTTTATCCCAAAATTTGGAAAAGAAAAATATACCTAGTAAGAATAACTTTGGATATCTATTGCGCATTTCATCCTCATGCTCCTAGGTAGACTCCCATGTGTGGCCATCCCCAATCCCCGTCGCGAAGGGAAAAGGATCCTTCGGGTCCCACGGGTCCCCTCTCGGGAGAGCGCTTCGATCGGCGTCGATTTTGTGAGGTGTGAAAATATAGAGAGATTCAGAGTCGCCAGTCTATTTTACTCAAAATAGACAAAAGAAAGGGGGAGCCACCCCGAAGGATGGCATCCAAAGACATACTGGTGCGTGCGAAACCAAAATGATTCGAGAAGGGTTCGGAGGCTTAGTTACGAAATGGGAAGATATCAGGCACCCATTCCGCCCTTTCGGTCTCTCATGAATATTTGCTATTTTCCTTTATATTTCCCCTCGTGATATGTGTTCATGTGTATATCTAGAATGGAGGTAGGAATCCTCGACTTGTATCATGGAAAAGATAAAACGAGTCATTCGTAGGAATGTGAGATTAATGTAGAAAATAGGATTTGCGCGATTACCCTTGCGTTGATTGTTATAAGGGAACGATAACGCATGTGAGATAATATGCCACTAAGAACTAATGTATAGAATATAATACAAAATGGGACAAAGAGAAGATAGAAAATAAGAAAAAGTGAGAAAATGACTCGAGTCTCGAGTTTTACCCCGGGACGCCTACGTAGCCTATAAAGGCATCAAAGTCCACGTAGTTCACATACAAAATGAGGGGTGGGGTTTATCCCATAAATCCAAATGGAGAAATCTCTTATTTGTAAGTGTGTGTGTGTGTGTGTGTGTGTGTGTGTGTGTGTAGAAAGAGTGTTTTTAGTTGTGAGAGAAGTGTGGAAAAAGTGTGAGAATCCCTATTTGGAATTTATGAGCAAATCCTCTTTTTTTTTTGTTTTTTGGGTTTATTTATATGAAAATAGGAGATGTGCAATAATACTAGATAAAAAGTATGTTAGGATACGTGAAATAAGATAATAAAAGTGCTTAAGTAATAAAACAAGTTATTGCAAATTTAAGAAGATTTGAAAAGAAAGGTGAGAAAGATGGACCTTCTTTGAGACTTTGAGCTTGATCTTGAGTGTTGAAAAATAGCCCTTGCACTTGGATGATGATGGAGAGTGGTTAATTCATCAAGTTTGATGAAAGGTATGATGAAAAGTGGAAGTGAAAAAGGGATTTGGAAGTTGAAATCACACTGCCTTCGAGAGAGGTTTCTGGGACTTGCTGAGAGTGATTTCCTTCTGATCTGAGCTCTCCCTTGTAAATGAGGCCAAGGCCTCCTTTTATAGGCCCAGGGGTCTACCGATCTGAATAGATCCCTACATGCCCGTCGGCAGGCAGGTGCCGATTGGCAGGTTTTGGAACCTACCGTTTGGTAGTGTGTTTCAGGCTTTTTTGGAAAATCGGCCGTCAAGGGAAAACCATTTGTCAGAATCGTGCATGGGTCATACCGTTAGAAAGGTAATTCAGAGACCTTCGAAAGTCCTTTAGACCACTTCCGGGTTCAGGAGTTAACTTTAGGTCAAATAAGGCTCGGAAGCGTTTGTCGGTCCATTGGACGGGGAATCGTGCAGATGCAAAAGGATCGTTCGTCCGCATGGTAAGTCCGAATCGCGCATGGGGCATACCATTGGAAAGGTTAGGAGATGTAATTCGACGTTATAAAGAGTTTGACCTGGTTTGGAGGGTTAACTTTGGTCAATCGGGCCCGGGAAGCGCTCGGTGGCTTCCTGGAGTCAAACAGATCGTTCATCCGCATGGAAAGTCAGAATCGCACACGGGGTGGACCGTTGGAAAGGGTATTCAGTGACATTTGAAGATTCATTCAGTCTTGGTCGAGACGAAGAGTTTGACATAGGTCAAACAGAGTCGGGGAGTGCCCGATGGCTTTTAGGTCAGTGCTCGGGACATGACCTGGGTTTGCGATGATGAGTGGAGGTACTAGGGACCTAAGGTGAGTTAGGGGGGTAACAGAATGAGGTGTCTATAGAGCCCCTCGACGGGTGAGTTTGGAATAAATAATAGCCGTCGATTAGACACCGCTTGATGCTTCTGAGAGAGTATGATCGATTTAGAAGATCGAGGCCGATTCTAAGGAAGTGAGGATAACCGATTCAGAGGGTCGAGGTCAATTATGAGGACCTAAGGATCATGTTGGGGATGGCCAAATCAGAGGGTCGAGGTCGATTCTAAGGACCTAAGAGTAGTGACGACTGAGGACCGAGGTCAATTCTGACCTAATTCAGGTGACGATCCAAGACCAGGGTCAATTCTGACCCAAGAGTGGTGACGACCGAGGACCCAGGTCAATTCTAACCTAGCTCAGGTGACGATCCAAGATCGGGGTCAATTCTGATCCATGAGTGGTGACGACCGAGGATCGAGGTCAATTCTGACCTAATTCAGGTGATGATCTAGGACTTGGGTCAATTCTGACCCAAGAGTGGTGACGACCGAGGAACGAGGTCAATTCTGACCTAATTCAGGTGACGATCCAAGACCGAGGTCAATTATGACCCATGAGTGGTGACGACCGAGGTCAATTCTGACCTAATTCAGGTGACGATCCAAGACCGGGGTCAATTCTGACCCAAGAGTGGTGACGACCGAGGACCGAGGTCAATTCTGACCTAATTCAGGTGACGATCCAAGACCGGGGTCAATTCTGACCCAAGAGTGGTGACGACCGAGGATCGAGGTCAATTCTGACCTAATTCAGGTGACGATCCAAGACCAGGGTCAATTCTGACCCAAGAGTGATGACGACAGTGGACCGAGGTCAATTCTGACCTAATTTAGGTGACGATCCAAGACCGGGGTAAATTCTAAACCAAGAATGGTGATGACTGAGGTCAATTCTGACCTAACTTAGGTGACGATCCAAGATCGGGGTCAATTCTGATCCATGAGTGGTGACGACCGAGGACCGAGGTCAATTTTGACCTAATTCAGGTGATGATCTAGGACTTGGGTCAATTCTGACCCAAGAGTGGAGACGACCGAGGAACGAGGTCAATTCTGACCTAATTCAGGTGACGATCCAAGACCGAGGTCAATTCTGACCCAAGAGTGGTGACGATCGAGGACCGAGGTCAATTCTGACCTAACTCAGGTGACGATCCAGGACCGGGGCTAATTCTGACCCAAGAGTGGTGACGACCGAGGACCGAGGTCAATTCTGACCTAACTCAGGTGACGATCCAAGACCGGGATCAATTCTGACCCAAGAGTGGTGACGACCGAGGACCGAGGTCAATTCTGACCTAATTCAGGTGACAATCCAAGACCGGGGTCAATTCTGACCCAAGAGTGGTGAAGACCAAGGATCGAGGTCAATTCTGACCTAATTCAGGTGATGATCCAAGATCGGGGTCAATTTTGACCCAAGAGTGGTTGCATTTCCTTGGGAAAAGAAGAGATTTCCACTAGAGGTAAGAATTTGATTTGAGGTTCTGCTGGGGACAGGAATTTGGATCTGAGATTACACTGGGGAACGATAGTTGAGCTGGGGAAGATTTGGATTGTCCTTTGGGAGAGATCGCCTGAGGCAAGTGATTCTTCTGAATTCCGCTAGGAAAAATACCATGTGATATTGTTTTGCACTGGGTAGCCGATGGATGGGGAGGCATTATGTCTTTGATTTGATCGGAGGAGTTTCTTGTTCGGGAGATAACCGGTTTGAGGTTGTAAACTCTGCGGAGGAGGTGATTAGGTGATCCAGGCGCATTGCTCGAGAGGTCATTCGCTTGGATTTTGAGGGTTCCGTTGGAAAAAAGAGGTTTCACCTTAAGGAGTGTGAAATTTTCTTGATGAAAACGTTCTGAATCCCTCCTGGGATTTTTAAGAATTTTCTGAGGATTTTTCAGGGTTTTCTAGCATTTTCCAGGAATTTCTGTACAAAATTTTAAGGGGGTGCCGACCGGCATAGATTGAGGGGTGCCATTCGGCAGTGGCACGGACTTTTGGGCTGCCTCGGGAAGGTGAGGGGTCAGTGCCGATCGGTATGGAAGGGTGAGGTGACGATCGGCATGGCGCTTGGCATCCTATATAAAGGGGGCGAATCCCCTTCATTTTTCACAGCTTCTTGCCTTCTCTCTTTCTGCGATTTCTCTCTGCGAATTGTTCTAACGTTCTAATCTTCAAGAAACGGCCGCCTTTGTGAGGATCGCTGTCCACCGGGAGTGGTTAACCGTTGATGACTGGGCGAATGTGGATTGGAGGGACAGGGTGCCCCTTGCTTTGGGGAACGAGAATGCCTTTGATGCATTTGAGCCGGTTACGAATGAGCGGACCTTGCTGCTGGCCATCGCATCATCGCTCTTCGAGAGTGATTCCCGGCGGTTATGTAAGTAACCTTACCTTTGGCATTCCTTTCTTTTTGGGTGATTTTTCCTTTTTTCTTGACCCTTGATGAGATTTTTCCTTTTGCCAGTCTGATAATTCTTTGAAGAACATGTGTCCCCGCGAGACGACGGGGCTTAAGGATGTTTGGGAGTGTCTCCCACCTATGGTGCACTGTGTGATATCATCAGCGGGTTTTGGGAGGTTGGAGGCTGCGCTAGATGAGACGCCTCGTTCGACAGCGGTCTTGTATGCTTTAGGGGAGAGATGGTGGGACACTACCCATACTTTCCATTTTGGCTTTGGGGAGATGATGGTGACTCCCATAGATATGCAACAACTGTTGGGGCTAGATTGTGACGGGGAGCAGATAGAGGCGGATCGCTCCTTGCGGGTGAGGCCGGAGGCGGTGCATGCGGCACTTGGTGATGTGAGGAGGATAGTTTCTGGAGATTCTATCCGGTTGTCCTTGCTGAAGGATGTTTTGCTGAGCAGGGTGGTTGATGTGGAGGATGGGCTACAAGTGAGGCAGATGGCCCGGTTATTCATCTTGTTGGTGTTGGGAGGTTTCATGGTGGCGTCGAGCGGCGACGTCGTCCATTTGTGGTTTTTGTCGTACCTGAGGATGTTTTCGAACATCCCTTTCTATGATTGGGGGAGTCTGACCTTGGCGACCCTTTACTCTTCTTTGGATGCATCAGCCGGTGCTATCGGCAGACTTTTATTGGAGCCGCGTATCTCCTTGAGGTATTCTTTACTTTGCGCATTTTCATTTCATGCATTCGCATTTTCCTTATGCGTCTCTTTTTACTTGTGAATTCAGACGTGGTTCTATGAGGTGATTGGGTGCAACACCCCGCTGATTGGTTTGAAGGACGACACTGTTGGGGACTTCTACCGACTGTATTGATGGCGTAAGGCCAACCGACAGTCGAAGGGATCTCTCTCCCTAGAGGCGATGCGTCAGGTCTTGAATGACCTGACCAGTGGTCGGGTAAGGTCCTTTCCTTTTCAGTCTTGGTTTTTGCACCTTCTGATCTTGTGTTGACTCATGCTTGCTTGGGTATTTTTAGGTGACCTTTTATCCTTGGGGGGACAGCCATTCAGGATACGGGGATGACTGGGGTGAACGCACAGATGATGCGTTTGTTGGCGCATGAGTTCGGCCATTCCTGGTATCTTGGGGAGTGGGTGGTTCGTCAGATTGTTGGGGAAGAGGTGGTGGTGCCACCTGCTCAGCCTCCTACGTCTATGAGGCGGGAGCGACAGCTGTTGGAGGATGAGAGGATCGCGGCGATGATCGGCGAGTCCTATGCGTTGTACACTGATATGGTTGTGCCGTATGACTATATGGACTTTGTGACGAGCTAGTTGATGGTGCCCAGCATACATGACACCTTGCCTTTCCCTCCTACGGATTCGAGTCGAGCGGTGGGGTCTTCCCACAGTGGTGGTGGTCCGTCGGCACCTGCGGTGGCGCCGACCTCGGATGTCCCTTTTGTGCGGTTGCACACTCCTTCGTACAACATTCGGCGGGCCGATGGAGGGATAGTTTCGATGCTACACCGTCCTCTTGCGATGGATTCGAAGGAGCTGGGTTTGACAGAGAAGGTCCTTCGTCCTGCAGTAAACCTTTTTGTTCTTCTCTTTCTTTTCTATTTTGGTCATTACTGTTTTGATACTGATTTTGTCCTTCCTTGCAGCAAGTCCGGGTGTCGACCACTTGGCTCAGGGACATTAAAGATTGAATTTCTTCAGCGAGTGTCCACATTTGGGATGCTATCCTTGTTCCTTCTTGCCTGGTGCCGTCTGCGTCGTCCGGGGAAGACTCTGGCTCGGGTAGTGGGGGTGCGTCGTCTCTCCGTAGGGGGAAGAGAGCGCGTCGCTGGGGTGGAATCTCTTGAGAGAGGGAGAGAGAATGTGGGTTCGGGCTGAGTCCCGTTATTTTTGGCTTTTCTTTTCTTATTTCCTGCAAAACTGATGTAACACAGAACACAAATATATGCAATGCAATGGGAGTTTTTTTATTATTATCTTTTATTAATAATGAATGAATGCATGCACATGCGCTTTTTACTTTGCTACTGAGACCGTAAAAAAAGGAATATTTTTGGAAATTTTGTGAAGGAATGTTTTTAATTTAAAAAGGGAAATTATATAAGGAGGAAAAGGGATTTTGAAATTCTGTTGAGAATATCAATTTTTATTTGAGTTTTCTGATTTAACAAAAGAGGAAAAAGGGAAACGTCCCAAAATGGGGGGGGTGCCGATCGGCAAGCACCCTGACCTGCCTATCGGCAGTTCAGTCTAGTCCCATCAATTGAAAGCTTTGATTGGTACCTTCTTCAGCCTTTGGTACCTTGTGGGGTAGGATTCCTTCCGATTTCTGCAGGGATTACGTCCCTTGTGAGGATTTTTAAGTATAAAAAGGGGGAAGGGTGGAGTGTTCTCATCACACCTTTGCATTCTTATCCACTTGCCTGCTATCTTTTAGCCCTGCAAGATGGCCCTCCCTGGTAGCATTGAGTTTACCAATTACCTCGAAGCCTTGGAAGCAATGTGCTCTTATAATGTTAACTATGATGCTTTCAGCATGCGTCGAGTCTCCTTGTGGCGTAATCGGCCTTTTGAGTGGAATATGCTGAGAGCGGTGGTACAATTCTGGTATCCCGAAGACCATGCATTCCGCTTTGGGTTGGAAGAAGTTTGTCCTACCTACGAGGAATTTTCTGCCATACTGGGTGTGAATCCCAGTGTTGCCACGGCTTTACCCGAATTTTCCTACTCTCCTAGTGACTTGTTGGCCGGGCTTCTTCATATTTCGCCTTCGGCGGCTAGATCATTGGTAGCTGGAGGAATGATCTCCCTCCCGATGGTGCTGCAGTCCGTACGTTTGCGGGAAGTAGGTGATGCTGGCTATGCTGGAGCGGTTGTTCTGGGCCTGGTTTCAAAATTGTTGCTGGTGACTGGGGAGGTACAAGTGGACCCACAACTTTCATCCATTACTTCATGGATGTCATACCGTCGCAATCCTGCAGCGGTGATATTAGCGGAGACTCTAAATGGTCTGGATGCCTGGAGAGAAGGTCGTTCTGACTTTTTGAGGGGTAGCCCTGTGATGCTGTTCATGTGGTTGTCTGAAAGATTCCTCTTGTTGACTCCTCCAGAATATCCTTTGTCGGTCGTTCCCAACTTCTTTTCGCGCTACTTCATTCCGCGTTGGCCTTCATGTTGAGAATTAGGAGAATTGTCTTGTGGAGCATGGGGCTTGTGGGCTGTATTGGTTTGTGACTTGGTGGGGACAGTTGCAGCCAATTCTGGAGCTAGGAGAGTATTCATATGTATGGCTGGTTGGTCTCAGATAGACTTCTTTTTATTTCCCTTGGCGGCTTCTGCGCCAATTTGGCTGGGCGCAGGTCGTGCCCCCTCGGACCTCAAATTTCTTTCCAGTAGAAGATTTGACTGAGTGCCTGCGTCTGTTGCTTGGATATGTGTGGGAAAATCGACATTCGTCGTCCCATCCCTCTCAGTCTATCGGGAAGGTTTGCCATGTCCCCAAAGATTATATGAAGTGGTTATGGAGGAAAGTAGTCAGCAAGATGTTGGCAGTAGAGACTGGTCAAAGGTGATTTATTTTATCTGACTCCATGGAAGGGGGTGTTGTGGTTTTTTTGAAGATGCTTAAGGATTATCGATCCATGGAATGTTTACGGCACTCTATTCAGGCAGGGGAGACTTGGGTCCTCAGGACGTGGATGATGAGGGCGTGGGCTCTTCAGGTAGCTGTGGGTAGGACTCTTAGGGAGTTTATTTGTGTAACAGATGTGGGGGATTTTATCTGGCTTTTTATGGCAATAGGGGGAAGGGAGTTATCCGTTCCTTTTTTTTATGTAATCCGTACTGTAATTTCTTATTAACGAAATAAACAAGTTTCTGATCATCCAGCTGTGCCTTTCGATGAATTTTATATTTTGAATTATCTATATCGATCGCTAAGGCATGCATAATCCTTTTGTTCAAATAATTTTAGAATGAACCTCCGTTCTCGGAGGTAAGAAAAGAATATATTTTTGTGAAAAAGAAGGGGGTCGTTCTCATGTGGGATGTATGAGCTGCCTACGTACCTCTGGGGTTTTTAAATTTTTATTTATTTTTTTGGTTTAAAAGTGGGTTTTTTTGTAGAGGATCAGGCCCACGTAGTTCTGGGTAGAGGGAAATGAAGAGTTTTTTTTTAGAAGGGGGATGAGAAGAGTCGTAGCGCGCCGAGATTTCGGACTAGGGGTAGAATTTCTTGAGATGGCCCAGATTGACTGGACGAGCCATCTCTTCCCCATCCAGGTCAGTGAGCATGGCGGCACCGCTAGATAATATTTTCTTCACAATGTAAGGGCCACTCCAATTGGGCTTGAATTTTCCTCTGGGGTCCCAGATGGGTTCTATAATCTCCTTGAGGGCTAAATCCCCCTCCCGGACACCGCGGTCCTTGACTCTCTTATTGAATGATCGCGCTATTCGGTGATGGTACCCTTTTATGTGGTATAGAGCCTTTAATATTCTTTCATCTGGAAGGGCTAGCTCATCAATACGGCTTTGGCACCAGTCTTCTTCACTAACCTTGCTTTCGAGCATGACGCGTAGCGAAGGTATTTCCAGCTCCACGGGTAGGACTGCTTCCATGCCGTAGACCAGGGAGTAAGGGGTAGCCCCAGTAGAGGTTCAGATTGAGGTTCGATAGCCCCAGAAGGCGTACAGGATTCGGTCAGCCCAATCCTTACAACTTTCAGTCATCTTGTTGATGATGGTTTTGAGGTTTTTATTGGCGGCTTCAACTGCACCATTGGTCTGAGGTCGGTAGGGAGTAGATTTGTGTCTTTGAATCCCATGCTCGTTGACTATTTCTGTGACTTCTTCCTCGAAGTGCAAACCATTATCTGACACTAGCTTTTGCGGGACCCCATATCGGCAGATGATATTTTTCTTGATGAATTTGGCCACCTTCTTGGCATTTAATACTGCGCATGACTCATCTTCGACCCATTTGGTGAAGTAATCAATGGCAACTAGGATGACCTCATGCCCATTTGACGTCTTTGGCGTAACCTTCCCTATGATGTCGATACCCAGGTGGAGAACGGCCAGGGAGAAGTCATGTTGTATAATTCTCGCGGAGGTAGGTGTTGAAGATTGGAGAACTATTGGCATTTGAGGCACCTCTGGACATAGGCGGTGCAATCCTGGGCCATGGTGGTACAGTAGTAGCCCTGTCGAATGATCTTCCTGGCAAGCATGTGACCGTTCATGTGGATTTTTTGCATTATCTTTTCAATGTCAGCCCCTGCGATACAGTGCAAATGAGTTCCATCAAAATTCCTCTTGAGTAGTGCTTTATAACAGATGATGTACTGGGCGGCCAGCCTTCAGAGGGTAGCTCGGTCGTTCTTGTTGGAACCCTCGGGATACCTACCGTACCTGAGGAGGCACCAAATATCATAGTACCAGTAGTTGACTAGCTCAGGATCTTCTGTGGTGACGAGCTCAATGTGGTAGCAATGGGTTGGTATGTCTTGCTTTTGAATAAGGAAGGGGGTCATTGTTGTTCCCTCGGGCATGTCGACCATGGAGGCCAAGGTACCGAGAGCATCGGCTAGGTTATTCTTTGCTCGGGGTAGGTAATGGAAGGTGATATCTCGGAATTGGGAGGCTAACTCTTCTAATTGGGCGTAAAAGGGTTGGAGCTTTTCGTCCTTGACTTTTCACTTTCTGAGCACTTGACCGATGATGAGGGCAGAATCCCCATATACATCAAGGTATTGAATACCCTTCTTGAGAGCGACCTTGAGGCCCACTGTGCATGCCTCGTATTCTGTCATGTTATTGGTGCAGGGGAAATACAACTTGATGGCGAAGGGAGTATGAGAGTCATCCGGGGCAACCAGGAGTATCCCAATGCCATATCCCTTTTTATTGGTAGCGCCGTCAAAGAAAATTTGCCATCGGAGGTTGTCTTGGGCAGTGCAAAGGATATTCTTATCTCGAAATTCGGAGATCCAAACATTAGCTTCTTCCACGGGGTAATTCACGAGGTAGTCAGAAATATCTCTTCCTTTAACGGCTTTTTGTGTGATGTACATGATATCGAACTCGATTAGGAGCATCAACCATCGGTCCATTTGGCTAGATAAGGTGGGTTTCTCAAGAAGGTATTTGATGGGATCCATTCGGGATACAAGTTTGATGGGGAAGGAGACCATGTAGTGTCGTAACTTTTGGGTGACCCAGACAAGCGCGACACATACTTTTTCCAAAGCAGTGTAGTTGACCTCGTATCCAGCCAATTTACGACTGGAATAATAGATGGCTCTTTCTTTGCGGGAGTCTTCAAGGTATTGGGCTAGAAAAGCCCCAGCTGCAGTGTCGGTTATGGTTAGGTACATGAGCAAAAGGAGACCAGACTGTGGTGGCATGAGCACTGGAGGTTGGGTCAGATATTGTTTGATTCGGTCAAAAGTTTCTTGGCAGGCCTCGTTCCAAACCTTGGTTGAATCCTTTCGGAGGAGCTTATATATTGGTTCACAAATGGAGGTTAGCTGGATGATGAACCGACTGATATATTGTAATTTCCCAAGGAAACCTCGGACTTCCTTCTCTGTTCGGGGCTGTGGCATCTCAAGTATAGCCTTCAGCTTGGCAGGATTTGCTTCTATCCCCTTCTCACTGACCATGAATCCTAAGAGTTTTCCCTTTGTAACGTTGAAGACACATTTCTGTGGATTGAGTCTCATCTGATACTGCCGTAGTTGTTCGAAGAACTTTCGGAGAGCGGGAACATGACCTTCTCTAGTTTTGGACTTGATAATCATATCATCCACGTAAACCTTAACCTCCTTGTGAATCAGGTCGTGCAGGATGGTTAAGGCAACCCTTTGGTAGGTAGCCCCAGCATTCTTAAGACAGAATGACATAACGGTGTAGCAGAAGGTTCCCAATGGGGTAATGAATGCGGTTTTTTCTTGGTGGTCGGGGTGCATCTTGATTTGGTTGTATCCGGCAAACCCGTCGATGAATGACTTGAGAGCATGACTGGCTGTGTTATCCACGATCATATCGATGTTGGGTAACGGATAATCATCCTTCGGAGAATCATTGTTTAAATCTCGATAATCCACACACATCCGAACCTTCCCTCCTGATTTCGGTACAGGTACAATGTTGGCTAGCCACGTGGGATACTCGATCACTTGAATGAAACCTACGTTCAACTGTTTGACCACCTCTTCTTTGACCTTGAGCGACCATTCGGTGCGGAGCTTTCTCAACTTTTGTTTAACAGGCTTGTAATCTGGGAGAGTGGGGATCTCGTGCTGAGCTATTTCAGGATCAATACCGGGCATATCGTTGTAGGACCATGCGAAGACATCCACGAACTCCTTTAGCAATTCTTCGAGTTGTGCGTGCTCATGCTCGTCAAGGGTGGCCCCTATCCTAATCTCGCGCAGTTGGCTACTAGAACCGAGATTAATAAAAACAGTCTCTTCTTCATTAACTTGAACGCGGTTATGTTGTTTATTATTAACCTTATTTAGATCAGTTAAGAATTGTTCATTTGCAAAATCATCATCATCAAAAGTTTGATTAGAATCCAAGCAGTTAATGTAAGGCACAGCAAGATACTCAAAATCTTCGTTTATTTCATTGATAGGAAAAACAGCATTGAGAACCTCATTAAAAGAGGTCTCGATTACATTTGAGCAAGGATAGACAACAGTAGATAAAACAGGGTAAACATTGGGGTTGGGGGAGATTTCAAGAGGTAGAGCTGGCGCAGCATGCCAGTTGAGGATAGATGCATTTGCGGCCTTGATCAGATGAGAGGGGTCTAGTGATGTGGTGCCTGAATGAACCATGCAAAGTGCCAACCCCAGTGTCTGCAAGTTGAAAGAATCTTCGAAATCACTTTCCTCAGTTTTTTTGGTATCTTTGATGAGCGGTTGTACGCAGTGTGGGAAATTTTCGGCCCATGGGTAACTATCTTGGAAAAAGATCTCCATTCCAGGCTTCATTTTCTTGTTTGTGCGATCGTACCATGGTTCTGGAAAACCGCAAAATGGGAAATCCTCTCCCTATTTGATGAATCGTCCATTCAGGGAGTCACTTGGGAGAATCTGGATCCAGTCTAATCTTCTCTTTAGTCGAGTCTGGCACATCATTCTGAGCTCTTGTTTTGATGGTTGATACCCCAAGCCACAAGGAGGGGAAGCTTTCTTTAGTTCGATGGGCTCAAGTATCCCCTGTTGCCTTCGCTATAGCCCCAGTCCGGTAATGAAGTGCATGTTTCTGAACATCTGAATCACATTGACATTGCCATGAGGGTCATATTCTGGACAAACCCTTTCTTTGAAACCGTCCCCTACCGTGAGTAGGAGTGGCTCAACTCGAAATCTTAATAGGAGCATATCATTTGACCCGTGTTATATCTCGAGAATTGAACTGCTGGTGCTTGCACCCTCGACATTTTCATTGTCGCCAAAAATGGTGATGACTCGCCCGTCGGCGAAGAACTTCAATTTCTGATGGAGTGAGGAAGACACACCCTTGATATTGTGGAGCCAGGGTCATCCGAGGAACAGGTTGAAACAAGCTTGGATGTCTATGACTTGGAATTCAGCGACAGGGTTTATAGGTCCAACCCCTATTGTAAGTTTTATGGATCCCATCACCTCCCGACGGGTATTATCGTAGGCACACACGGCGGCGGAGGTTGGAGCGAGGTCACTTTCTTTCAGACCTAAACATTTGAAGGTTCTCAGTGGGCAGACATTCAAAGCATATCCATTATCAACGAGAGAAAGCGGTACAACCTTCCCCATAACTTCGATGGAGATGTTGAGTGCATGATTGTGATTTGGCCCAATTTTGGGGATTTCTTCTTCAGAAAAGGACAGCATTCGGGTAGAGGCCAAGGATCCGACCAGGTTTACCGCTTCTTCTGGTGTGGTAGAGGGAGGAACTATAGGTCCAGTGAGTAATTTGATTAAAGCATTTATGTGCAGCTGGGAAGACATAAAAAGCCCCCATAGAGTGATGCTAGCTTAAGTTTTCTTCAGTTGATCGAGGATCTTTCTCTCCTCGATGGTCATTTCTGGCATAGGAAGATTTTTAACGCCCTTCCCCTTGTCATTTGCTGGCAGTGAGCTTGGAACCTGGTAATGTCTCCCTGATTTGGTCATGTGATTTACCGAAGAAGAGAAAGACATGAATCCTGTTTCTTCATCGATCTCAGGCTCTCTTCCACCCTATTTATTTCTCCGATGAGTTCTTCAAATGATATCATCCCACATAAATCGGTTACTGGGCCATTTTTTCCTGAAGCTTTCTCTTCATTTGAGTCTTCGAATTCTTCCCCCCATTCGGTGGTAACAATTATGTTTTCCCTTATGAAGTCAATGCATTCCACGACTTCAACTGCTTCCTCATATAGGTCTTCCCATCCTGTGGGGATGTGTAAGGGTGAAGGGACCAGGTGCCCTTGTAGCTTCAAAGCACCAAATAACTCGGTGATACTGCAAATGTTGTTGGTTTGCCTGAATGCTTCCATCATGATCTTGACAACATCATGTAAGCTGACTTCATCTGTTGGTATCACCCAACTATCTGATTCTCGGGCCCATTTTAGTGCTTCCAAAAATAATGCATTGAACCTCTGGCAGTCGATATTCATCCTTGCGGGAAATTTCAGCCCGAACTCTAGGAGTTGGTTTAAGACTTTTGACAATTCCATACTTCTACTTTCAGAACGGGTCCGGACAGCGATGCACGCTCTAGTAAGGAGTGACAGTGCCTGATCAGCGGGGCTAGTAGGGTGTAGGAGGAAATATGGGAAAATTTGAAGAGGTTTAGGAGGGTATAGGGGTGTGATTTGGGTTGATGGACCGAAATCCGGGTTTTCTTCCAAGAAGATGGCATTGGTGTGATTTGGGAGTGGATTGTGAGTAGTGTTTGGCTTAGGATTGGATGGTGGGGCGATAGTACCCCGTTCGATGAGATCTTGGATTATGTTTCTAAGGTGGAAGCACTGGTCAGTGGTATGGCCAACATCTTGGTGAAAGGCTCAATGAGCATCAGTCTTGAAATTTCTGGGAAGTGGATTGGGTAATGGACGTGGATTCAAGGGCTTTATAAGGTTTCGGCTTAACAGGGCTTGGTAAACTTTGGAGAGGGGAGAATGAAGCTCAATGTATTCCCTTCAGATGGGGCCAGGGCGACTTTCTGGTGCCCATGATGTGGTTGGTTGAGAGATGTTGTTGATGGTTGAGTCTGCGGCACTGACAGGCTTGTCATATTTTCTGGGGATGAACTGTCCGGACACCTTCTTCGATTCAACTTCTGTTTTGGCAAGACCTTCCTCGATTTCTACTCCTACTTCTCTAAGAGCTCGAAAGTGGGGGTATAACTGTCCTCCCATAGTTGCTCGGACATGGGGCGAGAAATTCTTCTTCACTATGTTGAACTGTTCTTCCTCGGATGGCCGATTGGTCATGGTAGATGCTTTTTCCCTCCATCGGGCTATGAAGTTACTAACTGATTCTCCAGAGTTTTGTTTGAGCAGCTCTAAATTATGGCGGGTGACCTCGAGCTCTTCGTTATATTTGTACTGCGATATGAATTCTCGAGCTACATCCTCCCAGCTACGGATTCTGGATTCCTCGAGAGATAAAAACCATCGGAGGGCACTATCCTTCAAATTTTGCTGAAACAGTTGGGCCATTACCTCTTTAGAAGCCCTTAGTAGAGTCATGGAATGATGATAACTGCAAAGATGAACAATTGGGGGACCACTCCCCCCGAACTTCTCGATATTTGGCATCTTAAACTTCTCGGGTAACCTCGCTTTAGGATAAGGAGACATGTGGGTGTAGTCCATGTAATTCCCAGAGATCCTGACTTGGTCAAACTTCTTGGTGAGCATCTTAAGATCCTCTTTGACTTTATTCAACTCCTCCTCCTTTGGATCAGCGACCACAGGCAAGTTAGCCATAGGCTGGGCAATGTTTGGCATTGGAAGTTGGGCAGACGGCGGCCCATTAGCCGGAGGGGCACGTGGAGCATACTGATATTCCTCCGGGACCTAGATAGTCTCGAGTGGACCCATAGCACGAGGAAACAGGGCCTTGGGATCTTGAGGAATATGAACTTGGTTTCGTTACATTTCTCGAACCTCATCTTGGAGGTTGTCAATCTTGGCCACGATCTGAGCTAGGACCATCGGCAGATCTGGTTGTATGACTGGTGCTTGATATGCATTCTCCATAGAAGATGGATGGATTCTGGACTCGAAAGAAGTAGTAGAGGAGTGAATGAAACTCCGGGGTGATTTCACTGAAGACCGAAGCCAATAAGGAGCCAGGCCAAGGGCATGCGATTGTCCTGAGAAGGCGTAGGATGAGATTTATCTTTGAGAAAAAAGGGAGAAACTATTTTTGGATTTTTGATAAAAAGGGAGAAATGTTTTTGGATTTTTTTTTATAAAGAAGGGAGAACTGTTTTTGGATTTTTTTTTTTATAAAGAAGGGAGAAATGTTTTTGGAGACGGAACTCAGCATGATTATTACAAATATTATGTTCTCACTTGTATTTAATTCTCCTAAATGCAATGCCGTACGGGACCCGAGCCTGGAAAATTGGGGGTCTTAATACATGCAAAGCTACTGTTTAGACTTGTAACCAGGCTCACGGACAGGGTCCCGTTTTAAAAATGCGCAAAAATTGGGTAGCAGATCGACCCGAAATTTCGGCAGAGTTTCGGGTTGAAACCGGCAATCTAAAGTGAGTGTCCTAGGTTTGACACCTATATGCGGGTATGCAGTTGGTTGGGTGAATCGGCATGGGTTCCCCTCCTTGGCGTGACTTCCACAATATACGTCTTGCTCGTATGGGGAATCGGTACATGTGGAAAAGCCATTTGATATACCTGAGTGTACGTGAATTGCCTCACCATATACCTCGTGGGGACAGTACATGTGAGAGCGAACTCGATATACTCTACGTACGTGAAGGAATTCCCTGCGATATACCTCTCGTCATGACTTCGGTCAAGCGGTACGATGCGGGGGAACCGTTCGATATACGTCGAAGGTACTTGGACAATGAAAGGTGAGAGTCATATCGCTTAGGCTAACTGTGACCTACCGGACCAGCGCCCATCACGAAGTGCCCCTCTAGTTACTGGGTAAAATTTGGTCAATAACAATGCTCTTTGGTGATATCATGTGAATCATGCATGATTCTCTTATTAGTATCTTATGATGAGAATGCCTTTCTTGATTATGCCAAACAGGGAGCAAAGTACAAGTACCTCAAAAGGTACCCCAAGTATGGATGGGTGATGCGTGCAACATGGGGATATACATGTGATCCTAGGTGCACGTGGTGTGAAGTGTACATAGAGAATTTTCTACAAGTGTGTGAATATAAGCATAAGCATGGGATACACATGTGAGAAGGGGGAACATGCAGGTACAGGGGGAAACATAAGAAAATATAGCATTCATGTAAATAGAGTCAAGCCCTCAAAATAAATAAAGTCCCCAGCAGAGTCGCCACTGTGGCCATCCCTGATCCCCGCCGCGAAGGGAAAAGGATCCCTCGGGTCCCGCGCGTCCCCTCTCGAGAGAGCGCTTCGACCGGCATCGATTTTGTGAGGTGTGAAAATGTAGAGAGATTCAGAGTCGCCAGTCTATTTTACTCAAAACAGACAAAAGAAAGGGGGAGCCACCCCGAAGGATGGCATCTAAAGACATACTGGTGCGTGCGAAACCAAAATGATTCGAGAAGGGTTCGGAGGCTTAGTTACGAAATGGGAAGGTGTTAGGCACCCATTCTGCCCTTTCGGTCTCTCATGAATATTTTCTATTTTCCTTTATATTTCCCCCTGTGCATGTGTATATATAGAATGGAGGTAGGAATCCTCGACTTGTATCATGGAAAAGATAAAGCGAGTCATCCGTATAAATGTGAGATTAATGTAGAAAATAGGATTTGCGCGATTACCCTTGCGTTGATTGTTATAAGGGAACGATAACGCATGTGAGATAATATGCCACTAAGAATGATGTATAGAATATAATAGAAAATGGGACAAAGAGAAGATAGAAAATAAGAAAAAAGTGAGAAAATGACTCGAGTCTCGGGTTTTACCCCGAGACGCCTACGTAGCCTATAAAGGCATCAAAGTCCACGTAGTTCGCATACAAAACGAGGGATGGGGTTTATCCCATAAATCCAAATGGAAAAATCTCTTATTTGTAAGTGTGTGTGTGTGTGTGTGTAAAAAGTGTTTTTAGTTGTGAGAGAAGTGTTGAAAAAGTGTGAGAATCCCTATTTGGAATTTATGAGCAAACTCTTTTTTTTTTGTTTTTTGGGTTTATTTATATGAAAATAGGAGATGTGCAATAATACTAGATAAAAAGTATGTTAGGATACGTGAAATAAGATAATAAAAGTGCTTAAGTAATAAAACAAGTTATTGCAAATTTAAGAAGATTTGAAAAGAAAGGTGAGAAAGATGGACCTTCTTTGAGACTTTAAGCTTGATCTTGAGTGTTTAAAAACAGCCCTTGCACTTGGATGATGATGGAGAGTGGTTAATTCATCAAGTTTGACGAAAGGTATGATGAAAAGTGTAAGTGAAAAAGGGATTTGGAAGTTAAAATCACGCTGCCTTCGAGAGAGGTTTCTGGGACTTGCTGAGAGTGATTTCCTTCTGATTTGAGCTCTACCTTGCAAATAAGGGCAAGGCCTCCTTTTATAGGCCCAGGTGTCTACCGATAGGCATAGAGCCCTTCCTGCCCGTCGGCAGGTAGGTGCCGATAGGCAGTGTGTTTCAGGATTTTTCAAAAAATCGGCCGCCGAGGGCAAACCGTTTGTCAGAATTGTGTACGGGGCATACCGTTGGAAAGGTAATTCAGAGACCTTAGAAAGTCCTTTGGACCGCTCCTGGGTTCGGGAGTTGACTTTGGGTTAAATATGGCTCGGAAGCGTTTATCGATCCATTGGACGGGGAATCGTGCGGACGCAAACGGATCATTCGTACGCATGGTAAGTCTGAATCACGCACGGGGCATACCATTGGAAAGGTTAGGAGATGTAATTAGACATTCCAAAGAGTTTGACCCGGTTTAGAGGGTTGACTTTTGTCAACCGGGCCCGGGAAGCGCTCGGTGGCTTCCCAGAGTTAAACGGATCGTTCGTCCGCATGGAAAGTCGGAATCGCGCACGGGGCGGACCGTTGGAAAGGGTATTCAGTGACATTTGAAGATTCATTCAGTCTCGGTCGAGATAAAGAGTTTGACATAGGTCAAATAGAGCCGGGGAGTGCCCGATGGCTTTCAGGTCTGTGCTCGGGACATGACCTGGGTTTGCGATGATGAGTGGAGGTACTAGGGACCTAAGGTGAGTTAAGGGGTAACAGAATGAGGTGTCTACACCCGGCATTATGATGCCCCCATTGAACACACACTAATGGAACAACCTTCGACCTCAGTCCCCTCACGTTATGGTTTAATATGGTCGTTGGTCTCTCCTCATATGTAATATCGGGATGCAAATCAATCTCCACCAGCGCAATGTGAGTATAGGCCAACTCATCCCGAGGATATTGTCTTAAAGCAGAAATGTGGAACACATCGTGAATAGGGTGTAAGTGCTTAGGTAACCCGAGTCTATACGTTACTGGACCAATCCACTCAATGATAGGAAATGGCCCAACATACCTCAGAGCCAATTTTCCCTTCTTCCCAAATCTCATTATCCTCTTCATAGGAGACACACGTAGGAACACCTAATCCCCCACATTAAACTCTAGAAAGGAATTTTTGGCATCGACGTAGCTCTTCTACCCATCCTGAGCTACTTGTATTCGACTCCGAATCATCTCAATCCTAGCGGAGGTATCAACTCTGGGCCGAGAAGCTTTTTGTCTCCCACCTCCAACCAATAAGTGGGAAAATGACATGGTCTACCATACAGTGCCTCAAATGGATCCATCCTAATAGTGAACTGATAAGAGTTATTATAAACAAACCCCACCAGTTCAAGGTACAACTCCCAACCTCCCCTAAAATCTAGGATGCACATCTGTATCATTTCCTCCAACATCTGATTCGTCCGCTCATTTTGCCCATCTGTCTGAGGCTGATAGTGAGAACACGTTATATATTAACTCACTTGAGTCTGCATATATAGGAGTTCCAACTAGTTTGGATATTTAGACAAAATAAGCTAGAATAAGTTTGAGAACTCCATCTCCTTAAAAGTATAAACTCCTTGAAGAAATCCAGTCCAAGAAGAGATTCAAATGGAAGTTAATTCTAACCCTAAAACCGCAAATAGGACACTTGCATTGCATCCTACATATTACCTATGTGCTTTAATGGTTTTTCAACACTTGAAATCATTTTAAAATCAAATTTAATTCCAAACAAATCATTTTTCATAATTTTAAACAATTATAAATTATTTATTATTTAATTAAAATTTGGTTTTAAATGTGTTGTGGGTGTAAATTGAATTTTCGAAACTTATTTTATATGTTGATTGTTTGCTTGGGTAGGATTCGAAAGCGCTAGAGACTTGGAGGTGTGCTTTGTAATTATTTTCAAACGCGCGTCTCAGCCTTCATCCTGTGCGTACACGTGTTGGTTACATATTGGTTGGATTTGTGTTTTCTTATAGACACATAATGTGTATACAATCTCAGCCCTTGGATCATTTTTAATCAACGTACTTCATGCGATCTATCTCAATCCTTGTGATCCCAGCCTTACCCAATGAGTGACCTTATAATCCATTGCCTATGTTAAACCGTTGGATCTAAGTCAATGCATTTACACTTAATCTCAGTCATTGGATCGATGTTGAAGTTCTCGATCCTTCTATGCCTAGTATAAAAAGGGATCAACCCTCAGCAGTTTGGAACTTTTCGTCACTTCGTTATTTCTGAGAGAAAAGAGAGAGTGGAGAGAAGTTATAAGAGAGGGAAAGTAGAAAAAGAGAGATTAGAAGAAGAAACCTTTGATTTCTTCGTATCTCAAACCTTCGTGAGTCTTCCTGAAAATGTTGCTTTTATAAAATAAGGCCAAACTTCTTAAAACGTTCAAAAAGGTGAACCTAGTCTCAATGTCTCCAATCAACACATAATCAGTACAATCAAAAGTTGAAACCAAACTGTCAAACCAAATATGTTTGTCCTTTTACCAGAGACCAATGACAGAAATCAAAATCTAATGATGATTGAACTACTTAACCCAATAGATCTAAGACAATTTTTAAAGACTTTAATATGAAAGTCAAGTTCTGTACCCATCAGTATTATTCCTATTGTGATATTTTTAGACATACTCTAGATGAGTGTTACCAGAAAAGGACATACACTCCTACCTACCAGAACATTAACTATTCTAGGAAATCCAGAAATACTTATAGACTTTCTAGACAAACCACAAACAACTCTAACGTTAAAAAGAAAAAGGGAGGGTCCAAGAATAAGAAAAAATCATTTAGAAAGACCCCTCAAACCTTTTCTAAGTCTAAAGGCCACAAAGATTTTAAAACCAGGCCTATTTGGATTAGAAAAGATGATTTACTACCCCAGCTCAAGTGCAATATTGACAGTTCTGCTTTAAAGGCACAAAGAACTTCAAATGGATGGTATTTAGACTCCAGATGTTCTAAACATATGACCAGGGACAAAACCAAATTGAAGAACAAGACAGACTTCCTTGGAGATAGTGTCATGTTTAGAGATGGTGTTTCATCTTAGATCATAGGTAAGGGAACATTGAGTGAGGAAGGTCTTTATGAACTGAATGATGTTCTTTTAGTTAAGGGCCTTAAAGCCAATCTCTTAAGTATATCACAATTTTGTGATTCCAATCACTCAGTTACCTTTTCTAAAAAGGATTGAAAAATTATTGATGAAAAGGGTAATTGTATTTTAATAGGAAACATAACCCAGGAAAACTGTTACACAGTAATTCCAAATTCTGAATCTTGTAATGTTTCCAGATTCGAGGATTCTGATCTATGGCACAACAGATTGGGACACACAAATTATGATAACCTTAGAATATTGAGTTCCCAAGATATAGTTAGAGGTTTACCTAAAATTAAAAATTATTTTACTCCTGTATGTGGACCTTGTCAGGAAGGAAAGTAAATCCCCACATTAGAAAGTTAAAGATGCCCTTACCACTAAGCCTCTAAAACTTATCCACATGGACCTCATGGGTCCTTCAAGAACTGTTAGTTTATATGAAAAATCTTACATCCTAGTTATAGTGGACGACTATATGAGATATACATGGGTAGCTTTTATGAAACATAAATAAAAAACGTTCAATGAATTCTTAAGAATCCTCTTGAAAATTGAGAATGAGAAGGATACCCAAGTGTGTCGAATTAGGAGTGATAGAGGTGGAGAGTTTAAGGACTCGTGAACTTCTTAGTATTGTGTAGGTAATGGTTATAAACATGAGTTTACTGCTCCCAAAACCCCGCAATAGAATGATATAGTTGAACGTAAGAATAGGATTTTACAAGAAATGGCTAGGGTTATGTTACATGGTAAGAATCTCCCTAAATACTTTTGGGTAGAAGCTATCCAAACCGCGTGTCACATTATTAATCGTATCTACCTCAGAAAAAATTCCAAAGAAACATATTATGAGTTGTGGTTCCATAAAAAGCCTAATCTGAAATATTTTAAAACCTTCGGTAGTATCTGCTATATCTGCAAAGATAGTGAGCATCTTTCAAAATTTGATACCCGGGGAGAAAAGGGATTTTTTCTTAGCTATTCTCAAAATAGTAGGGCTTTGCATGTTTTTAACTATAGAACCAAAATTATTATGGAATCAATTAATGTCATTATAGATGACACAAGTGTTAGGAGTAGTGACAGTCAACCAGTAACATTTGATGAGGATGAACCTATTTTATCCTCTATTCCTCAAGATGATACTGATTCACTGGCACCTGAGAATCGTTCTGTACCCACTTGGGTTTCTAAAGATCATCCCACTAAAACCATTATCGATAATCCTTCGAAACCAGTTATAACTAGATCCCAAATTCAACAAGTGGCAGAATTTTCTTATTTTATTTCTCTTAAGGAACCTAGAAATGTTAATGATGCCCCTGCTGACTCTTTTTCGATAAATGCTATGCAAGAACAATAAATCAGATTTAAGAGTCACGATGTTTGGAATCTGATTCCTAGACCAAAAGATTCGAAGGTTATTGGCACAAGATGGATTTTTAAAAACAAAGCTGATGAAAATGGGGAGGTCATTAGAAATAAAGCTAGGTTGGTCGCACAAGGATACTCCCAGATTGAGGGAATTGATTTTGATAAAACCTTTGCACCTGTTACTTGTCTGGAACCAGTTTGTCTCCTCCTTGCAATTTTCTATCATATGCAATTCAAATTATTCCAAATGTATGTTAAATTCGCTTTTCTAAATGG
This sequence comes from Sambucus nigra, assembly GCA_949130495.1. Classification (NCBI taxonomy): domain Eukaryota; kingdom Viridiplantae; phylum Streptophyta; class Magnoliopsida; order Dipsacales; family Adoxaceae; genus Sambucus; species Sambucus nigra. The sequence goes on from OX422220.1 coordinate 65,663,859, forward strand.
AATTTTGTCTGAAGAAGTTTATGTTGAACAAACCAAAGGATTTGTTGATCCTGTACACCCAGACCACGTCTTTAAGCTTAAGAAAGCTTTATACGGCTTGATAGAAGCTCCTAGAGCTTGGAATGAGAGACTATCCACCTTCTTAGTGTTGCACAATTTTGTCCGCGGCGGAAACGATCAAACATTGTTTGATAGAAAGGAAAATCAACATGTCTTAATCGCACAAGTATATGTGGACGATATTATTTTCGGTTCCACCTGTCCTAATCAAGTAGAGAATTTTTCTGATATCATGCATACCGAATTTCAGATGTCTTTAATGGGTGAACTATAATATTTTTTGGGTTTACAAGTAAAACAATGAAGTAATGGTCTTTTTATTTCTCAATCCAAGTATGCTGCAGATTTAGTAAAAAAATTCGGCTTAGAAAATGCAAAACCTTCTAGAACTCCTATGAGTACTTCAACTAAACTTTCTAAGGATGATCTTTGGAAAAGTGTAGATCCCACTCTTTATACAAGTATGATAGGGATTTTGCTGTATCTTACCGCATCTCGACCCGACATATCCTTTGCCATGTGTATATGTGCTAGATATCAAAGTAACCCTAAAGAATCTCACTTATTAAGTGTAAAAAGGATTATTAAATACATTAAGGGTACTCTAAAATTTGGTATTTGGTATACAAATGATACGACTAGTTCTATTGTAGGATACATTGATGTCGATTGGGTCGGTTGTTGTGACGACAGTAAGAGCACTTCTGGTGCTTGCTACTGCGTAGGCAATAATCTTGTTGGTTGGTCGTGTAAGAAACTGAATTGCGTTTCATTATCTAGTGTTGAATCAGAATATATAGCTGCTGGTTGTTGTTGTTCTCAATTATTATGGATTAGACAAACGCTTAGTGATTATGGTCTCACAGAAAAACAGTTAACCTTGTTTTGTGATAACCAAAGTGCCATTAATATTTCCAAAAATATTGTATTGCACTCATGAACTAAGCATATTAACATTAGACTTCACTTTATCCGTGACCTTGTCGAATCCGAAGATCTCACTATTGAATACGTGGACACTCATTATTGAATACAAAACCATTAGATAAAATTCGTTTCGAGTATTTGCGTACAACTATAGGCATGATAACTCTCAATTAAACTCTATGTTTTTCTTATTTATACCTCTTGTCTATTTGAGAAAAATTGGGGGAGAAGATCTTGAGTATTGCGTAGCGATTTTACTATCTATTCTTATTTTAACTCAACTAATGTGCCAAATTTAATGTTTACCTTGTTACAGGCATTTCAAACTCGGTGTATATCTTGTTTCTATTTTGTAGGGTATTGGTCTATATGTAGTTGAGTAATGTATTTTTTTTACCTTATTTTTCGATTCTAGGATGGAAAAGGGTAGTTAGAATTTTTGTGTAGGACATATAAGTTTTGTTTTTATTTTGACCCAAGAGTACTGAATACTCAAGGGAATTTTGTCTCTAATGTCAAAAGGGGGAGATTGATAACACACTATATATTGATTCACTTGAGTCTGCATATATAGGAGTTCTAACTAGTTTGGATATTTAGACAAAATAAGCTAGAATAAGTTTGAGAACTCCATCTCCTTAAAGGTACAAACTCCTTGAAGAAATCCAGTCCAAGAAGAGCTTCAAAGGGAAGTTAATTCTAACCATAAAATCATAAATAGGACACTTTCACTGCATCCTACATATTATCTATGTGCTTTAATGATTTTTCAACACTTGAAATCATTTTAAAATCAATTTAATTCCGAACAAATCATTTTTTATAATTTTAAACAATTTTAAATGATTTTTGAATTAATTAAAATTTGGTTTTAAAAGTGTTTTGGGTGTAAACTTAATTTCAAAAACTTGTTTTATATGCTGATTGTTTTCCTGGGTAGGATCCTAAAGCGCTAGAGACTTGGAGGTGTGCTTTGTAATTATTTTCAAACGTGTGTCTCAGCCTTCATCCTGTGCGTACAAGTGTTGGTTACATATCGGTTGGATTTGTGTTTTCTTATAGACACATAATGCGTATAAAGTCTTATCCCTTGGATCATTTTTAATCAACGTACTATATACAATTTATCTCAATCCTTGTGATCCCAGCCTTACCCAATCAGTGACCTTATAATCCACCGCCTGTATTAAACCATTGGATCTAAGTCAATGAATTTAGACTTAATCTCAGTCATTAGATTGATGCTGAAGTTCTCGATCCTTCTACACCTAGTATAAAAAGGGATCAACCCTCAGCATTTTGGAACTTTTGGTCACTTCGTTATTTATGAGAGAGTAGAGAGAAGGGAGAAGAGAGGGAAAGTAGAAATAGAGAGATTAGAAGAAGAAACCTTTGATTTCTTCGTAGTTCAAACCCTTGTGAGTCTTCCCCCAGACCAACACCTAACCAAATCAGTTTCCTACACCAGAAAACCCATCTTGTGAGAGTTAGATCCTTCTCGGGTTTCTGTGTTGTTGGTTTTGTGTTTTTTTCTTTTTGAAGACCTCTTCAAAAACTTTGATTCTCTCATAACTCATCTATAAGGAAGATTTAAGTTTCATTATTAAAACTGAGTCTTTCTAAAATAGAATATCTCATGTTTATTTTTGTTTCTCTTTTTAGATCTGATATCTTAGATCTAATATGTTTCAACTAGTTTTTGAAATAAAAACTTCTAGTTTTAAAAATAAAAAAATTCAGATCTAGTGAGTTGTGTTTTTCTATTTTTTATTTCATATTTTATGAAATACTAGTGTACAAAACTAACAGGAACACAAACGAACTCTTGCTAAAGTTTGAAAGCGTTCAGATCTGAAAATAAGTTTTAGATCAAAACTTGTTGAATCAGTCCTTGCACGTTCAGTCTGAATCTGATTTGTTAAAGTAGACTTTTAGCCTAGTTTGGATCTGCAATTGGAGGTTTACAATTTCAAAAATATTTTCAAAACCCAGAAATTGTATATGACCTTGAACCGTCTTCTGAGCAAGGTATCCTTGAGATCTGTGCTTATATAAAAGTTCAATACGTCTTTTCTTGAGAAATAGAGATTCATAAATAACCTTCATTTTATAACCATTGTAATTTGTTAGGAAATTTGGTAAAAATCTTGAGAGGGTGAGTTGCATGTTTGTATGTAGTAACACATCACAAACATTATCTCATACGAACACTTAGACACTATGGTTCCGTCTGAGAACCTTATATGTGAAAGAGTTGCTGGAATCAGAATTCAAAGAGAAGGAGATCAAGGAAAAGACAAAGAAGCAGCAAGAAAAGATCAAGTTCCAAGTCAGAATACCTTTGGAGTGGAGAATCTCAAGTACGTACATTCTGAACTTAGGTTAGGATCTTTGTGATTTGCTTATGTGCTGTTACTTGTTTTTATTTCTAGTGGATTTTTTTTGTTTTGTGTCTTAGAGGGCACCGTGGATGTTTCCCTTGTTTAAGGGTTTTTCCACGTTAAAATTCCCGTGTCTATTTCTTTAAATATTCTTAACTATTGTTGTGATTGAAACTGCATGGTAACTTTAGTAGATGCTTATTAAAAATTAAACATAAGGTAATCAACTATCGAATTTAATCCATATATTCAGAAAAGCTTTTACAACGCATCTTGAGTTTTTCGAAAAGAGTTTTGCCCAAAACGTTTATTCGGAGTTTACTCAACTTATAACTATTTGTTATTAATCTTGTAAACAAAAGGCTATTAGTATTAAAAGTTGTTTTTCAATTGGTATCAGAGCAGGAACACCTTTTGTGATCTTGAAATTTAAGAAATTATTTTCGAAAAATCTTTGAGTATGGAAGAAAAATTTGATAAGTTAGGTAACCTATCCAGACCACCACTCTTTGATGGAAACAATTTTGTTTACTACAAAGTGCGAATGACTGCTTTCATTCAAGGAACCCTAGGTGATGATGTATGTGATATTATTGAAACAGGGTATGAAAATTCTACTAAACCTACCTCTGCCACTGATCCAACAAGGATTAAGAAACTTCTCAGTGAATTTACTAAGGATGATAAAAAAGCTTCTCTTGATAATAACAAAGCGAAAAATGCCATCTTTATGTCCATTAATGAACATGAATTCAAAAGAATATCTATTTGTACTACTTCTAAAGAGGCATGGGACACTTTAGTCATTGCTCACGAGGGTGATAAACGTGTCAAAGATGGAAAAACCCAAATGCTTATTCATAAATATAACACCCTGATTATGAATGACAATGAATCCTTTAACGATTTCTACACAAGGTTAACTGATATTTTTACAAAACTTCATGCAAATGGTATAACCTACAGTAGAAAGGAAATTGTGTCAAAGATTCTTAGGTCATTGCCATATAAATTTGACAACAAGAGATATGCTATTGGGGAAATGAATGACCCTAATATGACTCATGAACTTCTTAGGAGTAAACTTAGGACTGTTGAATCAGAACTAGACTTTAAAAAGCAATTGACCAGACAGACTAATAAAGCCTCTAGTTCAAATGTTATGTTTTCATCCAAATTACCAGTGCCTAAATTGAACTCTATAAACTTTGACACTGACTATCTTGAAACCTGTGATTTGAAAAACCTTGAAAATGAAATAGCTCTTATGAATAAGCATTTTAAAAAGATTTTAAAATTCAGAAATGTTGTAGCCTCTAAACAAGGCAAATCAAATTATCAAGGTAATCAATCTCACAGACCTCATGACAGAGATAATACCAAACACACTTATGACAATAGGAGGAACTAAGACCCCAACATACCTAAACCTAACATAAAAGATGTTAAATGTCATCGTTGTGGTAAACTTGGTCACTTTGCTAGTAAATGTCCAGCTAGTTTTAATAACAACAACAAGGACAATTTGTGTAAAACATGGGATGACTCTAGTGATTCTGAAAAGGATGAAACTGAGTCAACCCAAGTCAATGAATACTACATGTCTTTCTTTGCTAAGATAATATATAATGATGATGCATTCTTGCCTTCTCATGAACTTGATATGCCTGTTAATGATGTTAATGACTTTATTGATAATTTTGTTCCTATTACTGCTGAAAATTGTGTGTAATTCAAAGTGACAATGTTGATGACGAATTGAACGTGTGCGTGAGTAAAGAACCTAACCAAATCATAGGGGATAATTCACACGATGCACATAGTGAGTCTGATGATGATCTGCCTGATTTACATGAATTGTACACTAAAACGGTTAAGAAGAGTGCTCGCCTAGAGAAAATGATAAAAACCTTAAGTGAGCGTATTGATTTGCTTAACCAAAGCATTAGCAACAACACTCAAGATTATACTGCTCAATGTGTTGCTCATGAGACCGAGATTTAGAATTACAACTTTAGAATAAATTCTTTGATTCAAAAGAACCATGAATTTGAACAAAAATACAAGGCAACCCTTATTGAACTAGAAGAGTCAAAGAAAAGGTTTCAAATATTTTTAAAAAATGTAAAGACGTTGAAACTCAAACCAAGACTTATGAAAAAAGTGTTACTGGAAGCAAATTTGACTTAGAAAATAAATCTGGCATTGGATTTGGAGAAATAGTGCATACAAGTAAGACCAAGTTTCTCCTGAAAATGTTGCTTTTACAAAACAAGGCCAAACTTATCAAAATGTTCAAAAAGGTGAACCTAGTCTCAAAGTCTCTCAATCAACACATACTCAGTATAATCAACGGTTGAAACCAAACAGTCAAACCAAATATGCTTGTCCTTCTGCCAGAGACCAAAGATAGAAATCAAAACCTAATGGTGACTGGACTACTGTACCGAATAGATCTAAGCCAATTTTCAAAGGCTTTAATAAGAAACTCAAGTCCTATACCCATCAGTACTGTTCCTATTACGATATATTTGGACATACTCTAGATGAGTGCTTCTAGAAAAGGACATACACTCCTACCTACCAGGACTTTAACTATTTTAGGAAATCCAGAAATACTTATATACTTCCTAGACAAACCACAAACAACTTTAACTTTAAAAAGAAAAAGGGAGGGTCCAAGACTAAGAAAAAATCATTTAGAAAGACCCCTCAAACATTTTCTAAGTCGGAGGCCACAAAATTTTTAAAACTAGCCCAATTTGGATTAGAAAAGATGATTTGCTACCCCATCTCAAGTGCAACATTGTCATTTCTGCTTTAAAGGGACAAAGCACTTCAACTGGATGGTATTTAGACTCCGGGTGTTCTAAATATATGACCGGGGATGAAACCAAATTGAAGAATAAGACAGACTTCCTTGGAGGTAGTGTCATGTTTGGAGATGGTGTTTCATCTCAGATCATAGGTAAGGGAACATTGAGTGAGGAAGGGATTTCTGAACTGAACGATGCTCTTTTAGTTAAAGACCTTAAAGCCAATCTATTTAGTATATCACAATTTTGTGATTCCAATCACTCAGTTACCTTTTCTAAAAAAGATTGCAAAATTATTGATGAATATGGTAATTGTATTTTAATAGGAAACATAACCCAGGAAAACTGTTACATAGTAATTCCAAATTCAGAATCTTGTAATGTTGCCATATTAAAGGATTCTGATCTATGGCACAACAGATTGAGACACACAAATTATGATAACCTTAGAAGATTAAGTTCCCAAGATATAGTTATAGGTTTACCTAAAATTAAAATTTCTTTTACTCATGTATGTGGACATTGTCAGGAAGGAAAAATAAGTAAATCCCCATATAAGAAAGTTAAAGATGTCCTTACCACTAAGCCTCTAGAACTTATCAACATGGACCTCATGGGTCCTTCAAGAACTGTTAGTTTATATGAAAACTCTTACATCCTAGTTATAGTGGACAACTATACGAGATATACATGGGTAGCTTTTATGAAACATAAATCAGAAACCTTCAATGAAATCTTAAGAATCCTCTTAAAAATTGAGAATGAGAAGGATACACAAGTGTGTTGAATTAGGAGTGATAGAGGTGGAGAGTTTAAGGACTCTAGAATTTCTGAGTATTATGTAGCTAATGGCTATAAACACGAGTTTAGCGCTCCCAAAACCCCGCAAAAGAATGGTATAGCTGAACATAAGAATAGGTCTTTACAAGAAATGTCTAGGGTTATGTTACATGGAAAGAATATCCCTAGATACTTTTGGGTAGAAGTTGTCCAAACCACGTGTCACATTATTAATCGTATCTACCTCAAAAAAAATTCCAAAGAAACATATTATGAGTTATGGTTCCACAAAAAGCCTAATCTGAAATACTTTAAAACCTTCGGTAGTATCTGCTATATCTGCAAAGATGGAGAGAATCTTTCAAAATTTGATACCCGGGGAGAAAAAGGAATTTTTCTTGGCTATTCCCAAAATAGTAGGGCTTTGCCTATTTTGAACTATAAAAACAAAACTATTATGGAATCAATTAATGTCATTGTAGATGACACAAGTGTTAGGACTAGTGACAGTTGTTGATGTAAAAAATTAGATCATATCTAATTATTCAATCACAAATAAATAAATGAGACAAAGAATTTTTAAAGTGGTTCAGCCTTATAAGAATGGCCTATGTCCACTGTTATTTTGTTGCTGATTGTATGGGAATTCTCGATTACAAGTTATCTCAAGAAATTTCGGTCCCCCTACAATGAGGATTGTACAATGTATTTATAGCCCTGAGGCTGTAATGTGAAAGGGTAATACATTAAATGATGTACATATGAAAGGGTAATACATTCAATCCCCCTTAAGCGTGTGCGTCTGAATGATAAGCATTTAATGAACAGTCAAACTGTTGGTTATCCTGCTATTAATGCTTTGTACGAGGTGCAGCTCGGACCGCCTGAGTTTCTCGGACCGCCTAAGCTTCTCGGTACTCAAGAGTTCCTCGGAGCATATGAGTTCCTCGAGGAATCAGTGTTCCTCGAGGAATTAGTGTTCCTCGTTGTAATATGGTTCCTCGGAGCATGTGAGTTCCTCGGAAGTGTTTGTTGTTGCCACGTAGATGGCCACGTGTCTTTACTTTATTGAGCCATGTCAGCAGACTAAATTTGGTATCAACAGAAGCCCCCAATGTTTCATAGTTCGAAATTTAAGGAGTGTGGAACATTCTTTCTCGGAATATGGTAGCTTTAAATGGTCCTCCTGATTTTTAGGAGTGTTTCCCTTGTATTTATTTTTCCTTCCAAATTCATAGAATCAGGCTTTTTTGAATTTTTATAACCGCCTCGATCTCCGCGTACTTTTTGTCCTTCTAGCCGCCGGTAGCGTAATCGTTTCTTTTTGTAATCAATACTTTATCGTTTCCCAAGGCAGAGTATTTAAGCGTCACAGACAATCCCATCGTCTTCTACTTTTTCAAATTTGCATCTCTGAATTTTCCATTGTCTTACTCTCTTGTGCGTTCATCCTTTTCATCGTTCGTTGTCAACAGATCCACTCTTTTTCTGTAAGATCTTCTTCCTTCTTCTTCATTTCCTTTATTCATCATGGTTTACCCTGTTGAATCTCTTGAAAAATTTCGCTCTGATTTTTCTATTCCCTCCTGGGTTGTTCTGGAAGAGCTTTCTGAGCCTTCTGACTATTTTCGTTTGGCAGAGGGACATTGGTTCCCCAGCCTCTTTGTTGCTGAGTGTGGATTTTCTTTTCCGCCCAATCCTCTATGTCTGGAATTTTGTCAATATTTTGACGTTGTTCCTGCAAGAATAGCCCCCAATACATGGAGAATAGTTAATGGGGTTCATAGGTTAAATCAAATTCATGGAACTCGCCAGATATCATGTTTTGTTATAGATGGGCAGTTGGTGATAACACCTTTTATTTAAAAACTAGATTTTTAAATAGGGCTTTAGTGGTCAATCTCCCGGATGCCAATAGGGACTATTTTGAGCACGGAGTTGTTATAAAAAATTAGCAACATGCTCCTTTATCTGGGGATGAAGTGTATCAGGGTCCCAGATGCCCTCCCTATGGCAATGGGATAGGTTATTTTTATTTCATTTTACTTATTTTGAAATCATGCTTCTTCTGTGTTTGACAAAATGTGCCACTGATATTTCAATGTTTATTTATTTGCAGTTGATAGAAAAAGAAAGTGTCCAAAAAAAGCAGACGTGAATATAAGGCACTTAAAACTTATTTGGAGTTTGCATCAGAGTGTTGCCGACAAGCACATTAGGTCAGCCTCGTATCTGCTGCAGTACAAGAGCTACACCACTTCTTTCACTGCTCGTCCGGTGATAAGTGACGCAGATCCAGTACCAGCTTCTACCAGTTCTTCGCCTGAATCACATATTCCTTTAATTGAAAGGATGAATAAAAGAAGACCTCCCACCTTGTTCGAGAAACCTGCATCTAGTGTTGGAGAGGTAAAATGAAGTAAGATTGACATCCCAGGGGAAGGGACAAATAAAACTGATGCACCTTCCTCGGTTGCCCCTGTTGTGAAGGTTGTCGAGAAGCCCCAAGTGGCTCCGAGCAAGTCTGCTGCTCCAGGAGAAGTGATTGTAATATCACCGACCAAGAGTTCCTCCTTGGATGAATCTATTCCTTCTCCCTCGAGGAAGCTGAAGAAGAGATCCTCGGTCAATTTGGTTGACACTGTCTCTCAGCCCCCGACTAGTGGAGTTCCCACTTTCGTTCCCCTGAGCTCTGTCATGAGCTCGATGAAGACTTCGATCATTCCCGAGATCCAAGGTATAGAAGAAAACCTTTCTCGGGATATGGTTACCTCTTTGTCAGCTCGCCACATTGCTTCTGTAAGTCCTTTTACTTTGAACTTTTCATCTTTCCCTTATTATATTTGTCTCTGACTTGCTTTCATTTTCTTTTCACAGTTGGTGAGCTGCTTCAATACAATTTTGAAGAAGGATGAAGCTATTAAAGCTTCAAGCTCCTCATCTGGTGTGGAGGAAGCTTTGATGGGCGTGAGGCAGTCTTTGGAAGATTCTCATCAGAAATACGATGCTGACAAGGATATTTGGGAGAAGAAGCTTGCCTCCACCGAGCAAGAGAAGGCTCGAGTTGTTGAAGTCTCCAAGGGGTTGGAGAAGAAAATAAAGGACTTGGAGGAGAAAAATAAAGAGCTTGACAAGAAGCTCAAAAATGTTGGAGAGCTTGAGAATAAGTTCAAGGTTGTTGAGGAATAATTGGGTCAGCTTCGGGAGGTAAATCGGCAGAAGGCGGAGGTTAAAAATAAATTGAAGACTGCTGAAAACCTGCTGTCCGATAATCTTTCCTCAGAGAAGTTGAAGAGAAAACTGGCTGTGAAGAAGTATTTTAGCGTTGGCTGGGACAAGGGGTGGAACAAGGGCTTGGCTGCCATGATGTCTCAAGTAGAATATGGGAGCCTCAAGTACTTTAGGGATGGATGGGTCGCTGCTCTACAGGAGATGAAAGTGGATGAAAATTCCGAACTCTTTCAGCGACACATCCCTGGTCCCCCTCCAACTCCTGAAGAAGAAGAAGAGGACGAAGCTGCCTCCGAAGAGTCTTCTATGGTGATGGGAGATCATCCCCCAGCCATCCAGCCTGCTACCGAGGAACTTCAGCAGCTCGCTACTTCCTCCGAGCAACCTCTAGGACTTCCCCAGCTACTACTTGTTCCTTCCGAGCAACCTACTTCCTCGTCCCAGCCTCCCGAGAAGGTTTTGGGAGATAAGGAAAAGGTGTAGAGTTGTTCGGGTTTCTCTTTATAATTTTCTTTTGTCAAATTTAACCATGAACATGTAACTCTGAATCTTGATATAATAAAACTTGAACTTTTGTTCTTGCATACTGTTGTCTCTTCTTCATGCTTAGTTGGTACTTTTATTGATTACTGCTTCTTCTTTCTCTACTAGTTTCTGGCCAGGATGGAATTACTATCTGCTCATGATACCAAGCTGTTGAGGCAATGCAATGATTATTTTAAGGCTGGTCACACAGATCTGAGTGCAGCACAAATTATCGACATCCTCGGCCAAGATTCTTTGGAACAGGCGGTTGAGGCCTATCAATACTTGAAGACCCTTCTTGATCGTGCAGTAGCCAACAATGTGGCTTATTATGATATGATCGAGGATCTCTAAGGCATTCTTGAAGACCTTCAGCAACAATACAAAGAATCCACTGCCCTTTTGCACGAGGGGTATGAGAAGAAGTATGAGCAACTCAATGCTAACAAGGGGTACGAGAAGAGTTTTACTGGCTATGATGTGAGGGAGAGAACTCTGAGGGGTGAGGTCGAGGAGTGCAGACAAATAGCTGAACTATTAGAGCAAGAAAATAACAAACTGCAAAAAGAGTTGTCTCAGTTGAAGTCTGCAGCTTCCACTTCAAACGCCTTGATCCCAGTGAATGATGAGGGATTCTCGTTCTTGGAGGTCGAGAACGCCAACTTGAGGGACGAATTGGAGACCTTAAGGAGAGTTGGTCCCTCTACATCTTCTCATGGACGAGCAAGAGCTCCTCGGGGACGAGCAAGAGCAGCTTAAATTCCTGTCGAGGAACAGAGGACTCAATCTGCCTTAGAGAACCAAGCCTTCCAATTAATGGCAAAGAACCAGGCATTAGCTGAAATGTCAAAGAAGATCAGGGACCTGGAAGAGCATCTTTCTGTTCAGCAGTCAGTCTTGGAGAATAAGGAACTCTTCATCAAAAATCTCCACGAGCAGCTGGAAAGATTGACATATCAATTCCACAAACAGCCCAGGGAGTTATGGATGGCTGGGTACAACGAGGCTCTCTACCACTTGGACGATCGTATCCAGAATGCCAATAATGAGGGCTACAAGCAAGGCTGGTTGAATGCCTTAGGTGTGTTGCAACTCGAGCAGGGTCATTACCTGTGGGACTACCATGATCCTGGGTTGCTCGACCTACCCGTGCCACCATTCAAACTTGATATGAGTTGGATCCCTGCTCGGGCCATTCCTCGGTGCTTAATTTCCAAGTATCTTGGCGACTACAATCTCGATTCAAGTGTCGAGATATCTCGTCCCGAACACCTCCTAGATCGACCATCCGTGATGAATATCAGGATGTTAAAAGATTTGAACTTCATAAACTCTCCTCTTGCTTTAAATGATCCGCCTGCTGGAGAGGAACCTGTTTCAAAAGCAGAGGGGAAGAAACCAATAGAGTAGGAATTTTGATGTAATAGTTAGTATACATTTCATTATCAATGTAATCTATTCTTGGATTTAATGAAAGACTTTTATTTTTGTTCGCAATCTTAATCGCTATTGTCTTGTAAAATACTTTACATTTGTGCATATATGTCTGTTAAAAAAATAACAATATTGTGTTGTTTGTCAACCTATTGTCGACTAGCTTGAATTTGTGGTAGTCATTATAAAAAATTACTAAGTTATTCCTCGACCAACTTACTAAGTTGTTTCTCAACCAACTTACTAAGTTGTTTCTCGACCAACTCACTGATAATTTTAAAAAGTCACGAGTATCAATAATTTTGCTTGATCATTTTCTCGTATTCATAAAATGTTTCCGACCAACCAAGGTCGGTAAATTTCCTTCTCGACCAACTACAGTTAGTCGGTTTTTATCTCCGACCAGCCATAGTTAGTGGATTTTTTCTCTACGAGGAGCTTTTAGTTGGCGTTTTCAAGAATATATTTACTTCCTAACCAGCATAAGTTGGCATTTTTAGGAATATTTTTATTTCCCGAGAAACACAAAGTTTTACTTCCCGGAGGAATACAAGTAGCTTTACTTCCCGGAGGAATACAGGTAGCTTTACTTCCCGGAGGAATATAGGTAGCTTTACTTCCCGGAGGAATACAGGTAGCTTTACTTCTCGGAGGAATACAGGTAGCTTTACTTCCCGGAGGAATACAGGTAGCTTTACTTCCCGGAGGAATATAGGTAGCTTTACTTCCCGGAGGAATACAGGTAGCTTTACTTCCCGAAGGAATATAGGTAGCTTTACTTCCCGGAGGAATACAGGTAGCTTTACTTCCCGGAGGAATATAGGTAGCTTTACTTCCCGGAGGAATATAAGTTTTACTTCCCGGAGGAATACATTTGTTTCTCGACCAACCTTAGCTGACGTTTTCGAGAAAATTTTTGAGTAGCCAGAGTTTTGCCGAGTTTCGTTGAGTAGTGTGTAGCACTAGTATTACTCGAAAAACTTTCAATAAAAGGAGAAAATACACATCACTGATAATACTTGCGCAGGTGCTCTGCGTTCCATGCATTTTTAAACTCCTCCCCTTCTAAAGTTGCTATTCAGTAAGTTCCTGGTCGAACAACTTCTGTAACTCGGTATGGTCCATGCCAATTTGCCTCCAGTTTGTTGTGATTTTGAATCACTTTCTTTAGCACATAGTCTCCTTCTTTCAGATCGCATTTCTTCACCCTCTTATTGTAGAATAGAGTTGTTCGTTGTTGGTATGCGGCATTTCTGATTGTTGCTTCTTCTCTAACTTCCTCGAGCATGTCTAAATCCAATCTTCTCATTAAGTCGCTGACAGGGGAATTGAAATTCAGTACCCTGTGTGTTGGGAGGCCCAACTCGGCAGGTATAACAGCTTCACTTCCAAATGCTAGCATATATGGAGATTCTCCAGTTGCTACTCGGGGAGTAGTTCGGTAAGCCCACAGTACTGACTGTAACTCGTTGATTCAATTTTCTTTCGCATCGTCCAGTCTTTTCTTCAAGCCATTCAGCAGTGTTCTGTTTGTCACTTCAGTCTGTCCATTGCTTTGAGGATGGCCTGGTGCTGAGTGGATCTTCAAAACATTTGATTGATGACAATAGGCAGCGAACTCCTCGTTATCAAATTGTGTTCCATGGTCTGTGATGAAAGCATGAGGAAGACCATATCGACAAATGATGTTCTTCCAAATAAATTGGTACACCTTCTCGTACGTCATATCAAAGAGAGGCTCAGCTTCTACCCACTTAGTAAAATAATCCACTGCGACGACGAGGTATTTGAACCTTCCTCTGGTCGTTGGCAGTGGTCCGACCAAATCTATTCCCCACATGGAAAATGGTCAAGGGGAAGTGATGGGTGTCAACAATGCTTATGGAGTTCTTCGAATGGAGGAGAAGAGCTGACACTTGTCACATTTCTTAGCATAGGCTATACAATCAGCCCTCATCGTCGGCCAGTAGTATCCCTGCGTCATCACCCTTTGCAAAAGCGTCCAACCTGCTACATGGGCTCCATAGGACCCTTCATAGATCTCTTCAATCAATTCTTTCACCTCGGAGGGATGTACACATCTTTGCAAACTTGCCATAATTCCTCGTCTATATAAAATACCGTTAGTTAATACATACCGAGAAGCTTTAAACTTCAATTTCTTGGCTGCGAGCTTGTCAATTGGTAATTCTCCCTCTTCAATATATGCCCTGATGGGATCCATCCAAGATGGTCCTAAATCAAGGGTGATAAAGTTCATCGCCAAATCTTCATCTATACTCCGACTAGCTAAAACTTTAATTGGGATTGTTCTTCGTAGCTCGGTACGAGTAGCTGATGCTAATCGAGCTAGGGCATCTGCTCTTGCATTCTTCATTCTTGGTATTCTGACCAGCTGAATAGCAGCAAATTCTGATACCAACTCTATCACCTTTGCATGGTATTTGATGATTAATTCTCCTTTGGCAGCATATATTCCCAACGATTAATTGATAATCACTGAAGACAATAACTTGCTGCGCCTCCATAATTTTTGCCAAATTAAGACCTGTAATCATGGCCTCATACTCAGCCTAATTATTGGAAGCTTTGAATTGAAAACGTAGGGTGTATTCCATGTCGACCTCGTCCGGAGTGCTCAAAACTATCCCTGCCCCACTGCCTGTTGTACAAGATGAGCCATCTACATATAACCTCCATATAGGTAACTCGTCTTCAAACTTCTGATCTGACAGAGTTCCTCGGTGAAATATTTTTTGCTTCCTTTCATCTTCCCCTGATATTCCTCGCTCTTCATCGATCATCTTTTCTTGCCCTTTTACCAACCGGAGTTGGCCTAAGCTCGAATTTGATGATCCTGTAACATCCACTTGCCCTTTTACCAACCGGAGTTGGTCTGAGCTTGTGTTTGTTGATCCTGTAACATCCACAGGTTGATCAGCGAGCAACTTTTGCTCCTCGGGGGTATCAGGATAGGTGAAGTCTGCTATAAAATCCGCTACAGCTTGCCCTTTAAGCGATGATCTGGGTTCATAGACTATATCGTATTCACCGAGCTCTATTGCCCAGTACATCAATCTCCCTGATTTTCTGGTTTATGAAGGGCTTGACTCAACGGCATATCAGTATATACGACTATAGTATGAGCCTAGAAGTATGGCCTCATTCTCCTACCCGCCTCAATCAGCACCAGTGCTAACTTTTCCAGCCTTAGATATCTGATCTCTGCTCCTCGGAAGGCCTTACTTGTGTAGTAGATTGGTTTTTATACTCCATTCTCCACTCTTATTAACGCCGAGCTAACTGCATTCTCCGATGCTGCTAGATACAAGTACAATTTTTCTCCCATCACTGGCCTGGATAACAGTGGAGGTGCTCCCAAGTATTTCTTCAAGTCTTGAAAAGTTTTCTCACATTCATCATTCCACTCAAAAGTCTTTCGGAGTGTCTTGAAGAATGGGAGACATCGATCAGTTGCTCGCGATACAAATCTGTTGAGTGCTGCTACTCGTCCTATAAGACTTTGCACCTCTTTCTTCGTTGTTGGAGATCGCAGCCCTAATAGAGCTTTGATCTTTTCAGGATTTGCCTCAATGCCTCGTTGATTGACAATGTACCCGAGAAACATGACTTCTCGTACTCCAAATATGCACTTCGTCGGGTTCAGCTTCATTTGGTATTTATCTAGTTGATCAAAAGTCTGACTTAAGTCAACTAGATGATCGGCACCTTTTTTGCTCTTCGTCAGCATATCGTCAACATATACTTCCATATTGCAACTAATTTGTTCTGCAAACACCTTGTTCATCAGCCGCTGATATGTCGCACCTGCATTTTTCAAACCAAAAGGCATAACATTATAACAATAAGTTCCCCTAGGGGTAATAAAAGAAGTACTCTCCCTGTCTTCAGGTTTCATTTTAATCTGATTGTAGCCAGAATAAGCATCCATGAAGCTCAGCATCTCGTGTCCCGAGGTAGCATCCACCAGTTGATCAATTCGGGGCAATGGAAAGTGATCCTTTGGGCATGCTTTATTGAGGTCAGTGAAGTCTACACACATCCTCCACTTGTTGTTTTTCTTCTTTACCATCACTACATTGGCTAACCAGTCTGGATATTAAACATCTTCAATAAATCAAGCTTTCTGGAGCTTCTCGACTTCCTCCTATATAGCTTGGTTCTTCTCGGGGCTGAACACTCTTCTTCTCTGCTTCACTGGCTTGATTTCCTTATTCACATTGAGTTCGTGACATAAGAAATTTGGATCTATTCCGGGCATATCCTCATGACTCCACGCAAAAGTTTTCTTTCTGCTTCTAAGGAAAGTTATCAATTCCTGTTTTAGTGAGGCTTCCAACGACGAACCTACTTGAGTAGTTCGTTCAGGGTACTCGTCGTCCAGAATGATGTTTTCAGTAGCTTCCACCACTTGACCCTTCACGAGTTGCGACTCATCTCTATGATCTAATGTTTCAATTTCTACCCCTTCTTCCACTTGATAATTAGTAGTCTTTTTCCTTGATTCCTCCAATTCCTCTTGCTCGGCGGATGAATAATAGCATTCCCGAGCTACTTTCTGATCACCTTTAACAACTCCTACTCCAAAACTTGTTTGAAATTTCAGGCACTGATGCACCGTAGATGGTACAACCTCGAACTTCTTCAATCCTACTCTTCCCATGATGATATTGTATGATGATTGAACATTCTTATCCATCACGAAAAAGCGTATTCTTTCTGTCCGACAAGCAGGCCACGTACCAATGAATATATCCAACTTGATCATCCCAAGTGGAAATACTTTCTCACCTGCAAATCCGAGGAGGGGTCTATGATAAGGCTCCAGTTGAGATAGTTTTAGATTTAAACTATCGAAGCACGAGTAGAATATGATGTCTGTCGAGCTACCATTGTCGACCAGTACCCTTGAAATTATTACCTCTTTCATTCTCATCTTGATCACCAATGGGTCATCATGAGGATATAGAACACCTGCGAGGTCATTCTTTGAGAAACCGATGACTAATTTCTCTTTGTTCACCTTTCTCGGGAGATCCTCCTCAGCGAGATTTATTCGTTGAATGTACGAGCAAGCTTGAGCCCCACAGAGGTAAGCTTTTCTCTCGGCAGTAAGGTCTCCTCCTCCTGCATCTCCACCTGTTATAACATTACAGTCAAATGACCCAAAGCGTATTGAAAATACCTCTCGTTCTGGCAGCCTTGGTCTCTTGGGAAGATCGGGGTCATCTTCGGGATCAACTTCATGGCTTCTTTTCTTGTTCTCCTCTGCTCGACGAGGAGATCTAGACCTCTCTCTTGTTCGGTCGTTGTTTCTTCTTTCACTTCCACGATCAACATACTTTGCCAGCTTTCCTCGTCTGATGAGTGTTTCAATCTCATTCTGAAGAGCTATGCAATTTTTGGGATCTTTATGAAACTCGAAATACTTTGCCTTATTCCTTTTGTCAGGGTCTGCCTTCATTTTCTCTGGCCAGTTTAATTCCTCGTTGCTCTTGATTTCTTCTAGAACATGGTTGATATCCTTCTTCAAAGGAGTATAATTATCGAATTTCTTCATTGCATCCCATACCGACCTTGTTCTTGAATGTTTTTCATTACCATTGTTCTTATGCTCTTTCTTCTTAGCTTTATTATCTTCCACCTTGGTTTCTTTGGCATCCATGTTCTTCTTCGCATTCATAGCCTCCTCGGCATTCATAATCTTGGACGCTTTTCCCATCAAGTCCGACATGGTTCTAGGTGCATCTTTGGCCAAAGTGTAGTACAACTTGTTGGGAAATAGTCCACTCATCAAGGCGGTAATCGTTGTCTTCCCCTCATAATCAATGACTTCAAGTTTCTCGTTATTAAAATGAGTTATATAATCTCTGGTACTCTCACCAGCCTTTTGTCTAACACTTAACAAATGTGCTACTCGTTTAACTGGCTTTGCCCCAAAACAAAAATTCCCAATGAATAGCTTAGCCAGTTGAAGAAAAGTTGAAATCTTACCCCGAGGAAGATTATTATGCCATATTTGAGCAGATCCGGTAAGAGTTCCCGAGAATGCCCTACATCTCATCTCATCTGGAACAGCATAGATGTCGGCTGCATCTTGGTATTGTTCTATATGAAGGATAGGGTCAGTCTTTCCATCATATTTGGGGGTCACAACAGGTGCTTTGAATTTTGATGGTGTTGGAAAATCTACAATGGCCTGGACAAAAGGTGTTCCTCGAACAAAGGTTCGTTGTAGAGGGTTCTTAGCTTTAACCATTTCCCCCAATCTATCCTCCAGCCTTTGAATAGAGCCTTTCCATGCATCATTTCCTTCCTCGGGCCTGTTGGTTCGTGCAGCTGATCGCGTTGAGGTGGCTTCCTGGGATCTATCTTGACGAGCAACAGGTCGTGACTGGGCAGATCCTTCCCTTAAGTCTGATGGTCATCGAAAACTCCTCGATGGGGCTCTAGGAGGACTTTTTCTCCTCCTAAGACCTAATCGATCGAAAGGAGATACTCTGCTTAATCTTTCTAGCGCACTGGTCCTTTATGGGGAGAGAGTGATACGTTGTTCAGTATCTGTGGCTCGCACTGACGAAGTTCGTCCAGGTTGATAAGAAAAATCTTCAGACTCCTCATTGCGATATGAATTGGTACGTCTAGTACGTGAAGAAGGCGCACGGGTATTTCTTTGAATACTTCGTGGTCTTGAATGGGTTGGTCCACCGCCATGGAGGGTTTGAATAAGTTGTCGCATAGTTTCTTGCATGACGGTCTGGCCCTGAGCCAGATTTGTCATTATTCTAGCCAGATCTGGAATATTGGGCAGAGCAGATGGATTTGGAGGGCTTCCAGCATTTCGATTGCTAGATTATGGAATATCAGCCATTTGTGATGGATTGTTTTTGATGGAAAACGATATTACCAATCGTTCCCACAGAAGACGCCAATCTGTTGATGTAAAAAATTAGATCATATCTAATTATTCAATCACAGATAAATAAATGAGATAAAGAATTTTTAAAGTGGTTCAGCCTTATAAGAATGGCCTACGTCCACTGTTATTTTATTGCTGATTGTATGGGAATTCTCGATTACAAGTTATCTCAAGAAATTTCGGTCCCCCTACAATGAGGATTGTACAATGTATTTATAGCCCTGAGGCTGTAATGTGAAAGGGTAATACATTAAATGATGTACATATGAAAGGGTAATACATTCAATCCCCCTTAAGCATGTGCGTCTGAATGATAAGCATTTAATGAACAGTCAAACTGTTGGTTATCCTGCTATTAATGCTTTGTTCGAGGTGCAGCTCGGACCGCCTGAGTTGCTCGGACCGCCTAAGCTTCTCGGTACTCAAGAGTTCCTCGGAGAGTTCTCGTTCCTCGGAGCGTATGAGTTCCTCGGGGAATCAGTGTTCCTCGTTGTAGTATGGTTCCTCGGAGCATGTGAGTTCCTCAGAAGTATTTGTTGTTGCCACGTAGATGGCCACATGTCTTTACTTTATTGAGCCATGTCAGCAGACTAAATTTGGTATCAACAACAGTCAACCAGTAACATTTGATGAGGACAAATCTGTTTTATCCCCTGTTCCTCAAGATGATACTGATTCCCTAACACCTGAGAATCCTTCTGTACCCACTTGGGTTTCTAAAGATCATCCCACGTAAACCATTGTCGATGATCCTTCGAAACCAGTTAGAACTAGATCCCAACTTCGACAAGTGGCACAATTTTTTATTTTATTTCTCCTGAGCAACCTAAAAATGTTAATGATGCCCTTGCTGACTCTTTTTGGATAAATGCTATGCAAGGAGAGCTAATCCAATTTAAGAGTCACGATGTTTGGAATCTGGTTCCTAGACCAAAAGATTCGAAGGTTATTGGCACAAGATGGATTTTAAAAAAAACAAAACTGATAAAATTGGGGAGGTCATTAAAAATAAAGCTAGGTTGGTCGCACAAGGATACTCCCAGATTGAGGGAATTGATTTTGACGAAACCTTTGCACCTGTTACTCATCTGGAATCAGTTCGTCTCCTCCTTGTAATTTCCCGTCATATGTAATTCAAATTATTCCAAATGGATGTTAGATCCGCTTTTTTAAATTGAATTTTGTCTGAAGAAGTTTTCGTTGAACAAACCAAATAATTTGTTGATCATGTACACCCGAACCACGTCTTTAAGCTTAAGAAAGCTTTATACTGCTTGAAACAAGCTCCTAGATCTTGGTATGAGAGACTGTCCACCTTCTTAGTGTCTCACAATTTTTTTCGCGACGGAAACGATCAAAGACTGTTTGTTAGAAAGGAAAATCAACATGTCTTAATCGCGCAAGTATATGTGGACGATATTATTTTCGGTTCCACCTGTCCTAAACAAGTAGAGAATTTTTTTGATATCATGCATACCGAATTTCAGATGTCTTTAATGGGTGAACTACAATATTTTTTGGGTTTACAAGTAAAAAAATACAGTGATGGTCTTTTTATTTATCAATCCAAGTATGCTGCAGATTTAGTTAAAAAATTCGGCTTAGAAAATGCAAAACCTTCTAGAACTCCTATGAGTACTTCAACTAAACTTTCTAAGGATGATTTTGGGAAAAGTGTAGATCCCACTCTCTATATAAGTATGATAGGGAGTTTGATGTATCTTACCGCGTCTCGACCCGACATATCCTTTCCCGTGTGTATATGTGCTAGATATCAAAGAAACCCTAAAGAATCTCACTTATTAAGTGTAAAAAGGATTATTAAATACATTAAGGGTACTCTAAAATTTGGTATTTGGTACACAAATGATACGACTAGTTCTATTGTAGGATACACCGATGCCGATTGGGTCGGTTGTTGTGACGACAGTAAGAGCACTTCTGGTGTTTGCTACTACGTAGGCAACAATCTTGTTGGTTGATCGTGTAAGAAACCGAATTGCATTTCATTATCTTGCGCTAAATTAGAATATATAGCTGCTGGTAGTTGTTGTTCTCAATTATTATGGATTAGATAAATGCTTACTGATTATGGTCTCACAGAAAAACAGTTAACCATGTCTTGTGATAACCAAAGTGCCATTAATATTTTCAAATTTTTAGATCTAGTGAGTTGTGTGTTTTTATTTTTTATTTTATATTTTATGAAATACTAGTGTACAAAAACAACAGGAACACAAATGAACTCTTGATAAAGTTTGAAAGTGTTCAGATCTGAAAATAAGTTTTAGACCAAAACTTGTTGAATCAGTCCTTACATGTTAAGTGGTGAATCTGATTTGTTAAAGTGGACTTCTAGTCCAGTTTGGATTTGCAATTGGAGGTTTACAATTTCAAAAATATTTTTAAAACCCAAAAATTGTATATGACCTTGAACCATCTTCTGAGCAAGGTATCCTTGAGATTTGTGGTTATATAAAATATCAATAAGTCTTTGCTTGAGAAATCAATATTCAGAAACAACCTTCATTTTAGAACCATTGTAATTTGTTAGGAAAGTTTGTATAAATCCTGAGAGGGTGAGTTGCATGTTTGCATTTAGTAACACATCACAAACACTATCTCAAACGAACACTTAGACACTGTGGTTTTGTCTGAGAATATTGTATTTGAAAGAGTTGATGGAATCAGAATTCAAAGAGAAGGAGATCAAGGAAAAGACAAAGAAGCATCAAGAAAAGATCAAGTTCCAAGTCTGAATACCTTTGGGGTGGAGAATCTCAAGTAGGTACATTCTTAACTTAGGTTAGGATCTTTGTGGTTTGCTTACGTGTTGTAACTTATTTTTTATTCTAGTGAATTTTTTTTTGTTTTGTGCCGTAGAGGGCTTGTTTCCCTTGTTTAAGGGTTTTACCACGTTAAAATTCCTGTGTCTATTTCATTGAATGTTCTTAACTGTTGTTGTGATTGGGACTGCATGGTAATGTTAGTAGATGTTTATTAAAAAATAAACATAAGGTAATCAACTATCGAATTTAATCCATACATTCAGAAAATCTTTTACAACACATCTTGTGTTTTTCAAAAAGAGTTTTGCCCAAAACGTTTATTCGGAGTTTGCTTAACTTATATCTATTTGTTATTAATCTTGTAAACGAAAGGCTTTTAGTATTAAATTTATTTTTAAGATAGGCCGTACTTAACCGTAACTCCGTGCCCATGGCCTCCTGGAAGCTCTCTCAAAAGTGAGACACAAAAATCTTGTTCCTGTCGAACACAATATCGAGGGGCACCCCTCATAACCATACTATCTCAACAATGAAAATCTACTCATACTGAGTTGTAGTGTAATCTGTTCGGACTGACAGGAAGTGGGTTACCTTGGTCAATCGATCCACTATTACTCATATACAACTGTGAACCCTCTATGAAGTAGGTAACTCGGTAATGAAGACCATGGAAATGCTCTCCCATTTCCGTATAGGTATCTCCAATGGTTGTAGGACTCCTGCTGGTCTCTGGTGGTCCACCTTTACTAGATGACAGGTGGTACATCTCGAGATGAACTTAGTGATGCTCTCTTGATCCCACTGCACCAGTACTGCTGTCTCATGTCTTGGTACATCTTATACCCTCCAGGATGTACCATATAATTGGGATCTGTGTGCCTTTTCCATCACAGCATGTCGTAAATCCTCCCCTCATGAACTATCAATCTCCCGTTGAATCGTAAACCTCCCTTTGAACTAATGGAGTAAGACACGACTCCCCCAACTAATACGTATCTAATCTTCTCCTGACAAAACGAATCCGTTGCTTGTGCTTGTACCACCCTCTTGACAATTTGGGGTGTAATGGTCATAACTGACATGAAAGATATGACAACTGCATCCTGATGACCCATCTCCTTCCAATTTTCCTTCCACACCTCAGCCACCTCCCCCACTGGTCCACAGCTCAAAGCATCAGCCACAACATTGACCTAACGCGGGTGATACGGGATTTTGAACTAATAGTCCTTCATAAATTCAAGCCACCTGCACTGAAGCATATTCAGCTCTACCTGAGTGAAGAAATAATATACTGACATGTGATCTGTGAACAAGTGAAATTTTTCTCCCAATAGGTAACGTCTCTAAATCGTAGGGAAAACATGAATGCCGCTAGCTCCAAGTCGTGGGTGGGGTAGTTCTTCTCATGAGGCTTAAGCTTCGAAAAGAGAAAGCTATATCATGATGCTCCTGTTAAAGTACTCCCCCAAGTCCTTGTAGGGATGCATCGGTATAAACTAGGTACTCCACTCCTAGCTTGGGTAGAGCGAGAACCGGTGTTAAAGTCAACTTGTCCTTCAACTCATAAAAAGACGACTGACAAGCATCATCCCAGATATACGGAATTCCTTTGCTAGTCAAGTTAGTAAAAGAACCCACAATCTTCAAAAACCCTCGAATAAACTGCCTGTAATATCCCGCCAAACCCAAGAAATTACGTACCTCCGTCGATGTCGTGGGTTGTCCCCACTCCCTCACCGTTGGACCTTACTTGGATCCATCGATATCCCCTTGTCAGATACAATGTGCCCCAAAAATTTCACTTCTCATAGCCAAAATTCAAATTTCTCATATTTAGCATACAATTGAGGCTCACACAGTGTCTGCAAAACCAGTCTCAGATGCTCTACATGCTCCTCCCCAGTATGGGAATAAATCAAGATGTCATCTATGAAGACAATGTCAAACTGATCTAAGAACTCTCTGAATACCCTATTCATCAAGTCCATGAACAGAGGTAGAGTGTTGGTTAGCCCGAATGTCATAACTCGAAACTTGTAGGATCCATATCTCGTCAGAAAGGCAGTTTTAGACACATCTTACTCCTTGATATGCAACTGATGGTACCCGAATCTGAAGTCTAACTTAGAGAAGTAGGAACCTCCACTCAACTGATCAAATAAGTCATCAATTTCTGTATTGTGACTTTATTTAACTCCTAATAATCAACACATAACTATAATGACCCATCTCTCTTCTTTACAAATAGCATCGGGGAACCCCAAGGCGAGGTCCTCCTGCAGATGAATCCCTGCCCCAAAAATTGCTCGATCTGATCCCTCAGCTCCCTTATCTCCATAGCAGCCATATAGTAACGCGCACGAGCTACCGACCGAGTGGCCGATGCAAAATCTATTACAAACTCAATCTCCATACTGGGCGGTAGTCCTAATATTTTTTGAAACACATCATCGAACTCGCAAACGACCGAAATCGAATCTGGGGGAATCACTATGCCATTATAGGCCTCTTCATCTATGTAATATAAGTGGGTAGATGATACTCCTTCAGGACGAGGTATCGCCACCAAAAATATCTTCTAGCCTAGTATATCAAACACAATACTCTTTCTACAACAGTCAATCATGGCCCTATAAGTATCTAGCCAATCCATGCCTATAATAGTGTCATAATCTGTCATGTCTAGCACAAGCATATCTTCAGGTAAAATCAGTTTCCCAATCTCTACCCTCACTCCCCGAAAGATAAGGGATATCAACGTCCCATTACCCAATGGCGAGTCTACACATGTAACAGTACTATCTGTTCTATCTAGTAACCTCATGGTCTGTGAAAACGCATGGGCTACGAATTAGTGTGAAGCCCTAGTATCAAATAAAATGCGTACCAAAGTTCCATGGATTAATAACATACCCTCAACTACAGGTGGGGCCTGAGGAACTGTTGCCTGGTGAATGTTATACACATGCCCATAGTGTAACTGTCCCAGATGGAGTGGAGCTGCTGGAATGGAAGGCAAGGCTGGCATCGGTTCTGGCACTAGAAGGATAACTGGAAAATTAGGCCTTTGTGGCTCCTAACAAGTACCCTGTTGCTGTTGAGCCCTTCCCTTATCAGGGAAATCCTATTTCTTATGGTCGGTCATGCCACTGGTGAAGCATCTCCTAGTAAAGTTTCCTCCTCACTGGCCCTGCTGGCCCTATTGTATACGATGTTGGCCCTACTGGACCAAATGACTCTTTAGCCCTAATGGCCCTACAAAAAACCTACATGTCTCTTTCTGAAATCACTGGGTCTGAATCGCTTAACAGGTTCCCCCGGGTGGTAACTTTTCTCACCATGCCTAGGCTGACTCTGAGCTGATGGTGCCATGCTGGCACTACCACCCCTGGTCCTGCACTGGTGGCTGGACTCTCCTCCTCTCTTTCTCCATTTAAGATGGAAGCGGTGGACTTATAAATGTAACAAGGAAGCATTTAACAACTCTGTGTACATCCGCAAAGAAAGGTTACCCAATAGGTGTTGTCGGATCCTCCAAGTCAGGCCATCCATAAACATTTAAATCCTCTTTTCATCAGTAGGCACCTCTCCTGGCTTGAGATTTGTCAAAATCGTAAATTCCTCATCGTACTCGGTAACTGTCTTACACTCATTAGTAAGATCTAACAACATCTGCCTCATGTCAGTCTCGACGGCGGATGGGAAGTACTTGCAATTAAACCGCTCTCAAAACTCCTGTATCGAAATACAGTCTCTCTCCTCGACGGTGGTAACCGACTCCCACCATTATAGTGCCACCCCAACAAGCTTGAATGTAGCTAGAGTCTTCCTCTGAACATCGGTACACTCATACATCCTCAAATGTCACTGGATCTTTCATTGTCTGGATACAACAACATCATAACTCCTTGAGAACTCTAGAGGATGTGCCTTCTGAAAGGGATCCCTAACTCACTCCCATGCAGAGGGGAACGCCTGAGCCTATGCTGGTGCCACAACCTATGACTGGGGTGGGACCTGTTATGCTACTATAGCTAATTCTGCATTCATTTCTTAGGCAACTATAGCGCCAACCTCTGTAACATTCATGGCGCCCTGATCTGGAGTTGGCTGCGGCTCTGGATGTGGATCTCTAGAGACCCATTGTGAATGTTTGGGAGGCATCTGAAATAAGAAATAATTTTCATAGGTCCTCAATTCAATATATCTCATCTAGTTGAAGACGTAAATTCGCAAATAAGAATGCAACAGTCCTAAAAATAGGGCTCTACATCAAAGAACGCTACACTGGAAACATAATAAGTCGTAAAAATCTAAAAGACTCTAGAACCTGATCCTCTGGTACCATCTGTGAGACCCCGCTTAATTAAATAATGGGTGATAAGACCTTTATTAAATTAAAACAAAATATTCAGTTGGTCCATTCTTAGCATCACTCTCGAAAACTTTTTAATATATATTAACCACCTAGTATTTGTAAAGCTGGTGTCAAATTTTATCTTTAGTTAACAGGAAAGCACTATACAATTTAATAATAAACCATTCCCATATATACATCAACCAAATGATACGTAAAGCAATAGAATAAATAAAGGTGTCTAAAATACAAAAATCTAGTCTGGAATAATAATATAGTCATCTATAATAAAACTAGTCTACGATATGCTAAATAGAATAAAATCCAACATCTATGAAAATGTCTAAATGGAAATGGAAACATGTCCGACTGAATGAAACAGCTGCTCATAATGAAGAAAGGGGGAATACTGAGGCATCTAATATCAATGACCTACAACTTCAACAGCAGCTACATCATGCCAAAAGATAGAACCTACTAAGCCTAGTGTCCCTGTGGCTGGGCATCTAAAATTTTTACAAAAAGAATAGAGATTTGGAGAAAACGGGTCAGATCTCGAGTAAAATAGTTTACAAACTTTAACAAGTGTTCAAATGCAAAATTAGAAAATATTATATACATGTTAGGTTTACGTGCTCTCACTTGAGATGTGTAATACCCCGTATTTTTATGACTTTTAATTTTGGGGATTTATTAAATTTAATTAGAGATATTAATTTAATATTAATCCGAAAAATCATTTAAAAACTTACTAGTGTGATGAGAGTTAGTAATTATAGGAATTTTGTTGTAAGTTACTCTATGGGTAAAGTAAGAGGTGTAATTGTATTTAGTAAAATTATTACGAGATTCTAATTTGATAATTTTGGAAATTTATTGGGACGCGCTTGTGTCGTGTCGGGATTAAATTCGAACTATTAAAAGTGAATAAATTATAAGTCACCCGTATGGTCATTTTGAGTACGTCAATGTGTCCGGAAGGATCGAGATAGACAAAATAATGTACCCATGGGTTTAGCTTGGGTCTCGGGGCGTTTCTAGGCCTAATTAACATCCCGGGAGGGCATTTTAGACATTTCGTATTTTTGGGCATGGAAACCCACGAATTTCTAAGGCTTTATCAGATGTTAGGGATTGTCTTCTAGGGTTAGCATAACCAAGAACTAAAGACGGCCATTGGAGAGGAAGAGGAGAAGCTTTCTAAGGAGTTCTAGGCCAAGAACTCCACCGTTTGCACCACCGTAGCCGCCAAACTTTAGATCCCGCAACGAGGATCACAACCACACCAATCTTTTCCACAAATCTGAGCCAAATATTTCCAGGCAAGTATCTATCTTGCTCTATATTAGTTAATGATTAAATGATATTATCCTAGGATTGATTAGAACTAGTTTTTGTGAAAGAAAACATATTTTGGAGACTCGAATTTGCATGATGTATAGGTAAAAGACGTGTTCTGGAAATCTAATTCATATGTAGAGGTTGAACCACGAAATTCATTGAGTTAGGAGTAGAAAATCTGGGAAAATAATGGGAAGAACTAAGTTAAAGGAATTATTAGGGTTCTTGTAGATTTTTTGGATTTTAACCCTTTTAATTCGTTATAATTGATGAAAACTCGCATGTCTTACATAGAATATTCATTATTTGGGGATATAACACTTGTGGTATAATTTGATGGAAGTTTGGAAATCAAATATGATGATTTGAATGATTTTGGAATAGCACTCCCGTAACTGGAAATTCTGCAATTTCTCCATACCTTCTAGATCGATCGATCGACCCAAGAGCATCGATCGATCGACGCATCGATCGATCGACCCCTCCTAGAAAACTCAAATTCCCCTTGTTAAATAGGTTGTTCCAACTTAAATGTATAGAAATTCTTGGACATTATTGTTAGAACATTTTGGGATATAAAGAAGACCAGTAGGACTTTATAAAAACGGAACCTTTAATGTAAGACGAGATTAACATTTAACGAAGGTGTTTTACACTTAAGGAACAATGGGAACGTGTGTCTAAAGGGTGAGACTCGTAAGGAAGTTACGTCGTAAAGTAAAAGAGTACCGACTGAAATTACACTTAGGGAGATAGGATTTCACTAGTGTTACGAAGAAGGTTTGGAATAATCCCATAAATAAGAATAAGAGACGAGACGTTATACGGGATAATCTAGTAATATGCAATAAGAATAAATATCATAAGTATGGGTCGTGGGTGTACCTAAATTTGAAATGGGAATGGTAGTATACATATATGACGGTGTTTGTGCATATATACTATATACGTGTAGAAATCATGCCCGCGCTACTTGCTATCACTGAGGTTACCGCACTGGGACAGTCTTATCTCGATGGGACCTTTATGGGGGATATTGACTTGTACCCTAGAATATAGGAATCCTTGGTACAGGATATCGGATCGATAGTCAGACGGTCCTAAGAGACGTGAGGGTATGTGCTGACCTCTTAGTGACTTGGAATTATGCTTCGCCTCAATTTGTATGTGTTTTGTGTTAATACAGTTCGAGAGTAATTCCGAACTAGTATTTCCCTTAGTATGAGTGATATGGGGACTTGATAGCAGAGTATGCCAGCACCATAAATTTTATGTGGGGTGCCGATAGTATATATATATATATATATATATATATATGTGTGTGTGTCTGTGTGTGTGTGTGTGGTGACAATTATTATTCAACACAAAGAGATAAGAGAAGCACAATCACCAAATGAAATAAGGTTGAATAGATATCTTTGTGACTAAAGGTACTGTGACTAAAGGTAGGTAAAGGTAGGTAAGTAAGTAAAGGTAGGTAAGTAATGAATAATTATTTCAACTTAGATATAAGTGTTTGAAAAGTTTGAGGCAATACTGAGAAACTTTATAATCAAATGAGGTTTATGTGAGAACTTTGCTTTTAAAAAAAATTAATTTTCTTAACATTAGAAATTGTCGGCATGAAACCTTGTCAGTAACTTAAGATAAGCTAAACTGTTGGGAGTAGTAGTGCGGTAGGTGTGCACATTAGAAAAGAGGTGAGAATTTACCAAGAGAGTGTCGCACGCTAATATGATTGTTGCATTAGCCGGTAAGCATTTTAAATACTTTCTAAACTAAATTTTAAACTGTTTTACAATCGATCTCTGACCCGTTTCCTATTTTTCTCTTCTCTCTTGTATATATATGTATATATTACAGGTGCCCCGCCACAGGGGCATCTTGTATAGGATCCTTTGGAAGGAACGTGCTACAGCTTAGGTGGGAGTTGCAGGCCTCTTGATTAGACGACCTCATTATTAATTCCATTTCTAGTTCTATTTTATCTAGTTGGGCATGTGTCGCCCTTTTCCGTTATTCAGTTGGTTTTATCAAAGATTGTGATTCGTT
The DNA here is from genome assembly GCA_949130495.1 of Sambucus nigra. Classification (NCBI taxonomy): domain Eukaryota; kingdom Viridiplantae; phylum Streptophyta; class Magnoliopsida; order Dipsacales; family Adoxaceae; genus Sambucus; species Sambucus nigra. Next base: position 65,693,495 of record OX422220.1, read on the forward strand.
TATTTCCAGTATTTATACTTTGGGGTTGTTACTATCAGGATGTTTTCCATTGAAGTTTTAGAGTTGGAATTAATTAGTTGGATGCTTAAATTGCTTGGATTATCTTTTCCAGTCTAGTTGTTGTGTGATTCTTAAACTATGGATTATGAAAGGTTTTAAATGTTGGTTTTAAACATAAATTTGGAATTGATGTCTTAAAAATGGTTTTGTCACTTAGCTTAATTATTTAGGGTGTTTAATTTGAAAAGTTATTTTTGCGACAGTGATGCTAAGAATGAACCAACCGTTCACCTTGGTTATAATTTAATAAAGGACTCATCACCCGATATTTAATTAGGCGGGGTGTCATAGGTGGTATCAGAGCATCAGGTTCTAGTGTCCTTTAGGATCTGTACGGCTTATTTTTATTTCAGCTTAGCGTTCTTGCTATAGAGCCTTATTTTTAGGATTGTTGTATTCTTGCTTTTACGATTACGTCTTCAGCTATTTGAGATTTGATAATAACTGTAGACTAATAAAATTTCTTTACGTTTCAGATGCCTCCAAGACGCGCACCCAAGGATAGGCGTGCCCAAGCCGAGCAGCCAGCAGCTCTGGCTCAGGGAACGATGAACGCAACCGAGGTAGACACTATCGTTGCTCAGGGGGTGAATACCGGGCTAGCGGTAGTGCAGCAGGCTCCACCCCAGGTTCAGGCAGTGGCGCCAGTACCAGCACAGCTTCCATATGCATGGGAGCGAGTTAGGGATGCCTTCCAGAAGGCGCATCCCCCAGAGTTTGCGGGTAGTTCGGATATCATTGTAGCCAGCCAATGGAAAAAGTATATCCATAGGCATCTACGCATGTACGAGTGCATGGACGTGCAAAAATAATTGTCGTCTTCCTCAAGCTAGTGGGGGCCGCTTTGAATTGGTGGGAATCCACCACCACCTTGGAGGAGAGGGATATTATCACTATTCAGTCATTTTGGGCGCGGTTTGACAGCAAATACTTTCCATCCGCTGTGCAGACTGAAATGAGGCGGAAGTTACTGAATTTGAAACAGGAGAATTCGACTGTTGCTGAGTACGAAGAGGAGTTCACGAGACTTCTCACAATAGTGCCAGATGAGGCACCCAATAAGGGGAAGAAGATACTGTTGTTTATGGACGGGTTGACTTGGAGGATCTGTCAACACCTCATAGGCAATATGTCACTGAGTACCTACACAGAGGTACTCAATGTTGCTTTGTTGCACTACCAGGATCACCGCTTCCATCTGCAGGGAAGCAAGCGAGAAGGAGAGTCCAGCCAGCAGGGCAGGACAGGGGTAGTGGTACTAGTGGAGCACCGACATCCCTGAGAGAGAATCGTCAGCATGAGCAGAGTTCCCATCAGAGGGACCCTGCCAAACAGTTCTGATCAGGTGACTCCAGGCAGGGAGTTGGGGGATTTAGGCAGGGCCAGTCTAATCAGCAGGGCCGGCAGGGCTAATATCGTCAGCCACAGGCTCAGCAGCAAGGCCATCAGGGCCAACAGCATTTTCAGCAGGGCCAGCAGGGCTAATGGCGGGGTGGTAACAGCCAACAGGGCCGTAATCAGCAGGGACAAAGGGGAGGAAATTTCAGGGGTCGATGCTTCGGGTGTGGTAAAAATGGCCATAGGCGCCATGATTGTTTAGAGGGAGATAGGGCCCCACAGCAGTAGGGTGCCCGTAATGAGCCACAGAGGCCACTTTTTCCAGTCGCCCTCCCAGCACCAGCTCAGGCACCATCCCTACCAGCCATTCCAATAGCTCCAGTGCAGCAGGGGCAGTTACAGTACAGACATGTCTATAATGTCCACCAGGCAACAGCTCCTCAGGCGCCACCCGTAATTGAGGGTACATTTCCTATCCATGGTCCTATGGGTCGGGTTTTATTTGATACTGGGGTGACACATTATTTTATAGCTACTCATTTTGCGAAGGCCTTAGGGTTATTAGACACAACAGAGAGCACTGTGACATACGTAAACTCACCACTAGGAAATGGATCGTTAATTTTCTTTATATGTCGGGGTGTGGGAGTAGAGATCGGTAGCTTAATCTTACCAGCAGATATGTTAGTCTTAGATATGCATGACCACGACGTTATTATTAGCATGGATTGGCTCGCAGCATACAGATCCATGATAGATTGTTTCGGTGGGTGCATTGTCTTTGCCATTCCGGGGCAGGAGATGTTTGTAGTGGTGACGCCTCGCCCAGAAGGGGGCTCTATCGCTCATTGTATTACATAGAGGAGGATACCTCTAAGGAGGTCGTGACTCCCTTAGACTTGATCCCAGTCGTTCGTGAGTATTCTGATGTATTTCAGGAGATATCAGGCTTACCCCCCAGTCGAGAGATAGATTTTTTCATAGATTTGTTACTGGATACTCGACCGATAGCACGCGCTCCATATCATATGGCTTCGGCAGAAATGCGAGAGTTACGAGATCAGATAGAGCAGCGGTTAGGTCAGGTCTTCATTCGTAGGAGCACCTCACCTTGGGGCCCTCTAGTGTTGTTTGTGAAAAGGAGAGATGTTTCACTGAGGCTATATGTGGACTACCAGGAGCTGAACAAGGTCACGATATGGAACAAATATCCGTTGCCTCGAATCGATGATTTGTTCGACCAGCTGAGGGGAGCCACTTTCTTTTCGAAGATAGATTTGAGGTCAGGATACCATCAGCTGCGTATAAGGGAGAAGGATGTTTCGAAGACTGCTTTCTTGACGAGATATTGGTCCTATGAGTTTAGATTGATGCCATTTGGACTCACAAATGCTCCAGCCGTATTCATGGACTTGATGAACCGAGTATTCAGAGAGTTCTTGGATCCGTTTTTTATCGTCTTCATAGATGACATCCTGATATATTCACACACTGAGGAAGAGCATGCTGAGCACTTGAGGTAGGTTCTTCAGACTCTACGAGAGCATCAGTTGTATGCTAAATACGATAAGTGCGGATTCTGGTTACAGGAAGTGCAATTCTTGGGACATGTTGTTTCTGAACTGGGGATAGCAGTTGACCCGAGTAAAGTGTCAACAGTGAGGGAGTGGGGACAGACCACGACACCGATGGAAGTGTGTAGTTTCTTGGGGTTAGCCGGGTACTACAAGAGATCCATCCAAGTGTTCTCCAAGATAGCGGGTCCATTGACGAACCTGACCCGCAAGGGGGTACCATATGTTTGGGACGATACTTTTCAATTGGCTTTTGATGAGCTGAAAGACAAGCTGACTTCGGCACCAGTCCTTGCTTTACCCAAGCCGGGCGTGGAGTATCTGGTTTACACTGATGCCTCCTTACGGGGACTCGGGGGAGTACTTCAGCAAGAAGAGAAGTCTATAGCTTTTGCCTCCCACAAGCTTAAGCCGTACGAGAGGAATTACCCCACTCACAACCTAGAGTTAGCAGCGATCGTCTTTGCATTGAGGATATGAAGACACTATTTATTGGGGGATAAATTCCGCTTGTTCACAGACCACAAGTCACTGCAGTACCTATTCACTCAGCGAGAACTGAATATGTGTCAGCGCAGGTGGTTAGAGTTTGTGAAAGATTATCAGTTCGACATACAATACCATCTGGGGAAGGCCAACGTAGTTGCTGATGTGTTGAGCCGTAGATCAGTAGACGATGTAGCGGACGTCTGTCATGATGGTGACACCTGAGATTGTTACGAGGGTAATACAGGCACAGACAGCAGACTCATTTTGCCAGGAGAAAATTGTACGGCTTTTATCCGAGGGTGTTGAGTCCTATTCAATTAGTTTCGATGGAGGTTTAAGGTTTAATGGGATATTGGTGGTCCCAGAAGGAGAGGACTTACGTCTTGTAGTGATGACCCAGTCTCAAGGGTCCCGATTTGTGGTGCATCCCGGGGGAGATAAGATGTAGCAGGATATGAGACGGCAATACTGGTGGAGTGGGATGAAGAAGGATATTGCTGAGTTCGTGTCCAAGTGATCTACTTGCCAGATGGTAAAGGTGGACCACCAGAAACCGTCGGGGTTGCTTCAGCCGTTAGAAATATCCACGTGGAAGTGGAAGAGTATTTCCATTAATTTTATTACTGGGTTGCCTACATCACAGCGGGGCCACGACTCCATCTGGGTGATTGTGGATCGTTTGACCAATGTGGCTCATTTTTTGTCAGTACGGATAGACTATACCACGGGCCAGTACGCTCAGTTGTTCATTGCTGAGATTGTTAGACTACATGGGGTGCCTCTGGATATTGTGTCAGATAGAGACAAGATTTTCATGTCACGTTTCTGGGAGAGTTTTCAGGAGGACATGGGTACAGAGTTGAGGTTGAGTTCAGCTTATCACCCATAGATAGATGGACAAACAGAGCGTACCAACCAGATGTTGGAAGATATGCTACGCATGTGTGTCCTTGATTTTGGAGGAGGTTGGGAGCCACATCTTACATTGGTGGAGTTTTCTTATAATAACTCTTATCAGTTCACGATTGGCATGGCTTCATTTGAGGCATTGTATGGCACGCCTTGTCGTTCCCCAACTTGTTGGCTAGAGGTGGGGGACAACAAGTTGCTCGGACCAGAGGTGATTCAGGAAACCTCCGATAGGATTGAGATTATCAGGAGTCGCATTCGGGTAGCCCGGGACAGGCAGAAAAGCTACGCCGATGCAAAACGGTTCTTTCGAGAATTTAATGTGGGGGACCAAGTATTACTACGTGTATCTCCTATGAAAGGAGTGATGAGGTTTAGGAAGAAAGGGAAACTGGCCCCGAGTTACGTGGGACCATTTCCCATTATCAAGAGGATTGGTCCGGTAGCATACAGGTTGGGACTGCCAGAGCATTTACACCGCATTCACGATGTATTCTACATCTCGTCGTTGAGACGATACCTTCGGGATGACATGGCCCACACCCACATCGCAATTGAGGAGATTGACTTACAGCACGATAGCTCTTACGAGGAGAGACCAATAGCTATTCTAGACCATAGCGAAAGGAGATTGAGGTCGAAAGTAGTCCCACTTGTACGAGTCCAGTGGGAGCATCATAATGTGGAGGAATCCACTTGGGAGCATGAGGCAGACATGCGTGAGAAGTACCCAGAGTTATTCTTACCAGGTACACCTTATATTTTTTTTCCCGAATTTCGGAACAAAATTCCGTTATTAGGGGGAAGTATGTAATACCCCGTAGTTTTATGACTTTTAATTTTGGGGATTTATTAAATTTAATTACAGATATTAATTTAATATTAATCCAGAAAATTATTTAAATACTTACTAGCGCGATGAGAGTTAGTAATTATTGGAATTTTGTTGTAAGTTACTCTATGGGTAAAGTAAGAGGTGTAATTGTATTTAGTAAAATTATCACGAGAATCTAATTTGATAATTTTGGAAATTTATCGGGACGCGCTTGTGTCGTGTCGGAATTAAATTGGAATTATTAAAAGTGAATAAATTATAAGTCACCCATATGGTCATTTTGAGTACGTCAATGTGTCCGAAAGAGTCGATATAGTCAAAATAATGTAGCCGGGGGTTTAGTTTGGGTCTTGGGGACCCAAACTACTTGCTATCACTGAGTTTACCGCGCTGAGATAGTCTTATCTCGATGGGACCTTTATGGGGGATATTGACTTGTACCTTAGAACATAGGAATCCTTGGTACATGTTATCGGATCGATAGTCAGACAGTCCTAAGAGACGTGAGGGTATGTGCTGACCTCTTAGTGACATGGAACTATGCTTCGCCTTAATTTGTATGTGTTTTGTGTTAATATAGTTCGAGGGTGATTTCGAACTAGTATTTCCCTTAGTACGAGTGATACGGGGATTTGATAGCAGAGTATGCCAGCACCATAAATTTTATGTGGGGTGCCGATAGTATATATATATTATATGACTGATTAATATATATATATATATATATATATATATATATATATATATATGTGTGTGTGTGTGTGTGTGTGTGTGTGTGTGTGTGTGTGTGTGTGTGGTGACAATTATTATTCAACACAAAGAGATAAGAGAAGCACAATCACCAAATGAAATAAGGAATACGAAATGCCAATCACACAACAAGAGATGCACGTGGTTCAGCAAAGGTACCTACGTCCACGGTGGTGCAGTTCGTATTATTTCTATATACTCCGAAGAGTGATTACAGAGAATACAATGTGTCCTATGCCCCGGACCTAGATTTTATTATATACATGTTCATTTTCAGGGAGTGTGGGTGTTGGACTCCCCCACGTTTTCCATCTTCTCCTAGAACCCCTCTTAATGGGAACATGGGAGAAGACTAAATCATAATCGATTAAGATATGGGGGGTCTGGACTTTGGGCCGCTACAATTGGGCTACTCGTCTAGGCCCATTATTCTAATTTCGGGTGCCCACAATTGCCCCTAAGTTTGTTAGGCCATACTTTGGGCTCAATAAATTTAAATAATTTGTCATAATGGATCCTTTGTACACCGTGCAACTCTTCCCAAAGTTTGAGGACTGAGTTAGGCGGCACTTGCTTCGTGGTCTGTGCATTATGATTAGTAGCACTCAAAAGTTATCTAGAGCAGTCATTTCTCAATCGTCGTTTCAAGCTTCTCAATACTCTCCCAGTTTCTGCGAGTTCTAGCGACTCACGTTCTCTTCTCCCAGTCTTCATTCATATTGCTTTCGATCTTCCTCATCATTTGGGCTTGTGATTCTTCATCGTCCAAGTCAAACTTTTTCCTTGTAAGTCCCATGTGCCTTCTCTTTGTATTTTTTTCTCTGAATTTGTAGTTTTTTAGGGTTTTCCAATGGCAAAGATTGGTAATAGATCGGTCTCTGAGTTTAGGAAGTTTTACAATATTCCTGAGTGGGTAGAGATTGAGTGCGCCTCTCCCCCTAGAAATGTTAAAGAGATAGAGGGTACCCATTGGATCCATGTCTTGTTGCGTTCCCAAGGGGGACTTACTTTTCCTCCCAATAATCTATTCTTGTACTTCTTTGGTTATTTCAATATTATTCCTGCACAGTATTCGCCCAATGTGTGGAAGATAATCAATGGTGTCCATAGAATAAATCAGCTTTATGGCACCAAATTAGGGATCGCTGAGGTCTGTTTTTGTTAGTCCTTCTCTCAAACTAGTTCTGGTGTCCTCTATCTCAAAGCCAGGAGTCCTGACAGTGTATTGGTAGTAAACCTACCTGATTCCCATAAGGACAATTGGCAAGATGGCTTCCTTGCTAGAAATTGGCAGTTTTCCCCCCAGACTGAGGAGTTGAGGTCTGATAGGTCCTCTGTTCCCTTTTATGGGGAAGAATACATAGGTAGTCTCTACTGTGTTCTTTCAATTCCATTACTGATTCGTGATCTTTCTAACTTTTCTTTATTTTTTCTTCAGTGAGGTCGAATAACTTGGAACCTGCTCTCAGCGAGGTTTGCCTCTCTGAGTTGGTCAAAGCTTGGAACATTAGGGAGCCCTTAGCTGACGGCGAGCACCCCCGATCTGCAGCCTTCTTGCTTGATTATAAGAACGTTGGCTCTAGTTTTATAGCGAGGTCCGTAGATAGCATTCCTGAGTTTGATACCTCCGAAGAAGTTGCTATTGATCCCATCCAGTTAGACGAGAAGGAGAGTAGTTCTGAGAGTGACATCAGAGGCGGTGCTGAAGGCAATTTTGGTGAGGGGAGCTCCAGTGGTGATAGCTCTTCTGACTCAGAAGAGGTTTCTGAGGCCCAAGACTCTTCGAGCACGTCCAGCAGCTCTAGCGAAGAAATGGTTCCTCCAAAAAAGAATTTGATCCGAAATGACGATGATGATGACCATGTGCTCCTTGCTCAGAGGTCGAAAAATCAAAAGTCCAGTACTGGGGCTGTGGCTACTGGTTCCCGGTCTGCTGCTCAGGAGCAGGAGAGGAAGAGGAAAGAAGAGGAACAGATGAGAGAGAGAGAGAGAGGAAGAAGGAAGAGGAAAGAAAAAAGGTAGAAGAGAAGAAGAGGATGGAAGAGAAGAAGAGAATGGAGAAGGAGAAGGAAGAAGAGAAGAGGAAAATGGAATCGAGGATGAAGGCAAGGCAGGCCTTAGTCCCTGTGTTCGCATTGCCCGAGGGGGCCTCAGTGGCCATTTCTCCTCAACTGGCCCCTGCGCTGCTCGAGAGGGCAGTCCTCCCTGCTTACCATCAAAGGGTGGTGGGGACTGACCAATTAGCTCTGCAGGCAAGCCAGAGGCTAGCCTTGGTAAGTATATTTCTCTCCTTTAATGTCTCCTAATTTCTGTTTGTTTCCCCTTTCTAATATCTTCTTTTTCTCGCAGTTCGTGACTGACTTCGCCATGCTTTATCGTTCTCGCGATGAGTTGGTGAAGAAAAATGTTAAGCTGGAGCAGCAGAAAGAGCCCGAAAAAATTTAAAGGCGATAAAAAGAAAAATATGCCATAAAGTGGGGCAATAGTATTTAGTTTCATCGCCTCAAAAGAAAAAATAAAAAGCATTATTATTTATGAGGGAGTTTGGATGGAATATAAAACTGGTTTGCACATCCTGAAAAAGTCATGAAAAAACGATACATAGTTTTAAACGTTATTAGTGTGAAAATCATGTCTAACTTTGATTTGTTGATTTGATTAAGACGGTGTCATCTAAATTCATATTTTTTGACACCTAAGGATGATTTTGAGATTCATTCATTAGGAGTACACATATTCATCGTGCACATATGATATATTTGATTGCATTGATTTTCCAATCTAATTGTTCACACCCATTCATTCCGTCTTCATAATTTGGTTATCTTAGTGTAAATTTATGGTGTGCGATTTTTTGTAAAATTATTTTTGCATTTTTGTATGAAAAATTGAAAAATCAAAAATAGCTTGTGGAAGATTTTGGGGTTATTCCTTTGCGTGAGTGTAGTTTGATTCATGTTTGCTATGAATATTTATCGTGACACTCCATGTTTATTTTATTTATTTGTTTCCTTATTTATTTCGGACAAATAAAAAGGGGGAGAACGAATTATGGGAGAGTTTTCGTATTATGGGGGATATTTGATTATTGATTGATTTATTCTCATATCATTTCAAACTCGATGCGTCACGAAGTTATTTGTTTGTCTCATGTGTGTAGGTACAAACATTTATGATAATATTTTGCACACCCTGATGAGAAAAGCTTGAAGATTTGATGTTGAAGATTTTTGAAGAAAAGTTTGGTACTTGCATTTTTTATATCTTTTCAGTGTTGGGTTCATGGGAGGGTATTAGATTTGTATAGGTATTTTGATTTGATAATTCGGATGTTTTTATTTTGTATCGGCACGACATAGGGGGAGATTTGTAAGGACATTTTTTTATTGTCCGACTTACAAGTGAGTATGTTGTATACCGCTACAACCGTCGAAGGCTTATTCAAGTTCAATCACGCGTCAAGGAAGATTCGAATATCAAAGTTCTTCAACATTCAAGCCTCCGTGATATTAATTTTGGTAAGGTTGTGTTTTTAGACCTTAATGGTTCACTTAGAGTGTTGGGATAATTTTTTTAAAAAAAATTCTAAGTGTTGGAGTGGAGTTTTTGTCAAAAATATTTTTCTAAGTGTTGAGACGAACTGGAATAAAAAATTATTTTTTGCTCCAGTTGTTTGAGCGACTGAGCCACGTCGTTCAAGCGACAATAGTTGTGGTGCAATGTCTCGTTCGAGCGACTTTTGTTTTTCATTTGAGCGAGCTGCCGACTCAATTTTTCTATAAATTATTTTGTCCAGTTTCGTTTTTCTTCAGAAGACTTGCGAAATTTAATCCCACGAAACTGCTTTGGAAGAAACATTTGTCTTCTGAAATTTTAAGGGTTTTATCCTTTGTTTTCAATCCACAAAGCATCCCAATCTTTATGTGAATTGTATTGGAACCCAAGAACACAATTTTGTGAAGTTTCTCTTATAGAGAGGATCTCTACTGCTAATCTAGGTGCCACTTGAGGGAGGTGCTAGGCTGACGTGATTGTGTATTAAAGGGAGTACTCGTAGGTGTCCCTAGGCTGGCTAAACTGCGATTCTTCTGGAGTTGCTACGAAATTTCATTGTTGATTTGGGTTGTAGCCTATATGGGTTTACTGCAGTTAATCCATTGCAAATCTCACTTGTGATAATTGTGAGTATTATTTGTGAAATAAAAGGTTTTGTCCGAAAGGTTTTTTTCCTAAAATTTGTGTCATCAATTTATTTATGATTGTTTGACACACAAACATGTAGTTGCTCTTTTTAGGGGCTGGATTTATTTGGTTTGAAAATTGACACTGATTAAATAAGACTAACTTAAAAATTTGAAAATTCAGTTTAATCAAGTATCACGCTTACTTTTATAAATTATTATTAGAGCTTTTTAAAGTGAGTGTATACCGTCTCAGAGGCAAAGGTTCGCGTCACGCATATTATGACCGAAAGGGAGAATGCACCTTTGTGGTTGCAAGAACAATGCGGCGTTCGGCTAATTGATGGGTGTCTCAATTCATATGTTGTGTTTCCTTCCTTTCTCCTCCGACCTAATGTAGACCCTACTTCATGACATTATTTGTATTTATTTTATTTGGATATTGGATATTGTTTGTACTTTTTTTATTTGGTGATGGATGTTTACATGTTGTTTTGATTTTGGTTATGGATATTTGTGTTGGTTATTGAACATTGAATGTTGCTTAATATATATGTTGTTTGGACATGTTAAAATTTACTATAACATGTACAAATATATCATTGAGCAGTGGCAGTGTCCATACTGTACAATAATTTTTTTTAATCTGCCCAGATTTGTCATGGACTTTGACTGTGACAAGTTCGTGATAAAGAAAACTTGTGACGACCTTGTCACGGTCAACGTTCGAAATAAATTTTTATTTATCACGGACTTGTCACGGACTTTGACTGTGACAATTTTTCTTTGTCACGGTCAAAGTTCATGACAAATCTAACAAACTTGTCATGGTATTTGACCGTGATAAGTCCATGAAAAATTTCTTTGTCACCCAAAATTTATCACGGTCTTAGACCTTGATAAGTTTAACTTATCACGATTTTAGACCTTGACAAGTGGGCAGTTTTGGTGTAGTGGTACAAGAATAGTAATGGTTAGCTTACATGGATAGCCTCGTTGAATACGACTCCTAAATGCTTGTATAGCATTTAGAGTAATATAGAGATTATATAGCACATTAATTACCTGCCTTATGATTTGTAGAGCCTGATTTGATGAAGATGTTGCTTAATCCTTCAAGAATTCTCTTCCACTTCTTCATACCTGGAGTGTTCTAGCAAAATTCTTCAATTCTTCCCTTAGACTCTTGAATTTCTTTCCAATTCTTTTCACTTTCTCTATAACTATTTAAATAACTCTCCTCAACCTTTGGATTTGTTAAATGACTTTTCCTTAAACCCAAACCTTTCATTTTATGAGTGTAATCCCGTTTTTGGCTATTCACACGTATTAAGGAGTCCAAAAGTCACGTAAATTAGTCCTGGTTAATCTAAAAAGCCCTCGAGACCCAAATACAACCCTCGGGTACTCAATTTTAACTATTTCAACCCAATACCAAATCCAAAACTTTTAAATAATAAGATTAAAATACTCCTACATGAATCAATAACTTCAAAGTTATCCTCAATTATCCTCAAATTTCAAAAGCCAAGCCCAAAACATAATTCAACCCAAACTAAGTTAAACCATAGGAGACCCCAGATGACTTCTTCTTCCTAGTTACGGGATTTGAACCCCCAAACCTCCATTGAGGTGATCCAAGCTTCTATATCCAAAATGAAAACTCAATTTCCTTCATATATAGTTGTTATAACATCAATCCCAACCTATATATCAACTTTATACACTTATATCATGATTAAAGGGTTAATTGCAAATCTAAGTTAAGAACCCTAATTTTATGTAATCAATCCAATTTTAATCAATTAGACATCAATTTGACCAATTATGATGGGGATTTTAATAGCTAAACGATATATGATCAATCCTGAATCATCCTATAATGATTCTAATTTGAATTTACAGAGAAATCCTTTTAGACTATGTAATTAACCTAGTTTCTTTATCATAATTAAGCAAATTATAATTTGAAGTAATTAAACCTCCAAATTAGATTATAGCTCAACTAGATTTAGATTTAAATGAATATGAATACTATAACACAAAAGAAATTAAAATCCAACTCTAATTAAACTTGCCTAACTTAAACTTGTGAAGAACTTTACCCAAAAGCCTCCCAATCCATGTTATCCTCTCGAAGCTCCTTCTATTTAACCTTAAGGATCCTCTCTAATTGTAAAATATGAACTATGAAAACCCTAATGATTCCTTAAAACCTTTAATCCAAGAAATTAGGTTAAACCCCTACATGGGTCTCATCTAAATGAGCCAAAACATCTCCAATAAGCCTAAAACATTACCCAAGACCTATACTAGCTCAATGGGATTAAAACCCAAGACCCATACTTATAGACTAAAACAAACATTATACGCATACTAAAACAACCTAAAACATTTCATACAATCAATTACGAATCTAACTTAGTAATTTAACCTATAAGAATCCAAACGCCCAAAATCTAATTAATTTATTAATTCGGTGTAACACGACATTACAAGAATTCACTTCATAACCGGAGTAACCCAATATCGAGGGGATAATCCAAATAAGGAAACCTTCGATACCAAATCCCTGACCATTCCATAGTCGTCTATAATACCCCGCCACATTAAAATAATTTATTAATGTTATACTGTGTTTTAAGTCCTATTTGAAATCGAATTTATATAACACATATAAACATTTAAAACACGTATAAATATTTAAATAGTGACACCACATGTCACACCGTCAAATATGTAATACCTCGCCTAAATAATTTAATTAATCCCCGCATAAAGTTGCGATCATGCGAAGAAAACGTTAATATTTGAATGAGTGTGACTGACTTATATCCCTAATTAAATTAATATGGGTACTTGATAATAATAATTATTGGAAAGATTGTGGTGAAAGAGTAAAGTAAGTTAAGGGGATTATTGGTTATGAAAATCCCACCCTTTTATTTATGTTGAGTTGGATATCTAGTATGTGAGGTAAGACATTTAGTGGACCAAATTAAGAAAAAAAATAGAATCATTGGATTTAGGAATGTATATATAAAGGTTATAGGATTCTTAGGAAGGATTAGATAAACTGTATAGACTTGTCATAAGATTTCGAAAGATACTGAGGGCAAAACTTTAAAATCGGAATATTGGTCGCTCGAACGACGAAGCAGGTCATTCGAACGATGGTGATTATTTCGGATGCCACTTTTCTATCAAGCTCCCATTGGTAGGTTAAAATCGATGACACTAAGGATGGTTTCTTAAGAGGTTTTGGGCTATTTCATTATATCTTAATAGTTGGGATGTGTCGGGTGGTTTGATGAGTGGGTCAATAGGCCACTGGTTTAATAACTAAGATAGGGAAACGTAGAACACGACGTCTCTGCCATATTTGTTATCACTAACTAGGACCACTGATCAAATAAACGTGTCAACCCCTTGAGCCTTACGATGTTGGAGACTGACGAATGAGAATGTCTATATAGTATTTGTGGGTTCTTTTGGTTGTGTAGAAATATATGAGAGAAATGATAATAATCTCTCTACTGCCAAATATCTCAACATATCCTTCCTCCCAATAACTACTTCCACCAAGATTTTTCCCACTGTGATTAAGAAACCACGAAAATATTAGAGTCAATTATTGGGAAAAAGATGTATATATTATTGGAGGTATTCTCTAAGGGTTCTTAGAAAGAAAAATACATAAGGTATTGTTGGAGGTTTTGATGGGTTTTCTTGGAGTATTTGGAGCTTTCATGGTGGAGCTTTTGTGACTCCTTTTAGGGCCACCTTTGGAGGTGGAGGAGTCACCCATCTTCATCACCACCACCACCATCTTTAGAGCTTCTTTAAGGTGGGATAAACTACTCTTTGTACTTAAGACTCCATTTTTGTGTATATTATGGTATTATTGATATTGAATTTTAAGGAGTAGGATTAGTATGTAACAATAATGTGTTTGTTAATAAAACTGAAAATATACATTTTTATAAGATAAAATATAAGATAATATTATTAGAGAATTAAGGTAAAGGTCATGTTCCTTCCTATATTTGGATTTTTAGGACAATGATTTTCAAGTTTATAAATCTAGTCCCTGTGGTACAATAGCATTTAAAAATCTAGTCATTGTGGTACAATTGCCTTTACTTTTTTGGTCAGCGTCAGCGGCACCATTTTTCATCATTTTTCATGATATTTTTAGTACAGGGACTAAATTTATAAAATTATATGGAGTGTCCTATTTTATACACTTTAAGCATTATAAGGACCTTTTTCCAAAATCCCCTAATATTATTCTAGTGTATTTGTTAATAAAACTGAAAATATACAATTTTATGGAATAAAAATGCAAGATAATATTATTCTAGGGTGTTTGCTAATAAAACTAAAAATATACATTTGTATGGAATAAAAAATGTAAGAAGTGTTATTTGGCATATTTCTAGTAAGAAGGAATCATAAACATTTTTATGGAATAAAAATGTGGGAAATGTCATTTTTTTTTTATTTCCTAGAGAAAAAGAAATAATAACATTTCTACGAAATAAAAATTTTTTAAAATGATATTTTGGTGCATTTTTAGTGAAAAAGAAAGAATAGACATTTTTATGAAATAAAAATGTGTAAGAAAACATTATTTGTGTGTATTTTTAGTGAAAGGGAATAAAGGGCATTTTTATGAAATAAAAATGAGGAATAATGTTAATGTTGTCAAAATATTTATGGTTTAAATATTTTTAAGTTCATTGTAAAGCGAAAGATTTTATGAATAAATGGACATTTGTCGAGTTTAAAGAAATTGATAGAATGTCTTTATTACTTGAAATGCATGTTTAATCCACTTGGTAGGATTTTAGTATTTAAAGTCCACTTTCTATGCATATAAACTTGTAGTATATTGATAATAAAGATGTGAGCAAGTTTAAAGAAAGTCTTATTGGGTTTAAGCATGAAATAAGACAAACGAAATTTGGGAACTTAAATTGTAAAGGGTGTTACTTATGTGTTAAAGTGACAAGTGTGAAAGTTGGGCAAAAGTGTGACATTAAACAGGTTTTAAAATGTCTAATTAAAGTGTTTTAAAAGTTAAGTGGGGACTTAAGGACAATTTTGAGAAATAACACTTGTTAAGGAACTAAATTGCAAGTTTGGTAAACAAAGGGTAAATTGGTAATTTACTTAAAGTGGAACATTTTTATGAAATAAAAATGTTAAATAAGGCCTTTACACGAATGTGTGTGAAAATGAATTAAGTCCTAAAGCGACAATGATTTTAGTGTAAATCATGTGTGTGTGGACAAGGGACTTAAAGAAGAAAGAAATAATTTTCCAAGTGTTAATGAAAAAACGGACGGTTAAGTCCGGGTTTTGGCTTTTGCTGGTTAAAAGTAAAGAAGTGCAATAATATGGACATGTGTAAAATAACAATGCCCGTAAGGCGCCTTAGTAAAACCCGTAATAAAGCGTAAAAAAGTGCGCCTTAGTAAAACCCGTAAGGCGCACTTTTTTCTAAAAATAACAATGCCTCAGTGGAACGATATCGCCTTTTATGGAATTTTTTTACTAACCGGACCATTATCTCATCCAAAATAATCAAATAGTATTCTAATTTGCATGTATTCAGACATATTTTTATGATATGTACAATTTTAGTATTTAATAGCCTTGTTATGGTGAAAAAATATTAAAATATATTAAGAAGGACTAAACGCCTTTTTACGCCTAAGGCCCGCCTAGGCTTCTAAGGCTTAAGGCTTGGCATCCACGCCTCGATCACGCCCCACGTTTTTTAGAACCTTGATTTAAACCAACATTTCGGTCGCCAATTTAAACCAATATTTCGGTCCCAAATTTAAACCAACAATTATCCCCTAAAATAGAAACCAACAACGACATTAAAGTAAGCCCTAACAAATATTAACATTATATCCCTAAAATAAACCCCAAATTTAATCCTACAACATCAAATTTAAACTATCAATTTCCACCCCAAATTGAAACTCACTAAAAACTAATATAAACTGACACTCACTACAAAATAATACAAATTGATACTCATTAACTAAATCATTTACATTTATAAACAAAAATCATTCTTACCTTTATACTGTAGAAGTAGGGGACGGAGCAAAGTTAGCAAGGGCCGGAGCCTGGAGACAATTGAAATTCTTCAAATATAATCGAAAACAATAAATACAAATCAGATTTAACAAATAAGCAACACATTTTTTGTTACTAAACATACTATTTTTTTACAAACTTTGTTACAAAATTTTTAGGACAAAAAAGTTTTCAAACAGCAATGGAAAATAAACAATGAGTTCAAACATATTTTTTTATGAACAAAAAAAAGGCCAAGAGCTCAAATAGCAAAATAGAGTTCAAACATAATTTTTTATTACAAAATAAAAAACGCAAAAAGCAAATCGGATTAGAAGATCTAACTTCAAAGGAAAAAATATGAGTTCAAAAGTAGTTACAGAAGATCAAACAGCAAACCGAAGATCAAACAACACACCGAAATGATAGAAGATCAAACATAAAAAAATAAAATAAAAGGCTTACTAGAATTGATCTTAGAAGCTCAAACCGCAAACCGGCACATCGGTAGTGGTATTTTGAAAATTAACTCAACTCTCAACCGTTGAGTGTTGATTTAATTTTCAAAATACCACTTATACCCAGTAATTGTTAAAATTTTCAGTTTGCAGCCAAATCTTTATATAAGTATAAAAATCTATTTTTTGAAAAAAAATTATGGGGGCTACAGCCCCCACCCATCCCTCATTAGCACCGTCCATGATTAGGCCCATATGGCTAAAAACGAGATTTAGAGTTTTTAGCCTAATTGAGAGACTAGGGTATGGTAGCTAACACAACTCTAAACCTAGGGTTTGAGAGGAAATTTGGGGGAAAGCAATACAAGAGCCAATTGGGGATTATTGGAGCCAAATTAAGGGACTACACCAACGGATCAGACTCTACGAACAATTTCAGGCAAGTGGTTAACTGTTGTGATTCCTAAATTGATGATAATCAATTCATATCATTGTGTGTGTATATGAAAATTCATTTTGGGTGTGTAACCAAAATTAGAATTGGGTTTTTGGAAATTGATATGCCTTAATGGGATTAAGGATGAGATTTATTATGTTTATGATTTTAGAATGTAGATGAATGAATCGTATGTTAAAACTAGTAAGAATTAATGGTTAATTGCTGTTAATATGAATGAAATTCGTATTGGAGATTTGAAATCCGGATAAAACCCAAATCAGGAAAACGTTGGAATTAATGGATATTGATGATGAATTAAGGTCTTTAGGATGTTTAGACCATTTTCTTATATGGAGGATATGTTAATTGTATTTGGGTAAGGGTTTAGATTGAGAATCAAAGTTTTAGGGTTCGTCCATGGCCGACAGTGGGCTCGAAAAGACGACTTCTGGAACGATCGATCGATCGACCCAGGGGGTTCGATCGATCGATGCTACAAATATTTTGGCAGTGACGCCAGTTTTAATTACATGGAAAATAATTATTGAGAAAATGATTTTTGGGCTGATTTTACGTGTTGAAAATGGACCAAGTGGGCGAGTCCGGGTATGTTGGTAATTATAGGTAAATATAATTGGGAAATTTGATGGAGATGAATGTGTGACACATTGTGGGCGAATATGTGGGAATGAAATTCTGAGATTTAAAAAATGGACCAAGTGAGCGAGTCCGGGTATGTTGGTTAAGTGACACCAAAGAATTAAATTAATTATTGAGAGAGTAAATTAATTTAGAGTCAGAACATAAACTCGGGAAATAGTAAGTTACGGGCAAAGTGAGCGAGTCCGGGTATAATGGTTGGGCGACACCAAGTATTAAATTAATTAATGTGTAATTAATTAAATTAGAGTCGGACTGTAGACTCGGGAACGTATTAAATTAATTAATGTGTAATTAGTTAAATTAGAGTCGGACTGTAGACTCGGGAACGTATTAAATTAATTAATGTGTAATTAATTAAATTAGAGTCGGACTGTAGACTCCGGAAAGTATTAAATTAATTAATGTGTAATTAATTAAATTAGAGTCGAACTGCAGACTCAGGAAAGTATTAAATTAATTAATGTGTTAATAAATTAAATTAGAGTCGGGCTGTAGACTCGGGAAAGTATTAATTTAATTAATGTATAATTAATTAGATTAGAGTCGGGTTGTAGGCTCGGGAAGGTAATAAATTAATTAATGTGTAAGTTAATTAAATGAGAGTCGGGCCACAGACTCGGATTGGTATTAATTAATTAATGTGTAATTAATTAAATGAGAGTCGGATCACAGACTCGGCTGTGAGTTAATTAATTAATGTGTGAATTAATTAAATGAGAGTCGAATCATAGACTCGGGCAATTATTATATAAATTAATGTGTAAAGTATTTATATTAGAGTCGGATCATAGACTCGGGGAAAGTATTAAATTAATTAATGTGAAATTAATTAAATTAGAGTCGGACCATAGACTCGGGATAATGATAATTTAATAAGTGAGAAAAAATTTATTTAGTTGAGTCAGGACACAGACTCAGAAAATTACAGGCTAGTGTTACGGGTTGTGAGTACACGGTGAAGCCGGGGTTAATGCTATATATATATATATATATATATATATATATATATATATATGTGTGTGTGTGTGTGTGTGTGTGTGTGTGTGTGTGTGTGTGTGTGTGTGTGTGTGTGTGCGTGCTATTAAATATCTGTGATTAGATATTTATTTAATTGTATACTCTAGTGCTATCAAGGGAGGTTGCGCGATGTGGGTGAATCCCCTAGCTTGAGGAGTAGGGTGAGTATATCCCCAGGTCATAGCGTCCAGTATATGGGTGAGGGGCTTATCTCACTTTCAGGGAAGGAATATAACCGCCTCCACTTCGTTTATGTTTTGGATCAAGTTGGTGAGCGATCCCAACTTGGGTAACTAGGTTATGTGAGCACACATAGTGAGATGGCACTTTATAGGGAATCATCTGGTGAGGGTATACTCGACGTATGATATATGTGTGGATGTTTTAGTAAAGATACGTATAATATGGTAGTAAATATTCTATGTGGGTAATAATACAGTGTGTGATGTATTTACTTGATATAACTTGTGTCACGGTTATATGCTATTAATTAAGAAGAAATTAATTAAGTCTATTGGTGAGATAACTTCTAATTCATGAATAATTATACTTGGGTTAGAGTAGTTTGGAAAGGGGAGGTTATACCAGGACTAGTTGAACGGGGTAGTACAACTAGGTGGGGTTAAGGTAACCGTTAGGTGTGCACATTATTGGATGGGTGAGAATGTCCACAAGAGAGTGCGACACTAACTTAAATATGAAGCGCATTCATGCATTTTAAATTACTGTAGTTAATTCACTTGCTAAATATTTTCAAAATATTTTGGGTTCTAACCCTTGCTATAAAACTATTTTCAAAACCTTTTAGGTGTCCAGCCACAGGGACGCCAGGATTGATATTCTATTTCAGGGACACGGAGCTGCGGCATATGTGGATGCTAGTAGGAGTTTGGTTTAGACGCATCGTTCATTCTTTTCCTAGAGTATGAATCTCTTATCAGTTTCAGTTTACTTAGGCCATGTCGCCCAGTCATCTCAGTACAGTTTTCAGTTGTATTTATTCAAGTTTTGGATGGTTGTATTGGTTTATTCGCTTTGGTGCCGATGGTTTATTCGACAAATTGTATAATTAATTATTCAGTTAGTTTTATTCAGTTGTGTGAATAGTTTATATTTATTTTCGCATGTACTGGTTAGTTTAATTAAGAAGATAAAATTTGGCACTAGCTTTTTTGGAATACTAGGTGGTTAGTAAGTTTTAAAAAGATTTTCGACAGTGATGCTAAGGATGAACCAACTCAGATTCCTATTTTAATTTGGTATAGGACTGATCACCCGGTATTTTATTAGGCGGGGTGTCACATTATTTATGTGAAAATAATTGGAATTAATATGGGTTGAATATTACTAGAATAAAGTAATATGTGATTGATATTAAATATTACTTAGTGATTAAAAGTAATATATGATTATGACTTTATAAAAATTATCGGGATTTATAAATACGACAATTACGGTAATTAAGTCAGGACGCGCGTGTGAGTCGTGTCGGGACTATAATTGAATGGAATGAAAAGTAACTTATTTTTATGTCATTCGAATGGTCATTTCGAGTGTGCTAAAGTGTCCAGAGGTGTTTAAATAGTCAGAAAAGTCTACCCGGGGGCTTGATTTGGGTCTCGGGTCAATTTGGAACCGAATAGACACCCCAAAGAGGTATTTTGATCATCTTACTTGGGAGATGAATAGTACTTACGAAATTTGGGTATTTTTATATACGTTAAGAGATAGGTTAGCCAAAAGTTTATTCACCAAAACTCTAAGAGACATACATTGAGGAAATGGAAAGTTTTCTCTAGGAGAGGAAGGGTTGTTCTAGGAGAACCAAGGGACAAAGGCACCTTGCACCACCATCGCCGCCACCGAAGAGTGGTCGAAAAGAGAGGAACACCATAACATCATCTTCCCCAAAGGTTCGGACCTAAGAAATCAAAGGCAAGTGTTAAAACTCTAGCAATTTGTAGCATGTATGTTGTCTATGGTAGATAGAAAAAGATTTTTTTTTTAAGTTTTATAAATCAAAGATGAATTTTGATGATTTTGATTTAATCCTCGAAACAGAAACCATGTAGGATTAATCCCTTGTTGTTATTATAATTAACATCACGAAACTTGAGTTTATTTGATGAAGAAATTTGGAGTTTAAACATGTTCTTGAGTAAGAAAGATAAAATGCAGATTTTTTTAAATTAAAACGAGATTAGCATGATTAATCAAAATTCCATAATGATTTTGATGTGATTTGATGTTATAAATCATGTACATACTTGGGTATATCGTTTGAGATGAATTATAAGGAGTTTGGAATCATTTGGTAAAGGTTTTGAGGATGAATTATGTTACAACCCGTAGGTAGAAATATGTAGAAAAATGATGAAGATTGTATGATAATTTTAGGACTGTTTTAAGCGGAAATTGGTAGTGTGCTCGCGAGTTTTTGTATAAAATTACATTCTGAAAAACTTTGTAGATTTAGTTTTTTTCCAAAATCGGAGCAGAAAAACCTCAAATTGTAATTTTATATTTCTGGGTAGATTGTAACTTTATCTAGAAAAATGATTATTGGTAATTAAAATATAATCCGGGTTAGTTATAATGAGTATGGGTTTTGGACCAATAAGTATGGGTTGAAGGTAGCTATTGGAATAATTAATTAAATCATTTCGGTTAACAAGAGATGTTAGGAATAATGGGAAATGTGAATAAAATGTGAATTATTAGTTTATGGGATAAACTTGAAATATACTACGTGTGGGATTTGTATATGGGATGAGAGTATACCCATTTGTTGATATATATACATAGGTGGAGCAAATACCTATAATATAATTGAGGTTTAAAATACCATGATACGTAGGATATTCGAGATATAAGTATACTATGTATGAGACTTGTAATATGGTATATATATATATATATAGGTTGAGTGTATGCCTATATGATGATTTGTGTGTATGACATACCGAACCTACTTGCTATCGATGGGAGGTTTGTGCATTGAGAATAGTCATATCCTGATGAGCATTTGGGGGGATTTTTGACTTGTGCCTCAACATATAGAACCTAGGTATGGGCTATCTATGATAATGATAGTGATGACGGTCATATGGGTGCGTAGGTATGTGTGTAGGCCATAGGATTGGAACTATATTCGCCTCCAATATGTGTGATTTGTGATGATGGTTCGAGTGAGATACTGAACCAATGGTCCTTTATATAGTGACGAGATGTTCCTGGACATGATAGCAGAGTATGCAAGCACCGCGGCTGAGTCTCGAGGTGCAGTGTTGTATATATATAATAGAGTGAATGTATATATATACTTGTGATATTATCTACTGTGTGATTAAGTAGACATGAATGATAATGAAATCTAAAATGAATTAATTTGGTGAACACTTAATTATATTAAATTGAAAAAGTGCTTATCCATGCTAAAGAGAAATTGGATATATATAAATTACTTATATTGCGAGAGAAATACGTGGGAACGATATTGGGCTATGTTTAGATGTTAGATTGGAAAGATTTAGTTAGCACAGGAATAGTAACTAGTATGGTTTGAAGGTACATTAGGAGTGCACACTAGATGAAAGGTTAGAATCTCAAAAGAGAGAGTTCGAGAATCTACCATGTACATTATAATTGCTTAATTCCACTTGTTAATCATTTGCTATTTTTAAAAATATTTTACCATCGGGCTCTGACCCATTTTTTTTGCATATTCTCGACTCCCTTGTATCTTATATATTAGGTGTTCAGTCACACGAATGCCAGACATAGAGGATTGGATACTTGACGTACTATGGAGTTGCAGACTTTTCTTAGGCGCTTTCATTCTCTTGATTCATACATCCGTAGTAGTTAGTTCATGTAGGGCATGTCGCCCGATGATTCTAGTTATTTCGATTCTATCTTAGATAGTGGTATTGCTTATGTCAGTTTTAATACATTCAATTTATTTGGATTATTGTATTGAGATATTTAAACTGGGGAGTTTATTCCAGTTACATTTAATTCAGTTTTTATGTTACTTATCTATTATGCATTGTTGTGGCATGGATTACATGAAATTGTTTGTAATGGTAAAATGAGATTGTATTAAATTAAAATTTGAAATTTTTTTAACACCAGCTTAATTAAGTATTAGGTTATTAACAAAAAGAAAAAAAAAATTGACAGTGATGCTACGAATGAACCAATTGTATACTCTGATTTAATTGGGTATAGGACTGATCACCCGGTATTTAATTGAGCGGGGTGTTACAGGTTAATGTAAAGCCTTATTATTAGGATTGTTGTATTCCTTCACATATAAAGATTTACGTTATCTTTATATTAAACATAAGTGGTGAAATTCTTTTACAAGTTTGGTCGGGCTTCGTACGCCGAACAGAATAAGATGACCAGCGAAGGCCGTTGGACAAAATGCATGAGGAAAGGCTCAACAGGAGACTTAGTGTAAATTTTGATTGAGTTAAAATTTATCGTAATTAATGTTCAAGTTTACGGCAATAAAGAAATCACTTGGGAACTGTAATTTCCTTAAACACCGTCATTGGTGACGATGGTTCTGTTCCAAACTCACCCATCATTTATCGGTGAAGGGTGGCGGAGTTGGAAGGATTTTTTTTTTTAAAAGGAACATATATAAAATGTGTGAAGGAAGAAGAGTGAGGGGCCAATGGAAGTATAGAAATCCAACGGAAATTATATAGGGTGAAGTGTAGCAACACCGTGGATTTAAGAATTTTCGACAACATTTTGCTCATAAGAGAAATCTTAAGTGATAGACATTAGACTTCATATATAAAGAAGTTGCCATTGAGCTAAATTTGGATTTTGGGGTACGATTTGACCGTAAAATCGTCCATCTGCGGTTGTAATAGATATGCGAATGAAATTGTGAAATTTTGGACCTTATCATAAATGGGATGTACCTGACAAATATGAGTTACTTTTTATTGAAGAGTTCGTGATTTATATACCCATGTGTAAATGGAAAAATCAAATTTAAATGACTAGTGACGATGGCGTCAAGGTTGTACGTTTATGAATGAATATCAATGCTTCAGTGAGAAGGGAGTCAAGGGTGTTGGAGAATTTAGTCGAAAAGTGAGACTAAGGTGAACGAGGATAATAGAACACCACTTAGGGGCATACCCATTAAGGGGGGGACCCATATATATGGTTTAATTGAATATCTACTAACTGGAGGTGGATTTAGTCAATACTAGTATAGTCGATAAAGAGTTTTATAGGGAAAGTGTACTTGAAGAAATCAGTAGAGCGACAATTAATGCTAGTATTGTTAGGTTCAAAATGGTCTATGGGACCAGGGATAGGGGAAATGACGTGAAAAGTTGTTCCAGGTGTAGAAAAAAACTGGGACTATTAATGTTGAATGAGTCCATCGAAAGTGGCTGGGACCCATGGGACTGGGAACAGTAGATGTGAATCATGGGTATGGATATCATCATATATGTTTATGGGGTAGCGAAACACGTTGTTGACACCCGTAGGGAGAAACGAGTAGGATCATTAAGACTTGTGTTATTATATACTACATTTATGAGTGAGGAATGTAGGATTTATTACGGTAATGTGTAGTGATTGATTTCCAAGTATTGAAACGATAGTAAATTGTGTAATAAGACTATCGTATTTGTTATTTTAGAGTGAACTGCATTAGTTCTGTTAGGCGCCACTTGAAATAAGGTTGGGACTAAGTGTATAAATTTATAGATGGCATTCTATACTTGGCATTTGTGAGTATGTCGGTGTATAGGGACTTGCTGCTGATGTGATTCAGGATATATTGTGTTCTTAATTCGTGCAGAGAGAGATATTTCTTGTTATTTTGTAGCACCAAGAACTTGTGTTAGTGAGAGCGCCATGTTTAATATTTCTTTAACGGACATGAGAGTGGATGAGTAGACTTTTATATAAACAGACAAAACCTGTTGGGAAGGTACATACTGCGGACTAAGGACCTGAAGGATTTTGACGACCGACTAGGTTGGGTAGTAGTGAATTGGGGGGTTCCTTGTTTGGATTTCGCTCTGTGAGACACCCCACACATGAAACTAACGAACGTTAGGAGTCGAAGTAAGTTGGGTCGTTAGGATTAGAACCTTTCTTATAATATGTATATGTTAAAACTGAGAGTTATGGGTTATAGTATGATTTGAGGCCAGTAGAGTCGCCAAATGTGAATGTGAAAACAAGTGGGATACGGATTATATTATAAGTAGTAAGTTGGTAAAGTGTAACCTTGCAAAGTAATCACATCTAGTGTATGATATCACATCCATTTAGATCGTATGCTGAAATGTACACAACATAGGGTGTATGGGCACCCTATATAGTTGGATTATAGTATTTTCCATAATGAAGAATTGTGGCACAGTACGTATTTTAGAGGTAAATAAATGCAGAAGTTGTAACTTCATGACTTAGCTGTTTGATGGTTTAGTTCAATTAGGACCGCTACTCCCCAAATTTGCCACGAGGATCGTATAGGAAGAATTCGATAAAGTTTAACTCGGGAAAGTTAAAACTTACATGGTAAGGTATGTGGAGGCCTACGTTTCATGAGAATCTAAAATTTGAAGAGAAGGGGAAAACTTGCGACACACGGTGATGGCATCATCGCACGAGCCATGGTTATGGATGCGTTTGTGAGAAAGATAAAATGCATCATGATATAAATGGTAGTAGTGATGGCATAAAACCAAGCAAGACATTGATGAAATCTAATTGAAAGTGGACCATCATAAATTAATAGGGTTTCTTCAGCCATTGGAAATACCTTGGTATAAATGGGAGAGTGTATCCCTAAATTATCACAGAGTTAATTACTTCGCAAAGGGATCACGACCCTATATGGGTGATAGTGGGTTGGGTAATCGAAGTAGCTCACGTTATACCAGTTAGGACTAATCATAACGTGTGATAATATACCCCAATAATTAATCCTGAGATATTAAGGTTATATGGGATACATTTCGACATTGTGTCTAATAGAGGCAAGACAGTTATGTCTCGATTATTGGGAAGAGTTTTCGGAAGTCCATGAGTATCGAGATGCGAATGTATATGGACTAACACAACGATAAATGGATGGGAAGACTAGTAATTCTAGTTACATACTGAAGGATATGTTGTATTTTCGATTATGGGAAGATTTAGTGTCATATTTGGAGTTTGTGTACAATAACTCCTCTCAGCTCATTTACAGTATGACTCTATTTGAGGCGTTATATGGAAGACCTTGTCGTCCTTATGCTTATGGGCTAGAGGTGGAGGATAATGAGATAGTAGGGCCAGAGGGATTCAGGGTTGCCCGTAAGCCAGAATTGAAATGATTTGGTGTTACGTTATTGCATGTTGGAAAAAGGGAAATTGGCGCCGAGATACGTAGGACAATTTCTTATTATTGTAAAGATTGGACTGGTAGCTTACAGGCTTGGGTTCCCTAGTCCTTTGTTGAGGCAGTATTGCAAAAATATGTTGGCATTTATAGTATATATTGTGTTTAAAATATATACTATACAAATGAGAATAAACTACTGATGTGACATAGTAGTAAGACGAGTTTGTATATATCTAAAGACTGATTAATCTACTATAATGCAAATAGTAGGAGGATATATAGTGATTATCTAAAATTAAAATTTAAGTAGTGAAACTTAAATGGTAAGGCTTGGATTATAACATCAGTGATCTATTCATTATTAGGGGTGTTCAGTAATGTACAATATGGGCGGTACGACGGAGGTTACATGAGATGTGAGATTAATACTTGGAGTTGTCCTTACCACATATACCTTAATTTTTGAATTTCGGGATGAAATTTCGTTATAAGGGCGGTCTATGTAATACCCCGTATTTTAATAACTTTTAAAATGAGGTAAATTAAAAGTAAATGGGTTAAATCAATGGGGATTAATTCGAATTATTTATGTGAAAATAATTGGAATTAATCCGGATTGAATATTAATAGAATAAAGTAATATGTGATTGATATTAAATATTACTTAGTGATTAAAATTAATATATGATTATGACTTTATAAAAATTATCGGGATTTATAAATACGACAATTACAGTAAGTAAGTCGAGACGCGCGTGTGAGTCGTGTCGGGACTATAATTGATTGGAATAAAAAGTAAATTATTTTTATGTCATCCGAATGGTCATTTCGAGTGCGCCAAAGTGTCCGAAGGTGTTTAAATAGTCAGAAAAGTCTACTCGAGGACTTGATTTGGGTCTCGGGTCAATTTGGACCCGAATAGACAACCCAAAGAGGTATTTTGGTCATTTTACTTGGGAGATGAATAGTACTTACGAAATTTGGTTATTTTTATATAAGTTAAGAGATAGTTTAGCCAAAGGTTTATTCACCAAAACTCTAAGAGACATCCATTGAGGAAAGATAAAGTTTTCTCTAGGAGAAGAAGGGTTGTTCTAGGAAAACCAAGGGACAAAGGCACCTTGCACCACCATCGCCGCCACCGGAGAGTGACCAAAAAAGGAAGGAACACCATAGCACCATCTTCCCCAAAGTTTTAGACCCAAGAAATCAAATGCAAGTGTTTTAAATCTTGCAATCTATAGCATGTATGTTGTCCATGGTAGATAGAAAAAGATTTTTTTTTAAGTTTTATAAATCAAAGATGAATTTTGATTTAATCCTCGAAAATAAAACCATGTAGGATTAATCCCTTGTTGATATTATAATTAACATCACGAAACTTGGGTTTATTAGATAAAGAAATTTGGGGTTTATACGTGTTCTTGAGTAAGAATGATAAAATGCAGATTTTCTGAATTAAAATGGGATTATCATGATTAATCGAAATTCTATGATGATTTTGATGTGATTTAATGTTATACATCATGTACATACTTGGGTATATCATTTGGGATCATTTGGTAGAGGTTTTGAGGATGAATTATGTTACAACCCGTAGGTAGAAATATGTAGAAAAATGATGAACATTGTATGATAATTTTAGGACTATTTTAAGCGAAAATTAGTAGTGTGCGTGCGAGCTTTTGTATCAAATCACTTTCTGCACAACTTTGTAGTTTTAAGTTTTTTTTAAATCGGAGCAGAAAAGCTTCAAATTGTAATTTTATATTTCTAGGCAGATTGTAACTTTTTCCAGAAAAATGATTATTGGGAATTAAAATGTAATTCGGGCTTGTCATAATGTGTCTGGGTTTTGCACCAATAAGTATGGGTTGAAGGTAGCTACTGGAATAATTAATTAAATCATTACGGTTAACAAGAGATGTTAAGAGTAATGGGAAATGCGAATAAAATGTGAATTATTAGTTTATGGGATAAACTTGAAATATACTAAATGTGAGATTTGTATATAGGATGAGAGTATACCCATTTGTTGATATATATACATAGGTGGTGCGAATACCTATAATATAATATGATTATTAGTTTTAAGTTTTTTCAAAATCGGAGCAGAAAAGCCTCAAATTGTAATTTTATATTTCTGGGCATATTGTAACTTTATCCAGAAAAAGGATTATTGGGAATTAAAATATAATCCGGGCTTGATATAATGAGTCTGGGTTTTGGACCAATAAGTATGGGTTGAAGGTAGCTACTGGAATAATTAATTAAATCCTTTTGGTTAACAAGAGATGTTAGGAGTAATGGAAAATGTGAACAAAATGTGAATTATTAGTTTATGGGATAAACTTCAAATATACTACATGTGGGATTTGTATATGGGATGAGAGTATACCCATCTGTTGATATATATACATAGGTGGTGCGAATGTATGTGCGTAGCCCATAGGCTTGGAACTATATTCGCCTTCAATATGTGTGGTTTGTGATGATGGTTTGAGTGAGATACTGAACCAATGGTCCTCTGTAGAGTGACGAGATGTTCCTGAACATGATAGCAGAGTATGCATGCACCGCAGCTAGTCTCGAGGTGCAATGTTGTATATATATGATAGAGTGAATGTATTATATACTTGTGATATTATCTACTGTGTGAATTAAGTAGACATGAATGATAATAAAATCTAAAATGAATTAAGTTGGTGAACACTTAATTATATTAAATTGAAAAGGTGCTTATCCATGTTAAAGAGAAATTGGATATATATGTATTACTTATATTGCGAGAGAAATACGTGGGAATGATATTGGGATATGTTTAGATGTTAGACTGGAAAGAACTAGTTAGCATGGGAATAGTAGCTAGTATGGTTTGAAGGTACATTAGGCGTGCACACTAGATGAAAGGTGAGAATCTCAAAAGATAGAGTTCGAGAATCTAACATGTACATTATAATTTCTTAATTGCACTTGTTAATCACTTGCTATTTTTAAAAATATTTTACCATCGCGCTCTGACCCGTTTTTTTGCATATTCTCGCCTCCCTTGTATCTTCTATATTAGGTGTCCAGTCACAAGAATGCCAGGCATAGAAGATTGGACACTTGACGTATTATGGATGCTATGGAGTTGCAGACTTTCCTTAAACACTTTCATTCTCTTGATTCATACATCTGTAGTAGTTAGTTCATGTAGGGCATGTCGCCCAAAGATTCTAGTTATTTCGATTCTATCTCAGATAGTGGTACTACTTATGTCAGTTTTGATACATTCAGTTTATTTGGATTATTGTATTGAGATATTTAAACTGGGGAGTTTATTCCAGTTACATTTAATTCAGTTTTTATGTTACTTATCTATTATGCATTGTTGTGGAATGGATTACATGAAATTGTTTGTAATGGTAAAATGAGGTTGTATTAAATTAAAATTTGAAAGTTTTTTAACACCATCTTAATTGAGTATTAGGTTATTAACAAAAAGGGAATATTTTTCTACAGTGATGTCAAGAATGAACCAACTGTATACTCTGATTTAATTGGGTGTAGGACTGATCACCCGATATTTAATTGAGCGTGGTGTTACAGAAATGGGTTGTGTAGTAAAATGTGTTAATACAGCCTAACTTGAATGAATAAATTAAATGTTATGGTAAAGGTGAAATGGACAAGTAAATGTGTAAATCTATAAATGTCCATAAGTTAAGGCAAAAGGGTAAAATAAAGTGGGGAAATGGGTGGTTAAGCAACCTGAGTTGTTGAATCCATAATTTGCGTAAGCATGTATTGAAAGGTTTTCAAATGACAAACAAGTATTTTTCTGATGTGTTGGATACATAGGTTCAAATTGTACTTTTCAATGAATATACTAAGGTATGTTAGTAAAGATAAAAATGGGTGTTTTCGGTAAAGGAACGGGTTGGAATAAATCAAGCGCATTGGTGTTAAGTGTGGAACCGGGTGTGTTAAACAAAGTGAAAAATGTTAAGTATGACTAAAGAAAGTCTTTAAAATATTAAGGTGAATTAATCTGGATCTCTACGGTTTTTGAAAGTAAAACGGTTAATGCATTTGAATATGTATTTTTCAAAGGTATATCTATATATCTATATATATGTAGATACATATATATTTTCGCATGCATGTGATTGTAGCGTGTGAGTATTCTCCTTTGTCGTTCGTTTCTATACTGCTTGTATGTTCCCACTGGGCGTAGGCTCACACCCTCGCATTGTTATAGGCACGGGTTCGTATTTTGAGGGTGTTATATAGGTAAATGTACTTTATATTTTACGTTAGTATCTATGTTCACTTGGACTCGGGGTGCTCCCCATGGGTCCCACACGTAGTTTATCATGAAACTGGACTCACATGCTAAACAAGTGAAGCGTTAATATAAAATTAAACTGGACTAGCAACATCATTTAGGTTATTCATTGCACTTCACACCTAACGCTTGTTTCTGATCGAGTTGACTCATGGGTAACCCATATATCCTGGCCGGGGCGTTACAAATTAAGATAACTATTAATTTAATGTATAAACATACGGGGTATTCTCAAATTTTCTACCTCTCCTTATTAGTTTAAGAAAGGTGAGTTGCTGGATGTCTTATTTGGGGTTTTATATCGTCAATGTAGACTGTATATTTTTATAAGGATGAGTACTAGATCAATCTCTTTATTGAATAAACTATGCTAACAAAATGGGTAGACTGAATTGAATCCAACCCGCCCCCGGACATCCAACCAGCTCGTATTTGACCCATCATAATTCAGCCCAATCTAAATTCGGCCTTCTCAAATGTGGCCCGACCCACTTATTTTCAACTGCTAGTATCAGGTATCCCATTAATTAAGCGAGCCGTGTCAATAAGCCCCTTTAGATTGGGCCAGGTCAAACTTTTTTTACTGACATTAGCTAATAAATCTCTCAAAACTATATTTATATATGATCGCACCAAACGACAATCTTGTTAGTATCTTAAACCCATAAAATTTGTAATTACTTAACAACAAATCCAATTGATACATCAACCAATTACATATCTCTATACTACTATAAAAAGCTATACAAGCATTTAGGATTCCTCATCAAAGAGGCTATCCACGTATGGAAGCTATTTTTTATATACTATTAAACTCACTACACCAGTTAATTCTGCTTCTTTTTAAGGCTTCAACGTGGTTTCCTACCATCTCATCTCTTCACAAAATAACCTTCTGATCCATCTTATCCCTCCCACCCCTTTAGTTATCTCCTGGGTAAACATATAAAAATGAAATCCTCTGATTCTGTCCATTCCTCTTCCCCACCCTCTCTATTTAACCTTCTGATCCAGCTAATCCCTCCCACCCCTTCAGTTCTCTTATGGGTTCCATTCCTCTTCCCCACACTCTCTATTTTTTATTTATAAATATTATGGTAGCCAAAAGAAACGAT
Source organism: Sambucus nigra (assembly GCA_949130495.1). Lineage (NCBI taxonomy): Eukaryota > Viridiplantae > Streptophyta > Magnoliopsida > Dipsacales > Adoxaceae > Sambucus > Sambucus nigra. Next base: position 65,725,124 of record OX422220.1, read on the forward strand.
CACATCATATGCATTTTGAAGCCACGATTTAAGGTATTAAGCATGGAAGAGATTATCCTGTTGTCTAATTCCACTACTTTTCTTCGTTCTCCCCCCACAACTAATAGATGCCATGCCAAACGTGTCTATCTATAGCATGTTTTTTTCACAAGGTTCTTTTATTTTTCATGGTCCTCACGATGCTTCTTTGCTCAAGATTTTATTTATCGCAGTTTTCCAGATTCATTGTTTTAGATGGGAAATGGGTATTATCAGGTTTGTGTGGGTTCACCTCAGGTTGTCGGGTTTGGGGATTGGTTGAACCGGGTTTACCTTGGGTCTGCTGTTGGTTAGGTGAACTGGTTATGGTTTTTTTCGGGTTCAGCAAGTCCGTACGCCTTTAGAAGCATGTGGGTATGCCTTGGTCGATTTTCGGGTTGAGGAGATAGAAGGTGGTCGGGTTATGGGGTAAAAGGGGTCAAAGTGGGTCAAGAATGGTGGTGGTTTATGGGGTTGCTATGGATGGGCATAAATGGGTCGGGTTTAATGGTGGGTCGAGTTGGGTTTAGTTGGTTAGTGGGTATAAGCTGGTGACATGTTGTTGGGTTTAGAGAGAGAGAGAGAATAAGGTGGGGTGAGTTTTATATTAATGGAGGTTTTTGGTGGTGTTAATGGAGTAGAAAGAGAATGTAAATGGTGATAGAGGTTGAAGACGATGAGGTGAGAGGAGAGAGAAATGATAAATCTTATTTGTTTAGTTTGGGTGTTAGTTGTGAAAATTTATTGGGTAATTAGGTTTGTAGGGTGTATGGGATAATTGTGTAAGTGAGGGATTGTGTTAGGTGTATGCGTGTGTATGAAAATAATGTGTGTGTGCGTGGGGGGGGGGGGGGGGGGGACTTTATTATATACACGCACGAAATAAATATATAAAAACTCAAACACACATATATAAAATATAAAAATACTCACAATAAAATAAAATATAAAATATAAATATAAAACAAAGAACACTAAAAATATAATAAAGAAAATACTAAACACACACCTAAATATATACAGACATTGACATGACAATATGCCCGTTTATATAATATTTACATAAATAATAAAATACTAAAAATAAAGACACTAAATAAAATAAAATAAAAAGAAATGAAAATCATATTTTCCTTGATTTGAAGTGTTTGAAACCGCAAATGACATTTGACATAAAAGAAAGACATATACGCGCATAAGATCAATTTTATCGAGAATTAGCAATTAAAAACCATCTATTTGGGGTATAGTTTTAACACTTTTGGGTGTAATTACTATTTTTTCTATTTTCTTAAAAAATTCTGAAAGTAAAAGTCTCCTAAAATATATTTTCGTCTAAGGTAAAATAGAAAACATGTCCCCGAGAAATATCAAAAGATATTCCTAGAAGAAATATAATTTTAAATTTTTTTTTTTTTTATACGTATTTTTCGATTGTTAATTTATTATCGAAATAATGTTTAAGTTTTTCACTCTATGAGGCTATATAAATGATTTTTTTAAATTGCTTCAATGATTATTTCCTGTTCAAATATATTTCATGCGTATGAAATAACTATTATAATTGCTTATCCGCACATCGCGCGGGTTTACACCTAGTTAATTATTATAATTGTATCCACGTTATAAATATAAATGTACGTGAATTTATTGAAGGGTCCTGATATTTACACCCAAAATTTTACTCAAAACACCCTTTTATACAAAACACCACATAAGTACCTAATATTTATACAAAACATCAAAAAAACTCAACACCACATGTACCTTCACCCATATAAAAGCCCAAAAAATTTCAAACCTCATTTTTTTTCCTTTCCCTCCCTCTCTCTAACTTCTCTCCCAAACCATCATACCCCGTTAAACCTTACTCCCAACACCAAAAACACACAACACCACATTACTATCAAGCTTCATTTCTGGTATGTTACACCATTAAACCTTACTCCCATTACTGTTATGCTCTCATTTTGTGTATTAAACTCTAGCATGCAAACTACATATAAGAAATCAATTATAAACTCATTAAAATGTAACCCTAATTAATCTAACTGCAAATATATTCCATTTGTGCGAACAAACCTAGGGTTTAACACGGTTTGAAAAAACTAGGGTTTAACTATTTGAAAAAAAGAAAAAAAATAGTCTGGACCTACGGTTTCTTGTCACCAAAAGTGCCAATAATTTTCGGTCATATCCAACCATGATTCACCATATACGACCATTTCTCATCGTGGTTGTAGGTTTCATGGCCAAACCCAACCGTGTGTATATTTTCACGGCCAAACCCATCCGTGTGTAAATATTTCACGGCCATATATAACCGTGGTGTCCTTAAAATACCAATTTATTTCCTATTTCATATATATGGGTATATTTTTAGTAATTATTATTTCTAATAAATATGTTTTACTAATTATTGGTTCTAATTTTAATTCTAATCTCTTAAAGTGCCAATTTATTTCCTATTTCATATATTCATGTTGGTACCAATGCTCATTTGTTAATATAATTTGTTAATTTCTTATGTAGGTCATATAAATGGTGAGAAGCAAAAATCCTCCTATCGCATCCGAGCTGAAGAGTAGGTTGGAGGTGGCTAAGGAAGTACGACCACCCGTATCTTCCTTTAGTAGTAGTAGTGCCAGTAAGGCCACTAATTCAAGCAAAGGATATTCTTCGAAGACTTCGTTAGATAAAGTGGTAGGAGATTTACTTAATGTTGAGGCGGGTGCTACTTTGAAGCCAATTGAGCAAGTAGTTGAGGCAGTTATAGGTAATTTAATTGGGTTTAGTGAAGGGGTGAGGTAGGAGTGGGAGATAAAGAGGAGGAGAAAAAAGAAGAATATAAATCATGAGAGAAAGAGAGAGATAAGGAAAGTGATGAAAAGAGAAATGAGGAAAGTGAGGAAGAGAGAGAGGAAGAAATAGAGGAGGAAAGAGAGACAGGGAGAGATTAAGAGAGAAAGGCAGATAGAGATGAAGAGAGGGAGGCAAGGAGAGAGGATGAAAGAGCGGAGGATAGAGAGGAAGAAGGAGAGAGAGGGGCGAGAGGAAAGAGAGGAGGACAAAGAGGAAGGAGGAGAGAGAGGAGGAGAGAGAAGAGGAGAGGAAAATAGAGAGGAAGAGAGGGAGGAAGAAGGAGAAAGGGCGGGAGAGGACGATGCTTCTTCCTCAAAAGATGAAATCCAACCGTCCACCTCGAAAGGGATAAAGAAGAATGTCCGTAAAATAATAAGCCACTCTGATTCCCAACCGCTCTAGGGGTGCACGCCAAACAACCCCGAACTCCTAAAAAATTATCATAACCATTTCGGTTATTCTATTTGAAATAGAATTGAGGATAGGGGAATAATGAAGTGCATGTACCACTACAAGAAATTTTCTGAGTGGGATATAGCCAAAGAGAATCAGCGGGTAATAGAGCTAGTGAGGAACTCCGATTTGTACGGTCTGATTAAACACTCCTATCGGTTCATAGACTATATATCAGTGTTGGCATTCATCGAACAATGGCAGTCGGAGATAAATTCATTTCATTTTCCATTCGGCGAGATAACCATCACCCTAAATGATGTGTACCATCTCCTCTAAATCCCGATAGTAGGTAAACTAGTGTACAATACTGTTCCTAAGAAAGCTGAGGAGAAATAGAGCTAGTGAGGAACTCCGGTTTGTGCAGTCTGATTAAACACTCCTATCGGTTCATAGACTATATATCAGTGTTGGCATTCATCGAACGATGGCAGTCGGAGATAAATTCATTTCATTTTCCGTTCGGCGAGATAACCATCACCCTAAATTATGTGTACCATCTCCTCTAAATCCCGATAGTAGGTAAACTAGTGTACAATATTGTTCCTAAGAAAGCTGAGGAGAAGACGGACTAAATCCAATGGCTTACTAAATATTTGGGTTGTACCGAGGAGGAGGCTAAGGAGGAGTGTAAGTCTGTATACACTGTTCGTTTTGACTGGTTAATAAATTTGTGTAAGAGTAGGGTTAAGAAGCTAGGGGAAAGTGCTTCAAAGAGGAGGATTGAGCAGGCTGTTAGGGGGTACTTGCTTTTCATGGTCGGTTGCTTGTTATTCTCGGACAAATCGGGCAACTGAGTACCAGTGTACTACCTATAGTCTTTGCGAAAGGTCAGAAATTGCAAAGACTATGCTTGGGGGTTGTATTAGCCCATTTATATCGACAGTTGGGGATTTCCTTTCGGGTAGAAGTTTGACAGGTGACCGGATATCTTCCCCTTCTCGTGGTACATATTTTAAATTTAACACGCGTTTTTAATTTTCTTTTGTAATATAATAATTTCCTAATTAATATGTCTATATTGAAATTTTATTTTGTTTTGACCTCAGGCGCGGATATACGACCACTTCAATTTGGCGAGGGGTGTTAGAAATCTCCATTTTGAGCATAGTGAGTCACATCTATGCAAATGGAGGGCGCAAACAGTGTCAGTAGATGCCTTTACACACTTGCTGCAGTTAAGGGAAACCTTAGATGATTTAAAAGCTTCAGACGTAGTATTAGTTGTTTTAAGTTCAATATTTATTTTCTTTATTTATGTACGTTCTAACATTTGGAAATACATTTAGGTTATATGGGATCCCTACTCCGAAAAAAGTGAGGCTTACCCATTTTCAGGAGGGTTCATGGTACAATGGCCTGCTTATCTGCTATGATATCGGGGAACCCTACTACTCGAAGAGGGTCTTACGTCAAGCTGGACGTGTTCAAATAATTCCTAGACCGTCAATGCGACCTTTGTCAGAGAAGAGGAAAAAGACCCAGGCCCGATACAAATTAAAGTTTGATATCGAGAAATGGTATCCACTTAATTGGGTCGACCATGTTATGTCCAATGCCAGATGTTCGGCCTTGGTGAGGTACGTGCCTTGGGAATGTGTGGATGGGTACATGTATTGGTACTCAGAAAGATCCCATTCATACATTCAAAATATCGAGAATAGAATACGCAAGCCGGAGCTAAAGCACTCGGATAAAATGGTAAATGTTTTGAAATTTATCTGTAAATTGATTTCCTTTATTCAAGAATTTTCTAACACAGTTGATGATAATTTATATATAGGCTAAGGGGATAGACGTAGCCATTAGCCTGCTCCAGGAAGCTGCTGACGGAGGCTTGGACCAGGAGGTTACGGATGTACTTGAACTATCACGTGTAACGCTTGACGCCCTGCTTCAGGCCAAGGGAATGCACGCACATACAAAAAAGGGAAAGGCCTCGGTGCGTGAAGAAACTCGGACCAAGGCACGACACGATCCAACCCCCAAGTAAAAAAAACAAGTGAAATGCCCCCCAAGCAAAAACCACCTCGACGAAGCATTTAAAGAGAAAATAGACAAAATTTGTTGGAACAATTTGAATATAACTGTATTTTTAAAAATTTTGTTTGTAAAGTAACACAAATTTTGTTATGTGTTCTGTGTTGGAACAACTTCGAAACAATTATGTTGGAACAACTTTGAAACAATTATGTTATGTGTTATGTGTTTGATTGTTAACAAGATTGTGTTATGTGTTTAAATGTTATGTACTTGAATGTTATCACATGTTTTAATGTTAACACTATGGTGGGTTCTCACCGTGCATTATTTCTATACGATGTGGTTTCACTGTGATACTAATACCCACGGTGTGGTGTCACCGTCGAATAAATTATCACGGTTTCATTATACCGTGTAAGTTGGGGTGAAAAAATAGCCAAAGTCTCTGTATAAACCACACGGTGAGAACAAACCGTGTAATAGTCACATACGACGGCGTCTCACCATCAAAAGACATGTCACGATGCGATACAATCGTGGAATATATACTTACGGCTACCACCAACCGTAGGGAGACTTTCCACGATTTCATTAGATTGTGTAAGTTGGGGTGAAAAAATAGCCAAAGTCTCTGTATAAACCACACGGTGAGAACAAACCGTCTAATAGTCACATACAACGGCTTCTCACCGTCATATGACATGTTAGGGTTTCATTAGACTATGTAAGTTGGGGTGAAAAATGGGCCAACTATTTGCATATATTTCACGGTGAGATCCAACCATGGAATATATACTTACTGCTACCACCAACCGTAGGGAGACTTTCCACGTTTTTATTAGACCGTGTAAGTTGGGGTGAAAAATAACCAAAGTCTCTATATAAACCGCACGATGAGAACAAACCGTGTAATAGTCACATACGACGGCTTCTCACCGTCATAAGACATGTCACGGTTGCATTAGACCGTGTAAGTTGGAGTGGAAAATGGGCCAAGTCTTTGCATATATTTCACGATTAAGATCATGGAATATATACTTACGGCTACCACTAACCGTAGGGTGAATTTCCACGTTTTCATTAGACCGTGTAAGTTGGGGTGAAAAAATAGCCAAAGTCAACACAAACCGTGTAATAGTCACACACGACGACATTTAACCGTCATAGTACATGTCACGGTTTCATTAGACCGTGTAAGTTGGGGTGAAAAATGGGCTAAGTCTCTGCATATATTTCACAGTTACAGTAGACCGTGGTTATTTTATTCACGGTGTGGTGTCACCGTAGGCTCCTAATTACAGTGTGGTGTCACCATGTAAACATCTATGCGGTGTCAAGGGGCCATAAGTTACTTACAATACCAATTTATCACATATATAACCAATTTATATTATAGTAATGCTTGCAAAAAGATACAAAAAGTTCCAATCAATAATTGTTAATACAAAAGTTACAATCATTAGCCCTAGACTTTCTCCAACAACCAATTTACATATAACCAATCCTGATTGTTGATGTAAAAAATTATATTATATCTAATTATTTAATCGTAGATAAATAAAATGAGACAAAGAAATTATAAAGTGGTTCAGCCTTATAAGAATGGCCTACGTCCACTGTTTCTGTTATTGCTGACTGTTTGGGAATTCTCGATTACAAGTTTTCTCAAGAAATTCCGGTCCCATTATAATGAGGATAATACAATGTATTTATAGCCCTAAGGTTGTAATGTGAAAGGGTGATACATTCAATGCCCCTTAAGCGTATACATCTGTATGATAATAATAAGCATTTAATGCGCAGTCAATCTGTTGGTTATCCTGCTATTAATGCTTTGTTCGAGGTGCAGCTCGGACTGCCTGAGCTGCTCGGACATCCTAAGTTCCTCGGTACTCAAAATTTCCTCGGAGAATTCTTGTAGGTCGGAGCGTCTGAGTTGATCGGGGAAGCAGAGTTCCTCGTTGCAGTTTGGTTCCTCGGAATTAAGGTGTTGTTCGTAAGTGTTTGTCGTTGCCACGCAGATTGCCACGTGTCTTCACCCAATTGAGCCATGTCAGCAGACTAAATTTGGTATCAACAGAAGCCACCAATGTTTCATAGTTCGAAATTTAAAGGAGTGTGGAACATTCTTTCTCGAAATATGGCGGTTTTAAATGGTCATCCTGAAATTTAGGAGTATTTTCTTTTGTATTTATTTCTCCTTCCAAATTCATAAAATCAGTCTTTTTTGAATTTTTCTAACCGCTTCGATTCCCGCGCCCTTTTTGTCTTTTTAACCGCCGGTAACGTAACCGTCTCTTTTTGTAATCATTACCTTTACCCTTTCCCAAGGCAAAGTATTTAAACGTTGCAGAAAATCCCATCGTCTTCTACTTTTTCAAATTTGTCTCTTTGAGTTTTCCATCGTCTCTCTCTCCTGTGCGTTCATCTATTTCATCATTTGTTGTCAACAGACTCATCCCTTTCCTGTAAGATTTTCTTCTTTCTCTTTGATTTCCTTCTTTCATCATGGTTTATCCTGTAGAATCGATTGATAAGTTTCGCTCTGATTTCTCTATTCCCTCATGGGTTATTTTGGAAGAGATTTCTGAGCCTTCAGACTATTTTCATTTGGCTGAGGGACATTGGTTCCCCAGTCTCTTTGTTGCTGAGTGTGGCTTTTCTTTTCCCCCAAACCCTCTATGTCTGGAATTCTGTCAATACTTTGACGTAGTTCCTGCAAGAATAGCCCCCAATACGTGGAGAATAGTTAACGGTGTTTATAGATTAAATCAAATTCATGGAACTCGTATAGGAATTCCTGAAATTATGTTTTGTTATAGATGGGCTGTGGGCGATAATACTTTTTATTTAAAAACTAGGTTTTTAAATAGAGCTTTAGTGGTCAATCTCCCAGATGTCAATAGGGACTACTTTGAGCACGGGGTTGTTATGAAAAATTGGCAACACCCTCCATTAATTGGAGATGATGTTTATCAGGGTCCCAGATGTCCTCCCTATGGCAATGGGATAGGTTGTTTTTATTTTATTTTCAAAATTATGCTTCCTTTGTGTTTGATAAAATGTGCCACTGATATTTTAATTTTGATTTATTTGCAGTTGATAGCAAAAGAAAATTTCCAAAAGAGGCAGACGTTAATATAAGGCATTTAAAACTTATCTGGAGTTTGCATCAGACTGTTGCCGACGAGCATATTAGGTCAGCTTTATATTTGCTGCAGTACAAGAGTTACACCTCCTCTTTTACTGCTCGTCCGTTGATAAGCGACTCATAACCAATACCAGCCTCTACAAGTTCTTCACCTGAGTCACATATTCCTTTAGGTGAAAGGATGAAGAAAAGAAGACCTCCTACCCTTTTTGAGAAACCTGCCTCTGGTGCTGGAGAGGCAAAGAGAAGTAAGCTTGATGTCCCAGGAGAAGGGACAAAGAAAATTGATGCACCTTCCTTGGCTGCTCCTGTGAAGGTTGTCGAGAAGTCCCCAGTGGCCCCGAGCAAGGTTGCTGCTCCAAGCGAGGCGATTGTCATTTCTCCGACTAAGACTACATCGTTAGTCGAGAAAGTTGATGCTCCTCTAAGGAGGCTGAAGAAAAGCTCCTCTATCAATTTGGCTGAATCCATCTCTCAGCCCCCGACTAGTGGTGTTCCCACTTTTGTTCCCCCGAGCTCTGCTATGAACTCGGTGAAGACTTGGATCATTCCTGAGATCCAAGGTATTGAAGAAAACCTTTCTCGGGACACGGTTACTACATTAGCAGCTCGTCATATTGCTTCTGTAAGTCCTATAGTCTTAAATTTTCATTCTTTCCTTTTTGTATCTGTGCACTGACTTGCTTTCGTTTTCTTTTCACAATTGGTGAGCTATTTTAATACAATTCTGAAGAAAGATGAAGCTATTAAAGCTTCAAGCTCCTCGTCTGGTGTAGAGGAAGCTTTGGTGGGCCTGGCGCAGTCTCTGAAAGATTCTCGTCAGAAATACGATGATGATAAGGCAATTTGGGAGAAAAGGCTTACTTCGACTGAGTAGGAGAAGGCTCAGGTTATTGAGGTCTCTAAGGGGTTGGAGAAAAAAATGAATGATTTGGAGGAGAAGAATAAATAGCTCGAAGGGAAGCTCAAAAATGCTGGGGAGCTTGAAAATAAGCTCAAGGCTGCTGAGGAGGAGTTGGGTCAACTTCGGGAAGTAAATCGTCAGAAGGAGGAAGTTGAGAATAAACTGAAGGCTGCTGATAATCTTCTTTCCAAGAAGCTTTCCTCGGAGAAGACAAAAAGGAAATTGGCTGTCAAAAAATCCTTCAGCGTCGGCTGGGATAAATGATGGAATAAAGGTTTGGCTGCCATGATGTCGCAAGTGGAATATGGCAGCCTCAAATACTTTAGAGATGGATGGGTCGCTGCTCTGTAAGAAATGAAAGTTGATGAGAATTCTGAACTATTTTAACGACACATCCCTGGCCCCCTCCAACTCCTGAAGAAAAAGAAGAGGACGAAGTTGCCTCTGAGGAATCTTCCATGGTGATGGGAGATCAAATTTCTCATCCCCCAGCTATCCAGCCCACTGGCGAGGAACTTCAGCTACCTACTACTTCATCCGAGTAACCTCCAGCACTTCCCGAGCAACCCTCTGTTCCATCCGAGCAACCTACCTCCTCGTCCCAACCTCCCGAGAAAGTTTTGGGAGACAAGGAAAAGGTGTAGAGTTGTTCGGATTTCTCTCTATTTTATTTTTCTTTGTCAAATGTAACTCTGAACATGTAACTCTGAACTTTGTACTTCTCCTTTATGATGTAATAAAATTTGAATTTTTGCTTATGCATACTGTTGATTCTCTTCTTCATGCTCTGTTTGTACTCTTATTGATTATTGCTTTTTCTTCCTTTACTAGTTTCTGGCCAGGATGGAATTACTGTCTGCTCATGATACAAAACTGTTAAGGCAATGCAATGAGTATTTTAAAGTCGGTCATACAGACATGAGTGCAGCTCAAATCACTGACATCCTCGATCAAGGTGCTTCAGAGCAAGCAATTAAAGCCTATCAGTATTTGAAGTGCCTACTCGACCGTGCAGTGGCTAACAACGTAGCATACTATGATATGATTGAGGATCTCCAAGTCACTCTTGAAGAACTTCAGCAACAATATAAGGAATCTACTGCTCTTTTGCACGAGGGGTACGAGAAGAAGTATCAGCAAATCTGTGCCGATAAGGGATACGATAAACGGTTTGCTTCTTATGATGTGATGGAGAGAACTTTAAAGGCTGAGGTCGAAGAGCACCGACAGATAGCTGAGTTATTAGAGCAAGAAAATAATAACATGCAAAGAGAGGTGTCTCAGTTGAAGTCTGCAGCTTCCACCTCAAATGCTTTGATCCCAGTGACCAACGAGGGATTCTCTTTCTTTGAGGTAAAAAACGCCAACCTGAGGGATGAGTTAGAAACCTTGAAGAGGTCTGACCCTTCTACATCTACTCGAGGACGAGCAAGAGCTCCTCGGGGACGAGCAAGAGCTGCTCGGATTCCTGTCGAGGAACAGAGAACTTAATCTGCTCTAGAGAACCAGGCCTTCCAACTGATGGCAAAGAACCAGGCATTGGCTGAGATGTCTAAGAAGATCAGGAGTCTGGACGAGCAGATTTCTGCGCAGAAGTCTGCCTTGGAGAATAAAGAACTCTTTATAAAAAATCTCCACGAGCAGCTGGAAAGATTGACATATTAATTCCACAAGCAGCCCAGAGAATTCTGGATGGCTGGCTACAACGAGGCTCTCTACCATTTGGATGATCGTATCCAAAATGCAAATAATGAGGGTTACAAACAGGGATGGTTGAATGCCTTAGGTGTGCTGCAACTGGAACAGGGTCATTACCTGTGGGATTACCATAATCCTGGGCTGCTCGACCTACCAGTGCCACCATTCAAGCTTGATATGAGTTGGATCCCTTCTCGGGCTATCCCTCGGTGTCTGATTTCCAAATACCTTGGCGATTACAATCTCCATTCCAATGTTGATATATCTCATCCCGAGCACCTACTAGATCGACCATCTGTGATGAATATCAGGATGCTTAAAGATCTTAACTTCATAAACTCCCCCATGCTTTAAATGATCCACCTGCTGGCGAGGAACCTGTTTCAAAAGCATAGGGGAAGAAACCAATAGAATAGGAATCTTGATGTAATAAATTTGTATTTCATTCTTGATGTATTTTGTTCTACATTTAATGAAATAATTTTATTTACAAATCTTGATTGTCATTGTCTTATAATTATAAAACACTTTACATCTGTGCATGTATATCTGTTAAAAAGATAACAACATTGTGGTATTTGTCGATCAACTGGAGTTTGTTAAAACTTATTGTCGACTATCTTGAATTTGTGGTAATCATTTGATGACTAACCAAAATTGATGATACTTTGTTTCTCGACCAACTTGGTAGTAATTTAAAAAGTCACGAGTATCAAAAATTTTGCTCGATCACTTTCTCGTACTCATAAAATGTTTTCGACCAACCAAGGTCGGTAAATTTTTCTTCTCGACCAACTACAGTTGGTGGGTTTTTCTTACCGACCAATCTTTGGCACTTTTTGGAATAGCCTTTCTTCCTAACCAACCTTAGTTGGCATTTTTAGGAATAGATTTACTTCCTAACCAACCAAGTTGGCATTTTTAGGAATAGATTTACTTCCCGACCAACCTTAGTTGGCATTTTTGGGAATAGATTTACTTCCTAACCAACCAAGTTGGCATTTTTAGGAATAGATTTACTTCTCGACCAACCTTAGTTGGCGTTTTCAGGAATAGATTTACTTCCTAACCAACCAATTTGGCATTTTTAGGAATAGATTTACTTCCTAACCAACCAAGTTGGCATTTTTAGGAATAGATTTACTTCCTAACCAACCAAGTTGACATTTTTAGGAATAGATTTACTTCCCGACCAACCTTAGTTGGCATTTTCGGGAATAGATTTACTTCTCGACCAACCTTAGTTGGCATTTTCGGGAATAGATTTACTTCTTAACCAACCAAGTTGGCATTTTTAGGAATAGATTTACTTTCCGACCAACCTTAGTTGACGTTTTCGGGAATAGATTTACTTCTTAACCAACTAAGTTGGCATTTTTAGGAATAGATTTACTTCCCGATCAACCTTAGTTGGCATTTTCGGGAATAGATTTACTTCCTAACCAACCTTAGTTGGCATTTTTAGGAATAGATTTGAGTAGTCCGAGTTTTGCTGAGTAGTGTGTAGCACTAGTATTCCGCAAAAAATTTCCAATAAAAGGAAAGAACTGGGCAGAACATTGTCACTTTATTCATACTGATGAAACTGCATTACATGAGAGTTTACATTACTGATAATATTTGCGCATGTGTTCTGCATTCCATGCATTCTTAAACTCCTCCCCCTCTAAAGTTTCTATTTTGTATGTCCCTGGTCGAACAACTTCCTTAACTCGATAGGGTCCATGCCAGTTTGCTTCCAGTTTGTTGTGCTTTTGAATTACCTTCTTTAGCACATAGTCTCCTTCTTTCAAGTCACACTTCTTCACTCTCTTGTTGTAGAACAAAGTTGTTCGTTGCTGGTAAGCAGCATTTCTAATGGCTGCTTCTTCCCTAACCTCCTCGAGCATGTCCAAGTCTAACCTTCTCATTAAATCGCTGACAGGGGAATTGAAATTCAGTATTCTGTGTGTTGGGAGACCCAATTCGGCGGGTATAACAGCTTCACTTCCAAATGCCAGCATATATGGAGATTCCCCTGTTGCTGCTCGGGGAGTAGTTCGATAAGCCCATAGCACTGATTGTAGCTCGTTGATCCAATTTGCTTTCGCGTCATTCAGTCTTTTTTTCAAACCATTCAGTAGCATTCTGTTTGTCACTTCAGTTTGTCCATTACTTTGAGGATGGCCTGGTGCCGAGTGGATCTTCAAGATATTTGACTGATGACAATAAGCAACGAACTCCTCGTTGTCAAATTGTGTTCCATGGTCTGTGATGAAGGCATGAGGAAGACCATATCGACAAATGATGTTCTTCCAAATAAATTGGTACACCTTGTTGTACGTCATATCAATGAGAGGCTCATCCTCAACCCATTTAGTAAAATAATCCACAGCGACCACGAGATACTTAAATCTTCCCCTTGTCGTCGGCAGTGGCCCGACCAAATCTATTCCCCATATGGCAAATGGCCAAGGGGAAGTAATGGATGTCAATAATACTTGGAGAGTTCTTCGGATGGAGGAAAAGCGCTGACACTTGTCACATTTTTTGGCATAGGCTATACAATCAGCTCTCATCGTCGGCCAGTAGTATCCTTGAGTCATCATTCTTTGCAAAAGTGTCTGACCTGCTACATGGGCTCCACAGGACCCTTCATGGACCTCTTCAATCAAATCTTTCACCTCGGTGGGATGCACACATCTTTGCAAACCTGCTATAATTCCTCATCTGTATAGAATACCATTAGTCAGTACATAACGAGCAACCTTAAACTTCAGTTTCTTGGCTGCAAGTTTGTCAGTTGGTAATTCCCCTTTCTCAATATATGCCCTGATGGGATCCATCCATGATGACCCTAAATCGAGGGTATTAAAGTTTATCGTCAGATCTTCATCTATACTCCGACCAGCTAAAACTTCAATTGGGATTGTTCTTCGTAGCTCGGTACGAGTAGCTGATGCTAATCGAGCTAAGGAGTCTGCTCTTGCATTCTTCATTCTTGGTATTCTGACCAGCTGAATAGCAGCAAATTCCGACACCAATTCATTTGCCTTTGCATGATATCTAATCATTAATTCTCTTTTGGCTGCATATACTCCCATCATTTGATTTATGACCAATTGCGAGTCACTGAAAATAATAACTTGTTCTGCCCCCATGGTTTTTGCCAAACTAAGACCTGCAATCATGGCTTCATATTTAGCCTCATTATTCGAAGCTTTGAATTGGAAACGTAGGGCATATTCCATGTCGACCTCGTCCGGACTGTTCAAAACTATCCCTGCGCCACATCCTGTAGTGCAGGATGAACCATCCACATACAGACTCCATATAGGTAACTCGTCTTCAAATTTCTGATCTGACAGAGTTCCTCGGTGGAAAATTTGTTGCTTCCTTTCACCATCTCCTGATATTTCTTGCTGTTCGTTGATCATTTTTTCTTGCCCTTTTACCAACCTAAGCTGGTCTGGGCTCGAATTTGATGATTCTGTAACATCTACTTGCCCTTTTACCAAACTAAGTTGGTCTGGGCTTGTATTTGATGATCCTGTAACATCCACAGGTTGATCAGTGAGTAACTTTTACTCCTCGGGGGTATCAGGATAGGTGAACTCTGCTATAAAATCTGCTACCGCTTGACCTTTTAGCGATGATCTGGGTTCATAAACTATATCATATTCACTAAGTTCTATTGCCCAGCACATCAATCTTCCTGATTTTTCTAGTTTATGAAGGGCTTGCCTTAATGGCATATCAGTATATACTACTATAGTATGAGCCTGGAAGTATGGCTTTATTCTTCTACTTGCCTCGATCAATGCTAGTGCCAATTTTTCCAGCCTTGGATATCTGATCTCTGCTCCTCGGAAGGCCTTACTTGTGTAGTAGATTTGTTTTTGTACTCCATTCTCCATTCTTATCAATGCCGAACTAACTGCATTCTCGGACACTGCCAGATACAAGTATAATTTTTCTCCCATCACTGGCCTGGATAACAGTGGAGGTGTTCCCAAATATTTCTTCAAATCTTGGAAAGCCTTTTCACGTTCATCATTCCACTCAAAAGTTTTTCTCAGCGTCTTGAAGAATGGGAGACATCGATCAGTTGCTCACGATACAAATCTATTGAGTGCTACTACTCGTTCTGTAAGACTTTGTACCTCTTTCTTCGTCGTTGGGGATCGTAGCCCTAACAGAGCTTTGATCTTTTCAGGGTTAGCTTCAATGCCTCGCTGATTGACAATGTATCCGAGAAATATGCCTTCTCGTACTCCAAATATGCACTTCGTCGGGTTCAACTTCATTTGATATTTATCTAGTTAATCAAAGGTCTGGCTTAAGTCAACTAGATGATCAGCAGCTTTCTTGCTCTTTGTCAGCATATCGTCAACATAGACTTCCATATTGCAACTGATTTGTTCTGCAAACACTTTGTTCATCAGCCGCTGATGTGTTGCACCTGCATTTTTCAAACCAAAAGGCATAACATTATAACAATAAGTTCCCCTAGGGGTAATGAAAGAAGTACTCTCCCTGTCTTCAGGTTTCATTTTTATCTGATTGTAACCAGAATAAGCATCCATGAAGCTCAGCAGCTTGTGTCCCGAGGTAGCATCCACTAGTTGATCAATTCGGGGCAACGAAAAGTGATCCTTTGGGCATGCTTTGTTGAGGTCGGTGAAGTCTACACACATCATCCATTTGTTGTTATTCTTTTTCACCATCACCACATTTGCTAACCAGTCTGGATATTTAACATCTTCAATAAAGCAAGCTTTCTGGAGCTTCTCAACTTCCTCCTGTATAGCTTGATTCTTCTTGGGACTGAATACTCTTCTTCTCTGCTTCATAGGCTTGATCTCCTTATTCACATTGAGCTCGTGACATAAGAAATTTGGGTCTATCCCGGGCATATCCTCATGACTCCACGCAAAAGTTTTCTTTCTGCTTCTTAAGAAAGTTATCAATTTCTGCTTTAGTGAGGCTTCCAACGATGAGCCTACTTGAGTAGTTCGTTCAGGGTGCTCGTCGTCCAGAATGATGTTTTCAGTAGCTTCCACCACTTGACCCTTCACGAGTTGCGACTCATCTCTAGGATCCAATGTTTCAATTTCTGCACCTTCATCCACTTGATAGGTAGTAGTCTTTTTCCTTGATTCCTCCATTTCCTCTTGCTCGGCGGATGAATAATAGCATTCCCGAGCTACTTTCTGATCACCTTTCACAACTCCTACTCCAAAATTTATTGGAAATTTTAGGCATTAATGTACCGTAGATGGTACAGCCTCGAACTTCTTCAATCCTACTCTTCCCATGATGATATTGTATGCTGACTGAACATTCTTATCCATCACGAAGAAGCGTATTCTTTCTGTTCGACAAGCAGGCCATGTACCAATGAATATATCCAACTTGATCGTCCCAAGTGGAAAAACTTTCTCACCAGAAAAACTGAGGAGGGGTCTAAGATAAGGCTCCAGTTGAGATAACTTTAGATTTAAACTATCGAAGCACGAGTAGAACATGATGTCTGTCGAGCAACCATTGTCTACCAGTACTCTTGAAATCATTACCTCCTTCATCCTCATTTTGATCACCAATGGGTCATCATGAGGATATAGAACACCTGCGAGGTCGTTCTTTGAGAAACCAATGACCAATTTCTCTTTGTTTACCTTTCTCGGGCGATCCTCCTCAGCTAGATTTATTCGTTGAATGTATGAGCAAGCTTGAGCCTCACAGAGGTAAGTTTTTCTCTCTGTAGTAAGGTCTCCTCCTCCTGCATCTCCACATGTAATAACATTACAGTTAAATGACCCAAAGCGTATTGAAAATACCTCACGTTCTGGCTGCCTTGGTCTCTTGGGAAGATCGGGGTCATCTTCTGGATCAACTTTATGGTCTCTTTTCTTGTTCTCCTCTGCTCGACGAGGAGATCTAGACCTCTCTCTTGTTCAGTCGTTGTTTCTTCTTTCATTCCTCCGATCAACATACTTTGCCAGTTTTCCTCGTCTGATGAGTGTTTCAATCTCATTCTGAAGAGCTATGCAACTTTTGGTCATATGGCCATGATCTTTGTGAAACTCGCAATATTTTGCCTTATTCCTCCTGTCAGGGTCTGCCTTCATTTTCTCTAGCCAGTTTAATTCCTCGTTGTTCTTGATTTCTTCTAGAACATGGTTGATGTCTTTCTTCAAAGGAGTATAATTATCAAATTTCTTCAATACTTCCCACGACGACCTTATTTTTGAGTGTTTGTCACTACCATTATTCTTATGCTCTTTCTTCTTAGCCTTATCACCTTCCACATTGGTTTCTTTGGCATCCATATTCTTCTTCGCAGCCATAGCCTCCTCGGCGTTCATAATCTTGACCGCTTTTCCCATCAGATCTGACATGGTTCTAGGTGGATCTTTGGCCAAAGTGTAGTACAACTTGTTGGGCAATAGTCCACTCATCAAGGCGGTAATCGCTGTCTTTTCCTCATAATCAATGACTTCGAGTTTCTCGTTATTAAAACGAGTTATATAATCTCTGGTACTTTCACCAGCTTTTTGTCTAACACTTAACAAATGCGCTACTCATTTAACTGGCTTTGCCCCAAAACAGAAATTCCCAGTGAATAACTCGGCCAGTTGAAAGAAAGTTGAGATCTTACCCCGAGGAAGACTATTATACCATATTTGAGCAGATCCGGTAAGAGTTCCCGAGAATGCTCTATATCTCATCTCGTCCGGAACAACATAGATGCCGGCTGCAGCTTGATAGTGTTCTATATGAAGGACAGGGTCGGTCTTTCCATCATATTTAGGGGTCACAACAGGTGTTTTGAACTTTGATGGTGTTGGAAAATATATAATGGCCTGGACAAAAGGTGTTCCTTGAACAAAAGTTCGTTGTAGAGGGTTCTTGGCTTTAGCCATTTCCCCTAATCTATCCTCCAGCCTCTAAATAGAGCCTTTACACGCATCGTTTCCTTCCTCGGGACTGTTGGTTCGAGCAACTGATCGCGTTGATGTGGCTTCCTAGGATCTATCTTGACGAGCAGCTGGTCACGACTGGGGAGATCCTTCCCTTAAGTCTGATGGTCGTCGAAAACTCCTCGATGCGGCTCTAGGAGGACTTTTGCTCCTCCTAGGACCTAATCGATCAAAAGGAGATACTCTGCTTAATCTTTCTAGCGCACTAGTCCTTTCTGGAGAGAGAGTGATACGTTGTTCAGTATTTGTGGCTCGTACCGACGAAGTTCGTCCAGGTTGATAAGAAAAATCTTCAGACTCCTTAGTACGATATGAATCGGTACGCCTAGTACGTGAAGAAGGTAAACGGGTATTTCTTTGAATACTTCGCGATTCTGAATGGGTTGGTGCACCGCCATGGAGGGTTCGTATGAGTTGTCGCATAGTTTCTTGCATGACTGTCTGGCCCTGGGCCAGATTTGTCATTATTCCAGCCAAATCTGGAATATTTGGCGGAGCAGATGGATTTGGAGGGCTTCCAGCGTTTCGATTGCTGGGTTCTGGAATATCAGCCATTTGTGATGAATTATTTTTGATGAAAAACGATATTACCAGTCGTTTTCCACAGACGGCGTCAATCTGTTGATGTAAAAAATTAGATTATATCTAATTATTTAATCACAGATAAATAAAATGAGACAAAGAAATTTTAAAGTTGTTCAGCCTTATAAGAATGGCCTACGTCCACTGTTTCTGTTATTGCTGACTGTTTGGGAATTCTCGATTACAAGTTTTCTCAAGAAATTCCGGTCCCATTATAATGAGGATAATACAATGTATTTATAGCCCTAAGGCTGTAATGTGAAAGGGTAATACATTCAATGCCCCTTAAGCGTATACATCTGTATGATAATAATAATAAGCATTTAAGTCAATCTGTTGGTTATCCTGCTATTAATGCTTTGTTTGAGGTGCAGCTCGGACCGCCTGAGCTGCTCGGACCGCTTAAGTTCCTTGGTACTCAAAAGTTCCTCGGAGAATTCTTGTAGGTCGGAGCGTCTGAGTTGATCGGGGAAGCAGAGTTCCTCGTTGCAGTTTGGTTCCTCGGAGTTAAGGTGTTGTTCGTAAGTGTTTGTCGTTGCCACGCAGATTGCCACGTGTCTTCACCCAATTGAGCCATGTCAGCAGACTAAATTTGGTAGCAACACTGATAATTACAAAAAAATTCCAATCCTGATAATTACAAAAAGTTACAATCAACCATAGGAATTTCACCACTGAATTTAAGCCGCCGTCAAGTCCTCGTCCTTATCCGACGATATCAAGCACGATTCATCTCTCGTCGCAATGCTTTTGGGACATAGATTCTGAAATGATTGAAAGCAAGACTCAAACAAAGTAGGCCACTGATGGGTATCTTGATTGGCCTTTGATTTTCATTTATAGGTAATTGGTGGAAGGGGCAAAATCTTGTGCATTTCAAACTCACCCAATGAATATTTGATAAGTTCAAGATATACATGATGTGATTGTCTTCCATCCTCGATTTTTTCCCAACGTCGAATGGAACAAAAGTTAAGCATTGAAATTTGGATATCAACACAACTATTAGCTTAAGTGCATTCGCTGCAAGGTAGCCAAACTCTGGCATTATAAACCATCACTCGCTTGTGCATGAGTGTCTAAAATAGTTTAATCTCCTCTCATACTCATCAATATCGTAGGAGGTCATCACCGTAGCCCAAAACGGATTGTCCCTACGTAGCTCAGACAATAAAGCACTACGAATAACATGAGAATGTTCAAGTCCGTCCCCAACACCAGCCCCTTTGGAAATAACCTTATATCCACAGTTTCAATCAGATTTTACATCATATATATCCTTCATAAATGATCTAAAGAACTCGAGAACATCCTTCATATACATCTTCTTCTCTCGAGATCACACCTCCGGTTTCACGCCTGTTAATGGGGCAATGTTTGGGATGACTTTTTTAAGTTCCCTTATGGACGGTACATCTTTCTCCCAAGCATAAGGTTTTTTTCGTAAATATGTCAGCATACTTTTTCCCCCCAGGCGGCCTACCCTTTTGACGAATTTATACGGGGTCCATCAAGGGTGTGCTAGAGGGTTAAACAATCTCCATTAACTTACTTATCATCATATTTCTAACGTCTTCACTTGCCTCATTCCACCTTTTTCTTAAACAAATATCATCTCGGATGTATAGTCAAGGTCGCGGTACCGAGGGATGTCCGGGATAATGGCAAGTTTTCTCTAATGATCGTCTAGTGCCCATAGTGGAATTACTTGGCCTAGCTTCTCCTATTGGGCCAACTCGTGGACACATGGTAATCCGTATATGGTGCGAAGTATATGGGAGCATCGTATCTCCGTATATTGAGTGTTAGTGCCTGGTGCGCTCAATACCGATCGCATGGAATCTATCTCAACAACAATTATATCCAATGCAAAGTGTGATACCCTAACACGGATCTCGCGTAACAACGCATCACTGTGTCCATGCTTGGTGGATTGAAGTGATTTCTGAAACTCAGTTTGAATTTGAGTTACTTAGTGGCCAAGTAATGCGTTAATACCCTTCCACACCGTCGTAAACGAACCGGTGCTATTTGTTAAGTGTTTTTTTAGTTGCACGTGGGCACCATCCGCTCTATTAGTTGTTCGATTGCCACGGTAGGGTACGCGATTAGTCCATGCATATGCGAACTAAAAATAAAAAGGCATCCAATTCTTCGATATGTACCCAACCATGTTCGGGTATTCTTGTCAGTTTTGGTGAAAAGTCATCCATGCATTCTCAAAGTCATTCGTAGTCTTTGACTCTAATACCCCAATACAACCTTGCATGAATACCTTCTTATCCGGGTTTTTAATGTTGTGTTAATACATGAACCTTCAACGTTCTTTTGTATATGGAATAAACATAGAAGAATAGTGGCAAGTGGAAATACGCTTGGCAAAGCGTTTAGACAAGATTGCTGTTGTCAGAGACAACAACTTGTGACAAAGCTTCTGGCCCATTTAATGATCGTAAATGTTGTACATCCCATCTAAAATTCTCCTCATTCTCATTCTTCAGAAATACAAATGCAATGCAAAAAAATTGCGCGATAAAAGTGACCCTAATCATCTCAAATAATGGCATGTTGTAACGATTGGTCTTGTAAGTGCAATCGATCACAAGCACACTCGGGAAGCATTTCACCAACAAGCAAGAGGTGGGATGTGAAAAAGATAAATCCTCCACCACATCGGTTTGCTCATTCCTTTGATGGCAGTGGACACAATTCTTCTCCCCGAGTAAATGCATCAACTGTTGCATGACGGTGCGACCTTGCATCTCAACGCTCTTTATTTTGCTTTTAGCGTTATATATTGTTCGTATTGATGAACAATTGTACTCCAACCTCTTTTTCATTGTATGGAGTACTTCCTTCGAGCCAACCCCATTGTTTATCATCTCATTTACAATGTTCCACTCTTCTTGGGAGAGTCGACCAGCATATGGGTGCCCAATAAGTGATTTTGACACCCCGTGGTTGTGTACCCCATAGAGAACTTTAACCCCCAAACAACCATTATCGTGCGGAACCCCTTTCAATCTAAATGGGCAATCAAAATTTCGCGTTCTGGAAGAACGCTTCCACTTCTTTTCCAATACCTCGTCATTTTTGGGTCTACGAAGCTCGCTTCGCTCACAACCAAGTACAACCCTATCCTTGCGGACTATACTGGCCTTGTCGAATTTCAGAATTAT
Organism: Sambucus nigra; assembly: GCA_949130495.1. NCBI lineage: Eukaryota > Viridiplantae > Streptophyta > Magnoliopsida > Dipsacales > Adoxaceae > Sambucus > Sambucus nigra. The sequence continues at coordinate 65,746,916 of OX422220.1, forward strand.
CACGACTGCATGAAGCTTGTGACCAACTTGTTGACACTAATCAATCATCTTGTCCCGGTCATAAAAAATATGCACAAGATGAACATTGTTAAATGAAAGGATATTTTAAATGGAGATTTCGAGTATAATTGTAAAATCATGCCTCCTCAGTTGTGAATGTACAATATCAATAAACAAAACATACCTCCTTAGTTGTGAATTCGACTGTATGGTCTTGATTAATCGCATTAATATCCAATCCTTCTTCTATTTTCACATCCTAACAATGAACACAATCAAATTACGTCATACAATAATGTCATACACTAAATATCTCAAAGTGTTGGAAATTAACGACGTGATATGATTTTTTACCATAGACGATGTGAAATAACGCAAATAACGCAAGCATTTGGGCAAGGTTGATGCCGTTGCTTGTTCGATCATACTAGGTTCACACATATTCGCTTTCTCGGCGGAAGCACATTCAATTGGTATATTCGGTACAATGAGATTGTCTATATCTTTCCAAAATGTATTATCTAGAACCGAGTCATCTAACTAAAACGACAATACAATAATCAACATATGAATGAATGACGATATGTTACATGAATTATATCTATATTGAAATTATATATATAAAAATAATACCACGGTCAACTATAACCGTGTATATAAAAGAACGACCAATAGAGACCGTGGAGTACTTGTCACGACCATATTACAATCGTGGTTATAATACCACGACCACATAAAAACGTGGTGAACTTATCACGGTCAGCTGAAACCGTGAATATACAACTACGACCAAGTGAAAACGTGAAAATAAAATCTCGGTGAAGTATCATTACACGATCAAGTGTAACTGTGTGATGTTAGTCTACGGTCAAATGTAACTGCGATGTATCATTACACGATATCTTGGGACCGAAACTCATTGTCACTTGCGGTGACGGGCAACCGTAATTGCAGTCAGTTCAATTTTTTTTACATCTTTTCATCATTTTTAATGTTATTTTACAAATTATATAGTGTGTAGAGGTGTTTTAATACCTCAAAATCATCAAACGAGCATTGGATATTCCGAGTTGGTAAAGCTTGATCGTCAACTTTCGTTTCAACATCCATTGCAATGTAGCGTCTTGATAATTGGTTTATGTATATAAACAATACAACAAAGACCACAACAACACAACAAATACATGAAAATGGAGATTTGGGAAGAAATGGTGAAGCTGAATTTGGCTAGGTTTAATTATGAGTTTGAGGTTTTCGATGGGAAAAGGAACCATTTTGAAAATGTGCCTTTTGGTTGACTGTGGTGTTAGTTTGTGTGTAATTTAAATTTTAGTTTGAGATATATTAGATATTTTACAAGAAAAAAATAGGTACAACACTTTTGAGTGTTTTAAGTAAAGTTTGAGTTTAATTTTTATGTGGCGTAAAATTTAAAAAACCCTTGTATGGGAACAAAGTTTAAAAAAAAAAGAAAAATTCACCCATCTTTCCGCACTAAGAAATCTATAAAAGATAGGGAACTTTATTACATAATTTTGATTAGGTGCGGCCCATTTCTTCTACCACACCTAGACAAGACAAGGCGGACAATGGCTCAGTCGAATTTAACCCCAGGTAAGGAAATTTCATTTACTCAAAAATCCCATCCCATGTAGATGATTTTAGATTTCACTTAAACTTAAAATTAGAGATAATATGCGTGTCTCTAGACTATGTATTTATATACAGACAACATCTTTCTATTTTTATTTTCTATAATCAATGAGTCAAATATCTCTAAGATTGCATTGCCTGCTGTTGTTTGTGGGATTTGGGTACTTATCATATACATAACTATAGTTTTTCTGTCAAAATAAAATGGCATTTGGCTATTTGGTGGATATCTAGGTTTAATTTCGTGTCATGTTTAGTTGTCGTTTTCAAAATTGACGCCCCTAGTTGTATCTTAGTTATTTCAAGTATAATTTAAAAAAAACCGTAGTTGGGAAAGAATTCCCAACTTTGAGTTATTTGAAAAAGATAATACTAACTCCGTCCCAAAGTAATAGTTTTCATTTGAAAACGACTCTTTTTAAGTCTTAATCAATGGTAAAGATCGAGATGAAGACTTGTTCACGATTAATTAAGTTTAAATAAGGAAAACGAGTATTAATTTGGGACGGAGGGACTATTAGATGATTTGATGGGGAATATACCTACCTACCCATTTAAAAAAACCCGGAAGGGGTGTAAGTGTCCCTCACGGGATTTGAATGCCGCTCATCTCTAAAAATAACACTATTTTTTTTTTTTTTTACTACGAGGTATCTGGTCCAGCTTACGTGCACCTCGACTAATTCCCGTTCGCGGTTCGTGGCTTTCGCTGGCCAGTGCCGGGAGTCGAATTGGGGAGCAAATCCAGTCGACCCCAAGTCTGTCCCATAGGCAACCTTATACCACTGAGCCAAGAGGCTTGGTTACACGAAGGTTTAAAATGATATTTGGATTGTTTCATTTTTTCTTGGGCTGCATATTAATTGTTGGGCTAATGCCACAACGATCATTGTACAACATGTTTTTACTAAAAGGTTCACCTCCGAAATATGTACCAAAACAATCAACAATGTGAGATCGATTTGAAAAATATGTCACATTCTCCTTCAAATGCCTTGAGCGATGGCCACTTGTATTAGTCAAATCAATTTTAATTTTGTGGATCGATTTGGATTTTTTTTTTTTTTTTGGGTTTTTGTTTTAAAATCTGTGATAGAAGAGGATCTTTTTGTAAGCTTCTACTAATTGTTTTGCTTGGTGGGTTTCTTCATCTATATTCTGTATTCTTTTGTATTGAGACTATGATTTTGTACTTGGGAACTTGGATATACCCCAAGAACCATTTGTCATTTACTAGTCTCTGCAATGCTTCAGCTGTCTTGCAGGAGAAAATCATAATACAGAACAACTATGGTGAAAATCTTGTGGGTTTGTTACATGACACTGGATCTATGGAGGTTGTTATCTTGTGCCATGGTTTTCGATGTTCAAAGGTTGGTATTATGATACTTTAAGCGTTATTTGTATGTTTTAATTTGGTTATGATGAATATGTTCGTGATACATTATCCAAATTGCGCCTATGCGAACACCCGAAACCTTTTCCGTTCTAATGTTGTAGATTGCTAACTAGACAAATGTTACCAAGAATGTGGAACGGGAACTGGAATGCGATATATGATATAGTTAACTTGCACAAGTTTTGTATTCACCTTTGGGATTATATATATATATATATATGAATTATTTGTAAAGACGTAGAGTGATCATATCTTAAGTTTTATTTTTCACACATTTTGAACTTTTGCTGAATTTTCTCTTGAAAACCCCTAATATAGTTGTTATTTGGTTGTATGGTATCATAATTCACCATATTTTTCATATCTTTTCACATAAGAAACAAACCTGAAGAACGAAATAGGGAAATTATCTCGGATCACCTGATTCTTCTTTGATGTCCAACATTCTGATCCATTAATAGTAAATTGGCTTGTTTATCTTTGTTTTTGTTATTCGTCCGTACATTATAAATATAAGTAGAGATTATCTTGATTAATAATTTACTTTTCATACTAGTGGATGCCCGTGCCGACAGCACGGCGATAAATTTGCCCCCGTGATAAAAAAAATAAAAATTAAAGAAAGAATTAAAAAAAAAATTAAAAAAATATAAATTAAAAAAATAAAAAATATTTTAAAAATATAAATTAAAAAATATAAATATTTTTAAAATTATAAAATTAAATTATATAAATTAAAATCATGCATGAAATGTCATGCATAAAAGTGAAGATATTTTGCCAAAAACCATGCTCCTTTATTATATGGATATATATATATATATATATATGTATATTGAATTTACATTTCCTATATTCTGCTCCATTAATTCTTAGTTCTTTTGATTGCAATTCATTTCTCCTTGTTTAATTTTTACCGCAAGTGCTCCCTTAAAAATGTGTCATTATAGTATATACCTTTTTTTTTTCCTTATATAAAACTATATATCATCAACAGACAACACACACCAAAGATGGTATATTGTGTGGATTTTATTTTGTTATTTCATTCAACACTTTCGTAAGCAAATAAGGGCCTATTGTTGGTCATTACTGTTATCCTACTATAACTAAAAGTTACTAATTTCTATCTAGTCGTCATGCCTATCATTATCATAGTTGTCAAATCGTGAATCGAAAACCCTATGAATCGTTAACCGTGAATCGAATCGTAAGAATCGGTATAAACGTAAATATGTAGGAAATAATATATAAATGCAAAGAGAACACATTAAGAATATGTAATAAAACATATTATGACCTAAACCAATTATAAGACATACTTTCATTAACACATAACTAACAAAATGAACTTCCATGTTCAAATTATAACCAAATTTTAAAAATACCACCACCTACAATGTTCAAATTTAAACACAACAATATATATTATACAATATAATAACACAAATAAAGATTAAACATTACATCATAAAAAATACGTTATAATAACAATACCATATAATTTAACTTATAAAATCCTTACACAAAATTTGTTGGCTTCAATCGAACGCAAAGTTACCTCCCTCGCTCGATTAACTTCAAATAGGTTAGAAGAGAAGAAAAAGTGATCACAACACGAAATAGAGGAAATCGCAGTTTCGAACAGGTTAAAAGAGAAGAAGAAAAGTGATCGCAGTTTAGGTTTCGTTCTAGTATTGTTTCAGTCACTCTCTTTCGCAAAAGGTAACTTAAGTTTATACTAACTTCTTATTCTTATTATTTTAATTATAGAACATTTTTTAGGGTTATTTTAAAAGAAAAAAAAATTAGCACAAACTTTAAGTCAGTTGAAGATACCCAACATCCTCTGAGAAACATGAATTGCATTTGAATCGTGAATCGGTGCGATTGGCGATTCAGCTCGATTTTTGGAACCCCTTCGATTCTATTCCCGATTCGTATCGATTAGTATGTGAATCGGATCGAATCGTATGAATCGGATCGAATCGTGAATCGTAAGATTCTGACAGCCATGATCATTATATGTATTTTGGATTAAATTTGATATAATTAACAAATGAAAACCGTTTGTGTATACCACCAAATTATATGATGTAAACACGCACTTTTGAACTCGCATACCCACTACGAACTTTTCAGGCATATCCATTAATGAAAAGATCAACACGAGTTGTCCAGAACCTGAACCAAAAATGAGAAAGACGAATTCTTTCGCGGAGCTCTGTTGAAGCCAAACTAGTGTAGAGGTTTGCGGTAGGTATGCCGGAGTTGTAGGGACCTTCGTTCGATGCTGGCAAGTTTCGCTTGTGGTCAATGAAGGTGAGGGGACAAGTCACGTGGGACTTTGGATTTTGGGATTTCCAACTAGGCTGGAAGGAAATGGATGGGGCTCGCTCAATGCCATTGAGGAGAGTAGAGCCTCAAATCTAGGGTTTTGAAGGGTGGGGATGTAATATCCAAATCTAAGTAAGATTTGTAGGGAAGGAACGATCCATGTGCCTACCGGGGCTTCAAATGAGGCTGTCATTGTCAAGGTCCACGCCATGACGGTGAGGTTCAAAAATTGTCGCGCCATGACAGTGAGGTTCAACAATCTCTGGTGAGGTGTCAAAAAGGGATAAATCGAGGGCAGGGGTTGAACTTTTGGGTCGACGGGTATACATAGTAGGGATTGGGGTCCATAGGCCATAAAGGGAAAGGATAAGGTCGAAGCCCGGGGGGTGTGTCGCAAAGGCAGTGGTAATCGATAGCGGTGTCATTGTCGGTCAACCGATATGAAAACACGATGCGAGGTAGCGACTCGCAGCAGTGGTGATATTCTGGGGCGCTAGCGGCATGACTTAGGTGGGTTGGGATGAACCCCTCGCCGCGCTATACCAGTGGGCCGTTAGAGAGACTGATGGTTAATGAACGATAGTTGCCTTGGGTGGCGGCAAAAGTGACTGCCGAGGGGGTTTCAGAGGTCGGGATAGTGTGGGTAAGGGATCTGACCAACGCTTGGATCTGGGTCGAGACTGGGTTTCCTCTTCCTCTTCGTGGTCGGATTTGTTTGATGACATTGTTTGTTAGTTGAAATTACTCGATGATGGACCGACATAGCTCTTATACCTCTTTAATGTAAACACACTTTTAAATTAAACTCTCGTAAAATCGAATGATTACTGATGAAGCAAAAATATTGATGACCTTGGACTTCACTAAATATGAAGTGTGCAAGTTCGATTAAGGAACGAAAAGATATAAACAAGTTGGACACAAGTATTTTACGTGCTCCAACCCTGAGATTGGGTTTACGTCCACAGTTTAAATGTTTTTTTCCTCTAATATGTGAATTGTGGGCCAAAGGTCAAGTTGCAAGTGCTCAGAGGCTAAGTTACGAAGTCTCAAAAGCCAAATACAATAAGTCACTTAGAGGCTAAGGATTTCAAAAGAACAACATAGTGAGAGAATATAAGTGTGCAACAAATGCAACACAACCACCACATTGGCTTCCATAAAGGAAGTGCTTGGTATTTATAGTCCATGAAGTAAGCTTTCTTTATGCTTAAGCAGAAAAAAGCATTAATTACGGTGGTTGAGAGCTATTAATGCTAGTTTTGTGATACTTCTCATGTGAGTTTTGACTCTATGTGTTGGAAGCATTCCTTGGTTTGGAAAGTTAAAACATTCTCGTTTGTTCTTCCTTTGGAGATTTGAAATTACTAACATGATTTGGAAAATATTCGAAGTCAAACATTCTCGTTTGTTCTTCCTTTGGAGATTTGAATTTACTAACATGATTTGGAAAATATTCGAAGTCACGAGTGAGCAATGGATATATGGGTTGAATGGGTGGACTTATTGGGTCCAAGCAATATGTCCGTGGACTCCAAGTAACATGTCCATATGGGACTGGTTGTGGACTCTATACATGTTACTTGGACATTTTGAGTGGAGTGGATCTTCATTTGGTCAAGTGTAAAATTCATATGTATCAGTTGCCCCCGATTTCCATGGGATGGTTTGATCACGTGGAAATTTATGCTCATGCACATGTATTTTTTTCTTTAATTTTTGCTATCATGAGGTAACTACGTTGATGGTTTCAAGTACGTCAGGGAATAAAAATAGTCAAAGGACTTAAAGTCCATGGAGATATTAGGAAGGTAAAGCAAAGTCCACGGGACATGTCAAGATGTTATGATGGTGGACTAAGTCATGGCCATAACGGGGGACTCAAACAAGTTTGCATTCACTCCAAGGACTCTCTCTCTCTCTCTCTCTCTCTCTCTCTCTCTCTCTCTCTTTCTCTCGTCCAACACACAAACTCCAGACTAATTGATGTCCAAGGTCATTCAGATTTTGGCTACAATGTCCAAGGTCTCTCTCTCTCCCCGATTGGGAGGACAACTCGGGGAGGGGGGGGGGGGGGGGCTTTCACATTATTATATCTCTTGGCACTTTACTATTCACATTTTCTAAATTTGTGAAGATCATATATAATTTTTTATTAAACACTTATTGAATTCATTCATAGCCAGTATTGTTGATTCTTTCATTAATCTTTATTTCTTTATTTATTTTGCAACTAAGAAATTTAATTTATTTATGGTTGCTACAATTTTTATGCCTCCTTTATTTTAATATATTGGTACTATGCTGCTTTTTCTCCACTCTTTTTGTACTATAGCTTCATTTAAATTTTTATTAAAAAATTCAGTCAAACTCTTATATTTCTGAAAGTTTTCACACCTACAGTTGTTTTGTTTGGTGCGATGGCTTTATTATTTCCCTTTTTCAGCAATCACCTCTATCGATTTATTGGTAAGATTGGTCTAATTATCCCTATAATGATCTTATAGTGTGCAACTATGAAGCACCGACACTCTCCCGGAGGCGACGAATCTTGTTTGACACGTGTCGGACACGCGACACGCTAGTCCCAGAGTGTCCTCTTTTTTTTTTAGTTGGACACGCTCCCGACGTGCTAGTCCCTGTTTTTTTTGCCATTTCCTCTTCATTCTTTGCTTTTTTCTTTCCCTTTTCTTTGCTTTTTTTCTTTGTTGTTTTTCCCTCTTTATTTTATGCAACTACACCAAAAAAAATAAGATTAGAAACAACAAATAAATAAAAGAGAAACAACAAAAAAAGTGTGTTTGAATGTTAAATGCAATTAATGTGATATTGATTATGTTTTATTTATGATTTTTAATGTTAAAGTGTGTTTGAATATTGTTTTGTATGGTCCATTTTCTTAATTTTATTATGTTAAATGCTCTAATAATGTATTTTATGGAAAAAAATTGTTTTATTTCTTTTATATATATTTAAATATATATTATATATTATACGTATCCTAGCGTGTCGTGTCCTACTTTTTAGAAAAATTACGTGTCGCGTGTCGTGTCGAAACGGGTATTGCATGTCAAGTCCGTGCTTCATAGGTGTGCAATCTCTATTTTAGGGTACTTCTCATGTCGCGACCCGAGCCTCTCTCGGCTTCAAGTCTGGAGGGTGAAGATCACCTTCGTTATTCTTAAAATTGAGCTAAGCTTAGTCATTGCTAAGCATATCCAAACATCACACTACATAGGGGAAGAAAATAACTACACCTCTAAATGTAAAATAAATCTCCTCTTATCTTTTTATTGATAATATTGGCCCTATTATCCCTATAATGAGTTTTATAGTTTCCAATCTCTATTTTAGGATACATCTCATGTCGCCCCCGAGCTTCTCCTGGCTTCAAGTCTGAAGGGCGAAGCCTCTCTGTGATGCCAACCAGTTTCTCCGTTATTTATAAATCGAGCTAATCATCGTCATTGCTAAGAACATCTATACATCACCCTACACATGGGAAGAAGATAATAACACCTCTAAACGTGAAATTTAATTCAACTAATTGTGCATCATTACAAAATCCACAAAAATGTTTTAATTAAAACTGGTCAGTGTCATAGGCTCTGTGTACTGCTGACCGATAGTTCGGTCTCTATTTTCCCAACCAAATGCAATTCAGCTCGCCAACCCAAATGGGTTTGAACCTTCTCAAACCCATTTCCTCTGCCGTTTTGGCCAAAATTTTGCGGAGGCTCGATTTGCCAAATTTTGAACTTAGGCAGCAAAGCCCCAGCCTTGTCCTCCTTTTATTATTTATTTTTTAAAATTATGTTTTACTTCAGGCGGCATTTGTCTTGCCGCCCTGATTTTTTTATTTTTATGTTTTTTATTATAATAATAATAATAATAATTATTATTATTATTATTATCGTGGTGACAAATCCATTGCCCCCCGATTGGATTTTGGCTATTTCATTTCTATAAAGATTGGATTTCTCCCGATGGGATTTCGAGGCTTTTGGGTTTTGGTAAAGATGGGATTTTGGCTATTTTGCCCAGGAAAAATGCCCAAATGTTCGGAGTTGGCCTGAGGTTTAGACACGCATCTCCAATGCACGTCTCTATTTCCCACTACCAAAAGTGACTCCTCACTCTCACCTCCTCCTACTGGTCCACTTGGGCGGTCAATCAACACCACTTATTCTCATTCCTTGAAAGAAATCCCATTGGCTCTCTTTTTCGACAGCTCTTTTTAGACAGTCGTCAGAATCCACTATCACCAATCTCGAGGTAACACGTCTCTTTAGACAACATTGATTTTATGTTTTTAGTTTTGCATCCTTTGCCTTAGGACAACCTCGACGATATCTCTTTAGGTTTAGATTATCTCTCGGCTTACTGTTGACATCTCGCTAACTTAGGCCAATCTAGACTCCTCGTCACTACCAACCTCTAGGTCACTAATCGAACCTCTCTTACTCACTCGGCTTATGCTTACCTCTATAACTCATAGGAACCCTCTCCGCAGTGACGAAGCTACGTAGGAGCCAAAGGGGGCCATGCCCCGCCCCCCCGCCCCCCAAAGCTATCAAATTTTCCTTTAGGTATAAATATCTGCTCTGCTAGTCATGAAATGGACCGAGTCTTCAGCTAGTTGAAGAAAAAATTGGACAGCTGGCCTCTTTCAACTTCTCAAGAAAGTTAGAAACGTGGGTAACTTTTACACGTTTCGTGGTCCACTCACAATAGGAAACGTGGCTTTTTTGACAGAGTATCCAACTGGCTTTTTTTTACAGGAAACGTGGAGGTTCACACCATTCTTCTATTGAATTTTTTTCCCCCATTCTTCTTTACCTAGAGACAGACACCACACCTGCTCATAAAAAAAATCAGCCTCTCCTGTCAAAAAAGCTTCGTCTCCTGTGTAAGTTTTTTTTCCTCTTTCACATAGATTACTTTATTTGATTATTACTTTCTAATTTTTTTTATAATTGTATGTGAAATTACAAAAATTAATAATTGTATCCCTTGAATTAATCTGTTAATTGAATTGAATGATATGAACTGATATAAATATTGATTGCTAATTAATTGTAATTTTTAATTTTATTTTCGGCTATGAATCACATCAAATCTGAACTTCGGAACAAAATGGAGAATGTATATCTTGCAAATTCTCTTTTGGTATACATTGAGAGGAAAATCTCAAGAAATTTTAGTACGGATGAAATTATAGATGGATTTCGTGATTTGAAAACACGGCGAGTGCAATTTTGATAAAGTTTTGATATTCCTTTTAATAAAGATTTGGTTTGTTTTTGATAAAGTGTATACTTTTGTTGATATATATATATATATTATCATTTAGATTTTTATTTGTCCCCCCCGCAAAAATTAAATCCTGGCTTCGTCCCTGCCTCTCCGACCTAAGATAAACCAGGCCGGTCTACTCTACTCTAGTGAACTATGCTCGGAGCTAACTACTAAGGGTTCAGATAACACTCTTGTGTATTACATCTCATTTGATAAACCCTGAAATACTTCTACTATCTATCTAAAATGTCGTGGTGTATAATGAATATTCTTTACTCAGTCTTTGATACTTAGCATGATCCATATCTCTTTTCAATCTATTCATTTATTAAAAAATTGAGGAGATATTTATGATTTATTAGTGGGAATGCACCCTTCACTCGCTGCGTGGCTCTCTTTGCTGCAAGTGAGCTGGTGATAGAGCTCAATAGTCAGTTCGTTTGGTTCATTAAACTCTTAATAATAATCCCTCGGTTCTATCAGGAGATGAATCTATTCATAAAGTTCATTATAAAATGTTGTTTAAGTTTGAACCCATGCCTATTCTGTTTTTGATAAGAATTAGAAATCTCCTATATATGTTTTTTTGCTTATTTGTTTCTTTTTCACACATTCGTATTTAATTTATAATATAGGTTATCTAGTGTGTTTCTATTAGCACTATTGAAAAGTTTCTTACTTTTACTTTTTAATTTTTTATATGTGATTTCTTTTATTCTTTTTTATTTATTGAACATCATATCATTCTACTGCCATCATTATCTGCTATTTCTTTTATTCTGTATTCATAAAGTTTGGTTTAGGATTTATCTTATGTAATTGGGTCCTAATTTTATGTAATTTCTTAATGTAGGCATTTTATTTTCACTGTGTTTAGTTTTAGATTTGTGCATATACAGGATTTGATGCACTGAGATACCTAACTTTATGAATACAGAATATTTAATTTAGGATGTGTTTGATGCCTTAGAGATGAATGTCAGATATGATAAAATATTTCCACCTCCTAGGAAAAGTATACTTGGGATTTCCCCCAACTAACACCAAAAACCAGACAGGATAATATTATACTATCCAGCTTTATTATCCTGAGCATTAAGTGGGACCTTACAGATTTTCTTCTCGCTTGTTTCTTTTTCGTATTCACTTTCTTGTTTACCTTATTAACTTCTCTCAAATTACTTCCCAGCAATAACTCATAAAGTAATTGTTTGGCTATATGTCATTTCAATTGGATAATGATTTTCCTACTTGTGCGTGCCTATCTGCAGGATCACGACATTATGGTGAACCTTGCTGTTGCTTTAGAAAAGGAAGGGATGAGTGTCTTCCGCTTTGATTTTTCTGGGAATGGGTAAGCTTGGAAGTACTATAAGGATTTGGAAACGTGCTCTTTTATGTATATTTTGTATGTTTGTGTAATTCAAATCTAGAGACCGAGTCTCGCAGAAAAATTAACCAAGTCGTTTTGGTTGCAACGGATGAGGTTGACCCCATCCAATGGGAAAAGAACTCTCTCTCTTCAGATCTTTGGGAAAAGAGTCCAAATCATATATCCCTACTTAATATTGACGCTACTAATAATAAAGAGCAGCAACCTAAGGAGGTTGACGTTGATCAACTGAATCAGTCAGTCGGTGACAGAAATCCACATAATCCGGCTACTAAGGAGGATTCCATCTTGGCAGATTGTGGGGATATTCATGCAGTTAATAAAGGTCAGCTAGTAGCAATCCATGTGGAGCCTAATGTGGCTATTGACGTGGCATCAACTGAACCAAAGAAGGATAAAACAGCTGCTCAAGTTCAATCAGTGGCTGAGATTGATCCCAATAACTTTGATGATATGCATGCCTCCTTTAGAGGACATCCCAAACTCAGAAGAGAATATCTCATCCCAAACAATTCCTACCATATGTGATTTGGACTCAACAGTAACCAATTTGGTGATGTGGATATAGCTGATGGGCATTTAATAAGGAACAAAGACTTAGCCGTAAATATTGACCAAGACAAAAGTCATAATAGCAGTGGGGTTATAAATGAGTTATATGTTGACTATTTATGATTTGGGTATGTCTACTAGTTTAGCTCAAGCTCGTGCTTTTCTTGAAGACTCAGTTGGTAAAAAAATTGGAAAAAAACAACTCCAAATGTACAATACACATGTCGGCAATTCCTTTGATCTTTAGGATACATTGACAATGCATCAAATGTCAATAAAGATTTGGTGGTTGGAGAATCTCATAATCCTAAGAGTGTAACAAAAACTGTCGATGAATCATTTGATTCTTTTCCGACTTTGAGTTATGAAGAGAAACCGGCGTATAAATATAATCTAAGGTTTTCTGTCTCGTTCAAGATCTCGTTAAATTTCGTAGTCCCAAGTTAGCTTTCGATCTTTGTAATGGGGATTCCTATAAATTTCCATTGTTTTAGTTTTTGGTAGTTTTCTCTCATTTTCTTTCTTAAAATTTCGTTAGCACTTGTAAGAGCCCCCTAGGAGTGGCTTTTTCTCCTATTTGTTTACAAATAAATTTCTAGTTAAAAAGAATGTCTGTGTATATCACTTGTGAGGCATTTTTTGCTACCAATTGTACCCAAAACTTAAGACCCCCGGTGATAGCAGGTGTGGAGACCTGAATTTAAAACCTCCGCCGCACAATGTTTTAGCACCATATTAGACTTTCTCTTATAGGAAAAAATTTAGACCGTGAATTAATGAAAAACTTAAGATCTTTAAGAATGGAATGAAAATCTCAAACTTTGTAACTTGTTTCCCAATCAACCTTCCATATATATTTAGTGGCTCGACTATAGGTACCATCTTAGCAATTGGCTCATTATTGGACCTTGACTGTGATGTGAAACGCAGCGGAAGATCGCAAATAAAAATCACTCCAATTAAAAACTCCAAATATCATTAATTGCAAAAGTAAAATACAAGGTGGAGCCTCGGGGATTTATTTATAGACTTCCTACGACTTGCTGGGTAATTATCCTAGTTAAGCTAGGAGACTACCCACTACCTAGATAGACATGAAAATAACCAACTAATTGATATTTACTAAAATACTAAACTAATAAAAATAAAATGTGTGCTAAAAATTAAAGAGGGATCCCCATGAGGGGGATTCACTAGGCCGCGGCACGCCACTCCCCCCCGCTAAGTAATGCTCGTCCCGAGCACTAAAATGGTATGCCGTCCGTCGCCAGCGGCACATGAATGCTTGCTGTAAGAACCTCCGCATGCTTCAGTGGATGTTATATCTCAAACTCTTCTTCACACTCTGAAACCAACATCGACCTTTTCTTCTTCTTGGGACATCGCCATGCATGACCTTGCCAAATAATAGGAAACTAACATCGCCATGCATGGCCTTACCAAACAATCTAATCAAGATATTAAGGCTGCCATCTGTTAATCCTTCACCCTGTAACACATCTTCGGGGTTATCATTATGATCTATTTTGGCTCATTAGGGCTACTGCGGGGATGCCCAATGTGGTTGTTGAGGGGACTAATATTTCAGCCCCGTATTGCGCTATCTCTCTCTTGCTGGCTTGAATGGACAATTATTGTTCATATGCCCTTTATTTCCACACCCATAGCACACGTTCATTGGGTGGAAAGTAAAGGGGTTTACCACTATACCTCACACCGCGGTGTAAACCGTCACGCCAAGTCTCCATTTGTTTGACCGGCCTCTCATCGGCGTACAATGAGCGGGGGTGAGTGGAATGCCATCCTCTTCGTCGGTCTCCACCCTATCCATCTTCCACTTCAATTGCCGGGTTGAATTCCTTGGACCCATTGTGACACGTCCTTCTTGGACTCCTTATACCCCCACGACATCGATTGCGGGGCTGAATTAATTAAACTAGCTTTTCTCCGGAACTTGTCAACTTTTTGCGGCGACAAACCTTCAATAAGGATCACTTCCTTCTCCGGGTGCAACAGCTGTTTACCCAAGGCCTTCTCCACCCTTGCTCCCTCCCAAGTTTCTATCCTAGCATCGAACACATCAACGAACTCTTTTACGACATCTCAATAACCCATGTGGGTTGTTTGAATCGGTTTTCGTGCCATATTTGTTTGGGCCGCTTCGAAAATTCCATAAAAAATCCCTCCGGTCGACCCATAGGGTTGGCATGCTGCCTCGGCATGTCGAACACCCCTTAGCATAGTAGCCGAGGGGCTACGACTGCGCCCAGCCCTCCGCTGCCCTACCACCACCCTCGTGGGGGCCCCACGGGGTGCGTGGAGGCCACCGCTGCTTCCTCCGTCCCTTGGCGGCCCTCCCTTGTTGGTCATGGCTTCGCCGTGATGGTGGGGGTTGTCCACGGAACTGCCGACGTTGGCCACAAGCCCGACGACTTCCATCTTTACAATTTATTCGTTGATATGACTCTGCTGTTGCTGAATACTTTGGATTTGAGCCGCCACGTTAGATAGCATCTGTTGGATGCTTTATTGGGCATATTCTTGAGCCTTAGATTGTTTCGTTGCTTTGGGAGGCATGCTCGCGTTTTGATTCACACACACTGGGATTGATTATCAAGAGCGAACCTGACTCTGATACCAAATTTGATGTAAAACGCAACGGAAGAAACCAAATAACAAATCACTCAAATTCTCGGAAAACTCCAAATATCATTAATTGGAAAAGCAAAATTCAACGGGGAGCTCTGGGGCTTTATTTATAGATTTTCTACGACAACTAATAAATATTTACTAAAATACTAAACTAATAAAAATAAAACATGTGCTAAAAATTAAAAAAAGGATCCCCACAAGGGGGACCCACTGGGCCGCAGCATGCCTGGTTGTCTCTTTGGCCAGTTTGAGTTCGTCTCACATCTTGTGCATTTTTTCTTGATAGAATGACTTTATGTTGATTAGAAAATAAAAAGCAAAGAGAAATGCGTGACCCTACCTAGTGAAAACAAATTTTATTTGGTATTTCGTTGATTTTCGAGGTAGCTATGTATGTGTTATGCCTTGCTTCTAGACACCTTGGGATGTGGTAAGATTGTTTATATAAGAATGTGCTAATTAGATACCATTATTTGTAAGTTGACCCGAGGTGAACCACTATATATGGCATTTCTAAACATGATTAAAAATGCATTCATAGTAGAAGTTTTTTGCATCATGGTCAACATTGCAGTAGCATCCTAACATGTTTTGCATTACATCACACACTGACTTATTTGGATTTTGTACCAGTTTAATATATATATATATATTTCTTTTTGATTTTTTTTCTTATTTGCAATGTCTTGGGAACATATAAATGTGGACTTATTCATCGATGATTTTATTTCTAGGGAAAGTGGAGGTTCATTTGAGTTTGGTAACTATTCGAAAGAGGCAGATGACTTACATGCTGTAATCCAACACTTCAATGGAACAAACCGAGTAATAACGGCGATTCTTGGACATAGTAAAGGTGTGCCAACTTGTTCTTCAAAATTTAAAACCTATGTAAAGTTTCCATATTAATTAAAATACATGAGATTTTAAACTTAGGATAAGATATTCAACATACTAAGCCTTTCCAGACTGTTTAATTGCCACGGTCTTTGTTGGGCCGAGCTAGTCTCACATTGTTAAGTATTGATGATGACGAAATTGAAATTGTTGAGAATGTTAAAACTCAAAATGGAGAAAAGAAGAAGCTTCAACTTAATAGTCAACTCTTTATAAATTTACTATTTTAAATTAGTGGTTGAAGATGCATCTAGTAAGAGAGTTGAAATCATGTGAAAAAGTCTGTGCTACTTTCCTGGGTTGGCACTTACAAAAGAAATTTTTGATTGTTTCAACTAATCTCATCAAGATTGATATTGGCACTTACAAAAGAAATCATGTAAAATGCTATGAAGCACGGACTCGACACGTAATACGGGATACGACTCGATTCGGGATACGGGATACGTGATTTTTTCCAAATGTAGGATACGGATACGCTAGGATACGTTAAATATTTATTATTTATTTGATATAATGATAAACTTGATAAAATGAAACTAAAGCATTAAACACCATTATATTAAAGTGCTCAAATATGATGATTGTTGTCACCAAACAAACACCATTACAATAAAACATCATTAACATAAAAGGTTGTTCCAACAAAAACATAAGGCAAAAATAAAGATAATATCCTTAGCATAAAATAAGATAGAGAGAAGCCTCCCGAGAGCATCCCGGCTTCGTAGTATCTCAATCACTAAGTAGACCCAATATCAACGACATCATCATCTCCGTTAACCACATCATCAAGTACCATAAAAAAGGATTCAAACAGTCAGATGTAAAGGTTAAAAATAACACAGCTAAGAGTGAAAACAGTTAAAGAAAACAATACAGTTAAAAACAACATAGATAAAAAAAAGAATGAAAAGATAAAAAAAGTTAAGAAAAAAATCAGAAAACAATACAACACAAGCAAAGAATGAAAAACAAACAACACAGTTAAAAAAACATAGTAAAAGAAGAAAAATAATTAAAGAATGAAAAAAACACAGTTAAAAAAATAAAAAAAATAAAAAAAACACAGTTAAAAAAATAAAAAAAAATAAAAAAACGTATCCAAAACGTATCCTAACGTATCCCCAGCGTATCCCTAGCGTATCCTAACGTATCCTGGCCATTTAACAAATAAATAAAAATTAGGATACTCTAGGATTCGCGTATCCTAGCGTATCCTAACGTATCCCGTATCCTAACGTATCCCGTATCCTATACGTGTCCAACAAAAATTCGCGACCTCCCGAGAGTATCCGTGCTTCATAGGTAAAATGGACGGATACGGAGCGGATACCATACTATCCATTATCCTTATCCGTTTAGAAGTGCACTATCCGTATCCGCTCGGATAGTATATACAACCATCCTTATCCATATCCGTTTATATTATTTAATATACATACGTTGTTCTTATCAAGCATTTATGTGAAAATTTGCTAAATCTTAACAAAAAAATATTTCTTACAAAACATTCCAAATAAGATAAAATTTTATATATAATATGACTATAAAAAATTAGAGAATCAAATTTTAGGAGGTTTGAAAACAAATGCTAACATTTAATGTGTACTAAGTGATCAGATCATATCGGGTCAATGAGAGTTTGAAGAATCATTTTAGTGAATGCATAAAGGAAGAAATATTAAATCTCAAACATTAGCAAGACCACTATCAATGAGCTGTTGTGAATATGTCAACTGAAGGGGACAATATCTAGACGACCAATGTAAAATAGATGCATAGTGTGCAAGTATGTATTAAAGAGAAGAGATAAAAGGGATAAACTTTTCTTTATTCCGTTCATACAATAAATTGTTAATTGTTTAAATTGTTTCCAAAAAACCACCTATATAATTAAATCTTACACACACACACACACACACACACATACACATATATATATATATATATATATAAATAATTAAAATATTATATAATAAATAATATTGCGGATACGGATATCCAGAACGAATATCCGTAAATACGGATAGTCCGCTTCAGATGCGGATTATTCGTGACAGATACCTTAGTATCCGTACATCTATATGTTTTTCTCAGATATTTATAAGTGGTATCCAAATTCGCTCTTCTGGATATCTATTTGGATAAATATCCGCAAAAAATGGATTCGAATACTGGACGGATTCGGATTTTCGAATATCCGTTTACACCCCTAATTGATATGTATAATATTTCACTACACGAATAGTGATTATAAAATATTTATATTTAGTAGATTAATACTATCAGTTTAAAGGAGTTGTACCAACACTTGATCTTGTCGCAATTTTTTTTGTTGCACATTTTTCATTTGCATAATTATATTTCACTCCATCAACTACCATTGTTTTACAATAGCGAAAAAAATAAATATTTCAGGTGTTTCATTATCATTATCATCATCATTATCATTATCATTATCATTATCATTATCATTATCATTATTATATTTCACACGTTTGTGTTTCATTATCATTATCATCATCATCATCAACATTAATATTCATTAGGATTATTTTTTTAAGCAATGTAATTAAATTTGGAAATTAATAACCAGTTATAAAGAAAAACATGTTAATAAATGTTACGTAATGTTACCAATCCAATTGAATGCTAAATTTTGAAGTTGAAGACTTGATGTAAGTGAACCCTTAAAAGGCTTCACTCTAAGTTGTTTCATAGATAATTAAATTGGAAGACTTCTGATGTGTAGTTGGAAGCGGAAGCGAGTAATTATTAACTGTACAACAACAACAACATACTGTTTAGAGGCCAATGTCCCAAGAAATATCTCTAAATCAACTCTAAAACATATCATAATGAGCACAAATGAGGGACCTAAGGCCTTACATAAAGGAAAAGGTTAGCTTGCTAGTCAAGTTGACTCTAAATGGGTAAAAGACAAAAAAGGACAAAGTCAACTACTATGCTCCATCACTCATTAGAGCTCGCCAGGTACTTTGTATACTGGCAGTAAAAATCTGAGTCAACGCGCTGTAGTGTAGCCTCCGTGATCCAATAATCCTTTGAATCGGATCGTCTATGCCAACGGACGAAGAAGCGGGTATAATCCTCGGAAGGGGAAAAAATTGTCTCAGAGGCGAGGATCCCCTCAATGCGATCAACATGGGATTGAATTGGGTGGCCCTCGGTGAGTGGCAAGGGGATCGGGGGAGTATGTGTGCCACAGAACGGAGACATCCGCTACATTGAACGTACGGTGCAGGCAGAAGTAAAGTGCAAGTCCACCTCATATGCATTGTCGCCACAACTGTGGACAATGGGAATCGGACTGAAGCGACGCATTTAGAGCTTGTCATGACGTCGGGGCTTCTGAAGGCAGATCATAACAAGTTCGCCCAATTGGAAGATGATAACGCGTCGGTGGGCATTCGCGTGCTCCTTGTAAGAAGCATAAATGCGCTGGAGGCAAGCACGGACATCAGCTTGAATAGCGGTCATGCGTTTAGTGAACTCATCTGTAGTGGGGTTGACTGGAGTGGTAGGAGGTAACTTTGCTAAGTCAACTGGGATGGTAAGGAACATATTAACCCTGTAGAGCGGTTTACGACGTTGTTGAAAGCAAACTCCGCTTATACGATGATAATGTCCCATTTCGAGGGAATCTCAGAGGCCAAGCAACGAAGGCCCACGCTCTCGTTAACAACCTCTGTGTAGCCATCTATCCGAGGATGGAAGGCGGTGGAGAATTGGAGTGAACAACTGCGTGAAAAATGTCGTGTAAACTGAACTTCACTGTCTGAGGTGATACTACGTGGGACTCCGTGGAGGCAAATTATCTCCCGGAAGTAAAGAGTAGCGACATGGGATGCATTGGCCATCTGAGCAGGGAATGAAGTGAGCCATTTTGGAGAATTGATCCGTGATAACAAAAATGGAATCATGTGTCCGAGTGGTACGAAGAAGTCCAACAAAAACATCATGTCATGGTTGGTCCGGGATAGGAAAACGAGTGTATAACTCAACATTTGTGTATTGCCCTTTGGCGGTCTGGCAAGTGTAATACTGTCGTATATATGTGTTTGTGTCCCACCGCATAGTAGACCAATAAAAGTTCTCCCGAAGGGCAGAGTGAGTGCGGGCCTGACCCATGTGCCTCGCCAATTCACCAGAGTGAATCTCAGCAATAACCTTCTCTCAAAGAGAAGAAGGGGGAATGCAGTGGATTATACCCCATAACAGAAATCCTTTCTGCAATAAGTAGTCGCCCGAGGCCCCATTGTTATGTTGACACGCAACAAAAGTAGGGCCGAACTGAATTTCAGACGGGTATAAGGCTCGCACCTCGTTAAAGCCAAAGACTTGGCTGCGAATCATGACGAGAGCATGAGTACGGTGGCTGAGAGCATCGACCATTTGAGTATCCTTTCCTGACTTGTAGTGGAGGCGAAAAGTGTATCTCTGGATATACGCTGTCTACTTGGTGTGACGATCACTGATCCGACACTGATTGTGTAAGTAGCGGAGGGCATCATAGTCTGACTTGATGACAAATTTCTTGTGAAGAAGGTAGGCCTGCCAAAACTTCCCCACCTTGATGATAGCGTAAAACTCGAGGTCATAAGTCGAATAGTTCAGGGTGGCCTTGACGACTTCCGACTGAAGTACGCAACTGGTTTTCCATTCTAGTTGAGAGCAACACCCACTCCGGTCTTGCAAGCATCGCATGACAACTCAAATAGCTTGGGTAAATTAAAAAGGGCGAGGATCGGGGCCTAGGTCATCAAATTCTTGATGCGAAGGAAGGCACTATCTGGCTCATCCATCCATCAAAACTCAGTGCTAGAGGAGATAGACATCAGGTCGGTGATGGGGGCCATGACAGTGTTAAAACCGGCGATGAATCGGCTGTAAAACTCGACATGCCCATAAAATTTGCGGACCTAAGAGACAGGTGGGGGAGGGCCAGTCCACGATGGCTTGAATCTTATCAACACGCACGCCGTCACCGGAGACCACATATCCCAAGAAAGTGACCGAAGGAACTATGAAGGAACATTTCTTTAAGCTGAGGTAAAAATGCTCTGCGCGAAGAACGGTCAATACTAGGGCCACATGGGCCAAATGCTCCCCCTCGGATCGGCTATATATGAGGATATCATCAAAATACACCATTACAAACTTACCCATGAAAGGCCGGAGGATCTGGGTCGTAATGCACATAAAAGTGAAAGGGGCATTAAATAAGCCAAACAGTACAACAGTCCACTCGTATAAGCTGTCCTTCATCTTGAAGGCGGTCTTCCATTTGCCCTCGGGATGCATACGGATTTGATGATAGCCACTCTTCAAATATAACTTGTAGAAGACTTGCACGCCGTGCAACTGGTCTAACATGTCCTTCAGACGAGGAATGGGAAATCGGTATTTAACTGTGATCTTATTGACAACTCGACTATCTACACACATCCGCCAACTTTCATCTTTCTTGGGGACCAAGAGGGCGGGAACGACACACGGAGACATACTCTCTCTAATAACGCCCCGGTCACACAACTCCGACACTGTCGCTGCAACTCCTCATGCTCGGTCGGAGACATAAAATAGTGAGGAAGGTTAAGGAGAAATGCTCCCGATACGAAATCAATCGCATGCTGAATGTCTCTGAGAGGTGGAAGCTCGTCTGGGGTGTGCGAACATTGGGGCAAGTATCCAGGAGGTCTAGAATCTCCGAGGGTACGTCGGAATCCGGCGTGCCAATGGGGCCAATATGAGCCTAGCAAAGACCGGTGTTGGCTGTCCTCATGGGATATGATAAGCGCTGATGGGCGGGTTGGTGAAGCTCACTCGTCGGGGGCAGTTAGAACTGCTGGCCAAGGTGTTAGAATGTACAAGTGTTGACACAACCATCGTGCATACTTGCATGGTCGTATTTGCCAGGGTCACCCGAGGAGTAAATGGCACACTCTCATCTTAACATTCGAGCACATAACCTCATCGACGTAAGGCCTGGAAATGGGCTCTGTGGGGAGGGCCAATTTGTCAATGACAACGGTACAGAGTCGGCCCTTGCCGTGCAATGCGTAAAAAACAAGCTCGTGCGGAGCCAACTAGCTTGAAACCACCCATGTGCGAATAATGTCGGTAGAGGCGGCCATGGAGGCAACGACACCGCGCTTTGTCTGGAGGTGGAGAAATGTATCACGACGGCGACAAATGGAACAAGCCTCCAGTAGAGGGACCGGGGGGGGGGGGGGGGTTGGGTGGGTGGGTGGGGGGTTATTGGTAAAATACCCTAAGAGGGGCACCCGACGTATATGGATCATTGTGGCTGAATCGGGTGGTAAAGAGGCTAGGGTGAAAATTCTGGGGTGTAGAGGAACTTCTAATAGCAACAATAGTTTTGGAATTTAGGGATTTTACCTCATCCTTTGGGGAAACCCTAGCTAGGGTTTGCCTTGTGGGTGGATGAATGGGGTTGTTGTCAGATTTGCCTAGGTGGGTCTCACATCGGGAACTTCCGGCATGAAGGGTGGTTGGCTGACGACTGGAAATGACTGGGTCTACTGGAGCCGGGCCAACAACTGAAAAAATCCATTAGGGTTCTGGTCGGGTTGGACTTCACAAGGAGGACGACTGTTCATTTGCTCCGGGATGGAGAGAGCAGTGTTAGACGAGGCTGGACGGTGTTCGCCGGCTTTTGTTGGGGTCGGTCGGAGAGCGAAAATGGTGAGAAGTGGGGCAATGAGTTTTCTGGCTAGGATCAAGAGCCTTGGGTTGTCGGAACTGGAGTAGATATGGGCTGTAGAGCTCGGCACCTGCTGGATCTGATCGGCGGCCTGAGTTTGCTCCGGTCTGATCAGCGGCTGGTCAGTTGGGAGCTGGTGGTTGACAACAGCCTTAGGCGCTGTAGGTGTTAGGGCCTGACACCTTTTGTCGGGGCTGTTCAAAGTCAGTGGGGGCACGACGCAGTTGGCGGCAATGGTGTCTGCTGGGCCATTGTCTTTGGTGGTGGTCCTTTATGATTCGCTTGGGTGACACCACCCAAAATCCCAATAATCAACATCCATCTTTGAGTACCCAAGAGCGAACATTGCTCGGATACTAATTTGATGTGTAGTTGGAAGCGGAAGCAAGTAATTATTAGTTACACAACAACAACAGCAACAACAACAACAACAACAACAACAACAACAACATGATGTTTAGAGGCCAATGGCCCAAGAAATATCTCTAAATCAACTCTAAAAAATATCGTCACGAGTACGAATGAGGGACCTAACGCCCTATTTAAGGGAAAAGGTTAGCTTGCTAGTCAAGCTAACTATAAATAGGTAAAATACTAAAAAGGACAAAAATGAGAAGATAACCCCCAACTACCATGCTCCTGCATCAACTTTACTCCAATTTCTCCCAAAGAAATAAATATAAACAACTGAATGAGAGTTTGAGAGAGACTATTAAACATATAAATTAGAGATAGAGAGAGATGATTAGGGGGGGGGGGGGGGGGGAGATGAGAGGGGTGGTGATCTTTATAGGTCAATAAAAGCAGTGGAAGACAACCCCACCCCCACAACACACACACAGACAGAGATGCAAGAAAAAGGCTCTTTTTATTATCAGAAACATGAAGCACTACATATATGAAATACAGTACAAGGAAAAGTGGACCATGAGTGCACTGCAAACATAGAAAAGTACATAGTTGAGAACATTTACTAGTAAGTATGAACACTCTCAAGAGGAGAACGGAAAACCAAGATTGAGAAGCCAGTAGAATTTGTCCTCAATAAGAATGTGTTGCCATCTAAGAAGCACAGACACCTCCAGATGTGACATAGCCATGTTTGACAGTTTGTGACGTAAATGACGTCAAATGGGAAATAAGAAGAATATATCACACGTCTCAACTCTCTATCAATAAACTCTAAATATAGAATGTCCCAAATGAGACTACAATAGGGGTATTTACAGGTGGGAAGTAGCTTAGGCTCCAAGCAGTGTTCTAATTACAAATATATCCCTATTAGCCTTTGCCACTTCCTTCCTATAATACCAAGCAAACAATTACTAAAAGAAAATACATCAAAATAAGGAAAATAACAAAAATGCCACTAATGCCTAAAAATATTAAAAATACTAAAAATAACCCCAAAATCTTCATTCACATCATTCTCTCCGCATTCGAAAAAGTTCGTCCTCGAACTTTGAAAGTTGAAGATGCACAAAATCTACAAAATATTGGGCCGAGAAGGCAGAAAAAAAATTGGGGGTCCCAAAAAGAATTTTGTCAAATATATGGAATGGCCTAAAATTTGTCACCTAAAAATTTCCTATAGGACCAAATTAGGCTTCAGCCCAAAAATTGACACTACTTTGGCCCCCCCAAAAAACTGCAGAATTGACATTGTTCCATACGTCATCTTGAGGCCAGTCATTAATCATGGAAGAAGGGGCTGAATCGTCCTTTAGTTTTCCATCTTTGAAGTCTTCTTCTTGTACAAAGACTGAGTCCATGTGGGTAGAAAGATCAACCGTGGAGCCTAGAAAAGCGTGTCGTGTTGATATCCCGAATTGGAAGACTGAAAAGCTGCCTCCTAGCCAGAAAAAGCATTGCCACTCGCATCTTGTGAAGACCTGACAGCTGCCTCAGACGGCAGAAAGTTTTGAAATAAACTAAGATTGTCTTGACCTGCAATTGCTTTACTTTTAGTATTCCCAATCTGCTTGCTTAATACTGGAAATTCTTCTGATGCATTGAATACCGTATCCTCCTTTGGTCCTGAAAAAAGCTTTGTCAGGATCACAATTAGTAGTTTGCTTAGTAGATAATTAGATTTCTGGGTTAATTAGTTAGTTGCAAATTGGTTATATTTCTGGTTTTAGTAGTTTGCTAGCTCAAGATTCAGTTAGAGATATTGTTAGAAATTGATGTATAAATACAGCTGGATTGTAACAGAGCAAGAAACTGGGAATATGAATCATAATACTTCTTCTCTCTCGTTAATCTCTTTATGTTCTCTCTAATCTCTGTTCTTCTGTAATTCTTCTTTCCTCACCTCTGTTTTATCTATACTGTTCCTTCTTTTCTACTATTTCTATCTAATTCAGCATATTATTTAGTGCAATCGGAGTTCTTGAATACAAGAACCTGACAAATGGTATCAGAGCCTCCGATTCTGCCCCAATTTGAAACTCAGAAAACCCCAAAACACAAATTTCTAATCTCTTTCTAATTCTTTCTTTTCCAACCCTAATTCTTGTTTCTCATTCTTGTTCATATCTTCTTCTTCTCCAAATTCATTCTAATTCCAAATCTTCAAACCCTAACATTTTGGTATCATGAAGTTAACCAATTACTCCTCCTTTTCTCTCTACTCCATCTCATTGTTTCTAACATCAAATTCACCACCAGACGGAGTATCAAATTCCCCAAAAGGAGTCCAAATTACAATCAACAGATCCAAGAATTGAAAATCGGGATACAAAATTAGGTTATATGGGAAAAACAATAGAAGAATTAGAAGGATTTATGATGGGTCAATTCATAAATGGGCTCAACATAGAGGTGAAAAGCTTTGTTCAGTTTTGTGCTCCAGCAAAATTAAAGGATGCTATGAAGTTAGCTCAATTACAAGAAGAATATCTGGCCAAAAAACCACATGGTTACAGTCAACAATTGCCATGCACTGAAATTGTAGTCATTTTGGAGAATAAAACTCAAGTTACGATGGATCAATTCATGTAGAGTCTCAATGAAGATGTGAAGAAATTTGTTTAATTATGTGCTCCAAAAAAACTAAGTGATGCTGTTAAACTTGCCCAATTGCAAGAAGAATTTCTGGCCAAAAGATCACAAGGTTATGATCTATAATTGCAATTCCCTGAAATCGTAGTGATTTGGGAAAACGAGACCCCAATGAGTGATCCTAAAGAAAATGTGCTAGAATTCAAGGAGGAACTATGGAAAATTAAAGATGCAACAAGGAATTTGTGAAAGCAAAGGCAAGCATTGTAGATAGTGTTGAGTTATCACTAGATGGTGTAGAAAATGAGCAATTAAAGGTTGTCCAACAACTGTTTGATAAAAGGCCAGTACCATGTGTCAATTCTCCATTCAAGAACAATTATGGAGTGAAATTTGAAGGAACCTCTAATGAGAATGGAGTTGTTCAGAAAATGATGAATGCTGATTCAGAATTTGGGTTCTTTGAGCTCATTAATCACGAGGTTTCAAAGGTCTTAGTAAGGAATGAGCCACAATATGTAATGTGTTATCAAATTATCAAGGTTCATTGGGGTATTGCAACATTGGAGTGTTCTATAACAGCCCAAGAGTATCTTCTCCAAATGCAGTATAGGCCGTCAAACCCAACTATGTATATAGATGTGCTTTGGAAAAACATGGCTGCTATGTTTGATGAAATGCTTCCACAAGGCAAAAAAATCAAAATTTTATTTTTTGTATTTGATCCTGGAGGAACCCATATTTCCATGTTCAAACCCCAATCCTTGAGGACAAGGATTTTTGAAGGGGAAGGGAATGTCAGGATCACAATTAGTAGTTTGCTTCGTAGATAATTAGATTTCTGGGTTAATTAGTTAGTTGCAAATTGGTTATATTTCTGGTTTTAGTAGTTTGCTAGCTCAAGATTCAGTTAGAGAGATTGTTAGAAATTGATGTATAAATACAGCTGGATTGTAACAGAGCAAGAAACTAGGAATATGAATCATAATACTTCTCCTTCTCTCTCGTTAATCTCTCTATGTTCTCTCTAATCTCCTCTCACTAATTTCTGTTCTTCTTCTGTAATTCTTCTTTCCTCACCTCTGTTTTATCTCTGCTGTTCCTTCTTTTCTACTATTTCTATCTAATTCGGCATATTATTTAGTGCAATCGGAGTTCTTGAATACAAGAACCTGACAAATGTCCAAATCAATTCCAGCCAACTTCACAGGAATTTGGTGATGTTCTAGCTTCTGATTTGAAACATCAGCCTCAGGTTTCCCCGACTCATAGAACTCCGACAGAGACATCTTATGTTTGGGTGTCCACTGCCCTCTGTTTAATTCATTTCTTTTTGTGGAAGCTCCAATAGTTTCAGTGACGAATTGGAGGGCTGCTATTTTGGGCCTTGCTTTGTCAGATCTTGTTCGTTCTTTGGAACCTCTTGGATCGAAAATTAGGGTTTCTTGGGTAAAAATTTTGGTTGGAGATGAAATTGAAATGGAATCGGAGGGTTTGCTTGGAGAAACTAGGGTTTCATGCGTGGCGGCAGGGGTATGGGTCTTGGGCGGAAGCCGTAATGGCTGTCCGACCCTTTTTCGAGTAGGGGCAACAGTATTCTGGTGGTTCTTCGGTTTTCCGGTGGTTCCTCCGACGGGTAGGTCTGGTCCAGCCCGGGTGGTGAAGTTTTTTGGGATTTTTGTGGTGGCCACGGGTGGTGGTGATGTTTTCTTGGTGGAGATAGTGGCGGAAGCGTGGGTAGAGACATTTTGGTGACTAGGGTTAGGGTTTTGGGTGGTGATGGAAGGGAGGCGGGCCTCAATATCGTCAAGTCGCGCTAAGAGGTGATTAAAGACCCCCTTGAATCGATCCATGTGAGCTTCCACGGGAGCATATCTCCTAAAACCCATTTGTTGTTGGTTACAATTTTTTTGTTCCTACACAACAACAACAACGGGTAGAACCAACAAGGCTCTGATACCAATTGATGTAAATAACGCCAAATGGGAAATAAGAAGGTATCACACGTTTCAACTCTCTTTCAATAAACTCTCCAAAATATAGAATGTTCCAAATGAGACTACAATATGGGTATTTATAGGTGGGGAGTAGCTTAGGCTCCAAGCAATGTTCTAATTACAAATATATCCCTATTAGCGTTTGCCACTTCCTTCCTATAATACCAAGCAAACAATTACTAAAGGAAAATACATCAAAATAAGGAAAACAACAAAAATGCCACTAATGCCTAAAAATATTAAAAATACTGAAAATAATCCCTAAATCTTCATTCACATCAGTTTGACAAGCGTACGACACGGCTTGGGCACGTTGTTTGACCTTTTAAATAAGGCAAACACTTTGCGGACAGGGCTTAGACGCTCCACATACATGGCTGGGAGTAAAAAAAAAAACAATTTTAATAAATTCTAGTGTCATCATGTAAAATTAAATCTGATGTAAATCTTCAAATGCAGAAACGTTATTATTACACTATACAACAATTACACTACACAACAACAACAACTAATAAATTAGATTAGTGAAATGAGTTATTTCCCTCTCTATTCTCAATTCTCGATATTCAAGATTAAGTACAAATGAGGGCGAATGGGCCTATTTATAGGAAGAGTTAGCTTGCTAGCTAAGCTAATGACCAAAAAGGACAAATAATACCTAAAATGACTCATTAGTTCCAAACATACTTGGAAACTAATTAAACACTAAAAATAAAGGAAGATTACAATAAACCCTAAACTAAAAAATAGAAAATAAAAGAAAATAAAAGATAGTCGTCTCCTGTAGGCACAATCACGCGCCACGTGTCGCTTCATATCCAATATACATCATTATTTGGTGTAAATCTTAAAATGCGGAAGCGTTATTATTACACTAGACAACAATTACGCTACACAACAACAACTAATAAATCAGACTAGTGTTAAAGATTGATCCGAATAGAGGTCAGTAGGGAGGGTGAGAACGGCTCAAAGTAGGGCAGGCCTATTTTGGGTTGGATTTACTTATGGTTGGGCATTAAATGAGTGGGAAAAGGAAAAAAATTAGAGTTTGGAGGGATGCGGCTGGTTTCTTGGGTTTTCGTGAAGGGGATGGGTTGTTATTTGTGGGCAAGAAAAGGGTGGGAGGACAAACCCTAGAAGTAGGCTGCCCTAGGGGTAAGAGGAAGTCTAATCGGGTAAAATTTTTGGGTTTGGGGATGTGTTGGGGCAGATCGGGTAGGGGAAAACTAGATCGGGGGCTTGGTGAAGGTTTTGACATGTTCGGGTGGGATTTGGTTGGTTTAGAAGGGTTTGGATAGGATGTAGGTGGCCGACGGTGGTTTGTGTGACAAGAGGAGTGGTCGGCGTTGGCAATAAGAGTGGGTAATGTCCGAATGTAGGAAAAATGGGTGGGCTGGCCTTATTTTGGGCGGGTCCGGCCACTGGGTTGGTTAGCTGTAGGACTGGGGGTGGTTCTGGGACTCAGTCGTCTAGTGAGGGGCTCGCAAGTGTTAAGGGACTGGCTCTGGTGTCCGCCGACCACCACCAAGGCAGAAACCTAGTGGGTCAGGGTCGCCCAGGGAAGGGAAAGGGACTGGCGACCACCTGGGGTGGTCCGGCTCAAGGAGGAGGTATTTTTTTGGCACTGTTGGGGGCTGTTTTGGTGGAAGAGAAGGGGCGGACATTTTTGGGTTTACGGGGGTGGTCCGCTGGGTTGGGCTAACGTTTCTAGGGCTAGGGTTTGTTGGTTTTTGGGTAGGGTTTGTTCGTTTTTGGGTAGGGTTTGTATTTTCTTGTTTTTTTGAGGTTTTAGGGTTTCAATTTTTTTTGGAGTGGTGGGTTTCTTGGTTAGGGTTTGGTAAAAATTTGAAGACGGAGATTCATGTAGACATGGTGGTGGTAGGAGGTGGAGATGGAGGATGGTGGTGGTGGAGATGGGGGTAGAGGAGCTGAAAGAGGTGGTATCTCCTCTTTTAGTGGTGATGGAATTTAGGGTTTCCATTCACCCGATTCTCTTTTGGGCATTTATCAATCTTTTAATTGAAGGGTTGCTGGAGTTGGAATTTCCACTCGTGACTCGCTTCACGCACCCGGGCGAACACCAAGAACAAACCGAGCTCTGATAGTAATTTGATGTAGATCTTCAAATGCAGAAGCGTTATTATTACACTACACAACAATTACACTACTACACAACAACAATAACAACAACTAATAAATTAGACTAGTGAAATGGGTTCTCTCTCTCTATTCTCAATTCTCAATATTCAAGATTAAGTACAAATGAGGGCCAATTGGCCTATTTATAGGAAGAGTTAGCTTGCTAGCTAAGCTAATACCCAAAATGACCAAAAAGGACAAATAATACCTAAAATGACTCATTAGTTCCAAACATACTTGGAAACTAATTAAACACTAAAAATAAAGGAAAATTACAATAAACCCTAAACTAAAAAATAAAAAATAAAAGATAGTCGTCTCCCGTAGGCACAACCACGCGCCACGTGTCGCTTTATATCCCATACACATCAAAATCTTTTAGGAATTCCTGAATATAAAGAAGAATAGTTAAAAATAATGAAGTTAGTCTCTCCTCGATTTTGTGCATACCTATGACTTGTGTTGTTTTGATAAATGGTATGCACTTCAAAACCAAGACGCGGAAATATGTTTGTGTTACACCCTCAAACGCTATTTTGAAAGTGTGGCCCTTTAGATCCATATCCTTCCCTCTAATCACTTGCAGCTCCCAAAATAAGTTTTACCTTTTTCTAAATTTGAAATAGCCTAAAATAGAGATTCTAAAAATTAATTCCACCTTTGCAATGGCAAATCTGTATAAAATCCTTGCAGGAGGAGATGTGGTGCTCCTATATGCATCTAAGTATCGAGATATCCCCACAATTGTCAATGTTTCTGGTCGTTATAATCTGGAGAGAGGCATTGAATTTCTCTTGGGTAAAGACTTTTTGCAAAGAATCAAGAAGGATGGATTTATTGACGTTATGACTAAAACAGGTAATCTGTTCATTTTTGTCCACCATTTAAATGTTTTTCGCTCTTTCTCATTGGTGTTACCTGATTGTCTGATACGTTTCATTACAAGGATATTTTGCAAGAAACCCCTTAAACTGTCACACTAGTATTATGTCTCCCTGATACATTAGTTTTGCAAATTTAATCTGATGATCTGTGGCAAAAGGTCTAATTTTTATTTCCTGACTCCCTGTATAGAATTTTTTTTCATTCTCAATCTTGTAAAAAAGGTATTGTATTATTTTGTAAAATTGAGGTCAATCAAGAAGTGCCAACCAAGCTTCTTGGCCTAGTGGTATAAGGCTGCCACTGGGACAGTCGGGGGTGGATTGGGTTTGGTCCCCAGTTCGATCCCCGACACTGTCAAAATAATGCTTGGCCAGCGGAAGCTACGAACTGCCAATGGGGATTAGTCGAGGTGCGTGTAGCTGGCCCGGACACCTCATGGTATGTCCCCCCCCCCCCCCCCCCCCCCACAAAAAAAAAAATAAAAAAATAAATCAAGAAGTGCCAAAGTTTGGATATACCATTAATGTTTTTTTTTTGTTTATTTATTTATTTATTTTATAGAGAAACTAGACTGGGGTCATGCCATCACTAATAACAAAGAACCTATTCTTACACGATCTATTTGTAACAGTCAGGATTTATTATTATAAACGTTTTTGTCTATTAATAATAATTGGTACATGTGAACAAGTTAAAAAAATGGGTAATGGTTAATTATTTAAGTTGTGTTTTATGCTTCTATAGGCGAAGTTTCTTATCGTGTGACTGAGGGAAGTTTGATGGATCGCCTAAATTTAAACATGCATGAAGCATGCCTTCAAATTGACAAAGACTGCAGGTTTTAATTTCATCTTTTATTGATATATGTTTTTATTGCATTTTGATTGACTATGTCGGCCATATCTTCTAATCCGATAATATAATACCTTAATATAATTATAAAAAGGCCGTATCCAGTGCACAAGGCTCTCGCTTAACTGCAGGGTCTCTCCGGCAAATGTCGGTTGGCCTTACCCCCATATATGGAGAGGGTTCTCCCATGTCTCGAACCGAGACCAACCGTAGCTTGGGCGAGGGGACTTGTCATTGCACCAAGGTATTCAATTTATATGCAATATTTCATGAGAACTTTTTTTCTTTTAAATTTTGACCATTGATGATAACAATTGTCTTGGCACTTAAATTGAATATATTTTTTGACCCATGGAGAATTAATATCTTTTTGGTTCCAATTCTTCATTTGATCTTTTCTAAAACAGAAAATGCAATCACTGGGTAAAGTTGGGATTGAAAAGCATGCTCCACGATGACTGAAACCAAATTAACATAAAAGCTACCAACCTTGTGTTCACTATTCGGTCTTTGTCCGTTTACTATTTTTTGTTGTGTAAATTACATCATCACCCCATAGGGTTCTAACAATTGCAATCACAACCCTTTAGTGTTTTAAAGGTTACTGCATTGCACCCCTTTTGAGTTGAGTTTTCATTACAGATTCCCCATCCCATTAAACAGTTATTGGTGAACTGGTTTCTGCTTGCATCATACTTTGGGATATACGAAACTCACGGAAAAAAAATACAAAAAATAGGAAATTTTGGACATAGACTCGATTTCAAGGCATGGTTAGGTAGAGGCCTTGCATAACAGGGCTTAGGGTCTTTGTTTTTATCTCTTAATGCTGAATTGAGGTCCATTAACCATTAAGAGGTAATACTCTGTGATTATTTTATGCCTCTTAACGTTGAATGAGAGTTAAAATCCATCATTCAGCATTAGCACTGGCAACATTATGGGCTGGGCCTAATTTGGGCGGGTCAAATATGGGTTGGGTTAAATGTGGGTTGGGCCAAATATGGGTTGGGTTAAATGTGGGCCGGGCCAAATATGGGCGGACCAAAAATGGGTAGGGCCAACCCATTGTTTTTCTACTAAATTAAGTATTACAATTCGAGGTATATGTAAAAAAAACTCATATTTTACTCATAACTTTTAAAAATGAGTATTATATTTGATTTGTATCTTTTAAAATTGGGTTCTATATTTGATTCCTTGCTTTGAAATATGGGCCCCATATTTAACTCATAGATTTGAAATATGGGCCCCATATTTAACTCATAGCTTTTAAATGTGGGCCCCATATTTAGATGACTGGGCTAATATGGGTTGTTTTATTATTTGGGCCACATTTTGCCACTACTATTCAGCATATTCACTGCTTAATGCTGGATGTTGAATATCTTAAAAATATTATTTTAGTCTTGCCCTTTATATTTTTGCAAAACGACACTGACAGAAAACAGTTTAATAAACTATTAATATTGATAAATGGCCAAAATAACCTTTATTCAGTATTTAGAACCAAATACGCTCAAACAAACAACATGCATCACAAAAACAAACAGATTTTTCAGCATTGACAGCATCTAAAAGAACTAATGGCCCCATAATAAGATGGATCAATTGTAAGGTGATTGGCTATACAAGAGTACTGATTCTTTATTCATCGTGGACAAGCCTACAAGTTAGTCAAATAAAAAGTCTCAATCCTTTCCTTAGTTAATAATTTGGTTCAATGGATAAGATTTTAGGCTGAAATGAATCTGACCTATATAATTGGATATGGATTGATATTTTGTAATCCAATAACTTAAAACTCCGATTATCGATTTATCCACTTAGTTATTGGATGATGATCGGATATGGAATAATACCAGTCCAGTCCGTTATGAATCCAACCCAATTTTCTAAAGTAAATAAATAATGAACTTAATAGTATCTATATTTGATACTATTAATCTTAACCCTTTACCAATATTTGTCTCGTGGTTATTATTATACAAATATATTACATATTAATTGTTTTTTTTACTTTTAGTTATACTAGTTAGCACTCACGTGCGTTGCACGTGTGACCCACGTTGGATGGATACACATGCAAGTTGCGATAAAAAAGTCCAAATTTTATATATGAAAGAAAAAAAGCCTCTAAGTTGTAACAAAAAGTGCCGATAAAAAAATCTACGATATATAACATAGCCTAATAAAATTCATGAAACGCCACAGACTTTGTGTCATTCCATATTAGTGTTAAAATTCCTTTTTTCTTCAAAAACCACATTTAAGACGTGGTAACATAATAACTTCATAGAGTGAAATATAGAACAAATTAGCTCAAATCCAATTAAGAAAAAAGGAGCTACGACTCATCGCACAATGTAGAAATGACCACTCAAGACCCCATAAATATAGAAAATAAGGGTGCATTATGAGTTCCTCTTCCCTTTTCCTCGTGTGACTGTTGGTGATTATAAACATTATAAGAGACTCTTGCCAAGATTACTAAGTTATTTTCCAATCCATATTTTTAAGGAAAAAAATAAGCATATTGAAAGATAAATTTTAAATTTAGTGGCCCAAAATCTTTGTAGAAAGAATTCTTTTGGTAAACCTGAAATTTATGTCTGGAAATGTACTTGACTTCAGTTATATGGAACAAATTGTCACTGAGTAGCTGCTTCCTGTTACTTCAGATAGCTATATATCTCTCCACATACCAAAAAGAATAAAAATATTTTAATAAACAAAGAAGATCTACAAAAAAATTTCAGAATATTTGTATTTTAATGACAAGAAACCATTGATATACATAATCTAACTATTGATTGTTAGATAAAGTTTCAAACTAAAACAAAAAAATTAGAGATCTGAATTCATGAAAATGACATAAGACATAACAAAAAAAACCACCATACACGACCCAAACTCCCCAAAAAACATCACCATGCACTCTCAATTGCCATCAACCAACACCACCACCTTCACTACTTACTGAATACCAAAACCCCCCAAAAGAGAAATCAGCATTGACGCACCTATCACCTCTCCTCGACCAACAACATCAACACTTGAATTGATATATATGGGATTTCTAACGACACGTGGCTTGTGGTTGTGCCTATAGGTGATGACTATCTTTTATTTTCTCGTTTTTAGTTTAGGGTTTATTGTAATTTTCCTTTATTTTTAGTGTTTAATTAGTTTCCAACTATGTTTGGGATTAATGAGTCATTTTTAGGTATTAGTTGTCTTTTTTGATCTTTTTGGGTAATAGCTTGGCTAGCTAGCTAACTCTTCATATAAATAGGCCTTTTGGCCCTCATTTGTACTTAATCTTGAATATTGAGAATTGAGAAAGTAAGAAATCCATTTCACTAGTCTAATTTAGTCTAATTTATTTGTTGTTGTTGTTGTTGTTGTTGTTGTTGTGTAGTGTAGTAATAACGCTTCCGCATTTGAAGATTAACATCAAATTGGTATCAGAGTTCGGTTTGTTCTTGGTGTTTGTCAGGTCACAAGTCGAGATTCCAGCTAGTGGTGTAGCGAGGATTTCACGCTTGGATGGGCTACCTTAACGGTGATTTCCGGGCCCCGAGCCGATATTTTTTTGTTATTTATATTTTTTTTGTGAAAATCCACCAAAAGTTCTATTAAGGGTGGGCTGAATTTAAATTTAGGATGGGCTGAATTTAAAGTCCTATTAAGGGCGGCAACCCTTCAATCGAAAGATTGATAAATGCCCAAATGAGAATCGGGTGAATGGTAACCGTAAATTCCATCACCACTAAAAGTGGAGATACCAACTCTTTTAACTCCTCCACCCTCCATCTCCACCATCACCATCCTCTATCCCCACCTCCTACCGCCACACAACCACCACCCTGTCTACATGAATTTTCGTCTTCAAATTTTTTTCCCAAACCCTATCCCAAGAAAATCCAACCCCATATTGAAACCCTAACCCTCAAGAACTCAAGAACCCACAAGCCCTAATCAAGAAACCAACAAACTTTAACCAAAACCCCACCAACAAACTTTAACCAAAACCCCCTTTTGGGCGCTGATCACACCACCTCTGTTCCGACCTCCTTCCAGCCCAAAACAACCCTAACCAACCAACCCTAGTGGCCTGAAAAAAACCCAAAATAGATTGGAACCTCCTGCCGCAGTCAAACATGGACTGGCCACCTGTTTTCTTCTCCGACCACCCTTGTTAACCCCCGCCGACCACCCATTGTTATCAACAAACCCCCACCGACCAAACCCCTGAAACAACCCAAGCAGCAGCACCCCCCCCTCTCTCCCCGCGCCTTTCCCCACAGCTCACGACTGCCTCTGAGGCTTTTCCAGCCGACCGGACAGCCTTGAGGTCAGCAAAATTACCACCAGAATGCAGTAGCCATCCAACCGCCCTCGGAACAACAGTCGCGACCTCAACAGGAGGTCCGACCCATCATTTTTGCCTCCGACTTACCACCAATCTGTCCGGAATTCTCTTCAGATCTGCCTGGGATGATATCAGTCCATTCCGACATGGAAATTCAGCCGAGAACCCAAGAAATTCACGGGAATTTCAAGAACCTACCCCGATCTGCCCCCAACACCTCTCAAACCTAATATTTTTACCTGCACAAACTTCCCCTTACCCCTAGGGCAGCCCACTCCTAGGGTTTGTCCTCCCACCCATTTCTTGCCCACAAATAACAACCCAACCCCCACCACCTTCAAGAAAACCCCAAGAAAACAGCCCTAACCCTCTTTTTAACCCTATTTCCCCTTTTTTCCACTCATTAATGCCCAACCACGAATACTTTCAATCCCAAATGGGCTTGCCCAACTTTGAGCCGATCTCACCCTCCCTATTGACCTCTATTTCGGTCAATTTTTGACACATAGGACCTCCATGAGATATGTACCCACCGGGTATATATTTTCTGACTATTTGCCACTGGAGATGTCGTCGTCTTCAGTCCTCTTATTTCGCTATCGCTGGAGTTACGGTCCGGTCAGATTCAGGATTTCACCAAGCCAAGTTGCAACCATGTGCTTATGGTGTTGAGAAGGCGGAGTGGTCGTCAGTTTTTGGTTGCTTGGATTCTGTAGGGAGGCATCGTTGAGATGCGGGTATATTAGATCCACTTGTTGAAGGTCCATATGGGTCTAACAGAAGTTCGGCCGGTCCATTTGCGTGTTGGATTTGATTTGGGGTTGTGCTTTGCTTTGGAAATTAACACTTGTATCGACACGTGTTCATGTGGCATTGATGAGTCATTCTCCAAGCTCGAGGACGAGCTTTTTCAAAGACGGGGAGAATGATGTATATGGAATTTCTAGCAAGACGTGGCGCGTGGTTGTCCTACGGGAGACAACTATCTTTTATTTTCCATTTTTTAGTTTAGGGTTTATGGTAATTTTCCTTTATTTTTAGTGTTTAATCACTACACCAAAAACAAGAATCTGGCACGGTTTAAAACTGTGCCAGATCAAATCTGGCACGGTTTTGAACTGTGCTAGAATCAGGTGTTCCAAAATGGCCATTTTTTTCTGGCACGGCTCAAAAGTGTGCCAGATTTGGCCAAACAGGAACACTTCTGGCACACTTTTAAACCGTGCCAGAATTTGATATTTCTGGCACACTTTTGGCACAGTTTTTAATTGTGCCAGATTCAGCAAAATAGGAACACTTCTGGCACACTTTTAAACCGTGCCAAAATTTGATATTTCTGGCACACTTTTGGCATAGTTTTTAACTGTGCCAGATTCAGCACAGTTTAAAAAAATTTGACACAGTTCAAAACCGTGCCAAAATATGATACACTTTTGCCACGGTTTTGAACTGTGCCAATTTTTTTTTAATAAAAAAAAAATTATTTGAAAGCACAAAATCGACAAATTAATAATATTGCGCGTTATTAATAAACTAATGTACATACAAACTTCAAAATATTACAAATCTTTAACAGCTCACAGGTCCAAAAAAAATTGGGCAGAGTTTCCTCTATTTTCTGGACATTCCAAAACCTGTTAATACAAAACCTGCCTAACATAAAGCTCGCACGGCCACAAAATATAACAATTAACTTACAAAAGCCCTCATGGCCATAAAAGTCAATAATAAAACAACAAAAGACCGTACGGTCATGACACAAAAAAATGGAATCATTAATAAACCCCTTGTTGTAAACCATTGAGTTCTTCGTGTGTTCCACGTGAATAAAAGCCAACGATAAACTGTTATCCTGCAAAAAAAATAGAATACAAAAAAATTACGATATCAGTAACCCAATAATTTACAAAAAAAAAATACTCAAAACAAAAAAATTACATATATGAGTGAAAATTATCGTCATACTTACAAACCGGGAGATCCGGGACTACACGGTCAGTTCCTACAAGTTACATTAGTCCCTTGCGAGGTGTTCGTGCCTACTACGGGGTCGTTTGGGGGCCGGTTTGGGTTTTCACCCATTAACGGCATGTTTTTAACTAAGTGTGATTTTGCCAAATTATCGTCATACTCTCAAACCGAGAGACCTAGGACTACGCGGTCAGTTCCTACAAGTTACAATGGTCCCGTGCGAGATGTTCGTGCCTCCTACGGGATCGTTTGGGGCCGGTTTGGGTTTTCACCCTTTAACGGCATGTTTTCAACTAAGTGTGATTTTTGCAAATTATCGTCATACTCTCAAACCGGGAGACCCGGTACTACGCGGTCAGTTTCTACAAGTTACATTGGTCCCGTGCGAGGTGTTCGTGCCTCCTACGGGGTCGTTTGGGGGCCGGTTTGGGTTTTCACCCTTTAACGGCATGTTTTTAAGTTGAGTTTTGCAAATTATCACCATACTTACAAACCGGGAGATCCGGGACTACGCTGCCAGTTCCTACAAGTTACACGGGTCCCGTGCGAGGTGTTCGTGCCTCTTACGGGGTCGTTTGGGGGCCAGTTTGGGTTTTCACCCTTTAACGACATGTTTTTAAGTTTAAGTGTGATTTTTGCAAATTATTATCCTATTCACAAACCGGAAGACCCGGGACTACGCGGTCAGTTCCTACAAGTTACATTGGTCCCGTGCGAGGTGTTCGTGCCTCCTACGGGGTCGTTTGGTGGCCGGTTTGAGTTTTTCACCCTTTAACGGCATGTTTTTAAGTTTAAGTGTTGATTTTTGCAAATTATCGTCCTATTCACAAATCGGGAGACCCGGGACTACGCTGTCAGTTCCTACAAGTTACATGGGTCCCGTGCGAGGTGTTCGTGCCTCCTACGGGGTCGTTTGGGGGCCGGTTTGGGTTTTCACCCTTTAACGGCATGTTTTTTTGCAAATTATCACCATACTTACAAACCGGGAG
The DNA here is from genome assembly GCA_949130495.1 of Sambucus nigra. NCBI lineage: Eukaryota > Viridiplantae > Streptophyta > Magnoliopsida > Dipsacales > Adoxaceae > Sambucus > Sambucus nigra. The sequence goes on from OX422220.1 coordinate 65,786,062, forward strand.
ATCCGGGACTACGTTGCCAGTTCCTACAAGTTACACGGGTCCCGTGCGAGGTGTTCGTGCCTCTTACGGGGTCGTTTGGGGGCCGGTTTGGGTTTTCACCCTTTAACGGCATGTTTTTAAGTTTAAGTGTGATTTTTGCAAATTATCGTCCTATTCACAAACCGGAAGACCCGGGACTACGCGGTCAGTTCCTACAAGTTACATTGGTCCCGTGCGAGGTGTTCGTGCCTCTTACGGGATCGTTTGGTGGCCGGTTTGAGTTTTCACCCTTTAACGGCATGTTTTTAAGTTTAAGTGTTGATTTTTGCAAATTATCGTCCTATTCACAAATCGGGAGACCCGGGACTACGCTGTCAGTTCCTACAAGTTACATGGGTCCCGTGCGAGGTGTTCGTGCCTCCTACGGGGTCGTTTGGGGGCCGATTTGGGTTTCCACCCTTTAACGGCCTGTTTTTAAGTTTACGTTTGATTTTTGCAAATTATCGTCCTATTCACAAACCGGGAGATCCGGGACTACACGGTCAGTTCCTACAAGTTACATGGGTCCCGTGCGAGGTGTTCGTGCCTCCTACGGGGTTGTTTGGGGGCCGGTTTGGGTTTTCACCCTTTAACGGCTTGTTTTTAAGTCTAAGTGTTGATTTTTGCAAATTATCGTCTTATTCTCAAACTGGGAGACCCGTGACTACGCGGTCAGTTCGTACACGAAACATTGGTCCCGTGCGAGGTGTTCGTGCCTCTTACGAGGTCGTTTGGGCGCTGGTTTGGGTTTTCACCCTTTAACGGCTTGTTTTTAAGTTTAAGTGTTATTTTTGCAAATTATCGTCATATTCTCAAACCGGGAGACCCGTGACTACACGGTCGGTTCCTACAAGTTACATTGGTCCCGTGCGAGGTGTTCCTGCCTCTTACAGGGCCTTTTGGGGGCTGGTTTGGGTTTTCACCATTTAACGGCTTGTTTTTAAGTCTAAGTGTTGATTTTTGCAAATTATCGTCGTATTCTCAAACCGGGAGACCCGGGACTACGGGGTCAGTTCCTACAAGTTGCATTGGTCCCGTGCGAGGTGTTCGTGCCTCCTACGGGGCTGTTTGGGAGCTAGTTTGGGTTTTCACCCTTTAACGGCTTGTTTTTAAGTCTAAGTGTGATTTTTGCAAATTATCGTCGTACTCTCAAACCGGGACACCCGGGGCTACGCGGTCAGTTCCTACAAGTTGCATTGGTCCCGTGCGAGGTGTTCGTTCCTCCTACGGGGTCGTTTGGGACTGGTTTGGATTTTCACCCTTTAACGGCTAGTTTTTAAGTGTAAGTGTGATTTTTGCAAATTATCGTCGTACTCTCAAATCGGAAGACCCGGGGCCACGCGGTCAGTTCCTACAAGTTGCATTGGTCCCGTGCGAGGTGTTCGTGCCCCCTACGGGGACGTTTGGGGGCTGGTTTGGGTTTTCACCCTTCAACGGCTTGTTTTTAAGTATAAGTGTTGATTTTTGCAAATTATTGTCGTATTCTCAAACCGGGAGACCCGTGACTACGCGGTCAGTTCGTACAAGTTACATTGGTCCCGTGCGAGGTGTTCGTACCTCTTACGGGGCCGTTTGGGGACTGGTTTGGGTTTTCACCCTTCAACGACTTGTTTTCAAGCCAAATCAACATATTTGAAATTATCGTCATATTCTCAAATCGGGAGACCTGTGACTACGCGGTCAGTTCGTACAAGTTACATTGGTTCCGTTCGAGGTGTTTGTGTCTCTTACGGGGACGTTTGGGGGCTAGTTTGGGTTTTCACCCTTTAACGGCCTGTTTTTAAGTTTTAAGTGTTGATTTTTACAAATTATCGTTATATTCTGAAACCGGGAGACCTGTGACTACGCGGTCAGTTCGTACAAGTTACATTAGTCCCGTGCGAGGTGTTCGTTTCATTTGTTTATTCGTTAAATCCAACATGTTTTAACATTTAAAGTAAACTCAACAACAACAGCAAATTCCAAAACCAAACCACCAGCAAATCCCTTCCACCAATTTAACTAAATAAGCTCATAAAGTAAGCCATGAAGTGATTTTCAATGTTTAAAATGAATGATCCGATATAGAATGAAAGAGACAAACTATAAATGTTGAGTAGAAATAATTCATTGCATTTTAAAAGGTTAATACATGGATACTAAATAATAGTTACCTGTAGTTACGTGATTAAGATTGGATGGAGCTGGAGGTGCTCAAAACAAGAAGCTCCATTCTTTGTATGGTTTTGCCTTCAAATAAAAACTTGGGATCTCCTACCTACTCACAAAAATCCATATGTCCATTACATATAAGAACATATCAGAAAGGCAAATGGTTCAATATATAATGAAATAAATAAATATTCACATTAACAACACATCGAAATATATGTATATTTTAAAGCAGACAATGCTTTAAATTATCCTATTAGTCTTATTGTATGCAACTTGTTTACAAATACAATCCTTTAGTCAATCATATTCACATCAACAACACATCAATATATATATATATCAGTGCATATCTACTTAGAATGATGTCATGTGAACTTTGCACATTGCGACGCATATCAGACTTGAGGTATAGAAAACTGAGTAAATACCTTCATGATTGAAACATTCATGAAACAAACGCTTCAAGAATTCATAATCAGGTCGTTGATCGAATGGCAATAATGGAAGTATGATGCAAACTCCACTGGGTGAGACTTGCATAAAACCTTCAAAAAGAACATAATTTATAGCACAGTTGAAAATCCAATCAAAAAGATAAGTTGTATAAAACATACCTCAACGGGAGTTGATAACTTCTTCTCGCATATTTTTTCATACTTTTGCTTCGTTGTAACAGCTTTTAAATGCTGCCACCCTGCCATGAAATGCTACAAAGGGTCATGTTAAAAGAGTATACAACTGGCTTAAACACATTATGTATTATGGAAATAAATAAATATGAAACAATAAAATACAAGAGGCTCAGTCGTAAAAAAGGAATTGCTTTACAACCTCAAACAGTGTTCTACAACAACAAGCCTACTAACATTCACAAAAAGAGAACCCAGTCATTAAAGATTGCAGCATTTTAGAAATTGGAGCCAACCACGTTCTATATTATTGTTGAGTAATTTATGCTGAAAACTAATTCACAATATTTTGAGTCAAAAACCAATAATTCATAGCACTAATTTTAAACATGATATAATCTAACCCCAGATAAGTAAAACAAGAGCTCCTTTTATTTACTCTCCTTTTGGATAAAATAATTTGAAATTTCAATACCCACACATTATTTTAGCAGCTGGTTTTTAAACTGATGGAATTTTGTTGAAGATTGTTTTTATCAGACGACTAAAGTGAAAGCTTATAATGTATTGTTTCTAAAATGCATTGAAAAAGTTGTGAAAAAATAAAACATAAAGAGGTGAGCAAATAAAAAGAACTCTTGTCCATCATTTAACAAATAAAAAACTACCAAACAAATAGTCAACAACAAGATCCAACTTTTACCACCAAACTAATTTTTTGGATTTTTTTTGCAATTTTTAACCCTAAAAATGTTGAGGTAATAATTACCTAAATTTGGATTCCTAAACTTTTTTTGGATTGTTTTTACTTATTTCTCCATGACTTCCTATAATTACAACAATTTCAGACTAGTTTTAAACACAATTTTAAACTGTTTTAAACACAAATTTCAAACTTCAAATTGTTTAATACAAATTACAAATTTGAACACAGTTTAAACACAACTTTGTTTATTCAAACTGTTTTAGCACAAATTTCACATGGATATGGATACACAAATTTCAACACAATATAAACAGAAATTTCAACACAATTTTAACACAAATTTCAAATTTTGTTGATTAACAAATAAAAAAGATAAAAAAACATACCTGTGTTGGCAACAGGTATGTTGCAATTTGCTGTTGCTGTTTGAGAGAGAGGTACGGTGTGAGAGCCTAGCTCCGGTGACCGGTTGAGAGGTCCGGAGATCCGGTGAGGTTGAGAGAGAGAGAGGTCCGGTGAGGTTGACAGAGAGAGGTCTACCACGGCGGTCCCCCACCTCGGCTTGGGGTGGATCCGCCCCTGCCACCAACACGACCCGGTTCTTCAAAAACCCTAGGCTCTACCACCGCCGGTGCTACCAGAGCAACCACACGATCACCGCCGCTCTTCTTCTCCTGGTACTGGTCGTAATCATTGAGGCGATTAGGGATTTGTGTGTGAGAGACAGAGCGGGAGACAGAGAGAGCGGGAGGCGAGCGGGAGAGAGGAAAGAGAGCGGGAGAACAAAAATCATTAAGGGTATTAATTTCTTTTTGGATATTTATATTTTAGTGAAGTGTTCTCAATTTTGGCACACTTTTAAACAGTGCCAAAATTTGGCACGACTTAAAAGTGTGCCAGATTATTATTAAACAGTGCCAAAATTTGGCACGGCTTAAAACTGTGCCAGATTTTTGATATCAAGGTGTGCCAATTTGGTGTTTTTGGTGTAGTGAATTAGTTTCCAAGTATGTATGGGACTAATGAGTCATTTTTAGATATTAGTTGTCCTTTTTGGTCTTTTTGGGTAATAGTTTGGCTAGCAAGCTAACTCTTCCTATAAATAGGCTATAACCTTGAATATTGAGCATTGAGAATAGAGAGAGAAAGAAACCCATTTCACTAGTCTAATTTATTTTTTGTTGTTGTTGTTGTGTAGTTAATAGTTGTTGTGTAGTGTAGTAATAACGCTTCCGCATTTGAAGATTTACATCATGAATACTTACATTAAATTAGTATAATGAGTGTATTGATAACCCAATTATAAAAATCAAAATGATCATAAACTATTCTCCTTTTCTTTAAATATCACTTCCACAAGACACACGTATTATAGACATAATATCAAGCATATGGTATTAAATAACATGTATGCATGTATGACGGAGAATGTTCAACTAACACTTGCGTACTGGCCTGACCTTGCGTACAACCCTGAAATGTGACCCACTTCCCGCCCACTCTCGTTGACCTTGCATAAAACCTTGACCTTAGAAAAAACCCTAAAAGATCAGATGCAGAAAAGTCAACCAACAACCTCGCCATTATGTACGAGCAAATGGTCCATAACAGCGCCACCCCTGAGCTGTTCTTCGGGAAACCATACCGCGCCAGCTATCTTAAACCCGAGGGCAGAGGGGCGATACAACCCACCCATCCCGATCCACATGTGGAGAGGGGGCCCGAGGCAGCCCTGCTGGGAAGACCTGGGAAACTTGTACTCCGCTGGACAAGACCCCTTGTTCTGCTCCACGTGGATTGTATGTGAACAATATGGAAAACATTGGGAGAGAAACGAAAGGATATAACGGACTCCGATTGGCTAAAGTCCTCCTTCGTGTTCTATGACGAGAATGCACAGCTCGTGTGCGTCAAGGTCGGCGGCTGCGTCAATAATGAACAGATGGGGTATTGTTACGATAAGGTTGACATTCCATGGCTAAACTGCAAGCCAAACCCAAGGAAGAAAAAGTCTGAATATACTATGGCAGGGAAGGTGGGGGGATTTCGTTGAGAGAGAAAAACCGAAGTGGGTTCTTTATTTTTCAGCAGTTGGGATTTAATGGTAGGTTTGTGATTCTTTTATCTCTTGGGTGTATAAGGGTCAAAAGGGGTCAATTGTATTTTACATGCTTTTTTAAGTTAGTATAAGATTTGTATTAAAATCACACGTATTATTATACTTATATATTAATATTAGCTATTACTTCACTTGTCACAAATTATGAATATTTAATAATTTTGATAGGGTCGAATTTCATCTGTTCCAATCCGAATCTTAACAAATACGGATTTGAGAAAATTAATCTATTATATGATCCGAATCCGATCTGATAATTTCTAAACAAATGAATATTGATTTACCTTTACGTTAATTTGATCCATTGACATGCTTAGTTCATGGGATTTTTATTATCCGTGTATTAGAAGTCTGTCAAGTCCTAGTGAACTTTGTAAAGAGCGGTGGTTTTTAGCGTTCTTTATTGTCGTTGAGCAGTCCAAAGTCATAAATGTCGAAAAAGTCACATAAGAGCCCTATAATAGGCTTGTAATCCTCTCTTTTAGATATATAGATGAATGAACTAACAAAATAGATTAATGAATTTTCCAGCAACATATTCTTCTCTATAGGTTTGCGTTGTACAATTCTGGCCCTAGGTGTGGTTCTTAAGGTCGGATTCCTAAAATTTTACTTGTGTGATGCTAATATTTTCTTCTCTTTGTTTATAAATTCTTCTCTTGATTCACTGCAGTCTCCTTTGTTATTCCCATCTCTTTAATTTACAGACACTTTGAAGTCATGTTAAAAATTCATAATCTAGCCACATATATTCCTCTTCTTGTCCTACATCACATCACTATTTAATTTTCAAAGAAATCATTTCTTCCTTAATGAAATTTAACAAATCAAATGTTACTGATGTATATGTGTAGAGGAATAAACCATCAACCTCCAAACCCTAAAGTTTTAATCTCTCTAAAATATATTAGTAATGCCATACAAGAGGACTAGACATCCTATTTATAGTAAATGACCAGAAGAGTCATCAACATAGAAGTAATCTAATCAAAGACAGTGAGATAAACCAGGAAGTAGTAAAGATTCTCAATAAAAGAACTCCCAAAAATCTAAAAAATACCCGAATATTCCCATCCTTTTAAGTTGGTTCTTCTTGATATGCCTCTAGGGGGGACCACAGAATACCGTACACATCAGTTACATATAACACTGAGTCATCCTTGAGCAAAAATTGAGTCAAACCTGAGTCCGAATTTGAAACACACCGCGGTTATCTCTGAACCAACACAGACAGCTGCATCACAACCATCACAAACCTCATCCATCACCACATCACTCACCCGATCAATCTTTTTTTTTTAATAGAAAACACAAATTTCATTAATATGGCTATTTTTGTACAATACGATAGGATACAACAACAAAAAATACGTACTGTATTGTAAGTAGCACTATATGTATTGATTGTATCCTCCTTATCATTTTTCATATAAAAAAATGCAAATGAAAGATCCTTTTGTTTATTGTATTATTATGTTCTTTATATCTTATGTCCTCGTATCTTTATAATAACAGGATTATATTGGGATTCATATACATTTATTAAGAAAAAGCATTGGGATTTAAATACACATTTTTTATCACAACGGTAAAAGTCACTTTTAGAAGATGTAATCATGCCCTAAGTGATCTTCGATTATAATGATATTCATTATAATATGTTTATTTATTTTTCATTTTTCATATTATTGTTATGTTTTGCACAGTATCTTACAATACAATACATGATACGTGATATTATATATGGTTTGACAACTATGCTGCACACACACACACACACACACACACACACACACACATATATATATATATATATATATATATATGCTTGTGGACGTTTGTTGGTGTAATTAGCAAAGGGCAGATGATTTGGTGGGAATGGACTAGTAGTGGTGAGGTGTGGGATTTGATGTACATTTGATGGTATGTTGATGGGTGGGTGATGGTCGTTTGCGGAAGGTTAATGTTGTTTGTGGCAACTTCTTTTCATTTTCCAATTACCAAATCTATTATCTCTATAATAGGATAAATTTGGAAAGGTGTAATTTCATTTGATGCTCAATAGATTACATATGTGATAACTATAATGAGAGAAACAGGATTACATTTTGTAATTTACTTTATCTCCTATTGTTTTCTATGTAGATTCATATATCTCCACGCGCAACACAAGTCATTTTTTCCTTGTTTACCGCCAACCTATGCCTTGTGCTTGGTCTGTTCTAGCTTTAATTATTTTCTCCTAGGTGAAAAGTAAAATGATGAAAAGAATTTTCAGCTATTCGGAGTTAAATTTAATTCATTATTATCTCCCATATCATATAGCATACACTTATTTACAATTTTATACGAATTAAAGTTTTAACTCCGAATAGCGATACCATTTCTAACTTTTCACCCAGGTATAAAATATTTTTCCCTAGACCATATCCCGAAGCTTACATTGCTCGGATAATGATTGTTTCTTAAATATGTAGTGCACATAATCTTTAATTCAAATTGTAGGCTATGTTGTACATAAAGTACTTTCTTTATACTACAGGGTTATGACGGTCCATGGCTTTGTTGATGAAATAATCCCGGTTGAAGATGCCTTGGAAATTGCCAAGGTCATACCTAACCACAAGTTGCAAATTATAGAAGGAGCCGATCATGGGTACACTTTACATCAAGCTGAATTAGTTTCAGTTGTTTTGTCTTTCATAAAGGAAGGTTTGCACCATGGCAAAGATAAGTAATCAGGTACTTTGTGCCATTGTCTAATAAATTTATTTTATACATTTAAGGGCCAGTTTAATTACAAAGTTGGAATAATTTGTTTTGAGAAGTTGGAAAATGAGACGAGTGGTGAGATGTTCACTTTTTTTTTTCAGTTTTCAATGGTATCCATATTTTTTTTCCTTTTGGGGATGAGTAAGAAATGTTTTCATCAAAAGTGAGAAAAAATTGAAGCACGTGGTTAATTTACTCGTCTCATTTTCCAAGATGTTTCGCGTTGGCTTCATGTTGTGTCAAAACATTTTTGTGACCTATATATTTTGGTGTGGGTGTTAAGACATTAATGACCCAAACTCGTTAGGGATAAACTCAAGCGTACTAACTTGTATTGTGTTGGTATTAAGTTCACAGATTGTGATAAGAATTCCTACTCAAGATGACAAAATATCATGCAGGTTGGTGCCTACTAGAAGCTCCCCATGATGATTGGAAGATGTTTGAATGCATTCTTGTATATGTTTTTCAATTGGTGAGTGCACTAGGCGAGATCCTTATTTATACTAATTTAGGAATGTTAAATAATATGATTTTTGGTGGGGATGTCCACACATTTTCCATACCTATTGGATTCCTCGTCTATTGGGATACCTCACCATGTACTATAAATAAGGTGATCCCCTTGTGAGTTTGGACACACTTGAGAAATAAAATACTCTCTTTAAATTCTCTCTCTGTCTTTTATTTTATGACACGTTATCAGCACGATACCCTTTCACCACTGCCTCTGTCTACAACAACCGTTGATTTTAAGAGCTAGCATCTTAAAAGAGGCATCTATTTTCTTTTCTCAATATCTCATCAAACTATCACGAAATGGATCAAAAAATGCAAGCAATGACACTTGTCTAGTTGACAATGGAATAACTCATTCTATTTTACAAAATCAGAAGTTTTTTACCGACTTGGTGTATGATACGACAAATATTTTTACAATAGTTGGTTCTGTTAAAATTATTGACGGCTTCGAAAGAGTCTACGTGGTGCTTGCTGCCCAATGGTACCCACTAATTGATACAAAATGCAATATACTCGAGCAATTCAGGAAGAAGTTTGTTGAGTTTTAAAGACATCAAAATAAACGAGTATCATATGGAAATAAGTAGTGAAGGTAACAAAGAGTTCCTTTGCATTACTTATAGTGTTGGAAGTTAGAAGCTTGTATTAGAAAAAATCCATGCATTATCCATGTGGTTATACCATACATCACTTCACGCTTCGTCATGAGTCAGAAACAAAATGATCCTAATGCATTGATTTTATGGCACGATCCTTTGGGTCATCCTGGATTCAACATGTTACGAAAAATCATCAATAACTCGAACGGGCCATTTTTAGCAAATCTGCAGCTCGCCCTACCAAGTGACCATTTCGCACCCTGTGTACGCCCGGAAAATTAATCACTAGATCATATTTTTTCAAAATAGCCTCTGAGTCACCATCTTTTTTACAACAAATTCAAGGGGATATTTGTGGCCCTGTTCACCCTTTTAGTGGACCTTTTAAATATTTTTTTGCTTTAATTGATGCTTCTATTAGAGGATCACATGTTTGTTTACTATCCACTCACAATTTGGATTTTGCAAAACTACTTGCTCAAATCATTAAACTCAAAGCACATTTTCCTTATTAACCCATCAAATCCATTCGCTTAGATAATGTAGGTGAATTCACTCCTCAAGTTTTTTATGATTATTGTTTATCCATAGGAATTGATGTTGAGCACCCAATTACCCACGTTCGTACCCAAAATGGTTTAACTGAGTGATTAATTAAGCGTTTGAATTTGCTAGCACGACCTTTGCTTATGCAATCCAAACTCTAAGTCTCAGTTTGGGGTCATGCCATCCTACACGCTAGAGCTATAGTACAAACCTCAAAATGGGAAGTAGCCATCAAGTCATAACTTGAGTCTTTAAATAAACGTGGCGTATTTGTACCTATAGTACAAACTCAAAAAATGTTAACCAAATAGGCTACAAATGGGCGTTTGCAAGAAAATGCAATGAAAAAAATAAAACCACTCGATGTAAGGCATGACTTGTGGCACGAGGTTTCATGCAGAAATTTGGGATTGATTATAATGAAACATACTCTCCCGTTATGGATGGTATAACTTTCAGATACCTGATTCGTTTAGCGGTCTCTAAAAATCTTGATATGAGACTCGTGGATGTTGTGGCACGAGGTTTCCTGCAGAAATCTGGGATTGATTATAATGAAACATACTCTCCCGTTATGGATGGTATAACTTTCAGATACCTGATTAGTTTAGCGGTCTCCGAAAATCTTGATATGAGACTCATGGATGTTGTGATCGCTTATTTATAAGGAGATTTAAGCATGCAAATTTATATGGAAATCCTTGAAGAATTTTCTTTGCCAGAAGCAAAGCCAAAGAGTACGTACTCAATTCGACTAAGACGTTCATTATATGGCTTAAAGCAATCCGAAAGGATGTGGTACAACCGCCTTAGTGAATATTTGTCCAAGGAAGGGTATGGAAACAATCTAATTTGCCCATGTGTCTTTATAAAGAAATCGCCATTGGGATTTGTGATAATAGCATTTTACGTGGAAGATATTAATTTGATCGGGACTCCGAGAGATCTCGAGAAAATTGCTAACTATTTGAAGAAGGAATTTGAAATGAAAGACCTCGGGAAAACGAAATATTTTCTCGGCCTACAGAACATGAGAAATTCTAGTGGAATTTTTGTCCATTAGTCTAATTATACTGAAAAATTCTTGAAAATATTTGGTATGGACACATCGCATCCACTAGGTACACACATGGTCCTCCGGTCTTTGAACATAAAGAAAGATCCATACCATCCTAAAGAAAATAATGAGAGGATGTTGGGTCCAGAAGTATCCTATTTAAGTGCAATCGGTGCATTATTATACTTGGCACAATGCACTAGACCGAACATTTCATTCTCACTCAACTTGCTTGCTAGATATAATTCTAAACCAACAAAAAAACATTGGATTAGTATCAAGCATATCCTAAGATATATACGAGGAAGCACTCACACGGGCTTATATTATTCTAATCATTCTAATGGTTATGAATTAATAGATTATGCAGATTCTGGATACCTCTCTGATCCTCATAAGGATCGATCCTAGTCATGTTATGTATTTCTTAGTGGTAATACTGCTATTTCTTGGTGTTCTACTAAACAAACTTTAGTAGCTACTTCTTCTAATCACTATGAAATTTTAGCACTTCATGAAGCTAATCGTGAATGTGTATGGTTGAAATCTATAATTCAACACATTCGTAGTTCTTGTCGATTGTCTCCCATTAAAGATATTCCTAATATCATATATGAAGACAATGTAGCGTGCATAACCCAAATTCTGGAAGGGTTCATCAAAGGAGACAAAACTAAGAACATTTCACCGAAGTTTTTCTTCACTCACGAGCTTCAAATGAAAAATGAAATTGAGGTCAAGCAACTGCGTTCAACTGACAACCTAGCTGATCTATTTACCAAGTCACTGCCGAAAGCAACATTCCAAAAACTTGTACATGGGATTGGAATCTGCAGATTTCACCAACAGTCATTTTGAGATATGCAAATCAGGGGGAGCTCCTTTCGAGGGGAGGATCAGAAATAATGCTCTTTTGGGACATATGTGCATTGTACATTTTTTTCCTTTAACTAGGTTTTTTCTATTGGATATTTCTAGTAAAGTTTACAATGAGACAACATTAAGTACGTCTAATACCAATTCAATGATAACAAAAGTTTACTCTTTTTCCTTCACTTTAATTTTTTCCACTGAGTTTTTCCTTAGTAAGGTTTTAATAAGACAATAATCATTAAATAGTGGATATGGTGTACATCCAAGGGGGAGTGTTAAATAATATAATTTTTTGGGTGGATGTACACACATCTTCCATGTCTATTGAGGAACCTCACCATGTACTATAAATAGGATGATCTCCATGTGAGTTTGGACACACACTTGAGAAATAAAATACTCTCTCTCTAAATTCTCTCTATGTCGTTTATTTTATAACACATAACCAATTCTTATGATTAAAGGATAAGATAAAGTAAGAAATTAACAATCGTTACCTAAACTAATAAGAAGTGTGTGTGTGTGTGTGTGTGTATGTGTGTGTCCACTACACCAAAAACAGTAATCTGGCATGGTTTTGAACTGTGTCAGAATCAGGTGTTCCAAAATAGTCATTTTTTCCTGGCACAGTTTAAAAGTGTACCAGATTTGACCAAACATGAACACTTCTGGCACACTATAAAACTGTGCCAGAATTTGATATTTCTGACACACTTTTGGCACACTTTATAACTGTGTCAGATCGAGTACATTTTGATACTCTTTTGGCACACTTCAAAACCGTGCAAAAAATTGATACACTTTTGGAAAGATTTTGAACTGTGCCAAATTTTTTGGATCAAAGAAAAAAAATTAATTATGTGAAAACAAGAAAATTCACAAATTGCAAATCTCAAAAGTTGTTGATAAACTAATGTACATACAAACTTCAAAATATTACAAATATTAATCGTTCACAAACCAAAAAAAATGGGCAGAATTTCCTCTATTTTCTAGACATTCTAAAACCTGCTAATATAATACATGCTTAATGTAAATCCCACACGACCATTAAATATAACAATAAAATTACAAAAGCCCGCACGGCCATAAAAGCTAACAATAAAACTACAAAAGCCCTCACGACCATAACAAAAAAAATAGAATCCTGAATATTAACGATATTAAGTGAATAATCCCCTTGTTGTAGACCATTAACTTCATGTGTTCCACGTGAATAAAAGCTAACGACAAAATGTTATCCTATAAAAAAATAACATAAAAAAAGGAGATGATATTATTAACCCAGTAATTTTAAAAAAAAATCTTATTCATGCTGAAAATTTGCATATACGAATTAAAATTATTATTGTATTCTCAAATCGAAATTCTTGTGACTATGTGGTCAGCTCCTACGAGTTATATTAGTCCCATGCGAGGTGTTAGTGCCGCTTACGGGGCCGTTTGAGGACTGGTTTAAGTTTTCACCCTTTAACGTCTTGTTTTCAAGCCTAATCTAGCTATATTCAAATTATCATTATATTCTCAAACCGAGAGACCCGTGACTACGCGGTCAATTCCTACGAGTTACATTGATCACGTGCGAGGTGTTCGTGCCTCTTACAAGTCCGTTTGGGGGTTGGTTTGGATTTTCACCCTTTAACAGCTGGTTTTTAAGCCTAATAAAAATATTTTCAATTTATCATCATATTCTCAAACCGAGAGACCCACGAATACGCGGTCAATTCCTACGAGTTACATTGGCTCCGTGGGAGGTGTTTGTGCCTCTTATGGGGCTATTTGGTGTCTAGTTTGGGTTTTCACCCACTAACGACATGTTTTTAAGCGAAAGTCTCATAGTATTTTCAAATCATATGTCCCGTGACTATGCAGACAGTTCCTACGAGTTACATTCACCCCGTGCGAGGTGTTAGTACCTCTTACAGGACCGTTGGGGGGCTGGTTTGAGTTTTCACCCTCAAAAGGCATGTTTTTAAGCCTAAACTAAATATTTTTAAATTATCATCATAATCTCAAACCGAGAGACCCCTGACTACACGATCAGTTCCTACAAGTTACATTGGTCCTGTACGAGGTGTTCGTGCCTCTTACGGGATCATTTGGGGGTTGGTTTGGATTTTCACCCTTTAACGACTTGTTTTTAAGCCTAATATAGATATTTTCAAATTATTGTCATATTCTCAAACCAGGAGACTCGTGACTACACGATCAATTCTTACAAGTTACATTAGTCCCGTGCGAGGTGCTCGTGCCTCTTACGGGGCCATTTGGGGTCTAGTTTAGGTTTTCACCCACAAACTGCATGTTTTTAAGCCAAAGTTTAGATATTTTCAAATTATTGTCATATTCTCAAATCGGGAGACCCGTGACTACACAGTCAGTTCCTACAAGTTACATTGGTCTCGTACGAGGTGTTCGTGCCTCTTAGGGGGCCGTTTGGGAGATGGTTTGGGTTTTCACCGTTTAATGGCTTGTTTTTACGCCTAATCTAGATATTTTCAAATTATCGTCATATTCTCAAACCGAGAGACCAGCGACTACGCGATCAATTCTTATGAGTTACGTTGGTCCCGTGTGAGGTGTTCGTTCCTCTTACGGGGCCATTTGGGGTCTAGTTTAGGTTTCCACCCATTAACGGCATGTTTTTAAGCTAAAGTCTAGATATTTTCAAATTATCGTTATATTCTCAAACCGGGAGACTCGTGACTACACGGTCAGTTCCTACAAGTTACATTGGTCCCGTACGAGGTGTTCCTGCCTCTTACAGGGTCGTTTGGGAGATGGTTTGGGTTTTCACCGTCTAATGGCTTGTTTTTACGCCTAATCTACATATTTTCAATTATCATCATATTCTCAAATCGGGAGACCCGTGACTACACGATCAGTTCCTACAACTTACATTGGTCCCGTGCGAGGTGTTCGTGTCTCTTACGGGGCCGTTTTGGACCTGATTTGGGTTTTCACCATTTAACGTCTTGTTTTTAACCTAATCTACATATTTTAAAATTATCATCATATTCTCAAATCGGGAAACCCGTGACTACACGGTCAATTCCTACAAGTTACATTGGTCCAATGCGAGGTGTCCGTGCCTCTTATAGGGCCGTTTGGGAGCTGATTCGGGTTTTCACCGTTTAACGGCATGTTTTTAAGTCAAAGTCTAGATATTTTGAAATTATCATCATATTCTCAAACCGGGAGACCCGTGACTATTTATTGAAATTTGGGACCTGAAGTTTCCAATTCATATTTACAATTTGGAACCTGAAGTTCTCAATTACTATTTATATTTTTGGACCTGGAGTTCCAATTCAATATACCCTAAAATCAAACCTGAAGTTTTAATTATTTCTATAATAGGGCAAGATATCCTAAAAGTACCCTAACAATTATTTACAATTTGTACCCGAAGTTCCAATTAATTTTTCTATAATCAAACCTGAAGTTTTGATTCTTTCTCTTATAAGGGTAAGGATATTAAAAGTCCCCAAATAATTATTGTGGACCTATAACTCCACACAATATTTTTCGTTTGTTTACAATTATTTAAAGACTGAGTACTAAATTGTAAAAGATCCTCTTGAATTATGGAACTCCATGAAAGAGCGTTATGACCACAAAATTCGGCCATACTTCCAAGTGCACTCCTTGAATGGCTCAACCTGAGATTTCAAGATTTTAAAACAGTATCTGAATACAATTACGTAATGTTCCAAATTACCTCCAAGCTTAAATTATATGGAAAAAAGGTGGAGGATGCAGATCTGCTGGAGAAAACTTTATCCACTTTTCATGCATCAAATATACTCTTACAGTAGCAATATCGAAAGCGAGGTGATTATGCATAAATTCATCATATTTATCCCTGTAATTTATAGGCTTTTATCACCTCGTACGATGTAAATTATGTTGATTTATCTTATATATTCGCTACTGACATCTTCCATCGAGTGCATTGAGTTTCGGGTATTTCACTTACATTTTGCAGATATTTTATACAAGTGATGAAAAGAAAAAAACTCAAACTCAAGAAAGAAACAAGTGAAGAAAAGTCAAGGGAAAAACAGTAACTTTACACCAGGAAGTCGGACACGGAACCTGAAGTAAAGTTGAAGACCTCGAGTCCACAAGCACGTAGGAAGAAACGACATCCAAATTCGAGTCCCGATTGAAAAGTTATGAAGTTTCAAAGTTGAGAAGAAATCAAGGGAAAATCAAGGAAAAGAATCCCAGCCGCGGATCGGTCCCCAACTCTGGAAGGTGCAAACCAAACTGATGAAAAAGAATTCGGATCAATTCAGCACTCTGTAAAGCACTGGACCGATTCACCCCATTAAGAAGCCAAAACTGGACCGGTTCGACGAGGCGGAATTTCTATTTTTTATTCTAAAAGTTAGAGTTGTGCAAGGTTGAAACACTTACTAAAACGTGATAGATATATCTTAGGGTATGACCAGACATTGAGTTGGCACTTTTTACCTAGTTTTTGGAGATTCTTGAAGGTAAGAACCTCAGGATTGTTTATCTTCAACAATTTGTCCCTTTTTGGCATAGAATTCAAGGTTTTTCTTCAAGATAAGTAAAGTTCAATATTGTTGTTTTGTTTCTCTCTTTGGTAATTCATTGTTTCTTTGATAAGAGTTACTCATACATCTTTAGATCTACGATTCTCATTACATGCAATGTAGAAATCATCTTTTTTAGCACTTACGTCATGTCCAGCTAGATTTTCAAAGGTTGGGATGCATGACCTTAACCCTAAATGGTTCCGATGGATATAAAAATGTGTTATTGAATTAAATAATTAGTTAGAACGTGTCATATAGTTAATACAAACATCGTAGGACTTTTAACCTTGGTTGAATCGAGGTGTTTAAGAGTGCGACGCATGTATTGACCATCTCATCACGTACTTTATTTGGATTCTTGATTTCATATTGTACGGGTTCATTCCTTCACATGTGTAATGCTTGAAAGGAATAAAGTCTATCCCTAATTAATTGTTTAATTCTCGACTATTTTTGTATCCGGTGAATTCATAAGGGGTTGGGAGATTATATTCCGACCTTCCTTTTCTTTTAGAGTTATCAATTCGTAGTTTATTAATTCTTGCATGCGTAGTTAAATAGTAGTTTAATTTAAATCGTTTTAGTTAGTAAATATAATCATAAAAATTCATCATCTTTTGTTTTCTTTATCTGAGTCAGTTGTAAGGTTACGCGTCTACCCTATTCGTCGTTACGTGTATATGTCTTAGTCCCTGTGTTAGATACCTGGTTTACTGGGATATTACTTGAGCGACCGGTTTTCACTTGAACCGTAATTAGCATGCACTAGAGACGCATTTTGAGTCGCGTTAAGTTTTTGGCGCCGTTGCCGGGGATTGGGTAGACTTTTAGGTTAGGTCGAGTTCATCTAAAATTTGACTCTAATTATTAAAAAGCCCAAAAAAATCATAAAGCCAAAAATTCAAAAAAAAAAAATTAGAAAAATAAACAGCCAAAAAGATAGAATATCTCTCAAAGTCATTTCATGAAAAATCCTCACCAAACTCCTCAATCTACCCCGACTAGAATTCACGAGAATCCTATAGTAGAGTACAATCTCGATAGCCCACACACTCTAAATGCTCCTTAATTTTGGGTCCACCTCTTACACCGCCTAACTCTATCACAAGTCACACATTGAGTCACACTCCGAGCGTGTCAAGTGAGGAATTCAAATCAATTGGAGAGAGAGCCATGTCGGATAACGCTAGTTTTAGTAGGGGTGAATGTGAAATGACGTATCGTCCCATGAGAGAACTCTTATATCCCGAGAGAACCGTCACTCCGAGATGCATTTTACTTCCGTATAATGCGGGGCAATTTCACTTTCCCAATGGTATTATCCAGATTCTTCCTACCTTTCATGGTATGGATTCGAAAAATCCTTACCTCTACATTCGTGAGTTCGAAGAAGCATGCAATACCTTTAGCGATCAACTTGCACACAAGATGTCGTTCGCCTCAAACTTTTTCCTTTCTCTTTGAAGGATAAAGAAAATACATGGTTATGGTCTTTATCAATGAACTCAATGGATCATGGAGGGAAATTCAATCCAAATTTCTCTTAAAGTTTTTCCCCAACATTGAACAAATTCCATTAAAGCTCAAATTCAAATATTCCGACAACAAGAAAATGAGCCATTTGATCGATGTTACGAACGCTTCAACGAGCTATTAAGTACATGCCCACGTCATGGTTTTGAGAAGTAGCGTCTCATATCTTTCTTTCACCAAGGGCTAAGCATATCTTCTAAACAACTCGTTGAGACAATGTGTGAGAGACCATTTTGGGAATTAGATGAAAGCGATGCATATGCCCACCATAAGTTTGTTGCCGAGATAACTCGAGCGTGGGACACATCCGATCCTAACTCCCAAAATCGATTCGATAAACTCCCACTGCTTCTTCAACGTCTGGTCTTTATCATGTGGGAGACGTAGTCGGATCAAGGCTAAGAGAACCAATCGGATCCACCCGAGCAATAAAAGAGAAGGGGTGTGCTATTTATGAGGCAGACCATTCAACGAAGGAATGCTCAACGATACCCGCCTACAAAGTAATGCTATATGAGCAAGTGGATGCGATGAGAGGATTTAAGGGTAATTTCAATGCCCCGCATGGGAATTCTCACAACCCTTCGTGGAAGAACCATCCTGGTTTTAGCTACCGGCAACAATATACTGCATTGAATCCTAATTCACACGTTGCCCCACCTGCACCTCCACATTTTCAACAAGCACCTCCTCCCGCACTATATATCACCCCGCCGCGGAGAAATTTCGAGGATGCTATGAACCAATTCATCTATGCTCAAAATGTATCCAATGATCAAAATGCTCGCATGTTTGCCGAAATGAATGCAAACATCTCAAGGTTGCAATCATCATTGAGTATCCAAGAAAAGGGTAGGTTTTCGACTCAAGGCCAAAGACCTCCTCAAGGTCAAACTAGTGTTATCTCTACATCCAATGAAAATCAAGAGCAATGTCAATCCATCACCACTCTACGTAGTGGGAGAGTTGTTGATTTATCACCTCCCCCACACGACACACCTCAAGACAAGGAGGTTCACCCGGTACGAAAGAGGCCAAAGATTCCCCCTTTAAGGAGAGTGAAAAGAATGACACTAGTGAGCCTGAAGTCGTAGTGAAACCACCCACCGCCGCGCATTTCCCTTGACGGCTGGTTCCTCCACAAAAAGGAATCCGCCGGGATGATGTGCTAAATATCTTTTAACAAGTAAAGCTGAATTTACCTTTTCTCGATGCCATAAAGCAAATTCCCGCCTATGTTAAAGTCCTTAAGGATTTATTAACTGTTAAAAAAAGGCTAAAGGTGAAAAAGAATGTCTTCCTAGCACAAAATGTGAGCTATGTTCTACTTAATGACATCCTACCCAAGTTTAAAAATTCGGGTGCACCTACCATTTCATGCATCATTGGAGAGAACCGAACAGAAAAAGCCTTACTTGATTTAGGGGCGAGAGTCAACATTCGTCCCTACTCCATATATAGGCAACTTGATTTGGAGACTTCAAGCTCACATAGATCACTCTCTAACTCACGGATTGTACCGTGAAGATACCATGAGGCATTATTGAGGACGTGATAGTCCAAGTTGACACCTTCTACTTCCCAGTAAATTTTGTCATTTGGGACACAGAACCCTCCATCACCTCGAGTAATCATGTTCCCGTCATACTTGGTCGCCCATTCTTAGCTACATCTAACGCATTAATCAATACTCGCAATGGGAAAATGCAACTCACTTTCGAGAACATGACCCTAGAAACAAATATCTTTAATATCACTAGGCAAGTGGGTGAGGAAGACGAGTTTCATGCGGTAGACCTTATTGAGGAGATAGTAGAGGAGAACATTGAGGGAAATATCAGTGGAGATGCCTTAGGAGCGTGTCTTGTATCGAGTATTGAGCGTGACAGGACGTACACCGACTTCGGGAAGGAGGTGGAAGAGTTGAGAGCGATATTAGATGATAGAGCATCGGATGAGGACTTAAGAGATGTAAATTGGGTTTCTAGATTCGAGGAGTTACCACCGAGGGAGTCACGTACGACCCTCTACGATGAAAAATTTCCCACACTTGAATTAAAGAAACTACCCTCCAATGTAAAAATATGTTTATTTGGGAGAGGATGAGACATTTCCATTTGTTGTCTCCTCTAGACTAGATAAAGAGAAAGAGGGTAAATTGTTAGAGATTTTGAGGAAGCACCGAAGTGATTTTGATTGGAGTATTGAGGATTTGAAAGGTATAAGTCCCTTGATTTGTACCCATAAAATCCACCTCGAGGAGGACGTGAAGCCTTCGAGGGAGATGCAAAGGCGATTGAACCCAACTATGAAAGACGTAGTGAGACCGGAGATCATTAAGCTATTGGACGCGAGTATTATTTACCCAATCTCGGATAGAAAATGGGTGAGTCCTATGCAAGTCATCCCGAAGAATTCGAGAATGACTGTGTTCGAGAATACCAAGGGTGAGTTCATTCCCCAACGTACCACCACCGGGTGGCTCGTTTGCATTGATTACCGAAAACTCAATGCGAGCATTAGGAAAGATCATTTCCCCATACCATTCATCGACCAAATGCTAGAGAGAGTAGCGGGACACCCATACTATTGCTTCCTTGACGGTTATTCCGGATATAACCAAATTGAGGTATATGTGCTTGATCAAGAGAAGACGACTTTCACATGTCCCCTTGGCATGTTTTCCTACAAACATATGCCATTTGGATTATGTAATGCGCCCGCGACCTTTCAAAGGTGAATGTTTAGTCTCTTTAGCGACATGGTTGAAAGAGGTCTTGAGGTATTTATGGATGACTTTAGCATTTTAGGCCCCTCTTTTGACTTTTGTCTAGCGAATCTTGAAAAGTTCTAGCCCGGTGTGTGGAAAAGAACTTGGTACTAAATTGGGAGAAGTGTCATTTTATGGTTATCGAAGGAATAGTTCTTGGCCACATAGTGTCGTCAAAAGGAATTGAGGTTGATAGGGCAAAAATAGACGTCATAGCCGAGCTTCCCCCCCCCCCCCCTAAATTGCTAAACGATGTGCGCTCTTTCTTGGGTCACACGGGTTTCTATAGAAGGTTTATTAAGTATTTTAGTGCCATTGCTAGACCCTTGAGTAACCTCCTTATGAAGGATGCCCCCTTTGAGTGGAATGAAGCATGCGAAAGTGCTTTTGATAAATTGAAAAGCATGCTTGTTTTCGCCCCCATTTTGCAAGCTCCGGATTGGTCCCTTCCATTCGAGCTTATTTGTGATGCGAGTGACCTTGCAATAGGGGATGTTTTGGGCCAAAAAAAAGACAATAAAGCTCATGTCATCTACTACGCTAGCCGGACGTTAACTGGTCTGCAACTCAATTACTCCACCACGGAGAAAGAATTACTAGCGGTAGTTTTTGCCCTAGATAAATTTCGCTCTTACCTCATCGGTTCGCTACTCATTTTTTTTACCGACCACGCGGTGATGAAATATCTCCTTTCCATAAAGGATGCTAAGTCACGCCTCATAAGGTGGATCCTACTCCCACAAAAATTCAATATCTCCATAAAAGACGAGAAAGGAATAGAAAACGTTGTCGACCATTTGTCCCGGCTTTCATCCGATGTGCCTAGTGATCCCATACCCATAGATGAATATTTTCTGGATGAGCAATTATTTGCCACTTCTTCTCTCCTTTGGTTTGCGGATATAGTTAACTACCTTGTCACGAGAGCCGTTCTTTCCGATTGGACACCGTAAGATAGAAATAAGTTCCTAACTTGGTCGCACATGTTCTTTTATGATGATCCATATTTATTCAAATATTAGCAGACAAAATCATCCGACGTTGTGTACCGGATGATGAGATTTCGAGTGTCATCCGCTTTTGTCATACGAAAGCATGTGGAGGCCATTTTTCGATAAGAAAGACGACCGCTAAGATTCTTCAAAGCAGTCTCTATTGGCCTATAATTTTTTAGAATGTAAATGCATATTGCAAATCTTATGATAGATGTCAAAGGATGGGAGTCATCACCTGATGAGACATGATGCCATTAACCCCCATACTCGTCATTGAGATTTTTAATTGTTGGGGTATTGACTTCATGGGCCCTTTTCCCCCCTCCTTTGGTTTCTTATACATCCTAGTCACGGTAGACTATGTGTCGAAATGGGTTGATGCCATAGCTACAAAGACTAATGATAATAAGGAGGTGATTAAGTTCTTGCAAGAACATATACTTTCTCGCTTCGGAGCTTCAAAAGCAATCATTAGCGATAACGGCACACACTTTTGTAATCGGACAATTGAAAAACTCATGAGAAAGTATGGAGTCGTCCACGAGGTTGGGATGACTTATCACCCCCAAACTAATGGCCAAGCTGAGCTAGAGAATCGTGAAATCAAGAACATTCTTGAAAAGACCGTCGATCCTAATCGAAAAGATTGGTCCCTCCGATCGAACGATTCGCTATGGGCTTACCGTACTGCTTACAAGAACCCCCTCAGAATGTCCCTCTTTTTCTTAGTGTATGGCAAGCCTTGCCATCTCCCTGTGGAGTTAGAACACAAAGCTTATTGGGCAATCAAGAGGCTGAACTATAATTTGGACAAAGCTAGTGAAGCTCGCAAGCTTCAACTGAATGAGTTGGAAGAAATGCGCAATGATGCGTATGAGAATGCCAAGATATCCAAAGATATGTTGAAACTTGCACATGATAAAATCATCCGACGCAAAGTGTTTCATTTGGGACAAAAAGTGCTTCTCTTCAACTCCCGCCTATATTTGTTTCTCGGTAAATTACCTTTGCGAACAGGCCCATCCGTAGTGAAAGACGTGTTCCCCAGTGGATCCATTGAATTGGAAGATACAAAGGGAGGAGACATATTCAAAGTTAATGGACAATGCCTAAAGCCATATTTAGAGGCGTGTGTTGAAGAAGTTGACACCATTTGATTGTCGGACCCCATTTACGGGGTTGAGTGAGAGTGAAATGAGAGATCGTTGCACCCCCGATGTGCATGGGGTGATTCTTGTGTACATTAGTTAGTTTTAGGTTAGACTCATTAAAGGTTGTAAGATGCAGGTTCATAGGGAGATGAATGCCAAGGAATAGCATGAGAGAGCGTAGAGTGTTTCGAGGGGAGTTGGTGTGTATTTCAGAGATAAATCATAGGTAGGAACATTTTTGGAAGGGTCCGAAAAATTGAGGCCCGCACTTAGTGCATTTAGGAGAAGAAAAGAAGAGACTATAACAGTCTCTCAGACCGGTTCAGTTCCATAACCATTGGTTTGGTTCACTGTTGCGAATGATTAAAATAAAAAAAGAACAGACCAGTTCGCACCAGAACCCGAACCAGTTCGACGGTCTTTAGAATTCTTCTCCTTCCCAATGTTCATTCCCCTTCCCCTCCAAATTCGTCTTCCCTCCCTAATTCATCCCCCATTCCCTTCCATTTCATTTCCCTCCAAATTCCAACCCCCCCACCACATCCTCACCTATAAATTCACCTCCATTTTTCTCCTCACCTCCAAATTCTTCTTCTTAATCTCATACTCTATCTTTCCAGAATTCTCAAGACTCCTGGCATGGCTGCTAGAGTAGATCGAGCTCTTCCCACAAAATACGACTCCACCAATATCCTTCCAGGCGGTAACAATGAGTTCCTCTCCCACCAAGAAAGAAGATGGTGCGAAGCTTTCTTCTTTCCATCCCGCTCAATGCATATTGAGCGCCAAGTCAAATGGACTGAACTTTCGCAATCGGTCACCAATCTATTTAGCCCAAGGGGATGGTGTTTGTTCTTTGAAGAGCCACATCCTATCGTTTGGGAGGACGAGGAGCGATCTTTCTATAGCACTCTCGTCTGCACGGGGAAATTCTAGGCCGAGGCATATGAAGATGAGACGCGCATTCCCTTCTCGCTCGAAATCATAATCCAAAAATTGCGAGCCATGGATGTTCCAAGCCCAAACCAATACGACTACCCCACTAATGTCGTGCCAAATGTAATACCCTATAATTTCAGCGTATTTAGAATTTAATTAATTGACTAATTAAATAGAAAATACGTTTTGATTTAAATTCCGTGACAAGGGTAATTTAATGTGATTTAATAATAACTATGGTTATTAAGGGAGTTAACAATAATTGTAGTTATTAAATATTAATCGAGAGATAGATACTGATCAATATGGATATGATGTTTACGCCATTGCTAGTGATATGGGCATAATTTATGTTACCTCACCGAGAGTCTCGTGTAGACTATTTTTGAGGTGAGAAATGAGAAAAATATTTTAAGTGACTCAGATGATAATTCAGAGGTCACGGATGAGCCCGAAAGGGGTGAATTAGTCAAAATAGTATACTTGGGGATATTAATTGAGTCACGGGTCAATTTTGGGCCAAATCGGCACCTAACGGGGGTAATTTGGTCATTCAAAAAATAGACGTTAAAGAACCTATAAAAATTAGAGTCCTATATCTGATAATTAGAATTGAGGATTAGGTTTCATAACTCAAAAATCTTAGATAAGTCATTAGAGGGTAAAGAGAGACCGTTCCCAAGAGCTAAATGAGGGTTTGTGAAGGATTGGAAGGTGTTCTTGCATCCCAAGCACCTAAGGAGTGAAGATTGGAAAGGAAGCACATCAAATCATCATTTTCATCACGAAATCAAATCACCACTATATAAGGCAAGTGGTTTATTGCAAAATTAAATTGATGTTATAATACCCATGCGTATGATTTTATGAATAGTTGCTCATATCAATATTCTTGGTGAAAAAGAATGATTTAAATACATGTTGGGTAGGAAATCGCATGTAGATTGCATGAACAACTGTAGAGGAATATAAATAAGTGTTTTCATGATCATTTTTACGAAATCTAATCTGGATTAATGAGGATAATTTATGAAGGACATGCATATCTAGGGTTTTTGATGATATTTAGATTGGGTGGTTCTTGAATGAATTCTGTAAAGATTTGATGATGTATTTACGTTGGAAATAGTCTCTATACATGTAGTGGATGTTTGGTCATGTTGGTAGAGATTTTCATACGGTTTAATGAGGTTTCAAAAGATCAAACTTGGTGAAAACTGTAACTGGACATGGTTGATATTTGGTCGGTCGATCAATCGACCTATGAATATTGATCGATCGATCGATCCACCAAAACCTTTGATCGATAGACTAAAGCTGAATTGAGGATCTTTTGTATGTTGATATGGTTATTCGATTCCTAACGATCGGGGGGGGGGGGGGGGGGGGACCTTAAGGATGATATTATACCTAGTTAGGGACTTAGGAAAGACCACTAGGTTTATTGTTAAGTCCGATAGAGTACTTTAGAGTGAGACTTAGAGTATGGACCAATGAGGATCGACTGCTTGGGTTGCGTATCGATAAATGCGTGGCATGAGTTATGGAGGGAGAATAAACATTAATACATGATACATACCAGTAGAGTAAGTTAGGCTTAGCTACTGAAATTAAAAAGGGGTTAACTAGGTCCCTTAGAGTTGGGTGAATACTCAAGTAAGTGTTATAAGGAAAGAAATCGAAAAAAATTCAAGGTACGGTGAGTATTGGAGAGAATTATACTATGCACTAATGTAAATCTTTAGGTCATGTGAATACCTATAAATTTTATACTTAGGTTGGGTGAATATCTACAGTGCCTATATGATATTGGAGTCGATGATTAGACCGGGCCAATGTAAATGATAGGAGAATTGGAGTCGATGATTAGACCGGGCCAATAATCCTTATAGTATATATTGTGTGTGAAATATATACTATATAAATAATCTACTTGGATAGAATGGTAGATGATGATATGATGTGCATACATCTAAAGGATAAATAATTTGGAATAATTGGAGTCGATGATTAGACCGGGCCAATTATCCTTATAGTCTATATTGTGTTTGAAATATATACTATATGAATAATCTACTAGGATGGAGTAGTAGATAATTAGATGACGTGAATACATCTAAATAGTAATTTAAGTGGAGAAAGCTTTATTGAAAAAACATAATATTAGATAGTGAACATCTAATTAATAAGATTACGGGGTCAGACTTAACTTTCAAATCAGAAACTAACATATGTGAAATGTTACTTGGAAATTTATTAACAATATGAGAAGTGTTAATGAAACTTAGTACTGTATGGGCGGTACAGGAACTTAAACGTATAGATGAGTTCAGACAAGTACTATAGTCTTAACATCTTGGGTAGTTGTAGCTAAATAGGCTAAGTATGGAATGTTAGGCTTGCACTATAGATGAGAGGTGAGGAAACTCAAGCGAGTGTGTGGGAGTTTAACATGTGTAATTAATAACTTATCTTTTCTGCAATAAATTACTTGCTAAATATTTTCAAAACGCTTTGAGTACTAACTCTTGCTATGTAAAATATTTTTAAAAACCTTTTAGGTGTACATCCACAAGGACGCCAAGTGTGACTTCATTCCAGGGATTTTGGAGCAACAACACAGGTGGATGTTGTAGGATATTGATTAGACGCTTCTTTTATCATTTCTGATCTAGTGTAGGATTTCAGTTATCAGTATGGACATGTTATCCCACAGTACTTTCATTATTTAGAGTTTTTATTTTTATTGGATTTTTGGCCGATGTTTTATTCGGCAAGACTTGTTTACCTTAGTTGATTTGTTCAGATTCTTATGCTGGTTTTTGACTTATACATTGTTTCGCATGTTGTTGTATGTTTAATGGAAGTTAAAATTTGGCGCTAGTTTAATTTCATCTAGGTGGTTAGTAATTAAAAAGTTTTCGACAGTGATGCTAAGAATGATCCAACTGCAAAACCTAATTTAATTTGATTTAGGACTGATCACCCGAGATTTATTTAGGCGGGGTGTTACAGACGGTATCAGAGCATCAGGTTCTAGTGTCCTTAGGATCTGTATGGCTTATTGCATTTTTAGTGCTTCGTTCTTTTGATATAGAGCCCTATTTTAGGATCGTTGCCTTACCTTTGTGAGCTTGAGATATCGTACTTTTATTATTGGATTTTGTATAAAATGAGTACTTATAAAATTCGTTATATTTTCAGATGCCAGCGAGGAGACAGAGAGCAGAGAGGGTCGAGGGTAGTGATGAAGTGAGGGAGGCTCATCAGAAGCCACATATACCTCCACCCTAACCCCCACCCGAGATGATTTCTACCACTCAGGTGGTTGTGATAGTGGCTCAGGCAATTGAGATAGCTATAAGGGCCCTGGCCGCCCATTTTCCCCATCCTGGGGCACCAACTCCAGTAGCACCAGCAGTTCAGGCCCCAGCAGGGCCACCCTCTTGGCAGCAAATCACGGAGACCTTTTAGAAGGGCCATCCACCCGAGTTTCAGGGCAGTACTGATGTGGTAGTTGATTATAATTGATAGAAGAACATTCAGCGGCATTTGCGCATGCTGGAGTGTACCGAGTCACACAAGCAGATGCTTGCTACTTTTCGTCTGGCAGGATCAGCGTTACAGTAATGGGAGTCGATTACCACTGCAGAGAATAGGGACTTGATGACGATTAGTGAGTTATGATTGCAGTTTGATCGCAAGTACTTCCCACCTGCCGTTGAGACTGAGATGAGGAAGAAGTTTGGGGAAGTATGTCAGGGTGATCGCTCGGTAGCAGACTATGAGGAAGAGTTTGGCAAGCTTTGTGCCAGATGAGGTGAGCTACGAAGAGAGGAAGAAAGCAAAGTTCATGGATGGTTTGGCCTGGAAGATCAGGCAACACTTGATTGGTAATCCTGCATTGAGGACTTTCACTGACGTCGTCAATGTTACACTGATACATTGTCAGTATCACCGCTTCCATGCTAAGGGGAGCAAAAGAGGTGAGCCCAACCAGCAGGGAAACGCTGGGGGGAGTGGTAGTAATGGGGAACCACCCATGCAGCAACATATAGCAGGTCAGCAAGGGTAGGATTCCAAATAGGGGAATTTTTCCAAAAGATTTAAATCTGGAAAGTACCGACATGGTGGGGAATTTAAGAAGGGTACGCAGGGCCCCCAGCAGTAGCAGATTCCCTAGGGCAGACAAGGCCAAGGGGACTAAGGAGGAGGCCATCAGGGCCAGTGTCAGGGCCACGTACAAAGACAGTTCCAGGGTCAGTGCTTCACATGTGCTCAGTAGGGCCACAGGAGTAGAGCTTGCCCCCAGCAAAACGGGGCTCAATGTCAGGGCGCCCAACAGGGACAACAGGATCCGTTAGCCCCAGAACCAACACAGGCCCCACAGCAGCAGCCATGCCAGATGCGCTACAGACGTGTGTACAACGTCCGGGACGTGCCTTTCCAGCCTGCACCTCCAGCAGCGCCGACTGTTGCGAGTACGTTTCCTATCCATGGGTATGAGGGTAGTATTCTATTTAACACGGGTACGATGCATTCTTTTATTGCCAATAGATTTTCACGGACAGCCGGCCTTTTAGTGGTAGCCGACACTCATCTTATATGTGTGGAGTCATCGATGGGTAGTGGGTCCCTTATACACTCTATCTGTAAGGGTGTGGACATTATGATCGGTAGATTGAGTCAAGCGGCAAACCTTCTAGTGTTAGACATTGAGGGTTATGTCGTCATCCTAGGCATGGATTTGTTGGCGAGTTATAGGGCGATGGTCGATTGTTATGAGAGGACTATCGTGTTTGCCATTCCGGGACAAGAGATGTTCCTAGTGGCGATGCCTCTTCTCGAGGGAGGATCGCGCACTCACTTGTATTATATTGAGGAGGAAACCTCACAGGAGGTGGTTATTTCCTTGGACTCAATCCCAGTCGTGAGGGATTTCGAGGATGTCTTTCAGGAGATACCAGGATTACCACCCATCAGGGAGATTGAGTTTGTTATCAATTTAGCACCGGGGACGAGACTGATTGCTAGAGCACCGTATCGCATGGCCCCTTCAAAGATGCGGGAGATAAGAGAACACATCCAGAAGCTCTTGGGACATGATTTCATTTGGTAGAGTACGTTGCCGTGGGGCGCACCGATGTTATTTGTGAAGAAAACAGATGGTTTTCTTCGTTTGTGTGTGGACTAAAGGTAGTTGAACAAGGTGATGATATGTAATAAGTATCCATTACCTAATATTGATGACTTATTTGATCAGTTGAGAAGGGATGCATACTTCTATAAGATCGATTTGAGGTCAGGTTACCATCAGATGCGCATTCGAGAGAATGATGCACCTAAGACCGCTTTCTTATCGCGATATGGGTTATATGAGTTCAGGCTGATGCCGTATGGGCTCATTAATGCACCCGCAGTGTTTATGGATGTGACACCCAGCCTAATTAAATACTGGGCGATCAATCCTTTATTTAATTAAAATCAAGGTGAACAATTGGTTGATTCTTAGCATCACTGTCGCAAAATAAAAAAATTCCCAATTTAAATATCCTAAATAATTAAGCTAAGTGTCAAAACAATTTAAAACTTTATTTACATTTTTATTAAATTCCAATTTGAAAACCTTTTTAAATAACCAGCAGTTTAAGAATCACATAAGTGCTACGGATAACAATCAACACAAAAGAATTAATCCATCTAGATTAACCAAACCAAATTTAAACTACAAATGAAATCATCCTGACAAGAGTTAATACTCAAAGAGTACCGAATACTGAAAATAAATGAACATACATCTCTGACAAATCTATACTGAATGGGGAAATGGGCGACACATGCCCTAACTATGAAGAACTATAATAAGAACCGAATCAATGATGAGGTCGTCGACAACAAGGACCTGCAACTCCCACATAAGCTACAGCGCGTCCAATCCAAAGAACCTATGCATGACGCCCCTGTGGCTGGGCACCTGTAATATATACATATATATATATACAAAAGAGAAGAGATAACAGAAAACGGGTCAGAGCCCGATTGTAAAATAGTTTTAAAATAGTTTAGCAAGTATTTAAAATGCTTACCTGCTAATGCAACAACCATGCTAGTATGCGACACTCTCTTGAGAATTCTTACCTCTCCTCTAGTGTGCACGTCTACTATACTACTAAACCTCAAAAGTCTATCTCACTGATTCTCTATAAAGTTTTATCTCAAGAATTAACAGGGTGATAATATTTAGTTTAGAAAATTAATCTCTTCAAGATTTCTTACACTATTTAGAACAAATCGGTACCGTTATGAAGTTCCTGAACCCATTAAGAAATTTGCAACATTTATTCATTACTTAACTACTTGTACGCACCATAGTAAGTTCCCATATAGATATACGTATATATATTAGTTACACATATAATATATATATATACTGACGGCACCCCACATAAAATCTATGGTGCAAAGTTTCCATATATAAGTATATATATATATATATATATATATATATATATATATATATATATATATATATATATATATATATACCAATCACTCATATAATATATATATACTATTTTCACCCCACATATAATCTATGGTGCTGGCATACTCTGCTATCAAGTCCCTGTATCACACATATTTAGGGAAATGCTAGTTCGGAATCACTCTCGAACTGCATTTACATAAAACACATACAAATGGAGGCGAAGCATAGTTCCAAGTCACTAAGAGGTCAGCACATACCCTCACGTCTCTTAGGACTGTCTGACTATCAATCAGATAACCTGTACCAAGGAATCCTATGTTCTAGGGTACGAGTCAATATCCCCCATAAAGGTCCCATCGAGATAAGATCGTCCCGGCACGGAAACCCCCGTGATAGCAAGTAGCCCGAGTATGATTTTTATAAAGATATATAATATATGCACAATCACACAGTCATATATATATATATATATATATATATACACACACACACATCCATATTGCTAAATTAGGTGCGCTCACGACCCATAATTATAATTATCCATTATTACACATTTTTCTCGATTATTTCATATAACGGACTCGTTATTTGTATTCTCATTTATTATTCACTTCATACTCACTTCTCCTCTCTCGAAGTATTCTAAGTATAATTTCAGTAGGCATTCACTCACTTACATTCTGGTCTAACTCCCTTACGAGACCTGATCTTTTTATTAAATATATGCATGATTTCTTATACACATAAATCCTTCCTCGTTAACCCAAAATCTCATCTTACACTAAAATGTTACTCAACAGGTCTACCTAGGCCCTACTGGTCATTTCTATATCCCATTATACTCCAACAAAAACAATCAAGGGTTCCCATACATCTTAATCGGATTAAACTAACGTATGAGAAATATGCAGTTTTCCAGGAGGGGTCGATCGATCGAAGAAGTAGTTCTTGCCCAGAAACTGCAAACTAAACCTACGGGTTTCATCTTCCAATTCCTCTAAAAACGTCATTAACAACTCCAGAATTCTCAAATAACAATACTACATGTTCTATATACATATATATAAGGTTTCCAACGTGAAACATGTGTAATTTCATCAACGATATCGAATTAATGGGGTAAAAATTGACAAAATCTTTAAGAACCCTAATTTTGAAAGAAATATACATTCCTCTAATTAATTCCCAGATTTTCTTATTTCTAAACTCATAATAATTCGTGGTTAATCCTCTACATATGATGGGTATATCCAGAATATATTGAATCTCTCTATTCATGCGATGTAAAGTCTCTTAATCAACAATTTCTTTCATGGGACAAGTCCTAAACAACCCTAGACTATCATGATTGAGACATTAACTAAAAATAAAGCAAGATAGATACTTGCCTGAAATTCAAGGTTCTGATTTCGTGGATGAAATGGTATGGTTGCGTTCCCCGTCGCGCGATCTACGTTTTGGTGGTGGTGGCGGTGCACCCGGATGAGTTCTTGGCCTTGGAGTGCTTGGAAAGCTTCCTACCTTCCTCTCTAATGGCCGTTCTAAGGTTTTGAGTTTTCTAACTCTAAGATAAAACTCCAAATGGATGATATAACCTAATTAAATTCGTGGGTTTAATTTCCCAAAAATGCAAGATGTCCATAATACCCTCCCGGGATGTCAAATAGGCCTAAAAACACCCCGAGACCCAAACTAAACCCCCGGGTACACTTTTCTGACTATCTCGACCCTTTCGGACACATTGGCGCACTCAAAACGACCATACGAGTAACTTATAATTAATTCACTTTATATAATAATAATTTAGTCCTGACACGACACAGGCGCATCCCGACATAAATTTTCATAATTGCCATTTTATTCACTCGTGATAATTTTTATAAAATCAATCTATACATTACTTTACTCAATAAGTAATATCTAACGAATCAACAAAATTTTAATAATTACTAACTCTCGTCACGTTAGTAAATATTTAAAACAACTTTTAGGATTAAAATTATATTAATTTATCTCAATTAAATTTAATAAATCCCTAAATTCAAAAGCCAACAAAATACGGGGTATTACAATGAATTTCATGAACCAGGTATTCATGGAGTTTTTGGACCAATTTATGATCGTATTCATAGACGATATTCTAGTTTTCTCTCTCACAGAGGAGGATCATGCCGAGCACTTACATACGGTGCTTCAGACGTTACGGGACCATCAGTTATACGCCAAATTTGGGAAGTGTGGATTTTGGCTTCGGGACGTTCAGTTTCTTGGCCACATAGTGTCCAACCGGGGCATTGTTGCTGATCCAAGTAAAGTATCAGCGGTGAGGGAGAGGGGACAACCCAGAACACTGACCAAGATTCACATCTTTTTAGGTTTGGCCGGTTATTACCGTCGCTTCATCAAGGGGTTCTCGAAGATTGCCGGTCCTTTGACGAACCTGATGCGAAAGAGAGTACCATTCGTGTGGAGCGACCACTGTCAGTTAGAGTTTGATGAGCTAAAAGATAGGTTAACATCAGCACTCGTACTGGCATTACCTAGGAGTTGATTGGAGTACCGGTTATACACTGACGCATCCCTGCAGGGACTTGGGGCTGTGTTATAGCAGGAGGAAAGGGCAATATATTATGCTTCTCGAAAGATAAAGCCACATGAAAAGAATTACCCCACGCACGACCTCGAGTTGGCAGCGATCGTTTTCGATTTAAGGATATGGAGGCATTATCTTCTGGGGGAACAATTCACTTTTTTCACGGATTATAAGTCACTTTAGTATCTCTTCACACAGAAGGATCTGAATATGAGGCAGAGGCGGTGGCTAGAATTTGTGAAGGATTACCAGTTTGATATACAATATCATCCTGGTAAGGCTAATGTGGTGGCGAACGCGTTGAGAAGACGACCTACTAGGTATGTAGCTGAGGTGTGGAAATCTAAGTGGAGTGAACTCCAGCAGGAGGATGAGGTGACCAGGGCGTACATAGCAGTTATTACCATCACTCCCGAGACCGTGATGCGAGTAGTGAGGGCTCAGGTAGAGGACCAGTTCTGTCAGGACAGGGTGAGACAACTATTAGCTGAGGGTGCGAAGTCTTACTCAGTCAGTTCAGAGAGAGGTATGCGATTTAATGGGAGGTTAGTAGTGCCCGAGGATGAGGAGTTGAAGCAAGCAGTGATGATCGAGTCTTACAGTTCTAGATTTTCTGTACATTCTGGTGGGGACAAGATGTACTAGGATATGGGACGACAATATTGGTGGTCGGGTATGAAGCGGGACACAATAGAGTTTGTCTCGAAGTGTGTTACATGCCAGCTGGTGAAAGTTGACCATCAGAGACCTTCAGGGATGCTACAACCACTAGAGATTCCCGTGTGGAAGTCGGAGAGCATCTCGATGGGTTTTATTACTGGACTACCGACATCACATAGGGGTCACGATTCTTTTTGGATGATAGTGGATCGACTTACCAAGGTAGCTCATTTATTATCGGCTCGTACTGACTTTGATACGATGCCGTATGCGCAGTTATTCATTTCAGATATTGTTAAACTGCACGCGATCCTTATTAATATTGTGTTTGACAGAGACAAGATATTTGTGGCACATTTTTGGCAGAATTTTCAGGAGGTCATGGGCACAAAATTGCGGTTGAGTACAGCATATCACCCGCAGATAGACGGGAGACTTAGAGACTAAATCAGATGTTGTAAGATATGTTAAGGATGTGTATACTAGACTTTGGGGGATGATGGGAGAGATATCTTCCATTAGTAGAGTTTGTGTATAACAACTCTTACCAATTTACTATCGGTATGGCTCCATTCAAGGCACTGTATGGGAGGCCTTGTCGTTTGCTCTCTTGCTGGTTAGAGGTGGGGGACAACAAGCTATTGGGGACAGAGATGATACTGGAGACTTCTGAAAAGATAGAGCTAATTCGAGGCCGTATTCGGATAGATCATGATAGGCAGAAGAGTTATATCGATGCCGATAGAAGACACGTAGAGCTAGATGTGGGCGACCAGGTGTTGGTTCGGGTGTCTCTTATGAAGGGGATTATGAGATTCGACAAGAAGGGAAAGTTAGTAACGAGATACGTGGGACCATTTCCTATTATTGAGAGGGTGGGACCGGTAGGATACAGGCTGGGACTTCCAGAGTATCTTCAGCGGATACACGACGTGTTCCATGTGGCATCGCTGAAGAAATACAGGAGAAGCAAGAGGGGCTTCTGGCACGTCCCACTTGAGGAGATTGATTTTCATCCAGATGTCTCGTATGAGGAAAGACCCGTGGCTATTCAATATCATAGTGAGAGTAAGCTTCGATCCAAAGTGGTACCATTAGTGAGAGTACAGTGGGGATATCACAGTGTTGACGAGTCAACTTGGGAGTGAGAGGAGCATATGAGAGAGCAGTATCCAAAGTTATTCACCGCAGGTATACCTAATTTTGAGGATAAAATTCCTTTGTAAGGGGGTAAGTATGTAATACCCCGTAATTTCAACGAATTTAGAATTTAATTAAATGACTAATTAAATAGAAAATACGTTTTAATTTAAATTACATGAGTAGAGTAATTTAATGCGATTTAATAATAATTATGGTTATTAAGGGAGTGAATAATAATTGTAGGTATTAAATACTAATCGAGAGATAGATACTGATTAATATGGATATGATGTTTACGCCATAGCGAGTGATATGGGCATAATTTATGTTACCTCACTTAGAGTCATGTGTAGACTATTTTTGAGGTGAGAAATGAGAAAAATATTTTAAGTGACTCGAATGATAATTTAGAGGTCACGGATGAGCCCAAAAGGGGAGAATTATTCAAAATAGTATACCCGGGGATGTCAATTGAGTCACGATTCAATTTTGGGCCAAACCGGCACCTTACGGGGGTAATTTGGTCATTCCAAAATTAGAGGTTAAAGGACCTACGAAAATTAGAGTCCTATATCTGATAATTAGAATTGGGTATTAGGGTTTATAACTTAAAAAGCTTAGAGAAGTCATTAGAGGGTAAAGAGAGACCGTTCCCAAGAGCTAAAGGAGGGTTTGCGAAGGATTGGAAGGTGTTCTTGCATCCCAAGCACCTAAGGAGTGAAGATTTTAATGGAAGCACATCAAATCATCATTTTTATCAAGAAATCAGATCATCTCTGTATAAGGCAAGTGGTTTATTGCAAATTTAAATTGATGTTATAATACCCATGCGTAGGATTTTATGAATAGTTGCTCATATGAATATTCTTGGTGAAAAGGAATGATTTAAATACATGTTAGGTATGTAATCGCATGTAGATTGTATGAACAACTGTAGAGGAATATAAATCAGTGTTTTCATGATCATTTTTACGAAATCTAATCTGGATTAATGAGGATCATTTATAAAATATCTAGGGTTTTTGATGATATTTAGATTTGGGTGGTTCTTGAATGAATTTTGTAAAGATTTGATGATGTATTTACGTTGGAAATAGTCTCTATACATGTAGTGGATGTTTGGCCACGTTGGTAGACATTTTCATAAGGTTTAATGAGGTTTTGAAAGATCGAACTTGGTGAAAACCGTAACTGGACATGGCTGATATCTGGTCGATCGATCGATCGACCTATGAATGTCAATCAATCGACTGATCGATTGCTTGACAAAAACCTTCGATCCATCGACTAAAGGTGAATTGAGGCTCTTTTATACGTTGATGGTTATTTAATTCCTAACTATTGGGGGGGGGGGGGGGAACCTTAGGGATGATATTATACCTAGTTAGGGACTTAGAAAAGACCAGTAGGTATATTGTTAAGTCCGACAGAGTACTTTAGAGTGAACTTAGAGTATGGACCAACGAGGATAAACCGATTGGGTTGCGTATCGAGAAATGCGTGGCATGAGTTATGGAGGGAGAAAAAACATTAATCCGTGATACATACCAGTAGAGTAAATTAAGCTTAGCTACTGAAATTAAAAGGGGTTAACTAGGTCCCTTAGAGTTGGGTGAATACTCGAGTAAGTGCGATAAGGAAAGAAATCGGAAAAATGTAAGGTACGGTGAGTATTGGAGAGAATTATACTACGTGCTAATGTAAATCTTTAGGTTGTGTGAATACCTATAAATTTTGTACTTAGGTTGGGTGAATACCTACAATGCCTATATGATATTGGAGTCGAGGATTAGATCGGGCCAATATTTTACTATTTCATTTACATTTGGAGTCGAGGATTAGACCGAGCCAATATAAATAATAGGAGAATTGGAGTCGATGATTAGACCGGGCCAATACGCCTTATAGTATATATTGTGTGTGAAATATATACTATATAAATAATATACTTGGGTAGAATGGTAGATGATTATATTATGTGCATACATATAAAGGATAAATAATTTGGAATAATTGGAGTCGATAATTAGACCGGGCCAATTATCCTTATAGTCTATATTGTGTGTGAAATATATACTATTTGAATAATCTACTAGGATGGAGTAGTAGATAATTAAATGACGTGAATACATCTAAATAGTAATTTAAGTGGAGAAAGCTTAATTGGAAAAACATAATATTAGATAGTGGATATCTAATGAATAAGATTAAGGGGTCAGACTTAACTTTCAAATCAAAAACTAACATATGTGACGTGTTACTTGGAAATTTATTAACAATATGAGAAGTGTTAATGAAACTTAGTACTGTATGGGCAGTACGAGAACTTAGACGTATAGATGAGTTCAGACAAGTACTATAGTCTAAACAGATTGGGTGGTTGTAGCTAAATATGCTGAGTATGGAACGTTAGGCGTGCACTATAGATGATAGGTGAGGAAACTCAAGCGAGTTTGTGCGAGCCTAACATTTGTAATCAATATCTTATCTTTACTACAATAAATTACTTGCTAAATATTTTCAAAACTTTTTGAGTACTAACTCTTGCTATGTAAAATATTTTTAAAAAACTTTTAGGTGTCCAGATAGAGGGATGCCAAGCGTGACTTCATTCCAGAGATTTCGGAGCTGCAACATAGGTGGATGTTGCAGGACATTGATTAGACGCTTCTTTTATCATTTCTGATCTAGTGTAGTACTTCAATTTTCAGTATGGACATTTTGTCCCACAGTACTTTCATTATTTAGAGTTTTGATATTTATTGGATTTTTGGCTGATGGTTTATTCGGCAAGACTTGTTTACCTTAGTTGATTTGTTCAGATTCTTATGCTGGTTTTTGACTAATACATTGTTCCGCATATTATTGTATGTTTAATGGAAGTTAAAATTTGGCATTAGTTTAATTTCACCTAGGTGGTTAGTAATCAAAAAGTTTCCGACAGTGATGCTAAGAATGAACCAACTCAGAAACCTATTTTAATTTGATTTAGGGTTGATCACCCGTGATTTAATTAGGCGGGGTGTCACACCAATTTTGAAAGGTGTGTGCATCCTCAGCTTTGATCCCAGACATGAGTGGAATCAAGAAACCTTTCTCGTGGGGAGCCTTCCTAAAAAAGCTCGCATCGCCTTCCACATCGTCTGCTCTAATATTCTCCAAACATTGAACGACTCGGCGATGCGCTCTCGCCAAGACAATCTTCTGTACCACTTTTTCGATCTCCGCGCCACTATCCATCTTGAAATTATTTTCTACGCCGACAATTTTCATGTGGCTATGGATCACAAAGGTAAGGCTCCCCTCCCATATCCCCGATTCATCACATCCATCCTCGCCGATGTCGGTATTGTCTCCCCCCGAGATTTTCCCCGCCTTCCGAAGGCCATTAGGCAAGAATCTCTCAACGATGTGAACGATAAAGGGAGGTGATACAAGCGGTGGGAAATGTGAATTTTGAGATGGAAGAGGAGGAGCTCGTGTACAATGAGGAAGAGGAATACGATTATGAGCCTATGGGAGAGGATCTCACTCGTCGTGTTGAGAATTTAGAGACGAGTTTCTAAGAGTATTTGAGGGCTTATCGGGCGGACTAAGAGGCCTATCGTCGAGACACAAGCTTGATGGTCCGCCTTGAAGCTGAGATGTAGAAGTTGCATGTAAGTGAGGGTGTGCCAACCCCCACTTAATTTTATGATCCATATAACCCTAATGCTCCTGGAACCTCTCATCCACCCCCACAATAGGCCCTGTTTTGGTGTTGCATTGTTTGGTATTCGTTATGTAGTTCGTTGTCTTTTTGGCGCTTTATTATCTTATCCTGTTACAACGAGCTATCTATTTCTCTCTTTATTTCTTGTAATCCTTCATTATTAATACATAAATTGCATTTTGCCATTTGTTTATTTTTACGCACTCTTCTCTTTTGTTTGGATTTTTAGTCCTTGTTTGCATGAGGACATTGTAAAGTCTAAGTTGGGGGTGGGGAGGGGGGGGGGGGGGGGGGGTACACGTACGTTTCAAAATTTTCACAAATTTCAAAATGCCCCAAAAAGTTAGAAAATTTCCAAAAAAATTGAAAATTTTGAAAAAGTCAAAAATATTTTTTCCTCCAAAATAAATAAAAATTGGAATTTAAAAAATTCGAAAATGTCACTAAAATTTTGTTTGAAGTCTTAAATTGTAAAAATTAAATGCACAAAGCCGAAATTGACAAAATATGAAAATTGAGCAAAAATTGACGACTTGACGAATAAGTGTGGAGATTAATTAACCCGATGAGATTTCGAGCTTATCATTCTTATGAGTTATTAAATCAATTCGAGTTAAAATTAATTCATGTAAGGACATAATTTTATAAATGTCCGGGGTAGAATCTAGGAATTTGCTATTTGTCCTAGATCACAGTTTGTATGTATGATACCGCTACATTCGGCACGTCATCACGATCATCTACGATGGCCTCTATCCGAATCCATGCATCCATCATCTTCACACGTGCATCATGCTACATTCGACGTACTGCTCAACTGTTTCCCACTACTCCACGACGCATTATTTGTAAAATGATTTATTGGAGTTGTTTATTTTTGCATAAATATTTGGGAAATTTTTTAGAAAATACTTTTTGAAGTCTGAATATTTTCTATCGAAAGCAAAAAAATTTCTAAGTGTAGAAGCGGAGTGCCTCGGTCGATGAGCTCGTTCAAACGAGCTAGCATTGTCGTTCGAGCGAGATAAACATCTCGCGCGAAGTCGTTCGAACAACAAGTGTCCTTCGTCGAGCGAGATGCCTTTCTCGTTCGAGAGATGCCGCCACCTCGATTTTCATATAAATACCAGTGTGCATTCTACACATTTTCCCAAGTCTTTTACGCACCAGTTTCTGCGTTTTCACAACCCAGAAAATAGACTTCACGTTTTTAAGGTTTTATACCTTTTTGATTCACAAATCCATTCCCATATATTTGTGTGAATCTTTAAACCTTCAAGATTTGGAGTAACTTGTGGGGAGAACTCTACAACCAGAGAGTTGCGTGTTATTGTGGAGAGAGTAATTACGGAGTAATTTATGGAGAAACCGTTCTCTTCTTTATTGCTGCCCACCTGGAGTTCTTGCGGGAGATTTCAGTCGAGACATCGAAACCGACGCCTGAGGGTATTTCGTATGTCACTCTTATTTTCATTGTAATCCGTTTAACCGTTTTTACAAATTATAGTGAAAATAATAAGGTTTTGCCCCTGTGGGGGATTTTTTCTGAAATTGTTTGTTTTATCCTGCATGCTTT
Organism: Sambucus nigra; assembly: GCA_949130495.1. Classification (NCBI taxonomy): domain Eukaryota; kingdom Viridiplantae; phylum Streptophyta; class Magnoliopsida; order Dipsacales; family Adoxaceae; genus Sambucus; species Sambucus nigra. The sequence goes on from OX422220.1 coordinate 65,826,184, forward strand.
ATTTTATTTGATAAATCATCTAGATGCATGTTTTAGGGTTTAACTAAAATTTTGGATTAATTAAAATTCGATTTTATTTGAGAAGTCGCAATATTTCCGCTGTAGCGATTCTACAACTCAAAGTTCAATTTTGCTATAAAAAAGTCGTTGAGTATCTCTATTCCTTTGCTTTGATTGGTTATGGAAAATGTGTGTGATGTCGCCTCGAAAGCACGTTAAAATATCTATGAATTAATGATTCTCGAGACGTATATGGTAAAGCAATTAGCAATTTGGATAATGAAGTAGCCGTCATTTGTTTACCCAAAAAATTTAGCCGTAAAAAGTTTTGAAAAATTATCCCTTGCAACCCAATTTGAACCTAATAAAATGTTTTCCTTTTCATTTGTAACCTGAAAAACTAATTGACCCGAAATTGTGAAAATTGAAAATTCAGAAGTTTAATCCAAAATGAGCAATAAAAAGGGGAAAGAAAAATAGAATCATGATAAAAAAAAAATAGCAAGAAGAGAAAAATGTGAAAAATAGAAAAAAAAGATAAAAAAAATGAGCAAAAGCCCAAAGAAGCACTAATGGATATCATATAGACATTTTCCAATTCTGACTTTCCCAACCAATCCCATTCTACCCAATACACCTTATCACCCGATAGAGTCCTAACCGCGTCCGAATTGCGAAATTTGTGGAGAGCTAAATTGTGAAAAAATAATAAGAGATATCAATTGGTGTGAATAAGAGGCGTATTCCAATTAAGAGTCGTTTTACCATAAAAATTTAGTTTTTCAAATTTGTGCGCGTGAATTTGTGTTCCATTATATCTACTCTTTTATCGCGCATATCGAGAGAAATAGCGACATTTCGAGAGATTCATTTGAGAGAGAATCCCGTGAGATTTAGAAATCAAAACGAATTTTCGAAAAGTAACGTAATGACCAATCGGTGGGAATTAGCGGTTTAATTTTCTGCTTCGCACACACACACACACACACACACACACACACAATGAATTGAGACTTGTGGATATAAATTTATGATGACCATTTTTGGGGAGTTTAAATTATATAATTTTGAGTATTTTGAGCGTTCTTTGAGTTGAAAACGAATTTTTTGGGTATATTCATTGCAAACCCTCACGAGATACCACTCATCCTACTAGGGTAACCGAGGGGTTTAAAGGCTTGTAGCATACGCTAAATGCAATCGCTTGCCCACGAAAGAGGTATTTTATTCTAGTAACATGTTTGCTATATGTATTGACCTTGCTTTTATTCTTTTACATTGCTCGGGATGATCAAAGTTCTAAGTTAGAGGGTTTGATTAGGAATAAATTCTTCATATTTATCCCCGTAATTTAGAGGCTTTTATCACTTCGTACGATATAAATTATGTTGATTTATCTCATATATTCACCACTGACATCTTTCATCGAGTGCATCGAGTTTCGGGTATTTTTCTTACATTTTACAGATATTTTATACAAGTGATTAAAAGAAAAAAACTCAAACTCAAGAAAGAAACAAGTGAAGTAAAGTCAAGGGCAAAACAGTAACTCTACACCAGGAAGTCGAACATGGAACCTGAAGGAAAGTTAAAGACCTCGAGTACACAAGCAAGTTGGAAGAAATGACATCCAAATCTGAGTCCCGATTGAAAATTTATTAAGTTGAGAGGTTGAGAAGAAATCAAGGAAAAGAATCCAAGACGAACCGAACCAATAGACAAAGAAGCAGACCAGTCCCCAACACTGGAAGGTGCAAACTGAACCGATGAAAAAGAATTCAGACCGATCCATCACTCTGTAAAGAACCTAACCGGTTCAACCCATTAAAGAAGCCAAAATCGAACCGGTTCGACGAGGTGGAATTTCAATTTTTTATTCAAAAAGTTAGAATTATGCAAGGTTGAAACACTTAATAAAATGTGGTAGATTTTTCTTAGGGTATGACCAGACACTGAGAGGGGAGTTTTTACATAGTTTTTGGAGATTCTTAAAGGTAATAACCTTAGCATTTTTATCTTCAACAATTTGTTCCTCTTTTGGCATAGAATTCAAGGTTTTTCTTCAAGATAAGTGAAGTTCAATATTGTTATTTTGTTTCTCTCTTTGGCAATTCATTATTTATGTAATAAGAGCTACTCATACATCTTTAGATCTAAGTTCATCATGATTCTCATTACATACAACGTAGAACTCATCTTTTTTAGTACTTACGGCATGTCCGGCTAGATTTTTAAAGGTTGGGATGCATGAACCCTACCTTAAATGGTTCGCATAGACATAAAAATCCGTTCTTGAATTAAATAATTAGTTGGAACGTGTCATATAGTTAATACAAACATCGTAGGACTTTTAACCTCGATTGCCCTTAGTAATCGGGGTATTTTAGAGTGTGATGCGTGTATTAACCATCTCGTCACGTACTTTATATGGATTCTTAATTTCATATTGCGTGGGTTCATTCCTTCATATGGGTAATGCTTGAAAGCAATAAAGTTTGTCCTTAATTAATTGTTTAATTCTTGACTATTTTTGTATTTGGGTAATTCATAAGGGGTTGGGGGATTATATTCGGACCATGCTTTCTTTCATAGTTATCAATCCGTAGTTTATTAATTCTTGCATGCGTAGTTAAATAGTAGTTTAATTTAAATCGTATTAGTTGGTAGATATAATCATAAAAATTCATCATATTTGTTTTCATTTATCTGAGTCAGTTGTTAGGTTACGCATCTTCCCCATTCATCGTACGTGTATACATCTTAGTCCATGTGTGCAATACCTGGTTTACTGGGATATTACTTAAGCGATCGATTTACACTTGAACCGCAATTAGCACTTACTAAAGACACATTTTGAATCGCTTCACGAGGATTCAAAAAGTACTCATAGTTAATCTATTATCTCCTACTTGATAAGCAGTATAATGATTTATTAATGAAAAATATCAGTCAACTGGTTCTATATCACTCTAAGAAGTGAATGTTAATTCTGTTCAAGATATTAAAAGAGGCCAAGGCAACATGCGACGATACCGTGGTAACCCCAGAAGAGGTGGTCACTATAATTATGGCCCACGGATGTGGATTTAGTTTACATTGGACATAAAACTTTCATTCGTCGAAGCAAGTGGTGGAAAAATATCGTACCTCGAAATATAAAGTGGGGATACATGTTATGGAAGGTCCTAAAGACCGTTAGATGATGGAGACAAACATCATGGAAGACCCTGAAGACCATGGAAAATTAATAATACCCAACTGAATGTTGATGACTTTTTTGAAGATGAGGATGACAGTCCCATTGATAATAAGACATTTGATGTCATGATTGGCACCCCCTCATAAGACTCCGAACAACTGAATATCTTTTATTTTCTCAATATCACTACAATAATTTTTTTTGTTGTGCCTGAAACATTCTTATGTTTTTTCTTTAAATCCTTATTATAATAAATTGCATGATTTTACATGTATCTTTTCAATTCTTATTTGGTTGGTAACCTTTAATTGTGTTACTATTAAAAGTGGTACATATCCAAAAATGCAAGCAAGCAATGACACTTGTCTAGTTGACAGTGGAACAAGTCAGACCCTTTCTCTGTTTTCTCTTCTAACAGCGTCGAGCTCGCTGGTCTCTCTCTTGAGCCCCATCAAGGACCAAGGAACAAAACCCTAACAAAGCTTATATACTCATCAAAGAACTAACAGTTACAAAGCAAGGGTTTAGCTCAGTTTTGTCGAACGCACTGTAAATCTAATGGTGTAAAATCAGCGAAGGAAACATGATCTCTGGTTGGAGGTTTTGGAGTCACAGGGATCGAGTCTGAACATATTTGAATCATTGATTAATTCTCCATCTATGGTTATGATCTAACCTCAGATTCATAGAAACACAATAGCAGTGAAAAACGCAAAATGCGCTGGTTTTTTAGAATCAGACACTAGAGTTAAAAGAGGATTTTGAAAAATATAATTTTTTACCACAAAAAAATAATTCTTATTTTATCCCCAATAATTTTAAACACCATATTTTATTTAAATGAAAACTCATTTAAAAAAATGATTTAAACAAAATTTAAATGAATTAAAAAAAATGTTTAACGAGGCTTAACCACCAAATAAAATTTGTGCACACATAATAACACATAAATGCTGTGTTACTTAGTTGGACCATTAGATTTGGGTTGTTGAGTATAGTCACATTGTTTTGCCTTAAAGACATCTTTAAAATAATTTTTTTCTAAGTGTTCGAAGATTGTGGCCATGTTTTACGAAAACAACATTTTTAGGAGAAACATTTTTGCTAGTATAAACTTTTTCTCCAAATCCAAAACCAGATTTGTCTTCAGAATCAAACTTGCTTCCTACAACAATTTCTTCGTAAGATTTAGCTTGATTTTCAAAGTGTACGCATTTTTTAAACACGTTTGAAACTTTTTGCTTAAATTCTTCAAGTTAAACCAAGGTAGACTTTTATTTTTTTTCCAAAGTATTATTTTTCTCAGAAAGATCTTATATTTTTTGCCGAAAATTCTCTAGTTTCAGTCTCATGGGCAACACATTGTATTGTAAACTCTTCAACGTTGTTCCTAATAGTCTGGTTAAGTAAATCAATACGCTCATTCAGTAGCTTAACTATTTTCTTAAGACGGACATTTTCCTTAAGAATGTTTGTGCGTAGCTCTTGAAGTTCTGGAAGATCATCATCAGACTCACTAAGTGTAGTGTGTGTAGTGTCTCCTATAAAGCTCATTTCATATGTGGAACTCACACAGACTACAGGTTCATCGACAATATTTTCAATTTGACACACCCTTAAACTATCACTAACAATGTTGTTTTCATCATCAACAGTCACAACATTCTCAACAACAGATGCAACAATAGGAACAATATAATCATGAGTAGTCACACATTCATTATCATCATGGTATATGATCCTAGCATAGAATGACATACATGACTCATAATTACGGGTTAACTCAGTTTCATCTTCATCAGAATCATTAGAGTCGTCCCATGTCTTACACATGTTAGCCCTAATATTATTGTTAAGTCTATTTGGGCATTTATTAGAAAAATGCCCCATTTTTCCACATCTATGACATTTCACGTCTCTCATGCCTATCTTAGGTCGATTATTGTCATAGGTCCTTTTGTTGTTATATCTTTCATGAGGTCTGGAATTTTGAGGGTCTTAATAACCTGGTTTGCCTTATTTGGCTGCCACTGAGTTCCTGAATTTGATTATTTTCTTAAACTGTTTGCTCATTAAGCCAATTTGGTTATCAATATCATCCAAATCACAGTCATCGTTTAGGTCAAGGTTAAAGTCGGACTAACTTTAGGTGAAGTCAATTGTGATGAAAACACAACATTAGATCCAGTGAGTCTCTTGTTTTGGGCAGTCAATTGTTTTTTAAACTCTAACTCCATCTCAACAGTTCCTAATTTGCTACTTAGCAACTCAGGAGTCAGATTGGGGTTGTCGACTTTTACTCTGGCATATCTCTTATTGTCAAACTTAGCAGGTAATGATCTAAGAATCTTTTGAACAATTTCTTTTCTACTATAGGTTATACCATTAACATGTAATTTTGTGAAAATACCGGTTAAGCTAATGTAGAAATCATCAAAGGATTCATTGTCATCCATAATCAGTGTATTGTACTGTTGGATAAGTATTTGTGTTTTTCCGACCTTAACTCGTGCATCCCCCTCATGTGCAGTTACTAGAGTGTCCCGGACCTCCTTAGAAGTAGAGCAAATAGATATTCTTTTAAACTCATTCTCCTTAATGGACATAAAGATAGCATTCTTTCCCTTATTATTATCGAGAGAATTCTTTTTCTCTACCGTAGTAAATTCGCTAGTATCAGATAAAGACTTAGTTGGATGTTCATAACCATTTTGAATCATATCCCAAACATCATCACCAAGAGTTCCTTGAATGAAAGCAACCATTCGTACTTTCCAGTAAGAGAAGTTGTTTCCATCAAAGAGTGGTGGTCGGGAAAGGTTACCTAACTTCTCAAATCTTTCATCCATGTTTAGAAATAGATTTTGAAAATAATTTTTGGAGTTTCGGGATCAAAATAACTTTTGATAAACCCGCTCTTATACCACTTGAAAAACTGCTTACTAAATTAATAACAAAATGTTATAGGTTGAGTAAACTCTGAAAACAAACTCTTTGAACAAAAATCTTTTCAAAATACAACACAAGATGTGTTAAATGTTTTCTGAATATGTCTTCTAGATTTGTTAGTTTGATAACCTTAGGTTTTTAAAACTAAAACCTACAATTAAGTCTTGAATGAGATATTATTCACAAAAGCAATTAAGAACATTCAAGAAAATTTGACACGCGATTTTTAACGTGGTAGAACCCTAAAATAAGGAAAACATCCACGCCCCCTATACGAAGCGAAACAAAAATCCACTAAAATCACAAGGCACAAGTTACAACATTAAGCATGTAATACAAGATCCTATATGTAAGTTCAGAAAATTAACTAAACGAGTTACTCCACTCTCAATGGCTTCTGACTTGATATGATCTTCCTCCCGCAACTTCCTTGCTTTTTTCTTGTCCACTTGATTATATCATCTCAACAAACAATATATCTCACTAAGAACCACAATATCTAAGTGTTCGTGTGAGAGTGAAAGTGTTTGTGAATTAATCTAAATTCAGAAATGCATCTCACATCTCTCAATCAATTATACAATAAATTCCTACGAATTACAAAGCATTCTATATGATATGCAAATAATTTCAAATATGTTTTGAATAATAGACTTCAACAAATTTCAGATCTGACAAAAAAAATTATATCAAAGTTTGTTTCAAAAATTTATTTATGTTCAAACTGATTTCACAAAATGTGAAATTATATTTTGAAACCAAAAGCGTTTTTCCAGATCTGAATTTATATACACAATTAGAAGTCTTATTTCTCAAAATATATTTGAGATCACAATCTTGGATCTAACAACAAATACAGTGATCCAAGAAAAAACAGATAAAAAGAACCTAAAAATTAATCTATGTGAAAAATATGGTTCCTAGAGAGATAAATTGTTGAAGAGGTCTTCAACACCAAACAAACCAGCAAATACCCAACTCATAAAAATCCCAAGCATTTTGACTTCTATATCTCGATTTTGAGTTTAAACAACCAATGGAGGAGTTTGGGTTTGGATTGGACGAAAAATGTATGGCTTGGATCAGAGGTAATTTCGTTTTCATTCTTTGTCTCTCTTGGTTTTCTCTCGGAGCTGAGATCCTTTCTCTGTTTTCTCTCCTAACAGCGTCGAGCTCCCTGTTCTCTCTCTTGATCCCCTCTAAGGACCGAGTAACAAAACCCTAACAAAGCTTATATACTCATCAAAGAACCAACAGTTACAAACCAAGGGTTTGGCTCAGTTTCGTCGAACGAACTGTAAATCTAATGGTGTAAAATCAGCGGTGGAAACACGATCTCTGGTTGGATGTTTTTGAGTCACAGGGATCGAGTCTGAACAGGTTTGGATCCTTGATTAATTATCCATTTATGGTTATGATCTAACCTCAGATTCATAGAAACACAATAGCAGTGAAATACGCAAAATGCATTGGTCTCCTTTTTTAGAATCAGACGCGAGAGTTAAAAGACGATTTTGAAAAATACAATTTTTCACCACAAAAAAATAATTCTTATTTTATCCCCAATCATTTTAAACACCATATTTTAATTAAATGAAAACTCATTTAAAAAATGATTTAAACAATGTTTAAATGAATTTAAAAAAAAATGTTTAACTAGGACTAACCACCAAATAAAATTTGTGCACACATAATAACACATAAATGCAATGTGAGTGTGTCCTAATGTGGTTCAAGATACTTTCCTTTATGTAGAGCATTGAGGCATTGGAGTTCGTAGACTAGGATTGCTTGAAGCTTGGATACCTTTTTGAGATAGAGTAACTCATAAAAAATCTAATCCTATTTTGTCTCGATATTTAAACTAGTTGGAACTCCTATATGGCACCAATTCAAGTAAGTCAACCATATAGTGTACTCTCAGACTTGTATCTGTCGTGGCCTCTAAGAGGATTTCCTGACCATAGTGGCTGCGGCACCTAATTGCGGAGCCCTTCTTCTTTCCAGGTATTGTTGCGGCTCTATGAGTTAGGACCCTTTTGAGTTTTGGGATGATTTCTGGAGAAAGAACTTTGGCATTCCTCCTCTCGAAATTCCTTTTATAAAGCCTTTGAAGCAATTGGGCCTTGTCTACTCAAGGACTGCCCCAACTGCGTGACATTTGATTCTAACTCTGCAGACTCCTCTAATTATAGGGACACTAGGGAGGTTACAGACATTATAGAGGAGGATACAGACTCCAATAATAATCCTCCTATCGAAGTGGTGGCTGCGACAGCTACTAGGACATCGACTATCCCACCTGAGGCTAAAAATCTCCTAATTGGACTCTTTAAGAGAACTGAGAAGGCTCATGCGGCGTTAAACATCCGTTGCATTATGGATGAAGAGTGGGTCAACGACGTGGATGCTGCATTTGAATTTCCACAAGGAGTCATCTATACACTTCCTTTTATGGAACAAAGGCGATGTTCCGCAGTCCCTAATGAGGGGATTTGCTTTCCTTTGCACGCATTTATTCTAGGGTTGCGACTTCCAATTCCTGTCCCAGTTAGGAAAAATTTCAGTGCCATGAATTTGGCCCCAACCCAACTAGACCCAAATGGATAGAGGGCCATTCTTACCTCTTTAGTGCTCTAACAAAAGAAATTCGACAAGGACATTACTCCTGCGGAGTTCTTCCACTTCTATAGGATAAGGAAGAACTTCGTGGACGTTTTATGGTACTACTACTTCATTTTATAGAATAGAGAGGAGTATCTTCATACTGAGAGGCCTAGCAGTGTTATGAACTGGAAAGGAAAATTTTTCTATGTTTCTGGGGAGAGTTGGGAAATCCATCCTGAAGAGTCTGAGAGAGAGAAAACTTAACGGATGCCGCTTACGTGGGGGAATCCCTCCAAAGAATATAATCGCTTGATGCAGCCTTTATGCTTACCAACAACTTTATTTTTATTTTTTGTGGCCTGTTTTAACACTTGTGTATAGTTCTTGACAACCTTAATCTCAACAAACGGCGGAACAAGAGAGTTTCTAACGCGATATGATTCAGTGATTCTGAGAAGAAGTTTCCAGTGTTGGTTACCTCCGCTCTAATCTTTGAGCAAGTTTATTTTCCATCTAAGGTCCAGCCGAAGAAAATGACTGCAGAAGGTAATTCTCCAGTGATTTTTTGGTTCATATATTTTGCTGCAACTTTTATTTTTAACTTGGCTTATTTGATTTTTTCCTCTGGATATGAGATTAATCGCGGACTCCTTGTTGCACAGTTAGCTGAGATTGATGAGGATGCATATACCCTCAATCAAGCCTCCAAGTAGAAGGGGAAGAAGAGAAAAATGACATTCAAAAGGGTAGCTCCTATGGCTGAGCCCACTGCTGCTGCTCAAACTGAGGTGACCAACCCTTCTGTTGAGAGGGATGCACCTAATACTGATGATGTGACTGCTGGGGATAAGCAAGGCCTTATCGAAGATGACATAACTCCTCAACTGGAAATGATAGGTCTAATATCTTCTTATGGGTACTTCCAAGGTGGACTTAGCCCCATACAAGTCTCACCCGCTGGTTCTCCTCTTCCACGCAATGTTGTGGCGATTAACGCTAACTTGATAACACCAAAGTAGGGTAGGAGTGGGTCCTGACGATCATTCGTGACCTCAATTAAGGCAACCTGATCCCAATTCCTCATGAGATATAAATTTTAAGGCAATTAGCAAGATGAGAAGGGTTTTAGACACCATCGATCTCGACCGTTTGGTAGAAAATGATCATGAGGACCTGGAGGAATATCCCCTTCACAGTCTGTTGTGAGTAAGTACGTTTTATTGTTTACTTTTTTCATACCCTTGTTTATACTAATAGAAATTTCCAACTTCAGGCTACGGATGTTATTATTTCCCAAAGATCAAAATATGAGGGTCTATTCAAATTATATAGGGCTGCAGAGTCTACTCGTAAGACGGATTTAGAGGCTGCTGCAACCTCTTCTTTTGAAGTTGGGAAGCAATCTTCTTTTGCTGCATTTGAGGCCTATAAGATGAATACATATGCTATAAGTAACACTTCAACTGAGGCCCAAAATAATGTAGAAGATAATATCAAATAGGCCCTGGAGTCTTTGAAAGTGGTTGAGTCGAAGGCCCTAAAGTTGTTAGAAATGCTAAGGCCTCTAATGAAAAATGCAACCTCTTCTAGAAGAAGTATGAGGAGTTGGAGCGTGGACACACTGCTGCCTTTAAACAAAAAGATAATGGTTGTGCTATAGCTCTAAAACATAAGAATAAGGATCATGCAGCAGCATTGAAGAAGGTTACGGATAATGTTATAGCAGCTTACAAAACTTCAAAGGTCTTCTTCCTAACGAGCAATGGGGCCTACCTCCGCAGCTTCCAAGAGCTTAGGCATAGGGTGGTTTAAATGAGCACCTGGAGTGTGTTGCTGAGTTAAGGGCCGCTGCGGAGGAGAGGGCCAAGAACTAAATGGAGGATGCCGCCGCAACTGATAATGAGACAGAGACCACGGTAGATGATGGTGAAGATGATTATGAAGATGATGTAACCTCATAAATCAGAGTTTTTTTTGTAATTCTTTTTCGGGCAACAATAATATCTTTTAATTTTGAACATTAATATTTTTGTAAGCTTCCTTGTACCCTCTGCAATACTTAACATTTAACTTGCTTGTAACTATACAGGGCTATGGCCACTTGATTCTTTTGATAATTCACATTTTTGTAACCTTCCTTGTACCCTCTATGGTACTGAATATTAAACTTTCTTGTAATTATATAGGGCTACGGCCACTTGATTCTTCTTATAATTGCCATGTTTTCTTTAATCTGCATGTTTGTTATCTTTATTAGGCTACAGCCTTTGGTGATTGCCACACCATAAGTAATCTTGAATTGGATGCATCCAAAAAATGTAAGGCTATAGCCACTTTCACTTGCATTGCCTTTTGTACCGTGTTGAATACCTGAATGTTGAATGTGCCTTTTTTGTACCCTAATGGCATGTTGCAGCTGTGTGATATTTTATTGAAAATTGGTTTTGACCAATAAAGGTTACAGCCATAAGCTTGCTCTCAATTTGAACTAGGTTTAGAAATGTTGTTACAAAAATGTTAGGTTGATTGGAAGGAACAACTTCCTCTGTCGTGGCATCTGAGGCTGCAGCCTTCTGTATGAAAGTAAAGGCTGAAGACTCCAACATCAAAATCCTCTGCACCAGAAGGTTGACTTGGCCTTGGAGAGAAGACTGGTTATCATATAAGTGATTGATGTAGTTCAGCAGCTGAGTCATCTCATCATTCTGTTATGAACCTAATTCGGAGCTTCCTTCGATCGCTTATGAATGCTAATATATATATATATATATATATATATATATATATATATATATATATATATACACATATATATATACATATATACATATATATATATATATATATACATATATACATATATATATATATATATATACATATATATATATACATATATCTATATATATATTATGAGATAAAATGAATAATGGTGAGAAATCAAGAGATGTAGAGAGTTAACCAAGTATAGTAATAAGGATGCAGTCTTTGATAATCTGCAATGGTCATGGCCTGAGGTACATATGTAGGTATTGTCGTGGCCTTATCAAGGGAATTTCACTATAACTAAGTATGAAGAAACTGTAATAAGTCCAATATTCCCACATGAACTGTAAAAGTTGTATAGACCAACTGCTCTAAGAGGGCTATGGCATTTAGGCAGTTAAATAACCAGGTCGTATCCACAGTGAAGGGTGTGATCCCAAAATTAGGCCCAAAACCTGAGATTAGCTCATGGAAGATGTACAAAATATGCCTCATGGGTGTAAAGAGAAAAAATAAGTAGATAAAATTCTTCCCTAGTTACCCACCTTTATGAGGCTATATCCTTTTGTGCTTTTAAACACTATCTAGGTAAGATAAGATCATCGCGGTGTAGAAAACAGAGCTAAGGTCATAAAAAGAAGACCAATAAACGGATCTGAAAAAGAATAATCCCCTTCTTGGGTTCTATGTGCAAAAAACCGAGTCTCACAACACAAATTCCACCCGTGAGACAGTGGCCAGAGGGCCCTCATGGATGAAATATGGTGTAAGGAACCCTAAAATGTAAAAAGGAAACCAGATTTAATACCTCGGTTCCCACAGACGGTGCCAAAATGATGATATGATAAATCAGACATGAATCCTTCTCAATTATCATAGCAAGTATAAAGTATAAATAAAGCAAACAATAAGGAAAAATACTCAAAATGTAGAGTGGTTCTGGTATAAAAATGAGCCTACGTCCACTTTGGAGATTTACTCTCATTATATGCATTGTATGATACAAAGTTGTGACATTAGAGGCATACAAGATAGAGAGGGGGTAAGATAGTACATGAGATTAGCTAAGCTGGTAGCCCAGATGTGCCCTATGAGAGTAGACCGAAGTGGCTGCTATCGAGGGTGAGCCCCCAAGTATAGTGATCTCTAGAGAGTGAGTTGAGAATTTGGTAGGCTTTGCTAAGTGAATTCTCTCCCCAATGGTGAGGTGAGGGTTTATATTCATAGAATTACAGAAGGTGTGTCACTTGCTCGGAGCACGTGACATGTAGATAAGTCATACGAATATAGAATCCTTCTATAAATCGGATAGCTATCAAGTTTGATGTGAGAGTTGGGGCCTCAGCCTGTTTGAACCCAGACAGTGGACAGTTATTAGAGTAGTATCGCGTCCTGTTTGAGCCCTGTTTGATCCAAGGCTTGATAAGTGGACATGGCCGCATCCTGTCTGCTCCCAGGCAGCGGCCTTTAATTACTTGGTTGCAGCATGTAGTGACTATAATGGGCATATCATTTATTGCAGTGAAGATACTTCATTTTCTGTGAGTTTTGTCTGCTAAAGTAAATATTTTAAAAATATCTTACGGGAACTGTGATTCTTGGTAATGAAATCTTCTCTAAATTCAAATGATTTTATGTATGTTTTAATGTCATCATCCCAACTTGTCTAAGGCTTGTCTTCCACAATTGGCATATCTTGATATATATGGAAAGATTGAGATCATAATACCCATCTTCATCAAAACTCTAAAGAAAAAATATTTAGAATTTTTTATTAAGCAAATACACATGATCAAAGAGGAGAATTTTAAAAAAATTATTTTTTAGTTTAAATGCTCTATAGAGTTAAACCATACTTTTTCTTTTTCATATTTCTCTTTATGTTTTTGAGGTGTTAAATTTCAAACTATGATTACAAGTCCTATTGAAGCCTAAAAACTTCTACCTCTGTTCTTTAACAAGAATACTTATATATATCTCAAAAATACATTGTGGGGTTTGAGAAAGCCAAATAATTTTAAATACTTTCAAAACCTTTAGGGAAACTCACATGCTAGAGGATTTTTACTTCATGGCATAGATTCGAAAGAAATTGGACGAGTCCAAAATCAATCGCGATTGGGTAGCGTTCTCTAGCTGCTAGCATTGTCCTCAAAGGATATGGTGGGAATGATTAATAATCAACCATTGCATTGTTTTATTGTAAGTCATTGTTTCTATTTGTAATATCAATTATCATATATTTGTCATTTTATTCAGCCCAAAGTTTTTTACCGTTGTGGGGTTTTCCTCATACGACTTGGTGTTATGTGATTGTTTACCTTATTTCATATTTAAATTAAATCGCCTATATCTAAATATAAATTCTGGTGTTATATAATTGTAAATTTTTTATCATATAAACTTAAGTTGTCTTATATGTACCTAAAATAAATTAACAAAAATATTTCTATTACTATGCCAAAAATTTTATTAGGTACCTTACCTCTATTTAGGTTTTAAGAACACTACACTCTTAATATCTTTAGAATTGGCTATGGGTTATTGAAAAGAGAAGTAGAACAACTCATTTTCTTACGCAGATTGAAGGATGATGTATTTTCTTAAAAACCTTACTATCTGCTAGGTATTAACCTAGACGTTGCTTGTCACCGACTTTGTGTGGATCCTGCATGTTGGCTTGTCAAGAAAACTTTCAAGAAGTGGGAAGTTTAAGGCAGTTGATGATCAAATTCATTTCAACTCCATAAAGGAAGTTTAATTCCCGAATTATATTTACGATATGGTCGTGGTCAAACGTAAGAGAATAAGTTGAGGGATTGCATTTACTTTACAAAACTCAATAAATGTCTCCCAAAAGATAATTTCACTCTCCCTATAATTGACCAGCTATGTGATTCAAATACATGTCACCAGCATAAAAGTTTCATGGATACCTACACAGGCTATCACCAGATACTTCTATTCGAAACTGACTAAGAGAAGACGCCATCTATCACCACCTTAGGGATCTAATATTACAGACTTATGCCACTTGGACTCAAGAATGTTGGGGAAACATATCAACATCCTGTGACCAAGATGTTTAGAAAGTAGAACGATTTGACCATGCAATTTTATATTAATGACGTGATTGTTAAAAGTAAACATACAACAAATCACATCAAATATCTCTCTAATACGTTCAAGATCATGAGGAACTACAAAATAAAGTCGAAAGCCTCCAAATGTGCCTTTGGGTTTAACTCAAGAAAGTTCATAGGATGTCGCTATGCCCAATTAGGTAAAAAGGCCAATCGCGACTAGATCAAGTCTATACAAGAGATAAAAAAATGTCAATCACAATCAAATACATTTATGTCTTTACAAGGATGATGGAATCTCACAACCAAATTATATCCATATCGTCCAATAAGTGTTAGACTTTCTTTCAAGATTTACAGAAGGAAAACACAACAATATGGACAAAGGAATGTGATAAAGCACTAGAGTAAATCAAACGATATTTCGGATTTCCCCATTTGCTATCAATACAGTTCAGTGGTGACAAGCTCCACTTGTACCTAATTATTTCCCAGTTAGCAACTAGCAAAGCATTGGTCCAATTAGAATATGGATATTAACAACCAATCTATAATATTATCCACACTATCCTCGACTTTGAAAGGAGGTATACACCCATCAAAACGTTGGTTTTGGCCTTGGTGATGTCGTATAAAAATTTAAGACACTATTTTTATACTTAACAATACTCATCGTGACCTCTTTCTTCTCAAAGAAGTTATGAATTAAATCGACGTCTCTAACAATAACCAAGTGGTCATTGGAATTGACTTGGTTCGACATTATTTATGAGACATACACTACCATTGAATGGTAAGTTCGGGATGACTTTATAGCTTAGTTATGAAGAAGCCCACAAGAGGAGGTAATCTATCCAAGTAGACTATTAGAGATGTTCAACCTATAACATTTCAATCAGTCCCCTCAAATGGAGATTTTTGTTAATGAGGCATCTTACAAATAAGGAACTGGCATTGGAATTTTTTTCATCAGTCCACAAGGATCCTGAATTGAGAAAGTCATTCGGCTTAGATTCAAGGAGTTCAATAATGAGGTGCAGTATGAGGGAATGATTATTAGCCTTAAAAGAACTATCATCATTGGAGCACGAGATATATCCATCCAATGAGATTCTTGCATGATAGCTAGTTAGTTTATCAAGGAATATGAAGCCAGAGATACCAAAATGATTGGATATCAAGATAAAGCCAAAAATAATCTCAAAACCTTCAGATCGACATTAATTGAATATTCAAGGAGGAACTTCAATAGCCATATTGACACCTTAGCCACACTGCTCTCGGGGAATATAAGTCAGACATCCTATGTGGCACTACACCTGGTATTCAAAGAATCCAATGTCACTACAAGTGTTGATTATCCACTGGTTATGAACTGGATAAGTATGACCTCATAAATGATAATGATGAGATAATTGAATATAGTCTTAGCAAAACTAAACAACCCTAAAATCAAGGCTCAAGATAGAGATCGACTTCATCGGGATTGCTCAAGAAAATGGTTTATGTAAATAAGAATCTTGTGTCTATATATGGAACAACCCTGTTGGGGGAGTATTAATGGATTGGAATCTCATCTAGCATTATTTATCATTCCAAGTCATCCTTCCAAACCATGTATATTCTTGTGTCCTTTCTCTTACTCCATTAATTTTTATGGGTACTTTAGGAATTCATTAATATTGTAGATTCGACCCCCTAATATATATATATATATATATATATATATATATATATATATATATATATATATATATATATATATATATATATATATATATATTTGTGTGTGTGTGTGTGTGTGTAATATTTTCAGGTTCACAGTATTGGCAACAATTATGACCGAACATTACCAACCCGTGACTCTACCCCATCCCCCCCACCCCACCTATGAGCCCCATGTTCTTTTTATCTCTCTCTCTCTCTCTCTATATATATATATATATATATATATATATATATATATGTGTGTGTGTGTGTGTGTGTGTTAGAAAATAGAAAAGCGCATAGGAGATAGAAGAATTGTAAAAGACAGAAGGAAAATTGTAGAAATTGAAAAATAGAAGAAAAAGACAAAGAATAGAGAGAAGATAATAGTGAAATGTGTGTGTGTGTGTGTGTGTGTGTGTGTGTGAGAGAGAGAGAGAGAGAGAGAGAGAGATCAAAAAATGAATCATCGTCGACATAGCCCATCTATTATTGGTGATGATCGTTCCCTGACCTCCCTATGCGTCGATTGAATGAAGAAGATAAATTAATTTTTTTTTAACTTCTATAAGTCATGTTAGGTTTAACTCCGCCTGTGTCGTGATTAACTTCTTATTTTTTTGACACTGCCGGTTCCAAGCCCGGAAAAAGGAGGAGGGTTGCATTAGGTAGCTGAAAGCCAGCGTAAAAATTTATCAGATCCTTATGAACATGAATCCTATGAATATACGTGCTAATGCTAGGGCATTCCCCTTAAGCGATGCGTTGCGCCTGCCACCGGGTGTCTCGAAAAATAGGCAAGGGGCATTGCGCCTGCCACCGGGTGTCTCGAAAAATAGGCAAGGGGCGTCGCATCGGCGCCCGGATGAGACGATAAATATGCAAGGGCTCCTGCAACAAGCTGGACGTGTGCGGGTAAAGAAGCTAGTCTAGGATACTAGACTTAGGTTAGAGACTTGGAACATAGGGACTATGACAGGAAAAGGGATGGAGTTAGTAGATACCATGATAAGAAGAAAAGTTAACATAGCTTGTTTACAAGAAACTAAATGGGTCGGTGAGAAAGCTAGAGAAGTAAAAAATACAAGATTTAAATTATATTATACAGGAAAACATAGAAATAAGAACGGAGTTGGAATAATAGTAGATAACAACTTTAAGGACGATATCGTAACCGTTATTAGGAAAGGTGATAGACTTATACTTGTAAAATTGGTATTAGGTGAAAACATAATTAATATTGTTAGTGCTTATGCACCTCAATTAGGATTAGATGAGCACACTAAAGTATAATTTTGGGAACAAATGGATGAACTAATTCAAGAAATACCCCTAGGTGAGAAAATCTATATAGGTGGAGATTTTAATGGTCATGTAGGAGAAGATCGTGTAGGATATGAGATAGTGCATGGAGGACATGGTTTTAGAGATAGGAACGACGGGATAGAGTCTATCTTAGATTTTGCGATGGCTTATGATTTTGTACTAGTAAATACATGTTTTAAAAAGAGGCTTGAACACTTAATAACTTATAAAAGTGGAACACATAAGAGCCAAATAGATTTTTTCATTACTAGAAAAGGAGACCGATTAACGTGTAAAGAATGTAAGGTTATCCCGGGAGAGAGCTTAACCTCACAACATAGGATAATGGTGTTGGATATAAATATTAAAAATCAATCACGAGTGCGAAAAGTGAAGATTAACCCACGAACTAGGTGGTGGAATTTAAAAGGAGAGAAATTAGAATTATTTAAAGATAAAATATTAAATGAAGCAACATGGAATAGTGAAGAAGAAACTAACATAATGTGGAATAAGATGGCCACATGCATTAGGAGAATATCAAAAGAAATTTTTGGAGAATCGAAAGGCAAAGGGCCATAGTCTAAAGAAACTTGGTGGTGGAATGAAGAAGTACAGAATATAGTAAAAATTAAAAAGGAGTGCTTTAAAACATGGCAAACAAATAGAAATGAAGAGAATTTTGAGAAATGTAAATGGGCTAAAAAGGAAGTTAAGAAAGTGGTAAGAGATGCTAAGTTAAAAGCATATGATGATATTTATACAAAATTAGGAACACAAGAAGGAGAAAAAAGTATTTATAAGCTTGCTAAACTTAGGGATAGGAAAACAAAAGATTTTAATAACGTTAAGTGCATCAAAAGTGATGATTCGAGAGTCCTAGTCAAAGATGATGAAATTATGGAAAGATGGAAAAACTACTTTGAGAGGTTATTAAATGGAGATAATGAAAGTAGATTAGATATAGAGGAACTTAGGGAGATTTGAGAAAATATATTAATATTTTAGGACCAGAGGTTATTAAATGGAGACTTGAGAGGTTATTTTTTCGTAGAATTAGGACAACAGAGGTCAGGATTGCTCTAAAAAAGATGAAAAGCGGGAAGGCTTTAGAACCAGATGGTATCCCTATTAAGGTTTGGAAGTGCTTAGGGGAGGATGGAGTATCATGGCTTACAAAATTATTTAATAGAACTTTAATGACTAATAGGTGCCCGATGAATGGAGAAAAAGTATTTTAGTACCTATTTATAAAAATAAAGGGGACATACAAAGTTGTTCAAATTATCGTGGTATTAAGTTAATGAGTCATACAATGAAACTTTGGGAGAGAGTGATTTAATATAGATTAAGATTGAAGACAACAGTAACTGAGAATCAATTTGGGTTTATGCTTGGGAGGTCAACAATGAAAGTAATCTATTTATTGAGGAGATTAATGGAGAGGTATAGAGAGAAATGTAATAACCCGCGTAATTTTGGGCTATTTTAATTAATTTCTGGAAAATGGAGGAAAATAAAGTTTTTGATAAAATTATTTTTATTTCTCAAATATGTTGAATATTATTTTTAAAGGCAAGAATTTCAAACGGTTTCGAAAACGGAGTTAAAACGGATTTTAAAATGATTTTTAAATGTTTTTAACTCTTGGAGTTGTTTTGACTTCCAACTTTTCATTTCTTTGCCTTATTTAAAGGAGTCTTTTGGATTCCAACTCTTCATTTCTTTGCATTATAAAAGGAAGTCGTGGGCAAGCCTTTTAACATACTTTTGGCACAAATTTTGGCAGCAAATATATTTTATATTCCTCTTCTTTTTATATACACATTGGCCCTTGAGATTTGTGAGTTCCAACCTTAGATTAGAGGTGTTCTTGGGGCTATTTTGTTGGAGGTTCTTGGAGGAGCTTTTGTAGATCTTTTGTGTTTATCTTGAGGATATGATCATTGGTTTCTCATCATGGTTTGAGGTATGGGGTTTTACACAATATGCTCCTTAAATCTCGCGAGTGTCATTATCTTTGAATTCTTGTTTAATTGAACTCATATTTGAATTGATAAATTCATTGAAATCTGGAAAATAATTGTTGAAATTATTTTGATTCATGTGGTATCATTATATTGTTGATGAGCACGTTGTCATGAGATTTTAATATGGCACGGATGTTGGGCACCCGCCAAAATTCCTATTTCCCGGGCTATGGCTTGATAAAGCATATACGGATGTGGTGAGGCCCGGTGACCCATTGATGTGTTGTTGAGAAATTATAATGATGAAATGCTATTGAGATTTTCATTTTGATTTGAATATTCGTACTCGTGTTGTTACATTTTATTCGTTGCTAATCCGTATTTGTTGAGCATAATTCGTGTCGTATTGTGTACTTCCCCATATTTTCTTTTAGTGGCAGGTTAGCGCGGATTTTGGGGCGCTATGGAGATTGATTTTAGCGAGGATTATTTGGGAAAGATTTGTATTATTTTGATGTATAGAGCTTTGGAGATTTGTATTTTTATTCGAGTTAGATAGTTGTAATTTTAATTCGAGAGACTTGTTGTAATTGAAGAGATTGAGATTAGTGGATATATATTATTGTGGGTTTATTTAGGTGCTCTATACCTTGTTATATTGTGGATTTAGTTTAGTTTTATCGCATTAGCGCTCCGTTCACTCTCTCCGGGCGGGCGGGGTGTTACAGATGGTATCAGAGCTTAGGTATACGGTAACCCTCGAGGCTTGGGTTTTGGGTTCATTGCGTGGTTAACAATTTTTGGAGATAGAAAATTTTAGGGGATATTCGTGATAAGTTTCGAGATTAGAGGTGAGGAATTTATTTTTAGGAGACGTGATTTATTTTTGGAGTTAGTATAGTGGCTTGATTTTGAGAGTTAGGCATTCGGCGAATTTCGAGGGCGAAATTCCATTGTTAGTGGGGAAGTGTAATAACCCGCGTAATTTTGGGCTATTTTAATTAATTTCTGGAAAATGGAGGAAAATAAAGTTTTTGATAAAATTATTTTTATTTCTCAAATATGTTGAATATTATTTTTAAAGGCAAGAATTTCAAACGGTTTCGAAAACGGAGTTAAAACGGATTTTAAAATGATTTTTAAATGTTTTTAACTCTTGGAGTTGTTTTGACTTCCAACTTTTCATTTCTTTGCCTTATTTAAAGGAGTTTTTTGGATTCCAACTCTTCATTTCTTTGCATTATAAAAGGAAGTCGTGGGCAAGCCTTTTAACATACTTTTGGCACAAATTTTGGCAGCAAATATATTTTATATTCCTCTTCTTTTTATATACACATTGGCCCTTGAGATTTGTGAGTTCCAACCTTAGATTAGAGGTGTTCTTGGGCTATTTTGTTGGAGGTTCTTGGAGGAGATTTTGTAGATCTTTTGTGTTTATCTTGAGGATATGATCATTGGTTTCTCATCATGGTTTGAGGTATGGGGTTTTACACAATATGCTCCTTAAATCTCGCGAGTGTCATTATCTTTGAATTCTTGTTTAATTGAACTCATATTTGAATTGATAAATTCATTGAAATCTGGAAAATAATTGTTGAAATTATTTTGATTCATGTGGTATCATTATATTGTTGATGAGCACGTTGTCATGAGATTTTAATATGGCACGGATGTTGGGCACCCGCCAAAATTCCTATTTCCCGGGCTATGGCTTGATAAAGCATATACGGATGTGGTGAGGCCCGGTGACCCATTGATGTGTTGTTGAGAAATTATAATGATGAAATGCTATTGAGATTTGCATTTTGATTTGAATATTCGTACTCGTGTTGTTACATTTTATTCGTTGCTAATCCGTATTTGTTGAGCATAATTCGTGTCGTATTGTGTACTTCCCCATATTTTCTTTTAGTGGCAGGTTAGCGTGGATTTTGGGGCGCTATGGAGATTGATTTTAGCGACGATTATTTGGGAAAGATTTGTATTATTTTGATGTATAGAGCTTTGGAGATTTGTATTTTTATTCGAGTTAGATAGTTGTAATTTTAATTCGAGAGACTTGTTGTAATTGAAGAGATTGAGATTAGTGGATTTATATTATTGTGGGTTTATTTAGATGCTCTATACCTTGTTATTGTGGATTTGGATTTATTTTATCGCATTAGCGCTCCGTTCGCTCTCCCCGGGCGGGCGGGGTGTTACAGTTTTCCCTTAGAATCAAACTCTTTAGCCCATTGAACTCCCCTTTCATGTTGCTCGCTCCCTCATAACCTTGCCCACGAATACTTGACATACTCAACCCATGTTTCAAGATAAGTGACTCAAGGCTTGCCTTAAGTGTTAAAGATGTAGTGTCAAGAACATGTACAGTGCTAAGAAAATGTTCAACCATATAGCCTTTTTTGTTCACATAACATAAAGTTACTCCCATTTGCTCCTTCACAGAGATGTCACGGGACTCGTCAACTAGTATGAAGAACACCTCAACCCCAATTTCTTGAATTATGACTTTAGGGGTTAAAGAGGTGGCGGCATTAATGAGCTCTTTTTGAATTGATGGAGCTATCATTTGGTGGTTTTCGGGGGCATTTTTCAAGACAACTTTGTTTATAGCTTCATTTTGCTCGGTAAGGAACTGTAAAAGTTGAAGAAAATTACCCCGGTTAGATGACCCCACAGATTCATCATGCCCTCGCATCGCCAAACCGTGGCGTAGTAAGAACTTGAGGCAATTCAAGGATGCAGTCAGACGAATACGATAATCAACTCTTGTCTTATCGAAATGGTTAGACAAAGACACTTCGATGTGTTGATCTTGTTTCATCAAGTCATCACAAGTATTCATGCATTTGTTATGAATACTTGAATGGGGGCCAACATGATCTCTAAACACTTGTTTCTTTTTCCAATTTGAAAAACCTCCAGTAACAAATACACCACCACCCCCTTACCCCCTTGTATTTGGTCGAAACAAATAGCAAAACAAACAAAGCGCAGCCTCCTTCTCCACACTATACTCTAACCATCTCCCAAACTCCTCAAACCATGACGGAATAAATCTACGTTTGCCTGTTCCAACTTGTATCCATGGGAAATTGTGAGTTTTTGGTTGACAAGGGCCCCTAGTAAGATATGCTCGACGAACTAACTCCATTTGTTTAGAATCACCATATTCCGAAATAGATTTCCTCAAATCGGTATCCGATGGTAGTTCATCCAAATTCACCCTAATATTAGGTGAGTGTTGTGAGTGTTGGGATTGAACTTCTTGATGGATAAGATTATCGGACTTCGCATTGGGAGATGATTGAACCTCAGCTTCGAATACAGTTTGGGTGTTGTCTCTTTTTTTTCGTTTAAAAAATTTCTCCATGACTTTCTATTTAAAAAAACAATTATTTTAATCTATATATTTCTATATACACAAATTTTTATATACACAAATTTCTATATAAAAATTTCTATACAAATTTTTATATATACAAATTTCTGAGATATAAAAACCACAAATTTCTTACAAATTTGTTACAAATTATTTTTATATACACATTTTGTGGATACACAAAAACCACATATAAAAATAAACCACACATTCCATGATTTCTAATATACACAAAAACCACACATTACATGATTTCTAAATCACAAAAACCATAAAAACCTATGCAAGAATCTGTTCAAACCGGTGCAAGAATTACATATAAGAAAAAATTACCTGAGTTGGGTGGGTGGACGGCAGTCAAGGGTGGAGTTCTTGAGTTGGGCGGCGCGGCAACAGCGGCAACATCGGTGGGAGAAGAAGAAGGCTGGAAATTGGGTGTTTTTCGTTGTGGGGTTTTCGTTGTGGTACTTAGTATAAGACTGAAAAGTGATGTTTTTTTAGACGGATGAAATAGGTTACCAAAACATTGGGTGTTTTTACCAAAAAAACCCTCTTTTTTTTTTTAAATAATTCAACCCGGGCGAACGCCCCTGTTGGGCCCAAGCTCTGTTCGGCACTGGCTCAGCCTCCACCCATTTGGTGAAATAATCAACAGTTACAGGTACTAAAATCTTCCTCTGGTGGTCGGTAGTGGTCCGACCAAGTTAATTCTCCATATAGCGAAAGACCATGGCGAAGTGATGGGTCTTAGATTTGCTCCTGGTTTTTTGTGGACGGTGGCAAACTTTTGGCATTTATCACATTTCTTGGTGAAAGCAACACAATCTGCTTTCATCATCGGCGAATAGTAACCTTGCATAGCTATTCGTTGTCTCAAAAACCTTCCAGCTTTGTGAGCTCCACATGATCCTTCATGCACCTCTTTGATCAAATCATTCACTTTGTTTGGATGTACACAACGAAGTAAAGAAACAGTGTAGTCTCGCCTATATAAGACCTTTTTCTAACACATAACTAGCTGTCGTGTACCTCATCTTACTGGCTTCCTTTTGTTCTGAAGGCATTGTTCCTCTTTCGATGTACTCTTTAATCGAGTCCATCCACGAGAGACCTAACCCCACAGATATGACGTTGATTTCCATCCCATCAATGCTTTTGTGGACAAGAATATCCACTAGGATTGTTCGTCTGAGTTATGTTGGAGTTGCTGAAGCAAGTTAAGCAAGAGCATCTCCTTGGGCATTCTTTAATCTGGGAATCCTCACTATTTTGACTGTAGTGATCAATGAAATGACTTCCATTGCTTTTTATTATATCTCATCATAGTCTCCCTTTTAATGCCACAAATTTGCTACAATTGATTAACAATCAGCTGGTAATCACTATATACCAATACTTGGTCGGCGCCCAGTGATGAAGCCAATTCCAGTCCTGTGATCAATGCTTCATATTCGGCTTCATTGTTAGAAGCCTTGAATTAGAATCTCAGAGCATATTCCACGTTCAAGTTATCCGGAGTGTTGATGATGAGGCCTGCTTCACTTCCAGTAGCACATGATGATCCATTTATAAACAACTGCCAAGTTGGAATGTCATCAGAGAACTCTTCTTATACCAGCATTCCATGCTTGAACACCTTCTTACTCAGTTGCAATCATTCTTGAGCAGCCGATGAGCTAGGTTAATCGACCACAATCTCTGTTTGCTGGTACTGAAGGAAGTGCTTTCCTTGTCTTCAGGCTTCATCTTAATCTGGTTATAACCAGAATAAGCATCCATAAAATTGAGTAACTCATGGCTTACTGTAGCATCGACCAATTGATCAATCCTTAGTAAAGGGAAGTGATCTTTTGGACATGCCTTATTGAGATATGTAAAATCTACACACATACGCCATTTATTATTTTTCTTCTTGACCATCGCCACATTAGCCAACCAATTAGTGTACTTGACATCTCCAATGAACTGTGCTCGCTGCAATATATCCACTTCCTCTTGGATTATTGTATTCTTCTTGGGGCTGAAGACTCTTCGCCTTTGCTTGATCGACTTGGAGCCTGGATAAATATTAAGCTCGTGGCACATGAAGTTCGGATCAATTCCCGACATATCTTCATGGCTCCAAGCGAAAACAATTTTCCTTTCTCTAAGGAACGTAATTAATTCCTCTTTGAGAGAAGGAGATAACCAGGAAACGATCTGGGTGGTTCTTTCTAGCTTCTCGTCGTCCAACACGACAACTTTAGATTCTTCCATAGATTTAGAGTGTCGATGTGGAAAATGGTTGTGCTCTTCAGTTGCATCTCTTGTTGGTCGACCAATGTATGATAGCATTCCCTAGCATCTTTGGATTTTCATCTACTATGCTCACTCCATAATTTGTTGCAAATTTTATGAATTGGTGCATTATAGATGGTGCAACCTCTAACTGCTTGATTCCCACTCTTCCTAGGATGATATTGTAAGCTGACGGGACATTTTTATCCAACACAAAAAAGCTAATCCTTTCCCTCTTGCTCGTCGGTCAGGTGCCGATCAAGACTTCCGACTTGATTGTTCCTAATGGGTATACTTTTTCTCCTGTAAATCCAATAAGAGGTCTATGGTATGGTCCTAACTTGCTGATCTTCAGCCCTAGATTGTCGAAATAGCTGTAGAACATTACATCAGTTGAGCTCCTATTAATCAAAATTCTTGCGACTTTGTCATGATGAACTCTGCATATGATAACACGGATAGTCATGGGGGTCAAGAACCCCACTCAGATCAATTTTGAAAAATCTAATCACCAGCCCGTGTCTGTTGACTTTCCTTGGCCGACTATCACTGGATTCAGCCATATCAATCTGTCTGACAGTTGGACAGGCTTTGATTTCATTCAAATAAGCTTTCCTTTCTGCTATTGCATCCCCTCCTCCAGCATTATCACCTGCAATGAAATGGCACCCAAAGGATATCATGCTGACCTTCATCTCTGTCCCATCAGGCTTCTTCGACAAGTCTGGATCTTCTTCAAAATCATCATTTTTTGCTCTTTTATTGCCATCCCTTGCTCGGGATGGAGATTCAAACCTCTTTCGATCATTTCGGTTGCCATTCCGATCAACAAACTTACTCAACTTTCCACGCCGAATAAGATTTTCAATCTCATTCTTTTGCGCGATGCAGCTGTTGGTGTTTTGCCCATGATCCCTGTGGAAATCACAGTACTTGGACTTATCCCTTTTATTGGGGGTGTCTTCAACTCTTCCGGCCAATTCAATTCTCTGTTTCCTTTGAACTCCTCCAGGATATGGTGAACACCCTTGTTGAGCGAGGTATATTCATCATACTTCTTGATCCGATCTAACTTCTTGTCTTTTTTATCCTTTTTGAAAGAATTAGAATTATTTTTCCCTTCACCCTTGGTATCAGGAGCTTCCTTGGCTGCCATAGCTTTCTCGGCATTCATTATTTTTCCAGGTTTAGCCATTAGTTATGTCGTGATTTTGGGTCGATTCTTCGCTAAAGCATAGTAAAGATCTTTAGCAAGCAACCCACTCATAAGTGCTGCAATGGTTGTTTTCTCCTCAAAGTCCACTACCTCTAATTTTTCATTATTAAAACGAGTAATATATTCTTTAGTACTTTCTCCTGGCTTTTGTCGCACAGTCAAGAGATGAGTGACACTCTTGATCGGCTTAACCCCAAAACATAAGTTATCTTTGAACAATTTAGTTAACTGATAAAAACTAAAGATTTTACCTCTTGGGAGATTATTATACCAAATTTGGGTTGGTCCTTTGATGAAACTAGAGAAAGCTCTACACCTCATCTCATCAGGCACTGAGTAGATGTCGATAGCAGCTTGATATTGCTCTATGTGCAAGACTGAATCAATTTTCCCATCATACTTGGGAGTAACCACTGGTGACTTGAACTTGGTGAGTGTGGGGTATTCCACAATTACCTGGATGAAAGGTAATCCTTTAATGAAACTCCTTTGCAATGGATTATTTGTCTTGGTCATTTCACTTAGCTGATCTTCCAACGTTTGCATGGATCCCTTCCTGGAATATTCTTCTGGCTTAGACTTGGCCGAGGTAGATCTAGCGGCTTTCCTGTGTCTATGTGTTGAACTCTCCTCCTGAGAGGTTTGCTCGGTACGGGCCTTGAATCTTATGGATCCTTCTCTGTATTCACAACGGCACTCCTGCTCCTGATGATGTCCTCTAGTTACTCGGGGGCCTAAACGATCAAAAGCAGACTACCTGATTAGTCTCTCCAAACCACTTGGTCTTTCTTTGGAAATAGATCTACCATCATAGTAATTCGTTAACCGAAATGAAGAAGTTGCACCAGGACGGTATGACCTATCATAAGAAGAACGAGAATGATAACTCCTTATATTTCGAGCAGGTTGTGGTGGCATATCCCTTCTAGAATTGGAAGACTTAGCTTGCATAGTGTGGACTAATTGTTTGACAGACCCCTGCATGGCTTCTTGTCCTCTAGCAAGGCTGAGAAGAATTCCTTGTAGATATGCCGCACTAGGAGGAGCATATGGGATGATGGTATTGCCTTAATTTCAAACGCTATTTTCGGGATCAATCCATTTCTTTGAAGGCAAAGAAACGAAATAAATGGTAGAGAACGATGACATACAAATGTTGTCACAGACGACGCCAATATGTTGATATATAAAAATGGACTAACTCCAAATTTATAATCACAGATAAAAATAAGATAAATAACTCAAACCACACACACATGAGACAAGGTTTTTAGAGTGGTTCAGCTGTAAAATAGCCTACGTCCAATGTTGATTTTTTTTAAGTAAGGTTTACAATAGCTCAGTATGGTGTGCATATGAGTGATTTGAGTTGTCCCTTGAGCTGGGGGAATAGTTTGTACTTATAGTGGTTACAAAACCCTAGAGATGGAGCGCCTTTATATTGCCGGACGTTTATATATGTGTACAATAAAGGAAACTCTTGGAATTCAGTGTTGGTTGGCAACCCATCCGAGTAACTATTAGTATTCCTGTTGGTTGGTCGGGCCTTCTGGAGTTGGTTGACATTCCAGTCGACTGAGTGTCTCTGAAGCCGATCAGTGTGGCTGGTCGGCCACGTTGGAGGACAGGTGTACATTCATCATTGGTCCACGTGGGAGTCTAATTTTTACATATAACAGTAATATTCCCTAAATAATGCTCTCCCAGAAGATTCTAGCATTAGGGAATTCATGCGTGATATCACCCGTGTGTGGCATCCCTCGTGACAATACTAATGACATCTTCTAGAATCTGCTATATTAGTAACAAGGAAAATGCTAGGCTTATGACAAAATTGTACAACTTTTAGAATCTACTATGGCACCAATTAATACTCGAAAGAAGGAATGATAAAACATTAAAATATTACGGTCCCACAAAATCATTTATCAGGGTCACATTAGTTTGTACAAAATGTACAATTTGTTTATAAATGTTATAATTACTCTACTAAAAATATCAAGCTTCTCATAAAATATGAGAAGTGTGACCAAAAAAAGGGTGCAAAAATGCCCTCCCATATCACAAAGATGTGGAAGAGTAGATTTCTACCGAATTGTTTTCGGTTTCGATTTTGAGCGAAAGGAAACAAAATGATATATATATATATATATATATATATATATATATATAAGAAAAATTCTAGGGAACTTATGATCGTGCCTCATTTTTTGTAACTCGCTGACTTACCAGAAATACATTTATTGGTGTATAAAATGATAATTAGTGAACCCCATACACTAATCAATGCGTTATTGCAATGTCCGCAAAAAAAGAGTCCCAATCATAAGCCCTCCTAATATTTCTCCTCATGCAAAGGATCAAAACTAATTTTGAAAAAAAATAATAGGGACTCGGTGATTTGGCTAAGCTAACCGGTAATCTGTCGATTGTTTTGATTTCAACTCGATGGCGAGCCATGCTGAGTCAAATTGATTTCGCTAATATATATAGGTGTTATCAAAACCAAGTCAAGTATGACATATCCGTTTGATTTTTCTTTTATTTTAAATTATGTTAGAAACAATTCGCTCGGCATTCATAATGCCATTTGAAAATCCAAACCTATCATTTAACATATCATGTTGCTAATCGTTATATATTGCGAGCATGCCAATATGCTGTTTGTCTATCTTGCTAAACAGCAAACACATCACCTTTTTTATCTTAAAACAGTTGCACTTTTGTGCACTGCTTGCTTCACCATTTTTTTTTTTGTATATTAAATTTACCCAATTATACTATTCTATATCATTGTATATGCTCTAAATTGAATATGCTTCTACTCATGTCTGTTGCTACTATTTTGACTTGTGGTAGGTCAGTTTTTTTTTCCCCCAATTCATGCTTCTTTATTTCACAGCATTGTGTTTACTTATGGACTTTGTTTTTAATTAATTGCCATAGGAAGAAATAGAGAACTGCAAGGTCTGGCTAGGGCTATGGTTAAGCTGTGGGGAAGAAGTGCTATTGCAAAGATAGCCATCAAACGTGGCGTGCATAATACTTGTAATGACAGGATGGCAGAGGAACTCAAGGTTCAATAGATAAACATTTTGTTTTCCTCTTGATTTAGAATTTGGAGAATATCAATTTTTCCCTAGAACTGTCACTAATTGTTGAATGAAAATAGCTATAGCAGTACTTTCCCGTACATTTGACTTGGTGAAGTTATTTTTGAACTGCTTGGGATAAATTTTGCAGTGGTGAGAAGTATATGTTGATTAGCCGTTACTAGTTTGGCATCTACTTCCATATTACACATGCATATATTTAGAGGATTAAATAAAAAATTGAACTCGGCGAGTTGGCTCAGAGATTTGGCAAATCGGTGAGGTGATTCAATGATATTTCAGTCATTTTTTTGTTTAAAAACTCAAGGAATCACGTTGAGTCTAATTGATTTTGTTAATATATGGGTAATTGTTTCATAACATTGTCAAAACCAATTCTACTCCACCATGCTATTTCTTTTAAATCTTTTAACCATGTTTATGTTTGTTGTTACTTGATCTATATGATTTTTTAGGCATACGGAAAGGTCAAAAAAGCTGAGATGGCTTTACAGAAAGTTCAAGAGTATCTCGAACCTTCGGAGCTCCCAACCGATTTAGAAACCTTAACTGCTGAGGAGAGATTTTTATTTCGTAAAATTGGCCTGAGTCTGAAACCTTACTTGGTTCTAGGTAAGTCTCACCACTTCTATTTTAAGCCTAGCGATTTCAAGGAAAAGGCCAATAACACTATGTTTAAATGTTTATTTTGTTTTTAATTTTTAGGTAGGCGAGGTATTTTCGATGGTACGGTAGAAAATATGCACTTACACTGGAAGTATCGGGAGCTGGTAAAGATAATTGTGAGTGGGAAAAGATTTGCAAAAGTGAAGCATATTGCGATATCTCTCGAGGCTGAGAGTGGTGGGGTATTAGTATCTGTAGATAATACTACGAAGGGCTATGCTATTATAGTTTATCATGGGAAAAATTATCAGCGGCCTTATACATTTAGGCCCACTAATCTTTTAACCAGAAGGCAGGCGTTAGCACGGTCAATTGAGCTTCAGAGACGTGAGGTATCATACTTAATACTTGTTTCAATATATACCGTGGGGATCTAAATTGGATTCCGATAATTTATTAGTGAAAAATATTTGCACTTTTCAATCTTGGCAAGAATCTTCTTTGAATTATGTATTTTGTGTCAAATATCCCCTTCAGGGGACATTTTAGTGATGCTTATTATTGACACGGAAGCATTTGCAGCAATACGCATCGATTAGGGGGATTTCTTGCATTCAAACTAGTTCAAGGATGTTACAAAAATGAAAAATTCAGGGGAAGTTTGGCACTTTAGCCTTTTTTAATATTAAAAAAAAAAAAGCGGAGTTTCATTTGTAACTATGTCATACATCCCTAGCAAATGCATTTGTGAAGAAAAAAATCATTAAAAATGAAGCATGTGTTTGACGTCAATTTTAGCCCCCCCACCCCCACCTCCTATATCTAAAGATATTTTTTCATAAAAATATAGATTAAAGACGGATTGATCCCTGTTTGAACATTTGCAGGCACTAAAACATCATATCTCAGAGCTGCAAGGAAGAATTGATAAGCTGAAGTCTGAGCTAGTATGATTTGCTCTTCTCATAAATAATAGGCAATATGGCCATTAGCAACTTACTGATAGACTAAAGATTATACACACACACACACACACATATATATATATATATGTTTAATTTATGTGCTTGGGCTGTTGAATTTACAGGAAGATATGGAAACTGTAAAGGAGATTGATGAGGAGACCTTGTACTCAAGGGTAGATAATGCTTCTGACGACGACGATGATGATGATAACGGCAATGGCGACATGGAAGAAGTAAGTAGAAACTCGATCTTTTGTATGTCGTCTTGGAATGCAACACAATAGGTTGTAGAATTTGCGTAACTGCTGCTCGTTAGATATCTGTGAGATATCTCGTGTAAATTCTTACTTTTTGCTTCACAAATAAGTCCCTAGGTGAAGAGAGAGAGAAATACTTTACCCGAAACATCGGATTCCTGACCAAATTCACAGGGAACTCACACAAGTTGATGGTATATGGAGTGCATCCCTTATATTAAAAGCATCTGCACTGCACTCTAATAGTGATTTCATACTTCAGGGAACTAAATATGAATGACCCAAAATTTCTGACAGTCATCATAGATGTTTTGCTTGTCATCAGAGTTTATTCTAATCTTGTGGCATTGTATTCGTATTGTTTAGAGTTTTTGGTCCGTCTCACAATATCATTTGTTTACTATTGCTACTAGCTTTATAGTACCTCTCGAACATCGTTTAGTTGATTATATTTGGAATGTAGAGCATTTTGAATTATTTATGAAATTGCAAAGCCATTTTTCTGAACTTCACATCCATCGAAGTTTTTGTCCGTCTCATTGCTTAGTATTGTTACGAGGTTAATAGTCCCCGTCAAACGTCCTTCATATGAATTATGTAGTAAATTGAGAAGTTGCTTGACATTGCAAGTTATTCATAATTCGCAACCCTCTGAAAGTATTATAATCCCAAACTGATCCGTAATCTAGGTAACATGAGGTACCCGTTGGTGCCACTCATTTCTTGACGTCTGAGAAAAGCTCAAACTCAGGATTGATTTCTCTGTCTAACTGAAAAACTGTATTTCAAAGCAGGATGAAGATGAAGAAGCATACCTTGAAATTTACGATGGTGGCGATGATGAGGATGTTAACACCTAAACACATGGTTTAGATGGGGCCAGTTTATTAATTATACCCAAATGATTGGAAATTCGAAGACTAAGTACGAGGAAGAATGGAATACAGATTAAGAATTTGGATGTGGGTCTTTATGAGAGATGAGAATACAAGGCAAACACATGGTTACTGATATATGTTTATGTCTTGGGGGCTTAGTTATGGTCTTTTTTTCATGTATCTTCCATCCAAACAGGGTATCATACTGTGAAATTTGTAATTTCCATGTCGTTGTTTAATTAACTAATGTAGTGTAATGTACGTCTGACCAGAACTAATGGCATGGGGTGTTTTGTGTATAATCTTCAAAACACAGGGCAAGGCATGCCGATGAGCGCCAATGAAAACTAACGGCATGGGTGTTTTATGTATGATGTTCACAACACGGGGGGTTTGCATGACAAGCCCAAAACGGAGAGGAGGTTGATATAATTATATTTAATGTATGTAACGCAACCCGAATACTCAAGTTTAATCTGGACTTTGGTTGTTTTTGTTCAGCTTCTTTTACCGCTTGCGTTACATATTTGTTTGTCTTGGAATAAGAGGAACACATTAATCAATGATTACTTTTCTTTTTTTTTCCTCAATAACTTGAGCCATTAGTAGGGATGGGTGCTGATAAATGCATGAAAAGCTTTGATCAATGTTTGTAAAACAGAAAACAGGGGAGCTTCCCGTTGGTCGGGCAAATGTATGGATATCTGTCAATGCAGGGCCTCGGTTTATTTATGATCATTCCTATATGCACATTCCATGAAAACAGGGTATGGATGTGTGAAAATTTTTATTTTTGCGTTATTAAAATAGGGTAAATTACGAATATCTCCCCAAACAAACTAGGCTTAATTATTATTACATTCCCTAAACAAATGTTACACTCGTCTCCTCTCTTGTTTGGTTTTTGTAAGAATTGCCCAAGTTATAAAACAAGAAGAGAAGAGACTATAATATACAAAAGAAAAGGGGAGTCAAGTGTAATATTATAAATAAGAGGGGAGATTTGTAATTATATTTACCAAAATGGGTGCTCCACGTAGTTTACATAAAAATATATAATTATTAAGGTTGCACTGAATAATCAATAATCATCCGTTCCCACCATTTTTCAAAAAATAAAAACCCACATCCAAATATTTGTCAAATTGATCGACAATATATGATTGATATGGAAATTCTAATTTTTCTACAAGCGGTCCTAGCAAATATGCAAGATTGTCTTGTCCCAACTTATTGGTCAGTTTCAGACATTTTTTGAAGGTAGATTTTTTTTTGGGGGGGGGGGGGGGGGGGGGGGAGGGGGGGGGGGGGGGGTAAGGGTTAAAAACATGTACAGAAGGACATTTTTCACATTAGCTCTAAAATGTATAACAGACTATTCGTATCTCATTCATCATGAGATTTTTCCTTTTATTTGGCATTTCATAAGATCATAATGTCATTTGTTCTAATAAAGGAATTGTAATGTTCATGCCACTAAATATAAGGCTTGGGTGTCTTCTTTAAAATGTTCAAAACACAGGAAAAGGCATGCGCAACAAGTCCAAAACAAAGGGGGTGTTGCCATAACTATTCTGAATGTACGTAATGCAACTCGAATTATAAGTTCAATCCTGCCGTCCGCTGTTTTTGCCTTGTGCTTATTTGAATTTGTACCCCTGTTGTGAAGTGCAAGAACATGTTTTCCCAACACTTAATTAAATTACTGTCCAAGAATAATATTTCCATAGAAATATATTTCATGAAAATCAATTCATCTTCACTCTTTTTCCAAGTTTCCAATTAAATGCATGGAACATTTTTCATTAAAGTATGGAGTAAAAGTAGTATTTCCACTCTCAAGTAGTACATAAACAAATAATTCACCCAAACAACAAATTTTACAAGCCATTCCAAAAACAACATAAGTTACATCTGTTGAACATAGTGCTCAGCTAGAGCTAAATCGTACTCCCATCTCCCGCACATGAAAAGTTGCAGGGTTCGAAATTTCATGTATACAATTTAAGTGTAAGCGAATTTTTTTTTTATCCTTTTTATAATCCCATGTTGTAAATGTCCTTTGATACAGTTTAAAATGGGAAGGACTATAGCTCTGGCTTGTGTAGAGTTTTTTTTTTTATTTTTTTTTTTAAAACATAGTTCTTAGCTACGGATCCATACAACATAGTTTTTTAATTTTTTTTTTTTTTTAATTTTTTTTTTTAATTACTTCAATCCATACAACATAATGTTCTGGTACTAAATTACACCATTCCATAAGGTTTTCCGGGTTGTAATAGCCATATAGTTAGCATACGAGTAAAACGCAATAATCGAATTGAAGATTAAACACAACAAAAATGATGAGTTAAAGGGGTAAAATCAAAATTCTCCACCCTGAAACTACAAATGAATACATATAACACTACTGGACTAACATTTCTTGGCAATATAAAATGATGATTTGAGCCCTAAATAATAAACCCCCTTATTAACAGTATATACGAATTAGCATGATGCTTTAATGCCTAATCGTGAGAGTCAAAACCAACATGATGATTTGAGAAAAATCTCAACATCACAAGATTGGCTACACCTCAAAAATCTTCCTGTCAACATGGCCAGCTTCCCATTCGCACCTAAACAAAATTATCATGTTAGGGCCAGAATTTTTTCGCAAGGGGGGCATTTTAGTATAAAATATATTATGTTTCAAAATTAAAGGGGCACTTAATTAATGCAGGTAATACTAAGGTGATTTTTTTGATGATTTACAAATTTTAAGAATTTTTATTTTCTCAATTTTAGTCTCCCAATTTACCAACACATCAAATCAACATCACCATCACCTTATGTTGAACTTCTATGCCCCATGTGATGTTGGAATTCATGCAATATTACTAATTTTAGAATCAATACCAATGATTCAGGACAACCCTAAAAGGAAAATATGAGTCTTTATTTGCGACGGAAGGAGTATAAATTTACCAAAGGTTTAGTCCACCAGTAATCAAACATCTCTCAAACTAGTCTAAGAGATTGTGGGAGCCTTATTGAAATATAGGAAGGCCTACCACTAATTGCACAAGTCATCTTCTTTCTTCAAGTAAAATATAGCTCTAAGTTGTCCACAGTAAAAAAAAATATCAAATGTATAAATATATTGGACAATGGACAATGTACCTGGTTACTTATCTTTGCTATGCTGAAAACCTTCCTTTATGAAAGGCAACACAAGAGAAGCCAATTCAGTTTGATGTGATGAGTATCTATGATTAGCTCCTTCTATAATCTGCAATTTGTGGTTAGGAATGATCTTGCCGAACTCCAAGGCATCTTCAACAGGGATTATTTCATCATCTGATCCATGAACTGTCAACACCCTGTGTTTCAGAAAATCCTTTATGTACAACATAGACTACAAAAAGATCAAAGAACATAGGTACTACATATTAAATTAACAATCATTATCCGAGCAAGAGCAAGCGCAAGCTTCGGGATATGGTAGGGGGTAAAAGTTATTTTTTACCTGGGTGAGAAGTTGGAAACGGTGAAAATTTATATTTGGACATTTTTGTATAAAACTATAAATGAGAGTCCGCGCTCTAATTATGTGTTATTTTGGATAATTGTGAATAGAATATGTGATTACAAGAATTATCACAATAGAATTCCACAAAACAATCACAAAGAACAGAATGCAAAAAATCACACACACAACAACGATATACGTGGTTCGGCAATTTGCCTACGTCCACGGAGGGTTACTGTTTTATTATGTCTCTCAATGCTCGAGATTACATCCCATTGCCCCGGATCAAGATTTATAATTTATAGAAGTGAGAAATAAGTGATTGAATTCTATAGGTAACTCAACCAGCTTGTTAGATAGCACGCAAGTGTCCCTGAATATCTCCCCGAGATTGTTGGTAACTGATTTAGGCCTATCCCCATGCATATAAGTATATGTTAAATATACGGATAAAATAATAATTATCTTAAAGTTGGGCCGGGCAGTCCGTCTTGCGTGCTGGGCTGGTCGGCTGAATGATTGGACTTTTAATATTCCCCCACAGAATATATCTCCAAATAGGTGTGAAAACAGTGTTCTAAAAGGCGCGCCTTGGAGGCGCCTAGGCGCGAGGCACGGGGGAGGCAAGAAAGTGGACCAAGTGAAAAAAACGTTCGTTTTTAAAAACTTTGCCCCAGTCTTACATCGTGCATCGAAAGTACATTATACTACAGTAGCAAAAAAATATACGTAAAAATATTATATATATCATATGCATGAATGTTTCTTTGTATATACACAATGATTATAGTAGCATTTAATATTTTGAACTTTTGAGATGCCTTTGGCTCCTCGGTGGTGGCATCATCAGAATTGCCTTTTGCTTATCTGCATCCATTTGACCGCCCTGTCTGTTGACAACAAAATCAACAAAATCAACAAAGGCATTTCGAAGAGAGTATATGTCTGTTCTGTTTGGAACTTCTGGTCCAGGAGCTAGAGTATGTGGATGAGCTCTTTCGGTTGTTGGAGGAGGTTAGACACCCGAATGGAGAGAAGGATGAATTGTGGTGAATGGGGTACAGGAGAGTAGTGGTTAAGTCAACATAATGTTCTTGACTTTGAATGATTTAAAGAGACTATGTTTTCCAATTTTGACCCCCCCAAAAATAGATTATATATTTTTCAAATAGATTGTATGTTAACAGAAAATTATCTATAGCTTTAAAATAGGACTGATGGCCAATTATCTCATTAGAAAATCAGATGATGTTGCCAAACAACCCAAATCGTACTACCAAACAACATTAAAACGTTTTGCAGTGCAAACTCCTCTACATTTTACCTCCAACACGCCTCATCGCCATAAGCTACACACCATGATGTAATGACACCACGCACTGGTCACTAGTCCCGCCACCATCACTCGCCTATCACCTCAGTGATCACATCAGGTTGGTGGGGTACAACTATCTGTATTGTTTCAGGGATACCTCAGATTTTTCAACTTAAGACTCTGGGCTGACTCAATTTTTGCTCAAGACCCAGGGTTATGTAATAACATTATGTTACCAGATTATAAGACGTGGTCAAAATAGTCAATTAAAATGCAAAAAATATAAATCAATCTACAAGATGAAACTAACTTTCTTCTGACCTGCATTCTTTGTTAATTTGAAGGCATGCTTCATGCATGTTTGTATTTAGGCGATCCATCAAACTTTCCTCAGTCACACGATAAACAACCTCTCCTACAGAAGCATCAAACACATTAATAATCAATCATCATCCATGCCTCTGAACTTGCTCACATGTACCAATTATCATAAAGAGACAAAAAGTTTATAATGATAAATCCTCAATGTTACAACGAGATCGTGTAAGGATTTGGTTCCTTATTATCAATGGTGGGACGAACCAATTTTAGATTCTTGAAAAAAAAAGGTTTTTTTGACTTTAATACATTACTAATTTATATTTTAGACTTTAATACAAATTTATTATTTTATTAGACTTAATTTCATTTTTCATCGCTAAATGATGTGTATGGTAATCTGTAGAAACACGTGCCGCGTGGTTGTGCTCCCGGGAAAAGACTATCTTTTTTTTTTTCTATTTTTAGCTTAGGGTTTATTGTCATTTTGTTTTATTTTTAGTCTTTAATTAGTTTCCAAGCATGTTTGGGGCTAATTAGTCTTTTTTAGTTATTAGTTGTCCTTTTTTGTCTTTTTGGGTATTATCTTGGTTAGCAAGCTAACCTCTCCTATAAATAGGCCATTGGCCCTCATTTGTAAACACAACTTGAATATTGAAAAACAGAATATATAGAGAGAAAGAAACTCATTTTCTTAGTTTAGTTTTATTTTTTTGTTGGTGTTGGTATTGTGTAGTTAGTAATTGGTGTGTAGTAATAATAACGCTTCCACATTCTTAGATTCACATCAAATTGGTATCAGCGTTGCGTTTGTTCTTGGTGTTCGTCGTAATGCGTGAAGTGGGAGTTGTGATTCCAACTCCGGCAACCCTCCAATCTTTAGATTGATAAATGTTCAAATGAGAATCGGGTGGATGGAAACCCAAAATTCCATTACCGCTAAAAGTGGGGATACCAACTCTTTTAGCCTCCTCCATCTTCCACCCTCCACCACCACCTTCCTCCACTTCCATCTTCTACCGTCACACAACCACCACCTCGTTCAAATGAAACACCGTCTTCTATTTAACCCCCAAATTAAACCCTAACCCTAAATTTTTTTTTGCAAGAACCATCCAAAACCCCCTACGATCAAAACCTTACCCCCCCCCCTACCTATTTTTATTCTATTTTCCCCCTTCCCCCTACTCATTTATGCCCAACCACAATCAAACCCAACAAAATGGGCTTTCCCTAATCCAATTCAATCCCCTACCCTTTATTTGACCTCAAGTCCGTTCAAAATTGGTCCTAGGGCTTATTTGTGACACAACATATGACTTATATGAAAAAATGCGTCCCACTTGGAATCCATTTTCCAACTATTCGCCATTTTGGATCCGGCTTTCCGGAATGTCGTCGTCTTTAGTCCGCTTGTTTCGCCATCGTACTCGCTAAAGTGCGATCGTTGGAATTCCCTTCCGGCCAAATTCAAGGTTTCACCAACACAAGTTGCAACCATGTGCTTGTAGGTGTAGAGAAGGCGGATATGGTCGTCAGTTTTTTGTTGCTTGGATTTCGTAGAGGGACGTCGCCGGGATTTGGGTTTATTAGACCCATTATTGATGAGGTTCATACACATGGGACTAATTCCAGTTGGGTTGCCCACTTTTGATTGAATTTAATTGAGAGGTCCGGAGCTTTTCTTGGTTCATATCATGTGGCATTGATGATTCACCCTTCAAGCTTGAGGACGAGCTTTTTCGAAGATGGGGAGAATGATGTGTATGGTGATCCGTAGAGACACGTGGCGCGTGGTTGTACTCCCGGGAGAAGACTATCTTTTTTTTCTATTTTTAATTTAGGGTTTATTGTCATTTTCTTTAATTTTTAGTCTTTAATTAGTCTCCAAGCATGTTTTGGCCTAATTAGTCTCCAAGCATGTTTTGGCCTAATTTTTAGTCTTTAATTAGTCTCCAAGCGATGCGTTGCGCCCGGTGGCAGGCGCAACGCATCGCTTAAGGGGAATGCCCTAGCATTAGCACGTATATTCATAGGATTCACGTTTGGGCCTAATTAGTCTTTTTTAGTTATTAGTTGTCCCTTTTTGTCTTTTTGGGTATTATCTTGGTTAGCAAGCTAAACTCTCTTATAAATAGGCCCTTGACCCTCATTTGTAAACACAACTTGAATATTGAAAAAAAAAAGAATATATAGAGAGAAAGAAACCCATTTTCTTAGTTTAGTTTAATTTTTTGTTAGTGTTGGTGTTGTGTAGTTAGTAGTTGGCGTGTAGTTGTAATAATAACGCTTCCGCATTCTTAGATTCACATCACTAAATGTGAAAATTTAGCCACTAAAAGTGATCTTTGGTGACATTTAGGGATGAAAAATGTTACAAAGTCTAATTAAAGTCCAAAATCAAAAATTAGTAATTTATTAAAGTAAAAAAAAAACTTAAAAAACACAATAATTCTACACCTTGCAAGATTGAGAATGAAAAAGTTGTACCCCAGAAGGCAGGAACAACAAATTAGACCCCTTTTGACAGATAATCGGAAAAAAATGAGGAGTTCGGGACTTTTTTCCAAAGATTATTAGCTAAAACACTTCTGCTAGAGCATTCTATCAGTGAGATCAAGTCAATGGATGCAACCATTCAATCTTAAATATATATCATCAAAGAATAACAAATTGGCTGAAGAAACATTAGTATTGATGGAGTTCATATCATGGCATGCATATAGGGCACACACAACCGCTCGAACGGAACTATTGCAAGTTGATTTCGCTAATATAAAGGTACGGGTAACAGTTTTGGATAGTTGTATACTGAAACCAAGTTAACTCAGTCGTATGGGTTCAGATTTATCCTTTACTTTGAACCATGGTAAGTACATACAAGCACATCAAACAATTAGGTAAACATCAAGAATAAAGAAAGTGATGGTATTTGAATTTGTATTCCGAGGCTCAAAAGCGTGAAAAAAAAATCATTAAAATGTTGGACAAAATTAATAGATTACCTGTTCTAGTTGTAACATCAATAAATCCAGCCTTCTTAATTCTTCGCAAAAAGTCTTTACCCAAGCGATCTTCAATGCCTCTCTCCAGATTATAACGACCAGAAACATTGACAACTGTGTAGATATCTTGATATTTAGATGCGTATAGGAGCACCACATTTCCTCCTGCAACGATAGCTCTCAGCAATACAGAGTACTAATTAGCCATTCAAAAAGTGGAACTGATTTTTGTAAATTTCTATTTTATGACATTTTATATTTAGATAGAGGTAGATTTTATTTTGGGAATTGCAAGTGGATTTGAGGGTAGGATATGGATGTAAGGTTTACACTTTCAAACCTAATATTTGAGGGTGTAACCCGCTAATATACATGGATTCTGAATCAGCCAAAAAGATATATATATATATACACACACACACACACACACACACACACATAGGAATGTGTGGCCAATTAGCAATTCAACGTTGACCCAAATGTACCCCATGAACCCAAAATGTAATTGGAGGTTTTACGTTGCATTGTCTTATCCTAATTTAAAAATCTCATGCAAGTTTACTCCCTCCACCATGATTACGAGCCTTACCATCCTTTATGGGACATTTGAAATTACTAGTCACCTTTCAATATAAATGTACCAGTTGAACTTCAAAAATAAGCAATTGGATAAAAAGAGAGGCACAAAAGTATACCTAAGGTTTACATCTTAGTCCAACTTTACACAAAACCTAAAATATCCTTGCTACAATTTTACATTTCACGATTGAAAGTTTAATTTTGGCCATTTATTACATTGAATTCGATGTTTTCTTAAAAGTTTACTTTCAAGTTGGGACTCTAATTTGGGATGGAGGTAGTATTTTACAAGTAAACTGAACTCTCATCTAATAAACTTTCGAGTAAATTATACCTATAAACTTTGGCATCTGTAGCAATTTGGCGCGTAAACGTTATTTTGTAACGATTTAGCCCTTAAACTATTATAATTACACGGATGGCCCTTTTGTTACATTTTCTGTCAACTTCGACGGAAAATGACCAAGATATCCATTTTAACCCCATTTTGGTGACAAATTGTAATGGGAGAATTTTAGCTATTTATATATGGACAGGAAAAATAGAGGAATTTTTGGGAGGATGGTGAACTCAGTTTTAAGGGCTAATAAATAAGGGCGTTGTTAAGGGTACCCCATATTTTACTTCAAAATACCACGTACAATTTTAATGAAAATTATACAATTATTTCTAAACATGTGGTATACTAGAGTAGGCGCCTTTTACAGCACCAATAAATAATTGTGGTACGTTTAAATAAAAAAATCTCTACAAACACGACACAAAATTGTATTTTTTACCTAACACAAACACGATCCGTTAAAGACACGATTAATAATTTTTACACCTAATTAAAACATCAATACACAAAATCACCAGTAAAAGACCTAATAACACAACATGATAACACGAGTCATAATTTTGACACGAACACGACACAACTTCGTGTCATAAAATCCTGACACGAAGACGCCTTATCGTGTCAATTTCGAGTGAATTTCGTGTCATGTAGCAAAAGTATAATTACAATATAAATTTGTTGAAAATAAGAGCCCCAAATCTATATATAAATAGCTAGAAGGATCCCTTCAAAAATTTGCCAAAGGGGGTCAAAATAGACAATTTAGACATATTCCGCCCATGCTAAGGGAAAATGTAACAAAAGGGACGTCCGTGTAAACTTACACCAATTTATGGGCTATATCGTTACCCAAAAAAAAGGGAGTCAAATTGTTACAAAAGTTAGGGGCCATAGGTGTAATATACTATATATACTAAATTTTGTCGTACATGTTGGCACACCTTTACTATGTCCAAGAATCGCAGTTATTACTCGATTTGTTCCATTGAAGTGTTGGATTATGGCATGCAAGTCATCAGCCTCTCTACAATAGTTACCATACTGAAATGAACCTTCACTTTCCCTGGAAATAAATTTTTTAGTGAATACACAACCACGCAACTACAATATTAAGTCCATAGTTATATGCT
Source organism: Sambucus nigra (assembly GCA_949130495.1). NCBI lineage: Eukaryota > Viridiplantae > Streptophyta > Magnoliopsida > Dipsacales > Adoxaceae > Sambucus > Sambucus nigra. The sequence goes on from OX422220.1 coordinate 65,868,665, forward strand.
CCCTAAGACTCATTCAGAACATGAGCAAATGCAGAAAAAAAATAACAATTCTATGCAAATTTAAATCATACTGCAACCAAAGGAAAAGAAAACAAAGTGTGTATCATAGTGAAAATCTATACTGCTAAGAAAGTGAACGATAGACTAAATGATTTTGACTCCAAATCCCTATATATTGCAACAACAGTAACCTTATGAAGTGTAAGATTCGCTGTCTTAATGAGAGCTCACGATGGTGAAGAGCAGTACACAAAATTTGGGAATTGCATGAAGAGAGGAAGATGACGTACTGTAGTATGTGGAAAACTAGGATTAGGCTCCTCTTTATGTAGTAGAGGAGCAATAACATGCCAGCACGGTCAAGCTTTCCTGGTCTTCTTTCATACGACATTCTTGAAGGCTTTCTTTGGAAATACCTCACCTCCTCATCCTGTCTTTTCTCTCTATTCGGAGAAGCCCATTTTCTTGAACTCTTACCTTTAAGCTTAGTGTTTTCACTTCATCTTTGGGGTTCTCCATGATTTGTGTGTATTTTACAAACTTTACAACCCAACGTTTTTACTCTCAGCCTCGATCTACTGAGTTTTCTCGTAGGCTTTACTGGCCATCAGGATTTCGTGTTACTCAGGCCTTTCACATTATTCAGTCCAAGGCCTCCCTAATGGTTGCAACTGTTGTGCCCCGTTGCCCAATTTGTTGGTGCACCCTCCAATCAACTACGACCCGATTATAATCGAGATAAAATGGTATCGAGAGAAAATGGTAATAATGGCAAGCACGGTAAAGATGTAAACAAGAGAGACAACACCAAGATATACGTGGCTCACCAACTTGACTACATCCACGGAGATGCCCGATTCCACTATATTTGAAGAGATTACAAGTACAATAGAGAATATACAAGGATAAATCACATATCCTCTACTCTCCTACCCAAGTCTCGGATAGCCATTGTACACCAACTCTCCACCCAAGTGAATTGAAGTTCTAAGCCAAGAACCCTCTCAATCTCTTGCCCTCGAGTGTTTCCCAAGGGTTTTCCATGTACCCAATCCGGTGTATCTCGCTCCCATGTAACCCGGTGAGAAATCCCCCCAAGCAATACATATTGAGCACACCAATCATACATACATGAAACACTCACACTCTCACCCATCTTCCACCTTTGATCAATACCCGTGGGTGATACGAAAAATCCCTTCTCTCTCACACCAAACTCTCATCTTCGAAAGAAGACTCTATCTAGCTCCGTGTTAAGCAGGTGTTGGTGTGACTTGAACCATTGATGAAACTCTCCTTAAATAAGGAGTAAGAGTGAACAGTACCTCGCGAATGAACGATACCTCGTGTTTAAACAATACCCCGCGTGTGAACAGTTGTCGCGCAAAATTCAAGCAAAACTTCACAAATCTCCACCTTGGCGAGAAAAATCGCAAATCACAACCAAGACTCCACCTGATGGAAATTCCTCCCATTTGAATCTCCCCATTTGGCACGACACCAAAAGAAACCACCATTGATCTTTAATGTACCAACTACACCTATCCGTATACCGTTGAATGCCTCTTCAAATATCCAAATTAATCCGTGAAAATTGTCCTTGGATTATACACCTCCTCTTGCAAATATTCCCATTGCACCTTGCAATTTTTAACTGCTCTTCTTGGCTCTCGCCTAAAGTTGAACACACGGGTCAATGCCTAAATGTAGTTGGAACCACTCGAATATACACATCGCCTCCGAAGAGGGACCTCGACCTCACCCCGTCACTAGCAAGATTCCCCTCACCGTCGTCTATCGGAACATACATCCCACTCATCGGTTATAAATGAAAGCATTTGGAAGGCCTTCTTCACTTGTGCACCTTGTTCCCAAAATAAACCATCGAGATCAATTCAAACGACATCAACCAATCACACACAACCGTACAGCGTGTGATTTATGAAATCCATCTATAATCGATCACCTTTCTCCTTGAAATTCATCACTTTTGGAGATTATGAGAATATCCCCAAAAGTCTAGTATATACCGTTAACTGTCTTGAGGTACTTCCCGAGCCACTGCCCTTGTTTCAAATACCGAACCAAGAAACAACTCATTTCCTCCACACGTATCAATACTCATTGTCCTTGGATGTAGACTTGCTATGACAATATCCTGGACAATCAATTTTCTTCCAGACGAAAATCAAACCGTATCAATAGATCTTACGAGTGGCCATCACACCATTACCAATTGCATTTCGGGTTGGCAATCACATCCTCTCCAATTGCATTTGGAGCAAGCAATCACACCCTCTCCATCTTTCCCCAGCTTCCATTCTTTCGTCAACCCCGATACACGACCCATGTCGAACAAGATTGGCCTCCACTACTATCACCAAGAGCGAAGCACCCATTACCATCAAATCCCTCCACCTAAACATGTGAAGCAATATCCCTTGTCATGATTAAATGACCACACTTAAGAAATCCAAAAACTAGTGGTTTGACACCAAAATCTCATTTCGGATTTTTGACAAACACCTTGTGCGCAACAAGAGCTCCGATATCAATTGTTGTGTCCCGACACCCAATTTGTTAGGGCACCTCTAATCAACCACGACCCCGGATATAATCAAGATAAAATGATAATAATGGCAAGTACAGTAAAGATGTAAACAAGAGAGATAACACCAAGATATACGTGGTTCACCCACTTGGCTGCATCCACGGAGATGCCCGATTCCACAATTTAAAGAAATTACAAGTACATTAGAGAATATACAAGGATAAATCACACACCTTGTACTCTCCTACCCAACTCCCGGATAGTCATTGTATACCAACTCTTCACCAAGTGAATCCAAATTCAAAACCAAGAACCCTCTCAATCTCTTGCCTTCGAGTGTTTTCCAAGTGTCTTCCATGTACCCAATCTGGTGTACTCCGCTCCATGTAACCCGGTGAAAAATCCCACCAAACAATACATATTGAGCACACTTAACATACATGAAACACTCACACTCTCACCCTTCTTCCACCTTTGATCAATACCCATGGGTGAAAGGGAAAATCCCTCACCTCATCCCAAACTCTCACCTTTGAAAGAAGACTCTCTAGCTTCATGTTGTGTTGGTGTTGGTGTGATTTAAACCATGGTTGAAACCCTCCTTAAATAAGGAATAAGAGTGAAAAGTATCCCGCGAATGAACAGTACCCCGCGTATAAACTGTACCCCACGTATGAACGATACCCGTGCAAAATTCAAGCCAAACTTCACAAATCTTCACCTTGGCGAGAAATACCGCAAATCACGACTAAGACTCTATGAGAATTTCTTCCATTTGAATCTACCGGGTGGCCACGCCACAAAAAGAAACCACCATTGATCTATAGTGTACTAGTTACACCTATTTGTATACCGTCCAGTACCTCTTCAAAGATCCAAATTTATCTGTGAAAATTGCCCTTGGACTATACACCTCCTCTTGCCAATATTCCCACTGCACCTTGTAATTTTCAACCGCTCTTCTCGACTCTCGTCTAAAGTTGAACACACGGGTCAATGCCTATATGTAGCTGCAACCAGTCGAATATACTCATCGACTCCGAAGAGGGACCTCGACCTCACCCCTTCGCTAGCAAGATTCCTCCCACCGTCGTCTATCAGAACATACACCTCGCTCATCGGTTATAAACGGGAGCATTTAGAAGGCCTTCCTCACTTGTGCACCTTGTTCCCAAATATACCATCGAGACCAATTCAGACGACATCAATCAATCACACACATTCCATACAACACCATGTGATTTATGAACTCCATCTATAATCGAGCACCTTTCTCCTTGGAATTCATCACTTTTGGAGATTGTGAGAATATCCCTAAAAGTCTAGCATATTCCGTTAACCGTCTAGAGTTACTTTCTGAGCCACCACCATCCTTGTTTCAGATACCGAACCAAGAAACAACGCGTTTCTTCCACGCGTAGCAGTGATCATTGTCCTTGGATGTAGACTTACTATGACCATTTCCCTGACAATCAATTTTCTTCCGGGTGAAAATCAAACCGTATCAATAGACCTTGCAGGTGGTTATCACACCGTTGCCAATTGCATGCCGGGCTAGCAATCACATCCTCTCCAATTGCATTTAAGGCAATAAATCACACCATCTCCATCTTTTTCCGATTTTCATTCTTCCGTCAACACACGACCCATGTTGAACAAGAATGACCTCCACTCTAATCACCAAGAGCAAAGCACTCATTACTATTTATCCCTCAACCTAAACTTGTGAAGCAATATCTCTTGTCACGATTGAATGAACACACCCAAGAAATCCAAGCAGTAGTGGTTTTAACCCCCAAACTAACCCGTTTATTGAACCCCAAATCCACCCCATCAAGGGTGGGACGGGCGCCCGTCAAAATCCACCCCAGTGGCATCCCTAACCATGTGTAAGAATAGTGTAACGGGATGTGATGAGCACTTTCCCACTCCTTATATAACGAATACCAATGGGTAGACGGTTTGATATGAGGTCTCTTTTATTGGAAAGGTCACAAGTATTGAACCTTGTTCAAATTAGAACTAAAGAAAGTCAAGATTTTAGGTATTTAGGGTATTTATGTAAACTAAGTAATTGGATTTTTCGGTATTTTAATTAATTAGTCATAGTAGGTATGGGTTTGCTATTAGCCTAAGCATGTGGATATGATCGACATCGTTTTAGTATTAAAATGTGTTCAAGGCTTTGTGCCATTGCCAGTGGACATCTTCTACCTTTCTTTCTTCTTCTCTTCTCTCCCTCCCATTTCCTCCCCTCTTTTTTTCCCTTCTGCACATTCTCCTCGAAAATACAAAGTTGATGGTACAATTAAATGTAAGGGCAAAATCTGGATAAAGTACGATCAAGTTTAATACTAAATAGCGAGGCTTGACACGCACATAGCTACCTCAAGAATCCATGTAATACAGAATGATATCTGTTTTCACTAGGAAGTGTAGCACACTTCTCTTTCCCTTGTATCTTTTAATCGGTATAAGGTAAAAATATCAAGGGAAACATAATTGCAAATGTAAACACGTGAAACCGCAAATCAACCAAAGAGAGAGTCAAGATGCGAAGATGAGCCAGCTGCTAGGATGGTACCAGTAACTGTAAATAACTCGAAATTGGTATATTCAGTTGTTTTAATATTTATGGGTAATATTTTGATAATTCGTAGCAAGAACTACCTTATACAAGTAGTATGCATGAAATATACATAAAAGTGGGTGGGTGGGTGTTTCCAAACCCCCATAATACTTTACCCGTTTCCAGAAAAATCAAAGCGGAAGACACTGATCCCTTCATTTTCTAAAGCAGCAGCAAGGTTCACCATAGTATTGTTTTCCTGGAGATATAAACACATAAGCAGAAGATTATTCTCACAACCATATCAAATAACAAGAAGCAAAATAATTACATCATATGAATTATTGCTACAAGAGTAGTTTAAGAAAAGTTGATGAAATCCAAAGAGTGAAGACGAGAAAGAACAAAAGAAAGTAAAATTAGCGTGAGCAACATTTTTATCTAATATTCCATATTCATAAAGTTAGGTATCTCAACACGAGTCCAAATTTGTTGACCCTCACTTGATGAAGTTAACATGACCCTCAAATGTTATTGGATTTACCCCTTGAAGATTTATATTGAAGGAAATTTATTTAATAAGACAATTATGAAAATTTTCTAAAAGGAAAAACAAAGAGTTACATATGATCTTCGTAATATAGAAAACGCTCATAATAAGAGTGTTAGGTAATATAATTTGTGGGCTCTACAAAAGAAAAGACATTTCTTTCAATCATGCTAAAATTATCTAAGATACATATTATGAGACGACGACTAGAGTTTACAATATATGTGTAACAACTAATGACCTTTTAATTAAGAGTCATTTATTCCAGTGGCCCCTAAATTATATGAGTTTGACCAATTTAGTCCTCAAACAATCTTTTTAGCCATTTCAGGCACTAAACTATCTAAAATGATACTTTCAAACCCTGCTGCTAATCCCCATTACACAAACAAACGGAGGAGAGCGTGTGCCTCTTTTAACCCAAATAATCCCAAAATACGATCCCTAGTTCTATCATTTCTTCAACCCTCCTTCAAAGTCCCAAATCAACAACAAATGGAACCCTGGTTGGAACTCAATTTTCCTTCCTTCAAATTAGGTTGCGCTCCTATTTTATCTAATTTGGTATAGGTTGCCCCATTGTAACCTGGAGGTCACAGGTTCGAGTCGCGAAAACAGCGTCTCTGCATATGTAGGGGTAAGGCTGCATATATCTACCTCCCCAATACCCCGCAATGGCGGGAGCTTTGTGCAGTGGGACTGCCTTTTTTTTATAGGGTCCCTAATCTTGATATTAGTAGTGGGTTGAAATCACTTGAACAAGATAGTAATAACTACTTGTGCTAAGAAAAAGAATGATGGATCATCTACATCAACACCATGTGAGGGGTCTCAAGTGCGTCATGGAAGAATCAAATTACCTAAGATTACTTTTTTTCCTTTGATGAATTCAATTGCGATGAAAAGGAATTGTTAATATCACAATAATTTGTGCAAAAACAGGTTAGGAGGGCCCCTGTCGCCCAATCTCAACAATCCCTAGTGGGATGCCATCCTAAGCCAATCACAGTGATGTATATTGGTGACACGTGGCGCGAGGAGGTGCAACCGGAAGAATTTCAATTTTTAATTGTATTTATTTTATTTTTTAGTAAGAATAAATGAATATTCTATTAGAATATTTTAGGTTAGGTTATTTTAGTCATTTTTGTAATTCTTTCCATAAATTAGTGTTATCATAGATGAGTTGTCATCACAACTCATACTTAGCTAGAAGCTTCTGGAAGGTTTCATTTTGACATGTGATGTATTTGACAGTTAGTTATAACCCATTTGACATCACATGGGCTTACATCCTCTCAACCAATAGGAGCTTAGGAGATCCCTTCTAGAATTTTCTCTCCCGTAAATAAGGCATTTGGCCCTCATTTGTATATACAACTTGACTTTTAGAAATGAAGATATATAGTAAGAGTTTCCTCTATATTTCGTTGTTGTTGATGTGTAGTGTAATTAATACGCTTCCGCTACCCACTATACATACCAGAGCTACGTTCGCTCTTGGTATGTCTTGGAGATTGGCATTCAAAGCTCGGTATGAGTCATGGCTTCAACTCGGAACAACCGTTCAACCGAGAGGGTGCCTTGGCTAATAAATGTTCCCGTGGCAACCGAGTTTGTGATCGAAACCCCAAAAATTGATCAAATATCCAACGAAGAATTGTTACGATGTATGGACCTCGACCCAAAGGCAAGGAAGCAACGCTATGGGAGAGCACCACCCCATGTCATCACTCCCTTGTCTCCTCATTTTGCTGCCACCACGCTACCACCAACTCCACCACCCTACTTTCAAAACCCTAGACCTGAAAATTTCAGATCTGAAAATCCCACCCAAAACAACCTAAAAAGTCCACCCACAAACCCTAGAATTGGGATCACAAGCCTCAAATCTTAACCCACCATCCAAAACCCACCAAAGAGCAAAAACAATTTTTGTCCAACCATCTCAGAGCTATCCCGATGCCCCCCTGACCAGTCCCGTCATCCTTCCGGTCCCCTCTGTCCAGATCCGCCCAAATCGGGCATCCCACTACTCCCCCGGACCAAGACGACACCCTCAGAAGCCCCTCTGACCTTTTCCTGACCAAGTTGACCACCGCCAGGCCCTTTTTCGGCACCCGCTGACCCTTCCGACTCCCTGTGCACTATTCTCGATCAGATCTGACCCGGATCTGATCTTCGACCATTAAAAGAGACCCCCCCAACTACTGAAACCCCCTCTGATCAGCGCCCGAAAACCCCGAACCCTGAGCCACATGCCATCAATACCCCGATCGTGAAGCAGCAGTCTTCAGCAGCAAATTCGACCTCAGGTGAAGGTTTCTACCAGAAACGATGGTCGATCAAGCTCCGGTGTGTGTCTGATTTCCAACGACCATTGGGGTGGCTGATTTGGTTAGTAAGGTTGTTGTGGTGTGGCAAGAGGAAGATGACAAGAAGGCAACTAGGGTTTAGTCTAGTGGGTTGAAGTCTTTAAGTGGAATGTTTGGCCTTAGAATTTTTGAAGAGTTTGGGCCACCCAAGTGGACATTTTCTGAGTTGGGCCCAAGTTTAAAGGCCTAACCACTTGGTTTGGGGTTCAATAAGCCCGAAACAGATTTTATTGGGGTAGAAAAATTTGGGAAGCCCCCAATTTTTAACGAGTTGAAAAATATTTTATTTGAGCCCCAAAATTTTCTGAAAAGTCCTTTTTCACCCCCAATAATTCATGCAAAAATATTTACTCGTTTGGCTTGAGCGTTGGCAATTTTCCCCCCAAGCTCGAGGACGAGCTTTTTATAAGGAGGGGGGAATGATGTATACTAGTGACACATGGCAAGAGGAGGTGCTTCCGCTACCCACTACACATCACACAGTCTTGAGGTTAAATTTGCAGTCCCCACACCCTATTTCTTTGGAATGTGTCGATGGAGGTTAGGTTATTCTGTGAAGTTTAGTTATGGAGGTTAGTTTTTATGTGAAGTTTATTTGTGGAGGTGCACATTTTTTGGAAAGTGGATATGGAGGCTATTATTGGAATAAATGTAAACAGTTTTTTATTCAAGTTTTATGTTGAAGGTGCACTGTTGGGAAAGAATGATTAATATGTATTAAAATCTATGCTTTGTTGGGTTGTTGGGATGTTAATGAAATCTACTAAACATTGCTTTTATTTGTTTTTTATTTCATTTATTATACTAAATTTCTTTTTTTTTAAAGGAAAGTCCCTCTTTTTGTTTTCATCCCAAATGTTGTAAATGCCCTTTAATTTCAACATGCTTAAATGAGAGGAATTGAGCCAAATGGCTATTCCTGTTAACAGCATTATTAACACAGGGGATTAAAAACCTTGTTTTAGACAGTTTAGGGATTGAAATAGTAAATATTGTTTAGGGACTAAATCAGTCGAACTCATATGGTTTAGGGGCCATTAGGGTAAATAACTCTTTAATTAGAATAGGATACGAATGATCAACACCTACTCCTTATTTGTGTGCAATGGTGTTGCCAAAATCTTGTTTTCTCTGAGTTGATATGATTGTATTTGTGGTTGGCTCCTTTTGCCTAGGGCTTTTTTATGGGATTTTTACCAAATGGTATATGTAGTCAAATAGGGCTTTTTTAAGGGATCAGCACTTTATCCTGTGTTTTGTTTTGAAATATATAAGTTAGCCCCAGTGTGTCCCGCCTGTTTCTCAACGTGTCCCCATGTGTCCAATTTAAAACAAAAATCAAGAAAAAAAATCGGACATTCTTTGTTACGTGTTCGGCACATTCCCCAGCGTGTCCGAGTCCGACATGCATCCGACTCTGACTTTGGGGATTCGCAAGTGTCGGTGCTTCTTAGGTTTTAATAGGTTCTATTTTTATCTTGTATTCCTAGGAGTTGCTCTTTACCATAATTGCGAGTTACAGTGAAAAAGTCTCATCAGACCTATAAATAGAGGCATCTTCATTTATGACCAAACCACAATAAATAATACCAATATGTACTGAGGGAGATTCTGAGATTGTTTATTTTTCACTCCGCTATTCGACATCAAGTTGACTTGACCCTCTAATTTTTCTCAATAAACTTAAATAGTTTATGCACAATCATCTGCATCACATCCAAAGTGAGACATATAAATAAAGCTTAAATGATCACAATACCAACCTTTGAGGATCGAAAACCGTGGCACAAGATAACAATCTCCATAGTGCCAGTTTCATGTAATAAGCCCACAAGGTTTTCACCATAGTTGTTCTGTATTATGATTTTCTGTTGCGGGACAGCTGAAACATTGCAATTATGTCACAAATTGTTCTTAGTCTCAATACAGCATACAAACTATCTTTCACAAACACATGCATATATAGAACATTGTTTAGAAAACAAAATGACGATCTCCCATGACGTAAATTAAGCCGTCAATGGCACGAAAAGAAATACATTCAAAAAGAGAGTAATACTGAAAATAGAGAAATGTAGAATTATCAACTATTTTGGGATAAGGGATATTTATAGGACTAATGGGAAGGATCTAGAAAGGTGACATCAATACCTTAATGGGGAAATGGGCTATGTCACATGAATTAGGAGCACCTCCTTTACATCATCTTCCTATAATGCTCCTTCTAGAAGGCTTCCCATTAGACCTATAATACAAGCAATAAAATCGTGACAAAAATAAGAGAAAACTAATAAAAGAAAAAGGAAAAATACTAAAATAAACCTAAAGCTTCACTAGTTCCCATCATCCCACAATGTAAACTATTAATATGCATCCAAGGTGAGAGTGCGCTATAGTTCAATGGCCAAGCTTATTTAATTAAATCTCAACTCACACCAGTTTTAAATCCTTTAAACCCTAGTTCAGGCAACTGTGTGATTGAAAGCAGTAAAACATGAAAGCATGCAGTTAAAGAAGCAAGAAGGATTTCAAGCAAAATCCCCTTCGGCGCAAAACCATTTCTCTTTCACTATAGTATGTAAATAGCAACTTACAAATATAATAGAGAACTACACACAACGTTTTCAAACGAATCTCCCACAGCTGACCCTTCGTCTTCCTTCAGCAATGGTTCCCACAAGATCAGTTGTGGAGACACCTTCTCCACAAGAAAAACTCCACGATGAAGTTATGTGAGGGTTTCAAAGTGATTCACAAAATATATATGGGGGGTGTGAATAAAAAGGTGTTTTTGCTTTTTAAAAAGGGTGTGGAACAGGTCTGCAGAAATCGAGATTTTAAAAGTCTTGCAAACTACCTATAGGAAGCAGGTTTTTATAAGCGAACACGAAAATCAAGGCGATGACAAGTCGTTCGAATGAGATCGAAGCGTCATTCAAACGAGATATGCATCTCGTTTGAAGCTCGCTTCTAACGACCTTCTAACGCCAAAACAGTAAGCCCTCGTTTAAAGCATGTTCGATGTAGGCCATCAAACCACACTTCGAACGACATTGCTGGATCATTCGAACGAGATGTCCATCTTATTTGAACGACAGCTGACAAAAATTTTATTTTAAAAATAAAGTCCAGCCTCGTTTTTTAAAATAAAATAAAGTAAAATACTCTCAAATATATTTATGAAAAACAAAGAACTCCAAACATAAAATATACCATAATGAACGTTGAGTTGTGGAGCACGGTTGAAGATGTACGTGGAGAACAATGAAGATAAGTGGTGCACGTTGGAGATGCACGTTGCCATATATTCAGATTGTTGATGTCGTGGATGATCGTGGAAACGTGCTATGCTATTACCAATGTAGCGGGATATGCCATATCTAATGTAAACTAGAAAGCTACCGACAAGTTCTAGATTTTTAGGTAGTGTCAGAAAAATGCCCTTACAAATCTCTCCCTATGGCTATGCCGGTACACACATAAAAAATCCAAAGACATACAATATTCTAATACCCTCCTAAAAACCCACAAATGGAATGATATCAAAACACATAAGTCGTGAAATCTTCAAAATCTTCAAATCTCCAAAATCCTTTGTCTTCATCAAGTGTGTTATGAATATGATCTTCAAATGAACCTACATGCATGAGACAAACAAGCAAATACCCGTGATGTGAAAAAGTTTGAAATAATAAAATGATAAGCATGAACATAAGCATAAAACAATCATCAAACTTCCACTCCCCATAATTCGTTCTCCCCCTTTTATGATATCCGAAATAGACAAGGAAAAGAAACATAAGCAATAAATCAAAGTATGTCACAAAACAATAAACAACTATTTTTGAATTTTTCAAAATTTTTCTCAAGTATAAAAAAATACAAAGATAATACACACCATGAACTAATATTAAGAAAGCCAAGTCGTGAAAGCGTAATGAATGGGTGTGAACAAATCCGATAAGAAAATCAACTCAAACAATCATAACATATGTGCGCGATAAATTTTGGATACTCCTAACGAATGAACTCAAAGTCGGCCTTAGGTGTGAAAATATTGAATTTATATGATATCGACTCAATCTAATCAACAAATCAAAGTCTAAAATGATATTCACACTAATAACGCCCAAAACTATATAATGCTTTTACGAGACTTTTTCAGGACGTGCAAACCCATTGATCTTCGACTAAACTCCCTCAAAACTCACATATAAAATATTTCTTTCAACTCTTTTGTTTTGAAGAAATCAATGCTCATATGTAGCGAAGTATCAATGTTCTTTGAATTTGGCCTGGCACTTTATATTTTTTTCTTTTATGTGCCTTTAATCTTTTTTTAGGCTCTTTTCTTTTTGCAAATGGTAGTTATTCACGCAAAGATCTTTTGACTTTCGCAGCCCAATTCCATTGTTTTTAAATTAACATATTTACTTGAGATATAATTTTCAATTTTTCCAATCCGAGCAATGGTTTTTACAATAGCTACTTTCATTATCTCGTTTTATCGCATTTGGTTCGTTTTTAAGGCAGAATTGAGATGAAAACACCTTGACCAACATGTGACAGACAAGTGCAATGCTTAAGTAAATTCATGCACGTGTGCATTAAAGGAGGCACCGAGTTAAACATGTAGAAAGTAATCGCTAATCACATCTCAATGACTCCAACACGTTATAAAGCACATGAATGAAATGATGTCGTGCCTCAAAACACTATCAAAAAGTCACGTGGATAATGGAATGATATTGTGACTTGACAATCCTAAATGTCCATCCATATACAATGTAAACAAACTACAAATATCTTTTTGACTTTTTCAATTTTTCTTAAAAACTGAAAATATTTTTGAATTTTTCTCTTTTCTTAAAAGCCAAAAATCTTTTTGTATTTTTCCTTTTTTTCTGCTCAAAAACCGAAAATATTTTTAAATTTTTCTAAAATATAAAGAAGTAAAAAAATATAATACAAGAAAAATACAAATAGCACAATCTAGCAATAGGAATCAAGAAAATGAACATGAAAAATCATCCTACACTAGATAAAGTAACCAACCCCCAGTCAACTTTGTAGATACCTAAAGACTTCCTAAGACTCTCGAATCTAAGGGCATCTAAAGGTTTCGTGTAAATATCGATTAACTGGCGGTCGGTGGTCACAAAGCTCAAGGACACGACCTTTTCCTCTACTAAGTCTCGGATAAAATGCTCGCGTATCCTAATATGCTTCGTGCGCGAATGCTGGACTGGATTTAGGGAAATATGAATCGCACTCGTGTTATCACTGGAAATAGTCATGGTGCCATGTGAAAGAACATTTGCTTCATCCACAAGAGTTGCGTGCAACAACTCCCGGCGGCAATGTACTAAGCCTTCCTAGTGGACAAAGAGATGGAGTTTTGCTTCTTGCTTAACCAAGAGACAAGAGCACTCCCAAAGCAGAAACACCCACCCAAAGTGGCCCTATATCCATCTACATTCCCGGCCCAATCGACATCCGAATAGACGGATAAACGGTCATCGGTATCAAAGGAATACCAAATGTTATATGAGAGAGTCCCACTCACGTATTTGATAATACATTTGAGAGCAAGTATGACTCTTTTAGGGACCCTGATAACACGCACAGACTCCAACACTAAACGCTATGTCGGGACGACTGACAGTCAAGTAGAGATGACTAGCATCATACTCCGATACAAGGTTTACTCTACGTCCTTCCCTGAAGTGTCCTTGCTAAGCTTAGTCGAGGTACTCATAGGGGTGCGTGAGTGCTTAGCGGAGTCTAACCCAAACTTCTTCACGAGGTCTCTTGCATATTTGGATTGGGAGATGAACATCCCATCCTCTAGCTAACGAACCTGGAGACCAAGGAAGAATGTAAGCTCACCAAACATGCTCATCTCGAACTCACTCTTCATCTCCTCCTCAAAGTCGTGAGCATGACAGGAGCACGTGGATCCAAATACTATATCGTCCACATAGATTTGGGCAACCAAAATAACACATTTTCCTCTCCTCACAAACAAAGTCCTATCTACTCCCTCTCTCTTGAAGCCATGGGCTAAGAGAGGTAAGCCTTTCGTAGCAAGCACGGGGTGCTTACTTCAAACCATACATGGCTTTCCTCAGATAATAGACGTGTCCTGGGTGTTTAGGGTCTTCAAACCCTTTCGATTGTTCAACGTAAACCTCCTCCTGTAGAATGCCATTCAGAAAGGCACTCTTGACATCCATCTGATATAACTTGAAACACAGATGACATGCGATGGCGAATACTAAGCGAACGAACTCAAGCCTCGCAACAGGAGCGAATGTCTCCTCAAAATCTACACCCTCAATATGTGTGTAGCTTTGAGCGACCAACCTAGCCTTATTACGGATAATGGTACCATTCTCATCCATCTTATTCTTAAGATCCACTTAGTACCAATCACATTTGTCTCACTAAGTCGAGGGACAAGTTCCCAGACATCATTCTTTCTAAACTGAAGCAACCCATGCTTTCTAAACTGAAGCAACCCATCCTGCATAGCGAATATCCAATGTTCATTTTTAAGTGCTTCTTTGATGTTCTTGGGCTCGACTTTGGACGTGTAGCACAGATAGCTAACAACGTTCTCAAGCTGCGCGCGAGTCTTGACACCTAAAGTAGGATCTCCTAAAATGGCGAAAGGGTCATGACTCTTGCGAACCCAAGCAGATGTGTCCTTAAATCAGGAGTAGGGTCCACCCTAGGTGTGAGGAACAATGGGATCATCACTATGGGGTGCATCATCCTCACACAAAGGATTAGAATCAACAAACGTCGGCGACTCGTCATCTTTAACAGTGACATTTATTGACTCCATAACCTTAGAGCTGCAGGTTAAAAACTCGATATGCTCTACTCATCGATGAATATCCTAACAAAATTCCCTCGTCGCTCCGGGAGTCGAACTTTCCTAATTGCTCTCTATCCATCAGGATGTAGCATTTACTCCCAAAGACACGGAAATACGACAGGTTGGGTTTCTTCCCTGTCCACAACTCATAAGGAGTCGGAAGTGTGTGTGGATGAAGATATACCTTATTCACCATGTGGCATGCAACAGACACTGCCTCTGCCCAAAGCCGTCTAAGCACTCTACGACCGAGAAGCATGGATCTAGCCATCTCTTAAATCGTCCGATTCTTTCTCTCAACAATCTCATTTTGTTGAGGAGTTTTCACAACCGAAAATTCGGGTTTAATTTCCAGGCTATCACAGTAACTATCCACTTTTACTTCTTTAACTTTTGTGCCATTGTCACTATGCATCCTATTGATGGTGATTCCGTGTTGATTTTGCAGGACGTGACACTTGGTCGTAAGAAACTCTACATCATTGGATTTCTCTCTCTCAGGAAACCAACTATCGAATAACGAGAGAAAGCATCTACCATCACGAGGATATACCTCTTTGCCACCCAAACTCTCAGTGCGAGTAGGACCCATAAGATCCATATGTATCAACAGCACACATGTAGTGGTAATGGAAATTAACTTCCGATGGGGACTCCGAACTTGTTTTCCTTAGCAAGGACCACAACCGTGGAAGTTGGCATTTCAAGTGACGGTAAGCCACGTACTAGGTCTTTCTTCGCTAAACGATCCAACTCTCTAAAATTAACGTGACCTAGACGTTGATGACACAAATCCAACAAAAGAGATCGTGGCGTTGTTGCACACAAATGAGGACTTGGGCACAATCCCATAACAGTTATCTTCTGCCCTCACCCCTCGCAATAAAAGTTTACCGGCTTGATAAAAATCGTTACACTCGTTCCGATCAAACTTTACAGCAAAGTCTGCATCACATAGTTTGCTAATGCTGATAAGGTTTGCTTTCAAACCTTTGACGTACAAAACATTGTCTAGCTTAGAAAATTCGTGGATCTCTACTGTGCCTCGTCCTATAATGCTAGATTTACTCCTATCTCCGAAGGTGACTTTACCGTCCTTGCGATCCCCAAGGTTGGTAAAAAACGAGGCATCACCGGTCATATGCCTGGAACAACCACTGTCAAAATACCACTAAGAGTTATTATGAGCCTTAAGAGCAACATGAACAACAAGGGCTTTCTCTTCACACTTAGGCACCTATGTAGTGGTAACCCTTTGTTTACCCCTATCGTTGTTGGTTCTAGTCGGGATGTTAGAAGTATCCACTAATGGCAAAGACATCCGTTGGAACTCTTCCATCAATATGAGAAGTGGCGACTAGACACTCAACCTGCTCTCTAAGGCTAGCAAAATCGCTAAAGTGGTGCGACGGAGTATGTGTACATCGAGTCCGACCTAAACTATAGCAAAACTCCCTAAGGTGGCCTTTTCTCTTGCAATAAGTGCAGAAATAAACAGTCTTAGGCCTACCTTGGTTTGCTTTTCTTGGCCGTACTTTTCTTCGGGGTTTCGGTTGAGGGCCGTAAGGATTCATAGTGAATTCGGGAACCGGTTCTGGTGCGACATGTGACGTGGAAGCATCGTCGAAACCTATTCCTTGCCTCTCACCAAACTCTAAAGCGAGGCTGAGGAACATCTTTCCCATGTGTCCTCGATTTTCACCTTGACCTCCCGGGCTCTCTCGAGATCTTTTTTGAGTTGGGCTAAAAGGGCTTCAAGTTTCTTCCGAGTCTCCACGGATGCGAAGAGCTCACTCGTAAGACTAGCCACTTGTTTGGTCAAGTCCTCTCTCTCTTTCTCACAAACTCTCTCTCTCTCAAAGACTCTCTAACGGAGGACTTTCTCTCTCTCTCGTCTCTCCTAACTCCTTCTCTAGCGCAATGATCTTAGTTGTTAACCTTTGTTTTGCTTTTTCGTTTTAAAGGACTCAACGTATAACTCGGCGTACGCGCGCTGTAGGTCACTCTCGCTCTCACGTGTCAATCTCGCTGTCGAGGTGTCCTTGTGAAGTAGCTTCCTCATCGTCGTGAGGTGCACTAGATGTACTCATATGACTAGCCATGAATGCGGTGAAGTTACATTCATGCAGTGATTCTTCTCCTGAATCCACCGACTCGACTTCGTTATCATCACTTAGGGTGGCATTTAAGGCAGTTTTGCCCATGCCTTGACGCTTTAACCTAGTGGGGCACTCATACGCTTTGTGACCTCTCCCATCACACTCGTAACACCTCTCTTCCTCTTTCTTTGGAGAGTCCTTTTTATCTATTTCAAATTTCTTCCCAGTTTTAGTTTTCTCAAAACTCTTTTTATCTTTAGATGTGCCATTATTTTTAAGTTTGAGAAATTTCTTAAAATTCTTAGCAAAAAGGGCCATCTAAGTCTAAGTCGTACTCAGAATCAGAAGACACATCCTCTCTCTATCTACTGGGCCTTAAGTGCAATCTCTTTCTCTTTTGATTTTACAGTTTTAGGAACACATGTCGATTTCGTAAGTTTGAAGGTCTCCTACGAGTTCTTCTAACCTAAGGGTATCTAACATTCCTAAAGAATTAATCACAGTAACTTTCGGGATAAAACGGGCTGGGAGTGATCCTAAAATCTTTTTTACAACCCTAGTTTCAGGAATTCTTTCGCCAAGATTAAAACTCGAATTAACAATATCCGACAGTCAAGCGTAAAATTCGTCAAAGCTCTCGAACTCGAGCATAGTTATGGTCTCAAACTGTATAGTCAAGTTTTGCAATTTAGATGCTTTAACAGCATTTGCGCCCTCATGTGTAAGTTGCAGGATATCCCATGCCTCTTTTGACGTAGTGCACGTCATTATACGCCGGAACTCGTCGGGTGTAACGGCTCCAGAAATAGCACTAAGACCGCGTGAATTAAAATTAGTCCATTCAAATTCTTCTTCAGTCCATAAAGTCACAGATTTAGGTTAATTTCATTACCCACAACCATAGTGGGTGGTGTCTACCCTCTTTCACAAATAATCCAGACTCTTTCATCAATTGCTTTTAATGTGGATCTCATTCTCGCTTTCCAATAGGCATAATTGGATCCATCAAAAGTTGGCATTCTATTATATAAGTTATCCATTTGAACTCAACCTTTTCAAAAATCATTTTTTTTTAAATTGATATCAAGAAAAATTTTGCGGAAAATCAATTACACGATAAAGTTACGTAAATGGCTCCGATACCAATTTGAGAGTGCGTTATAGTTCAATGGCCCAACTTATTTAATTAAATGTCAACTCACACCAATTTTAAATCCTAGTTCATGCAACTATGTAATTGAAATCAGTAAAACATGAAAGCATGCAATCAAACAAGTAAGAAGGATTTTAAGAAAAATCCCCTTAACCTTTTCTATTTCACTATAGTATGTAAATCGCAACTTACAAATACAATAGAGAAATGCAAAAAGCGTTTTCAGACGAATCTCCCGCAGGTGACCCTTCGTCTTCCTTCAGCAATGGCTCCCACAAGAACCACAAGATCAGCAGTGGATACACCTTCTCCACAAAAGAAACTCCAAGATGAAGTTATGTGAGGGTTTCAAAGTGATTCACAAAATATATATGGGAGGTGTGAATCAAAAGGTGTTTTTGCCTTTTAAAAAGGGAGACTTTTGTGCAGCAGGTCTGCAAAATCGAGGTTTTAAAAGTCTTGCAAAATACCTACCAAAGTAGGCTTTTATAAGCGAACACGAAAATCGAGGCGGCGACAAGTCGTTCGAACGAGATCGAAGCATCGTTCGAACGAGATATGCATCTCGTTTGATGCTCGCTTCTAACGACCTGACAAAAACCAAAACAATAAGCCCTCGTTTGAAGCATGTTCGATGTACGCCATCAAACGACACTTCGAACGACATTGCTGGATCGTTCGAACGAGATGTCCATCTCGTTTGAACGACAAGGAGCGAAAAATTTATTTTTAAAATAAAGTCGAGTCGTTTTGAAAAATAAAGTAAAATACCAACAAAGAACTCCAAACATAAAATATACCATAATGAACGTGGAGTTGTGGAGCACGGTTGAAGATGTAAGTGGAGCACAATGAAGATGAGTGATGCACGTTGGAGATTCACGTTGCCAGATATTCAGATTGTTGACGTCATGGATGATCGTAGAGACGTGTTATGCCATAACCATTGTAGCGGGATATGCCATATCTAATGTAAACTAGAAAGCTACGGACAAGTCCTAGATTCTGGGGGCAGTTTCAGAAAAATGCCCTTACACTAGAGGAATGAAAGAAAAAGCTTTCAAAGTCTTAATTTGAAAGATCACATAGACATTACATTGCAAAAGTTTTTTGTAACATAAATCTGCTTTTTAAATTAAATTCTTCGAAAAAAAAGGCCTACAAAACGAATTGGATATGCGAAAATGTCACAGGTTCAAGAACATGCAATCTATGAACTAAGTCTACCGGACTGGTCTTTGTCTTTTAACCAACCCATAGGGTTAATTTTAGGGTCATTGACCTTTCGTCCTCTTTTGCTATGTTGCATATCACTTTGGTTGCCAAAGTTTAACATACGATCACTTTGGGTATCATTTTCACTATTTGCAACACTTTTGTGCAAAAAAAATGACGCAAAAATCACAAGAAGTGTAAAAGAAAATGTCACACAAAGTGAAAATGATACACAAAGTGATAATACGTTATTTTTTGGCACCCAAGGTGATATACGGCATAACAAACAATGACCCTTTAATATAATAGAAAAACAAATTCCCAGCAACTACTCTTTTGTTAATTAAAAATCCAACAATTACTTGAGCATTAAAGGTACCCACGGGCCACAAACTACAGCAGGCAATGGAATCTTAACCTACATTATTAGCTCAAACTTCGATTTCTTCATGAAGAACATCAGATACTAACAACAGAATTAGGCACTGTATATATTTGTTATTCAAATAATGCCATTTCAATCCTTTTAATTTTGCACTTGGGATCTAATAGTTATAGGTAATTGTAAGTTGGGGGTCCAAAAATTTGCATATTTACAATTTGAGTCCGTTTTAACTTTTCGCAATGCTTTTGAGCAAAAAAGGTGTCACGAAAATATTAAAAGTGACACAAAAAGTGGAAAAGGACTCCAAGGTCAGAATATGAAAAACTTCTTACCCAAACTTAAATTAACCACAACTAATTACTCAAAAATTCAAATAAACCCTTTTATTTGTGGTATTATTATGGGTTAGTCACATTTATTGGGTCAAACATTCATAAAATCCCATTAACTTTTCTTTAATGCACCAATTATAGAGCGACAAATGTAACCCTCAAACATACCCATTTTAAACTCACTCTTTCTCTCTAAAAACAAACACATAACCACCCTCTCTCTCTCTCTCTTTGGCAGCTCCACCCCCACCCTCCGGAAAATCGTCCACACAGTCTGCATGGGATATTTTATAGGTATGTTGGTCATTTTAATGCGCTGAATTGTCAAAATAAGACATTTGACACCATTCGACGAGTCAAAGGCATCATTGATCAAGTCAATGGGACTTGTCAGCTATATCCCCTTTATTTTTTGGTTAAAGATATGCACTTTATCGAGTTAAATAAATAAATATACATATACTAGGGCATAATATAAATATAAAATGATCGATTTAGGATTATTTGGTAATGGGTATTGCTGAGTCCAGCTCTTCTTGGTCCATGTATAATACTAATAATTAGAAGTAAAAATTAAAATAGATATTTAGTAGTATATGTGTGTATATTTTATTGTACAGGGTATATACATGCAACAAAAAAATTAAAAATAAATTAAAAATAAAATAAAATAAAATAAACTTACTTGGGTTTTGTGGAAGGTGGGTTGAAGTGGAGTGAGCCATCGTGGGTGTTTTGTTGGTGGTGTTGTAATTGCGTGAAGAAATGGCGCGTACCTGGGCAGGAGGATAAAATGGAGGAGTAATATTTTCCTTAATAACGGGTTTGGGGAGCATTGAGTGAAAAATATGCAATATAATTCCCATTTTTTCAGCTTTTCTTAGCTTTGAGAGAGGAAGAGAGAGAACCTGTTTTCACACTTCTGTCTGTCCAGTTTGTCCACCGAGTCGAATTAGACCGCAGATGATAATTAAGCGAGGATATTTTTAGGATCAAATATCAAAAACTAATTCAAACATTTTTTAATATACATTTAGTTCAAATATTTTATTTTATACCAAAAAATTTTCTGTTCTCTTACTTATAAAGGTCCGCGCCAACGACATAGTAAAAACTTTTTGAAGGCTTGAACTAAACGTGTATTAAAAAATATTTGAGAGACTATTTGATATATACCCCATATTTTTAAGGGAGCAATTACCGATTTTTTTTAGACTGAATGACGGCACGATCTTATATTAGTTGATTTTTAGGTTTTATTGACGTGGATCTTCAAAATCAATCAATAACAACTTAACATGTTAGCGTGTTTAGAAAATAAAATGGTTCTCTATTGTGTGTATGTTTGTCGTTGTTGTAATTTTTTTTTTTATCAAAATTCCCTTGAACTTATACTCAAAATTTGCATAGGGTAAATAAGGGAGTCAATCAAAATCTAAGAATGAAACACAAAATAAGTGAAGACATATATAGATTCATTTGCATATTATTATTTTTTTTTATGATTTTTCAAGGGATTATTAATTAACTAACTATACTAATTTTTTTTAGTAATAACTAAGATTCAAAAGCTAATAAGAAGAAGAAAAAAAATGAGATAAACAAAATTGTGCTAAAAAACAAACTAACTAAATTTTACTCATGAGGGCTTCAAAATTCATCCCTAAAAAGGGAGATTTGCCCTCATTAATCATCATCCAAAATATAAACTATACAAATTAAAGCATGAAATGAGTAATTATAGAAGAATTGATCAAACCCAAATATATCCTTGAATTGTAATAAACTTCTTCAATTATACCAACAATCTCTCAATTACAATCACTCACAAAAGTATTTATTGATTCTGAAATAAAAACTACAGAATAAACAAATAAAACCTAATTACAATATATACAATGGATGAATTCATGATGGACTCTTAAATAATAAGAGAGATTTGCTAAAAATGCAAATCCTCAAATTATAAAATTGTACACTAGAACTCATCCAAGGAAATAAATTCTACATCGTCACTTTATGTTGAGATATTTGCTAAAAATGCAAATATTCACCATAGAGGAATGGATTAGAATTTACTTCCCAATGGAATGAATTCAACCACATCGCTCTAATTTGAGATAATTGTTAAAAATGCAAAAACTCGCCATAAAGGGGTGGAGTAGAATTCATCAAAGAGATAAATTTCACCACACACCTCTATATTGAGATATTTGCTAAAAATGCAAATACTCTTTATAGAGGAGTGGAGAGAAATTTATCTCTTGGATGATTTTTATATCAAAAATCCAGTCCAAATATAATTTTTGATTTTACGGTGGAGTAATGATATTACCAGTATTACCGGTACTTAATAGTACGAAATTAGTATTAAATACGCTTTATATGATTTGTATCTTGGCAGGACCCACATTATAGTACAAGCTATATAAAGCGTATTTGGTACCAATCTGGTACGAAGTACCGGGGTATGTAACATTATTCTTTAAGGTGATGCTATTAGACCCAATAATTCCATAATACCACATAAAAAAAACTAAAATAACTTTGGTATTGACACACATACCATATATAGGAGTGATAAATGGACGGACGGATACGGATCGAATATCGTGTTTTTTATATCCGTATCTTCTATCTTAATGTATTATCTGTATCCGTATACGTATCCGCCCGGATAATTAAAACAACTATCCATTTTCGTATCCGCTCGGATACCTCGGATTCGGATAATATCCGCATCCGTTTACATTATTTATCCATCGCAAAAAATAACAATTAAAATATCCAATCCAATCCAAATAAATATATAACAAAATTACTGCCTCCTAACATCAACAATTATGAATTCCATAATAATAGTATCATTCCATAATGATAATATGGTTTAAAATCATCTATACTTTACAACCATATAAGCTTAAAGCCATCAAAAAAAAAATAACAGTCGCAATCCACGACAATAGAAATAAATCTGCACCTTTTAGATTAATCAAATTTATTGAAAATGATAACCTCATGGACCTTTTGTCTTCAAAACATACTGATATTTTTATTTTATAAGTATACATTTTTATTTTGTATATAATATACATATTGTTAACTTCAGTTCACATTACAATCAAAATCATCTCTTTACTTTTATGTTTCTCTCTTACATTCTTTTGTGTTTCTCTCTTACATTTATTTCTAATTAAGGAAACTAACGAACAACCACATGATAGTTTCTTTTCTCTTATTTTGTACGAAGGAGAAAGGAAACGAAGTTAGTTTTTTTTTAGTGGAGTATATATTCTTTAGTCGGTGTATGTTGTGTATGATAGGGTGTATTGTAATTTAGTGTAACTCCATGATAATATACCCAATTAAATAATAATACATGACATTTTATAATATACTCAATAAAACAATAACTTTAGGGTGTTTTTGTTTTGAGTGGAGTGTTGACACAAAAATTCTTCATCTATGAGGACCAGTCAGAAAAGGACACCTGTCATCCTACGTGGCAATATTTATACTTGTTCGCACCCGAGGAGAGTTAGTCGGCACCCAATGAGAGTTAGTCAGCACCCAAGGAGAGTTGGTCGGCATACCAACCAACACCTGTCATACCAAGCAACTGAAATTGTGCAGAGCAACGAGCAACTGTGCAGAGCAACGAGCAACTATGCAGAGCAACGAGCAACTGTGTAGAGCAACGAACAACCTTGCGTGCAGAGCAACTCTAGATCAAAGGATAACTATGCATTTAATGTGCAATAATGAAGATAACAACTCATTTAATGAACCTTAATGTACATTTCTACTGTATCAATAGATGTCTACTAGATGACAACACATCGCCTTTTCATATTGACAACCTCAAGGCTATAAATACATTGTAACCCCATCATAGAGGGGATCGATCTCACAACTAAGAGACCATACACAAGATACACACCTCTTTCTCTCTCTACACCATATTGTGCTATTGTAAACCCCTGAGAATAAAATAACAGTGGACGTAGGCTTTATTCATAGCCGAACCACTTTAAAAACCTTTTGTGTCTTATGTATTTAATGTGAATGTTTATCTTCATCTTCAATCTCATCCTCGCCATTTATCTGCTGTTGACGCCACTAAAATGGCAGAGGCCATTTTCTGTCTTCAACAGATTGGCGCCGTCTGTGGGAACGTGTTACAAGCATTGTTCTCCATCAAAAGCTAAGTTTTTATTTTCTCTACGTATAATCAATTATACATACATCTTTTGATTTAGTCATGATTTTTATGTTTATATACATAATTTAGTTGTCTCATATTTATTTACGAAATCTGCAAAATATTGCAAATCAAACTTTTATATTCATAAATTGTTGGATCAATTTATTTTCATGAATATGCATAGTCATAATCGCAAATGTTAAGAAAATTGTATACAGATATATTTTATACAGACATGCTTATATAGAGATATATAGATATAAGATACTTTGAATGTCATCCCTCACATTGATTGACATGAAACAAACATCAACAAGTCTCTTTCACCATAAACTTTCCTGCATAAGTTTGATTCGTGTGTATCTCTTTCATCATACACTTTCCTATATAAGTTTGATTCGTGTATATATTTGATTCATGTATCTTAGAATTTTGAGAATGGATAAATATCCTCTCATTAAAGATATTGACATAGTTTATACAAACGTATCTGACACTCTTCTTAGATATTTCATTTACAAGAGATTTATAAATTGCGTAGTCTCTTAAAAAAAAGTCTGGGTGAACACATATGATCCCTTGTATAAATTATACTCATACCCATATGATCCCTTGTATCAAATTTTATGCCCTGAAGAAAAATATTCAAATGATTCTACCAATATATCAAAGGATTTTCCATCGATCGAAAGGAACCGAAAATGGGAATTTTCAACGTTCTACAGTAATAAAATTACAACATTGGGAGAAAAATCTGTGATTAAAATTTATCCATGATTAAGCAACATAGCTGTTGAAAAGTATCAAGCCCCAACCGGAATTCTGGGTTCATTCTTTACTGGCAGATCCAGCATCGAACGAAGTCAATTCCATCTAAGCAAGACTCATATATTAAATCTTCACCAGCGTAACCATGGCTCTGAGTAAATCAGAATCAATCAGGTATGAAATCAACAAAGCTGTGTTGATAAATATGTTTTAAATCTCTTTTTTGGAACACGAAGTCAGCAGGGGAGCGCGTTTAAAATTCTTTGGGTTTGAGTCTGATCGACAGGTGATATTTCCCCGGTTGTTTCCCCGACCTACATGGTCACAGTACCATGATATCAGAAGCATTTAATACTCATCGACAACCATATATGGTTGGTCGGCAATATATATTCTTGGTCGGCAACAGGTCGACAACTCCATCAAACTGTATTATCTTGATCGGTAAAGCATTTTGTTGATCGGCAGCATCACTGATCGGCCACATGTCTCAACCTCCTACCTGTCAACAACAACTACTATTGATATCGAAACCTACGATTCGTTGCCAGAAAAATAAAAATAATCAGAGGTAGGTATAAAGGCACAAAGAAGGGTTCCCAGCCATCTAATATTGATCGCAAACATCTATAGTTGGTCGGGGGCAAATCAATTCTTGGTCTGTGTATATATAGCTGGCCGGGAAATTAATTATTGGTCGATGACATCTTAATCTTGGTCGGAAGCTTCAATTCGCTGGTCGTCATCAAGGTTCAGCCTCGTGGTCTACGACCACTACTAAAACAGTAAAGATCAACCAATACTTGGTCGGCGTTACATATAACTGGTTAGCATCATCAAATCAAGATCGGCAACGATCCACCATCAGATCTTATCCTCATCGCCAAAGACGTCATGTTTTAAATTATGCTAGTCGGATATGGTGAACTTAGTCGGCCAAGAGCCCCTATATGTTGGTCGGCTTCAACTAGTCAGCAGCAAAGGATAAAACTAGGACAAAACTTCTTGGGTTTCATATCAGACTGTTATAAGCATTTGCTAATTAAAGGTTTACCACATCTCATTTTGACTTTACCCAAATAAAGCAATAAAGCCCTTTGCTGATTAAAAACTTATTAAAAAACTTTTGGTTAATTACACCAATTATCTACAATTTACAACCTCACGTGAACCAACTTATAAATATTTTGGAAACCAACTTATATTAAGTATTTCTTGGAATTCAGATAATTTTGGAAAAAAATTTAGATTGAACAATTATGCCTTACAACTGGTGCATATTTGATAAATTCTGTTAAGTCGGCACAACATATTATTGTCCGAGCAAATACATATCATATATTGATTGGATCAATAAATTATTCTCATGACTAACTATCTGAGATAGTCTCAATAGGTGTTCGGGCAGCTTATTAAAATTCCTTAGGTACAAGATTCAATCCCGATGAAGCTCAACCATATTCTTATGTTCTGAAAACTGTTATTGCTCGACATCTGGCAATTTTGCCTCGACATATCAGCCAACATTTATTATTTCATATTTTAAAATTGATATTTTTATTTCCCGAGCATATACATATCATATATATTGATTAGATGACTAAATTATTCTTATGACTAATCAATTCATCCTACACATATGGTAGGGCAAGTTATTAATTTTTACAGGTACAAGATTTAGTGCCGACGAATGCTCGAAAATAATCTTAAACTTTTGGAGAATATTATCATTGCTCGGCATTATGATATTTTACCTCAACGAGGCACTAATTGATTGTATTATTGCTCGAATATCTGCTCAAGCACGAATTATTCTATATATCCATTCGGATTCATATTCTATATTCACCTCAGCATGGAGCTCGACAAGATACTTATTCAGTTCCGAAGAGATCTGCAACATTTATTATATTTCACCCCCAACGGACAGTTGGTTCGAGTCATTCTTATTTATATTCAGTCCCGACAATGTTGTCGGCCATATTCTTATATTCTGAAAAATATTATTCTTATTCGGCAGTATGAAATTTTGCCTCGACAGATCATCGAGATACTTTACTTTGAATCATTCTTTATGTTAGCATGGAGCTCGACAAAATATTTATTATCATATATTCAGCTCCAAGGAGGTCTCCAGCATTTATTATATTTTATCCCCAACAAACTGTTATTCAGGAAAATTCTTTTCTCTATATAAACTCAATTACCACCAACTCCGATTGGTCGGGAACTCAATTACCACCAAATCCGATTGGTCGGTAATTCATTAACTACCAACTCCGGTTGGTTGGTACCAAATTAGGCAAGAAGATGGGTGACCTCCCGGGGCATCCACAGTCTAGGCAACAAGGTAATCTTAACGGGATTACTATAACTAAGCAAGAATATGGGATGAAAATCATTCCATTGCTTAGGCCCAAAGAGTGGCAAGTCACTATAATTAAACAGCCGGTGGAGCAAGTCTCATTGTCTATGCAAAATAGGATAATTTGTCCTTCTATATATATATATCAGCAAACAACAAGTAAAGAATCTTACAAACTATTTCCAAGAAAGTGAAAATGTAAACATGCAAAGATCTCAGGGAGTCATTTCAGGGAACATTTCCTCGGTCTTATTTTTCTAGCAAGACCAGCATACTTCAAGGCTAAGAAAGCATTCAAGGTTTATATTCCACACATGGGGGCTTCTATTACAGATTTAGTTATTCATTCGGTGGCATATTCTCATAACATCATGCAGTCGAGCATCAAATTCAACTCCACAAACTCACACGGTCGGGGCCCCGACCAATCATCATTCAGGAGTTGTTTGTTTTGCTCAGAAGTTAATTTTTGCTATTGAAGTTCAGGAGGCGTATTCAAAAATTTAGGAGGCAAATACAGGAGTTATGTTTTTTAAGTTCAGGAGTTATTATTGAAGTTCAGGAGGCGTATTCAGAAGTACAGGAGGTATATTCAGGAGTTATTGTGCACATGCTATTGAAGTTCAGGAGTCAGGTTTAACATCTACAACACTGAGATCTTTACTATTGTTGTCTCGACCTTCACTGAAGGAGAAGTTCTACTTATGCACAGAAGGCAGTTGGTCGACTAGCCAACCAACCAACTAACATACTTGAAGATTATGACAAGCTACAAGCTATAAGCTGCATACTATGGCATGACTGTATCCAAATTCCCAGGGGTGATGCATAGCACACGGAGTTCCTCAAAAGATAGATTAGCAACCATCGATCAGCCTGCATTATATGCCATCCAGGAGATAGTGCACTTTATGTTGAACAAATAAAGAAGGAAGATCAAGAATTTCATGAGTACCGAGCAACACTGCAGAATAAATACTCCATCCTTTTAGTGAACCATCAAGCATGGAGAATTGGGGGCTTATGTTGACACAAAAATTCTCCATCTACGAGGACCAGTCAGAAAAGGACACCTGTCATCCTACGTGGTAATATTTATACTTGTTCGGCACCCGAGGAGAGTTAGTCGACACTCGAGGAGAGTTAGTCGACACCCGAGGAGAGTTGGTCGGCATACCAACCAACTCCTGGCATACCAAGCAACTCAAACTGTGCAGAGCAACGAGCAACTGTGCAGAGCAACGAGCAACTAGCAACTGTGCAGAGCAACGAGAAACTGTGCAGAGCAACGAGCAACGAGTAACTGTGCAGAGCAACGAGCAACCTTGCGTACAGAGCAACTCAAGGCGTGTAGAGCAACTCTAGATCAAAGGATAACTATGCATTTAATGTGCATTAATGAAGATAACAACTCATTTAATGAGCTTTAATGTACATTTCTACTGTATCAATAGATGTCTACTAGATGACAACACATCGCCTTTTCATATTGACAAACTCAAGGCTATAAATACATTGTAACCCCATCATAGAGGGGATCAATCTCACAACTAAGAGACCATACACAAGATACACACCTCTTTCTCTCTTTACACCATATTGTGCAATTGTAAACCCATGGGAATAAAATAATAGTGGACGTAGGCTTTATTCATAGCTGAACCACTTTAAAAACCTTTTGTCTCTTATGTGTTTAATGTGAATGTTTATCTTCATCTTCAATCTCATCCTCACCATTTATCTGCTGTTGACGCCACTAAAATGGCCTCTGCCATTTTAATGGCGTCAACGTGGAGTATGTGTTTATTTTGTTTTGAGAATAAATGATTAAGATTTGTTTTAATATTATTTTATTAGTAATACTAATACTAATATTATTAGTAACATTTTAAACTTATGTTTGACGGATACGAATATCCGGTACATCGAATATTCGATAAAATGGATACACCGCATCGGATACATATTATTCGTGTCGAATACTAGTACTATCCGTATTCGTATCCGTTTTCTCGGATATTTTTAAAGAGTATCCATATTCGTATTCGTTTTCATATTTTCGGATAAGTATTCGAAAATTCGGATTTGGATATCGGACGGATGCGAATTTTCGGTGTGTGTTTGTGTGTGTGTGTGTGTACATTATGAGAGAGTGTATATATAGAGAGATATAGATGAACTCATAGTTTAGAGACGCAATAGACTATGAGTTGAATTTAATAAGGTTTAATAGTTGATAAAACTAAGAACGCAAGGAATAATCCGGTGCTTAGGAATTTAGATGACTTAGGGTACGCTTGAGTGCACGCGGTATCCTATTTGGGTATATATGGTCGACATTTTTTTGAGAGATAACAAACCTAATTGTGATAATAATTCGAGGATTTGGATGTTTTGGGTACACGTTAGTATGTGTTATCTCATTGGTATTTACATATGTTATGTGATATATATATATATATATACTAGTGGAATGCCCGTGCCTGAAGGCACGACAAAAATTTTCAAAGTACATAATCGTAAAACGATAAAAATTTCACAAATAAATAATAGCAAAACGGCAAAAATTTCATTCCCCAACAAAACAAAGTGTAAAACTTTTGTTTATAGGACTACCAACCCAGCTTAATAAATAATAAATATTCCAACAACATTCAAATAGTCTAAATTCGTCAAAAAAATTCACATATAGCATGAAATATATAATATTCATCAACTGAATTCGCATTGTCCCTAAAATAAACAAAGTGTCAATTTAAAAAAAATTGGACATAATATCCTTTGTTTATTGAACTATCCACCCTCTTAAGGGATAACACCAATCAATCCAATAATATTCAAAGAGCCGAAATTCATCTAAGTCTCTATATAATTTATGTCGAAAAGAGAAAAATCTAGCATGACCAATATGGACTACAACTTAATCAAATGGGAAAAATAGTGTATACAATCCAAACAACAGATAATAAACAAAAATATAAACAAAGTATGAAAAAACAAATGTGTCAAAATTGTAAAGGAAAATATTATTTGCACTAAAACTCGAAAGATCTCAACATGATTCTACACCTAAGTCCCCATGTCGTGTC
Source organism: Sambucus nigra (assembly GCA_949130495.1). Taxonomy (NCBI): domain Eukaryota; kingdom Viridiplantae; phylum Streptophyta; class Magnoliopsida; order Dipsacales; family Adoxaceae; genus Sambucus; species Sambucus nigra. The sequence continues at coordinate 65,899,203 of OX422220.1, forward strand.
AATATAAAGATTTAAATTCTAAATAAAAATAGTCCATCTGGAAGAAAAAAAGGATGAAAAGGATTATAAAAGCAAAAACCATTGCTAGTTCTGTAATACAGTCTTTTAATAATATTCCTAATACCCCTATTTAATTCCAATATTCACAAATCCATAACCCATAGCGTCAAACCACCATGTGAAAAACCTGATAAGAAATACTCAAAATGGCTTATAACTCCACCGTATATTAAAGAAGTACCTAAAATAGTGTTTAAATCGTTAGAAAAACTCAAATTCAAATACTACATACAACTTTTATACAATTGAAACCAAAATTATACACATGATTTAAATTTAACCTTGTAAACATCGAATTCAACATGATATAATGATCTTTTGCTGTGTGTTTTGACTCCATAAATTGTAGTCGCGTCAAATTGAAGCCTCGTCAAATTTCATACATGCGATTTACAAAGTAATTCAACCATAAATTGCAGCCTCATAAAATGTTTCCTTCTCGGCTTCTTTTTGCGTGCCCCATGTTTCCTCAGCCAGCTTCTTGGCATACCCCGGATCCTCACAAACCAAGACATTATATGCATTACCATCCAAATGAACAAAAAAAAAATCATGAAAAAACTCATTTAAAAATTAGCATTGACATCTCATTATTCATCAATTTAGTATAGACATCTCATTATTCATTTAGCTTGTTCTTTACCACTGTCAAGGTTTAGGGGTTGCAAGAAATACTAAAAGAGGTAGGTCTGCAGCTATTCATAGCTAGCTTGGTGGTTACTGCTTTAAGCCCCTCATATATAATTCATCCTAGCACATGTGACAGTGAAATTGGGACATCAATCATGATTCTCACACCAATTTATTGTCTTTATCATCGGCATTTCTATCTCTCATTTATCGATGTCACTTTTCTTGTCCATTCAATAGCTCAATATAAAGATAGAGGTCTCAAGTCCAAAAGTGTACTAAATACATTCATCTATGTAGTGTAGAGTTGTTAAAGGAAAATGAACATTTCTCTCTCTCTCTCTCTCTCTGTCTCTCTCTCTCTACATGAGACAAAATGATCACTTGCAGTCTTTGTTTATCAATTCCTCCCAATGTTGAATTATATTATTTGTGAACATAGCTTATCCAAAAAAATATGTGAAGTTAGTTTGTTTTCTCTGCCCAACTTCTTACTATTTTAATAAAAAAAAAATTCATCCATATTACATTCTAATAGAATTTATAAAATGAACAGATAGTTGAAAACTAAGTAAAGAGATAAATAAAATGAGACCTGGAGTTTTTCTTTGAGTTTCTGAAGCTTTGGAGCCAAAGTTTATTTCGGCTTTGGTGGAATGGAGGGGGTGGAGATGGAGCATATTTGAACCAAAGGTGGAGGTTTGTGATCGCCTTGTTCAAATGAAGCCTTCGGTTCGAAACCTGATACCTCCGTCCTTTTGCTATTTTTGTTACAAAAGGACTGACCTGGTAGAGATGGATTATCGTCATCCCTGGAAGATCGACTATGACCGACCTGGAATATTTTACAACTGAGATTACAACTTATTTGAGTCCTTTTATTATTTCTCTTGCAAAGCATCTGCACTTTGGATTTGTATTCGAGGATTCCAGTCAACCAAGTTAGACTTACCATTGCAGTATGTCATTTTGGTGTATTGTACAACTCCTAGATGTATGCACACTTCCTCTTTCATCCTTCCATAACATGGGAATAGTTAGTAGCAGAAAGCAATTATTTTTCTTTACACGCCCAGCCTGACACAAAAGAAAGAGATAATGGCTGTTATGAACAAATTATTTGTTATCGAAATTTGAAAATTAATACTAAAAAAATCAATTTATTTAAGACCTCGTCTTAAAACAAAGGCATTGTCAGAAAGACTGTCAAGTAATGTAATAACGTAGTCACTGCAAAACTCTGGTACATCGTTATACCTAAAATCCTTTTGAATCACCAAGAATTCAAGGAAGTTAAGATAAATATAATCACTTTGGTAGTGTACAAAGCATCGTTGATTGTCTTGACATAATATAGTTCGAAATACAATCGCATATAACCATCTAAATATGAAGATATAATGAAGTAATAGTCAATATCAGTTTCATTTAAGGAAAGGTAATAAACATCTAATGCCAAACTATATGACGTAAATGATAGCCTATTCATTTAAACAATGAATGGAACATGGCAGCCTATTATGTTAATTATAAATTGCAAAGCTACTATGTTAATTACAAAATGGCAGTCTATTCATTGCAATTATGTTAATTACAAAATGGCAGTCTATTATGGCAGCCTATTATGGAAAATGGCAGCCTATTATGTTAATTGCAAAATGGCAGCCTATTCATTTAGATTATACCTACTCGAAACCATAGTTTAGTGAACCGAAGAGTGAGAGATATACAAAAAATAAACAACAACAAACAGCAAAAATTCAGCTTACAAATAGCAAATAACAAAAATTCAGCATAAATCAAACCTAATAGTCCAAAGTTCAGCTTACAAACAACAAAAATCCAGGGTGGAAGTAAAATGGTCTTAATAAAAGATTTTTTTTTATAAATAGTTATGTGTCAAATGTGTAATGCTTACCGAGAACAACGACCAATGCTCGTAGTACCGTAGTTCAATCCCAAAAAAGAATGACGCCAAAGTACATCTGCTGAAAAATTGGCAGGATCCCGAGAATTAGGCTCATGGTGTAGAAAATAAATGATGCATATTAGATGAGGTTGTCTAACCACAAATTCTCTTTTGTGGATGCATATGAAAAAGAAGGAAATAAGATTAAAAAAATGTTTTTATGTCTGATGGATAGAAAGCAAACAATATATTAAATAACATAGTGTAGAAAATTCTTACGATGGGAGTTCATTAGATGCTTCTTATGAGAGTTCCCAATGCTTTGTTGCAATTGAATCATATGAGATTGCAGATCTCTCTCCCTAGAATAAGTAGGATGTACTTGTTAGAGTTCATTGGACGCTGCCTCAGCAAGCTCCATGGAATTGATTAGGACTCAGCTCTGCCGAAGTTACATTAAAACGTCCCCTGCGTTGGACAAAGGCCCCTTCAGATATATCCTAGGATGAAGTGCTATTAATATCTTTCTTTTGACGATATTGTAAAGGACCACTATATTTCCGCTCAGGTTGATACCTTGATTGCAAATTATCCTTGTACCCATCAGCTTTAACTTTCTAGGAGAAACAGAATTCCCGATTGGCCTCGATTTCAACAACCTTATATAATTAACCTCGGGATCGTACCCCTTATTGACCAGAGTCTTGGTTACCTGCATCATATGATACCTCATCCGTGAATAGGTCAGGATGGTGACACGCTCCCTGGGCCTCCCCATCTCTACTTCCTCGAGATTCAACATGTACTCTTCGTCAGGAACTTCCTCAAGATGAAGGTTGCCAAGACTGATTCTTCATTAGAGCCTCAAATAGGAGAAAATACAAAAAAACACGTTTTGTAATAACCCCTCTGGGACTACCAACTGCTGCTTCTGGAGGAACCCTTCTTTCATTCCTTCTATTTTTAGAATATGACCTGTGACCAAGCCAAAAAATAGAAATAGAGAGAAAATCAGTGTAAAAAAGTGATAGCGATATACCATGAGTTTGAAGATAGAGAAGAAAAATGCTAGTGTCCAAAAGAACCAGCTATACGGACCACAACGAAACTGCTAGTGTCAAAAACCGATGGATCTCTATAATCTTCAATACTTGGAGTTTCTAAATTCCTAAGGCGCTTGCTCTAATCCAACCCCACAACTTTCAAGTTTAACGATGCAATGTATTGGTCTGGTTAGGTTGATGCTGGTGCTTCACTGCTCCGCGGAGAAAAATGCAATGTATTAGTCCATTCTATTGCATCACTATTTATGAATTCAATTCTATTGCACAAACATACACAGAAATTAAATAATCACATGTCGAAATGTATTCAAAGAAAGAAAACTAATACCTAAATCATTAATGAATGGCATGGGGCAAATTATGTAACCAAAAGAAAGTGGCAACCAACAATTTTAAGTTCCATCATAGAGTGAAATAGGCAAAGTATTTATCTGTAAGTAATAATGAATGAACATCAAAGGAGAAAAATGTTAGATCTAAATTAAACGTTGTCTTCCATATCACTCACATTTGCCCAAGAAAAAAAAAATCAAACGCATCTAAAAATACATGAGTCCATACCCAATTCATGGACCGACGCAAGACGCCCTATGCGTGCCACTTACAAAAGAGAGCACATGCTTGGTAACATATCGCACTACTAAGCTAACAAATAAAAAATAAAACAGAATCATTTTCCACAATCGAAATAAAGTATTATGAATGTTATTTGTCACCAACGAATTAACAAATTGGTGGGGTACATAGTTCCATATGAGATTTTTTAGGACAACAATTCACATGTTCAAAGTTTATATTCCATTTTGAGAAATAAAAATATAACACTCTAATTACAATAAACTATAAAAAGAAGAATAAATTGCGTTAGCCAATTTGAAGGGGAAAATATAATATACCAAGACCACCACAATCCATACTTTTAACTGGAACTTAAAAATAAGAGGCGGTGAATGAGAGACGGGGTAAAAAAGAGGTGGGATAGTGGTTATAAAATAGAGTATTTTCTTCAACACTGAATGTGCGCCGAAGTAAAACTATACACATTTATGCCTTCAAATACATACCAATCGCACAAACACTAACCCTGCATCTATTCCAAAAAAGTTAATGTCACGTGTCTTCAACACTAAATAACTCTACACCTCTGCATCAATATCTAATCGTGTGACTTTGACATACTATATCCATTTAGCTGTAGATTAAACGTATTAATTTTCTCGAATATTGAATAATATTAAACTCTGCATAGCTTTGGGTATAATCGAACTTTCAATCGACACTAACATAAATCTAACAGCTTTAAAAACAATTTTCACGCACACACCCCGGGCTTTAAAAGACTGCAATGAACACAAAGTCAGGGGAAACGTGGAAAACAACACACGAAATTTCAATTAATGTACTTTCACAGTCAAAAGAGTAACATATTCTCATAGCATGTATGACTCTCCTTTATATAGATTCATCAAACAGTTAGAATGCATTATGGCAAATTCCTAAGAACATATTAATAAATTAATCTAAAAGATCCAAACAACTTAAAGAATATAAATGATATTGCAAAAGTAAAATATTGAAATTTTTGAAGTTAAACCGTTCAAAGGTGTATATAGAAGTAGGCATTTATATTACACATCAGAATCACGTATTTAGAAACAACTTCAAGTTTTAACTATACTGTATATAGTCAGTACTAAACATCAAATTAGCCAATATATCACCATCCACAACTAAATCCATTTTAATCCGTTTAAATCACAAAAACTCAATAACTAAGACCCATAAATCGATTAGGGGGAGAAAAACTATGCAAGCGAGAAAGAAAACCAAATACCTTGACTTGGGTCCACATAAGGATGGTTGTCAGAATAAAGATTAAATCTGCAAAAGATCTCAGATCTGCAAAATGTAAACCAAATGTCAAATTTTCACAAATAGATTCGAAAATCGAACCCGTAAATTTTAGATTTTCAAAGTCATTTAGAAAAAGTAAGAAATTTAATTCAATGATACTACATGAAACCCTAAGTTAATTGGTAGAAAATGATGTGTATAAAACGCTGAGTCAGAAAAACTCAATCAATCAAAATATAACCCCCATACAAATATATTAAAATGTATCTCACTAAACAGACAACGAATCAATCAACTGAGCTAAACCAAAGTTAGCATTTTCACAATGAATCAATCATTAAACTCTGTTGAACCCAATGCTTCAATAAACAACATAAATAAAAACAAAGAATTTTCGAGAATCAATCAACAACATAAAATGAAACCCATTTATAAAACTTTTATTATACCTACTCGTAAACCTAAACCCATTACCTCTGGTCGGGAGAGAAAGTTATTCCGATCGAGAGAGAGAGAGAGATGAGTGTACTCTACCAAAGAACAAATGGAGAGAGATGGAGAGTTGTTCTTCCTACGATTGATAGAGAGAGAAAAGTGTACCCGCCTAGTGGCAAAAAGGTTCCAATGTGATAATTTTCTATTTTATCCATGTTTTTGAATTTTGGGTAGGAAAAAGTAAGTGGAAAAAGAGGGGGAAATCAAATAATGAAAGGACATAAGGGTAAATGAGGGTTCTTTTTATTTCAACCGCTGGATCTTACTTTTTAAGAATCAATCCCAGCCTCTAATTAAGTTGTCAACTTATTGAATAGTAATCAATATTCTACTCCTTATTATATATATATATATATATATGGGTTAGGGAGGGTGTTGATGGGTTGCGACACGTGGTGATGAGTTAGGGCGGGTGGTGGTGGGTTAGGATATGTGGTAGTGGTGGTGGGTGGCATGGTTGATGGTGGTGGGTGAGGGTGGGTTGGGGCACACGGCGGTGGTTGTAGGTAGTGATTGTTGGTGGTTGTGGATTGGAGCGGGTGGTGGTGGTGGGTTGGGGTGGGTGGTGATTGGGAGTGGTGAGGTTGGTGGTGGTCGTAGGTGGTAATGGTTATTGGGGGTTGGGGTGGTGGTGTTGGATGGTGGTGGGTTTGGGCACGTGGTGGTAGGATGTGCTTGATGATGAAAAATTAAAATGAAAATTTGAAAACAAGTTTGAAAACAATTCAAACTTGTTTTCAGAAAAAGGTGTTTTAAACACAGAATTTTTGAAAAATAGTTTTAAAAACAAGTTTTAGAAAACAGGTTGTCAAATGCATATTCCACTAGCTTTAGGTTTTAAATACAAAAACAGTTTTTTGAAACATAAACCAAACTGGCCCTAAGAGATCCACACCACCCAAATCAAAGAAACCCTTCAGCTCCTCCAAATTATGCACGCCTTTACTCGGTGAAAACTCACATCACATAAACACGGATCAAACTTGAAAGAAGATTATTTTGTCATTCATATTAGTTTATACATTGGTAGTAGATCATTTTCTGATTATTTTGATATTTTTTTGGAGCATATCAACTCATATAGTGAAAAGTGATCAAATATCAATACAAATGTTGGTGGTTTGGGGTCTTCAACATCTCATCAAAACGGTCTCAAAGTAGAAGAAGAGGTATATTACAAGTTTCTTGTACTTATTATGTTATATAGTTAATGTAAAACTAGGTTAAAAAAAATGGTGATAAAACAAGTACAGATGAATTCGGTATTGGGGTACGTACAATGGTGGAACTTTTCGGTATCTCGATACCGAATCATCCTTATTATTTTCTAAATTATAAGTTCATATTTGGCAACTTTGCCCCAAATTTTTGTATTTTGCATTCATTATCTACATACCGAAACTGTACGATATATCTCGGTATATACCTGCCAAATTGGGTGCCCTTTTATTTTTTATATAAGTTACCATTTGACATCTAAATCCCGAACATAGAACTTATAAATCGTGACAAGGGACCTGAATCTCTTTTAAGCCATTCGTCCAACATTTACCGATCCCTTTCAAATTTTTCTTCAATTTTACACGCGTTATACTTCGGCATTTATATCACGAATGATCTTGTAGTTATTCGTCATTTTCATCCCAAGTGCCAATTCTTTCATTCATAGTTTGCATCCCAGATGACAAGTACGTTTCATTCCTATCTTTCTATTTTCATTGTATGAATTTATTAATGTAATCAAATGTTTATATTTTCCATCATCCATGGATGGAGTTCAACTCAATGCTTTTTGGCGATGTAATGGTTGAAAGAAATTAAGAGAAAAAAGGATGAGGCAACTCTTAATATTAATGTTAGCGAGCACTTCTTCACCGAGAAGTTTTTTTTATTTTGTGTTTAATTATACACTTGGATGCTTGTGATGCAACCAAGGTTTATTATACCCTTGTTCAAAAATTGATTCATTTTCCACTTATGCGTTTTTCAGGTATTTGCTTCACAACACACGTTGGTTGATTGGGCTCAAAAGTAGGGCAGACCGGTACGAACAATTATTGTTGGAAAAAATAATTTGGGATTTCCATTTAAATGTGAAAGAAAAAATTAGCCCTGTGGATCTTTAATTAATCATGCATTGAACAAAAATTGGGTTCAAAGATTAAACCAAGGGTTTCAAGAATTCATGCCATAGTGAATCTTATTATGATTCGTATGAGCAGACAAAGGTAGATGATGATGAAATCCCTTATGTCCTCTAAGGTATTTGAAAAACCTTTATTAAACCTTATGTACACTAGGATCTTCTGGTGTATGACCTTCTCCAAAGTCAAGTAGGTGGGTGGACACCTTTTGGGATTGAAACCCTTGGTTTGAGTGAGATATAGTCGCTCTCTCTAGCCCTTTTTACAAAAATATGAATAGTATTTTCTCTAACCCCTCTCAAATCCTTGTGATTAATACTAATGATTAAAATCCCTTTCCACACCTTTACATACAAGTACAAAAGGTGGACTTGAGTCAAACTGGGTTTCTTGAGAGTATGGTCCTGACTACTTAGGTATATAGACTACAGGAGGGGCCCAAGACAAATAATTATATTAGCTTTAAATAAATATTCGAAAATACCTGTTATAATTATCGTAATGGTTTCCTTTATTTATTTAATCGTGAATTAATTCCACTAAATAATCACGACTGCACTCCAATTTAATTATCTCATAAATACTCGGATATAATAAGGTCTTATTTGCAAAGTTGATTATGGTACATAATATGATTTCCCATAAATCTGACACCCGCTTAGTCAAATTAATTTGTTGTTAATTGATTTTAACCAACATCTAATCAATTTTCTTGATTCTCAGACTTAACTTATTTTGTTACTTCCACCAGGATTATAATAAAATAATCCATTGTCCTTATTTTACTTGGTGGAAAAAAGATCTTATAAGTCTATCAAGGGAATATCGTAATACTATGTATCCACAAGCGCGAATTCATCCTAATTAAGATCTCATAACTACTTATATAATTGTCACCCAATATGCGGGGATCATTTAATTCATTTAATATTGAATCACACCCATAGCAATCAAAGTGACTACTATATAAGAATCCCAATCCTCATAATTATCGGGATTAAGAATCTATGCAACCTTTGCAATTGGTGTGAGATTTAATGAGTCTAATCAAGACAAACCTTAGACTTAAATCTCACGGGTCACCCTGTTTAATACATTCATAGGATGTATCGATCACAATCATTTGTTGAACTTTCATACAAGTTCCTGAACCATCACAGCGGTTCCTCGTAGTTTGATACAAACTACTAAGACAGTATAACAACCATTCCGATAGGATATCAAGGTCCTATATAGGTTGTGAACTTTTTAATAGTGATAAAACAAATTTCAATCTCCTCCTCCTCAACCCAGAGTCGCATCATTGAAATTCCTATTGAGCTTAATTGACCAACATTAATATGAAACAATATATTTAAACCAAATATAAAGCATGCTAATAACTATGATTCTTATTTCAAAATGAAATGACACACTTTTACTTAAAAGTAATCGTCATACATGGTTTTAATAATAAAACTCCAACAATCTCCCACTTAGTCTTAAAGACATGTATTCAACTCCCAACCTATTTACACGAAAGTTTGCATCGGTAGATAATTAATCGAGTGTTATCTGATACAACCTTAATCACAAACTTATCACCCACTGCGTTTAATCTCTCGAACTAGGTGAAATTTAAGCTCAATGTGATTAACCCAAACTTACAATTATACTGTTATATTCACTAAAAAGTCTAATAGCTAATTTCACTTGAAGAACCCTCACCCAAATTACTTAATGAAGTAACCGAGCCATATAACATATTTGGTTATCTTCGAAGTAACAATAATTATCTCCTCTATGGTGGAGTCAGCAATTCAAGAATGTTTCATACTCCTCCAACATATAGCCTAATATCCTTTGGGTAAACACATATTTCGAGGTAAAAAACTAGGAATTCTTATCTGACAGAAAACCTTAGTCTTTTTTTGGCTAGAAAGTACAAGAATATTATATTAGAATATGTTGACCATGCCAAAGGCATAACAAATTTTTATCTTTTCACACAATGTATAACATTCAAGGGGCTTACCACGTCGAAGAATTATGTCTATTCTGCATTCGTTCCATCCAATTAACTGTCTTAAGATATTGATTCCCAAATATAGAGATTCCCTACTTGAAAAGAAACTCTTTTCATGGAATCCCGATAATAATATTGTGTATACAATATTGATATAATCAACTTGGGATAATCCTAACATCCTTTGCAACTGATCTAGCAAAATATTGATCATAAAGATGTGTATGTTTTGTCCTATATCCAATATCTACACAACCTCACTCCTATGTAAGATAATACTCCCACTTTGTTCCAGATTAGGCAAATATTATCCAGAAATTGTATTAGAAATAACACCACACTTAAGTCATGCTTTGTATACTAACAAGTGTTATTTGGACTTCGATCAAAATCAAAACTTGATTATTTGATCAAACCGAATAACCTAAGCCCTTGATTTTATCTTAAATACATAAATGAATCTCACAAGCTTATATCACTTTGCCTTTCTCGATTTCTTACTATGAACTTGTCAAGATGATCGTTAAATGACACAGTCTTGACGTTAAAAGAATTCCGATAATAATTAGCATGGCTATCGCGAGAAGGTTTTCTGATAGTCATTCCCTTTCTTTCTGAGTAAAGCCTTTCATAAGCCTTGCCTTGAAGGTTTACACCTTCTCATTTAGCTATCTCGTAACTTTTTGTAGGTGCACTTGTGCCCAATAGGTTCTACTCCATCAACAAGTCTACAAGTCCCAAAACTTAATTTGAATACATCGAATCTTTTTGGTATCCATAGTCATAATTTCAAGCAATATTCTTTGTCTTGGAATGCCTCATTGTAATTGCTCGGAGCCAGTTCATATTTATTTGGGATCAAATTGAAATGATCTCCCAAAAACTAACCATTGAGGATGACTCCTGATGCTCCCACTACAACGTGACACCACTAGGTATCCAGTATAAGTGAGATGTGTATTCTAATTATCGATAATGCTCCAACTACGATAAGGTAGTGTATTGTCAATATTAGATCGCATTTCATCATGTACGGGTGTTTTAATATCTTGTAAGTTTAACTTGCACTTAGGGTCATCGTTTATTACATAATTCTTTCCAAGAACATGGCAATGATGTAATCAATGCACTTTTTGTACTTAATTGTATTTGTGAGACAAAACTTAAAATGTGTAAATTATTTTCCAATGTTCCAAAACAGATAAAAGATACCCAATTTAAAAAATATATATAAAATAAATAGAATATCTGCCCAAAACTAATTTAAAAAATTGAAACCAATATTTCTAAAACCCGGGTACATTAATAATCTACCTATATTAACTTTTTTCTACACCAAAATTCATTAGAATATCCCACCATTACTGCTGCTGCCTTATTATAATTGCCCATAACTAGGAACATCTCTTTTTGAAGTAATTTCTTGGTTACCTGGAACCTTTGCAACGAGTTCAAATCCCGATTTGTTGTTCTCTAGTCTACATACCCGGTTATCGTAGATCGGACAATAAATCTTTCATTTACTTGGAAGAGATAAATCATTACCTTGGTTGTTTCCTTATAAATCAAGGAAGAGCCAGACACGTTTTTATAAAATTCTAACTAATTGTAGTGAAAATATTCGCCTATTGTTTATTCCACAGCTAATGAATAAAATGAATTTTCCTTAACCTCAAATCATTGTAATTTTGTACTTGAGACTTAGCCTTATCTTACTACCTCCCTATTGAGAAAGAATAAAAGATATTCTCAAATAACTAATACCAACCTTTGTCTACCAATGATCCTCACCCCCGGATTACGAAATGGTATCGGGATTCCCTACCATGTCTAATCTAAAGAACACTTAGTCCAATCAATGATGAAAATTATTTTAAGAATATGATTATTACTTGAGTGCCATCAACCAACAAAGGTGTTAATGAATTCTCATTGGTCAATTATTTAAAATTAAAGATGTTCATATAGAATTTCCCTGATTGGGGGACCGAACACATGTAAGACTTAATTTAAAAGAATCACCATGTATTTTAAAATGCCGTGATTCTGTTTCTGTGATTAAAACCATCCGGGGGGAAGATTAAGGTTACAGGAGGAATCAATTGCATCATAATTTTAAAATATTGATATGTTGTGGGTTAAATAAGTTTATTGTCCCCTTGAACTAGAATAATATCCAATTATGTTTCAGTCCTTGAAACTTATGCCAATTAAAACCTTTAAGAATAAAACAACGAGGAAGCATTGAATTCTTTTTTGAAACTTGGAATCATAAAAATGAAAAAATTAATTCTCATTTAGGGCATGTGAATTAATTTGATTAAATATTAAAGTGGCATCCATCAACCGCCAAAATTTAGAATTAATCTGTCGGATATTCTAGTTCCCTTATGATGTGAGATTTCACGATGAGAGCTTACATCAGACCACTTTAACCAGACAAATTTTTATCTTTCATTATGCTATCTTGAGAGTTTAGGATCCCCTGTCCAACATAATGAATAACCGACGACTTTTGGTCTCACTTCTAATGACAATAACTCTGATGGGGAGAATATCAAAAGTTATGTCTAAGTGTTTACCATCAGTTCATTTATTGAAATCAAACCCACTCGCGTAGAACTTCCTCTACGTGAGGACCAAACTCACTAACATATAATTTTAATAAACTATCACTTGAGAATTTTAAAATTTTCTTGATACCACGATTAAAACTATCTGATGGGGGGGGGGGGGGGGGGGAGGGGGGACATCAAGCTAACATGAGGAATTAATCACATCACAATTTTAAAATGTTGATGGAGACCGTGGAGTTTATGTCTTAAACCCCTCTTCTACTTATTATTTTAAAACTTGATGGGTTTTAGAAAAATATTTATTCAATTCTAGAAGCCTAAATTAAAATCGTTGATAATTTTCAATTTCCTTGTGTAAATTAAATTTTTGGATCTCACTATTTTCATTTTTCAAAATTAAAACCCGTTTTAAATGAAATAAAACTCGAAGATCAAAATCAAATTTATACCTTAGAATTAATTTCCCTGATTTAATTTGATTTAGAAAGGATTAAACTAAATGGATTTTTAAGAAAAAAATCTTGATTTAGAGTAGTCTCAAGAGAAGTTGAGTTCTCTTGGGTGTGCTGGCACATTGACTCGTACCGCCACTATAGCTTCAGGTATCCATTATATTTTATATGTTAAGGTTGCCAAACCTACTTGGGTTCTGGATTTCAGAGCTACAAATCACATGATCGGTGATTCATCATTGTTCCTCTCACCTACCTCACCTGTTTGTCAGTATGCTGGTCTTACACATTTCTTATTTCTCTTCTAATCTTTTGTCTGTGATCCAACTAAGCAAACATCTCAATTGTGGTGTTGTTTTCTTACCTCTTCATTGCTGTTTGCAGGACCTGAGTTTGGGGAGGATTTTTTTCAGGGATTATGAGCATGACGGGCTCTATCATTTTGGGGATTCACCATCGCAATATTTTACTTTCAATCTCAGAGCCTCGACCCTACCCAACTCCCTATCTCATGATGTTTCTTACAATGCTTTGGATTTATGGCATGCTCATTTAAGGCATGTTAATTTTCAATAATTGTGTTTGCTTTTCCCATATCTTTCCAAATCTTGTAAAGATAAAAGATTTGGTTGTGAAATTTGTGAAGTTTCTAAGCATGTTAGTATTAGTTATATTTCCTCAGTATGTTTGATTTAATTCACTCTGATGTGTGGGGTCCTTCCTGTGTTACTTCTTTCTCAAGCCACCAATATTATTTGACCTTTATTGATGATTATTTTATACTGTTGATACCAAAATTAATATGATGATATGGACGAATAATATGAGAACACGTGTCAATCTACTTGGCACAATAGCAACGAGGAAGTTCATTTCCCCGACCAACTCATGACCTCTCCGAGCAACGAGGATACACCGAGGAATTTCAGCACTCCGAGGTACTCTAGCGCTCCGAGGAGCTCCTAAGCAACGAGCAACTAAGGCGGTTCGAGCTGCATCTCGGCCATAGCATTAATTGCCAGATAATCAACAGTTCAATTATTCATTGAATGTTCATCATCTTGACGCACACGCTGCATTAAATGTATTACCCTTTCATATGTATATCATTTAATGTATCAACCCTTGCATGTACAACCTAAGGGCTATAAATACCTTGTATCACCCTCATTCAAAGGGACCGGAATTTCTGGAGAGAACTTGTACTCGAGAATTCCCAAACACTCAGCAATAACATAACAGTGGACGTAGGCCATTCATATAAGGCTGAACCACTTTAAAAATATTTGTCTCATTTTATTTATCTGTGATTGAATAATTAGAGCGATCTAATTTTTTACATCAACAGATTGGCGCCGTCTGTGGGAAACGATTGTTATTATCGTTTTTCACCAAAAATCATTCATCATCAATGGCGGATAATCCAGAATCTAGCAATCGAAACGCTGGAAATGCTGGAAATCCTCCAAATCCCTCTGCACCTCCAGATCTGGCCGGAATCATGACGAATCTGGCTCAAGGACAAACCGCCATGCAAGACATAATGAGGCAACTCATACAAACCCTTCATGGCAATGCACCTGCACGTTCAGGACAGCAAAGCGGTCAGAGGCAAACTTATTTACTTTCTTCACGATCCAGGCGTACTGAGTCATATCGTAATGAGGAGTCTGATGATTTCTCTTATCAACCTGGGCGAACTTCGTTAATAAGGGCTACAGATACTGATCAACGTATCACCCTCTCTCCAGAAAGACCCAGTGCCTTAGAAAGATTGCGTAGGGTGTCTCCTTTCAGTCGATTAGGCCCTAGGAGGAATAGAAGTCCACCTAAGACCATGTCGAGGAGTTTTCGACGGCCATCAGATCTAAGAGAAGGATCAGCACAATCACGACCAGTTGCTCGTCAAGATAAATCTCAGGAGGCTACTTCAGAACGATCTATTGCTCGAACCAATAGGCCCGAGGAAGGAAATGAAGCGTGGAAAGGATCCCTTCAGCGCTTGGAGGATAGATTTGGAGAAATGGCTAAGGCGAAGAATCCCTTACAACGAACTTTTGTTCAAGGGACACGTTTTGTCCAGGCCATTGTGGGTTTTCCTACCCCGTCAAAGTTTAAAGCACCTGTGGTGACCCCCAAATATGATGGAAAGACAGATCCTGTTCTACACATAGAGCAATATCAAGCTGCCGCCGATATCTATGCTGTCCCCGACGAGATGAGATGTAGAGCATTCTCTGGAACTCTTACTGGAGCTGCCCAGATTTGGTACAACAATCTTCCTCGGGGTAAGATTTCAACTTTCTTTCAGTTGGCTGAGTTGTTCATCGACAATTACTATTTTGGAGCAAAGCCAGTAAAACGAGTAGCACATTTGTTATGCCTTGACGAGTAGCACATTTGGTTTAAAAAATACAGGAGCGACATACCAGCGGCTGATGAACAAGGTTTTTACCGAGCAAATCAGTTGCAATATGGAAGTCTATGTCGATGATATGCTGACAAAAAGCAAGAAAGCTGCTGATCATCTAGTTGATTTAAGTCAGACTTTTGATCAACTGGATAAATACCAGATGAAGCTCAACCCAACGAAGTGCACATTTGGAGTACGAGAAGGAATGTTCCTCGGGTACATTGTCAACCAAAGAGGCATTAAAGCAAATCCAGAAAAGATCAAAGCTCTTTTAGGGTTGCGATCGCCAACGACGAAGAAAGAGGTGCAGAGTCTTACAGGACGAGTTGCAGTGCTCAACAGATTTGTATCTCAAGCAACAGATAGATTCTTACCATTCTTCAAAACACTTAGAAAAACTTTCGAGTGGAATGATGAATGTGAAAAAGCCTTTTAAGACTTGAAGAAATATCTGGGAACACCTCCGCTGTTGTCGAGGCCAATAACGGGAGAAAAGTTGTACTTATACCTGGCAGTATCAGAGCATGCAGTCAGCTCGGCATTGATCAGATTAGAGAATGGAGTCCAAAAGCCAATTTATTACACAAGTAAGGCTTTCCGAGGTGCAGAGATCAGGTACCCAAAGTTAGAAAAATTGGCATTGGCATTAATTGAAGCAAGTAGAAGAATGAGGCCATATTTCCAGGCCCATACCATCATCGTGTATACCGACATGCCATTAAGACAAGCCCTTCATAAACCAGAAAAGTCAGGGAGACTGATGTACTGGGCAATAGAGCTCGGTGAATATGATATTGTGTATGAACCCAGGTCATCATTGAAAGGGCAAGCTGTAGCAGATTTTATAGCAGAGTTTACATATCCTGATACTCCCGAGGAACAAAAGTTGCTCACTGACCAACCTGTGGATGTTACAGGATCAACAGACATAAGTCCAGACCAACTCCGGTTGGTAAAAGGGCTTGTGGATGTAGAAAGATCATCAAATTCAAACCCAGACCAACTCCGGTTGGTAAAAGGGCGAGAAGAAATGGTCGACAAAGAACGAAAATTAACAGAGGAGAATGGAAGAGAACAACAGATATTTCACCGAGGAACTCTATTGGATAAGAAATTTGAACACGAATTACCTACATGGAGATTGTATGTAGATGGGTCATCTTGCACAGCAGGTTGTGGAGCGGGGATTGTTTTGAAAACCCCAGACGAGATTGATATAGAATATGCCTTGCGATTTCAATTCAAAACCTCCAATAATGAGGCTGAGTATGAGGCCATGATAGCAGGTCTTAATTTAGCAAAGATCATGGAAGCACAACAAGTGATGGTATTCAGTGATTCTCAATTAATTGTGAATCAGATGATGGGAACATATGCGGTTAAAGGGGAATTAATGGTCAAGTATCATGCAAAGGTGATGGAATTGCTGGCAGAATTTGACGCCATTCAGTTGATCAGAATACCCAGAATATAAAATACACAAGCAGACGCACTGGCCCGACTAGCATCAGCTACTCGTACCGAGCTGCGAAGAACGATACCAATTGAAGTACTGGAAAGTCGGAGCATAGATGAAGACCTGACGATGAATGTTATTACCTTTGATCTAGGACCATCTTGGATGGATCCCATCAGAGCATATATTGAAGAAGGAGGATTGCGAGAGGATAAGCTCGCGGCAAAGAAATTGAAGTTTAAAGCTGCCCGGTATGTACTAACTAACGGTGTTTTGTACAGACGAGGAATTATGGTAGGTTTACAGAGATGTGTACATCCCTACGAGGTGAAAGAATTGATTGAAGAGATCCATGAAGGGTCATGTGGAGCCCATGTAGCAGGTCGAACACTTTTACAAAGGGTGATGACACAGGGATATTTCTGGCCGACGATGAGGGCTGATTGTATAGCCTACGCCAAGAGATGTGATAAGTGCCAACGTTTTTCCTCCATCCGACGAACTCCACAAGCATTGTTGACACCCATAACTTCCCCTTGGACATTCGCCATGTGGGGAATTGATTTGGTTGGACCATTGCCGACCACCCGAGGAAGATTCAAGTACCTCGTCGTCGCAGTAGACTATTTTACTAAGTGGGTAGAAGCTGAACCTCTTATCGACATGACGTACGAAAAGGTATACCAATTTGTCTGGAAGAATATCATCTGTCGATATGGTCTCCCTCATGCCTTCATCACAGACCATGGAACACAATTCGACAACGAAGAGCTTGCTGCCTATTGTCAACAATCAAACATCCTGAAGACTCATTCAGCACCAGGTCATCCTCAAAGCAATGGGCAGACTGAGGTGACAAACAGAACGCTACTAAATGGTTTGAAGAAGAGGCTAAGTGAGGCTAAAGCTAATTGGATTAATGAGCTACAGTCAGTATTGTGGGCTTACCGAACAACTCCCCGAGCAGCAACTGGAGAATCACCATACATGCTGGCATTTGGAAGTGAGGCTGTAATACCTGCTGAGTTGGGTCTCCCAACACACAGAGTGCTAAATTTCAATTCCCCAGTCAGTGACTTGATGAGAAGATTAGATTTGGAGATGCTCGAGGAGGTTAGAGAAGAGGCAGCCATTAGGAATGCTGCTTACCAACAACGTACAACTCTATTCTACAACAAAAGGGTGAAGAAATGCGACTTAAAAGAAGGGGATTATGTGCTAAAGAAGGTCATTCAGAAGCACAATAAACTTGAAGCCAACTGGCATGGACCTTACCGAGTTACAGAAGTTATCCGACCAGGAACTTACCGAATAGCAACTCTAGAAGGAGAGGAATTTAAGAATCCATGGAATGTTGAACACCTACTCAAGTATTATCAGTAATGTAAAATGTAAAGCAATTTCTTCATTATGAATAAAACGATGATGTTTCACCATCTCCTTCCTTTTATTACAAGTTTTTTGGGGAATACTAGTGTAATACACTACACTGATAGTTCGAGCGTGATCAACTTCGGTTGGTAAAATAGCGAGAACAAATTATACTCCTTTGGTTAGGAGGCGTACACTTGCGTGATCAACTTCGGTTGGTAAAAGAGATTGTGGACAAGATAGTTCAAAAGAACCTGATAGTTCGAGCGTGATCAACTTCGGTTGGTAAAATAGCGAGAACAAATTATACTCCTTTGGTTAGGAGGCGTACACTTGCGTGATCAACTTCGGTTGGTAAAAGAGCTTGTGGACAAGATAGTTCGAAAGAACCTGATAGTTCGAGCGTGATCAACTTCGGTTGGTAAAATAGCGAGAACAAATTATACTCCTTTGGTTAGGAGGCGTACACTTGCGTGATCAACTTCGGTTGGTAAAAGAGCTTGTGGATAAGATAGTTCGAAAGAACCTGATAGTTCAAACCCACAACCAACTTTGGATGGTAAAAGGGCAAGAACAACATTCTTAAAAATGCCAATTTTGGCTGGTTAAGAAACAAAATATGCCAACAAGTTGGTCGGAAGGTAAAACCTTTCCAGAAAATACAGAATATTCCAAACTGAGCCAAGTATAGTTGGTCGGGGATAAAAACCCACTAATTGTAGTTGATCAAAGAGGAGAATTTATCGATGAGGAGGGTCCATCAACCTGGTTGGTCGGACACATTTTTATGAAAGCTCTTGCTAATTATATTTGGTCGACGAGTACAATTTAACAACCTTGGTTGGTTGGAAATTTTTTTAAACATTTTTATACTCATTACTTTATTATTAAGTGATCGAACAACATTTTTGATACTTGTAACTGTTTATTACTAAGTTGGTTGATGAACAACACAAAATTGTTATCTTTTTAATAGATACATATATAGTGTTTAACACAAAAGAATAGCAATACAGATTTACAAACAGAAAATGAAAGTCTTTCATTAAAAATCAAAATAAATTACAAGTTACATATATATATGCTAACCATTACATTAAAAATCCTACTCTATTGGTTTTTTCCCTTCAGCCTTCGACACAGGTTCCTCGCCAGCAGGAGGATCATTTAATGTCTGAAGAGAATTGATAAAATTCAAATCCTTCAACATCCTGACATTCATTACTGAAGGAGTATCCGAGAGATGCTCGGGACGAGATAATTCAATCTGAGAATGAAGACTATAGTCACCAAGATATTTTGAAATTAAACTCCGAGGAATGGAACGAGCTGGGATCCATTCCATATCCAATTTGAAAGGTGGCACAGGCAAGTCTAGTAACCCTGGAGCATGATAATCCCATAAATAATGCCCTTGCTCCAATTTTAATACACCCAGGGCGTTCAACCACCCCTGCTTATAACCTTCATTATTGGGGTGTTCAATACGAGCATCTAAATGAACTAGAGCTTCGTTGTATCCAGCCATCCGAAATTCCCTGGGCTGTTTATGGAATTGAAAGGTTAATCTATCCAATTGTTCAAGAAGGTTTTTAGCGAAAAGGTCCTTGGTATGTAAAGCAGACTTCGTCGCAGTAAGTTGATCTTCCAAGGTCAGATTTTTCTTGGACATTTCAGACAGAGCACGATCTTTTGCATTCAATTGGAACGCTTGAGTTTCCAAAGTAGACTGAGTGCGAGCTTCTTCAACATTATGGCTGAAAACTCTTGATCGACTCCGAGCAGGGAGAGAACTTTGCTCCTCGACAACATTTTGAACAGTTCTTCCTCGCCCACGAGAACCTCTTCCTCGTCCCCGAGCAGTAGCAGAAACACCAGACTTTCTTAAAGTATCAAATTTTTTCCTTAATTTGGCATTTTCAACCTCTAAGAAGGAGACTCCTTCATCAGTGACCGGCACCAAGGCAGCAGAGGATGAAGCTTCAGACTCGTATTGCGCCAACTTTTTCTGCAAATTGTTGTTCTCTTATTCCAGCAGCTCGGCGATCTGTCTGCAGGCCTCAACTTCACCTTTTAGGGTTCTCTCCCTAACATCGTACCCATCAATGATCTTTTTGTGACCTGTCTCAGAGGAAAGCTGTTGATACCTATTCTCATATTCCTTATGCAACAAAGCAGTTGATTCATTGTGCTGACTCTGAAGATCTTCTAAGGAACAATGAAGCTCCTCAATCAAGTCATAGTAGTCCACGTTGTTGGCCACAGCTCGGTCAAGTAAATCCTTCAAGTACCGATAAGCCTCAATTGCTTGTTCTGAGGCATCATGGCCAAGGATGTCAGTAATTTCTGATACACTCAAATTTGTATGACCAGCTCTATAATATTCATGGCATTGTTGCATCAGCTTTGTATCATGTGCAGATATCAGTTCCATTCTAGCCACAAACTAATAATGAAAAGAAGACAGCAGTCAACAAAAACAAATCATCAACAACAGAGATGAACAAAGATGTATTTTATTAGATCACAAAAAGATTACATTGTTTGATTACAAATAATGAAAGATAGAAATGATACCGAACAACTTCACACCTTTTTCTTGTCTCCCAAGACTTTCTCGGGAGGCGGGGACGAGGAGCTTGGTTGCTCGGTGGTAACAGCAGCTTGATCAGCAGGAGTTGAAATTTTCGCAGGAGGAGGAAGCATGGAAGAAATGTCCTCGTTGGCAGAAGGTAGAGAGACAGGGACTTGATCACCCATGGCCATGGAAGATTCATCAGAGATGGGCTCATCTTCTTCTTCTTCTTCTACAATTGGTGGGGGAGGACCAGGGAGGTGTAGCTGAAATAACTCAGAGTCGTCTTTGATCTTCAATTCCTGCAGGGCAGCTACCCAGCCATCTCGGAAGTATTTCAACTTCCCGTATTGTACTTGGGATGTCATCGCAGCAATCCCTTTGTCCCATCCTTTATCCCAGCCAGCGCTGAAGGATTTTTTAACTGCGAGTTTTCTTTTCAGTTTCTCCGAGGAGAGCTTCTCGGATAGAAGATCCTCGGCAGTCTTTAACTTCACATTCAATTCTTCTTTTTGGCGCTTTACATCTCGCAGGACGAACAACTCTTCCTCTGCCTTTTTCAGTTTATCTTCAAGCTCTCCAAAATTCTTGAGCTTGTTGTCATATTTTTGATGATCGACCTCTAAACTTTTCACCTTATTCTCCAAACTCTTGGAGATCTCAGCCAACTTCACTTTCTCAGCTTCAACTATAGATAACTTTTTCTCCCAGATAGCTTTGTCCTCATTATACTGCTGACGAGAATCCTTCAAGGATTGGGTCAAATCCAGCAGAGCATCCTCTACCCCCGACGAGGAGCTGGAAGCTTTAATTGCTTCATCTTTGTTCACGATGTTGTTAAAACAATTCACCAGCTAAACAAGGGAAAAAGTGACAAATCAGTACAAAAATACAAGTATTCAAAGAAAGAGAGGAAATTCAGAGTGTGAGAGATTTACTGAAGCCAGGTGACGGGTAGCTAGGGATGTCAGCATATCCCTAGAAATCTTTTCATCAATTCCTTGGACCTCGGGTATGATCCAAGTTTTTACCGAGCTCATGGCAGAGCTCGGAGGAATGATGGTTGGAACACCAACACCACCAGCTGGTAGAGAGGAGATGGTTTCAGCCGAATTGACAGTTTCAGCCAAATTGACTGAGGACGATTTCCTCAATCTCCTCAAAGGGACTTCAGCAATTTCAACCAAGGAAGAGCTCTTGGTTGGAGAGATAGCAGTCATCTCCACAGGAGTAACCTTCTTGCTCGGAGCCACTGGGGGCTTCTCGGTAGCTTTGGAAGGCACAACATACACCTTCTTAGTCCCCTCTGGGACATTAATTTTGCTTTTCTTGGCCTCAGCAGCAGAAGTAGTGTCATCAAATAGAGCAGGAGGAGCTCTTTTCCTGCCCATTCTCTGACTTAAAGGGATGTGAGAATCTGAAGAAGAATCCTCTGGAGTTGAGGCTGTCTCAACAGATCTAATCACATGACGAGCAGTATAAGAAGTCGTATAGCTCCTATACTGCAGCAAATATGATGCAAACCTGATGTGCTCGTCTGCCACGTTCTTATGCAAACCCCAGATAAGTTTCAGATGCTTAATATTAACCTCTGATTCTTTTGGAGTTTTTCTTTTACTATCCACTGCAAATAAATACATAATGAAATATCAGTCATACATTTTGTCAAATATGATAAAAGCATAATTTCATAAGTAAAGGAAAACGAGAATAAACCTATCCCATTGCCATACGGGGGGCATTTAGGACCCTGGTATACTGCATCTCCAACCAAGGGGGCATATTGCCAATTTTTAATAACCACTCCATGTTCAAAATAATCTCTATTTGCATCAGGGAGGTTAACTACAAGAGCCCTATTTAAAAACCTAGTTTTTAAGTAATAAACATTATCTAAAATAGCCCATCTATAGCAATACATAATCTCAGGAATCCCTATACGAGTCCCATGAGTCAGATTTAATTTATACACCCCATTAATTATTCTCCATGAATTGGGGGCTATTTTTACAGGAACAACGTCAAAGTACTGACAGAACTCTAAGCATAAGGGGTTTGGTGGAAAAGAAAACCCACATTCAGCAATGAATAGACTGGGGAACCAATGTCCCTCAGCCAATCGAAAATAATCTAAAGGCTCAGAAAGAACCTCCAGAGTTACCCAGGAAGGAATGGAAAAATCGGAACGAAATTTCTCAACAGATTCCACAAGATAAACCATAGTGAATAAAAGAAATACAGAAGAAAAGAAGAGAATCTTATAGGGAAAAAGGAAGAGCTGACAACTAGCGAAGGAAAAGATGAACGCACAAGAGAGAGAGAGAGCAGAAAGCTTGAATGCAGAAAATGGGAAAAGGTAGAAGACGGTATAGTTACCTAAGAAGTTTAAATACTTTACCTTGGGAAGCTGCGAAGGAAATGATTACACAAAAGAAACTAATACACCACCGGCGGCTAAAAGGACAAAAATGCACGAAGATCGAAGCACTCATAAAAATTCGAAAAGGCGGATTCCGCGAATTTAGAAGGAAATTCAAATATGAAGAAAAGGCTCCTAAAACCCAGGAAGATCATTTAATATCGCCATATACCGAGAAAGAATGTTCCATACTCCTCAAAGTTCGAAATATGAAACATTGGGGGCTTCTGTTGATACCAAAATTAATATGCTGATATGGACGAATAATATGAGAACACGTGTCAATCTACTTGGCACAATAGCAACGAGGAAGTTCATTTTCCCGACCAACTCATGACCTCTCCGAGCAACGAGGATACACCGAGGAATTTCAGCACTCCGAGGTACTCTAGCGCTCCAAGGAGCTCCTAAGCAACGAGCAACTAAGGCGGTCCGAGCTGCATCTCGGCCATATCATTAATTGCCAGATAATCAACAGTTCAATTATTCATTGAATGTTCATCATCTTGACGCACACGCTGCATTAAATGTATTACCCTTTCATATGTATATCATTTAATGTATCAGCCCTTGCATGTACAGCCTAAGGGCTATAAATACCTTGTATCACCCTCATTCAAAGGGACCGGAATTTCTGGAGAGAACTTGTACTCGAGAATTCCCAAACACTCAGCAATAACATAACAGTGGACGTAGGCCATTCATATAAGGCTGAACCACTTTAAAAATATTTGTCTCATTTTATTTATCTGTGATTGAATAATTAGAGCGATCTAATTTTTTACATCAACATATACGTTCTTAGGTTTATTTTCTTAGAAAAAAAATATGATATATTGTCTTTTTTTGTTCATTTTTTCTAAATGATCAAAACCTAATATAATACTGTTGTTCATAATATTAGATCTCATTGTAAGGGCAAATTTCCAATCGAGTCTATTTGTAGAGTTGTCTTAATTACGAACAAAACCAATTGAGTCATAGGATAGTACTTTGTCATATCCTTTCAAGCCTACGACATTTGAGTTGAAGACGTAGTGGCCAAGCCTAAAGTAAAGATATCTTCAGTGTTGATTTTTCGTGACAAGTTTTACGTCATCAACATTTCATTATTTCCAAGGTCTCTAAAGGTATGAATGCATTTAATATATATAGAGACTTGGTTATTTTTTATGGATAATATTTTATAAAACTTTTGTCATATCGACTTTTTTTTTTCTCAAAAAATCATTTTAAAACTTTGCACGAAAGTTTTTGGGCTTAAAAAGCATTTTTGTTTTTTTTGAAATGTCGTTTGTACGACAATTTTTTCTTATTTGAACGACATATCTAACGAGATTTTCACTGCTTTCTCGTTAGAAGTTTTGTTCGAACGACATATTTAACGAGTTTTGTCACTACAATTTAGTTAGTAACGACATTCAAAAGTCCGAACGATCGGGGGGTTTTTGAACAGTTTCGCCAGTTTTTAATTTTAACTTCCCATTCCCCACTATCTTTTTACCTGATTTAATATGTGCGGGATCAACATTTTTAGTAAGACTTTTCCATACTTTCTAAGTGCTCTTGAGAGCCAAAACCTTTATCAAAAAGTCTCCTTGGTGTTTGTTAATCAAATGATTTAATCTTTAGAAAAAAACCAAGTTTATACACCCATATGTTTGTTTTGATCCAAGTTCTAAATATATATTTGCTTTGAGATCACCATTGTTGGCACCAAGTATTTTTCTCATCCCAAAAAGAGAAGTTTCCTACAGAGGAGTCTGTTTTGTTGAAGATTCGTGTTGTGCATATGTTGGAAAGGCCTTCGTATGTTTTGACGGTTGATTCGGCCCATCGGTGGATTTCAAGACTGCAATGGATTTTGGAGTTATCAACTAGGCGAAGTTAGAAGCAAGAAGAAGCATCAAGGCTTGAAAGGCGTGTCGAGGAAGTAAGTATTTTATCTTGTTTATGTAAAACCATACCTAGTGGATTTGAGTCTGGGCCGCCAGAGATTTTTCCTGTTGTGGGGTTTACTCGTACATCGCGGCGTTGTGTGTTGTGATTTTTTTTAATCTTGAAAAGTCACGTAGATGCATGTGTAGGATTAAAAAGAAAAAAAATGGTATAATCACAACTTTAGTGTAATTTTGGTGCTAATGATGTTTGGATAATTAAAGTTTAATTTAATTTAAGTTGGCATAATTAATTTGGCAAAATGCATGCTTAAGTTTGTTTGGCATAATTTAGAAACTTGAATTGGACTAAATTTGTGTTTAAGTGTAAATTCAATTATTTGTTTTGTTTAATCTCATTTTAATTTTGAATTGTTAAGCTTGAAAGAAATATAAAATTTGGGATATTTTGGGGACCATCACCCCCTTTCAAGTGGTATTAGAGCGTTTTATTCTTACACTCATGACGGGCGGGAGTATGTCTCCAATGAATTCCATTCTAAATTTAATCAAAAGGGTATTCTTCACTAGCTTACTTACCCATATAACCCTGATATTTTAGGACGTAAAACTCATGATATTATGGGGGTCATTCGTTATTTATTGGAGGGTATGGAGGTACCCAAAACATATTGGCATCTTGTTATTCTTACTTCCACCTTTGTTATCAAATGAACACCAAGTCGGGTTTCGGGTGGGAAGTCACCTCTTCAATGACTTCAACCTGATACTTATTTATTCATTATTCTTCCTCGTGTGTTTGGATGTAAAACTTGATGATATGGCAATTAATGATTTTTTGCTGGGGTATTATGTTATGTCAAACGGTTATCGGTGCTATGATTATGAGTCTAAAAATATTTATTATTCTATTGGTGTTACATGTCATGAGGATGACCATTTTATGGCGGGGTTCCAACTTTGTTGTGACATCACGTATTTTTAAGGCATTTAAAATTATACGTGTGCACGTAATTTTAATTGAACCGAGAAATAAAGTGACTTAAATAAATATTAATAAGTGAACAAAAGGATAAATATTTATGTATATCTATATTTACCTGTGTAGTAAGTAAATGAAAACGTGTTAAATTATATTATCGGTATCTCATTCAGGGAACGCGAATAGAGTCGTGTCGAGAATGAGATGGAAATTAATATTAGATTACTCGGATGGTAATTTTGAGTGCGCCAATGGTCCAGAGTGGGTCGAAATAGTTCAAAATAAGTACCCGGGGGTTACAATTGAGTTCCGAAGGCTTTTTAGGCTAAATGGGAGCCATAAAAGGGTATTCATGTCATTTTACGTATGAGGGCTGATTCAATTTTAGGATTTGGATGGTTTAGGTTTATATTTAAGTAAGGTGTATTGAAGGGGCATCCATCCATCCACCCAACAGGCTAGGATTTTCAGAGAAAAGAGAAGAAGAAAAGGGAGAAAGTGAAAAGAAAAGGATACGGGGTGAAGATCAAGTGCTTCTGGGTTGGAAATAATTGTCAAGAGAAGCATTCAAGAAGAAAATCCCAGAAAAAATATCACTCTCAAGGCAAGTATTTAACTTGCTTTAATGTTATTATGTAGTTTCAAATATTCATGTTATTTGGTGTAGGAAAATGCATTTTTTGAGATGGGAGAACCATGAAAAATTGGATTTTAAAATAAGAAATTATTAGAAGATGAATCTGATGTGATTAGAATGAAAATATAAGTTCTTGATGGAGTTAAGAAAGAAAATCTTGAATCTTGAATTAGGGCTTTAACCGTGCATGGATATTGATATAAATTCGTTAATCGTATGAATTAGATGTTGTTCGGTATGAATTATGCATAGAAACCTGTTGAATTATGTTTGGGAATGGATTAGTATTCATAGTTGGGGATTTCATGAAGGTTAGAACCAGTAGGGGTAAAGGGAAAGGACAAAATCCCATCTAAAATTTGTTCTGGCTGCCCAGCAAATCGAACCAATTTGCTGGGGGGAGCAAACCGATTCGTTCACCGAACCGGTTTAGTCTAGCCTGCGAACCGTTTCAGTTTAACTGGATGGTCTCCTCTGCCTTTGGTTGTTTTTCATGTGCCATTTAGGGATAAACATAGATTATGGGGTTCAGGGATTGGAGTTAAACTGTTGGGAATTCAGAAGGAAGGTTAGAAATTGCCTTAAGCTAATCGGGGATAAATTACGGGTAAGAAATTACGTGTATAATAGTGTGAACATACTTGGGTGATAATTGTGAAATTGAGTTAGGATTTAGAGAAGGATTAGCCTAAGTGCTTAGGTAGAATAGTATGTTGGCTAGAAATATAAATTAGGGAGTTAAGCATAAGTAAGTGAATAATTGGCAAAAATCGGGAAGTCGGAATAAACTTTGGGATTGGTAGGCTAGTGCTATGAGAGACATTACGCGCGTTGGCCGACTTTATATATATATATATATATATGTATGTATGTATCGAGTGAAACCAGTATATAGAGATATGTCTATGTGTGATTGAATTTATGTGAACATACCTACTATATTTATGCTATCGTTGGAGGTTGTGCTTGTTGGGTTGTCCACCCTGGCATTGACTAGAAGGTGTTGGGTCATTTTCCCAAGTCACAGTACTGTTGCATGACCACTATCCGTATGTGAGGATAGGTAAGTTTTGAGTCTGATTGGGATAATGTAGTATGGTTATGACCCACAGATGTATGTTTATGACCGCCTCCAGTATGTGTTTACGATTTGGGATCGGTGGTGATATTCCGACCCAGTGGCCCAGGGGTAGTACGTGATGTACCTGGAGCCTGATAGCATACTAGTGACGCATGTGGGAGGCCACCTCGGGGATGCTATTTATATACGTATAAAATAGTGTTATATGTATAAGTGTACTTAAATGATTATGTGAACACTGAATTATAACTAGTGTAAGTTACGTTGCTTATGTAGAGGTATGAATACAATTGAGAAATACTACGTTATAGCTTATGTGATAGATAGGAGATAAACAAAGTAAAGTAATATACAAGTAGCACGAATGGGCTAGAGGTTTAACATATTGGATTATGTTAAGAATGGCTAGACTAGTTAGTCGGGGTAGTATAACTAGTTAATTAAAACAAATGCGTTAGGTGTGCACTGTAGATGAGGGATGAGGATAATCTCATGTGAGTGCGATACCAGATAAACATGAATAATTCTTGTTGCATATTTATTAATGCATTTCAATACTTGCAATTGTTTTTAAAATGTTTTGGGCGCTGACCCGTATCAAAAATATTTTCAAAACCTTTTAGGTGCTCAGTAACAGGGTCGCCAAAGATAGCTTTTCATTCCAGACAGATGATGCTGCAGCAGTTGTGGATACATGCAGGATTTTCTTAGATGCCTCTTTCCATATATCTAGTTAGGATGTTATTCCGTTATTTCTTTTGGGTATGTCGCCTATAATTGGACAACTTTATTATCAGACTTTGTTTACAGTATTTCATCTAGCAGTTCGATCATTTTACTCGGAATTTATCGAGAGTTTATTTGGTTAATTTTTTTTTTTATATCAGTACTCATTATGTTTGTTGATGTAAAAAACTAGATTGCTCTAATTATTCAATCACAGATAAATAAATAAGACAAAGATTTTTAAAGTGGTTCGGCTAGGAATAAAGCCTACGTCCACTGTTATGTTATTGCTGAGTGTTTGCAGAATTCTTGATTATAAGTTCTCTCAAGAAGTTCTGGTCCTCCATGAATGAGGATGATACAAGGTATTTATAGCCTTTAGGCTATACATGAAAGGTTCGATCCATTAAATGACATACATATGAAAGGGTAATACATTTAATGTAGCGTGGGCGTCAAGAATATAAACATTCAATGAATAGTTGAACAGTTGTCCGTCTGGTAATTAATGATACGGCCGAGATGCAGCTCGGACCGCCTTAGTTGCTCGTTATTCAAGAGTTCCTCGGAGCGCATGTAGTATCTCGGGATGAAGGATTTACTCGGGGTGTCTTCCTCGTTGCTCGGAGAGAATATGAAATGGTTGAAGGAATTAACTTCCTCGCTACTATTGTGCCATGTAGATTGACACGTGTCTTCGTATTATTCGTCCACATCAGCATATTAATTTTGGTATCAACAATGTTCTTTTGTTGCGGATGTTTATCTTATATGTTTGAATGGTTTAGTAAATCATATTTATAAGTTTTAAAATTTTGACACTGGACTTAATAGGTTATTAGTTTAATTAATTGGTTTTCGACAGTGATGCTAAGAATGAAACCATATATGATTCCCGTTTAATTTAATAATGGCCTGATCAACCGGTATTAAAATAGGTAGGTGTCACATTTTCCTACTCCTTCCACGGAGTAGGCCTCTCATCTCGCTCGTCCCATTCTTGTGTTTGATGATGCTTTACCGAGTGACCCTTTCGATCCCACTTTGCAGGTTTATGCCCGTCACCCTCAGCCACCTCTACCTATTCATTCTCCGAGTGCAGGTATCATAAATTCTTCTTCCCATCTCATATTTTTGATTTCTAATCTTGTTATCCTACTCATGTCCGTCGCCCACTTCCTAATATGGCCATGCTTGTAGTGTTAATCACTTTATATTCGAGCATATTTCCTATGATGGTCTTTTATGACCCTATCATGCTTTCATTAGTCACCTTTACTCTAAATCTATTTCTCGATATGTGACTGAGTCTCTTTAAAATCCCAAGTGAGTGGATGCCACGAAAATATAGATGGATTCTTTGGACAAAAATGGAACGTTGGATCTTGTGTCCCTACCTCCCGGAGAAAAGGCAGTTGGTTACAAATGGGTATGCAGTGTGAAGTATCTAGTTAATGCATCTATTGATCTCTACGAAGCCTGATTAGTTTCTAAGGGCTTCATTCAGATTCCAGGAAAGGACTTTGGTGCTACTTTTTCCTTTGTTGCGCAGCTCACTTCAATTCACCTTCTTATCTCTCTTGCAACGTCTCACTCTTAGCCTTTGCCTTAATTGGACGTCGAAAATTCTTTTCATCATAGTAATTTCAAATAGGCCATCTATATGGATCCTCTTCCCAGTCTTTGGGCTGGGGGGAGTATGCTGGCAAAGTTTATAGACTTCGTAAGTCTTTATATGGCCAGAAACAGTCCCTCGAGCCCAGCTCAGCAAATTTAGTGAGGTGATTGCCTCACTAGATGTCATTCAGATCATACATGCCTTGTTCATCATCATCCTGATCACCGGTGTATCATCTTATTAGTTTATGTGGATGATATCATTATTACAGGGGATGATACTGAATGGATTTCTCAAGTTAAGAGAGATATTGATAGAGTATTTAATGTGAAGGATTTGAAACCACTTCGTTGCTTCTTAAGGATTGAGGGATACCAATATCACCATGGGATTTCCTTATCTCAACGAAAATACACACTGGACATTTTGTATGACACTATGATAATAGGTTGTCGTCTTTCCTTTACTACGATGGATCCTAAAGTAAATATTTCTATTATGACTAGAGATTTAATTCCCGACCCCTCAGTTTATCATAAATTGGTTGGTCACCTCATCTACTTGACCAGTAAAAGACTATATTTGGATTTTGTTGTAAGTGTGGTTAGTGAGTTCATGCATGTTCCATGCATTGCACATATGGATTCCGTCTACCATATCTTGAAATATCTCAAGTCTTATCCTGGTTTTGGTCTTTTTTGTGTGTCGGAAACTCAAAATGGAATTTATTGCTTCATTGATGTGGATTATATAGGATCCAAAATAGATAGGCGCTCCACTATAACTTTTTACATCTTCCACGGGTCACATCGCATCTCATGGAAAAGCAAAAAGAAGGCAATTATTTTTCGCTCCTCAAGTGAGGTCGGGTATCGTGCCAATGCCCAAAGGACAGACGAGCTTTTATGACTTGAATCTATTTTGGAGGAACTGGGCTTTGAAGAAAAGTGATCTTCATAATTGTTTTGTCATAATAAATCGACTATAATGCTTTCATCATCTTCTCTGCTCCATGAGAGGACAAAGCATATATAGAGGTCGATAGTCACTCTTTTCGGGATAAAGTAATGGATGGTGGCATATGTCCCATTTTTGTTTCATCCTCGAATCACACTATATATTTTTTTACTAAGTGAGTTGGTGTTTCTCTACTCCGGTCTTCCATTGGCAAGTTGGGATTGGTCGATATATTCGCTCCAGCTTTAGGGGGAGCGTTGGATGTCATATTTTGGAATTACTCTCCTTTATTATTTGGCCCATTATGTATTGGGCTTTAGTTGTTTTAGTTTTTTTTCCTTTTATATATTGTATGGTCTAGAACCATATAAACATTAGTATAAATACATATATTAAGCTCCGAATTGGGTAAGACGTTATCTCATAAAAATCGTCTGGCAGAATAACGCGAAACTTTCATTTTTTGGCTAAAAACATAACACCGTTAATTATTCACTAACGGTTTGTTGACGTGGCATGCAAGTCTTATAAAATCTTAAAAAAAATGTGACGTGATATATATTCTAACTAATAATACAAATTGACTGAATCCAAACACTTTTAAAGTTAATGTGAACAACATCAAGCCCAATCCAAACACATTGTATCCAACTCAAACTACTGTAATCCTAACTCAAACCACTAGAATTATTAAATTGTCGAAATCCTCAAATAATTTTATTCACCAGAATCAGCTACACCTTCTCCAGCACCATCTTCACCTTCTCTAACACCATCTACACCATTTGTTTCACTTCCCCTTTTACACTTTCTCCCCCCTTTCTCGCCCACCGCAATGCCAGTAAAACCACCATCACGAAAATAGCCACCGTTCCCTCTCTTCACCCACTCATTATAGGTAAGACGGGAAATATATCTAGACATTTGTAATTTAATACTTTTTTCTTCTAATAATAATTTTTTGTAACCTTCTTGATTCTCCCAAAACAAACTCGGATATTACATGATTTTATTTCAAAATACACGCATTCATTTCATTTTGCATGTGGGATGTTTTAGACTACCATTTTCACATATTTCCATCCATCAAACATATGCATGTTTTAGACTACCGATCGATGGCTTATTCTAGCACTGATTGAGTGGTGGTGGAACACGGCTCACACATTTTATTTTCCTTGCAGGGGAATATAGTTTACGCCTGTAGATTTTTTCATGCTGACTAGGTTAGAGGTTAGGAAAGAGAGATTGTACAGTTTGTTACTATAGGTGACTCGTTTGGGTATGCGAGCCATTATCTTCCTGGGTTCGAGCAGGACAACATCTCCTCTAGTGCCAGTCCAACGGAGTTATTTATCAAGACTGAGGGAGTTTATAACAGATGAGAGGGTGCCTACAAACTATTAGGGTTACATTCGAGTGTTTATTTTCTACTGTGGGTCAGTTGTTCTTCACATTATGTAATGGCAACATCATAATGGGTTCGGTGGCTTTGTTGTCTTACCTTGATCATCTAAGTGACTATGATCGAGGGAGATCCATCAAGGTGCATTGTATTCCGGGATGGATGTTATGTGTCGACAGGGCACAAACCAGGGCATTCCCCATTGAAGGATTAGTCCAATGGTTTCACTTTGATTCTCTAGATAAATTATATTTTATTTAATTTATTTCAATGAGTTATTTTAATTTAATTTAATTATTATATTGATTTCAAAAGGCTCATGTGTTTCGCTAAATTTCTTTTTTAGTTTGGTTGTTTGAGTACCTACGTTGCATACACCCACTACTAGATGATGGGCATGCCGGTGATGATTTTTTCCCCACATTCAACGATGGAGACAGAGGAACTGACATAATGCAGTGGTTTTAATTTAGAATAATTTGTCTATGGCCTGTGGGTAGTTGGTGATGCGGGGAGCACATACAATAGTGTGGTGGACACTGATAAATATCCATTATATCAATAGGGATGAAGTTCCACATCCCCTAATTCTTACGGGGTAGAGGGTGATCATATTGGTTGGTGATGGGATCTTTGTTTAGATTATCTGGGGGATTTGGGAGGGAATATCTTTTAAGGTTGATAATGTTTAGTCCCTAATAATATCAGATTTAATGTTTAGTCCAATATTTTTCAAAAGAAATAATTAATTCATTAATAGTAACATTAGCACAACAATAGTGTTATTAACTATGGATTATTTAGGAGAGCGTACGAGGGAATGTATTTTGGTTTTAATTAATGTTAAAATCCCTAAAATTGTTTTATTTTATTTTTAATCCAATATGTTTACAAAAATAATATATAGTCTTTAAGATTAACATTAGCACAAGAACATCGACATTAATTGGACACATATTTAATGCCATGTGTTAGCATCGCTATCAAGGATTGGAAATTAGTTTTGAAAATATTTTGGATTCAAAGTTAGATTAAAAATAAATAAATTGCGTCCTTTAAGTTGTAGAACTAGAAAAGTAGTTCCTCTTTGTTGAGTGGTCGCTTGTGTAGCGATGCGGTAGGAGCTATCTTGGACAAGCAATTCGAAGTTTCATTGAATGCATGAATATCATAATTTGAATAAAAGTCTTATAATTGAGGATTAGAAAAGAGAGAAGTCAGGCACAAACGAGAATCAGCCACAACAATAAGAAAATACGACTAAATGAGTCATACACTTAGCTATATTCGTACATAAAAGGAATGTGGTTCTGCTTGGTGGCCTAGATGCACCCCTCGATCCATCGTATTAGAGTAATTCAAGAAAAACTATTGGAATATCTTCATATTCTTCCATTTGTCTCCCTTCTGCTTCTAAGCTCATCCAAACAAGCAAAAAATATAAGGATTTGATGGAGGGAACGTGAGGTGGGGGTGATTGATGGATTTAAAAAAGGATCCCTCAATATACTATCAGCTAAGGATACAAGTCATCATTCCATTTCCAATCATCATCTTAGAAAGAAGGTCGATTTGACCTTTCCCGGCATCATAGGCTTATAAATAAGAGAAAGGTTTTTTAAATGATCCAAACACCTACTTAAATGCCCGAAAGTAAATATGAATGCTCTGGCACATCGGTCACATGCATTAAGAAATCAAGTCTATACTTATGGGATTATCTTCCTCCCTTCTTATCCTTTGTCATTATCATTCCTTCCAAAAAGTTAAAGATAGGTAAATTACTAGAGTAATGTGGAGGAAAAAAGACGAGTGACAAAGCCCTAAGAGGCTCAAACACATGCTTTTTAATGTACTTATTTATTGTCCACGTATGGCTACCAGGAACGCTCAAATCATACAACTCTTCAGGTTTTCTTGTGATGGGAAAAAAATATTTTATTGCACCTTTCCTTCTGTTTGTTAGGGAACCTTTTTTTAGGGAAGGACACGTCCACAAGTTTGGATACTATGATGGTTCAAATAGGATATATGAATAAATCTCTCTCTCTCTCTCTCTCTCTGTATATATATATAAGGGAGAGAGTTTGCATGAGAGGTGATTATGGTTTGCTATGCCTTTTAGGGGTTCCTCCATGTCCACGCACAACAGCATGCCTTTTTCCTCATCTAACCCCACCATTTATAAAATCACAAGAGAATTTATAAAATCCCAGTGATTGAAACCCACCATTTATAAAATCCCATCTTCTTCACTTCTAAAAACTTATGTGGTTTTCCCAACAACCCACCATTTATAAAATCCTAGTGATTGAAACCCAACCAAAGCCAAAAATCTTTGTTAATTTCGTGAAAGAACATGCTCAAACTCTTCCACCTCTTGAAATTAATGGAACCAAACTACCACCACACACGATCAAAGGATCGAATATTGTTGTCACTTTATCGGAGGAGGTGTATGAACAATATTTGAATGATTTCAAGAGTAATATTATAGGAAGGATTTTAATGCCTAAAGGTTCGAAACCTTTCTCTCTTGATGAACTGGATGCAAAACTTTCTGCTGCATGGGACCCTAAAGGTCATTATTATCTAGTCCCTATTGGAATAAGATATTTTAGTATCCATTTTTCAACTGTAGAGGATATGCTAAATATCCAAAAACATGGGACATGGAAAAATGATCACTACACCAAATCCTGCGAATGGTCACGCCCAGTGGGTCACGGCCCAAGTCCGCGACCAGCTGGTCGCGGACTTGGGCCGTGACCCACTCCATATTTGGCGTGACCATATTAATTACCACACTAAATTATCGATGCTCTGGAAGTGGTCACGGACTTGGGCCGTGACCACAGTGGTCGCGGACTTGGGCCGTGACCAGGTCGTGACCATCTTGGCGCCAAACTCGCGCCAAAATTCCCTCCAAGCTTGGTCGCGGATGGGTCACGGCCCAAGTCCGTGACCCATGGCATGAGGAAGAAGTGAGTACACACATTGAGGGTCACGGCTTAGGGCCGTGACCATTTCTGGGCGTGGGTCACGGCTATGGGCCGTGACCATACCTTATTCAAGCACTATAGGTTGGATGACAATGGCCGCGCATCACAGATCGAGGGTCACGGCTTTGGGCCGCGACCATGTCTTGGTATGGGTCACGGCTATGGGCCGTGACCATACCTCATTTGGTAGCTGCTGTAGGTCGCGCAAGGGGGTCACGGCTGTAGGCCGTGACCATTATTCATCAATCAGGTCGCAGGCAGAGCTGTAAGGGTGTGGTGTGTTGCGATGGTGGGTCACGGCCTAAAGCCGTGACCAGGTCATTCCTAAAAAATAAAGAGGCGCGCTATTTCTTTTTTTCATTTGCCCGCTTCTCTCTCTCTCTCGTCAGATGTTGATGACCTAGCGATTCTCTCTCGTCAATCAGTTGGAGTATTCCTCAGCTTCAACCTACTAGCAGCAGCAGCCCTAGCTCCAGCCCTAGCTCCGCCCTAGCTCCAGCCCTAGCTCCGCCCCAGCCCCAGCCCCAGCTCCGCCCGAACCCCAGCTCTCTCCCAAGTAAATTTTATTCTTTTTCTCCATTAATTTATGTAGATTCCATTAATATATGTATATATAGTTTACATGTCTTTACAATTTATACACAGTATTTATAGTATATATAGATAATTTATATGATTTAAATTTGGGATAATATTTTTTATCTATATATATAGTATATATAGATAATTTAATGTAAAAGTATAAATAGTGTGAGATAATGTTTTTGAAACTTTAGTCTTACAACCTATTAGGTTGTTAATATTAGTAAAAAAAACTTTGGGTAAGCCAATTTATATCACATATTTAGATTTTCGGATGTTAATATTAATCGACTTTGGGTGACCCTCATATTTTAACGGCATATTGTCCCTGAAATTAACGGCGTGTTTAAATTAACCCATTATTTTAACGGAGTGTAAATATTTTTTCAGATTTGGTATTTCACAGTAAGTGAGCATCCGGATAGAGGTGCAACGCTACTACCTACACATATCATGGTAAACTTTATGATATTTTTTATTTGTTTATCCAATTTTATAGAAATTGAATGCTCACATACATTATTACATACCAATTAGATACCACTTCTTCATTACATACCAGTTCTTCATTACACGCCAGGTACTCTTTACTTTAACTAAAGTAGTTATATAATTGATATGCATTATTTATTAAATCTTTTAGATGATAGAAGGAGTACGGGATAATTATTGGTTGTTGGCTTGTTGTTGGATAGTATGTTTGAAGGAATATGTGATAATTAGAAGGAGTACGGGATAATTATTGGTTTGATTGTTGGATAATATGTTGAAAATATTTTAGACTCCCGATTTCATAATACGACGATAAGCATAAAAACATGCCATCGAAGGGTGAAAACGTAAAACAAACACAAAACGGTCCCGTAAGAGTCATGAACACCTCGCACGGGACCAATGCAACTCATAGGAACCGACCGCGTAGTCACGGGGCTCCCGGTTTGAGTGTACGACGTAAATTTGCAAAAAGTTAGACTTAATTATAAAAACATGCCATCGAAGGATGAAAACCTAAAACAAAGACCAAACGGTCCCGTAAGAGTCACGAACACCTCGCACGGGATCAATGCGACTCATAGGAACAGACCGCGTAGTCACGGGAGTCGCGATTTGAGTGTATGACGTCAATTTGCAAAAAATTAGACTTAAGCATAAAAACATGCCATCGAAGGGTGAAAACGTAAAAAAATCAAAAAATGGTCTGGTAAGAATCACGAACACCTCGCACGGGACCAATGTGACTCGTAGGAACCGACCGCGTAGGGACGGGGCTCCCGGGTGAGTGTACGGCGTAAATTTGCAAAAAAATGAACTTAAGCATAAAAAATGCCATCGAAGGGTGAAAATGTAAAATAGCCTTAAAACGGTCCAGTAAGAGTCACAAACACCTCGCACGGGACCAATGTAACTCGTAGGAACCGACCGCATAGTCATGAGGCTCCCAGTTGGAGTGTACGACGTAAATTTGAAAAAAAATTAGACTTAAAGCATAAAAACATGCCATCAAAGGGTGAAAACGTAAAACAAACACAAAACGGTCCCGTAAGAGTCACGAACACCTCGCACGGGACCAATGTCACTCATAGGAATGAACCGCGTAGTCATGGGGCTCCCGGTTTGAGTGTATGACGGAAATTTGATAAAAAATAGACTTAAGCCTAAAAACATGCCATCAAAGGGTGAAAACGTAAAACAGCCTTTAAACGGTCCCGTAAGAGTCACGAACCCCTCGCACGGGACCAAAGTAACTCGTAGGAACTGACCCCGCAGCCGCGGGTCTCCCGGTTTGAGAGTACGGCGGTAATTTGCTTTTTTCCACACTTAGGCTTAAAAACATGGCGTTAGAGGGTGAGAACTCGAAACAGCCCCCGAACGGCCCCGTGGGTGGCACCAACACCACCCACGGGACCAACGTAACTCGTAGGAACTGACCCCGCAGCCGCGGGTCTCCCGGTTTGAGAGTAGGACGGTAATTTGCTTATTTCCACACTTAGGCTTGAAAACATGGCGTTAGAGGGTGAGAACTCGAAACAGCCCCCGAACGGCCCCGTGGGTGGCACCAACACCTCCCACGGGACCAACGTAACTCGTAGGAACTGACCCCGCAGCCGCGGGTCTCCCGGTTTGAGAGTACGACGGTAATTTGCTTATTTCCACACTTAGGCTTGAAAACATGGCGTTAGAGGGTGAGAAGTCGATACAGCCCCCGAACGGCCCCGTGGGTGGCACCAACACCTCCCACGGGACCAACGTAACTCGTAGGAACTGACCCCGCAGCCGCGGGTCTCCCGGTTTGAGAGTAGGACGATAATTTGCTTATTTCCACACTTAGGCTTGAAAACATGGCGTTAGAGGGTGAGAACTCGAAACAGCCCCCGAACGGCCCCTTGGGTGGCACCAACACCTCCCACGGGACCAACGTAACTCGTAGGAACTGACCCCGCAGCCGCGGGTGTCCCGGTTTGAGACTACGGCGGTAATTTGCTTATTTCCACACTTAGGCTTGAAAACATGGCGTTAGAGGGTGAGAACTCGATACAGCCCCCGAACGTCCCCGTGGGTGGCACCAACACCTCCCACGGGACCAACGTAACTCGTAGGAACTGACCCCGCAGCCGCGGGTCTCCCGGTTTGAGACTAAGACGGTAATTTGCTTATTTCCACACTTAGGCTTAAAAACATGGCGTTAGAGGGTGAGAACTCGAAACCGCCCCCGAACGGCCCCGTGGGTGGCACCAACACCTCCCACGGGACCAACGTAACTCGTAGGAGCTGACCCCGCAGCCGCGGGTCTCCCGGTTTGAGAGTACGACGGTAATTTGCTTATTTCCACACTTAGGCTTAAAAACATGGCGTTAGAGGGTGAGAACTCGAAACAGCCCCCGAACGGCACCGTGGGTGGCACCAACACCTCCCACGGGACCAACGTAACTCGTAGGAACTGACCCCGCAGCCGCGGGTGTCCCGGTTTGAGAGTACGACGGTAATTTGCTTATTTCTACACTTAGGCTTAACATGGCGTTAGAGGGTGAAAACTCGAAACAGCCCCCGAACGGCCCCGTGGGTGGCACTAACACCTCCCACGGGACCAACGTAACTCGTGGGAACGGACCCCGCAGCCGCGGGTGTCCCGATTTGAGAGTACGACGGTAATTTGCTTATTTCCACACTTAGGCTTAAAAACATGGCGTTAGAGGGTGAGAACTCGAAACAGCCCCCGAACGGCCCCGTGGGTGGCACCAACACCTCCCACGGGACCAACGTAACTCGTGGGAACGGACCCCGCAGCCGCGGGTGTCCCGGTTTGAGAGTACGACGGTAATTTGCTTATTTCCACACTTAGGCTTAAAAACATGGCGTTAGAGGGTGAGAACTCGAAACAGCCCCCGAACGGTCCCGTGGGTGGCACCAACACCTCCCACGGGACCAACGTAACTCGTAGGAACTGACCCCGCAGCCGCGGGTGTCCCGGTTTGAGAGTACGACGTTAATTTGCTTATTTCCACACTTAGGCTTAAAAACATGGCGTTAGAGGGTGAGAACTCGAAACAGCGCCCGAACGGCCCCGTGGGTGGCACTAACACCTCCCACGGGACCAACGTAACTCGTGGGAACGGACCCCGCAGCCGCGGGTGTCCCGGTTTGAGAGTACGACGGTAATTTGCTTATTTCCACACTTAGGCTTAAAAACATGGCGTTAGAGGGTGAGAACTCGAAACAGCCCCCGAACGGCCCCGTGGGTGGCACCAACACCTCCCACGGGACCAACGTAACTCGTGGGAACGGACCCCGCAGCCGCGGGTGTCCCGGTTTGAGAGTACGACGGTAATTTGCTTATTTCCACACTTAGGCTTAAAAACATGGCGTTAGAGGGTGAGAACTCGAAACAGCCCCCGAACGGTCCCGTGGGTGGCACCAACACCTCCCACGGGACCAACGTAACTCGTAGGAACTGACCCCAGTACGACGGTAATTTGCTTATTTCTACACTTAGGCTTAACATGGCGTTAGAGGGTGAAAACTCGAAACAGCCCCCGAACGGCCCCGTGGGTGGCACTAACACCTCCCACGGGACAAACGTAACTCGTGGGAACGGACCCCGCAGCCGCGGGTGTCCCGGTTTGAGAGTACGACGGTAATTTGCTTATTTCCACACTTAGGCTTAAAAACATGGCGTTAGAGGGTGAGAACTCGAAACAGCCCCCGAACGGCCCCGTGGGTGGCACCAACACCTCCCACGGGACCAACGTAACTCGTAGGAACTGACCCCGCAGCCGCGGGTGTCCCGGTTTGAGAGTACGACGGTAATTTGCTTATTTCCACACTTAGGCTTATTAACATGGCGTTAGAGGGTGAAAACTCGAAACAGCCCCCGAACGGCCCCGTGGGTGGCACTAACACCTCCCACGGGACAAACGTAACTCGTGGGAACGGACCCCGCAGCCGCGGGTGTCCCGGTTTGAGAGTACGACGGTAATTTGCTTATTTCCACACTTAGGCTTAAAAACATGGCGTTAGAGGGTGAGAACTCGAAACAGCCCCCGAACGGCCCCGTGGGTGGCACCAACACCTCCCACGGGACCAACTTAACTCGTGGGAACGGACCCCGCAGCCGCGGGTGTCCCAGTTTGAGAGTACGACGTTAATTTGCTTATTTCCACACTTAGGCTTAAAAACATGGCGTTAGAGGGTGAGAGCTCGAAACAGCCCCCGAACGGCCCCGTGGGTGGCACCAACACCTCCCACGGGACCAACGTAACTCGTGGGAACGGACCCCGCAGCCGCGGGTCTCCCGGTTTGAGAGTAGGACGGTAATTTGCTTATTTCCACACTTAGGCTTAAAAACATGGCGTTAGAGGGTGAGAACTCGAAACAGCCCCCGAACGGCCCCGTGGGTGGCACCAACACCTCCCACGGGACCAACGTAACTCGTAGGAACTGACCCCGCAGCCGCGGGTGTCCCGGTTTGAGAGTACGACGGTAATTTGCTTATTTCTACACTTAGGCTTAACATGGCGTTAGAGGGTGAAAACTCGAAACAGCCCCCGAACGGCCCCGTGGGTGGCACTAACACCTCCCACGGGACCAACGTAACTCGTGGGAACGGACCCCGCAGCCGCGGGTGTCCCGGTTTGAGAGTACGACGGTAATTTGCTTATTTCCACACTTAGGCTTAAAAACATGGCGTTAGAGGGTGAGAACTCGAAACAGCCCCCGAACGGCCCCGTGGGTGGCACCAACACCTCCCACGGGACCAACGTAACTCGTAGGAACTGACCCCGCAGCCGCGGGTGTCCCGGTTTGAGAGTACGACGTTAATTTGCTTATTTCTACACTTAGGCTTAACATGGCGTTAGAGGGTGAAAACTCGAAACAGCCCCCGAACGGCCCCGTGGGTGGCACTAACACCTCCCACGGGACCAACGTAACTCGTGGGAACGGACCCCGCAGCCGCGGGTGTCCCGGTTTGAGAGTACGACGGTAATTTGCTTATTTCCACACTTAGGCTTAAAAACATGGCGTTAGAGGGTGAGAACTCGAAACAGCCCCCGAACGGCCCCGTGGGTGGCACCAACACCTCCCACGGGACCAACGTAACTCGTAGGAACTGACCCCGCAGCCGCGGGTGTCCCGGTTTGAGAGTACGACGGTAATTTGCTTATTTCTACACTTAGGCTTAA
Organism: Sambucus nigra; assembly: GCA_949130495.1. Classification (NCBI taxonomy): domain Eukaryota; kingdom Viridiplantae; phylum Streptophyta; class Magnoliopsida; order Dipsacales; family Adoxaceae; genus Sambucus; species Sambucus nigra. Next base: position 65,941,192 of record OX422220.1, read on the forward strand.
CATGGCGTTAGAGGGTGAAAACTCGAAACAGCCCCCGAACGGCCCCGTGGGTGGCACTAACACCTCCCACGGGACCAACGTAACTCGTGGGAACGGACGCCGCAGCCGCGGGTGTCCCGGTTTGAGAGTACGACGGTAATTTGCTTATTTCCACACTTAGGCTTAACATGGCGTTAGAGGGTGAAAACTCGAAACAGCCCCCGAACGGCCCCGTGGGTGGCACTAACACCTCCCACGGGACCAACGTAACTCGTCGGAACTGACCCCGCAGCCGCGGGTGTCCCGGTTTGAGAGTACGACGGTAATTTGCTTATTTCCACACTTAGGCTTAAAAACATGGCGTTAGAGGGTGAGAACTCGAAACAGCCCCCGAACGGCCCCGTGGGTGGCACCAACACCTCCCACGGGACCAACGTAACTCGTAGGAACTGACCCCGCAGCCGCGGGTGTCCCGGTTTGAGAGTACGACGGTAATTTGCTTATTTCTACACTTAGGCTTAACATGGCGTTAGAGGGCGAAAACTCGAAACAGCCCCCGAACGGCCCCGTGGGTGGCACTAACACCTCCCACGGGACCAACGTAACTCGTGGGAACGGACCCCGCAGCCGCGGGTGTCCCGGTTTGAGAGTACGACGGTAATTTGCTTATTTCCACACTTAGGCTTAAAAACATGGCGTTAGAGGGTGAGAACTCGAAACAGCCCCCGAACGGCCCCGTGGGTGGCACCAACACCTCCCACGGGACCAACGTAACTCGTGGGAACGGACCCCGCAGCCGCGGGTGTCCCGGTTTGAGAGTACGACGGTAATTTGCTTATTTCCACACTTAGGCTTAAAAACATGGCGTTAGAGGGTGAGAACTCGAAACAGCCCCCGAACGGCCCCGTGGGTGGCACCAACACCTCCCACGGGACCAACGTAACTCGTAGGAACTGACCCCGCAGCCGCGGGTGTCCCGGTTTGAGAGTACGACGATAATTTGCTTATTTCTACACTTAGGCTTAACATGGCGTTAGAGGGTGAAAACTCGAAACAGCCCCCGAACGGCCCCGTGGGTGGCACTAACACCTCCCACGGGACCAACGTAACTCGTGGGAACGGACGCCGCAGCCGCGGGTGTCCCGGTTTGAGAGTACGACGGTAATTTGCTTATTTCCACACTTAGGCTTAAAAACATGGCGTTAGAGGGTGAGAACTCGAAACAGCCCCCGAACGGCCCCGTGGGTGGCACCAACACCTCCCACGGGACCAACGTAACTCGTCGGAACGGACCCCGCAGCCGCGGGTGTCCCGGTTTGAGAGTACGATGATAATTTGCTTATTTCCACACTTAGGCTTAAAAACATGGCGTTAGAGGGTGAGAACGCGAAACAGCCCCCGAACGGCCCCGTGGGTGGCACCAACACCTCCCACGGGACCAACGTAACTCGTGGGAACGGACCCCGCAGCCGCGGGTGTCCCGGTTTGAGAGTACGACGGTAATTTGCTTATTTCCACACTTAGGCTTAAAAACATGGCGTTAGAGGGTGAGAACTCGAAACAGCCCCCGAACGGCCCCGTGGGTGGCACCAACACCTCCCACGGGACCAACGTAACTCGTAGGAACTGACCCCGCAGCCGCGGGTGTCCCGGTTTGAGAGTACGACGGTAATTTGCTTATTTCTACACTTAGGCTTAACATGGCGTTAGAGGGTGAAAACTCGAAACAGCCCCCGAACGGCCCCGTGGGTGGCACTAACACCTCCCACGGGACCAACGTAACTCGTGGGAACGGACCCCGCAGCCGCGGGTGTCCCGGTTTGAGAGTACGACGGTAATTTGCTTATTTCCACACTTAGGCTTAAAAACATGGCGTTAGAGGGTGAGAACTCGAAACAGCCCCCGAACGGCCCCGTGGGTGGCACCAACACCTCCCACGGGACCAACGTAACTCGTGGGAATGGACCCCGCAGCCGCGGGTGTCCCGGTTTGAGAGTACGACGGTAATTTGCTTATTTCCACACTTAGGCTTAAAAACATGGCGTTAGAGGGTGAGAACTCGAAACAGCCCCCGAACGGCCCCGTGGGTGGCACCAACACCTCCCACGGGACCAACGTAACTCGTAGGAACTGACCCCGCAGCCGCGGGTGTCCCGGTTTGAGAGTACGACGGTAATTTGCTTATTTCTACACTTAGGCTTAACATGGCGTTAGAGGGCGAAAACTCGAAACAGCCCCCGAACGGCCCCGTGGGTGGCACTAACACCTCCCACGGGACCAACGTAACTCGTGGGAACGGACCCCGCAGCCGCGGGTGTCCCGGTTTGAGAGTACGACGGTAATTTGCTTATTTCCACACTTAGGCTTAAAAACATGGCGTTAGAGGGTGAGAACTCGAAACAGCCCCCGAACGGCCCCGTGGGTGGCACCAACACCTCCCACGGGACCAACGTAACTCGTGGGAACGGACCCCGCAGCCGCGGGTGTCCCGGTTTGAGAGTACGACGGTAATTTGCTTATTTCCACACTTAGGCTTAAAAACATGGCGTTAGAGGGTGAGAACTCGAAACAGCCCCCGAACGGCCCCGTGGGTGGCACCAACACCTCCCACGGGACCAACGTAACTCGTAGGAACTGACCCCGCAGCCGCGGGTGTCCCGGTTTGAGAGTACGACGGTAATTTGCTTATTTCTACACTTAGGCTTAACATGGCGTTAGAGGGTGAAAACTCGAAACAGCCCCCGAACGGCCCCGTGGGTGGCACTAACACCTCCCACGGGACCAACGTAACTCGTGGGAACGGACGCCGCAGCCGCGGGTGTCCCGGTTTGAGAGTACGACGGTAATTTGCTTATTTCCACACTTAGGCTTAAAAACATGGCGTTAGAGGGTGAGAACTCGAAACAGCCCCCGAACGGCCCCGTGGGTGGCACCAACACCTCCCACGGGACCAACGTAACTCGTCGGAACTGACCCCGCAGCCGCGGGTGTCCCGGTTTGAGAGTACGATGATAATTTGCTTATTTCCACACTTAGGCTTAAAAACATGGCGTTAGAGGGTGAGAACGCGAAACAGCCCCCGAACGGCCCCGTGGGTGGCACCAACACCTCCCACGGGACCAACGTAACTCGTGGGAACGGACCCCGCAGCCGCGGGTGTCCCGGTTTGAGAGTACGACGGTAATTTGCTTATTTCCACACTTAGGCTTAAAAACATGGCGTTAGAGGGTGAGAACTCGAAACAGCCCCCGAACGGCCCCGTGGGTGGCACCAACACCTCCCACGGGACCAACGTAACTCGTAGGAACTGACCCCGCAGCCGCGGGTGTCCCGGTTTGAGAGTACGACGGTAATTTGCTTATTTCTACACTTAGGCTTAACATGGCGTTAGAGGGTGAAAACTCGAAACAGCCCCCGAACGGCCCCGTGGGTGGCACTAACACCTCCCACGGGACCAACGTAACTCGTGGGAACGGACCCCGCAGCCGCGGGTGTCCCGGTTTGAGAGTACGACGGTAATTTGCTTATTTCCACACTTAGGCTTAAAAACATGGCGTTAGAGGGTGAGAACTCGAAACAGCCCCCGAACGGCCCCGTGGGTGGCACCAACACCTCCCACGGGACCAACGTAACTCGTGGGAATGGACCCCGCAGCCGCGGGTGTCCCGGTTTGAGAGTACGACGGTAATTTGCTTATTTCCACACTTAGGCTTAAAAACATGGCGTTAGAGGGTGAGAACTCGAAACAGCCCCCGAACGGCCCCGTGGGTGGCACCAACACCTCCCACGGGACCAACGTAACTCGTAGGAACTGACCCCGCAGCCGCGGGTGTCCCGGTTTGAGAGTACGACGGTAATTTGCTTATTTCTACACTTAGGCTTAACATGGCGTTAGAGGGTGAAAACTCGAAACAGCCCCCGAACGGCCCCGTGGGTGGCACTAACACCTCCCACGGGACCAACGTAACTCGTGGGAACGGACGCCGCAGCCGCGGGTGTCCCGGTTTGAGAGTACGACGGTAATTTGCTTATTTCCACACTTAGGCTTAAAAACATGGCGTTAGAGGGTGAGAACTCGAAACAGCCCCCGAACGGCCCCGTGGGTGGCACCAACACCTCCCACGGGACCAACGTAACTCGTAGGAACTGACCCCGCAGCCGCGGGTGTCCCGGTTTGAGAGTACGATGATAATTTGCTTATTTCCACACTTAATTTTTATATTTCTACTTGGTTACTGATAATTTTAACTCATATATGCAATTTTTCAGCTTAATTAATTTTTTTGTAAAATTACTTGGTTACTGATACTTTTATTTTTTGTATCCTATCATTTGTAGGATTTTTGCGCGTGGATCAAATGAAGGAGGCAATGTTTTACAACATGATGATTATTTATATGTTGTGGACATTCAGGATAATGTTTTTTATGTGTTATAGCCGTGCAGGCTTTTATTGTTTAGTTTTATGGCCGTGCGGGCTTTTATAATTTGATTGTTGAATTTTATAGCCGTGCGGGCTTTATAATAAGCAGGTTTTTCATTTACAGGTTTTGGAATGTCAAGAAAATAGAGGAAACTCTGCCCAATTTTTTTTTGGTCTGTGAATTATTAAGACGTGTAATATTTTTATGTTTGTATATATATTTGTTTATTAACAACATTCTCAATTCGCAATTTGTGATTTTTTTTTATTGTTTTGCCTATAATAAATATTTGTAACACCTCGTAGCAACCGATGATGCACTCACAGGAACCCCAATTTTAGGATTGGGCAAAAAAAAATACATTTTTTTTAAATTACAGATAAATATGGTCATGGACTTTGTCCATGACCATTTTTACTTTTTTTTGTCGCGCTTAAAAATGGTCGCGGCCAAAGTCCGCGACCATTTTTTTTATTTTTTGTCACGGTAATGGGTCACGGACTAGGGCCGCGACCAATTTTTTTTATTTTTTTTTTGTCACACACATGGGTCGCGGCCAAAGTCCGCGACCAATTTGTCACGGTCGTGGGTCATGGACAAGGACCGTGACCAATTTTTTTAATTTTTTTTTGTCACGCACATGGGTCGCGGACTTTGGCCGCGACCAATTTGTCACGGTTGTGGGTCATGGACAAGGGCCGCGACCAATTTTTTTAATTTTTTTTTGTCACGCACATGGGTCGCGGACTTTGGCCGCGACCAATTTGTCACGGTTATGGGTCACGGATTAGAGCCGCGACCCATCACGGCATGGGTCACGGCCTAAGTCCGCGACCATCTGCCGTGACCCCTCTCGGCCGTGACCATTTTTTGGTCACGGACTTGGGCCGCGACCCACGAAAATGGTCACGCCCGAAATGGTCACGGCCCAAGTCCGCGACCCACAGATTTGGTCAGGGATTTTGGCCGTGACCAATCGCCAGTTTTGGTGTAGTGGATAACAACACATTTCGTGTAGTTCAATGGAAGATGGACTTTGATCCATATGCCCTGAAGACCACCACTGTACAGATGTGGATAAAGATATATAATGTTATTCAAGAGTATTAGCATCCCATCCTTCTTATGGAAGTCGCTAGAGGTTTTAGAATTCCTTTGCATCTATATAATGCCACACATACAAGAAGATTAGGTTAATTTGCTAGGGTTCTTATACAGGTTGACATATTTAATGATCTTCCTGCATCTTTGTGGGTGGATAGAAAACATTATGGTTTTTATGTTGATATTGTCTATTTAAAACTGTCAAAATTCTATCCACCTTGTTAAACTATTGGACACATCTTAGCCAATTGCAGATCCCATGACCCAAAGTAAAAGAGAGAAGTAGAGAAAATACCTATGCCTAAAGTTAATAATGCTCAATGGAAAGTTGAGGAAAATATTACCAATTATAATGTTTTACCTTCCCATCATCAAATCAATCTTGAATGTGATGTTATTACTGAAGCTCCCCCATTGGCATATCTAGTACAATAGCTGCTCAATATAATGAGGACTCTCCTAGTTCTCCTCTGATTCATTGAGAGGGGAAAGAACCATTAATTGAAGATGTCTTGGAAGACAATGACAAGTTAGTGGTTTGTAATACTGACCATCATTTAGATCCTGAAACGGTTGTAAAAGTTAATGAAGTTGATAAGAAATAGGGAGACATGCTTGAGGATAAGAACTTTGAAGATAAAGAAACCAGTACCCCTATACATGTTCTTGATGATGACTTTACACCAGTTATTTCAAAATCACAAGAGAGAAGGCAACACAGATAGAAATCTATTGATGCTAAGCATGTGGGAAGCCCCTACAATAATAGGGGAAGTGATATAAAATATATTTCCTAATGAAAGTCCTCTTTTGGAATGCTAGGGGATTGACCAATGGCCCCACCCAGAGAGCTTTGTTTCATATGTTTTATAAACATAGGCTTATAATTGTTGGAGTTACAAGACCTAAAACCTCATTTAACTCTATTCCTCTATCATTCAGGAAGGGTCTTAATTTATCTTTGGGTGTATGAATAATAAAGGTTCTCTTCTTTATACTGTTTGGATCCTTATTAATAACTTGTATATTCTCTCTCATAACATTGACACCCTTGTCAATTGTTCTCAACATGTCACTCTCAAACTTGCTTTGAATAAGGTGGTTTGTATCTCTTTTGTCTATATGCTTCTACTATCATGTTAGAAGAAATCTTTAGTCCGATATAGTGAATTTCATAAACAATTTTGAGGGGAATTAGGTTCTCATTGGGGACTTCAATGTTATTTTGGGTAATCATGATTGTAAAGGTGGTAATCATACTTCTAGAATCTCTTGTGATGAGTTTAGATATATGATTGACAACTGTAATCTTGTTAATCTTTAGTCCCATGGTAATCAGTTTACTTGGTGCAAATCTCCCACATTCCCGGGTAGACTTATGGAGAAAAGGCTTGATAGAGTCTTATGCTCCACTACTTGTTTCTCGGATTGGACTCAAACTTCAAGTCTTATTTTTGTTAAGCTAGAATCAGATCATAATCCTTTTTTATTTGATTTTGATAATGAGGATCCTTCCTCTCCTATTCCATTTAGATTCTTAGACGTCTGGACTACTCATAAGAACTTAATTAATATTGTCTCTGGAGCATGGCACTCAGTGAAATACGCTGGGAGTCATTTGAGAACAGTGGTCCTCAAGTTGAAGGTTGTGAAGAGTGCTTTGAAAGTTTTGAACAAAACTGACTTTGGGAATGTTCATAAGCTGGTCTATGATACAAAAGCTAAGTTTAATCAGATGCAGTTGAATATAGCCAATAGTCTCGACTCTAAAAACTAACTTTTAAATGAGAGAATGGTTACTTCTCATTATAGAGCAGCTCTCCTTGTTCAGGAAAAATTATGGAAGCAAAACTCACGTATAAAGTGGCTAACTTGTTGAAATATAAACTTGTTTTTATATTTAATTAATCAATTTCTAAGAAGCATCCTAAGTTAGGTAAGTTGTTAGGTAAGGTGTGTTTATTTATTCTTAGTGCTTCATAGTGGCTAAATAAGTGGAAGCAAATTGTGTGGCTTATGAATATGTGAATTAATTTATTTTGAACCATATTGAGTGCATTTGATTTTCTTCTAGTATAAATAGTCATCATCCTTGAGTTCTTAGAATCATCAAACAACAAGGAAGATAATAAGCAAAGCTTATTAGTTGTAATAGAGAGAAGTTAAGTTGTAAGAGTGCTTTCTTCTTTGTAATAATATTTGAGTGCTAAATACAAGATAGTTGTGTGAGTATCTTTGAAAGCTTATTTCCAACAAAGTGGTATCAGAGCAATTAAAAATTTGTTTCAAAGTATACTCTATAGCATATCAAATCGAAGCTCTCGACGAGACAATTCCAACGCCACCGGATTCATCCCAATCGGAGGTCTGACGCGCCGCCACGTGTCATCAGAACGTTGCTGCCAGAAAGTGAGTTAACTCACCGAGTTAGCCAAATCATCCGAGTTGGAGCCGAGTTGACCGAGCCGTGGAGCCTGTTTGAGCTTCTTGACCGAGCTGTCGAGCCCTGACCAAAGGCTGGCCGTTGACTTTGACCGTTGACTTTGACTATTTACTTTGACCAGATTTTCATTTCTCTTGGTCTATATTCTCCCTAAGGTTTTTTGGCGTTCTGGATCCATCCGCGCAATCAAAATTTCCAAATTCTCACTATAATTATGGCAAATGGTGGTATGTCATCCTTTCAAGTCCCGATACTCAACAACAACAACTATGATAATTGGAGTATTGAGATGAAGGCACTTTTGGGTGCACACGATGTTTTGGAAGTCGTGGAGAGAGCTTACAGTGAGCCAGAAAATGAAGCTGTCTTAAATCAAACTCAGAAGGAGAGTTTGAAAGACTCAAGAAAGAGAGACAAGAAAGCTCTTTATTTCATTTATCAAGCATTAGATGATGATGTTTCGAGAAGATTTCAAGTGCAATCTCCTCTAAGCAAGCGTGGGAGAAACAACAAACCTTTTACAAAGGAGCCGAACAAGTGAAGAAAGTTCGTCTTCAAACTTTAAGAGGTAATTTCGAATCTCTACATATGAAAGTGTCTGAGTCTATCTCCGATTACTTTTCAAGAGCCTTAGTTGTTTCAAATCAATTAAAAAGAAATGGCGAGAAGTTAGAAGATGTGACGATCATGGAGAAGATACTCCGCTCGTTAGATCCAAAATTCGAGTACATCGTTACGATGATTGAAGAAACCAAAGACTTGAATGAGTTGACACTCGAACAACTAATGGGGTCATTGCAAGCATACGAAGAGAAAAAGAAGAAGAAGCAAGAGATTGTGGAACAACTTCTTAAGACGGAGCTCCATCCGACAAAGAAAGAAGAAAGTTTCAACAACGATAGAAGCCAACGTGGAAGAGGTCGTGGCCGAGGACGAGGTTATGGACGTGGACGAGGTTGGAATTTTAACAACTACAATTCCAATAACAACTACAAGAGAGGGGAAAGCTCAACACGAGGTCGTGGAAGAGGCAATCCGAACTCGAGGTATGACAAATCTCCAGTTAGATGTTATAATTGTCAAAAGTTTGGACATTATGCTTCAAAATGCAGAGCACCCAACAATAGAGTTGAGGAGAAGGCTAATTATGCGGAGGAGAAGGCAAATGAGAAAGAAAATCTTCTTCTTCTAGCACAGAAGGAGACTGATGGTAGCCAAGAAAATTCCTGGTATCTTGACAGTGGTGCAAGCAATCACATGTGTGGAAGGAAAGACATATTCGTGGAGTTAGATGAGTCAGTAAGCGGAAATGTCTCATTTGGAGATGATTCCACAATATCGGTGAAAGGAAAAGGTAACATCCTTATTCGTGCAAAAGATGGTAGTCACCAATTCATTTCAAATGTTTACTATGTGCCTAATATGAAAAGCAACATCTTGAGTTTGGGTCAACTCTTAGAAAAAGGCTATGATATCCATATGAAAAATTGTAGTCTTTTTGTAAGAGATGACAAAGGAGATTTAATTACCAAGGTAAAAATGTCAAAGAATAGAATGCTCCATTTGAATATTCAAAACGATGTTGCAAAGTGTCTAAAGGCATGTTACAAAGATGCATCGTAGCTATAGCATCTTCGATTTGGGCATCTCAACTTTGGAGGATTGGAGCTACTATCCAAGAAGGAAATGGTGAGAGGCTTACCTTGCATTAATCACCCTGACCAACTGTGCGAAGGATGTTTACTTGGGAAGCAATTCAGAAAAAGCTTTCCAAAGGAGTCAGACTCAAGAGCTAAGAATCCACTCGAGCTAATCCATACCAATGTATGCGGTCCGATCAAGCCAAGCTCTCTTGGTAAAAGTAATTATTTCCTTCTTTTCATTGATGATTTTTCAAGAAAAATCAGAAGTTTTTGAAATATTCAGAAGTTCAAAGCTACCGTGGAAAAGGAGAGTGGTCGTAAGATCAAGGCAATGAGATCTGACTGAGGAGGAGAATTCACTTCGAGTGAATTCCAAGAATTTTGTGAAGCAAATGGAATTCGTCGACCAATGACAGTTCCTCGATCCCCTCAGCAAAATGGAGTCGCGGAAAGAAAGAATCGAACTATCCTCAACATAGCTCGGAGTATGCTCAAAAGCAAGAAACTGCCCAAGGAATTTTGGGCTGAAGCAGTGGCGTGTGCTGTCTACTTGTCCAATCGATCTCCAACAAGAAGTGTTTGGGGAAAGACACTGTAAGAAGCATGGAGTGGAAGAAAACCGGGTATCTCCCACCTGAGAGTTTTTAGGAGCATAGCCCATGTACATGTACCAGACGAGAGAAGAACCAAACTTGATGACAAAAGTGAGAAGTTCATCTTCATTGGCCATGACAATAACTCCAAAGGTTATAAATTATACAATCCTAACAATGGAAAGATTGCAATTAGCCGAGATGTGATATTTGATGAAGAAGGAGAATTTGATTTCGGCTCAAGTATAGATGATTTCAACTTCATTCCCGACTTTGAAGAAGAGAATGAAGAAACTATGATAGAGCAAGAAGGAGAAGTTCAACAAGAGACCACTACTCCACCTACCTCACCAACATCAACCACTCATGGAGACTCATCACCATCGTCAAGTGAAAGTTTCAATGAAAGAGTTGTTCCCCGCACAAGACTTCTATGAGGTGACATGATAATCTTTCACTCTTCTGCCTCTTTGCCGATTGTGAACCAGTAAACTTCCAAGAAGCTGCACAAGACAAGAAGTGGAGAGACGCGATGAATGAAGAATTCAGGTCCATTGAGAAGAATGACACTTGCAAACTCGCTTCACTTCTAAAAGGTCAGAAGGCTATCGGTATCAAATGGGTGTACAAAATGAAGAGGAATGCTATGGGAGAAATAGAAAGACACAAAGTGAGGCTAGTCGCAAAAGGATATAGTCAAAGAGCTGGCATTGACTATGATGAGGTATTTGCTCCTGTTGCCCGCTTAAAAACTGTGAGATTAATTATCTCCCTAGCATCTCAAAACAGGTGGAAGATTTATCAGCTAGATGTGAAGTCTGCATTTCTAAATGGAATACTTGAAGAAGAAGTCTACATCGAGCAACCTTTGGGATATGTAGTGAAGGGACATAAAGACAAAGTCTTGAAGCTGAAGAAAGCTCTCTACGGGTTAAAGCAAGCACCAAGGGCGTGGAATAGTCGTATTGTCAAGTACTTTCAAGAGAATGGTTTCAGCAAATGTCCATACGAGCACGCTTTATATATCAAGATCAAAGATGGAGATATTTTGATCGTGTGCTTATATATGGATGATTTGATTTTTTCGGAAGCAACCCAAACATGTTCAATGACTTCAGGAAAGCAATGGCGAAAGAGTTCGAGATGACATATATTGGGCTAATGGCGTACTATCTTGGCATTGAAGTTAAACAATAAGAAGATGGAATTTTTATCTCACAGGAAGGCTACACAAGGGAGATCCTCAACAAGTTCAAGATGAATGACTGCAAGCCAATTAACACTCCAATGGAGTGCGGAGCTAAGCTATCAAAGAATGACGAAGGCGAAAGCGTAGATCCAACTTTCTTCAAGAGTTTGGTTGGAAGTTTGCGCTATAGAACTTGTACAAGACCTGACATCCTCTATGCAGTTGGACTTATAAGTCGATACATTGAAACCCCAACAACCTCGCATTTTAAGGCTGCAAAAAGAATTATTCTCTATCTCAGAGGTATAATTGACTTTGGTCTGTTATACTCTTTTTCAAATGATTACAAGCTTGTTGGTTATAGCGATAGTGATTGGGGTGGAGATACAGATGATAGAAAGAGCACCACAGGGTTCGTGTTCTTCATGGGAGATATCGTTTTCACATGGATGTCAAATAAGAAACCAATTGTCACACTCTCTATATGTGAAACTGAATATGTAGCTGCTACATCATGTGTTTGTCATGCAATTTGGCTAAAAAATCTGCTGAAGGAACTGGGTTTATTACAAGAGGAGCCAATAAAGATTTGTGTTGATAATAAGTCAGCGATAGCCCTGACGAAGAATCCAATTTTTCATGATCGAAGCAAGCATATCGATAATCGTTTCCATTACATAAGAGAATGTAATACAAGAAAAGATGTGAAACTGAGGTACGTAAAATCTCGAGACCAAATTACCGATATCTTTACCAAGCCACTGAAGTATGAGGACTTTGTCAGATTAAGAAATTCTCTTGGCATAACAAAACAAGTTTAAGAGGGGGTGTTGAAATATAAACTTGTTTTTATATTTAATCAACTAATTTCTAAGAAGCATCCTAAGTTAAGTAAGGTGTTAGGTAAGGTGTGTTTATTTATTCTTAGTGCTTCATAGTGGCTAAATAAGTGGAAGCAAATTGTGTGGCTTATGAATATATGGATTAATTTATTTTGAACCACATTGAGTGCATTTGATTTTCTTCTAGTATAAATAGCCATCATCCTTGAGTTCTTAGAATCATCAAACAACAAGGAAGATAATAAGCAAAGATTATTAGTTGTAATAGAGAAAAGTTAAGTTGTAAGAGTGTTTTCTTCTTTGTAATAATATTTGAGTGCTAAATACAAGATAGTTGTGTGAGTGTCTTTGAAAGCTTATTTCCAACATAACTGTTATGGATAGAAATATATTTTTTTCCATACATATTCTAAAATAAAAGGAACCAAAGCCAAGATTACTTACCTAATTCATAACAACATTGTGTTGGTTGATAAATGGGATATGGAGAACCATATTGCAGACTTTTGTTAGGAACTTTACTCTTCTTCAGCTAATTATTTTGCATGTTTGTGGTCAATGAGATTATTCTTAGCTGTGTGACCGATTAAGACAACATCATTCTTACTTATATGCCTTCTTTTAAAGAGATTAGATCAACAGTCTTTGACATGGATCCTAATAGTGTAGCTGCACCTGATGGTTTCTCGAGAGCAGTCTTTCATCATTATTGGGGCATCATTAAAGAGGACATTTTTAAGGCCATCACTGCATTCTTTTCATCTGGTATGATCCTTCTTATCCTTGATTCAAACTTTCTAATTTTGATTCGTAAAAACAAAAGTGCCAACTCAGTTCCTTAATACAAGCCAATTGTTGTCTCCAACTTTACTTTTAAAATCATTCCTGAAATTTCAGCTTCTAGACCGTCTCACATTGTAGCTAAAATCATCAGTGTTAATAAAGGGGGATTTATTAAAGGCACACAAATTTCTGAAGCTATTGTTGCAACCTCTAAATATGTTAATATGCTTAATAGAAGATTTCTTAGAGGCAACATCGGTGTCAAAACTGATTTTGCAAAAACTTTTGACACCATTGAATGGACATTATATTTAAAAGTTCTGTCTTCTTTTGGTTTCTCTCATATTTTCATAAATTGGATTCATCAAATTCTTTTATTTGCTAGAATCTCAATTTTGATCAATGGGAATTAAATTGGTTACTTTAGCTGCTATAGAGGTGTGAGACAAAGGGATCCTCTATTCCCCTTGTTATTTTATTTGGCGGAAGAAGTTCTTAGTAGGGGCATATCTTCTTGTATCAATTCAGGTAAAAATGAATTTAATTTCTTCTTCTAGAGGATTTCCTCCCTCTTCACACATTATTTATGCAGATGACCTGCTTGTAATCTTAGAGCTTGCTATTCTAATCTCAATAATTTGATTTATTTTTTGGAGAAATATGGAGACATTTTAGGTTAGGGAGTGGATTTATCTAAAAGTAACATCATTTTGGGGAAATATGCAGTCAACAGATTTAATTATCTTCCTTAACTTTTTGGCATAAAACTTTTTAAGACTCCATTTTCTTATTTGGGTGTCCCTATCTTTAAAGGGAAACCTAGAAAATCTCATCTACAAGGCATTGCTGACACTATCATTTATAAAATGTGTGGTTGGAAAGGAAGTACTCCCTCAATGGATGATAAGATTCAGTTTATTAAAACTGCTATTTTTGGAAAACTGATGCATTATTTTATAGTTTACATGTGGCCTCTTAAGTTAGTGAAGTTTTGATAGAATAAAATTAAAAACCTTATTTGGATTGTTCTCCTTCCAATAAGAAGCTTATCAATCTCTCTCAGGATACCATGTGACTGCCTATTTATGAGGAAGGTTTGATTTGAGAAGCCCCAAAGCTCGAATCGATCTTACCTTGCTAAACTTGTTGTTACATTTATATGTAAAATAGACATCCTTTTTTCTTTTCTTAGATCCAAATTGAAGTTTCAAATGTATATGCCTTCCAAATATTTGGGATATTCTTTTTGGAATGGCTTCAGATCAACTATTCCCATATCAAATGCATATACTAGTTGGTGGGTTAGAGATAGATCAACTATAAATTTTTGGGAAGATAAATGGATAAGATATTCTATTGCAGAATCCACCATTGAAACTAAGAGATTCAAAACCATAGTTGCAGATTTCATTGTTAATGAAAAATGGCCCCTTCCAGCTCAATTTAGTTCTAAATTTCCTCACACTGCATCTGATATCCTTTCAAGGACATTCCATTTGGTGGAAGACTATTTAATATGGGAAAAATCAATGAATTATGATTTACTTTGAAGCCTATATGAAGCTTACAACACCATTGGTGATTCAAGATTCAAGAAATTCTTGACGTTCTGGCAGTCTCTAATTCCACTAAGAATATCACTTCTTTTATGGAGAATTATTCATCAAAAACTTCCACGTGATAGTAATATAAGAAATCATGGATTGCAAATTGTGTAATGTTATCTCTTATGTCACAATCCTCATTACGAGACTGTATATCACTTCTTGCATTGTGAGCATTATTCACACTGCTGGAATTGGTTATTTTCCATCTTCAAATTCAGTCCCCGCTATTCTACATCTATAATTATTTGTTAGATTATCTTCTAGAGGTTAAAGCTAGTCCTCAAATTTATAATCTTTGGATTGCAGCTGCAACTGCCATGTTTAATTATCTTTAGCAGCAGAGGACTAATCTCAAATTTTATAACAAGCTAAAATCTACGGATGTTATTAAGATATATATTATGAATTCAATTCAAGAGGGTAATTTAATTTATGGGAAGTTATCATAGTCAAATCAATTGGTGTTCAATGCAAGTCTAGAAAAGATCCTAAGATTATTCGAGTTAGTTGGCTCCCCTCTCCTCTTGATTGGGTGAAAGTGAACATTGATGGTCTATATAAAGTCAATCCTGGACATACTGCATATGGTGGTTTATTCAGAAATCATAGAGGTTTTGTTAAAGGAATTTTCTCTGAGACGTTGGGCTTCCACACTACTTTCTATGCTAGATTCATGGCATTATTAATTTCCACTGATATTGAATTTGACAAAGTTTGGATGTCTTTGTGGATTGAGGTTGATTCTTACTCACTTTTCTTGTGTATCTTCAATAAAAAGTATTCCCCTCCTTAGAAATTTAAAGGTAGATGGATGTATTGTATCAACAAAGCTAACCAAATGCATAAAGAGGTCTTCCATTAAATCTAATCATTTAAATGAGTTCCCTACCGGGTATACCCCCCTGTGGTGCTTCACTATCACCGTTTAATCCAGTATATCTCTTCGACTAGATCCTCCAACCCTCTTGGCTCCCTTCCCATGGAAGCGTTGATATAAACTTGTAAACGTACGACCTTGACGACATCGGCACTAGTCATCCTAGCTTAATTTCTCATCTATGCTTGTATATTCTACCCACAAGTCCATTATCAACTTACGAACCCCTTTTATTCTTCGTATCCCCTTCATCGGGTACGAAGTTCGCTAAACAAGTCAACTTCTCTCTCACGAGCGGTCTTTATCTGGCCCACTTGTGATAAGTTCCGAAACTCCATTCACATCTCTGTATGAACAGCAGATAGAAGGTCTTACGATCAAAGTGCACCCAAATACTCGTTATTAATGTATCTCTCCATGGTTCTGGTGACTGGCTCCCATCATTACAACGTTGCTCCTCTTAGCAAAAATAATTTTGCCTGAAATTTAATCCTGGGTGTCGCTACACTCCACCCATACACAATTGCCTTTGGATTATCTCCTTCCATTGGCCCATCACACTTCTTCTCTTCCACGAATCCTTATAGATGTCTCTTCGAAAGAGTTCCTCCAACTCTTCCTTGCCTACTACACTGGGTGAGTCTGAATTTTCACCACTGTTATCTATGACAGTGCTTGGGGATGCTACTACTCTCGAGTAATTATCCTATTATCATCTGTCTGGACAATAATCCTGGTGACTTCTATCGCGATCACCGTTCCTAATAAAATACTCTATAGCTTTTTCCAAGCGTCTCCTCCTACAGTTCTCTTAACGACCCTCGCTGGTCGTCCTATATTGTTCGGTGTATGAAGCTCAACCGAACTTGAATATGGATCACATCACTATACTTAGTAGCAGGAGAACGTAAGTCGCATACTTAGAGGAATACAATAATCCTATAATAAAGGTCTCTATTAAAGGACGTTATGCTGAAATCGTAGTAAGCCGTATAGATCCTAAGGACACTAAACCTGATACTCTGAAACCATCGGTGACACCTGCCTATTTAAATACCCGGTGATCAGTCCTTTATAAAAATAAAACAGAAATCTCATTTGGTTCATTCTTAGCATCACCGTGAAAACTTTTTAAATTACTAATCACCTACGTTTTAAATAAATCGGTGCTAAATTTTATCTTTCATTAACCCATCAATGCAAAAATAAATACAATAACCAAATCATCCACGCAATAATAAAAATATGAATCTGTCATAAGATAAATAACCAATTGAATAACAGCGAATAAGCCATCGGTTCTTAATACAAAATCAAACTATGAGTCTACGAAATAAAATTAAATCCAATACTATGTAGTCTGATACAACTGAATAAATGCAATAGTTGAAGGGGCGACATGACCAAATAAAACAATTGAAATTGCATCATATTCTAGGAATGAAGTGACTGGAGCGTCTAATCCAAATCATGCAAGCATCCAGAAGTGCTGCAGCTACGCATTCCTAGAATAGACTATCAAGCTTGGCGTTCCTGTGGATGGACACCTAAAAGATTTTAAATATATTTTGCATATGGGTCAGAGCCCAAGAAAAACCTTTTGAAAATATCTTGCAAGCATTTAAATCACAGTTTAAAAGCAAATATTGATTACACATGTTAGTCCGAGTACACTCTCTTGAGCTCCTCACCCCTCATCTAAAGTGCACACCTAACGTCTCCTACTCATCCGACCTAGTTATGATACCCAACCTAACTAGACCTCATGAGTATCTAGTTAAACACCAACGGTTTAGCTCACCCATACCGCCCATACAGTACGATAAAGTATACCCTTAATTATCATTAAGTCCTTTGTTAAGTTCCTCTTTAACTCCCCCGTACCGCCCATACAGTACGTTATTGTAATACTAATAATTAACATTACCCGTATGTTATTACTAAACCATGATTAACATTTCACATATGTTATCCTTGAATCATTTCATTAAGTTGCTCTACTTAAATCATCTTTAGATATACGCGATCTAACTTTATTACCATCACACACTAAGTAGATTAAACATTATTTTAGATATACACTATCTAGTCTCCCTACTATTTCACATAAGTAGGATAAATCACCCAAGTATATATATAACATCTCTCGGACTGGCCACAGTGATGCACACTTGCATACTCTACTATCAACTCCATGTACTCATCGTACCACATCAAGGACTATCGATTCGGAATGTCTTCTCGAACCATATATCAAATAATATACAATGGAGGTGAACATAGTTCTAAGCCTTTGGGTTATGTACACACTTAATGCACCCAAATGACTGGTCACACTATCATACACACAAGTAATACTCAACCCTAAGTTCTATGTTCTGGGGCACAAGTCTAAAATCTACCTAATGAGCTCATCAGGATAAGACTGCCAACGCCGTCGAACCTCCCATTATAGAAGGCAACGTAGGTATGTTCACACACATAAGAAAGCACATAGTAGGCATACACACAACCTATCCATATGTCGCATATAGGATACACACAACGTATAAATATAATCCGTATAGGTATACGCACAACCTATAAATATAATCCATATAGGTATACACTCCACTTATAATATAATCCGCATAGGTATCCACTCAACCTCTAATATAATCCGTATAGGTATACACTCAACCTATAATTATCCTTCGTACGTAGTATAGATATATATATCTCTTGAACACTTACCGTACTTCTCAATTTACGATTTATAACTCTCTATCATATTTTCTCGAGTATTATTCTCTACCCGAAGGTTGTTAGTTACCCCTATTATTAATTCAGTAGTTATACCCTCGTGGTCTTTATCATATAATCACTCATTCTCTCGAATTCACTTACATTGCAAATTATGCCTAATTACTTTTAGTCTTAATTCTTCTCATTTATGACTAAGTCCCTACCCTACCAATAGAATACTGGTAAGCATAATATCTCTCACTATATTTTAAAGGTATCCCAAAAGTTCAACCGACCATTATACTTAAGTTCTAGGCTTAAATAAGGGAAAAATTGCCAAAATCTGGAAAACTGAATCGATTCGCCCAAGGACCGAATCGATTCGCCTTACCGAATCAATTCGCCTTTAGGATGAATTGATTTGAAATGTAACATATCTTTACGCAATTGTGTTTTTGCGATTTCTTATCCTCTAAACTTTCTCAAATCTTCATTGTTGATGTCAAAAAATGGACTTGATCCAATTTTCAAATCACAAATAAAATATAAGATTGTAATTGAATGATCAAACAAGAGATAAATAATTTTTAAAGTGGTTCGATTGTGCAAGAATGCCTATGTCCATTGTTATTGTATTGATTTGAGCGACTACAAAAAACTAGGTACTATTATTAAGAAGAATATAATGTATTTATATTCTTGCCTTTTGTGAAAGGAATATAATGTATTTATAGTGACCCGAAGATCAAGGGTTAGAATACCTTTATATATTCAAGCATTTACACCCGTACATAATGAATGCGATGGTTAATATTCTAGACCACAGGCGGAAGGACCCTTGGTTATTTCTCCCTAGTGGTGACTATTTATTTACTTTGATGGTCTGCATTCCTTATGTTGGTCAGCATGTCTGTCGAGCAACTATCTTCAGGGCTAATGAAGTGGCTGCTGACTAGGATTGTTGCCACGTAAGGAGACAAGTGCCCATTTCTGATTGGTCCACGTAGGTGGATAATTTTTAGTATCAACAGAAGTCCCCAATACTTCATTCTTGATATTTTTATTGAAAGGATGGAGTATGTTTTCTTCAAAGTTGGTCGGCGTAAGCCGACTTGTGGGGCTTGTGAAAATTTTCCATACCTTGATCTTATGGTGGCGTTTTTGTAAATAATTTGAAAATTAGCGAATCGCCAAAAGGTATATTGGTATTTTTGCGCTTTTAGAATTGTTAAGCCTTCAGAATGTCAATCGTTGATACAAGTAATCATTTCTTGCACAGTTTTCTAGGTAAGCTATAAGAGATGAGAGTTTTGCTGGTTTTCATACCACAACTTGCCCAAGCTTTCAAACTCTCCTTCTTGTCCAAGTTCTCTATCTTTGAGCTTTCCTTTGTGTCCTACCTTTGCTTCTGCTACCATTTTCTCTATAAGCTCTCTTCTTCCCTTTCTTTTCTATTTCTTTCTTTCTTTACAGTAACCATGGTTTACATAGTTCATGGGGATTCCTTAGACGAATTTAGGCGGGAAAGGAACATTCTTGATTGGGTAGATTTAGTAATGCCTATACCACCTGTTGAAGTGTTATCGCTACCAGAGGGTCACTGGATTCCCTCTTTGTTCATAATTGAGTGTGGTTTCACTTTTTCCCCAATTGTTTATGTCTTGAGTTTTGCCAATATTTTGACATCGTCCCTACTAGAGTAGCCCCCAACACTTGAAGAGTAGTGAATGGGATACATAGACTTAACCAAATACACAAAACCCACATTGGCATCCCTGAGGTGATGTTTTGTTACAAATGGGTTACTAGTGACAATACCTACTATATGAAAACTAGGTTTGCCAATAGAGCCCTCGTCGTCAATTTGCCAGACTCCAATAAAGACTATTTTGATTACGAGGTTATTGCAAAGAATTGGCAACCTGCTCCTCTTTAAAGAGGAGAAGTGTACGATGGGACCATATGCCCCCAAGTAGAACATGGCATATGTTGTTGAGTTTGATTACTATATTTTTCTTTTTTTTTTTTGCTAACCAACTATATGATATTATGATGACTAGTGTTTTATTATCCTTTTTTGCACAGTTGAGAGTAAAAAAAAGTGTCATAAAGAAGAGGATGTCAATCTTGGGGAATTAAAATTCCCATGGATCATTCACCAGAGGATTGGAGAGGAACACCCCAGAGCTGCTTCGTGCTTATTACAATATAGGAGTTCAATTACTTCCTTTGTTGCTAGGCCCACCACCACTACAACTTTAGCCCCCATAAATATAGAAGAGGAACCAGTTCCCACTTCTTCGACTGAGGATTCTACAGGAGTAGAGAAGGATTTTGGTACTTCGTCTCCGTTTGAGTCGATAGACGTTTCTACTATTCCAACCTCCCTACTTGTTGTCATGGGAAAGAGAAAAATTCCTGACTTGATGACTGGAGCTTTATCTCCCATTGCTAAGAGAGCTGCCGAGAAGACTGGAAAGGCTACTGATGCCAAGAAGCCAGAGAAAATCTCCAAAGTTACTAAGAAAGAAAAAGTTCCTTAGGTCATCACCATTGGGGAGACTGATACTGCTGCAACTCAATTCAAGAGGTTAAGAAAAGGTCTTTTCGAGAAGCAGGTTGAGAAGAGTTCTGCCGACCAGGAGTTGGTAGAGAAAATTCAAGAGGACATGGCCATTATAGGGTCATCCTCTGTTGTTATTAATCCTGGCATGTCTAGGAAATTTATCAAGACTGGTACTCACTCTGCTGATAGAGAAACTGTTGCTTCCCTACCACGACTAAATTTGGAAGAAAATGCTTGCTAAAATTTGTCTTTGGTAACTCTTTTCCCCTCTATTACTTGATCTTAATCTCTTGTTTTTCTCCTTGTGTAGGGGGTGTCCCCCCAAATGAGTGGTTAACTTGGTTAAGAAGATCGTTTGTTCACAAAGAAGGAGAAGGAAAGATATTCCACAAACTGAACTCGAAGATTCTCCACGATAAGTGGCTCGAAGCACCCACTTCGAAGATTCTTCGCACTAAGTAGCTCGAAGTACCCACCTTGAAGATTCTTTATAACAAGATGCTCGAAGGACCCATCTCATAGAACAAAGTCACCTGGATGATAATAGTTTGTAATAAGAAATAGAATGTTGTATTATGTATGTTATCTTATGAATATATATGTCGAGTGAGGCTATTTGGTACCCACGAGGGACCATGCCTGGCAGGTTATGGGAGAGATTTCATGCTCTATAAAGCAACCTCCTCTTGGGAACTTTGCAGGGACATGGATTGGAGGATTGAGAACAAGGCAATGTTGGGAATTATTATCACCCCTCTTGGCACACTTAGGCAAAACTTCGTCCAGGACAAATGTCACTCGAGCTTACTCATGTGACACCCCGTCTAATTAAATATTGGGTGATCAGTCCTTTATTAAATTAACTCAAAGTGTCAGGTTGGTTCATTCTTAGCATCACTATCGAAAAATAATTTTCTTATTTAATCACCTAATAAATAATTAATATAAGTGTCAAAACATTTAATTTTTATAAATAGAAATGATAGTATTACAACCAAACCATCCAATGAAAGAACATGCTAGATAAATCAATCCAAATAAAATATCCCATATCACAGGACAATATAATAATCACAAGTAATCCCAACTAAACTGAATACTGACATAAATAAAGAGTACAAATCTCTGGACTAGATAAAAACTGGAATTGGGCGACACATGCCCTATCTAATGAGAACTAAATAAAAGACTGAGAATATAAGGATGAATTCGTCTACTACAAAGACCTGCAACTCCCACACTAGCTGCAGCACGTAAATAGTCCAAAGATCCACGCCTGATGCCCCTGTGGCTGGGCACCTGTAATACATATATATATATATATACACACACACACACAAAAGAGAGAAAAGATGATAGGAAACGGGTCAGAGCCCGAGTGTAAAACAACTTTAAAATAGTTTAGCAAGTATTTAAAATGCTTACCAGTTGATATTACATACATGTTAGTAATCGACACTCTCTTGGGAATTCTCACCTCTCATCTAGTGTGCACGCCTATCGTACTACAAAAATGACTCATAAGTCTAACTCAATACTCCTCCCATAGATTTTGATTCGAGAGATCGTATGTCTATGATTTATTAAAATAACATCTTATTAAGGACCGTTTAAGTCAATTATATGTACCTCAATACTGCTATGAGATCTCAAGCATTTACTATGATTAGGATCGTTTATTCAATATTTATCTACCTACACACACAGTATAAGATTTCCAGGTATATGTATATATATTAATCACTCATACAACATATATATAATAATCGACACCCCACATAAAATCTATGGTGCTGGTATACTCTGCTATCAAGTCCCCGTATCTCTCGTACAAAAAGGGAAATATTAGTTCGGAATCACTCTCGAACTGTATTAACACAAAACACATATATTGAAGGCGAATCATAGTTCCAAGTCACTAAGAGGTTAGCACATACCCTCACGTCTCTTAGGACCATCTGACTATCATTCTCAGATATCCTGTATCAAGGACACTATGTTCTAGGGTACAAGTCAATATCCCACATAAAGGTCACATCAGAATAAGACTGTCCCGGCGCGGAAACCTCCGTGATAGCAAGTAGCACGGGTATGATTAAACACAGATATTCAAATAATATATATATGCATGCACTCATATATATATATATATATATGTATATACACTATTCAGCTAGGTACGCCCACGAATCGTAACATATTCTTGCCATGCGTAGCATATGACGCTCGAGTTCTACGTATACGTAAATCACTCTTTTTATTCTCTTAATTATTACAAATCCTTAAGTATTTTTCGACTCTCAAAGTGTATCCTCTTGATAAACATAAAATCAGTAGGTGCGCCCTCACTACTATACTGGTCTAAGTCTTTCATAATTCTCGCAAGGCCTACTATAGCATACGCACGATTTTCCACTCAATTTATATTCCTGAAACCCCGCGGTTAAATCTCATATAAACGCGTCTTACCCGGACACTACTCGTACCCTACTGGTCCTTATCATGTCCCATTAAGATATTTAAATGATGTCCAAAGGTTCTTACGCACTGGGATTGGATTAACATAAAAGGGGAAGAAATTTCAGTTTCAAAGAGGAGTCAATCGATCGATAAAAATAGTCGATCGATCGACACAGTCGATATCGATCGATCAAGCAGGTGTTGGCCCAGTTTCTACAATTCTAGCCTACAGGTTTCATCCAATCTAAATCCTCAAACCTCCATTAACATGTCCCAAATTCCCAACCAAGCCTCATGAATGTTATACAAACCAATATAGAAGATTTCAAACGTAAAACTTTCACAAATTTGTCAAGAATCATCATGTAATACCTCGTATTTTTATGGCTTTCAAATTGGGGATTTATTAAACTTAATTTGAGGTATTAATTTAATATTAATCCCGAATTTTGTTTTAATATTTACTAGCGTGATGTGAGCTAGTAATTACTGGAAATTTGTTGAATATTACGGGATGAGTAAATTAATATATGAGATTGATTTTATTAAAATTGTCACGAGTGAATAAAATGGCAATTATGGAAATTTAATTCGGGACGTGCCTGTGTCGTGTCAGGAGTAAATTATTATTAAGGCATTCGTATAGTCGTTTTGAGTGCGCCAAAGTATCCAAAAGGGTCGAAATAGTCAGAAAAGTGTACTCGGGGGTTTAGGTTGGGTCTCGGGGTATTTTTAGGCCTAATTGACACTCCGAGAGGGTATTTTAGACATTTGGTATTTTTGGGTAATTAAACCCACGAATTTTCTTAGTATTTATTAGCCATTTAGAGTTGTCTCTTGGGGTTAACAAACACAAAGCCTAAGCCACCCATTAGAGAAGAAGGTGAAATGATTAGAGAAGAAGGTGAAGAGATTTGAGAAGAAGGTGAAGAGTTTTCCAAGCAATCCAAGGCCTAGAACTCACCCGATTGCACCGTCACCACCACCAAAGTGTAGATCGCACGACGAGGAACGCAACCATATATTTTTCATCAACAAATCAGACCCTTAAATCCCAGGCAAGTATCTATCTTGCTGATTTTTAAGTTAATATACCTTCCATGTTAGTTTAGGAATGAAATCATATATAATCGAAGAATTATATATTTTGGAAGCGAATTTATATGTGTTATAGGGAGAATCCATATAGTCTGAAATCGTGATCATATGTAGAGTATTACCCATGAATTTATTATGATATTTCGGAAGAAAATCGTTATTAAAATAGAGGGTGGTGATTATTCATGCAAAATTTCGTTTTATAAAGAGGTTTGAGATTAAACCCCTTTTTGATTGATTCGTTGAGGATTTATTGATGTCGTTACGTTAGAACTTGTTTATGTACATTGCTTATACACTTGGATTACTTTGATGGGAGTTTGGGATGAAATTATAGAGGTTTGGAGGGGTTAAAATGGTTGAAACCGTAGGTCGAATATTGTAGAAAACTGGGCAAAAACTACTTGATCGATCGATCGATTCAAGAACATCGATAGATGATCGATTGATCGACTCCCTTTCCTCGATCAATCGACCCCCCTAGAAAATTGCATATTTTTCCCCATTTTGTTTAGTCCGGTTAAAATGCGTAGGAACCCTTGATCATCATTGATAGAGTAAAATGGGTTATGAAGACGACCAATAAGGTATAAGTAGACTCCGTTGAGTGAAATTATTATGAGATAAAATTGTGGGTTAACGGGGAGTTATTTATACATTGAGAATTGTGCGTAGGTGTACTAGAAGATTGATACTTGTGAAAGATTTAGACTAGAAGGTAAGTGAGGGTATACCTACAGATATTTACATTTAGTGAGAAAGAATACTTTGAGAGATGAGAAGTAAGAATGAAGTAAATAATAAATGAGAATAAAAGAGATGAATCCGTTATGCGAGATAATTAAGTAAAATTTGTGTTTAGCACGGATGACAATAATCATGGGTCGTGGGTGAACCTAATTTGGAAAATGCGAATATCTATATATATGACTGTGTGACTGTTCATATATTATGTATCTGTGTAAAAATCATACCCGGGATACTTGCTATCACGGAGGTTTTCGCATTGGAACAGTCTTATCTCGATTGGACCTTTATGGGGGATATTGACTTGTACCCTAGAACATAGGATTCCTTAGTAGAGGCTATCTAAATGATAGTCAGACAGTCCTAAGAGACGTGAGGGTATGTGCTGACCTCTTAGTGACTTGGAACTATGCTTCGACTCCATTTGTTTGTGTATTATGTTAATATAGTTCGAGAGTGATTTCGAACTAGTATTTCCCTTAGTTTGTGTGATACGGGGACTTGATAGAAGAGTATGCCAGCACTATAGATTTTATTTGGGGTGCCGATAGTATATATATTATATGAGTGACTAATATATATATACACTGATATGTATGGAAACTTTCTACTGTGCATAAGTAGTTAAGTAATAAATAAATGTTTCAGCTTTATAACAGGTGTTCATGAATTTGGTAACGGTACTAAGTGATTCTAAGAAACGTAAGAAAATGGAAGAGATTAACTTTCTAAAACTAAATATCATGGAATTGGTACTTTTCGAGATAAAACTTCATGGGAATAAGTTAGATAGACCTATGAGATCAGTAGAATGGTAGGAGTGCACACTAGATGAGAGACGAGGATTCTCAAGAGAGTGTCGCATACTAACATGGTTGTGATATTAACCGGTAAGCATTTTAAATACTTGCTAAACTATTTTAAACTGTTTTACACTCGGGCTCTGACCCGTTTTCTGTCATTTCTTTCTTTCTTGTATATATACGTATGTATTATAGGTGTCCAGCCACAGGGGCGTCATGCTTAGGTTCTTTGGATTGGACGTGCTGCAGCTTATGTGGGAGTTGCAGGCCCTTGCTTTAGACGACTTCGCCATTGAATCAGTTCCTACTTTAGATCTTCCTAGTTAGGGCATGTGTCACCCGATTCCCTATTCCAGTTGGATTTGTCAGAGATTTGTGATATTTCCAGCATTCAGTACTCCTCGGGAGTTAACTCTTGTCAGAATGATTTCATTTATAGTTCATAACTTGGTTTGGTTTATCTAGATGGTTTAAATGGTAGTGTAGTTATTGTTATCCTTTTATTTGTGTAACTTTTAAACTGTTATTATTAAAAAGGTTTTCATATTGGTATTTAATAAAGGAAAAATGAGGTTTTAAATGGTTTTGACACTTAGCTTAATTATTTAGGGTGTTCAAGTTGGAAATATTATTTTGCGATAGTGATGATGAGAATGAACCAACTTTTGACTTGGTTTTTAATTTGATAAAGGACTGATCACCCGGTATTTAATTAGGCAGGGTGTTACAGGTGGTATCAGAGCATCAGGTTCTAGTGTCCTTTAGGGTCTATACGGCTTACTAAGCTTTCAGCTCAGCGTTACTTTGTTTGATATAGAGCCCTATGTTTAGGATTGTTGTTTTCTTTGTTAAGATTATGTTCTCCTGCTATAACGTATATAGTAGTGAATCTTATTTGCGTTTGGACGTGTTCGTACCAGAAGTATGGCAGATGAGGGCCATTGGACGGATAGCGGAGGTCGTACTTAGGAGGTTATGAAGTATGTTCGAGGATGATGACCGTAGTTGAGGTCACCCCTATTATGGCACGAGAGGCCAGGACTGTAAAGACGGTTAGGACGCAACCTACAAATTCCAAGTGATGCTATAGTCGAAGGTGATGCCAAATTAGACTCACCCAACGTAGTACGCTTGGGAGAGGGTCAAATGGAAAAATGAGGAGAGTCATCAGTAGAAGTTCTAGAAATGCGATAATTGGGTGTGTTACCCAACGAAGGCAATATATTCAAAGGCTTGGACATATAGTGGAGTGTGGTAAACTAGAACTGAAAATTTGGGGTAAAATTTTTCTTGACTCATCGGAGCAAAGTTATAATAGTGGGAGTCAACAACCACCGCCCGCGAATGAGGGTACATTTTCTATCTATGGAGTTATGGGGCGCATAATGATTGTCATTAAGACCTCACATTCATTTGTAGGTATGAGAATTGCGTGGACCATAGGGTTACTAGACTTGGCCATTGGCACTATTATTTATGTAGACTCACCGATGGGAAGTGGGACGCCTATTATTTTTCTTGTATATATCAAAACGTGAGTTTAACTTTATCAGGGATTTACTTGTTATAAACATATTCGAGTAGGATGTGATTATCGGCATGGATTGACTTATTGTATATGAGACTAAGAATGATCATTATAGCCAATATATTGTCTTTGACAAGAGAGTGAATAAGTAGACTTTTATATAAATAGATAAAACTTTTTGGGATGTTATATACTATAGACTAAGGACCTGAGGAGTTTTGATGACCAACTATTTTAGGTAGTAGTGTATCGGGGGGGTTCCTTGTTTGGATTTCACTCTGCGAGACACCCCACGCATGAAACTAAAGAACGTTGGGAGTCGAAGTAAGTTAGGCCTTTAGAATATGAGTTTATAACCTTTGCCATTATATGTATATATTTATATTAATCAAAGAGTTATGAGTTGTAGCATGATTTGAGGCAAATGAAATCGCCAAATAAGAATGTAGAAATCATAGAAATACGGATTATAAACTAGGTAATCAGTTAATTAAGAGTAACCTTAAAGAGGAATCACATTTTAGACCTTATGATGGAAAGTACGCACATTGAGTGTATGGGCGTCCTGGATGGTTTGATTGTAGTATTTTTCATATTTGTGTCACAGTAAGTATTCTTGAGGTTAATGAAAGTAGAAGTTGTGACTTTCAGATTTAGT
The DNA here is from genome assembly GCA_949130495.1 of Sambucus nigra. NCBI lineage: Eukaryota > Viridiplantae > Streptophyta > Magnoliopsida > Dipsacales > Adoxaceae > Sambucus > Sambucus nigra. The sequence goes on from OX422220.1 coordinate 65,969,260, forward strand.
TGTTTGATGACTTAGGATCGTTACTCCCCATAATTTTCCCATGAGGATGGTATAGTACGGATTGAGTAAATTTTAACTCAAGATAATTTAAACTAAATGGTAAGGCTTGGAGTATAACATTAGTGGGGGTATTCGGTAATGTACTATATGGGTGGTACGACGAAAATTACATGAGATGTGAGATTAATACCCGGAGTTGTCCTTACCAGTTACGCTTTATTTTTTCGAATTTCGGGACAAAATTCCGTTATTAAGGGAGAAGTATGTAATATCTCGTATTTTTATGGCTTTTAAAATTGGGGATTTATTAAATTTAATTTGAGGTATTAATTTAAAATTAATCCGGAATTTTGTTTTAATATTTACTAGCGTGATGTGAGTTAGTAATTACTGGAAATTTGTTGAATATTTCTGGATGATTAAAGTGACATATGAGATTGATTTTATTAAAATTGTCACGAGTGAATAAAATGGTAATTATGGAAATTTAATTCGGGAGGAGCCTGTGTCGTGTCAGGACTAAATTATTATTATTAAAGTGAATAAATTATAAGTCATCCATATAGTCGTTTTGAGTGCGTCAAAGTATCCGAAAGGGTCGAGATAGTCAGAAAAGTGTACTCGGGGTTTAGTTTGAGTCTCGGGGTATTTTTAGGCCTAATTGACACCCCGGGAGGGTATTTTAGACATTTGGTATTTTTGGGTAATTAAACCCACGAATTTTCTTTGCATTTTTTAGCCATTTAGAGTTGTCTCTTGGGGTTAACAAACACAAAGCCTAAGCCATCCATTAGAGAAGAAGGTGAAGTGATTAGAGAAGAAGGTGAAGAGATTTGAGAAGAAGGTGAAGAGTTTTCCAAGCAATCCAAGGCCTAGAACTCACCCGATTGCATCGCCACCACCACCAAAACGTAGATCGCACGTCGAGGAATACAACCATATATTTTTCATCAACAAATCAAACCCTTGAATCCCAGGCAAGTTTCTATCTTGCTGATTTCTAAGTTAATATACCTTCCACGTTAGTCTAGGAATGAAAATCATATGTTTTAATTGAAGAATTATATATTTTGGAAGAGAATTTATATGTGTTATAGGGAGAATCCATATAGTCTGAAATCGTGATCATATGTAGAGGATTACCCATGAATTTATTATGATATTTGGGAAGAAAATCTTGATTAAAATAGAGAGTGATGATTATTCATGCAAAATTTGGTTTTATAAAGAGATTTGAGTTAAACCCCTTTTTGATTGATTCGTTGAGGATTTATTGATGTCGTTATATTAGAACTTGTTTATGTACATTGCTTATTCACTTGGATTAGTTTGATGGGAGTTTGGGATGAAATTATAGAGGTTTATAGGGGTTAAAATGGTTGAACCCGTAGGTTGAATATTGCAGAAAACTGGGCAAGAACTGCTTGATCGATCGATCAACTCAAGAACATCGATTGATCGATGATCGATCGATCGACCCCCTTTCCTCGATCGATCGACACCTCCTGGAAAACTGCATATTTTTCCCCTTTTTGTTTAGTCCGATTAAAATGCTTAGGAACCCTTGATCATCATTGATAGAATATAATGGGTTATGAAGAGGACCAATAGGGTCTAAGTAGACTCCGTTGAGTGAAATTAATATGAGATGAAATTGTGGGTTAACGGGGAGTTATTTATACATTGGGAATTGTGCGTACATGTACTAAAAGATTGAGACTTGTGAAAGATTTAGACTAGAAGGTAAGTGAGGGTATACCTACTGATATTTACATTTAGTGAGAAAGAATATTTCGAGAGATGAGAAGTAAGAATGAAGTAAATAATAAATGAGAATAAAAGAGACGAATCCGTTATACGAGATAATTAAGTAAAATATGTGCTAAGCACGGATGACAATAATCATGGGTCGTGAGTGAACCTAATTTGGAAAATGCGAATATATATATATATATGACTGTGTGACTGTGCATATATTATGTATCTGTGCGAAAATCATACCAGGGCTATTTGCTATCACGGAGGTTTTCGCGCCGGGACAGTCTTATCTCGATTGGACCTTTATGGGGGATATTAACTTGTACCCTAGAACATAGGATTCCTTGGTACAGGCTTTCTAAATGATAGTCAAACGTTCCTAAGAGACGTGAGGGTATGTGCTAACCTCTTAGTGACTTGGAACTATGCTTCGCCTCCATTTGTTTGTGTATTATGTCAATATAGTTCGAGAGTGATTCCGAACTAGTATTTCCCTTAGTTTGTGTGATACGGGGACTTGATAGCAGAGTATGCCAGCACCATAGATTTTATGTGGGGTGCCGATAGTATACATATTATATGAGTGACTAATATATATATACACTGATATGTATGGAAACTTTCTACTGTGCATAAGTAGTTATGTAATAAATAAATATTTCAGCTTTATAACAAGTGTTCGTGAATTTGGTAACGGTACTAAGTGATTTTAAGAAACGTAAGAAAATGGAAGAGATTAACTTTCTAAAACTAAATATCATGGACTTGGTACTTTTCGAGATAAAACTTCATGGGAATAAGTTAGATAGACCTATGAGATCAGTAGAATGGTAGGAGTGCACACTAGATGAGAGGCGAGGAGTCTCAAGAGAGTGTCACATACTAACATAGTTGTGATATTAATCGGTAAGCATTTTAAATACTTACTAAACTATTTTAAACTGTTTTACACTCGGGCTCTGACCCGTTTTCTATCATTTCTTTCTTTCTTGTATATATACGTATGTATTATAGGTGTCCAACCACAGGGGCGTCATGCTTAGGTTCTTTGGATTGGACGTGCTGCAGCTTATGTAGGAGTTGCAGGACCTTGCTTTAGAAGACTTCGTCATTGAATCAGTTCCTACTTTAGATCTTCATAGTTAGGGCATGTGTCGTCCGATTCCCTATTCCAGTTGGATTTGTCAGAGATTTGTGATATTTCCAGCATTCAGTACTCCTCGGGAGTTAACTCTTGCCAGAATGATTTCATTTATAGTTCATAACTTGGTTTGGTTTATCTAGATGGTTTAAATGGTAGTGCAGTTATTGTTATCTTTTTATTTATGTGACTCTTAAACTGTTATTATTAAAAAGGTTTTCATATTGGTATTTAATAAAGGAAAAATGAGGTTTTAAATGGTTTTGACACTTAGCTTAATTATTTAGGGTGTTCAAATTGGAAATATTATTTTGTGATAGTGATGATGAGAATGAACCAACGGTTCACCTGGTTTTTAATTTAATAAATGATTGATCACCCGGTATTTAATTAGGCGGGGTGTTACACATCATCAAGGGGGATTAATTCGAGAATTTATTATCTAACCCTAGTTCGTCAAATTTTCTCAAGAATTCATTTAAATTTTCAGATTTCTATCTCTACTGGGCATCAATTTCGTGGATACTATATTACATATGACATACATCCATCCTAACATGGTTTCCACTCTAAATTTGCAATAAAAACTCCCAAAGAACATTTTATTTTCTAGACAACATGAGAGAATAAATTCCTACACCATCATGGATGTGTTATCAACTAAAGAACAGCAAGTTAAATACTTGCCTGGAAATTGAAGGTCTGATCCGATGAATTATAATGGTATAGGAATGATTCCCTTCTTCCAATCTACGCGTTGGTGGTGGAATTAATGAAGATTGTGTTGGCTAGGTGGTTCTCTCCCTTGGAAGCCTTCCCTCTTATCTCTTCCTTAGCCTCTCTGCAACTCCAAAGTTTCTAACCCTAGAGGACTCTCTCTTCCCATAGATATAAACTCCATATTTTCGTCATTAATTAAGACCAAAAATGGAAAATTACCAAAATGCCCTCCCGGGTTACCGGTTGGGCCTAAAAACGTTCCGAGACCCAAACTAAATACCCGGATACACATTTTTGACTATCTCGACCCTCACGAACACATTGGAGCACTCAAAATGACCATACGGGCGATTGATAATTAATTCACTTTTTATTCCATTAATTTAGTCCTGACACGACACATGCGCATCCCGATTTAATTTCTATAATTTTCGTATTATTCACTCGTGACAGTTTTAATAAATTCCAACCCATATATTACTTTACTCATCTAGTAATATTCAACATAATTCTTACCTATAATTACTAACTCTTGTCATGCTAGTAAATATTTATTTTAAAAATTTGGATTGATATTAAATTAATTTATCCCAACTTAATTTAATTAATCCCATAATTAAATGCCATAAAAATACGGGGTATTACATACCTCCCCCCTAATAACGGAATTTCGTCCCGAAATTTGGAAAATAAGGCCTACCTGGTAAAATAGATCTGGATACTTTATCTATTCGCAAAACTAACTTCAGAGTAAGGCGCTCCATCACTATAGCCCCCACCTCACTACAAGTTTGTTTAACATCCTCAATAATGGCACTTCACATTGTGCTCCTATCAGACGACATTCGAATAAGAAGAGCCTATACATCATTGACTCCCATTATCTCAATATCGTTGGGAGGCTGCACCTGATTACGTGTCAACTATTCGTATTTATCTAAACACAAAACTCCCATCCTAAGAGAAATCATATGAACATCTGACCACTATTGTCAGTCCTTCGAATGTCGATTTTCGGCGACGTAACTCTTACGATAGTCAAAGGCCACCTAAAACAGTCTGTGGTAATTTCACTATAGTCATCGGACTCTAACTCGACCAATCAAAGATTCTGATTATTCGCTCACCTCTAAACAACCAGAGGGAGAATAATCATGGTTCTTCTGCACTAAACCTCAATAAGCACCTTGTCCACAATAAACAGGTATGAGTGCTTACACACACAACTCTACCATTTGCTAAGATCTTCTCCCAAGTACCATACTATAACTCACTTACCAGCTATAATTGTTGTGGAAATGAAATGACCACAATGAGTTCAAAATTACATTCATACCGCTCCACTAGTCGTTTATCACCTTTCGCCTACTCCTAGGGCTATAGGTGATGCAACCTGCTCAAAACTAAACGTCATCCCCACTGCTTCTTAAAATCCTGTATTAAAGGTGGGGCTCAAGGATCTCATTCTAGTTCATAATAATACCGAGTAGAACCACTTATCGGCGCGATCCTTCTTTTCAAAGAAAGACTGGAGCATACTGTCTAATAGTGTATATCACCCAAAAGAATATCAATTACTTTATTTTAGGTCAACTTGTTCCATTCATTCAAAGGAAATCATGACCTTACCTTAAGGATGGCAAGCCATCAAAGAAATTTACCAAAATGCCCTCCTGGGTTACCGGTTGGGCCTAAAAACGTCCTGAGACCCAAACTAAACCCCCGGGTACACTTTTCTTACTATCTTAACCCTTTCGAACACATTGGCACACTCAAAATGACCCTAAGGGTGATTGATAGTTAATTCATTTTTTATTCCATTAATTTAGTCCCGACACGACACATGGGCATCCTGACTTAATTTCTATAATTGTCGTATTATTCACTCGTGACAATTTTAATAAATGTCATCCCATGTATAACTTTACTCATCTAGTAATATTCAACATAATTCTTACCAATAATTACTTACTCTTGTCACGCTAGTAAATATTTATTTTAAAATTCGAATTAATATTAAATTAATTTATCCCAATTTAATTTAATTAATCCCATAATTAAATGCCATAAAAATACAGGTTATTACAACTCATTGCTTACCTATTCGAACGAACCTCCTCGAGGTACCCGATCTCCATCAATACTTGCCCCCTCGAGGTTACCTCCTCGAGGTACCTCGGGTGCCAGCCCGCCTGACTGATGTGACTAGATACCTAACAAATAGTCATTGTTTGAACCACTTTTTGACTTCATAACGTCTGACAATTAGGGACTCAAGAATGTAGAACTGGAGTGGCTTTGTCCTTAGGATGGTAGGTCTAGTTCACCAAACCTGACCATCTAGCCATCCTAGCGTAAGCCTCAAGCTGACGGGTCACATCCCCCATTAAATATCCATAATACTTCCAGCCAATAGAATAGTTTCCCGCCAAAACTATGGGATCCCATGCATTGAATTTAATATCTTGTGCATTTAATGCACCCTATCAGACGGATCGAAGGCAGGCTGACTCGAGCAACCTCGCCCTCTTATAAATAGACCAAATGAACAAATGAGGAGAGAGGATTCTGAGCCCAAAATTGCTGCCCAAATTTCCTTATATCGAAGAACCCTCGAGAGAACATTAACTCCCATACACATTTAATACACTCATCATTCGGCATGAACTGAGCTTGAAGTTACTGCCTTGCCTTTATTGTGTCTGGAGTGCTTGTTCTTTCTCCCTCTGACCACGCCACCTGTCGTTCCCCTTCATTTATGGTCTTTGTCATATGTCTCCTGTGTTAATATGCCCTCTAATTCTAGTCTGAATATTGAATCTCTTTGTCTCTAATTTACCTGTGCCTACCTTCTATATTACATACCTAACGGTGTTAATCCCGATATTGATAAGGGGTTACGCCACAATTAATACTAACTGTATTTGAAGAACCCATAGCTTACACCTTGTAATCTGATGTTGTTCCTTTGTGCAGTTTTTGGTGAACTTCAACCAATTAATGGAGAAGGACGATTAAATACGTTCATCGAGAGGAGATGTAGAGGAGGCCTTTAAAGGTCTAAGGCAATCTATGGAGACTTCAAAGCAAGTGTTGGAGTCTAAGAAAAAAGCTTGGGAGGAATAACTGAAGAAGGCTAATGATAGAGCCACAACTGTAGAGGGGAAACTGTCAACTGCTAAAAATAGGGCCAAGGTGGTCGAAGACAAGTTGGTGGAAAATCAAGCCCTCCTAAAGTCTGTCGAGGAAAAAATAGTTGGTATGACCTCTGAGTTGGTTGTAGAGATGGCCAAGAATAAGAAGATAAAGGAAGACCGCTTTAACAAAGGGTGGAACAAGGCGTTTCTGGCTGCCTCAGCGCAAATTAAGTACGCCAAGAAAAGTGTTTTAAGGATGGCTGGTCGAATGCCCTCAAGGAGGTCGACACAGCTGAAGATTGTGAGCTGTTTTAAAGGCATGATCCAGGCTCTCCTCCAAACTTGGAGGAAGATTTTGATGATGAGGAAGGGTCTGGAGAATCCTCCATTCATCCTGCTGGGTGTGACTCAAAGCCCATTGATGAATCCATCCCTTCTGCCAATCTGCTTTCTGGGAGTAATGTTTAGGATACGAAAAAGGTTTAACTCCTTTGTTTTTATTTTTGTTCTTTCTCTTTGTAATATGATCAGTAGTATGGGACACCTTCTGGTTTATTAATGAAAACATATTTTTTTGGTTGAATGTGTTGCATTTTTCATACGTATGCCTTCTTGATTGGTGATAGCGCGTGAGAGGCATGCGTGTGTAAAGTGCACAGTCGTTGTTTTTGTCTCGCCGCGACTATACAAACAAACTTAAATTACTACTACACTTGCGGCGCAAGCACAATGGTAAGTCGGGTATCGAAAATCCAGAGGGACAAGTTTCTAGAATTTAGAAGGTTTAATATTCCTAAATAAAAGTGTAAAAGGTGAATTACAAACTAAAAGAAAAGATGCATAAAGGAAAAAATTAAACTAGGAAAGGTATTGAAACTAGATTAACAAAGCGAGTAAAGCTATAGGTTGCGTCAAATATCCCTCACCCGAGTTAATTTGTATAAAATGGTTACATGGGTCGACGAGTTATTTAGAATGCGTTTCGTTTCGACGGTTAATTGAACCAAGGGTTGTCATGCCCCTAAATCCACATAAAAGCCTAATATGATTTTGGCGTCAACAAATATCCCAAAAATTATGCACGAAAGGTCGTAAGCACGGGACATACATGATATGCCCCGTCAAATCTTTTAGGCGCAATAACTAGGACAACGCACTCGAAATAGATCCGTAAACACTATCACCAGGCAAAGCAACGCGTTAGCTTGAGTGAGTTCAATTCAAACACAACCTAATTTAAATTACATAGAAAGCATCGTAAAAATGCGATAAATGGAAAGCGATAAGCGCGGTAAATTTACACTAGAAAGCGATTAATAAAAGCATGTAAACCTATTTAACAAAGCATGTAAATTATCTAGAAAGCAAGAAATGAAGAAATACAATTATATTAAATGGTAGGGGAGATGAATAGTTAACTTACAATCCAAATGGGGTGTCAAACCAAAGAGAAATGAAGAAGAACTAAGCAAAAACCCCAAAACCCTAAGCTAAACTAACCTAAAATCGTTCCTCTCTGTTTATTACAACAAAATTGGTATATATACTAAGTTGGAATTAAATTAGAAAAGAAAGAGAAAAGAAAAGAAATGCCAAAATATCTCCTGAAAATAAGGGATCGATCGATCGACCAAAAGGGACGATCGATCGATCAAGGCCAAATTTTGGCAATAAAAAAGGGTCGATCGATCGACCAAAATCGTCGATCGATCGATCAAGCAGGGGTGAGCCAAGCAACAGCTTCTTCATTCTTTTCTTCCCTTTTCTCCTCCTCTTTTGATTTCATTATTTTTCCTTCCGCTGAAATCGCCGTAACTTCTTCATACGGACTCGGAATCGCACACCGTTCAAGGCCACGCGAAGCTAGCGAGGAGGGCTACAACTTCCGTGAAAGTCGGGCCAGGTGCCCAAGCTATGAAATATCTAAAATGCCCTTAAACATGTGATTGCGCACGAAACTTCACCGGAATGGGTCCGAACTCCATACTTAGTACCTAAATGCCTACAAAAGCCCAATTATACCTCATATAACATATTAACAATATAAATCGAGGTTGTATGGTGAACGGGCTTAAATATAGAGATTAAGGCACCCGAGGGGGCTAAAATGCGTAGGTTCGAGAGATGAAATATGTAATATTTGAGTACTATCACACCCCCTAACTTACACATTGCTAGTCCCTAGCAATGAAATAGGATGCAGCAAGGCGAACAAGTAAACCAAAACAGGAGATAGTACAAAAGTATGGTATGAAAGCACTAAAAAGATAAGGCCACTTTCGCGGGCGATTCGATTGCATTTAGCGTATGCAATAAGCCGTTAAACCCCTAAGTCATCCTAGTGGACGAGTGTCGTCTCGTGAGGGTTTTTAGGGATGGTACCCACAAACATCACATGGTTTCCTCAAAATATGCCCAACCCAACATGCGACAAGCCCAACAATAGCGAAAAGGATTTCATACGCATTATTAGCACATTGAATGAATTCAAACTAAATTCCAAATCATTAACATTATAGAATGCACCTCATAGAATTGAAACTTTAACATGTGGGAGGGGAGTGAGCACACGTAAAATAAAATTTGGCGAAAAACTTATATAAACCGGATACTAAATATCAAAGCATGCATAAAAGGCAATCCTCACGGGCATTACACTCATCAAATGAATTCACTTGAAACAGGGAGGTAACACACGGGACATGCGGGCATAAGGAGTAAATGTAAAGGGAAACTAGGCCGCGCACATGTCTCAAATGAAGAACGCTATATATAAACTGAAAAACTGTAATCTCAATGAAAGGATACCACACATTAAAAGAAGAAAAATGCATTTTCACAGATTATCAAAACTATTTAAACCTTTAAATTACATCTACTTAAGATCACATAGGACTTTAATAGGGTTGTAATGTAGGTATGGCTAGGGTACGAAACGAAGGGATGTATGTACGGATTCAAAGTGTTTGGGATGAAAACTCGGGATAATGGAAAAATGTGGGCAATATCAAAAGTTGGAAAACAAGTTCCAAACCAATCATTAAATGTATGAATTGGAGAGCGAAAAAAGCTTATTGAACTATATACAGCATTTACAACTTTCACTTTCTTTTTCTTTTCTTCTTTTTTCTCATTTTCTCTTTTGTTTTCTTTTGCTTTTTGCTTTCTCTTTTTCTTCACTTTTTCACATCTTTTTTTTCTTTACTTATCAAACTCTCATATGCCTAAATTGCAACCGCAACACAACAACATCATTCAATCCCAAGTAACATTCCAAACAGAGGTATGGAAAGTGTATATATGGGCTAAAACTCCAATTTAGAGTTGGTTATGGAAATTTGGGTTATGAAACGAAAGGCTATATTTAGGCTCAAAGGGGGTTAACAAGGGTAAACATATAAGGGTGAGGTCAAGGCTAATATGGGTGATATAACAAAGAGGGCCTATGATCATTTCACAAAGTTTACGCAATTCTCGAATCAAAACAATATATGAAAATTATGCTCAAGTAACACATTTCAAGTATGAACTCAATTAATGAACGATCAAATGAAAGAATAGAGAGATTACCAACAAATTTAACGTTTGCAATGAGAAACGAATAGTGTATACACTCACAAATGACAAAAGGTACAAAGCTTACTCGGTGTAAGTATATACAATGCAACAAAAGATTACCGAGTTATAAAAATCTTAAACCAAAGCAATATATCAATAAAAGTGAATGTGCTAATGGGATTAAAGTTTAATTCATGAAGTTATTCATAATATCAATAAGTGAGACTAAAGTCTAATAACTTCTAAAATCGAGAACATGCATCGTTGGGCTGTCTATTGGATCGGGCAATTATTGAAATTTATCATCGGAAACAAAGGCAAAAAGCCCAATAAAGGAGAAAAAAGAAAGAAAATCTTTTTGAAATTTTTGATTTTTCTAAGAAAAGCATACTAAGTAACTAACATGTGAGCAAAAACATGGACTAAAAATAGAAATGGATAGAATATCCCACACCCCCTAACTTAAAACTTGCCATTGTCCTCAATGTGAATTAAGAACCAAGTCAAATAGAAGAAAAGAGCGATATTACTCAAAATTGGAGGGATCCCCATAAGAACAAGTCCAAAGAATCTACAAAACAAGTTAGTACCGAGCATAGCAAAAACAAATAACAAAAAGTTAACTAATTATACTAAACTAAATTAAAAAGGAAATAAAAAATAAAAATAAAGAAAGCTAACTATATACAACTTACTATTTAGGCCTCACACTAACTATACACTAGAAGTCTAAATAGCTAAGGGTCCACCGTGAAAACGATTTGACTTTGGAGGATAATCGGTGTACCCTCACATACAAGCATGCCTTCCAAAAAATATGAATTTCATTTGAACAACGGAAGGCATGTGTAAGGCGTAAGAAATGAACCATCGCCAATTAAAAGTTTTGGTGGGACGATGGGGGGTTTGGATTGAATGGGTGACAAAAACAAGTGGGGATCGAGAAAAGCCAAATATCCTCCCAAGGATTTTGAAGTTGGAATGGGAGGCGGCGCACACAAAGGCAAAGATGCAATCGTGGAGGGCGACTCGAGCAAGTACTCCTCATCGACGATAGGGTTTAAAACATTAAAGTTTGAAACCGAATCATCGGGTACTTGTGACGGTGTGGTAATAGAGAGTGAAAATGGGGATGAAAGAAATTCAAACTCATGAGATGAATCATCATCGCATGAAGTTTGAGTTTCGAAGGAAATAATATCATTTTCAATGAAATGATCTTCTTTGGGGGCCAAAGAAGAAATCATTTCATTGCAAATAGATATTACGTCATTATCATCCCCACTTTCAATATCTATTACACAATGGGCAAAGTCTAGAATGACTTGTTCCAAAGTAGGCACAGGTACCTCATTTGGTTCAAAACATTCCTCGACCTCGAAAGTCTCGAAAGAAAAATCGTCGTTGGACTCAAAATATAAATCCAACTCATGTTCCCACGAACGATTTTCTTCCCGATAGCGATTTTCAATTTTCTCATTTTCATACATACGCAAACCCTCACCGAATGTCATGGGTCGAGGTGTGGATGCATGAAAATGAGAACTTTGAGAATTACCATCGGACTTAAACGAAAACTCATTATGATAGGAATTTTGAAAACTATTCGAATTCGTTTCAAAATTCCTATTATAAGGAGGTAAAGGCCCAAAATCATTATCATCATCATCAAAATTCCAATAACCTAAGTTTTGACTTTCGTTATACTCGCCCAAAGTAATATGTGAATTTGCAAATTTTTGGGATTCTAAGTATTCACCGAAAGTCATAGGATTGCGAGAATTTTGATAATTATAACAATGATTACCGAAAGAATTGGAATAAGACCTGCTTACCCCAAAAAATGGCTCAAAGTCGCGAATTCCACAAAGTAAGTGTGCGCGGGAAAAATTCGAGCGTTTCTAAGTGCTCAAATGTGGAAGTCCTGCAAAATATTAGAAAATAATACAAATAGAAAGAAAATACTATGATATACTAAATCAAATAAAGTCTAAAACAAACTCATCCCCGACAATGGTGCCATTTTGATAGCGCGCGAGAGGCGTGCGCGTGTAAAGTGCACAGTCGTTGTTTTTGTCTCGCCGCGACTATACAAACAAACCTAAATTACTACTACACTTGTGGAGCAAGCACAGCTGTAAGTCGGGTATCAAAAATCTACAGGGACAAGTTGCTAGAATTTAGAAGGTTTAATATTCCTAAATAAAAGTGTAAAAGGTGAATTACAAACTAAAAGAAGAGATGCATAAAGGGAAAGATTAAACTAGGCAAGGTATTGAAACTAGATTAACAAAGCGAGTAAAGCTATAGGTTGCGTCGAATATCCCTCACCCGAGTTAATTTGTATAAAATGGTTATATGGGTCGACGAGTTATTTAGAATGCGTCTCGTTTCGACAGTTAATTGAACCAAGGGTTGTCATGCCCCTAAATCTGCATAAAAGCCTAATATGATTTTGGCGTCAACAAATATCCCGAAAATTATGCACGAAAGGCCGTAAGCACGGTACATACATGATATGCCCCGTCAAATCTCCTAGGTGTAATAACCAGGACAACGCACCCGAAATAGATCCGTAAACACTATCACCAAGAAAAGCAACGCGTTAACTTGAGTGAGTCAATTCAAACACAACCTAATTTAAATTACCTAGAAAGCATTGTAAAAATGCGATAAATGGAAAGCGGTAAATAAACGCGGTAAATTTACACTAAACAACGATTAATCAAAGCATGTAAACCTATTTAACAAAGCATGTAAATTATCTAGAAAGCAAGAAATGAAGAAATACAACTATATTAAATGGCAGGGGAGATGAATAGTTAACTTACAATCCAAATGGGGTGTCAAACCAAAGAGAAATGAAGAAGAACTAAGCAAAAACCTCAAAACCCTAAGCTAAACTAACGTAAAATCGTTCCTCTTTGTTTATTACAACAAAATTGGTATATATACTAAGTTGGAATTAAATTAGAAAAGAAAAGAGAAAAGAAAAGAAATGCCAAAATATCTCCTGAAAACAGGGGATCGATCGATCGACCAAAAGGGTCGATCGATCGATCAAGGCCAAATTTCGACAATACAAAAGGGTCGATCAATCGATCAAAATCATCGATCGATCGATCAAGAAGGGTTGATCCAAGCAGCAGCTTCTGCACTCCATACTTAGTTTCTTCCCTTTTCTCCTCCTCTTTTGATTTCATTATTTTTCCTTCTACTGAAATCGTCGTAACTTCTTCATACGGACTCAGAATCGCGCACCGTTCACGGTAATGCAAAGTTAGCGAGGAGGGCTATAACTTTCGTGAAATGTCAGGCAGGTGCCCAAGATGTGAAATGACTAAAATGCCCTTGAACGTGCGATTACGTATGGAACTTCACCGAAATGCGTCTGAACTCCATACTTAGTACCTAAATGCCCACAAAAGCCCAATTATACCTCATATAGTATGTTAACAATATAAACCGAGGTTGTTTGGTTAATGGGCTTAAATATAGAGATTAAGGAACCCGAGGGGGCTAAAATGCGTAGGTTCGAGAGATGAAATACGCAATATTTGTGTATTATCACTTGGTTAAGTTATTTTGTATTATGTTTGCTCAATAATCACACTTATAGTCTTACATTGGCAATTTTCAGTTTGATGGAAGGAAAAAGGCCATAGTTTCTAATGAATCTGACCTTCTTAGGAGGAGCATAAATCTTTTGGAAGCTGGCCATGTTCCTTTATTCGAAGAAGACTTAGTTGGCTTGCTTGGTCCAGGTGTGTCCGACCAAGTTAAGGAGTCATAAATCCATATTCACTATTTGCTGGACAGGTTAGTGGCAACTAATATTTCTTATTATAAGGTGATTGAAGATCTGTAAGAAAACCATAAATTTTCTTTGGCTTCACTCCATGTTGACTATGAAGCTAAGTATAAAGCATTGAGTGAAAGATGGGGTTTTGAGAAGAAGCTTAAAGGGTATGCCTCCATGTACAAAAGGAAAGAGTTCCTGTTGAATTAAGAAGTAGATAAAGCTCAGGAGGTAGCCAAACTTCTTGAAATGGGAAACAATCGTCTCAGAAATGATATAGACAACTTGAAGAAGTCATCTTCCAGTGGTGCTGATGAGGGTGCTTATTTTTTGGAAGCTGAGAAAGCCAGATTAATAGAAGAACTTAAAGCACTGCAGAAAACCAAACCTGGGCAAACTTCCAGGCAATAAAGAGCTGTCCGACCAACTGTAGAAGAGACAAGAAGTAAAAAAATACTAGCCGACCAAGCTACCCAGTTAAAAGCTAAGAGTCAAGTCCAACTAGAAGCTAAGGATAAAGCCATTGCCGATCAATCCATCCAGTTGAAAGTGAAGAGTGATGTCTTTAAGAAACTTTAACATCAGGTTAAAAGGCTAACCTTTCAATTTTACAAGCAACCCAAGGAGGTCTGTATGGAAGGTTATAATGAGTCCCTTAGCCATGTTAATGATCACCTTGCCCAGAGTCATCGTAAAGGTTACAAATGGGGATGAATCAACTTGCTGACCTTGCTAAAATTTGACCAAAATAGTAAGCTATGGTACTGGAATGAGCCTGGTTTACTGCATTATGACAAGCCCCCATTTAAGTTGGACATATCATGGATTCCTCCATATGTTATTCCCCGGTGCTTAATCACCAAATACTTGGGAGATTATGGTCTTCATGATGTGCATGAAATAATTCATCCTCCACATCTAATTAATGTGTCGAGCAACAGTAATAGGCAAATGCATAGGGATTTTAACTTCATCAATTTCCCTTATGCCCTGGATGATCCTCCTGCTGGGATGGAGAGAGTGCAACAAGAGAGAGTGCCACAAACTTCCAAAGTTCAAGGAAAACGTCAAGCTGAATAACTTTTCTGTATTTTGTATTCATTTGATCTTTAATGTAATACAATTAGTATTTCAATTCATATTTTTTTGTTGTCAACTTATGATTAGTTATTCAATCATTAAACTAAGTTATCGTTTAATAATGAATTATTAAATTGAGATTGTAGGGCCATATATTCTACTAATGCACTTAGATGAAACTACAAATAGTTTTATTAATCCAAGTTTAGCATTAGTTATCAGTGTCAACCAAGTGTATAAGCAATATATGTGTTTATTCCAATGGTTAGGGATGTATACATGTCTTCCTGCATTTAAATTAGTAGGGTAAAACTTGTTTTTAACTTTTTTGAGTTGTATACGAAGTTTTACAGACTTCTTGTTCTTAACTTGTCAAAGACGAAGTCATACATGGAGTAAATTATTAGTGACGACCAAGTGTATTAGGAGTGTATTCCTTTATTTAACTTGGTCGGGTAATACTTCTTATCTGTGACTTATTAATATGAAGTCATACATGAAGTAATAGCTTCTTGTTCGTGACTTGTACATACGAAGTCATATATGAAGTAATAACTTGGGCAAGATACGATCGTGCATTAATCTGTTGGTGCATCTCGGATTTGATAAGTTCAACCTGATTACATATGTGTTATTGATCGACAAATAAGTTCAACCTGATTATGTATGTTTTGTTGATTGGCAAGAGCTGAAGACCAAGAGACATTTTTTATTTGTTGTTTCTGGGGGATAGATATCGTCGTACTCCGAAAAAAATGAAAAAAATTAAGGGAACTAAAATCAAGATTTTTATTAAACTTAAATGATAGTTGTGTTTAATATAAAGTAAATAGAAATAAAAATTCCGATGCTTTAGTCACTGATAATATTTGCGAAGGTGCTCGACGTTCCAAGGGTTCTTTAATTCTTCCCCTTCTAGTGTCTCAAGTCGAAAAGTCCCTAGTCGGATGACTGCTGAAATATGATATGGGCCATGCCAATTGGCCTCAAGCTTATTTCCCTTATGGATGACCTTCTTGTGGACGTAGTCACCTTCTTTTAAGTTGGTTGGCTTGACCCTTTTATTATAAAATCGTACGGTCCTTTGTTGGTATGCAGTATTTTTTTAGAGTGACATCTTCTCAAACTTCTTCTAACATGTTTAAGTCCAATTTTCTAATCAAATTACACTTGAGAGAATGAAAATTCAGCACTCTGTGAGTTGGTAGGCCTATCTCGACAGGTACCATGGCTTCTGTCCCAAATGCAAGCATATAAGGTGTTTCTCCAATTGCTGTCCTCGAATTTGTTCTATAAGCCCAAAGAACAGAGTGCAGTTCATTGATATAATTTTGCTTGGCATCATCAAGCCTCTTCTTCAATCCATTGAGCAAAGTTCTATTTGTCACTTTCGTCTGACCATTGCTTTGCGGATGGCCTGGTGTAGAATGAAGTTTCTGAATCTTGGACTGAACACAGTATGCTTCAAATTCATTATTATCAAACTAGGTTTTATGGTCTGTAATGAAGGCATAAGGCATGCCAGACCTACATATGGTATTCTTCCAGATGAATTGGTACATTCTCATAAGGCATTTCTATCAATGACTATGCTTCCACCCATTTTGTGAAATAATCAACAACAACTACCTGGTACTTAAACCTGCCTTTAGTGGTCGACAGTGGGCCGACCAAGTCAATTTTCAAAATAGTAAATGTCCAAGGAGAAGTAATTAGTGTTAGAGCACCGATGGGCATTTTATGAATTTAAAAAAACCTCTAGCATTTATCACACTTTCTTGTGAAGACACTACAGTCTGCCTTCATAGTTGACCATTAGTATCCCTATGTGTTGATTCTCTGGAGTACTTACTGACCAACTAAATGATCTCCACAAGAATCTTCATGCACCTCCTTGATTAAATCTCAAACCTCCAATGGATGGACACATCGTAATAAGGAGATAGTAAATCCCCTTTTGTATAAGATTCCTTTATCCAATACATATCAGGCTTCTTTGTACCAGAACTTTTTTGCTTCTTTGGGATCACCTGGTAGGGTTCATTATTTAATATAATCTCTGATCGGATCCATCCAAGAAGCTCCCAAATCTACAATAATGAAACTGACCATTGGATCCTTATCTATGGTTCTCTGATGGTCAGTTTCATTGAAGCACTTTAATGTAATCTCTGATCGGATCCTTATCTATGGTCCCAAATCTACATATATAATCTACGAGAAATATATATGTGGATAGATACTTCTTTAATTCTTATAATTCTTCTTCACACTCTGCATTCCACTCAAACGTCTTTCAAAGAACCTTGACGAGTGGTAACCACCTATCTATTTCTCGGGAAACAAATCGGTTTAAAGAAGCTACTCTACCAATAAGTCTTTGAACATCCTTCTTGTAGGTCGGCGATTGCATTTCTATCATAACTTTGATTTTGGAAGGGTTAGCTTCAATTCCTCTTTGGTTTACTATGAAGCCGAGGAACGTTCCCTCTTATACACCGAACACACACTTGGTCGAATTTAGCTTCATATGATGTTTTTTCCAGTTGATCGAAAGTCTGACTGAGGTCCTTAATATGATCTAAAGCCTTCTTGCTTTTAGTCAACATATCATCTACATAAACCTCCATATTTTTCCTAATCTTCTCTTTAAATAACTTATTGACCAACCTCTGGTACGTTGCTCCAACGTTTTTGAGCCCAAAGGGCATTACATTGTAGCTATAAGTACCTTAGCTGGTAATAAAAGAAGTGCTTTCGCTATCTTCTAGTTTCATTCTTATCTGATAATCATTTATGAAGCTCTACATCTCATGTCCTGATGTGGCATCCACCAACTGATCAATTCTAGGCAAAGGAAAGTGGTCCTTTGGACAAGCTTTATTAAGATCAGTAAAATCTATAAAAATTCGCTACTTATCATTTTTCTTTTTGACTATCACAACATTGGCTAACCATTCTGTATATTTGACATCCTCAATGAATTGGGCCCTTTGTAGTTTCTCCAACTCTTCTTGTATGGCTTGGTTTTTCTCCAGACTGAACACCCTATGCCTTTGCTTAATCAACTTGGCATCCTTATTTATATTGAGCTCATGACAGAAGAATTTGGGATCAATCCCAAGCATATCTTTGTGAATCTAAGCGAATACATTTCTCCGTTGTCTCAAGAATGCAATAAATTCTTTTTTAAGGAGTGGATCCAATGTGGAGCCGATCTGGGTGGTTCTCTCCGATTTGTCATCATCCAGGATTATGCTTTCGGTGGCTTCAATAATATGCCTTTTGACTAACTCTGTTTCATCTCGGGGATCCAGTGTATCAACTTCTGACTCACTATTGGGCTCCATAATGTCTACCTAGTAAGTGGTGGTCTTCTTCTTCAAATTAACCAAATCTTCTTGTTCGGATGAGGAGTAATAACATTCTCTGGCCACCTTTTGGTCACCTTTCACGATACCAAGCCCAAAGTGAGTAAGTTACTTCAAACGCTGATGGACTATGGATGGTATGACTTCAAACTTATTTAATCCTACCCTATCGAAGATCACGATATAAGCAGACTTACCATTTTTATCCATCATAAATAAGTGTATCTTTTCAATGCGGTTTGCTGGCTAATTGCCTAACAACATTTCTATCTTGATTGTCCCAAGGAAGTAAGCTTTTTTTCCTGAAAAACCTATCAGTGGCTTGTAGTGTGGTTCCAGCTGACTAAGTTTCAGTCCTAAACTTTAAAAGCAGGGGTGAACATGATATCAGCCGAGCTCCCATTATCAATCAGAACTTTGATGATGATGGCTTCTTAAATTCTAAAATTGACGATCGACGGATCATTATGGGGATACAGTACCCCAGAGAGGTCTTTTGTGGAAAAGTCGATCACCAGTTTGTCTTTATTAATTTTCGTGGACCAATCATCTTTATTCAAATTGATTAATTGGATATAAGAGCAGGCATGTGCTTTATTCAAGTAGGTCTTTCTCTTCTGCGATTTAATATCCTCCTCTAGCAATTCTACCTGTAATTACATGATAATTAAAAGAGCCAAAACGTACCATAGCTACTTCAAGTTCTGGTTGTTTAGGTTTCTTCGTCAGGTCAAAATCTTCTTCATAACCATCTTCATGGTTTCTCTTCCTATCATCTCTAAGTTTGTAAGGATAATTTAACCTTCCTCCTGCTTCTCTACTTTCTCGTCAATCAATAAATTTGTTCAGCTTTCCTCGGTGAATGAGGGATTCCACTTCATTCTTAAAAAATATATAATTATCGGTCGTGTGACCATGATCCTTTTGGAACTCACAATATTTTGATTTATCCCTACTGTTAGGCGGTGCCCTCATCTTCTCGAGCCATCGCAAATCTCTATTGTGCTTAATTTCCTTTAGAATATGGTGAATACTGACCGTCAATGGAGTATATATTCCATACCTTTTGAGCTTATCATCTTTCTTCAGTTTTTTCTCCTTCTTCTCCTTCTTCTCAGGCTTAGTGGTGGGACTTTATTTTGAAACTATTGCTTCCTTGGCATTTATGATTTTTCCTGTCTTAGCCATGAGCTTAGTTATGGTTTTAGGAAGATCTTTGGCCAGATCATAGTATAGCTTTTCTGGAAGCAATCCACTCATTAAAGAGGTAATGGTTATTTTTTCTTCATAACCAACCACTTCATGTTTCTCGTTGTTAAAACGAGTGATGTATTCTTTGGTGGTTTCCCCTACTTGTTTCCTGACACTCAAGAGATGGGCTACCTTCTTCACTGGCTTGGCCTTAAAATAAAAATTACTGATGAATATATCGTTGGACACTGGATCTAGACCTGATTGAGGCTTCACGGTGTTCGATTGGATGTTTATTGGCTCTGGATAACTCTCTAGGGGGATTTTTATTTGTTCGGGGTCCCAAACGATCAAAAGGCGAAGCTCTGCTCAATCTTTCCAAAACACTTGGCCTTTTCAGGAGAAAGAGAATGATTGTCATAGAATTCTGTGGATCTGAGTGATAAGCTTACTTCTGGATGGTAAGACCTATCACATAAAGATCTGGAATAACTCTGTTGGTTATACCTAGGAGGCAGATGTGGCATTTATCTCCTCGACGAAGGAACCGTTTACTGTCTGGAAAGAGATGGAGATCTGGCTTGTAATAATTGAGTGAATTGCCTAATTATTTTTTGCATGGCATCCTAACCCCTAGCAATACTGGTAAGAATGCCATTCAAGTCAGCTGCTCTAGGCGGAACAGATGGGACGGTTGTGTTGCCTTCATTTCTAGTACTACCCCCAGGGTCATTCATTTCCCTTAATCAAAGATGTACAAGATAAAGAACAATATTAGACACACGTTCCCACAGACGGTGCCAATCTGTTGATGTCAAAAAATGGACTAGCTCTAATTTTTTGATCACAGATAAAATATAAGATTGTAATGAAATGATTAAACAATAGATTTTAAAGTGGTTCAATTGTGCAAGAAAGCCTACGTCCACTGTTATTGTATTGATTTGAGCGATTACAGAAAGCTAGGTACTATTGTTAAGAAGAATATCCTAGAATTCATTTTTATCTTGCCTTTTGTGAAAGGAATACAATTTATTTATAGTTACACGAAGATCAAGGGTTGGAATGCCTTTATATATTTAAGCATTTACACCCGTACATAATGAATGTGATGGTTGATAGTCTAGACCACGGGCGGAAGGAGCCTCGGTTGTCTCCCTAAGTGGTGACCGTTTATTTACCTTGATGGTCTGCATTCTTCATGTTGGTCGGCATGCCTATTTAGCAACTATCTTCAGGGAAAATGAAGTGGCTGCTGACTAGGATTGTTGCCACGTAAGGAGATAAGTGCCCATTTCTGATTGGTCCACGTAGGTGGATAATTTTTGGTATCAACATTCATGAAACTTAACCAAATTTTCAACCAACAGTACTAAACGTAATATAAGTGTATAAGAATGATTTCTAACGTAAATCTGACGTTAAATTATCACGAATGCAATCCAAGTACCAATTTTTCTTCAAAAACCCTTAAAACCCTAGTTTTCATTGTTCTTCATCTCTTTCCATGAAAAATCCATATTTCTTCCCTTATTAACATCACATATATTCAATTCTCATTTTCTATTCACATAGGGATTTAATCTACATGCAAATCCTACCCAAGATTCATGTATTTAATTCTCAAAACCCCCAAGAACATCAATTTATCATCAAATATAAAACCCTACACTACATGGATATGATAACCTTTTAGAAACATGCATGATAAACACTTTCCTTGAGATTGTAGGTCAGATTTGTGCAGAAGGATGGTGGAGTTGTATTCCTCTCCTTCCGATCTAAACTCCGGTGGTGATGGTGGTGTAAAAGTGGCGTGGGGAGCCTTGAAATCCTTCTCCTTCCTCCTCTAATGGCCTCTCTATGTTTTTCTAACTCTTAACCCTAGAACCCTCAACATACCTGCTGATATAACCCTAGCAAATTCGTTGGCCCTTTTACCCCAAAAAGTCAAAAGACCAAAATACCCTCCTAGAGTGCCGGTTTGGCCTAAAAATGCTCTAGGACCCAATCCAAACCCCCGGGTACATTTTATAACTATTTCTAACCTTCTGGACGCACTGGAGTACTCAAAATGACCATTTGGATGACTCATAAAAAAAATCACATTTTATCTCATAACTTTAAATCCTGACACGACTGACATGCACGTTCCGACTAAATCACCGTAACTGCCATATTTCTTACTCACTACAATCGTAATGCATTCTTACAAATTTATTACTCATTCACTGAGTAATACTCAATATAATTCATTCAAATAAATATTAAACCTTGTCTCGCTAATTAATATTTATTTTAATCCGAATTAATTTCCCATTTTAATTTAATTAATCCCAATATAAAAATTATTAAAAATACGGGGTGTTACTTACTTCCCCCCTTACAAATGAATTTTGTCCTCGAAATGAGAATAAGTTCAGTACTAATAGTCTCAGATACTTCCTCGTACGATATCTGCATCTTTCTAAAGTTGGGAACATTGCGTTGTTCCCGGTACCCCTTCACTAATGGTATTCTTTAGTTCGACAGTCTATACCCTACCATTTGAACTAGTGATCAATCCGACCTAATCACTTTATTCCTAAGTACTCTTTCATTTTCCCTTACCGTTTCACCTTGGCTCCGGCAAAACCAATTACCCTTGTCCCAAGAATATTCAAACATGATTGAGCCTACATTCTAACAGCTATACCATTTACTATCCAGGGAAATGTCCCTTCCTCTGTAACTCTCGTCATATTACTCCTCTGCATAGAGTAGTTCCTGATTATCCTCAAAAATATAAAATGTACATTCCTTGTACTTTTCAACACTATAATCACCCCTTTTCGTCTACTCTTCGATTTCTGGTGACACGCCTTGCTCACAATGCAACTACATTCTCTTTATCTCATTCTAGTTCTCCCTCTAATTTACCCATATATCTATGTTTATTTCATACGTTTCCACATCTTCTCCTCGTGAATGATACTAAAAATCTCAACTAACTAAGGCGCCCATACACCCCATGTCCCGTGCATTTCTCCATAAATCAACTGAACGTAATATACTGGTTTTAAATTAATCCTTGTATACTAGACACGACTATATAATAAGGTTACACTCAACCTCCCTACTAATCGCAACTTAATTATTCTCACATCAACATCATATGCCTCTACTGACCTTAAATTGTAATATAACTATCATTTCTTAGTTATAACTAAACACACGTATAATAACTAAGGTACTTAGCCCGTGTCATACATGCCAAACGTTTCCCAACTCCCAACGTTCGCTAAGTTTCATGCGTGGGATGTGTCGCAAAGAGAAATCCAAATAAGGAACCCCCTAATACACTACTGACTAATATTGTAGGTCGTCGAGATTCGTTAGGCCCTCAAAACATAAACTATACCCCTAACTTCCCATATCCTATCATAAAAAGTCTACTCGTCCACTCTCATGTCACTAAAGATGATATATAACACAACGCTCTTACTATTACGAGTCCTTGGAGCTAAATCAATAACGAGCTAAATCTCTCCACTCGACAATAAACCAATATACCCTAAATCGCATCATTATACGTCCCTACTCACCGGGATAAAATATAATAAGAAAACATACTCACCGAAGTCTACGATACAATACAGTATATATATGCATGCTCAACCCTCTTTCAGGTGATGCCTCGCAAAAACAATATATTTCACCCTCGAATAATGAGCACGATATTCTTATCACACAATCTACTACCATTCAAACCCTCGATATCCAGTCACTACAAATGTTCATATTAAATTCTATATTCATAACTCTCAAAAGTAGCAAATTAAAACCTAAAAATCCTCTTAGTGCCCTACCCGTTCCCCTATAGGCGACACCGGCTGATACCGCCAATGCACCCACTAAATCCTACTTACACTCGATTTAAGTGTTAAATAATCTTATATTGTGACGCACCCATGTCACCCAAAATTATCTTATTAGAATAAGACAAAATTATATCTCCATTTGCCATCTACCTTGCCTGGCCAATGGGTTCCTAAGCATAACTCTCTCGCCGAAATTGATCCATAATTTATTGCAATGGTTATATATCCAAGATCTCGTCCTGTAGTTTCCCCCTGCCTCACTTTGGGAAATATTTCTTCCTATGGCCCATCTCTCCACAACTGAAATAATTTCCATGGAAAATCTCTTGCATCTGGCCCTGGCCCTGTTGGCCTCCCCCGCCATTCCCTTAGCCTCGAGGAATGGAATACTGCTGCTACTGTTGAGGACCCTACTGGTCCTGCTTGATCTCATCACTCTCAAGTTGGTAACCTTAGGACTTAAATCTCTTAGTCCTATTCTCCTGTCGAACGTCTCTCTCCTGCGGCTGTTGTTGTGCCCTACTAACACAGTTCCCATTTACCTTTCCAGTCTGACAGGTCTCACTTTCTCACTGTGGACAAGTTTAATAAATGTGGTCCTACTCTTACACATAGGACACCTTCCTATGCCATCCCCTATCTCTGGCCCCCATTGGCTATATCGGGGTGTTCTTCTCTCGGGCTTGGTAGTTTTTTCCCCAATTACTACCCCCGTTGTCCTTTTGGATCCGCTAGCCCTATGAAACTCGATGATGTCCTTGGCTGCCCTGACAGAATCCACTGTCACTTGGTAGGACTGCCATTAAATCTAATCTTTTAAATGTGTTCCCTAGTAGGTATGCCCTCCTTTTGTACTTCACTAGCATCGTTTAATCCAGTATTGCTCTTCGACTAGATTCTCCAACCTTCTTGGCTCCCTTCCCATGGAAGCGTTGATATAAACTTGTAAACGTACGACCTTGACGAAATCGGCACTAGTAATCCTATCTAGATTTCTCATATATGCCTGTGTATTCTACCCATGAGTCCATTATCAACTTACGGAACCTTTTTTTTCTTCGTATCCCCTTCGTCGGGTACAAAGTTCGCTAAACAAGTCAACTTCTCTCTCTTGAGTGGACTTTATCTGGCCCACTTGTTATAAGTTCTGAAACTCCATTTGCATCTCTATCTGAACAACAGATGGAAGGTCTTACGATCAAATCGTACCCAAATTTCTCGTTATTAATGTATCTCTCCATGGTTCTAGTGACTGACTCCCATCACTACAACGCTGCTCCTCTGAGAAAAAATAATTTTGCCTAAAATTTAATCCTAGGTGTCACTGCACTTTATTGCCTTTCTATTATCTCCTTCCATTGTCCTATCACACTTCTTCTCTACAGATGGCTCTTTGAAAGAGTTCCTTTGACTCTCCCCTGCCGACTACACTGGGTGAGTCTGAATTTGTACCACCGTTATCTACGACAATGCTTGGGGATGCTACTACTCCTGAGTAATTATCCTATTGTCATCTGTCTGGAATATAATCACGGTGACTACTATTGCGATCACCGTTCCTAAAATACTCTATGGCTTATACCAAGCCTCTCCTCCTATAGTCCTTCTAACGGCCCTCGCTGGTCGTCCTATATAGTTCGGTGTGTGAAGCCCAATCGAACTCGATTATGAATCAAATCACTATACTTAGTAGCAGGAGAACGTAAGTCACATACATAGAGGAATACAATAATCCTATAATAACGCTTTATATCAAAGAACGCTATGCTAAAATCATAGTAAGCCATACAGATCCTAAGGACACTAGAACCTGATGCTCTGAAACCATCTGTGACACCCCGCCTATTTAAATACCGGGTGATCAGCCCTTTATAAAAATAAAACAGGAATCTCAATTGGTTCATTCTTAGCATCACTTTCAAAAACTTTTTAAATTACTAATCACCTACATTTTAAATAAATCGGTGCCAAATTTTATCTTTCATTAACCCATCAATATGTAAATAAAGACAATAACCAAACCATCCACACAATAATAAAAATATGAATCAATCACAAGATAAATAACCAATTAAATAATACCGAATAAACCATCGGTTCTCAATACAAAATCTAATTATGAGTCTATGAAATAAAACTGAATCCAATAATACGTAGTCTGATACAAATGAATAAATGAAATAGTTAAAGGGACAATGTACCCAAATGAAATAATTGAAACTACATCATACTCTAGGAATGAAGTGACTAAAGCGTCTAATCCAAATCCTGCAAGCATCCAGAAGTGCTGTAACTACGCATCCCTGGAACATATTATTAAGCTTGGCGTCCTTGTGGCTGGATACCTAAAAGGTTTGGAAAATATTTTACATAGGGGTTAGAGCGTAAGAAAACCCTTTTGAAAATATTTTGCAATAATTTAAATCACACTTTAAAGGCAGTCATTGATTACACATGTTAGTTCGCATACACTCTCTTGAGTTTCTCTCCTCTCATCTAAAGTGCACTCCTAACGTTTCCTACTTATCCCACCTAGTTATGATACCCAACCTAACTAGACCTCATAAGTATGTAGTTAACCACTAATGGTTTAGCTCACCCATACCGCCCATACAGTACGCTACATTATACCCTTAATTATCATTAAGTCCTTAGTTAAGTTTCTCTTTAACTCCCTCGAACCACCTATACAATACGCTATTGAAATACTAATAATTAACATTACGCGTATGTTATTACTAAACCATAATTAACATTTCACATATGTTATCCTTAAACCATTTCATTAAGTTTCTCTACTTAAATCATCTTTAGATATACGCGATCTAACTTTATTATCATCACACACGAAGTAATTAACCATTATTTTAGCTATACACTATCTAGTCTCCCTACTATAGCACATAAGTAGGATAAATCACCCAAGTATATATATATATATATACGGCATCTCCTGAACTGGCCACCGCGATGCACACTTGCATACTCTGCTATCAAGTCCATGTACTCCTCGTACCACATCAAGGACTATCGGTTCATAATGTCTCCTCGAACCATAAATCAAATAACATATAATGGAGGTGAATGTAGTTCTAAGCCTTTGGGCTACGCACACACCTAATGCACCCAAATTACCGGTCACACTATCATACACACAAGTAGTTCTCAACCCTAAGTTCTATGTTCTTGTCACAAGTCTAAAATCCCCCCAACGGGCTCATCAGGATAAGACTGCCCACGATGCCGAACCTCCCGTTATAACAGGCATCGTAGGTATGTTCACACACATAAGAAAGCACATAATAGGCATACACACAACCTATCCATATGTCGCATATAGGCATACAAACAACCTATAAATATAATCCGTATAGGTATACACTCCAACTATAATATAATCCGCATAGGTATCCACTAAACCTATATTATAATCCGTATAGGTATACACTCAACCTATAATTATCCTTCGTACATAGTGTATATATATATATATATATATATATATATCTTGAACATTTACCGTACTTCTCAATTTACGATTTATAACTCTCTATCGTATTTTTCCGAGTATTATTCTCTACCCGAAGGGACCTAGTTAACCCTTAAGTTATTTCAGTAGTTATACCCTTATACCCCACTGGTCTTTATCGTAGGTTCACTCATTCTCTTCTTGATTCATTCTCATGCTCTCGAATTCACTTACATTACAAATTATGCCTAATTAATTTGAGTCTTAATTCTTCTCATTTATGAATAAGTCCCAACCGTACCATTAGCCTACTGGTAAGCATAATATCTCACTATATTTTAAAGGTATCCCAAAAGTTCACCCGACCATTATACATAAGTTCTAGGATTAAATAGGGGAAATTGCCAAAATCTGGGAAACCGAATAGATTCTTCCAAGGACCGAATCAATTCTCCCTTTGGCCGAATCGATTCGAAATGTAAGAGGTCTCTACGCAGTTGCATTTTTGCGATTTCTCATCCTCACAACTTTCTCAAATCTTTATGAAACTTAACCAAATTTTCAACCAACATTACTAAACATAATATAAGTGTATAAGAATGATTTCCAACATAAATCTAACGATAAATTATCACGAATGCAATCCAAGAACCGTTTTTTCTTCAAAAATCCTTAAAACCCTAGTTTTCATTGTTCTTCGTCTCTTTCCCTCCAAAATCCAAATTTCTTCCATTATTAACATCACATATATTCAATTATCATTTTTTATTCACATTGGTATTTAATCTACATGAAAATCCTACCCAAGATTTATGTATTTAATTCTCAAAACCCCCAAGAACATCAATTTATCAGCAAATGTAAAACCCTACACTATATGGCCTCTCTATATTCAATAAGCCAAGTGAAAATTTAATTGCATAGTCTATAAAAATATTGTAATTTCAAGGAGAAGGATTTCAAAAATAGAGAGGCCATTAGAGGAGGAAGGAGAAGGATTTCAAGGCTCCCCACACCACTTTAACACCACCATCACCACCGGAGTTTAGATCGGAAGGAGAGGAATACAACTCCACCATCCTTCTGCACAAATCTGACCTACAATCTCAAGGCAACTGTTTATCATGCATGCTTCTAAAAGGTTATCATATCCATGCAGTGTAGGGTTTTATATTTGCTGATAAATTGATGTTCTTGGGGGTTTTGAGAATTAAATACATAAATCTTGGGTAGGATTTGCATGTAGATGAAATACCTATGTGAATAAAAAATGTTAATTGAATATATGTGATGTTAATAATGGAAGAAATTTGGATTTTGGGGGGAAAGAGATGAAGAACAATGAAAACTAGGGTTTTAAGGATTTTTGAAGAAAAAATGGTTCTTGGATTGCATTCGTGATAATTTATAGTTAGATTTATGTTGGAAATCATTCTTATACACTTATATTATGTTTAGTAATGTTGGTTGAAAATTTGGTTAAGTTTCATAAAGATTTGAGAAAGTTGTGAGGATGAGAAATCGCAAAAATGTAACTGCGTAGAGACCTCTTACATTTCGAAACGATTCGAACAAAGGGAGAATTGATTCGGTCCTTGGGAGAATCTATTCAGTTTCCCAGATTTTGGCAGTTTCCCTCTAATGGCCTCTCTATGGTTTTTCTTCAAAAATCCTCAAAACCCTAGTTTTCATTGTTCTTCATCTCTTTCCCTCCAAAATCCAAATTTCTTCCATTATTAACATCACATATATTCAATTATCATTTTTTATTCACATTGGTATTTAATCTACATGCAAATCCTACCAAAGATTTATGTATTTAATTCTCAAAACCCCCAAGAACATCAATTTATCAGCAAATATAAAACCCTACACTACATGGATATGATAACCTTTTAGAAACATGCATGATAAACACTTTCCTTGAGATTGTAGGTTAGATTTGTGCAGAAGGATGGTGGAGTTGTATTCCTCTCCTTTTGATCTAAACTCCGGTGGTGATGGTGGTGTAAAAGTGGTGTGGGGTGCCTTGAAATCCTTCTCCTTCCTCCTCTAGTGGCCTCTCTATGTTTTTCTCATTGCGTAGTCTATGTTTTTCTAATTGCGTAGTCTATAAAAATATTGTGCCGTTCTAAACTTTTTAACTTTAAATAGTGGAAATACCACTGAATCAAGGGTCTCATTTACCACAAAATACCATACTTGCAAACTTGGATAATTGCAAAACCTCTAATATGATTTGACATTATCTTTTGGAATTAACTCACCATAAACAAACTTTTGACTCGTCCATAATTTTATAAGACCTTAATAATTGTTTGGTGTAGACTCGGAAGTCTTTTTATGATTTATCCGGATGCTCATCCAATGTTTGGTGTTGACTTGGAAGTCTTTTTATGATTTATCTGGATGCTCATCCAATGCATCCACTCGCAAGTCTTGATTCATGTAACATGTTTCTTTGTAAGGTAAACCTTGCCAATGGAGTTTCAAGTTTCTCTATCAAAATTACTTATGGCCATATACCAAGGATAAATATGTATAACCTATTTAATTCCTCTTTGTAATTCAGTAATACCACAATAACATCGATAGTTTATCATTCCAACCTTCCAAAACGTCCTCCATTATTTTAGCCAAAATGTTGATAAATGTTTTATTTGTTGTTTCAACTCGACTGTTTCACTGAAGATATGCTACAATGGAAATATGATGTATGATAGAGTATATATAATTCATCATTTCCACCTATTTATTAATGGAAGGGCTTTCATATCTGATAAGATGAATTTTAGGATACTAAATCGACGGATGTTATATGCTTTCATGAAGATGGGAAGTAACCATCTAGTTGCCCTTTTTAAATCCACAACTTTAACCCATTTGTTAAATCAATCAGTTGTCGCCAAAGCTTATATTTTCCTCTTAAGTATGGATTAATATTATCCACCGAATCAAATTACCAAGTGTGGAACATATAGGGGGTTGACAAAAAGTGAAATTAAATAGACGGGAAATGAATAAGATTGCCATGAAATTGACAAGGCTTGCACCTCCAAACGAACTCAATTGATACGTCCATTGTTGGTCAATATACTTAAGTTTCATCAATTGATTATATATATGTTACCCACAACTTGATATAGGGTATGATATTTCTCCAATACCTTATATGATTCTTCTTTGAAGGTACTTCGTAGGGAGCCATTAAAATAGCCCCTTCGATTAATCTCTTCATTAAGCGAGTTGAATATAATATATTTTCTTTCGATTGTAATGGAATTTATTTACCTGCCTATGTTAGTACATCTATAAAAATATCAATATAGGATTGTATTTAGTCCTCTTGAGATTCATTTTAATCATCCTCTCCCGATCATAAAAATTAATATTACATTAAACAATTCCCTTGCATTCTTGATGTAACTTGTTACATTTCTAGCCAGAAGTATCACTCTCTTTAATTCTTTGACAGGGAGGGAGTATGTTGTTTAATGATTTTTATAATGATAACCTCGAACATTTCCTATTCTTCTTCGATTACGAAGCATTGGATAACATACCACTAAAATTCTCGTAGTAAAATGTTCCATGGAGTAGGAAAAATGTCCAAAATCTATTAGCTTTATCGTTCCTTATCTGGTTTCAAGATGTGTCCTCACTATTGTTGTCTAGTGTGGCGGTTCTTTTATGGGAAAAAAATGACATAACGTATCATGGAGTTGTCCATTGATCAATCATCACACTTTTTGAGTCTGCATCCATGGTAATTTTTAGGGCTATCGTTGCATAATCGCGAACAGTGTTTATATGATGGTTTCGTAGAGGTGCTAAGGAAATGTGTTTTAAGACAAACCCATTGCAATAGACATGTCCTTTAAGAGATGGAAATCTGTAAGGATATTTTTCTCATGTCCAACATGTTACATCTGTGTATGTCGTACGTCGCTACATTTGGCACGTCACCTCACGATCTCAAATGAAGGCCTCAATCTGAATTCCAGGAATTAAGCATTCAACATCTCCATCAAGTTTCCCACATCTGCCTCAACGACTTCACGTTCTATGTTTTTAGGGACTTTATGCAAGTGGTACGCAAGATAAGTCAAAATAGTGAAAGAAGGCAAGATATGGAAGTTTAAGGGAATTTTGGTAATTTTACAACCACTATCCGAAGGTTCAGTCAACTGGAAAGTTGTATAGCTCACCGCAATGAAGATACTGGAAGAAAAGACACCTCAATCCGAGCTACGGTGAGGAAGTTATGTCTCTTTGAAAATGGAGAAAATTCAGGAAAAATGTTGTGGATTTTTAGCCCCAAACCAGCGATATTTCTCGAACCGAGGGCCAAACCGGTTCGGGGGGTGAATCGGTTTGCGATACACCCAAATTGATTCAGGGTACCTATACACTGGTAGAGTTCCAAAATTTTAAAACTCTTCTTGGTTTCCCCATAAAAGTCAACTTCGGGGGAGTTATTTTGCAAGACTTGGAAAGACGTTTTTGAGTGTTCTATCACTTTAAAGTCTTCATATTTTTGACTCCCAAATCTCATGTTTTGATTCACACAAAATTCTTATATACTTTTGTGAATCTTTTGGAACCCAAGAATACTTTATTTCTTTTGTTCATCTTTCGTGGAGTGCATGTCTATAACATATGGCTGCGTGTCATTGAGGATCTTGGTGCGTGAAGATTCTTTGCTGAAGATTGGACTGCGAGTCCTTGGAGGGTGCTACGTATATTCTCTTGCTGAGTTCAAGACTGCGTGTCTTTGTGGATTGGATGCGCGTTGATCCATTGCAGATTTCTCTATGTAATTGTAAGTTGCGATTTATGAATTCATAGTGAAATAAAGGTTTTACCCGAAAGGGGTTTTTTCCTGAAATCTGTGTCTCAGTATATTTACTGTGTCGCATGCTTTATATTTGATGGGTTGATTTAGATGCATGTTTAAGGGCTGAATTTATTTGATTTAAAAACAGACCCTAATTAAATAAGGTTTACTTGAAAACTTGCGAATTTAATTTAATCAATTATCACACCGCATTTATTCAGTTTTTCAAATTGGTATCAGAGCAGGTTGCGCTAATTTATCACGTATTCCTATTTTCCGCAAAATCGTGTGATATCGATTTTTTTTAAAATCAAGTTTGTGAAAAATCGTAATTTTTCCAATGGAACGTTCATTTAATAAGGTGCGTATTTTTTATGGGAATAATTATGCCTATTGGAAAGCTCGCATGAAATCTAGTTTAAAAGCTATTGACGAGCGTGTTTGGTTTCTTTGTGAAAATGGGTGGACTCCTCCCACGGTCACCGTTAATAACGTCACCTCTTTAAAACCCGTGTCATCTTGGACCGAAGATGATTATAAAATGTCTAATTTTAATTCCCGTGGTTTGAGTGTTATTTATGGAGTTGTCACTCCTAATGAGTTTCGTCTAATTATGATGTGCACCAAGTCTAAGGAGGCTTGGGATGTTTTGAAACTGACACATGAGGGTACGAATGCGGTTAAAGAATCTAAATTACAAAATTTGGCCACCCAATTTGAGACTATCACCATGTCTGAGTCCAAATGCTTTGATGATTTTTATGCACATTTGTCAGACATTGTTAACACAAGTTTTAATTTGGGTGAGGTGATTGATAACACGCGTGTCGTTAAAAAGATTTTGAGATCTCTTACAAAACGCTTTATTCTTAAAGTCACTGTTTTGAACTCTTTGGGAAATTTGAAATCACTTAAGTTGGAAGAACTTGTAGGAGATCTTCAAACCTATGAGATTGACATGTTTCCCAAAACCATTAAGGCTAAGGATAATGACATTGCTTTAAAGACTCATTGTAAGAAAAAGAAAGAAAAAGTTCATTAGTTTGATTCTGAGGAAGACTTTGATTTTAAAGATATGGCCTTATTTGAGAAAAATTTAAAAAATTTTCTCAACATGAACAAAAATAATTCTTCCAACAAAAAGAGTTTTTTTGAGAAAAATAAAAAGAAAGGAAAGGCCAAAGAAAGCGGTGAGAGGGAAAAAGAGAATGACTCCGATGAGGGGTGTGAGGAAGATTTGGAGAACGTGACTTATTTTGAATGTGGGGGTAAGGGACATAAGTCGTTTGAGTGTCCTACGTGGCTTAAAAAGAAAGGGAAGAAAGTAGCCATTCCTGCCACACTTAGTGATAGTGAGGAAGATGAGGGAGATGAGTCTGATAAATATTTAGCACATGGGATGGTTGTCGCTTTTTCTAGTCGTGTGAGCACACCCACTTTGTCTCACAAGAGTGCACACGAGAGAGATGATAGTGATTTGTGTTCTTCGAGTGAGGAAGAAAGCGAGGAGGAGAGTGGAGATGAAAGTGAGGTTCAAAAATCTTTTAGAGATTTGTACACCGAGACCTTGAAAACAAAGAAGTATAATCGAGATTTAGATCGTCGGGTTTTAGATTTGGAGAGAGAGGAGGAGGTTTTGAGAAAGGAGAAGTGTGATTTGATCAACACGTTGTCTAGTCTGACGATACGTGTATGCTAACTCGAGAGTGATCTCGAACATGCCAGGGAGGTCAAAGTTAATTTTAAGAACGCACCTAAGAAGGTTGAAAAGGTGGTTCTTAAGGGTAAAGGTTAGAAGTTTGGAATAAGTTATGACGGTGCTTGTACTTCTCAATTAACATTCGAGTCGGTTCCCACTTTAGTGTTAGATTCACATAAGTCTCATACTAACCCACCTAGGCATCCCATTCCTGTTAGGAGAGTGTGTCCTAGAGTTTTTCAGAAAGGTGTTGCTACGCCTATTTATGTTTGTTCTCATTGCAAGAGGAGAGGTCACCTTAGGGAATTTTGTTTTAAGCTGGGGTATATGTCATGTTTTGCTACCACACGTGTTTTTGACACACATGCACCCACACATGATACTTTCATGCTCCGGGAGACTACATGAGAGAGTTTGCACATTTAAATGAGCAAGTTAAGTTTTTAGTCAAAACTTCACAAGAATTGATGGAGTTTTTTCATAAGTTGTCACCACCTTTGGAAAACCCCTCTGCACCTAATGATTGAGGTTTGACTTGTTTACTAGCATATGATGATTTTATTTGCCTATTGCTAGTATGTATCATATTTGTATGTTTTAAATTTTTTTTGAAAAATTTGGAAAAATACAAAAAGATTTTATTTTGATAAAAATTTTGAAAAAATTCAAAAAGAATTTTGTATTTTGTTTGCAACGTTTATGGATGAACACTTAGGATGACCAAGTCACAACATCATTCCATTATTTTCATGTGACTATTTCATAGTGTTTTGAGACAATAGGTCAATTCATTCTTGTGCTTTATAATGTTTGGAGTCATTAAGATGTAATTAAGTATTACATCCTACATGTTTGACTCATGATTTCCTTTATTGCAAACATGCACGGATTTGTTTGATTATTGTGCTTATCTTATCACATGTTGGTTGGGTGTTTTCACTTCAATCATGTTCTTAAAACGAACCAAGCACGATAAAACTTGATAAGAAAGTTGTGCATGTAAGAGCCGTTTGTGAGTTTGTGTGCTTTATTTGAAAACGATGAATGGCTACGAAATATTTTTTTATCCTTTGCGATTAAGCCGCCGTTTAAATTGGACCTAAAAATTGAGAAATTTTATTATCCGGGGTCCAAAGAGGTTTAAAAGAGCCCAAAAAATTAAAGGCAATAATAAGAAATTCATGCCAATTATGGGCCTTTTAGGTTTTTGCACCAATTCTCCAAGGTTTGAGAATTTAGTTTAACACCTCTAAAAGAAAATATATGAGGGAGTTTGGTTGGAGATTTTAGTAACGGGTTTGCACGTCCTTGAAAATCTTGAAAAGGCGCTAAATAGTTTTGGACGTTATTGGTGTGGAAATCACTTTAACTTTGATTTGTTGATTTGCATAAGACGATGTCATCTAAATTCAACAATTTTTAGACCTAAGGATACTTTTGATGTTCAATCGTTAGGAGTACACATATGCATCTTGCACATATGATTGATTGAGTTGATTTTCCTATCGAATGTGTTCACACGCATTCATTCCATTTTCATGACTTGGTTGTTTGAGTTTAAATCCATGGTGTGATTTTTGTGTCATGTTTTTTTTGTATCTTATTTTTGTGCGAAAAATTTGAAAAATTCAAAAATAGTTTGTGATTTTTTTTATTATCTCTTTACAAGAGCGCATTTGCCATCTGATTGATGCCTTGTTTTGAATACCGTGATACCCGTCTTTGCTTGTTTGATTTTTTTCTTCTCATTTGTCTATTTGGGGACATAAGAAAAAGGGGGAGAAAGAATTATCATTTTATGAGGGAGTTTGAATTTTTTGGGGGAATTTTGAGATTTGACTTATGCTTTCATCATAAATTGGTATCTATGTTTATCTCATTTAAAACTCGATACGTCACTTGGTATTTTTATTTTTCTCATGTGTGTAGGTACTACATTGATGATCACTGAATTACACACCCTGATGGGAAAAGCTTTGAGATTTTTGAAGTTTTGAAGAACAAACGAGAAGACTTATTCAGTTGTATCTTTCTAGTTTTGGGTTCATGGGAGGGTAGATTTGCATAGGAAATTTGTTATTTGATAATTCGGATATTTTTATGTAAGTACTGGCATAGACATAGGGGGAGATTTGTAAGGACATTTTTCTCATGTCCAACATATTACATTTGTGTATGTCGTACGCCGCTACATTTGGCACGTCACCTCACGATCTCACATGATGGCCTTAATCCGAATTCTGGGAATCAAGCATTCAACATCTCCATCAAGTGTCCCACATCTGCCTCAACGACTTCACGTTCTAAGTTTTTAGGGACTTTATGCAAGTGGTACGCAAGAGAAGTCAAAATAATGAAAGAAGGCAAGATATGGAAGTTCAAGGGATTTTTTGGTAATTTTATAGCCACCATCTGAAGGTTCGATTAGCTGGAAATTTGTATAACTCGCCGCAACGAAGATACTAGAAGAAACGTCACCTCAATCCGAGCTACGATGAAGATGTTATGGCTCTTTGAAAATGGAGAAAATTCCGAGGAAAATGCTGTGGATTTTTAGCCCCAAACCAGCGATATTTCTCGGACCGAAGGCCAAATCGGTTCGGGGGGCTAATTTGTTTGTGGTACACCCGAACCGGTTCGGGGTACCTGTACGCTGGCAGAGTTCCAGAATTTTAAAACTCTTATTGGTTTCCCTATAAAAGCCAACTTCGGGGGAGTTATTATGCAAGACTTGGAAAGACATTTTTGAGTGTTCTATCACCTCAAAGTCTTCATATTTTTTAGTCCCAAATTTGATGTTTTGATTCACACAAAATTCTCATATACTTTTGTGAATCTTTTGGAACCCAAGAATACTTTGTTTCTTTTGTTCATCTTTCGTGGAGTGTGTCTCTACAACATATGGCTGCATGTCATTGAGGATCTTGCTGCGTGAAGATTCTTTACTGAAGATTGGGCTTTGAGTCCTTGGAGGGTGCTGCGTGTATTCTCTTGCTGAGTTTAAGACTGAGTGTCTTTGTGGATTGGTTGTGCATTGATCCATTGCATATTTCTCTATGTAATTGTAAGTCACGATTTATGAATTCATAGTGAAATAAAGATTTTACCCGAAAGGTTTTTTTTCCTGAAAACTGTGTCCCAGCATATTTATTGTGTCGCGTGCCTTATATTTGATGGGTTGATTTAGATGCATGTTTAAGGGCTGAATTTATTTGATATAAAAGAAGACCTTAATTAAATAAGGTTTACTTGAAAACTTGCGAATTTAATTTAATAAATTATCACACAACATTTATTCGGTTTTTCAGAGTCCTTCTCACTTGATAAAGTGTGATGTTTTTTTTTCTCGTGTGTGTCCCATCATGAATATGATGATTTTCAAGAGAACTCGATGAGACGTGATACACTTTCAAAATCTCCAAACTATTTTCCCTAAAATAGATAAAATATGGGTTAGCACCAAAGGGGTATGAATGATATTGGTCTTGATGTGAAACTAGAGTCTGAGGATTGCGTTAAAAGGAGGAAAGGTGTTAGGCACCCACTCCACACTTTCGATCTCAATGCGAATATATACAATTATGCTTATCGTAGTTAGGTTCTCTTACATGTGGGTTCCTATGCATGTTATCATGTCTAAATGTACAAAGATAAATTTGAAACAATTTATTTACAAGATATAAAAGAAGTGATAGAGATGTACTGATCATGTTCGCTACACGAAAAACATAAGAGTTTGAATAAATAATAATTTGTAAGATCGAATATACATGTAAATGAGGATATATATATATATATATATATATATATATATATATATATTACTCAAGCTTGGGAATTTCTTGTAGAGCCTACGTATTTGCATAAAGAAAAATCAAAGCCCACGTAGTTTTGTATACTTAAGAGGGATTTTACCTCGTACTTCTACTGAACATGTGAAATTCAATTTAATTCAATGCCCGAGATATTATGTCATTGTGAAAGTGATTTAGAATGTTTTTTCTCATCCACTTAACGACGTAATTGAAAAGGTTTTCATTCATTCACTAAATGAATTTTCTGTCTTGTTTTTAGATAATGTGGGGGTGAAAACACTTTTAATGATAAAATAAAGACTGGCATCTCTCGTTAAGTTTAAAGTACGGGATAAAAGCCCGGGGTCATGTGGCCATCTAAAGTACTCTTTATGTATAATCTAACATTCTTATGCCTTTGTGATATTTTATATATATCAACTAAAATACGAAAAATAAGTATATACATAGATTTACATATAAATATGTATAATGTTTATAAAAACATGTAAAAACACAAATGCAAGTGGGGAAAATTTTAATTGATGAAAATAGTGATTTTTGTGCACAAATGGGGTGTGAACGTGCTTAAAACAGTATTTAATAAGCCAAGTGAAAATTCCCATGGTTGACCAGGGTTAATTGTGTTCGTCAAATCAAAAAAAGAGAAAATAGGATCACGTTGGTGTTGTCTTAATGTTTTTTAACACTCGTAGCAAAAGATATGTTAATTTAAAGTGTTTTTGAGATTTATAGGTTTCCAAATAAGGCCTTGAGACCTTTCACCCATCATCAAGCTAAAGTGACAACATGGTGACTTGAATTGTGATTATCCACTAAAAATGAGACACTTCATGTCCTTTAGGTAAATGCTAAAACCAGTTTGTTTAGAAATGGGACTTTTTGAAAAAGGGTTAAGTGTTTAAATAAATATAAACCTAACATGACTTACAACTCAACTCAACTCAACTCAACAAATCCTTTTCCCAATTATTTGGGGTCGGCTACATGAATCCTATTTTTCAATTCCATTCTCTCCAGTGCAATATCTTCGGTTAAACCACATGATGTCATGTCCTTTTTTATAATATCCCGCTAAGTTAATTTAGGCCTACCTCTACCCCTTGGGTTACCATCAATACTAACTAAATCACTCTTCCTTACAGGAGCATCCATTGGTCTACGCTTGACGTGTCCAAACCATCTAAGTCGATTTTCTCTCAATTTATCTTCTATAAGAGCTACTTTTACCGTTTCACGAATTTGTTCATTTTTAATTTTATCCTTTCGAGTTTTACCATAAATCCATCTTAGCATTCGCATCTCCACCACACTCATTTTCTGCACATTTTGTTTCTTGGTTGCCCAACACTCTATCCCATATAACATGACGGGTCTAATGGCCGTCCTATAAAATTTTCCTTTTAACTTCAAAGGTATACGCCTATCACAGAACGCCGGTCGCACTTCTCCACTTAACCCAGCATGCTCTAATCCTATGCGTAACATCATCACTAATATCTCCATCTTTTTGTATAATCGATCCTAAATAACGAAAATGATCATTTCTAGGTATTTATTGACCCTCCAATTTCACCACATCTCCATTTGTCCTCCTATTACTACTAAAATTACACTCCACATCTTCTGTTTTAGTTCTGCTTATTTTAAATCCTCTTGTTTCTAAAGTTTCTCTCCACAATTCCAACCTAGCATTTATCCCCATCTTAGTCTCATCGACTAAAACAATATCATCTGCAAATAGCATACACCATGGCACCTCATCTTGTATTTGTCCAGTTAACTCATCCATAACAAGAGCAAAGAGATAAGGACTTAATGCTGAACCTTGGTGTAGCCCTACCGTAATTGAAAATTCACTACTTTCTCCCGCTGATGTTCTTACTGTAGTCATCGCACCATCATACATATCCTTGATCACGTCAATATATCTGCGAGTCACTCCTCTTTTATGTAGAACCCACCATATTATATCTCTGGGTATCCTATCATACGCCTTCTCCAAATCTACAAAAACCATATGAAGATCCTTCTTTTTCTTGTAACACCCCGCCCGCCCGGAGAGAGCGAACGGAGCGCTAATGCGATAAAACTAAACTAAATCCACAATATAACAAGGTATAGAGCACCTAAATAAACCCACAATAATATATATCCACTAATCTCAATCTCTTCAATTACAACAAGTCTCTCGAATTAAAATTACAACTATCTAACTCGAATAAAAATACAAATCTCCAAAGCTCTATACATCAAAATAATACAAATCTTTCCCAAATAATCCTCGCTAAAATCAATCTCCATAGCGCCCCAAAATCCGCGCTAACCTGCCACTAAAAGAAAATATGGGGAAGTACACAATACGACAGGAAAGATGCTCAACAAATATATATTAGCGATGAATAAAACGTAACAACACGAGTACGAATATTCAAATCAAAATGCAAATCTCAAAGCATTTATCAATATAATTTCTCAACAACACTTTAACCGGGTCACCAGGCCTCACCACATCCGTATATGCTTTATCAAGCCATAGCCCGGGAAACAGGAATTTTGGCGGGTGCCCAACATCCGTGCCATATTAAAATCTCATGACAATGTGCTCATCAACAATATAATGATACCACAAGAATCAAAATAATTTCAACAATTATTTTCCAGATTTCAATGAATTTATCAATTCAAATATGAGTTCAATTAACAAGAATTCAAAGAGAATGACACTCGCGAGATTTAAGGAGCATATTGTGTAAAACCCCATACCTCAAACCATGATGAGAAACTAACGATCACATCCTCAAGATCAACTCAAAAGATCTATAAAAACTCCTCCAAGAACCTCCAACAAAATAGCCCCAAGAACACCTCTAATCTAAGGTTGGAACTCACAAATCTCAAGGGACAATGTGTATATAAAAAGAAGAGGAATATAAAATATATTTGTTGCCAAAATTTGTGCCAAAAGTAGGTTAAAAGGGTTGCCCAAGACTTCCTTTTATAATGCAAAGAAATGAAGAGTTCGAATCCAAAAGACTCCTTTAAATAAGTCAAAGAAATGAAGAGTTAGAATTCCAAGAGTTAAAAATATTTACAAATCATTTTAAAATCCGTTTTAACTCAGTTTTCGAAACCGTTTGAAATTCTCGCCTTTAAAAATAATAACCAACATATTTGACCAATAAAAATAATTTTATCAAAAACTTTATTTTCCTCCATTTTCCAGAAATTAATTAAAATAGCCCAAAATTACGCGGGTTGTTACACTTCCCCACTAACAATGGAATTTCGCCCTCGAAATTCGCCGAATGCCTAACTCTCAAAAAATCAGGCCACTACAGTAACTCCAAAAAAAATCACGTCTCCAAAAATAATTCCTCACATCTAATCTAGATGCCTATCATGAATATCACCTAAAATTTTCTATCTCCAAAAATTGCTAACCACGCAATGAACCCAAAACCCAAGCCCCGAGGGTTTTCGTATACCTAAGCTCTGATACCATTTGTAATACCCCGCCCGCCCGCCCGGGGAATATAAAATATAAAAAGAAGGATTTGCAAGAACAAATCCTTTTAATATGCTATTTTAATATGTCTCGAGTGCCCAAGGCCTCTCTCGAATCCCGAGATTTGCTCGGTTTCGTGCGTGGGACGTCTCGCCAAGGCGAAATCCAAACAAGGAACCCTCCCGTTACACTACTCCCTCACGTCGTCGGTCATCTCTCGAATTACATACAAGAACTAACACAAAAATAAAATACAAATCTCCAAAGCTCTATACATCAAAATAATACAAATCAATCTCCATAGCGCCCCAAAATCCACGCTAAGCTGCCACTAAAAGAAAATATGGGGAAGTACACAATACGACACGAATTATGCTCAACAAATACGGATTAGCAACGAATAAAATGTAACAACACGAGTACGAATATTCAAATCAAAATGCAAATCTTAATAGCATTTCATCATTATAATTTCTCAACAACACATCAATGGGTCACCGGGCCTCACCACATCCGTATATGCTTTATCAAGCCATAGCCCGAGAAATAGGAATTTTGGCGGGTGCCCAACATCCGTGCCATATTAAAATCTCATGACAACGTGCTCATCAACAATATAATGATACCACATGAATCAAAATAATTTCAACAATTATTTTCCAGATTTCAATGAATTTATCAATTCAAATATGAGTTCAATTAAACAAGAATTCAAAGATAATGACACTCGCGAGATTTAAGGAGCATATTGTGTAAAACCCCATACCTCAAACCATGATGAGAAACCAATGATCATATCCTCAAGATAAACACAAAAGATCTACAAAAGCTCCTCCAAGAACCTCCAACAAAATAGCCCCAAGAACACCTCTAATCTAAGGTTGGAACTCACAAATCTCAAGGGCCAATGTGTATATAAAAAGAAGAGGAATATAAAATATATTTGCTGCCAAAATTTGTGCCAAAAGTATGTTAAAAGGCTTGCCCACGACTTCCTTTTATAATGCAAAGAAATGAAGAGTTGGAATCCAAAAGACTCCTTTAAATAAGGCAAAGAAATGAAAAGTTGGAAGTCAAAACAACTCCAAGAGTTAAAAACATTTAAAAATCATTTTAAAATCCGTTTTAACTCCGTTTTCGAAACCGTTTGAAATTCTTGCCTTTAAAAATAATATTCAACATATTTGAGAAATAAAAATAATTTTATCAAAAACTTTATTTTCCTCCATTTTCCAGAAATTAATTAAAATAGCCCAAAATTACGCGGGTTATTACACTTCCCCACTAACAATGGAATTTCGCCCTCGAAATTCGCCGAATGCCTAACTCTCAAAATCAAGCCACTATACTAACTCCAAAAATAAATCACGTCTCCTAAAAATAAATTCCTCACCTCTAATCTCGAAACTTATCACGAATATCCCCTAAAATTTTCTATCTCCAAAAATTGTTAACCACGCAATGAACCCAAAACCCAAGCCTCGAGGGTTACCGTATAACCTGGCTCTGATACCATTTGTAACACCCCGCCCGCCCGGAGAGAGCGAACGGAGCGCTAATGCGATAAAACTAAACTAAATCCACAATATAACAAGGTATAGAGCACCTAAATAAACCCACAATAATATATATCCACTAATCTCAATCTCTTCAATTACAACAAGTCTCTCGAATTAAAATTACAACTATCTAACTCGAATAAAAATACAAATCTCCAAAGCTCTATACATCAAAATAATACAAATCTTTCCCAAATAATCCTCGCTAAAATCAATCTCCATAGCGCCCCAAAATCCGCGCTAACCTGCCACTAAAAGAAAATATGGGTAAGTACACAATACGACAGGAAAGATGCTCAACAAATATATATTAGCGATGAATAAAACGTAACAACACGAGTACGAATATTCAAATCAAAATGCAAATCTCAAAGCATTTATCAATATAATTTCTCAACAACACTTTAACCGGGTCACCAGGCCTCACCACATCCGTATATGCTTTATCAAGCCATAGCCCGGGAAACAGGAATTTTGGCGGGTGCCCAACATCCGTGCCATATTAAAATCTCATGACAATGTGCTCATCAACAATATAATGATACCACAAGAATCAAAATAATTTCAACAATTATTTTCCAGATTTCAATGAATTTATCAATTCAAATATGAGTTCAATTAAACAAGAATTCAAAGATAATGACACTCGCGAGATTTAAGGAGCATATTGTGTAAAACCCCATACCTCAAACCATGATGAGAAACTAACGATCACATCCTCAAGATCAACTCAAAAGATCTATAAAAACTCCTCCAAGAACCTCCAACAAAATAGCCCCAAGAACACCTCTAATCTAAGGTTGGAACTCACAAATCTCAAGGGACAATGTGTATATAAAAAGAAGAGGAATATAAAATATATTTGTTGCCAAAATTTGTGCCAAAAGTAGGTTAAAAGGGTTGCCCAAGACTTCCTTTTATAATGCAAAGAAATGAAGAGTTCGAATCCAAAAGACTCCTTTAAATAAGTCAAAGAAATGAAGAGTTAGAATTCCAAGAGTTAAAAATATTTACAAATCATTTTAAAATCCGTTTTAACTCAGTTTTCGAAACCGTTTGAAATTCTCGCCTTTAAAAATAATAACCAACATATTTGAATAATAAAAATAATTTTATCAAAAACTTTATTTTCCTCCATTTTCCAGAAATTAATTAAAATAGCCCAAAATTACGCGGGTTGTTACACTTCCCCACTAACAATGGAATTTCGCCCTCGAAATTCGCCGAATGCCTAACTCTCAAAAAATCAGGCCACTA
Organism: Sambucus nigra; assembly: GCA_949130495.1. Lineage (NCBI taxonomy): Eukaryota > Viridiplantae > Streptophyta > Magnoliopsida > Dipsacales > Adoxaceae > Sambucus > Sambucus nigra. The sequence goes on from OX422220.1 coordinate 66,013,019, forward strand.
CAGTAACTCCAAAAAAAATCACGTCTCCAAAAATAATTCCTCACATCTAATCTAGATGCCTATCATGAATATCACCTAAAATTTTCTATCTCCAAAAATTGCTAACCACGCAATGAACCCAAAACCCAAGCCCCGAGGGTTTTCATATACCTAAGCTCTGATACCATTTATAACACCCCGCCCGCCCGGGGAGAGCGAACGGAGCGCTAATGAGATAAAATAAATCCAAATCCATAAATCACAAGGTATAGAGCATCTAAGTCCCATAACAACAAAAGAGAAACTACAAATCTCAATCTCTTCAAATTAAATACAACAATCTCTCAAATTACATACAACAACAAACTCGAAAATAATATACAAATCTCCAAAGCTCTATACATCAAAATAATACAAATCTTTCCCAAATATTCCTAGCTAAAATCAATCTCTATAGCGCCCCAAAATCCGTGCTAACCTGCCAACTAAAAGAAAATATGGGGAAGTACACAATACGACAGGAAAGATGCTCAAGAAATATATGTTAGCGATAAATAAAACGTAACAACACGAGTACGAATATTCAAATCGAAATGCAAATATCAAAGCATTTATCAATATAATTTCTCAACAACACTTTAACTGGGTCACCAGGCCTCACCACATCCGTATATGCTTTATCAAGCCATAGCCCGGGAAACAGGAATTTTGCCGGGTGCCCAACCTCCGTGCCATATTAAAATCTCATGACAATGTGCTCATCAACAGTATCATGATACCACACGAATCAAAATAATTTCAACAATTATTTTTCAGATTTCAATGAATTTAACAATTCAAATATGAGTTCAATTAACAAGAATTCAAAGAGAATGACACTCGCGAGATTTAAGGAGCATATTGTGTAAAACCCATACCTCAAACCATGATGAGAAACCAATGATCATATCCTCAAGATCAACACAAAAGATCTACAAAAGCTCCTCCAAGAACCTCCAACAAAATAGCCGCAAGAACACCTCTAATCTAAGGTTGGAACTCACAAATCTCAAGGGCCAATGTGTATATAAAAAGAAGAGGAATATAAAATATATTTGCTGCCAAAATTTGTGCCAAAAGTATGTTAAAAGGCTTGCCCACGACTTCCTTTTATAATGCAAAGAAATGAAGAGTTGGAATCCAAAAGACTCCTTTAAATAAGGCAAATAAATGAAAAGTTGGAAGTCAAAACAACTCCAAGAGTTAAAAACATTTAAAAATCATTTTAAAATCCGTTTTAACTCCGATTTCGAAATCGTTTGAAATTATCGCCTTAAAAAAATAATAACCAACATATTTGAGCAATAAAAAATAATTTTATCAAAAACTTTATTTTCCTCTATTTTCCAAAAATTAATTAAAATAGCCCAAAATTACGCAGGTTGTTACAAGTGTAATAACCCGCGTAATTTTGGGCTATTTTAATTAATTTCTGGAAAATGGAGGAAAATAAAGTTTTTGATAAAATTATTTTTATTGGTCAAATATGTTGGTTATTATTTTTAAAGGCGAGAATTTCAAACGGTTTCGAAAACTGAGTTAAAACGGATTTTAAAATGATTTGTAAATATTTTTAACTCTTGGAATTCTAACTCTTCATTTCTTTGACTTATTTAAAGGAGTCTTTTGGATTCGAACTCTTCATTTCTTTGCATTATAAAAGGAAGTCTTGGGCAACCCTTTTAACCTACTTTTGGCACAAATTTTGGCAACAAATATATTTTATATTCCTCTTCTTTTTATATACACATTGTCCCTTGAGATTTGTGAGTTCCAACCTTAGATTAGAGGTGTTCTTGGGGCTATTTTGTTGGAGGTTCTTGGAGGAGTTTTTATAGATCTTTTGAGTTGATCTTGAGGATGTGATCGTTAGTTTCTCATCATGGTTTGAGGTATGGGGTTTTACACAATATGCTCCTTAAATCTCGCGAGTGTCATTCTCTTTGAATTCTTGTTAATTGAACTCATATTTGAATTGATAAATTCATTGAAATCTGGAAAATAATTGTTAAAATTATTTTGATTCTTGTGGTATCATTATATTGTTGATGAGCACATTGTCATGAGATTTTAATATGGCACGGATGTTGGGCACCCGCCAAAATTCCTGTTTCCCGGGCTATGGCTTGATAAAGCATATACGGATGTGGTGAGGCCTGGTGACCAGGTTAAAGTGTTGTTGAGAAATTATATTGATAAATGCTTTGAGATTTGCATTTCGATTTGAATATTCGTACTCGTGTTGTTACGTTTTATTTATCGCTAACATATATTTGTTGAGCATCTTTCCTGTCGTATTGTGTACTTCTCCATATTTTCTTTTAGTGGCAGGTTAGCGCGAATTTTGGGGCGCTATGGAGATTGATTTTAGCAAGGATTGTTTGGGAAAGATTTGTATTATTTTGATGTATAGAGCTTTGGAGATTTGTATTTTTATTCGAGTTAGATAGTTGTAATTTTAATTTGAGAGATTTGTTGTAATGGAAGAGATTGAGATTAGTGGATTTTTATTATTGTGAGTTTATTTAGATGCTCCATACCTTGTCACTTGTGGATTTGCATTTATTTTATCGCATTACCGCTCCGTTCGCTCTCCCCGGGCGGGCGGGGTGTTACAAATGGTATGGAGCTATTTTAATATTTGCTGCCAAAATCTCAAGGGCTTGTATTTTATTATATAAAATATAAGATTTGCAAGAACACCTCTAATCTAAGGTTGGAACTCACAAATCTCAAGGGCCAATGTGTATATAAAAAGAAGAGGAATATAAAATATATTTGCTGCAAAAATTTGTGCCAAAAGTATGTTAAAAGGCTTGCCCACGACTTCCTTTTATAATGCAAAGAAATGAAGAGTTGGAATCCAAAAGACTCCTTTAAATAAGGCAAAGAAATGAAAAGTTGGAAGTCAAAACAACTCCAAGAGTTAAAAACATTTAAAAATCATTTTAAAATCCGTTTTAACTCCGATTTCGAAATCGTTTGAAATTATCGCCTGAAAAAAAATAATAACCAACATATTTGAGCAATAAAAAATAATTTTATCAAAAACTTTATTTTCCTCCATTTTCCAAAAATTAATTAAAATAGCCCAAAATTCTTTTTAGTTCTTGTATGGATTTGCATTTATAACACCCCGCCCGCCCGGGGAGAGCGAACGGAGCGCTAATGAGATAAAATAAATCCAAATCCATAAATCACAAGGTATAGAGCATCTAAGTCCCATAACAACAAAAGAGAAACTACAAATCTCAATCTCTTCAAATTAAATACAACAATCTCTCAAATTACATACAACAACAAACTCGAAAATAATATACAAATCTCCAAAGCTCTATACATCAAAATAATACAAATCTTTCCCAAATATTCCTCGCTAAAATCAATCTCTATAGCGCCCCAAAATCCGTGCTAACCTGCCAACTAAAAGAAAATATGGGGAAGTACACAATACGACAGGAAAGATGCTCAAGAAATATATGTTAGCGATAAATAAAACGTAACAACACGAGTACGAATATTCAAATCGAAATGCAAATATCAAAGCATTTATCAATATAATTTCTCAACAACACTTTAACTGGGTCACCAGGCCTCACCACATCCGTATATGCTTTATCAAGCCATAGCCCGGGAAACAGGAATTTTGCCGGGTGCCCAACCTCCGTGCCATATTAAAATCTCATGACAATGTTCTCATCAACAGTATAATGATACCACACGAATCAAAATAATTTCAACAATTATTTTTCAGATTTCAATGAATTTAACAATTCAAATATGAGTTCAATTAACAAGAATTCAAAGAGAATGACACTCGCGAGATTTAAGGAGCATATTGTGTAAAACCCATACCTCAAACCATGATGAGAAACCAATGATCATATCCTCAAGATCAACACAAAAGATCTACAAAAGCTCCTCCAAGAACCTCCAACAAAATAGCCGCAAGAACACCTCTAATCTAAGGTTGGAACTCACAAATCTCAAGGGCCAATGTGTATATAAAAAGAAGAGGAATATAAAATATATTTGCTGCCAAAATTTGTGCCAAAAGTATGTTAAAAGGCTTGCCCACGACTTCCTTTTATAATGCAAAGAAATGAAGAGTTGGAATCCAAAAGACTCCTTTAAATAAGGCAAAGAAATGAAAAGTTGGAAGTCAAAACAACTCCAAGAGTTAAAAACATTTAAAAATCATTTTAAAATCCGTTTTAACTCCGATTTCGAAATCGTTTGAAATTATCGCCTTAAAAAAATAATAACCAACATATTTGAGCAATAAAAAATAATTTTATCAAAAATTTTATTTTCCTCCATTTTCCAAAAATTAATTAAAATAGCCCAAAATTACGCAGGTTGTTACACTTCCCCACTAACAATGGAATTTCGCCCTCGAAATTCGCCGAATGCCTAACTCTCAAAATCAGGCCACTACACTAACTCCAAAAATAAATCACGTCTCCAAAAATAATTCCTCACATCTAATCTAGATGCCTATCATGAATATCACCTAAAATTTTCTATCTCCAAAAATTGCTAACCACGCAATGAACCCAAAACCCAAGCCCCAAGGGTTGTCGTATACCTAAGCTCTGATACCATTTGTAACACCCCGCCCGCCCGGGGAGAGCGAACGGAGCGCTAATGCGATAAAATAAATCCAAATCCACAATAACAAGGTATAGAGCATCTAAATCAACCCACAATAATATAAATCCACTAATCTCAATCTCTTCAATTACAACAAGTCTCTCGAATTAAAATTACAACTATCTAACTCGAATAAAAATACAAATCTCCAAAGCTCTATACATCAAAATAATACAAATCTTTCCCAAATAATCGTCGCTAAAATCAATCTCCATAGCGCCCCAAAATCCACGCTAACCTGCCACTAAAAGAAAATATGGGGAAGTACACAATACGACACGAATTATGCTCAACAAATACGGATTAGCAACGAATAAAATGTAACAACACGAGTACGAATATTCAAATCAAAATGCAAATCTCAATAGCATTTCATCATTATAATTTCTCAACAACACTTTAACTGGGTCACCAGGCCTCACCACATCCGTATATGCTTTATCAAGCCATAGCCCGGGAAACAGGAATTTTGCCGGGTGCCCAACATCCGTGCCATATTAAAATCTCATGACAACGTGCTCATCAACAATATAATGATACCACATGAATCAAAATAATTTCAACAATTATTTTCCAGATTTCAATGAATTTATCAATTCAAATATGAGTTCAATTAAACAAGAATTCAAAGATAATGACACTCGCGAGATTTAAGGAGCATATTGTGTAAAACCCCATACCTCAAACCATGATGAGAAACCAATGATCATATCCTCAAGATAAACACAAAAGATCTACAAAAGCTCCTCCAAGAACCTCCAACAAAATAGCCCCAAGAACACCTCTAATCTATGGTTGGAACTCACAAATCTCAAGGGCCAATGTGTATATAAAAAGAAGAGGAATATAAAATATATTTGCTGCCAAAATTTGTGCCAAAAGTATGTTAAAAGGCTTGCCCACGACTTCCTTTTATAATGCAAAGAAATGAAGAGTTGGAATCCAAAAGACTCCTTTAAATAAGGCAAAGAAATGAAAAGTTGGAAGTCAAAACAACTCCAAGAGTTAAAAACATTTAAAAATCATTTCAAAATCCGTTTTAACTCCGTTTTCGAAACCGTTTGAAATTCTTGCCTTTAAAAATAATATTCAACATATTTGAGAAATAAAAATAATTTTATCAAAAACTTTATTTTCCTCCATTTTCCAGAAATTAATTAAAATAGCCCAAAATTACGCGGGTTATTACAAAAACTGTTCAGCTTACTACGTTCATTATTTTGCTCATCAACTACAGTTGGCATTGGTAGCAGTCACAAACAATCATAACGCCATTGGTTCTTTCTTTCTCAAAGTTTCAATTTTGTCGAATGTTGTTGGAGCATCTTGCAAGCGTAGAGATATATTTCGGATGAAACAGTATGATGATATACTTGAAGGAATATACACCGGTGATCGGGAGACGGGTCGTGGTTTAAACCAAGAAGAAGCATTCACACGGGCAGGAGACATACGGTGGGGTTCACATTACGGTACACTTTGAGTTTATATCATTTGTTCTTGGCTGTGATTGGTGTACTTAAGGTGGTTCAAGTTGATGGTGATGTAGGTACTCAGAGAATAGAATCATATGATATGATTAACTATTTGCAGTGCTTTGATTTTGTGTTCAAATTGCAGTTAATGAAAGCAATTTTGGGGATTGAACTTTTATTCACTCAAGAGGGCATTGGTCTAGCGGCTCATAGGGTATTGAACTTTTATTCACTCAAGAGTGACCTCATGAGGCGACTAGATCTTGACATGATAGAATAAGTTCTAGAAATTCTGCTATTCGGATGACTGCCTATCAACAAAGTACTGCAATGTTTTATAATCGAAGGGTCAAGCCGACCAACTTGAAGCAAGGAGATCTGGTACTCAAGAAAGAAATCCAGAAGAACAAGCTAGAACCTAATTGGCATGGACCATACCGTATCTTGGCAGTTATCCGACCAGGAACTTCTCGTTTTGAAACTCTGGAAGGAGAAGAATTCAAGAATCCTTAGAGCGCAAATCATCTGTGCAAGTATTATCAGTAATTCAGTTTAAAAATTCTGTCCTTAATGTAATTGCTTATTCAAATTAATGAAATTTCCGCTTTTCTCCATTATACATCATTTTTTTGTTATGTTTTTCGGAGTATGGTGGCTACACACCTTAACCAAAATTAAATCAAAATTAATGAGCAACTTTAGTTCAAACTTTTCCAACTTCAGAAAAGTTATCAAAAAGCTCCTCGCCGAAAGGTGCATGGTTCAAACTTTTCCAACTTCAGAAAAGTTTTCAAAAAAGTTCCTCGTCGATAGAGCACGGCTCAAACTTTTCCAACTTCAGAAAAGGTAAAACTTCATGTATGATTTGTCCTCGGCAAGTCACGAATAAGAAGTCAGTAAAAATTTTTAATTAGAAGTTTTACCCTACCAGGTTAAGATTCTGGAATATTTATACATTCCTTATACACTTGGTCGCCACTGATAACTAATGCTACAATTTAGTACAATAATGGTATTTACAATTTTATCTAAGTGCATTAGTCGAATCTAAGGCCGTAAACCTGATTCAAACATGAATCAGATATTAAATAATTAAGCAGGTTATTTAGTCTATAAGCTATTTCACTAATCTTTATACAAGTTACCTAGTCGGCAAAAAGATTAATAACAAACATAAGCTTGAATAAAGAGAATTCAATAAAAAATGACTTCATTGAAAAGGACTTCATTTCATTGATCAAAATGTGTTACAATAGAAAAATGCAATACAATAAGTGTAAAATTATTCAGCTGGACACTTTACTTATGCCTTGTCCATTCCAGCAAGAGGGTCATCCAAGGTATATGGAGAATTTATTGAATTGAAATCTCTTAGCATTTGTATATTACTGTTGCTCGGCCTATCAAGCAAATGAGGATGACGAACTATCTCACATTCATCATGAAGACCATAGTCCCCTAAATATTTAGTTATCAGGCACTGAGGAATGGCATTGGGGGGAATCCATTTTGTGTCCAATTTGAATGGAGGCTTGTCACATGGCATTAGAAAGAATCCATGTTGTATCCAATTTGAATGGAGACTTGTCACAATCCAAGAGACCTGGATCATTCCAGTGCCACAATTCACTGTTTTGATCATACTTCAGCAAAATTAGCAAGTTCGTTCATCCCCATTTATAGCCTTCACAATTGCTTTGAGCAAGATGATCATCCGTGTGGGCTAAGGCCTCATTATAACCCTACATCCAAACTTCCCTGGACTATTTGTGGAATTGGAATGTTAACCCCTCCACTTGATTTTGAAGTTTTTTAAGGACACTATCTTTGGCTTTCAGCTGGGCAACTTAGTTGGCAATAGCAGTATCTTTTGCTTTCAACTGGGCAACTTGGTCGGCAATGGTTTTGTTAACTCTTTCTTCCTCAATATTTGGTCAAGCAACTATCCCTTGCCTAGAAGTTTGCCCAGGTTTGGTCTTCTTCTGAAACACTTCTAGTTCTTCCAACAGTCTTGCATTTTCATTCTCTAGAAAGAAAGCACCCTCATTAGGACCAGTAGTAGCTGATCCCTTCAAGCTGTCAAGTCCATCCCTCGGGGCATTATTTTCCTTCTCTAACATTGCAACAATTGATCGGGCACTCTCTAAATCTTGTTTCAAAGACAATTCTTTCTTATTTAAAGTAGAAGTGATGTCCTTTAATTTCTTGTCAAAACCACATCCTTCACTTGATGTCTTGTACTTGGCTTCACAATCAGCATGGAGTAGTGCTTTCGACAGTTTGTGATCCTCTTGCAGTTGCTCAATCATTTCGTAATATGCTGCATTATTAGCAATAGCCTTGTCCAACAAGCAATGAATATGGATATATGACTCCTTAACTTGGTCGAATGCATCTGGACCGAGCGACCCAGTCAAGTCTTTTTCAGACATGAGAACATGACCAGCTTCCGAAAGGATTCTACTTCGTCTGAGCATGTCAGATTCAACATAAATTATGGCCTTCTTCCTAGCATCAAACTGAAAAATCACAAATATATATATATATATGAGTTTGTGGGACAACTCCAGAGTATCAAACAAAATAAGAAATAAAGCAACACAGTTCAATAAGAAATCAAAATCATTCTAAGGTATGAATAGCAGTTGAAGATAAAAAGTTGTTCTTTCATTAATTGATAGTTGAAGTACAAAAAGTTTCTACATCTTCAAGAAAACAAAAACAAAAACAAACTTGTTTAAAAGGAGTTAAACATTCTCCTTGTCCTTGGCCTAATCTTGGCCAGCAGCTAGTAGGTCGACACTTATCCTAGGCACCATTGAAGAGTCAAGGGGCATCACAGAAGATTCTCCTGATCCCACCTCATCATTAAACTCTTCATCCAGGTTGGGAGGAGTACCAGGGTCATGCCATGTGAATACTTCAGAACTTTCTTTTGTGCCAACCACCTTCAAAGCCTCAGTCCAACCTTCCTTGAAGGACCATTTCTTAGCATACTCAACCCAAGCAGAGGCAACACAAATGGCCTTTCCCCTTCCTTTATCAAAGACAACTTTGCCTTTGGCCTTCAAAGCAGTCACCTTGCCCTCAGTAACTTGGGCCCTAGCTGTGGCATCTGAAAGTTTATCTTCGGCGGCCTTGGCCTTGCCTTCAGCCTCATTCAGCTTCTTCTCAGCAACCTCAACTCTCTCCTCGACAGCCTTTATATTTCCTTCATCTGCATTGGCCCTATCATTGGCTTTCTTCAAATCCTCTTCCCAGGATTTCTGTCTTGCTTCCAAGACTTGTCTCGACTCTTCCAAAGAATGCTTTAGACCTTCAAATGCCTCTTCAACTTCTCCCTGAGAAGAACGCAATTGATCGTCATCTCCATTATCTAGTTAAAATCAAACTGAAACTGCAAGAATAAGGGAAAAAAATTAGATATCAGCAAAAGTTCATCATCATGAAGAAAATAGCAGAAAAGTAAGAATTTACTAATGTCAAGTTATGGCAAGCACTTTCAGTCAAGCTAGACATGGGCACAGGGGCTGACGCAACTCTGTCAGCAAAAAGTGTCCCAGATTTAATCAAACCCCTAGCTAGCCCAGGGTTCAGCAGCAGAGGTTGACCCAATGTCAAGGTTAGCCTGAATTTTCCTCACCAACTCTTGTTGGTCGACAGTTTTCTTGGCAGCTAATGCCTACTGCTCGGCCGGTGTCTTCTTGACCTATTTTTGAGGATCAGGCAAACCTCTCCTCAACCTTTTCAATTGATGCTCCTCAGTCTGAGTCTCATCAACACTAAGAGGACTCTTATCACTGGCCTTAGACTTCTTCCTGCCAGCATCGGCAGCTTTGGAAGTAGGAGATAAAGGCCCACACAGCAAGTTAGGCATCTTTCTCTTAGTCATGTCTATGGAGGGAGAAAGGGGAATCTCATAATGGTCAAGGGATTGAAATGAGGAAGAAGTTCCTCCTTGAATAAATTCAGTCCCGGCAGACTCAGTGGCTGATGAAGTGGGTACAGGATCCTCCTCAAGGTTAACAATAATTTGGGGCAGAGCAAGGGTAGGTCGGGCAAAAAAAGAAGTGATGGAACTTTTATATTCCAATAGCAACGATACAACCCTGGGATGTTATTCTCTAATCTTCTAGTTCAATCCCCACAAGAACGTAATATCGTTAATATTGATTTCCCCTTCCTTGGGGCACCTCTTCTTACTTTCCTCTGCATAAAAAAGAAACAACAAAATTAGTCGATAGATATCAGAAATGTATAGCAAAAGAGGAAAAAACAATCAATAGAGTTATAATCTATGCCACGTCCTGATTGAGGACATCTGGGACCAGTATAAGCTACTCTAGTAGGGAGGGGAGTATATTGCCCGTTTTTTACAATAACACCATACTCCCAATAATTCTTATTGGAGTCTAGTAGATTTACTACTAAAGCCCTATTGGCTCGCCTAGTATTCAAATAGTAGGTAATCTCTCCAACAGTGGCCCACTTGAAACAGAACATCATCTCCAAAATGCCAATATGAGTCCCATAACGTTAGTTTAACCTATGTATCATATTCACAACCCTCCAAGTATTGGGTGCTACTCTGGCGGGAACTACATCAAAATATTGATAAAATTGGAAAAAAGGGGATTTGGCGGAAAGGCAATGCCACACTTAGCTATAAATAAAGTTGGAATCCAATGACCCTCAGGGAGGGAATAAACATCTACAGGACCCCTGGGTATTTCTAAATCTACCCAACTTGAAATTTTCCTCTTTTCTCTAAACTTATCTAACGAGTTCTCATCTACGATGTGAACCATGGTGGAAATAGAGAAAAAGATGATAAAACAAAGGAAAGCGAAAATAAGGTTTACAGGGGATCAAAGATGATGGCAAAAACTGAAGAGAAAATGGCAACAAACGACCGCACAGAAAAAAGCTTGAAGGCAAAGAAAATGCTAAAGTTCAAAAGGTTTGAGGTAAAAAGAAAGGAAGGAAATTTGGAACCTATTTATAAGTTGCCTCGATAAATGGAAATAAAATGATTAACTGAACGAACCGTATAGCTACCGTCGGCTGCACGCTTTCCAAAGCATCAAAGACGACTGTGCCCTTTGGCAGTTCAAAAAAGTTCGAATTATTTACAAAAATGCCATCATCAAACGGTGCCAGTATAAATTTTTACAAGTATGGGAGGTTGGCTGTCGACGAAACACTCAATCTGTACGCCGAACAACTTCTTGGGCTAAATACTCCATACTTTCATGCAAGCATAAAGTATGGAACATTGGGGGCTTTTGTTGTATGTAAAAAGTACACTCTCACGTGGACCAATGATGAATGTACACCTATCCTCCAACGTGACTGACCAGCCACCCTGATCGGCTTTAGAGACACTTAGTCGACTAGAATGCCGAAAAACTCCAAAAGGCAACCAACAGGATTACTAATAGTTACTCGTATGGGATGCCAACCAACACTGAATTCCAAGAATTTTCTTTACTGTACAAAGATGTAAACGCACGGCAATATAAAGGCGCTCCATCTCTAGGGTTTTTGTAACCATTATAAATACAAACTATTCCCTCAGCTCAAAGAACAACTCGAATCACTCATATGCACATCATACTGAGCTATTGTAAACCCTACTTAAAAAAACAATAATGGACGCAGATTATTTTACAGCTGAACCACTCTAAAAACCTTGTCTCTTATGTGTATTGTTTGAGTTACTTATCTTATTTTTATCTGTGATTATAAATGGAGTTAGTCCATTTTTACACATCAACAATTACCTTTCTCTAAGCCTATGAATGTAATCATTCCCCTTTAGGGTTAGCAATTTATGCATTTGTAAGAGTTTGTGCTTAAGTTGTTATTCTTTCTTTTAGTGCCACTAACGTGTCTCGTCAATTGATATTAAAGACTGATTCACTCAATATGCGTGTGTGAACCCAAATTTCATCACACCACCAATGGGGGCAAAGGAACTTCACAACCGGGTATCGAATGTCGAACCGCCCAACTAGAGGTTAACATAGAAGCCCAATGCCATCTCTGTCGCCTTGTTGTCACCTACCACCATTCTAATCGGATTGGTGTTAAAATCATCAGCCAGAATCATTGATCACTGGAACACCACTCAACCTTTGGGGAACGCCCAGCCCAAGCCAACCCACCTCCCATCAATATTGCCTAGCGATCATCACCAGCCGGTTATAACCTCCCACCATCAACGAACGACCACTCTAGCCTAGAGTTAGGTCGCGACGTATCGACCATTGTTGCTCCAACCTTCGCACAACCCTTGGTTCGAGCTCCAACCTGAAACAACGGGGTCCAGATTTGAGATGCCTCTGGGACAGCTTGACAAGTCCACAATCTAAGGTAAACTATGCACCTCATCGCCGGCATGATACCAAGGCTCCAGAACCACCGGATGTCATCCTCATTGTGGGAGAAACCTCTATTAAGCTGTCGTAATCCGACGCGACTCAAGATCCACTAATTTTGCCCCAACAAACGACCGAATCCTGACCTATGATAAAGGACGAAGGTTGCGGTTTTGGGTTCGAAAGCCACCGTCATCACCACGTTCTCCGGTCCTTTTTAGGTACTTCGAGGGTACAGAGTACGACCTAAGTCTTGAAGAAGATGGCCTCCCCATATAGGAACCGTACCCCCACCGACCACCCTTCAGATGACTAATGAAACAATGAAGTGCTTGTGGAAGACCCCACCCCAACCATTAATCCCATTGTCCTCATTAAACAAAGGACATGTTTGATTTGCTTCAAATGGACCATCCTCGTGATTGAGTACCGCAAGAGAGCCTCAGCCTGCTGTAAAGGTGTCCCTGGCCAGCCCAAGCCCGATGCTCCACTCTAGAGGCAACCATGTGCTCATGGTGATGTTGATGCCCACTTAGAGGGAAAAAAAGAGGAAGACCCCGAGCCAATTGTTGGAGAAAGTTTTGCATGGTGATATGTTAGTGGACGCACCCACTTTTGTCGGACACCTTGATTTAAATCATGATTCAAAGTCTCGGCCGAGTTGACTCGGCCTCGAAGGGTATGATACGATTCCGAGTCGCGAGTCGATTTTATGATGAAATCATAGGATATCGGCGGTATATCGACGATTTGTCCGATATATGCGAGATCTCGGTGATATCGGCCATGATCTCGAAGATATTGGCCGAGAAAATTGGGTTTTCAAGATGGATCTTGAAGAAAATAAAAGAAAGAAGAAGAAGAAGAAGAAGAAGAAGAAAAGAAAGGAGAAAGGAGAAAGGAGAAAGGAGAAAGGAGAAATGGGTCTTCTTTTATTGTTTTGTTTTTGGTGGAGTCTTCCAGTGTGTATATTTAAGACTGAAGTATTGGTGGCAGGTGACAAGTATTGCTTTTACAGCTCTTACAGCTGGAGTGGATAAGGTAAGTAGCTGTGGTTTGTTTTTCATATTTAAAATAGTGGGTATATTTAAAACGTCAATTTTTTTAAAACGTCTATTTTTTTTACAAAATTATATTTTTCTAAGTAAATTTTATTGTCAAAAATAAAAATTAAAAAAGGGACAAATAATTAAAATTAAATTGTGTTTTTATAATTTAAAAAAAAAAAGCAAACTAATGTTTAATAGTTCTTAGAATTTTTTTTATTTCTAAAAAAATGGTAGAAATCTAAATTTTGTTTAATAGTTCATTTCTCTACAAAATCAAATATTTACAACTTGCTTATGTTTTAAAGTTTTTTTTGTACTGAAAAAATGTTTAAAGGGAATTTATGTTTATAAATTAATCTTTTTGTACAAAATAAAAAATGGTTACCGCTCACTTATATTTAAAAGTTCTTTTTTATGTACAAAATTCCTAAAACTTGTGTACAAATAATGTTCAAATATTGTTTAAAATAATGTTTAATAATTCTAAAAATTCAGAAAGTAATATTTTATACAAATTATGTTCAAATAATATTTAGCCATTCTTAAAATTCCAAAAAATAATATTTTGTACAAATTACTAGAACTTATGTTCAAATAATATTAATAATAATATTTAGTAATTCTAAAATTCCTAAAATAAATGTCTTGTTCAAAATTCATAAAACTTATGTACAAATAATGTTTAGATTGCTAAAAAATAATGTTATCTTATGTACAGGTCCGTCGTGTTTCAGTATAATCAATTTTACATTGCAATGTATATTAAATGATGGGTTTGAACGTATTTGATTGGTCCACATTGTTAATCTTTTTTTTTAATTTCTATATTTTTTCAGAATTTTTTTTACGCTCTCTAAATAGCGTATCTTTACGTATCGCCCGATACCGCAATCGAGTTGAAAATCGGGTGTCTGATACCGATACCGAGACTTTGAATCATGATTTAAATACACTTGTGGATTGGTTGGACACTATTAAGAAGGTGTTTGATTAAAAAGGGGATTGTACACCTCCCCCACCCCCCCAACCACACATACACATACAAAAAAAAGTAAAAAGGGATCACGAGAAGTGCGCTCGAGCTGTGACCAACTCCAATGGTTCTCTAGAGTGTAGTGAAATGACTTATTTCAATCCCGCGAGCACCACTCGTGAGATTTCATCATCGGGTGACTTTCTTTCCCGCCGTTTATGAACTTGATTTCTTTGCTCGTGTTTAGAGTTTGTCCCAATCGAGCTCCACAGTGCGAGCCTATATGGAGCAATTCAAACTTTAATGCACTCGGATCGCCTTGCGAGAGACGGAGGAGCAACGTATTGGATGCTACATACACAACCTTCGACCACACATTCTACATGAGTTGAGCCTAAGAGAGTTCCCCGCAATTTCGAAAGCAATTTCGAAAGCTACAGAGTACACAATTCATGTTGAGGACTAAATGCGCCAAGGGAGATTAACATCTTAGTGGTTCAGCCGTCTAAATCGGTCGTTGGCCAGGAGGAGTCTCACAGACCACCGGCCCGCTCAAGTGTTATAAGTGCAGGGAATTTGGGCACAAGGCCTCGAATTGCCCAGAAAGGAAGAAGCTTGTTTTACTGACCACCAATGAGAAGCATGATACGACCTGCCCGTGTACACGAGACTTTGCTCACTCGTATGGGGTATCGAGTTTGAGGACGATAATGTGATGTAAATAAATAAGGCACGCTATTCTTCAAGAGCTATATACATTTAGTAATATAGTAAATTTTGTAAGATGTCTTCAGTATAGAATGAGCAATGTCACACTTAGGTGACATCACTCATGACCTCACTAATGCTATCACCTTCTAGAATAAGGTAGCACCATCTAGAGAATATCCCCTTTCTCTAGGCCTATAAATGTAACCATTTTTCTTTGAGGTTAGCAATTTCATACAATTTTGTGGGAGTTTGTGATTAAGTTGTTATTCTTTCTTGTGGTGCCATTGGCACGTTAAAATATTTATCATTAGTATTTGGAACATTGTAGTGGAAAGTGTTTGTAGCCTCAAGTTGAATGGCACAAATTTGTTGTTTGAAGTTGACATGGCCAACTCTTCACCTTTTAACCAGACGACAAGGTTGTTGCCATAAAACAACTTTAACTTAGAGAAACTTAACTTTATCTCCTTTGCCTATCCTATATAACATATACTCATCCTACTACCCTATCCATTGTAATAGATTGTGGATAAATTTATCCTACAACCTAACAAAACAATCCCATTATGGATGCTCTTAGTTGTTATAAGAAACAGGGTATAGATTGTCACCAGGTGCAATGTTTGGCAATTCAATATCATAAATTAGCATTGAAGTCATTTGAAGATTTAATATTATAAAACAACTGCCATGTATAAGAGGTGACCATCAAATGATACCCTTAAATTTACCAAGTTGAGTAGTCAAAAAGGACATAGGCTAATGTGTAAGGTCTAAACAGGGTCCACTTAAAGACAACTCATCAGGTCTGATTTTTTGGTATCATTTGAGGGTCTAGCTTAGGAATAAAATCAACCACATGAGCATCAACTAACCTCTATAATTTCATGAGTCCTTTTCATGTTCATTGCAGAAGACCCTTCAAATTTCAACTTCACTACCTCATCCTCCTTCCATTTCTCATGAATAGAGTCCACCAATGACTGTGTAATACCCACTGCTCCCACTTTTACTCTCTCCAGCATCCTCAATGAAACACTCCTATGCCTCTTCAATTCGGGCACCGGTATCAATTTCTCCGCAATTATCGTATTTCTCTCTCTCAACTTCTCCCCATTCACAAATTTTATCTCACTCTCCTTCTCCCATGGTAATCTTTCCCTCAAAAAATCATTCTTTATCTCATATGGAAACCTTAATGAATCACATTTATCACCAAAACCCCTTTTGATAGGCAAAATCTCTTCTTTCTCTGCAAACCCAATTGGGAAATCATCAATTTCAAAATTTCCATCATAATGCATTTCCCATTCTAAATTCTTTATTTCTTGAACAGAACTACTAGAAATGTTTCTGTCATGATGCCCACGAAGCGTATCAACACTTTTGCCTTTCTCACTCCTCTCAAGTGATAAGCTATTATCAGCCTTGATTGCAAACCCAACTGGGGTTTCAACAGTTTCAACAATCCCATCCTTAATTTTTCCATCATAACTCACTACCGTTTCTAAACTGCTAGAAACGTTTCTATCACGATCCCCACAAAACTTATCAATATTTTTGCATTTCTCACTAATCCCAAGTGATGAGCTTTTATCATCCTCGATAGGAAAAATCTCTCATTTCTCTACAAACCCAATTGGGGTTTCAACAGTTTCAATAATCTTATCCTCAAATTTCCCATCATAACTCACTTCTGTTTCTAAATTACTAAAAACGTTTTTTACTCTATGACCACAAAACTCATCAACCCTTTTGCCTTTCTCACTTTGAGACTCAGACTGGGGTGTTCTGGGTTTATTTTTTTTGAGCCCAAAGAGCCAAATTTGCACGGTTTCTTGAATCAAAACTCAGTGGGTCACTCACCATCCCAGAAAAATGGTGACTTTTTTGTTTTTGCTTTTCATGTTCTTTTTCTTCAATTGGTTCTTGTTCTTGTTCTTGTTTTTGGTTGTTGCCATGGGAGTTTTTCTCTTAGTGAAGTGGGTCTGAGAGACCATTTATCTTGAACTTGGTCTAAAAAGCTAGGTCTGGGCTTCCTCGTCTTCTTTGTGGAGTTACTTTCTTGAATGGTTTGATGAGAACAAGATAACTTTAATTTGAGTGTTCTTAGAGTGTGGGTTTTAGAGTCGAGCGCGAGAAATTGGAGAGAGGGTGAAGAAGAAGATGAGAGGAGGTCCAATGAAAATGGTGAAATAGCTGAAGGGGCCATTCGGATGATGTTTTAGATACATGGTTTTATATCTATTGCAAAGTAGAGGGAGGTGTGTCTAAGTTAACTACATATTGGGTCCTAAAAACAAAAGCTATTTGCATTTGGGCTCTAAAAATTGTTATTTGCATTTTGAATATTCAAAATTGGTCAAATTGGCCTCTAGCCCATTTGGTATATAGTAATGTATCAAGAAAAATATAAATAATCACAAGGGTACAATTCGGGCTTTTCATAAATTATTTTAAAATTATTGTTAAAATTATAGACACGGATTATTAGCAATTTAGTCCCCTAAAGTTTGCTCGCATTATCACTTCATAACTTAAAGTTTTAAAAGTGCCACATAAAATCTCAAAGTTTGTTAGTTGAATCACTTTAGTCCAAAATCAAACAAATAGTGAAACAATTAATAGAAAGAAGCATGCCATGCTCTAAAACTAACATTTTAAAATTCTTTGAAAAATTACACCTCGACTAACGAAGAGAAAAGAAAAAAGTTGACTCAAACTTATCAGATCATGACATTAGATCATCGGGATAAAGATAAGTTGGTAACAAGATAAGCTATTGGGCATATATAGCCAATAATTCTGGACGATGAGCATCCTGAAAGGATAACCCAAATTGGCTTGTCACTGACTCCCATCCTCAAGAAGAAACTCGTTGCCTTCCTACGAACTAGGAATAACGTTTTCGCTTAGAGCCACGAAAACATGCCTGGAATTGATCCAACCATTATTAGTTACGAGCTTAATATAACTAAGGAAGAAAAATGAGTAAAGCAAATGTGGCAATTATTATCAGAGGAGGAGAACATGGATATTCAAGAAGAAGTTGACAAGATGAAGAAAGCCAATATTGAATATGTGAAGTATCCTGATTGGTTAACAAGTATGGTGATGGACCAAGGAAGAATGATAAGTGGTAAATATATGTGTACTTCATAGACTTGAATAAGTCATGCACCAATGATTTTTATCTGTTGCCTTGAATTGATCAATTTGTGGATGCAATAACTGGGCATAGATTATTGAGCTTCATGGATGCTTTTCTGGTAATAACTAGAATAAAATGAAGAAGGAAGATAGATAAAATACCTCCTTCATCACCAATCAAGGTACTTTTTATTACAATGTTATGCCTTTCGGGCTAAAGAATACAAGGGGCCACGTATCAAAGGCTAGTGAACAAGGTGTTCGAGAAACAGATAAGGAAGAATATGAAACTTTATATAGATGGCATGGTAATAAAAAGCGTGAAGGAATACGACCACATTCAAGATAAGGAGAAATATTAGATCAAGTTAAATCCAACCAAGTGTGTGTTTGGTTGGAGTCAAGGCTAGAATTTTATTTTATTTTATTGTTAACCCTAAGGGCATAGAGACCAACCATGACAACATCCGAGTGTTGATCAATATGCATCCTCCCATGAGCAAGAAGAAAATTCAAAGCTTAACAAGTCGAGTGATGGCCTTAAATAGATTCGTATCGAGAGTAATCGATAGGTGCCTCATTTTCTTCAGGGTGATTGAAAACACTTTTGAACTGACTGAGGAGTGCCAAACGGCCTTTCTAGAGCTAAAGAAGTACCTAGGGTTAGCCCTATTATTGTCAAGGCCAATCTTTGGGGGAAAACTATACTTGTATTTGGTTCTGTCAGAGTCAGGGGTGAGCTTGGCTTTGTTCAGAATCGATGGAAGAGTGCAAAAATGGTGTATTACATGAGCAAAGCTTATGCCGATGCATAAGTAAGATACTCTAGAATGTAGAAATTGGACCTAGATCTAATAATGGCATCCAAAAAGATTAAATGGTTTTTTCAAACTCGCTCTATAGTGGTCTACACTAATCTCCCACTTCAACAAATCATTCATAAACCTGAAAGCTTAGTAGGTTAATGGCATGTGCGATAGAGCTAGGTGAATATGATATCATATATGAGGCAAGGACTGCAATTAAAAGAAATGTTATAACATATTTTATTACAGAATTTACTTATGAGGAGAAAGAACCATTTGAGCAAGCTACTGAAGTGACAATCGAACTTGCCTAAGGACCTCGTCTGGGAAAAATAAGATAGGTTAGGATGGTGAGTTGTTGATGCGAGAAATCGGACACACGTCGTACTCATATCAGCATATCAAGTATAGAATAGATGTAAAGCAAGTAAAGAGACAAAACACAAGTTATAGAGTGATTCGGCTATTAAAATGAGCCTACGTCCACTTTGATGCCCTACTCTCATTAGATATATGTTGTAGTACAAGTTTACAATGCCATTAACGACGTACAAAATGGATTAAAGAGAAGAATACATATTTGTAGTGGTTCCGGGTGAGCCGGAGAGATGACCACGAGGTAGATAAGTAGCCCCCAAGCTGTATTGGGGTTGTCAAAAGAGTTTGACAGTGCTTCGCTTAATGTGGTTGTCTCGGATCTCAAGATTCGACCCCTATCTCGAGGTGTGGACCTCTATTTATAGGTGGTATGTAAGTTGTGTCACATGCACTGAGCACGTGACATGTAATAAGTCTGGAGGGTAATCACTATGATGGGGTAACAG
This sequence comes from Sambucus nigra, assembly GCA_949130495.1. Taxonomy (NCBI): domain Eukaryota; kingdom Viridiplantae; phylum Streptophyta; class Magnoliopsida; order Dipsacales; family Adoxaceae; genus Sambucus; species Sambucus nigra. The sequence goes on from OX422220.1 coordinate 66,033,058, forward strand.
CTATGGACGAAGGGGATGCGGCCTGTTAGGTAGGCAAATGTTGTGGGTGCCACATCCTGTATAGTATAAGGCAGTGACCTGTTAATGAGGAACCAAATAGGCATGAGGCTGCTGTCGACTAGTTCTGGGGCATTGGTCTTCTATTAGGAAGATCCGCGGCAGGAGACCATATTGGTCATATCATGAGTTTCTAATAAAACTATTTAAAGACGGTTCCCTAGTACAAGGAGGCTTTAAAACAATGCTGCCTGTGTGGAAGTTATTCGTGAATAGACCGTCATGTTCAAATGGTAGCGGAGTTGGACTGATAGCCATCGTATCTGATGGAGCTTATATAGAATATGCTCTCTGGTTTAAATTTTAAGCATCCAATAATGAAGCAGAATACGAGGCTTTGATTGCTAGATTGGAGTTGGATGTATCACCAGGGGCTGAGCAAATAATAACCTACAATTATTCACAATTAGTGGTGAACCAGGTTTGGGGAGAATATGAAGCAAGAGAGGAGAACATGTCAAAGTACTTGGAAAGGGTGAAACTATTATTGCTAAAGTTAAAAGTAATCCAAATGATCATAATTCCCATAATTGAGAATGCCAGGGTAGACGCATTAGCTCATCTCACATCAACTACCAGGGCCAAGCTAAGGAGAACTATGTCCGTAGAGATATTGTTGCATAGGAGCATTAAAATAAAGGAAGTCAATTTGCTGGAGCTGACCATGGGCCCATATTAGATGTACCCGATTAGAAGATACTTGGAGAAAGGTACTCTGCCAGCCGATCAGAAGGAAGTAAGAAGACTTCATTACAAAGCGACCAAATTTCTCATGGAAAATAAAGTTATATATAAAAGAGGTTTTATTATTTCAATGATGACGTGTATTCACCCATGGAGGTACCAAACTTGGTCAAAGAAATATAAGAAGGGTCATGTGGTGACCATACTACAGGTCGGACCCTGGTAAAAAGAAAATATATCCAAGGATAATACTGGCCTACAAATGAAGAAGGACTGTGAAGATTACACGTAGTAGTGAGGCAAGTGTACACAAGAGATCTGGAGCCAAGTTGTTGTCGATCACATAACCTTAGCCTTTTTCCATTTGGGGTATCGATATGGTCGGCCCACTACTGAAGACAAAAATAATTCGGGTATCTGGTGGTAGCGGTAGATTATTTTGTAAAATGGGTGGAGTCCGATCCACTCATAAAGATGTCCTATGCAAACGTCTTCTATTTTATATTAAAAATATAGTACGCATATATAGGCTGTGACACCCCGCCTAATAAAATATCGGATGATCAGTCCTATACCAAATTAAAACAGGAATTCCAGTTGGATCATCCTTAGCATTACTGTCGAAAACTTTGTAAAACTTACTAACCACCTAGTATTCCAAAAGCTGGTGCCAATTTTAACTTTTTGATTAAACAAAATAGTACATGCGGAATTAAAATATAAACCATTCAAACAACTGAATGAAAATAAACTGAATCAAAATTTCACAAATTGTCGAATAAATCACCGGCCACCAAAGAAATAATCCAATACAAATATTCAACACCTGAATAAATTACACCTGAAAACTGTACCGAGAAGTCTGGGCGACAAGCCCTAAATATAACTGAAACTGATACAAGATTCCTACTCTAGGAATGAATGAATGATGCGTCTAATCCAAACTCCTGCTAGCATCCACATATGCCGCAGCTCCGTGTTCCTGAAATAGAATATCAATCCCGGCGTCCCTGTGGCTGGACACCTAAAAGGTTTTGAAAATAGTTTTATAGCAAGGGTTAGAACCCAAAATATTTCGAAAATATTTAGCAAGTGAATTAACTGCAGTAATTTAAAAATGCATGAATGCGCTTCATATTTAAGTTAGTGTCGCACTCCCTTGTGGACATTCTCACCCCTCCACTATTGTGCACACCTACCGGTTATCTTAACCCCACCTAGTTGTACTACCCCGTCCAACTAGTCCTGGTATAACCTTTCCTTGCCATACTACTCTAACCCGAGTATAATGATTCTTGAATTATAAGTTATTTCTCAATTAACTTAATTAATTCCTCTTAAATAGTAGCATATAACCGTGTGACAAGTTATATAAAGTAAATACATCACGCACTGCATTATTACCCCTATATAATATTTACTACCATTATATACGTACCTTTGCCACAAAATCCACACATATAACATATGTATATCGATCCCTTCGAGTATACCCTCGCCGGATGATTCCCTCTAAAATACTATCTCACTAGGTGTGCTCACAAGACCTAGTTCCCCAAGTTGGAATCGCTCACCAACCTGGCCCAAAATATAAACGTAGTGGAGGCGGTCATATTCCTTCCTTGAAAGTGAGATAAATCCCTCACCCATATATACCGGACGCTATGACCTGGGGATATACTCTCCCTACTCCTCAAGCTAGGGGATTCACCCACATCGCACAACCTCCCTTGATAGCAGTAGAGTAAATAAATCGAATAAATATCTAGTCATTGATATTTAATATCCCACATAATATATACACGAATATATATATACAATCACTACACCGTATATATATATTATAAACCCTGGCTTTACCGTGTACCAAAAATCCCGTACACTACCTAAAATTTCCTGAGTCTGTGGCCCGACTCAACGTAACTAATTTTCTCACTTAATAATTTATCGTCATCCCGAGTCTATGGTCCGACTCTAATATATTTAATTCACACCTCAATTTATAAAATACTTTCCCCGAGTCTATAGTCCGACTCTAATTAAATTAATTAACACACTTATTAATTTAATACCTCCCCGAGTCCATCACCCGACTCTAATTAAATTAACTAACACACATATTAATTTAATACCTCCCCGAGTCTATCGTTCGACTCTAATTAAATTAATTATCACAATTATTAATTTAATCCTACCCGAGTCTACAATCCGACTCTAATTAAATTAATTATCACATTTATTAATTTAATTCTACCCGAGTCTACAATCCGACTCTAATTAAATTAATTATCACATTTATTAATTTAATCCTACCCGAGTCTACAATCCGACTCTAACTAAATTAATTATTACACTAATTAATTTAATAACCTGGTGTCACCCAACCATTATTCCCGGACTCGCTCACTTGTCCCATACCTTAATATTTCCCGAGTCTATGTTCCGACTCCAAACTAATTACTTTCTCTCAATAATTAATTTAATACTTTGATGTCACTTAACTGACATACCCGGACTCGCTCACTTGGTCCAATTTACATCTCATAATATCATACCCACATTTTCGCCTACAATGTGTCACACCTTTATTTCTATAATATTTCCAATTATATTTGTCTATAATTATTAACATACCCGGACTCGATTCACTTGGCCCGAAATTAATTATTTTCCGAGTCTATATCTGGACTCTAAAATTAAATAGTTTATCTCCAACTTAATTTAATATCTTGGGGTCGCTTGACCAATATACCCGGATTTGCTCACTTGATCCGTATTTTCCCCATTTTGGAATAAAACCTCTCAATTTCATCCACTAAATGTCCCACATAAATTTATCCTAGTCCCAATTACTTCCTCCCATAATTGTTAGGATTATTTGTTTCACAATTATTTATCACTTATTAATGTATGAAACTTAACTTTTAATAATTTTCCCTTTATATAAACAAACTGGCCGAAACTGCCCAGATTTCGCCATCATCGATCGATCGACCCCCCCTGGTCGATCGATCGATCGTTCCGGTATTCGTCCTCTCCAACCACTGTCATCCATGGACGAAACTTAAAGCTTAATTTATCAACCTAAGCCCTTACCCAAATACAAATAAGACATCCTCCATGTAAGGAAAGGGTCTAAACGTCTCACAGACCTAATTTCATCATCAATATCCATAAATTCCAAGGTTTTCCCGATTTGGGTATTATCCGGGATTCAAATCCCCAATCTGAATTTCATTTATTTTAACAACAATTAATCATCTACTCTTACTGGTTTTAACATCTGATTCATTCCTCTACATTCTATAATCATAAACGCGATCAATATCCCCCTAAATCTCATTAAGGTATATAAATTTACAAAAACCCAATTTAGATTTTGGTGACACACCCAAAATGAATTTTTATATACACATCACTATGATATGAATTGATTATCATAATTTTAGAAATCACAACAGTTAGCCACTTTCCTGTAAGTGTTCGTAGTGTCTGATCCGTTGTTGATGTGCCTTAATTTGGCTCCAATAACCTCCAATTTGCTCTTGATTTGCTTTCCCCCAAATCCCCTCTCAAACCCTAGGTTTATAGTTATGTTGGCTGCCATTCCTTAATCTCCCAAATAGGTTAAAAACCCTTAATCCCGTTTTTCACCTAATGGGCTTAATTAAAGTGTCCCAACTCACCCCGTATGGGCCCGGCTATGCCCAAAAATACTCCGAGACCCAATTACTACCCCCGGGTACTCTTTTCTGACTATCTCGACCCATCTAGACGCACCGCGCACTCGAAATTGTCATCCGAAATACTTTTCGACATCACCAAATTTCGACCTCAAAATGCGACACACGAGATTTTGAACCATTAACTAGTAGTGGCAAAATGTGACCCAAATAATAAAACAATCCATATTAGTCCACTCATCTAAATATGGGGCCCATATTTAAAAGCTATGAGTTAAATATGGGCCCCATATTCCAACGCTATGAGTTAAATATGGGCCCATATTTGAAGCTAGGAATCAAATATAGAGCCCAATTTTAAAAGATACAAATCGAATATAATACTCATTTTTAAAAGTTGTGAGTAAAATATGAGTTTTTTTTACATATACCTCGAATTCTAATGCTTACTTTAGTAGAAAAATAATGGGTTGGCCCAACCCATATTTGGTCCGCCCATATTTGGCCCAACCCACATTTAACCCGACCCATATTTGGCCCAACCCACATTTAGCCCAACCCATATTTGACCCGCCCAAATTAGGCCCAACCCATAATTTTGCCGGTGCTACCATTAACTTAAAAGTCGCCAATTATAAATAATTCGATTCACTCAATTAAATTCTCCAACTCATGAATTTAAGTTTCTCCAATTTAAATATTTTTATAACTCCCAAAATAATTAAATATTAAACCCTCAAAATTACGGGGTGTTACATACTCCCCCCCTTACAAAGGAATTTCGTCCTCGAAATTAAGATGAGCGTAATGTTCCAGGCTTCGCATATTACTCTCTAGTCATGTGCTTCCAATCCCGCTACATCTATCCCATATGTTACACAAGTATGCAATTAAATTAACCAGGGCACCCATACACACTATACCCGTGCTTAACCGCACAAAATTTGCCTTAATTAACCCGGGTGCCCATACACCCCAACCCCGCGCTCTACCGCACGAAAGTTACCCGACTATGCTAGTCGTAATCCGCAATATAACTTCGAACCCGTAGTCATATCACACACACATATATATATATATCTACTGTCCGGGTACTCAACCCATGTGCTACGTCCAAACATCTCCCCATAAATACTTATCTCTCAACACAAAAGTATATACGCTTACCCTTATGCTACCAAAGACAACATAATACCTCACCCTTACTACCACTAGTCCTTGCGCAAAATAAACCCCGAGCTATCTCTCTTTGCTCGAAAATCAATTTAACCACCCTGATTCACTTCAGTAAACATCCCCACTTACCGAGATAAAATGTGAGGACACGAAACCTCACTATGTGCTATCGCACCACGCAATATAACATATATTTCCACATGTATACAGGCTATACGCCCTCTCCGGTGATACCTAGTACCAACCCTACCCTGGTGTCGCGAACACCAAAATTTAACTCCACTATCCACAATAGTTAAATTCCATCGCTATGCAGCCGATATTTAGGAAATATTATCAACCCTACTCCCATAATTCTCGAAAGTAGTAATTCTCTGCATAATTCAAACAATCACTCAGTGTACACCTCCACTCTCTTGTGTAGAACACCAAGGAACTCCGCTACATTACGGAAAGTTTATCCACATGCTATGGCTGCTACCGCCAACGCACCCACTAAGTTCGACTCACCTGCGAACTCTAGTGAAAAATAAGTCTTATATTGTGACATCCTCTTTGTCACTCAAAAATATACCCCATGCCCCTAGGGTAAAAATAATTACCTCTATACTCCAGCTGCAATGGCTGGTTCTCAATTTCCAGAGCAGCTTCTCCCTGCCCGAATGCACCTATGACTTGCTTTAGTGGCTGTACATCCAGGACCTCGTCCTGTAGTTGCCCCCTGCCTCGCTTAAGGCAACATTTCTTCATGTGTATCGCTTTTCCCATAAACGAAACACCTTCTAATACATTCACCCTGCCACTGGTCCCTTCCATGCCGACCTTGTTGGAATTCCTGGCCATCCTGCCGATAACTTCCAGTTCTAGATTGTTTGGCATGAATTCCTCGCCCGAAATCCTGCCCCTGATCTCCCCCAGTCTGCTGTTGGGATACCCCACTGGTATTGTTCCCTTCTGCCTTATCCGACTGGCTAGTTCCCACTCCCTTCCCTCTTCCTTTCGCGTGGAAGCGATATTCCTGACAGTGCCGGAGTGTTGCGTAAATGACATCAGTATAAGCTACTAATGCGGGACTACCAGAAAATGTTGTCTGATTCTCCAGACGAACCCATCTACAAACCTTTACTTTCTTTATCTCTTCATCGCTTACCTCATTCGGTACAAAATTTTGCCAACGAGTGAATTCTTCCACGTAATCGGTCACTTAACAGTCCTCTGGAGTCACCTCACAAAATTTTCTCCTCGTTTTGCTCTCAACCGTTGGAGGAAAAATACTTGCGGTCGAACCGCACCCAAAACTCTGCAATAGCTAGTGTGTCCCTTTCCTCACTATGGTGATCGACTCCCACCACTGTAGCACTGCTCCCATTAAACTAAAAGCAGTTAGCATTTGCTGCCGCACCTCATCGCAATCTCCCATGCGTATGTGACGCTGGATATCTCTCTTCCTTGACACGCTATCACTACATCTAAACCCCCTCGCAACTCTGGTGGGTTCCCACTAAAAATAACCTCTCGCTCTTGCTTCCACTCCGATGACTCCGCGTGAGTCTGATCATCCGGCGCCACTAACACTTGTGGCTGATCCCGTGGAAAGTACCCTGCCGTAGCGACCGCCGTCGTTTCAACCGCCTGCGCCACTAGTTCCGTTACTTGTGCTGCCAAAATCATCTCTGGTAGTTGCTGCGGTAAATCTTGCTCCTAAAGAGCCTCTCTCATCTCCCCCTGCTGCCCTAGCTGCTCTCTCTCTCCTGGGCGACGTCCGAAAGGAGAATCGAATTGTATGAGTTCACTCTCAAATATAAATTTCGCAGAAGGACGTATATGCGCGTACGTAAGAGAATACAACAATCCTATAATAGGGATTTGTATCAAAGATTGCTAAGCCGAAACGTGAAAAGCCGCATAGATCCTAAGGACACTATAACCTGATGCTCTGATACCATCTGTGACACCCCGCCTAATAAAATACCGGGTGATCAGTCCTATACCAAATTAAAACATGAATACCAGTTGGATCATCCTTAGCATCACTGTCGAAAACTTTTTAAAACTTACTAACCACATAGTATTCCAAAAGTTAGTGCGAATTTCAACTTTTTTAACAAAATAGTACATGCGGAATTAAAATATAAACCATTCACACAACTGAATAAAAATAAACTGAATCATAATTACACAACTTGTCGAATAAATCACCGGCCACCAAAGAAATAATCCAATACAAATATTCAACACCTGAATAAATTACACCTGAAAACTGTACGGAGAAGTCTGGGCGACAAGCCCTAAATACAACTGAAACTGATACAGGATTCCTACTCTAGGAATGAAAGAATGATGCGTCTAATCCAAACTCCTGCTAGCATCCGCATATGCCGCAGCTCCGTGTTCCTGGAATAGAATATCAATCCTGGCGCCCCTGTGACTGGACACCTAAAAGGTTTTGAAAATAGTTTTATAGCAAGGGTTAGAACCCAAAATATTTCGAAAATATTTAGCAAGTGAATTAACTGCAGTAATTTAAAATGCATGAATGCGCTTCATATTTAAGTTTGTGTCGCACTCCCTTGTGGACATTCTCACCCCTCCACTATTGTGCACACCTACCGGTTACCTTAACCCCACCTAGTTGTACTACCCCGTCCAATTAGTCCTGGTATAACCTTCCCTTGCCATACTACTCTAACCCGAGTATAATGATTCTTGAATTATAAGTTATTTCTCAATTAACTTAATTAATTCCTCTTAAATAGTAGCATATAACCGTGTCACAAGTTATATAAAGTAAATACATCACACACTGTATTATTACCCGTATATAATATTTACTACCATTATTTACGTACCTTTGCCACAAAATCCACACATATAACATATGTATATCCATCCCTTCGAGTATACCCTCGCCGGATGATTCCCTCTAAAATACTATCTCACTAGGTGTGCTCACAAGACCTAGTTCCCGCCCAAAATATAAACGTAGTGGAGGCGGTCATATTCCTTCCCTGAAAGTGAGATAAATCCCTCACCCATATATACCGAACGCTATGACCTGGGGATATACTCGCCCTACTCCTCAAGCTAGGGGATTCACCCACATCGCGCAACCTCCCTTGATAGCAGTAGAGTAGATAAATCGAATAAATATCTAGTCACTGATATTTAATATCCCACATAATATATACACGAATATATATATACAATCACTACACCGTATATATATATTATAAACCTTGGCTTTACCGTGTACGAAAAATCCCGTACACTACCTAAAATTTCCTGAGTCTGTGGCCCGACTCAACGTAATTAATTTTCTCACTTAATAATTTATCGTCATCCCGAGTCTATGGTCCGACTCTAATATATTTAATTCACACCTCAATTTATAAAATACTTTCCCCGAGTCTATAGTCCGACTCTAACTAAATTAATTAACACACTTATTAATTTAATACCTCCCCGAGTCTATCACCCGACTCTAATTAAATTAACTAACACATATATTAATTTAATACCTCCCCGAGTCTATCGTCCGACTCTAATTAAATTAATTATCACAATTGTTAATTTAATCCTACCCGAGTCTACAATCCGACTCTAATTAAATTAATTATCACATTTATTAATTTAATCCTACCCGAGTCGACAATCCGACTCTAATTAAATTAATTTTCACATTTATTAATTTAATCCTACCCGACTCTACAATCCGACTCTAATTAAATTAATTATCACATTTATTAATTTAATCCTATCCGGACTCGCTCACTTGTCCCATACCTTAATATTTCCCGAGTCTATGTTCCGACTCCAAACTAATTACTTTCTCTCAATAATTAATTTAATACTTTGATGTCACTTAACCGACATACCCGGACTCGCTCACTTGGTCCAATTTACATCTCATAATATCATACCCACATTTTCGCCTACAATGTGTCACACCTTTATTTCTATAATATTTCCAATTATATTTGTCTATAATTATTAACATACCCGGACTCGATTCACTTGGCCCGAAATTAATTATTTTCCGAGTCTATATCTGGACTCTAAAATTAAATAGTTTATCTCCAACTTAATTTAATATCTTGGGGTCGCTTGACCAATATACCCGGATTTGCTCACTTGATCCGTATATTACCCATTTTGGAATAAAACCTCTCAATTTCATCCACTAAATGTCCCACATAAATTTATCCTAGTCCCAATTACTTCCTCCCATAATTGTTAGGAATATTTTTTTCACAATTATTTATCACTTATTAATGTATGAAACTTAACTTTTAATAATTTTCCCTTTATATAAACAAACTGGCCGAAACTGCCCAGATTTCGCCATCATAGTATTCGTCTTCTCCAACCACTGTCAGCCATGGACGAAACTTAAAGCTTAATTTATCAACCTAAGCCCTTACCCAAATACAAATAAGACATCCTCCATGTAAGGAAAGGGTCTAAACGTCTCACAGACCTAATTTCATCATCAATATCCATAAATTCCAAGGTTTTCCCGATTTGGGTATTATCCGGGATTCAAATCCCCAATCTGAATTTCATTTATTTTAACAACAATTAATCATCTACTCTTACTGGTTTTAACATCTGATTCATTCCTCTACATTCTATAATCATAAACGCGATCAATATCCCCCTAAATCTCATTAAGGTATATAAATTTACAAAAACCCAATTTAGATTTTGGTGACACACCCAAAATGAATTTTTATATACACATCACTATGATATGAATTGATTATCATAATTTTAGAAATCACAACATTTAGCCACTTTCCTGTAAGTGTTCGTAGTGTCTGATCCGTTGTTGATGTGCCTTAATTTGGCTCCAATAACCTCCAATTTGCTCTTGATTTGCTTTCCCCCAAATCCCCTCTCAAACCCTAGGTTTAGAGTTATGTTGGCTGCCATTCCTTAATCTCCCAAATAGGTTAAAAACCCTTAATCCCGTTTTTCACCTAATGGGCTTAATTAAAGTGTCCCAACTCACCCCGTATGGGCCCGGCTATGCCCCAAAATACTCCGAGACCCAATTACTACCCCCGGGTACTCTTTTCTGACTATCTCGACCCATCTAGACGCAACCGCGCACTCGAAATTGTCATCCGAAATACTTTTCGACATCACCAAATTTCGACCTCAAAATGCGACACATGAGATTTTGAACCATTAACTTAAAAGTCGCCAATTATAAATAATTCGGTTCACTCAATTAAATTCTCCAACTCATGAATTTAAGTTTCTCCAATTTAATATTTTTATAACTCCCAAAATAATTAAATATTAAACCCTCAAAATTACGGGGTGTTACATACTCCCCCCCTTACAAAGGAATTTCATCCTCGAAATTGAGATGAGCGTAATGTTCCAGGCTTCGCATATTACTCTCTAGTCATGTGCTTCCAATCCCGCTACATCTATCCCATATGTTACACAAGTATGCAATTAAATTAACCAGGGCACCCATACACACTATACCCGTGCTTAACCGCACAAAATTTGCCTTAATTAACCCGGGTGCCCATACACCCTATCCCCGCGCTCTACCGCACGAAAGTTACCCGACTATGCTAGTCGTAATCCGCAATATAACTTCGAACCCGTAGTCATATCACACACACACACACACACACATATATATATATATATATATATATATCTACTGTCCGGGTACTCAACCCATGTGCTACGTCCAAACATCTCCCCATAAATACTTATCTCTCAACACAAAAGTATATACGCTTACCCTTATGCTACCAAAGACAACATAATACCTCACCCTTACTACCACTAGTCCTTGCGCAAAATAAACCCCGAGCTATCTCTCTTTGCTCGAAAATCAATTTAACCACCCTGATTCACTTCAGTAAACATCCCCACTTACCGAGATAAAACGTGAGGACACGAAACCTCACTATGTGCTATCGCACCACGCAATAGAACATATATATCCACATGTATACAGGCTATACGCCCACTCCGGTGATACCTAGTACCAACCCTACCCTGGTGTCGCGAACACCAAAATTTAACTCCACTATCCACAATAGTTAAATTCCATCGCTATGCAGCCGATATTTAAGAAATATTATCAACCCTACTCCCATAATTCTCGAAAGTAGTAATTCTCCGCATAATTCAAACAATCACTCAGTGTGCACCTCCACTCTCCCGTGAAGAACACCAAGGAACTCCGCTACATTACGGAAAGTTTATCCACATGCTATGGCTGCTACCGCCAACGCACCCACTAAGTTCGACTCACCTGCGAACTCTAGTGAAAAATAAGTCTTATATTGTGACATCCTCTTTGTCACTCAAAAATATACCCCATGCCCCTAGGGTAAAAATAATTACCTCTATACTCCAGCTGCAACGGCTGGTTCTCGATTTTCGGAGCAGTTTCTCCCTGCTCGAATGCACCCATGACTTGCTTTAGTGGCTGTACATCCAGGACCTCGTCCTGTAATTGCCCCCTGCCTCGCTTAAGGCAATATTTCTTCATGTGTCTCGCTTTTCCCATAAACGAAACACCTTCTACTACATTCACCCTGCCACTGGTCCCTTCCATGCCGACCTTATTGGAATTCTTGGCCATCCTGCCGATAACCTCCAGTTCTAGATTGTTTGGCATGATTTCCTCGCCCGAAATCCTACCCCTGATCTCCTGCAGTCTGCTGTTGGGATACCCCACTGGTATTGTTCCCTTCTGCCTCATCTGAATGGCTAGTTCGCACTCCCTTCCTGCTTCCTTTCGCGTGGAAGCGATATTCCTGACAGTGCCGGAGTGCTGCATAAATGACATCAGTATAAGCAACTAATGCGGGACTACCAGAAAATGTTATCTGATTCTCCGGACGAACCCATCTACAAACCTTTACTTTCTTTATCTCTTCATCTCTTACCTCATTCGGTACAAAATTTTGCCAACGAGTGAATTCTTCCTCGTAATCGGTCACTTAACAGTCCTTTGGAGTCACCTCACAAAATTTTCTCCTTGTTTTGGTCTTAACCGTTCGAGGAAAATTACTTGCGATCGAAACGCACCCAAAACTCTGCAGTAACTAGTGTGTCCCTTTACTCACTATGGTGATCGACTCCCACCACTGTAGCGCTGCTCCCATTAAACTAAAAGCAGTTAGCATTTGCTGCCGCACCTCATCGCAATCTCCCATGCGTAGGTGACGCTGGATATCTCTATTCCTTGACACGCTAGCACTACATCTAAACCCCCTCGCAACTCTGGTGGGTTCCCACTAAAAATAACCTCTCTCTCTTGCTTCCACGCCGACGACTCCGCGTGAGTCTGATCATCCGGTGCCACTAACACTTGTGGCTAATCCCGTGGAAAGTACCCTGCCGTTGCGACCGCCGTCGTTTCAACTGCCTGCACCACTAGTTCCGTTACTTGTGCTGCCAAAATCATCTCTGGTAGTTGCTGCAGTAACTCTTGCTGCTGAAGAGCCTCTCTCATCTCCCCCTGCTGCCCTAGCATCTCTCTCTCTCCTGGGCGTCGTCCGGAAGGAGAATCGAATTGTATGAGTTCACTCTCAAATATAAAATTTGCAGAAGGACGTATATGCGCGTACGTATGAGAATACAACAATCCTATAATAGGGATCTATATCAAAGATTGCTAAGCCGAAACGTGAAAAGCCGCATAGATCCTAAGGACACTATAACCTGATGCTCTGATACCATCTGTGACACCCCGCCTAATAAAATACCGGGTGATCAGTCCTATACCAAATTAAAACAGGAATACCAGTTGGATCATCCTTAGCATCACTGTCGAAAACTTTTTACAACTTACTAACACCTAGTATTTCTAAAGCTAGTGCGAATTTTAACTTTTTGATTAAACAAAATAGTTCATGCGGAATTAAAATATAAACCATTCACACAACTGAATGAAAATAAACTGAATCATAATTACACAACTTGTCGAATAAATCACCTGCCACCAAAGAAATAATCCAATACATATATTCAACACCTGAATAAATTACACCTGAAAACTGTACCGAGAAGTCTGGGCGACAAGCCCTAAATATAACTGAAACTGATACAAGATTACTACTCTAGGAATGAATGAATGATGCATCTAATCCAAACTCCTGCTAGCATCCGCATATGCCGCAGTTCCGTGTTCCTGGAATAGAATATCAATCCCGGCGTCCCTGTGGCTGGACACCTAAAAGGTTTTGAAAATAGTTTTATACCAAGGGTTAGAACCCAAAATATTTCGAAAATATTTAGCAAGTGAATTAACTGCAGTAATTTAAAATGCATGAATGCGCTTCATATTTAAGTTAGTGTGGCACTCCCTTGTGGACATTTTCAACCCTCCACTATTGTGCACACCTACCGGTTACCTTAACCCCACCTAGTTGTACTACCCCATCCAACTAGTCCTGGTATAACCTTCCCTTGCCATACTACTCTAACCCGAGTATAATGATTCTTGAATTATAAGTAATTTCTCAATTAACTTAATTAATTCCTCTTAAATAGTATCATATAACCGTGTCACAAGTTATAAAAAGTAAATACATAACACACTGTATTATTACCCGTATATAATATTTACTACCAGTATATACGTACCTTTGCCACAAAATCCACACATATAACATATGTATATCCATCCCTTCGAGTATACCCTCGCCGGATGATTCCCTCTAAAATACTATCTCACTAGGTGTGCTCACAAGACCTAGTTCCCCAAGTTGGAATCGCTCACCAACCTGACCCAAAATATAAACGTAGTGGAGGCGGTCATATTCCTTCCCTAAAAGTGAGATAAATCCCTCCCCCATATATACCGGACGCTATGACCTGGGGATATACTCGCCCTACTCCTCAAGCTAGGGGGTTCACCCACATCGCGCAACCTCCCTTGATAGCAGTAGAGTAAATAAATCGAATAAATATCTAGTCACTGATATTTAATATCCCACATAATATATACACGAATATATATATACAATCACTACACCGTATATATATATATTATAAATCCTGGCTTTACCGTGTACGAAAAATCCCGTACACTACCTAAAATTTCCTGAGTCTGTGGCCCGACTCAACGTAACTAATTTTCTCACTTAATAATTTATCGCCATCCCGAGTCTATGGTCCGACTCTAATATATTTAATTCACACCTCAATTTATAAAATACTTTCCCTGAGTCTATAGTCCGACTCTAATTAATTTAATTAACACACTTATTAATTTAATACCTCCCCGAGTCTATCACCCGACTCTAATTAAATTAACTAATACACATATTAATTTAATACCTCCCCGAGTCTATCGTCCGACTCTAATTAAATTAATTATCACATTTATTAATTTAATCCTACCCGAGTCTATAATCCGACTCTAATTAAATTAATTATCACATTTATTAATTTAATCCTACCCGAGTCTACAATCCGACTCTAATTAAATTAATTTTCACATTTATTAATTTAATCCTACCCGAGTCTACAATCCGACTCTAATTAAATTAATTATCACATTTATTAATTTAATCCTACCCGAGTCTAAAATCCGACTCTAATTAAATTAATTATTACACTTATTAATTTAATATCCTGGTGTCACCCAACCATTATTCCCGGACTCGCTCACTTGTCCCATACCTTAATATTTCCCGAGTCTATGTTCCGACTCCAAACTAATTACTTTCTCTCAATAATTAATTTAACACTTTGATGTCACTTAACCGACATACCCGGACTCGCTCACTTGATCCAATTTACATCTCATAATATCATACCCACATTTTCGCCTACAATGTGTCACACCTTTATTTCTATAATGTTTCCAATTATATTTGTCTATAATTATTAACATACCCGGACTCGATTCACTTGGCCCGAAATTAATTATTTTCCGAGTCTATATCTCGACTCTAAAATTAAATAGTTTATCTCCAACTTAATTCAATATCTTGGGGTCGCTTGACCATTATACCCGGATTTGCTCACTTGATCCGTATTTTCCCCATTTTGGAATAAAACCTCTCAATTTCATCCACTAAATGTCCCACATAAATTTATCCCAGTCCCAATTACTTCCTCCCATAATTGTTAGGAATATTTGTTTCATAATTATTTATCACTTATTAATGTATGAAACTTAACTTTTAATAATTTTCCCTTTATATAAACAAACTGGCCGAAACTGCCCAGATTTTGCCATCATCGATCGATCGATCCCCCCTGGTCGATCGATCGATCGTTCCGGTATTCGTCTTCTCCAACCACTGTCAACCATGGACGAAACTTAAAGCTTAATTTCTCAACCTAAGCCCTTACCCAAATACAAATAAGACATCCTCCATGTAAGGAAAGGGTCTAAACATCTCACAGACCTAATTTCATCATCAATATCCATAAATTCCAAGGTTTTCCCGATTTGGGTATTATCCGGGATTCAAATCCCCAATTCGAATTTCATTTATTTTAACAGAAATTAATCATCTACTCTTACTGGGTTTAACATCTGATTCAGTCCTCTACATTCTAGAATCATAAACGCGATCAATCTCCCCCAAAATCTCATTAAGGTATATAAATTTACAAAAACCCAATTTAGATTTTGGTGACACACCCAAAACGAATTTTCATATACACATCACTATGATATGAATTGATTATCATAATTTTAGAAATCACAACAGTTAACCACTTGCCTGCAAGTGTTCGTAGTGTCTGATCCGTTGTTGATGTCCCTTAATTTGGCTCCAATAACCTCCAATTTGCTCTTGATTTGATTTCCCCCAAATCCCCTCTCAAACCCTAGGTTTAGAGTTATGTTGGCCGCCATTCCTTAATCTCCCAATTAGGTTAAAAACCCTTAATCCCGTTTTTTACCTAATGGGCTTAATTAAAGTGTCCCAACTCACCTCGTATGGGCCCGGCTATGCCCAAAAATACTCCGAGACCCAATTACTACCCCCGGGTACTCTTTTCTGACTATCTCGACCCATCCGGACGCAACTGCGCACTCGGAATTGCCATCCGAAATACTTTTCGACATCACCAAATTTCGACCTCAAAATGCAACACACGAGATTTTGAACCATTAACTTAAAAGTCGCCAATTATAAATAATTCGGCTCACTCAATTAAATTCTCCAACTCATGAATTTAAGTTTCTCCAATTTAAATATTTTTATAACTCCCAAAATAATTAAATTTTAAACCCTCAAAATTACGGGGTGTTACATGGGCTCCCCCATGCCTTCACTACCGACCACGGTGCCCAGTTTGACAATGAGGAATTTCAAAGCTTTTACGATAAGGCCCAAATCATGAAGTTGCATTTGTCACCAGCTCATCCACAATGAAATAGGAAGATAAAGGTCACAATCCGAACATTAGTGGAGGAAATTAATGAAGAAAATATTGGATTCGACCAAGGGGAATTGGATAAATGAATTACAAAGCGTGTTGTGGCCCTAAATGAAGATACCATGAACAACAATAGGAGAAATACCATATATATTAGCTTTTGGCAGTGATCATATGGTCCCAATTACAGCCACAAGGCCCTAACTTAGATTTCCCCAAGAATGATTTTATGAGAAGGTTGGATTTAGACCTGAAAGATGAGGTCAGGGAGGTAACAACACTCATGGTAGCATCTTATTAACAACGCACAATAAATTTTTATAGCAAACGAGTTAATTCGAGCACCCTCAAGGGAGGAAACTATGTCTTGAAGAAGGTCATGCGGAAATCGAATAAGTTAAAGGTTAATTAGTGTGGTCCCTATCGCGTGGCTAAAGTCGTATGGCCTGACACTTATTGAAACTTTTGAAGAATAGTTATTCAAGAACCCTTCTAACTATGAGAACCTCATTAAATATTATCACTGACGAAGTCTTTTAGTTGTCAAGAAAGATGAATGTAATTGGAAGTTAAATGGTTTGTATGAACATAAGTCATTAATTAGAATGCATGTTATCCCAAATTTCGTTTCCTGGTTATTAAATTACTCTTGGATTCATTTAAAGTTCAGTTTAAGAGGCTTCAGTTGAAGGCATCTCGAGGCCAGGTCGTCTTAGGCTGACCCAATTGACCAAAGCACGTCTTTGACTACACAAAATATTTCAAGGTCAGGTCATCTTAGGCCGACCTAATTAACCAAAATACGTCTTTCATTGCACAAAATCTTTGCAACAGGGTGTTCGAGAGTTCTGAGAACTTACAAACATAACTTTCCTACTATATTACTAAATAGTTCATCCATAGGGAGATAGTAAGCCTAAACTAAGACGATAACATCCGATAATTTAAATTAAAGGCTAAGAAATACTAGCAAGTCCCAAACAAAACATGAATTAAACTGCAAGGTTGACGGGATCCAACCATGCAGATCTATGAGAAAATAATAAGATAAAATATTATTTTGATAACGCATGACGTGTAAATTAAACTACGAGAAGGTTGACTTTATTGATTCTCACTTATGAGACTTTACGAAAAATAAATTCATTAAGCACAGACTTTATCCATTCACATATATTTCATATGAAAATACATGGATAATGTTCGAAGTAATCATAAAAGATTTACACATATTTAAGTAGAAAGGAAAAATAATAACAAGCTAAGCAGCACCGTCCTTGGGGACAGCTACGGGAGCTTCTCAACTTCAACATGGTCATCCTCAGCTACAACCTAGTTTTGTTCATCAACCTTGAGTTCTTCCTTAGACGACTACCATGACTCTGCTTTTCTTTCAGTGTATCCATATTCTTTATGGCCTTGTCCTCCTCCTCATCACCTCATTCGTAAGACATGACAATCTCAATAATATTTGGGTAGTTCATAGCTACCCTCCTTTTAAGTTCATTGTAGTCCTTAAAGAAGGCCACGATGGTGTCAATAGTGTATTCTTCAAAGGTTTTAAAGGCCTTGACAACCTCTTCCCTAGCTATGGAAACATTAACCAAGACAATAACAAGTTGAACCATTAAGCCATTGTGCTCATTTTTTGCAGTCTTTAGGTATTGTTACAGCTACTTTATATCTTCTTCAGCCTTACTGAGGTTTTCAACCTTGGCTACAATCTAATCTTCAGCCTCTTGAAGCTTGGTATAGGTCGGCCTTAAGAAGTTCGATTTTATCTTCAAGATCCTCCGTGTTAGTTTTTATCTCATCACAAGAGTTTATGGCAGATAGATATTTCTCCCTCAGCATAGTTATGTCCATATTACCCTGCATAAGAAGAGGCGGAACAAGTTAGCTAAACGAGAACATATCGGCTTAGAGGAGAACATTAAAATTTAACAAGTTCAACTCACCACAAATGCCTTGTAACAGGTGAAATTCCATAGATTATCCACATCCAAAGTCCTCATGAATTGAAAGTAGGGAGCATAGCCCATATAGCCGAAGACTTTAGATGTGTTAGTAGCATTCATAAGGATAGAGTGTTTATCCCCTCGGAGGTTTTCCTGGGTCATTAAAGGATCGAGCTCTTAGTGCTCAACATGACCATATGTGATGAATAATCTCCCCCCTTATACAATTTATGGGCAGGTCGTCCATTGATGATAATTTTATCTTTGGCATTAAATTGGGGCATTTGGGGATCCTTAGAAGACAGGTTATCTAGAGGCCTCTTTTTACTGGCTTGACTTTCCTCAATAAATTTTCCTTAACCCTTGTCAACGATTCTCTTATTTTGGGCCTCTTCAGCCAACTTTTTTGCCTCAGCATTTGTAAGCTGAGCTCTTTTATCATTTTTTATTTTTTATGGGCCTCCATTATAGCTTTCTTGGTAGCCACCCGCTGGGCTAGTTCTTCAAGCAGCTTAGCTCGAATTTCCTTCAATTTCTCTTGAGAAATGTTAGCGGGAGCCAGGATAAAGGAACCTAAATTAGGAGTTGAATCTCTATGAAAAATATGTACAAGGATAGTTAGTAAGAAATTGATCTGAATTATAAAATCACATAAAAAAGGACGACTTGAGAATTGTACAAATTTCTCACCTTCTTCGACCTCCTCATCGACCTCTTCATAACTCTCTTCACCATGGCCGACCATCATATTTTCTTCCTCCTTTTCTTGAGAATTCTCCTCATTATCATCAGCTAACCTCGGTGGATGATAAGTCCCAAGATTAATAATGTTGATACTCAAATAGTTCATCATGGCCCCAAACATGTGACATCCCGCCAAATCCATAAATATAGTGATCAGGTCGAATACAAAAATCGCAAGAATAAAAAATATATGGTAACATTCTCAGCATAACGAACTAACTAAAATTGATTACATAAAAAAACGAGATAAAGTAAAACTAAAATAATATACAATCAACGCTGATACCAAATGAACATGTAAACACTCTCAAAACACAATGAGAGTAAAGAACTGCATAAATCCCTCAAAACTAAAATTTGAGCGACAAGAATGAAAATGAATTTGTCACGCAGGCCAAAGAAACCTACATCCTAAGAATTTGCAACGGAATGAGATGACAATGAAAAAACATCGGATAAGACGGTGGCTCTTGCGGCCTCAGTCCTGAAAATGTTAAAAGCCACAACGTTAACAGCAAGTCTATGAAGAATAAAAGTATAATTAAAATTCGAATAAATCATAACTATGCATTTGCCTCTCACATTTTAGTATCTTTTAAGTTTTATCCCAACCCAAATAACCTAAATAACACGTGGTTCTAAATCCCGAACTCATGTGTATCCCATGTGATTGAAGCTTTACATCATCATTCTTTAATCTTTAGTTTATCGCTTTTATTATAAAAATATAAGTTGTGTGGTAGTCTCGAACCTACGGTACATCTCACTGAATAACCCATATACCAATAACAAGCTTATATATGATGTATATACACATTTGACTACCTCAAGCCAATAATGCAACATACACATATCTAATTCAAAACATAAGTTTCTAGGTATACATCCCTACTATAGGTCATATACATCTCTATTATAACATATAAACTAGTACGACTATCTCTAGTACTGCCACCTAATAATCACATATGGTAGGAGAAAGACTCTACTCACGTATAACATTCATACAAAGGTACTACCCCTACATGTATAAATAGATGAGCTACTCGCATGCCCACACATAACGAAGGCCTATCCCTATCGCCTTAACGAATCACTCGCGCGTTCTAGGTATAGTCTTAGACCGTCCCAACCCTAAGACCTCAGCACAGTAAAGGGATAAATAATACACCTAGCCATCACTCTATAATTTACCATACCTAATATTACACGATAAAATATCTTTGTTAACCTTCGCGGTACACATATACCTAGACGTATGACTTTGGGGTAAAATATGACCAAGGAAGATCCCGTCTACTCACTGAGGTAGCAACGCGATTCGCGTCGCACGTGCCTCATCATGGAATCCCTCCTAGTACGATATGCCACGAGTACTCACACATGGTATGCATTGCACATAAAACAAATAGGCAGTTTCCACCCCCACTAACGGGCTTAAGAAAACACATTCATAACCCTCACAAACATTTTAAGGTAAATCACATACAGATACTGACCCTAACACTACTGGGTTATACTGGTATCGCTATTATAAAAAGGTATAACATATATTTAATGTTATATTCTTCCCAAAGTACATTAAACCTAACCTCTTCGATTCCCGAATCTTAGGCATAGCCACACCTTAGTATAATCCATACATCAAATATATTCAAACTCAAGTAGCCCTAGGCTAATCTCCCAAAGCATCACATCTAGGTATAAACCACACCAAACATATATAAAAACATTGAGTTTAATAACTACCCTTCCCTAGAGATTTTAAACCAAATTACCAATCTCACCCAAATGGTAAACATCCCACTATTCAATCACAACGAATATAATAATACTGGTCAACAAGCCCCAATCCTCTACGCTTCCACATTCCCAGTTACCAACCCATCCTATACTCAGGTTTACATTCAAATGCCCAACCTCAATTTAACCCCTTTAAATGAACAATTTCCCTAATATCCAAATACCTCCAAATATCAATCTCCAATAAATCAAATCATAAGAATATATATCTATTTTATGAGTAAATGAAAACTATAGGCTAACAAATCCGTCTGCCCCAAAATTAAAATTTCCAAAAGAAAGTTCAACCTAAAACCACCCATACGAAATTTGATCTCCCACACCGTTTAGTAGAAACCAAAACCAGTTCCCATGCCTTTGTAATTTTATTATGCACAACCTCATCCAATTTTTAATTTTATCGATCGATCGAACCTGGTCGATCGATCGATCAAATCTGTACGAGTCATCTTCTCCAACATGATATTTTCTCCACCCAAAACCTCCATTAATGAACTCAAAAACTTCATTTAAGCCCCAACCATTGCCCAAACAATAAAATAACATCATATATAACCAATTATGATCTCTTTCTAACATAAAAACCCAAGTTTTAAATCAATATATACATAAAACCCAATTTCATACTCGAGAACCCTAGAATTTCAATTTCTATTAATTAGTTCATGATTACTACAAATTTTTACATGAAATCAAAGGGGTTTTACATGCTTTCATATACAAATTAACTAGTAATAATTATCTAATCAATCCAAGTCAGATTCATAATGAAATTAATTAAATTAAGGGAGAATCAATATAATTACTACTATTACTAAATTATTCAAGTTTATAACATAATAGGTTTATAATCATATGAATAGGCATAACTTAAACCAATAAGAAGCACACAATCACTCTAAATAAACTTGCCTTAGGGATTGATTGGGAAATCAATCCACAAATCCTCTAAATATTCTTTTGCTCTTGGCGCTTTCTCTCTCTAGCCTTAGGATATCTTCCAAATGACAAATGAGTATTTTAGGTTTAAACTCCCAATTTTATCACATGGTTCCCACAAAATTTGCCTTGAGACCAAAAGAAGTCCCAACCCAAAGTGCCCAAATAACACTCCAAATAGCCCAAAACTCTATACAAGTCACATATTAACTCAATAGGCCTAAACCTTATATTTTAAACTAAAAACGGACATTATGTGCGTCCCAAAATCCAAATACCAAAGATACATAAAATAAATAAATAACAACGCATTTATTTAATAATTGTCTGGTACGAGTCCAATGATAATTAATTTAATTAATTAATCACCGTATCTTAAATTCAATTTCAAATCAATTTAAATAACACATAAAGATATAAATAGTGACATCTGCAGTCACAACAAGCACATATAATTAATTTATTCAATTTAATAATTCACAAAAAATACGAGGTATTATAAAACCTATTGGGGGTATATACATCCTCAAAGGGCAGAGGTTCTGAGGTACAGACTTGCCTAATTAGTTTTACCAGATTCTTATCCAAAGTTGAGGCTTTCTTGATAATCAAGTTAAGAAAACACCAGTCCTTGAGAAAGAACTCCCATGCACTAGAGACATAAAATAACTTGATTTTCTAATTATGGTTTCTACTTTGGGTGAATTGGATTATTTTGGTGTTGGACTTTTAGGGTGAAAAATAATAATATCTAGGTGTTTTAAGATTGCCCTTCAAAATGTAGACAAACCTTATTATATCCCCATTTATGTCAAACCCCCCATATTTCTTCTAATGGATCATGGACCCAACTGTAGACCTATACATGTTCGAAGTGAGCTATGTAAGGTCCACTCGATACCACTTTAATATGAATCTTATTGAGGGATGGAGGGGAAGACAAACTCCAGCTTGAAATACCTAAAGGGGAAAGGAAACCGCGTTGGAATTTTTTCTGTCGTAGGACCTCTCCTGTAGGTCAGAAATCTTAATAATCACGTCGTAAGGTATGGAATATAGAAACCTAAGGCCGACCAGGTGACCTGATCGAATATCACTTTTATACCCCCTGACATCTGTGGTAGATGGATCATAAGAGTTCGTAGTGAGTTCTTTGAGGTCAATCTGCTCGAAAGTTAAAATAACATCAACAAGTGAGGTGGAAGGTGAATGGTTACCCATTAAGTCCCTCTCCTTAGATTCTAAGTGGCTAGATGAAGTTGTGGTGCTAGTATCAACGTGGTTTCTCCCCCAAATCATGGTTTATACTATCAAAGATCTTTGAAGTATGATATTTTGGTGTGCTATACACTATATTTGGGGTAGATGCAGAAGAATAATCGGTTTTAGGGATGAATGCGGGGTTCGTTAGATAGTCCTCATGTCTAAGGATATGGAGTGGAGTGGGAAACCTATCAGCAAAGTCTTCGGGGAAGTTTTTGTTTTAATTCAAAATATGTTTCCAAATTCTTGAAGTATCACTCATGTAGGGCACACTCACACCCAAAGTAATTCTCACTAAACCCTAGAAATGAAAAAACCCTAGCGAAGATCACCGGGCTCAGCAAGAACATGAACCCAAATAAAAAAATAGTAAATAATCGAAGAAAAAAGAAATAAGGCAAGCACGAGGGATACCTGATGATATAAACAAACCAAAATCTGAGTTAGAGTAGCTCGATATGACGTACAACAAAGGGCTCATGATCGTTCTCTCTCTAAAAAGCATAGGCACAAAAAATTTAAAAAATCTTAAAATGACCTCGTGGGGATTTTAAAGGGAAAAATTGCATGTGTCAAATGTGCCTACTAAAGATGATTTTTGACACGTGGAACAATTAAAATAGCTAAAATAATTTTCATGGAACTCACAAGTCATTCTGCTCAGTCGGCCAACCCGAATGACACATGGCCTCTAAACCAAGAGATGCCAACCAAATATCACTTGCAAAAACTTCACTCACTTCTTTGCTCCACGCCTCTTTTAAAGATTAAGATTTGCAAAAGACCCCCAGTCATCTACAGTCATGAGGACTTTTGTTATATCATATTTATAGAGCATCTCATGACCTGCAGAGAACATAGTAAATCCATTCAATAGTATGAGTAAGAACTCATCCTTTGTCGAGCAGACTTACCGAGGGATAACCTCGATTCACGATAACAGATCGATCATAGCAATGTGGTCGACCTTTGTTCCATCTGAACAGATAGGATCGTTGTCTGCAAGGCGAACTAATTTAATGAACTATGATGATTGATGATGCCGGAATTAGCACCACCAGATAAGGTGTTTTCAAGCTCAATATAGGAATAACAATGGCAGCACAGTTATATAAAGAGATAAGAGAATGAGATGAGGATAAGAGGAATCAATACCGGAATATAAGTGGTTCAGCCAATCTGGCCTACGTCCACTGTGAGTGTGTGAGTAATATCACTGAATAAAGGCACTAATGGCCATGGATACAATCTCTCAAGCTTTCCCTCTCTACAGTAGACTTAGACAGAGTTTTAGCTAGGGTTGAATAACTGGGATCCTTTTTCAAGGTAGGGGATGATCCCTATATATAATGCCTAGGGGGTGTAATACACCCCCCATGCATGTAATGAGCATGTGTGTGGTTGCCTCACCAATGTGGGAGTGCCATCTGTCACTGTCACATGTAAGGAATGATGATGAAATATCCTCCTCACGTGTGGAGAATAATCTTGTTACAACTGATTTGTGCCCATGTGTCCTTATCCAAATGTCAACAGATGCTCGGCTGCCATATTGGTGCATGACCTCGGCCTGGGTGAGGCCGAGCTGTAACGGTTCGATAAACGCCTTCCGAGATATGCCATGGGGAGTCTCGGCCTGATCTCAGCTGAGACATTATGCTAGGGTCAGCCCCATCCGAGGTTGGACTGATTCCATGAAGATCACCAAGGCTTCTTGTCACCTCGGCCCAAGCCGAGGTTGGACTGATTCCATGTTGAAGGTTACCAAGGCTTCTTATCACCTCGGCCTACACTCGGCCGAGGTTGCCACATCTAAGTATATGAGAATGTTGTTGATGCCTGTGATGCGCGTAGTGTCACCTGGGAATGTAGGTGGAAGTGTCGGCCTGGGCTGACCTTACTAAGGCCGAGGGCTGATATCATGGGCCTATGGCTTATCTAGGGTCGATCAATATCTCGGCCATCATCTCGGCCGAGGTTGGTGTCTCTAGGCCGAGGTTACACTTGGGGCATATCAATCACCCCCCAGCCCTTAGTCATATGCGAGAGCAAGTGGCTAGGGGATTACTACACCTCCGAGGCCTGTCCGTCCCAAGCTAATACCTGCATGACACCTGTCCACGCTAGAACGTGCTTACTTGGTATGCGTGTGCCGTCAGCTATCCTTTAGGGGTCCCAAGGCAATGATGTGCCTTGGGAAATGTGCCCACGCATTTAAGGGTTTGAACCCTTCTTTTTCTCTTTCTTCTTCACTTCATTCCTGCGCACAAACTGTTCTTGCGATTTCTCTCTCTCCGAAGCTTCTCTACTCAACGCTCTTTTGCCGAAGCCTTTGTCGATTTTCTTGCGAGTTTCCTTAATTTCATTCATCGATTCATTTCCAGGTACTTCTTTCTTTCCATTTCCTTTGTTTCTGGTATTTGGTTTTCATTTTCCGGCGAGTTTCATCGTTTTTCGGTGAGCTCCAATATCTCAGGCGAACTGGGTTTGCTTTAAACTTCCAAGTTTGATCTTTAAACTCCTTTATTTTACAAGTCAATCGTGTTTGTAGTTTTAGGAGTTTTCCCCAAGTTTAGGGCCGTCCTCTGATGCTCAGACCTTTATACCAGCTTCTTGAGGATTTCCCCTCTCTCAGAGAGAAGACCCTAGAAAAGATTAGGCAAATAGAGAGAGCTCAAGAGGAAGCTCGTAGGTCACAAGAGTTTCCCATTAGACCCTTGTTTCCACCACCTCTGAGGGTTATATATCCTGACCCCCGGAGAACTTCTATCATATAGGGGTGCCTGCTGATCTAACACCTATGTCTGAGTCTGAAGCTTCTACCTCAGACCCCATGTTAGTGGACTCTTTCCAGGAAGCTATGGATTTCACACCTCAGCCTGATCAGGCCCCTGATCAGGCCGAGGTATCCAACCGAGCTTCATCCCATAATGGCTCCAGCACCTCAGCCTCTTCTTCAGAGGTTGAAGTGCTTGAGCCGAGTGTGGCTGTGCCACCCATTCTTGATGCCATCCCCCTGTCGGCCGCCACAGGGGCAGAGTTCGTTCAGAGATTTGCTAGTAACCCATCTACATCTGCTCCGGCCGACGTTGAGCTTGATGTTGATGAAGATGTTGAAAGCGATGTGGACGTCTCTGAGGCGGCCGAGTTTGAGAGCACAGTCACTGAGGTGGATCTTCTGTGCTTCAGATATTTATACTCCATTAGTCCCTCCATAAAATTAAGGAGACCCCTGAGGGAAGAGAAGGCCTATCACGGCCGAGATGGAGAAATCTGCTTGTACGAGCAGATGTTTAAGTTGGGGTTTTGCCTACCCATTCATCCCATCATCAAATCCATTCTCTCTTATATCAACTTGGCCCCCTCACAGCTATCCCCCAATGCCTGGAGAGTCATTATAGGGGCTATAATCCTGTGGAGGGCAGTCCACCACTCTGACCTCCCAGTTCAGGTCTTTGTTGGTTGTTATGTCCCAACCTCGGCCAAAAACCATCCGAGCTACTATCATTTCGTGGCTCGGAGGCTTGAGAATAAAATGCTCCAGGTGACTCAGACCTCAAATCATAACTGGAAGCCCCGCTATTTTTTTGCCTCAGGACCATGGGAATTTGGCCCATGCGTCCCCTCTTCCACACTTGAGCCGAGGATACCCCTCAGATGGGGCAAGGTCACCATATCTGCCAGGGCCGACCCTGGTCTAAGTCTTCAGAATATGCAGAAGGTGAAGGCCCTGCAAGACCAAGGGGCACATGGTCTGTTTGTTAAGTTCAAACATTTGCTGACCCCCCAGTATCTCTCGGGGATGAGCCTGGGTGGAAGTCCCCTTGTTGACTTTGGTAAGAATTTTTATTTTAAGTCTAACCTCTGAACTCATTCATATCTGATTTCTAACCCATATCTTTTAACTTTTGCAGAGCGACCACAAGACATCCCAGACGAACTGTGGGAGATGGCTGCTCCGAGCTTGGCGAGGCTTGCCAAAAAGGCTGGTCTGAACGCTCCTCCCCCAGCTCCCTCTACATCAAAATCTCAGGACTCGAAGAAGAAGGCCCCAGAGGCCCATGCCTCTGAGGATCAGAGGCCGACCTTGAGGCAAAAGAAGGCCTCAGATGCAGCAATTCCAATCTCTTCGGCTGACGCCCTATCGGCTCGTCTGGATCAGCTGAAGTTAACCGATAGTGTGGTCAGCCACAGCAGGCAGGCCATGGATACAATCGGCTCTGTAATGACCGAGGCTGACAAGCGCTTCTACAAAGCTATGGATACCTCCCTGCTGGTTGAGTTCGGCCTTCACAGAGCCGTCCATGTACGTTTTGATCTCCCGTCAAAATTTAACAAGTGCAACATCTGACTTTTCTCCTGTTTAACCTCTTCATTAAATGTGCAGGGAGTGACTGCTATGTATCAACTATCGAACTGGGCTATGAGGAAATTGCCCCTCATCCAGAAGGGGCAGGAGGCCGAGAAGGTTGAGAGTGCCCTAAATGCTGAGGTCGACCATCTGAAGTCAGAGCTTCAGAACTCTGAGGGTAAGGTTAAGGGGTTGGAAAAAGACATCTCTCTGCTCGTCAAAGATCATGCCAAAGCCCTGAAGGCCAAAGATGACGTCCTGCAGTAGAAGGTCAGCTCGGCTGTGAAGGCTGCCCTTGAAGATGCCTCGGACAAGATAATTTCTGACTACAAAAGCTCAGACGAATTCATGGGTTTTGGCTTTGAATATCTTAAAAGAGGTATCAAGGCCACTACCAAATGGGCTGAGGTCAGAGAGAGGTAGGTCGGTACTCTAAAGGCCTCTGACTTTGTAGGTCTCGGCTTTGCAGATCCCCAGTTTGCACAGGCTCTTCAAGAGGTAGAGGACGAGGCTGCTGCATCTGCTGAAAGTGCAACTCTTGGAGGGACCGAGGTCGAAGGGGCAGACCACACTGATGACGTGGCCGAGGTGACCAATGCCGATCCAGCCAACCCGGCCGAGACTGTTAATGTTCCCCCCTCAGACTTTTAGTCTTTTTTAACTTGTAACAAAAATTTGTATTTTGTAACTTGTAACACCTCGGTATTTTGTAAGGAATATTTGTAACAATGCTTCTGAATGCTATATGATCTCTTCCCTTTACTGAATGTCAATCTCTTCTATTATTTTGTTGTGGTGTTCTTGTTTATACTCAGTCAATAATTCTGGCCTCACCACTGAATTGTTACTAGGCTCTGAGGTCATCACCTAAGATGTTATTCTCATAATAAATTTTACCAAGTTAATGATGTTAAGGGTCTGAGGTCATCTGCTAAGGTGTCTGAGCTCAGACCTCGTCACCACCGAGTGATGTTATGAGGGTCTGAGGTCATCACCTAAGATGTTATCCCCATAATAAATTTCACCACGTTAATGATGTTAAGGGTCTGTGGTCATCTGCTAAGGTGTCTGAGCTCAGACCTCGTCACCACCGAGTGATGTTATGAAGGTCTGAGGTCATCACCTAAGATGTTATCCTCAAAATAAATTTCACCAAGTTAATGATGTTAAGGGTCTAAGGTCATCTGCTAAGGTGTCTGAGCTCAGACCTCGTCACTACCGAGTGATGTTATGAAGGTCTGAGGTCATCACCTAAGATGTTATCCCCATAATAAATTTCACCAAATTAATGATGTTAAGGGTATGAGGTCATCTGCTAAGGTGTCTGAGCTCAGACCTCGCCACCACCGAGTGATGTTATGAGGGTCTGAGGTCATCACCTAAGATTTATCCCCATAATAAATTTCACCAAATTAATGATGTTAAGGGTCTGAGGTCATCTGCTAAGGTGTCTGAGCTCAGACCTCTTCACCACCGAGTGATGTTATGAGGGTCTGAGGTCATCACCTAAGATGTTATCCCCATAATAAATTTCACCAAATCAATGATGTTAAGGGTCTGAGGTCATCTGCTAAGGTGTCTGAGCTCAGAACTCTTCACCACCGAGTGATGTTATGAGGGTCTAAGGTCATCACCTAAGATGTTATCCTCATAATAAATTTTACCAAATTAATGATGTTAAGGGTCCGAGGTCATCTGCTAAGGTGTCTGAGCTCAGACCTCTTCACCACCGAGTGATGTTACGAGGGTCTGAGGTCATCACCTAAGATGTTATCCCCATAATAAATTTCACCAAATTAATGATGTTAAAGGTTTGAGGTCATCTGCTAAGGTGTCTGAGCTCAGACCTCTTCACCACCGAGTGATGTTATGAGGGTCTGAGGTCATCACCTAAGATGTTATCCTCATAATAAATTTCACCAAATTAATGATGTTTAGGGTCTGAGGTCATCTGCTAAGGTGTCTGAGCTCAGACCTCTTCACCACCGAGTGATGTTATGAGGGTCTGAGGTCATCACCTAAGATGTTATCCCCATAATAAATTTCACCAAATTAATGATGTTAAGGGTCTGAGGTCATCTGCTAAGGTGTCTGAGCTCAGACCTCTTCAGCACCGAGTGATGTTATGAGGGTCTGAGGTCATCACCTAAGATGTTATCCCCATAATAAATTTCACCAAATTAATGATGTTAAGGGTCTGAGGTCATCTGCTAAGGTGTATGAGCTCAGACCTCTTCACCACTGAGTGATGTTTATGAGGATCTGAGGTCATCACCTAAGATGTTATCCCCATAATAAATTTTTTATCTAAGAATGAAGCAAGAACTGTCATGGAAACTGGTCTTTATTAATAACCTCTTCTCAATAAGATGGTACATTTACATAAAATTCTATGCAACATCATATGTAATATCTCTTGAGATGGTCAGCATTCCATAGGTTAGTGAAATGTTCTCCTTCTAGGTTTTCTAGCCTGTAAGTGCCAGGCACAACCTCTTCCGTTACTTTGTAGGGGCCATGCCAGTTTGGGTTTAGCTTGTTTGCCTTCTATAGGGTCTTCTTTAGCACTAGGTCTCCTATTGCAATGGGTCTTGACTTCACCCTCTGGTTGTAGAATTTCGCTGCCCTCTGTTGGTAGGATGCTTTTCTGACCTCTGCGTCTTCCCTTCTTTCTTCGATAAGATCCAGGTCTAGCCTCCTCTTTTCCCCATTGCTGTCAGGGTCGTAGGTATGAATCCGATGAGTTGGTAGTCCTACTTTCATTGGTATGACGACCTCTGAGCCATGTGCCAGCATGAATGGGGCTTCTCCTGTTGGTGTCCTTGCCGTGGTTCTGTAGGCCCATAACACAACGTAGACCTCTTCTGTCCATCTCCCCTTCGCATCTTCTAACCTCTTCTTGATTCCGTCCAAGATGGCTCTGTTTGTGACCTCGGTCTGGCCATTTGCCTGAGGTCGACCAGGAGATGAGAAGAACTGTTTAATTCCCACTCTTAGGCAATACTAATCTAAGGAGGAGTTCTTGAACTGGGTCCCATTATCTGAGATGAGAGTGTTTGGGAGGCCATATCTGCATATGATGTTCTTCCAAATGAACTGGAAGGTCTTCTGCTCTGTAATTGTTATCATCGGTTCTGCCTCCACCCACTTTGAAAAGTAGTCAATGGCAACTATCAAGAATCTATAGTTGTTGACAGCTCTTGGCAAAGGTCCTACTAAGTCAATTCCCCACACCGCAAATAGCCATGGAGAAGAGATTGACGCCATAGGCTGATGGGGTTGATGAGGGATAGTGGCGAACCTTTGACATTTGTCGCACCTCTTCACATAGTCTGCAGCATCCTTAGACAAGGTAGGCCACCAGTATCCCTGAGTGATGATCCTCTTGGCTAAGGGCCTTCCCCCTATGTGGCTAGAGCAAGAACCCTCATGAACCTCCTGTAAGACCTGGGGTACTTCCATGGGATGCACACATCTGAGGAGAGGCAATAGAAACCCTTTTTTGTACAAGACATCTCATACTATTGAGAACTTGGCAGCCCTGTATCTCAACTTTCTCCTTTCCATCTTGGACTCAGGTAGCTCTCCATCTCTTAGGTATCTGACGAGCGGGTTGATCCATGAGTCTCCTAGGTTCACATTGTGACAAGGGCTACATACCTCGTCCTCCTCGATGCTTGCTTTTCCTAAGACCTCGATTGGAATGGTCCTTCCGAAATCTGTCTTCATTGCCGAGGCCAGCCTTGCCAACGCATCAGCGTGATTGTTGCTCAGTCGAGGTACTCTCTTCAGTTTTGCCTCTTCAAAATATTCTAACAATCCTCTTACCTTCTTCAAGTACTTGGCCATCCTTTCATCTTTGGCCTCGTATACCCCCAACACTTGATTGACAACCAATCTTGAGTCGCTATGGAGTAGGAGTCGCTTTACTCGAAGAGATGTTGCCAATAAGAGACCTGCTATCATGGCCTCATACTCGGACTTGTTATTTGAGGCCTGGAAGTTGAATCTCAAGGCGTATTCAATGTTGGCGCCATCTGGAGCCGAGAGTATTAGCCCTGCGCCGCTTCCACTGTCACAGGAAGAGCCATCAACGAAGAGGTTCCATACGTCTGCATCTGATGAGAAGACCCCTGCTCTCATAACCCCCTTCTTGAAGAGGTATCGATCCTCTTCGTTCTCTTCTACTCTGCTCCGGGATTTGCCTGGGATGACCTCTTCTCGGCCTCGAAAGACGCTTGGTGCAGTCTCTTCCGAATCTCGAAAGACACTACGGTTCGTCTCTTCATCGTCATCTAAGCCTTTCTCTGTCTCGGCCTCTTCCAAACTTCTATCGGCCTCTTCCCAGGTGAACTCTATGACAAAGTCTGCGAGTACCTTCCCCTTGATGGCTGTCCTAGGCTGGTAGGTAAGATCATATTCTCCTAGCTCGATGGCCCATGTCATCAATCTTTTGGACTTCTCAGGTTTGTGCAGAACCTGTCTTAGTGGGGAGTCAGTGAGGACTACCATGGAGTGAGCTTGGAAGTAAGGCTTCATCTTCCTTGAGGCATGTATGAGGGCATAATCCAACTTCTCCATTCGGGGATAATTTTGTTCAGACCCTTGAAGGGCCTTACTGTTGAAGTACACAGGCCTCTAGATTCCATCCTTTTCCCGTATGATGGCCGCGCTGATGGCTGATTCAGAGACTGCCAGATACACATACAACCTTTCCCCCGTGATGGACCGAGACAACAACAAGGGAGACCCTAAGTAGGACTTGAGTTGGTCAAAGGCTTTTTCACACTCTTCATCCCATTGGAAGGCCTTTCTTAGAACTTTAAAGAATGGAAAACACTTGTCCGTTGCCCTAGAAACAAACCTGTTAAAGGCAGCCACTCTTCCCGTGAGTCTCTGGACATCCTTGATACTCCTAGGAGTCTTCATGTCGAGCAGTGCCTTGATTTTCTCAGGGTTCGCTTCAATCCCCCTCTGATTAACAATGAATCCCAGGAACTTCCCAGCTCCTACCCCGAAGACACACTTTGTTGGGTTGAGTTTCATTCTGTATGAGTCCATGACATCGAAGGTCCTCTCAAGGTCTGCTACGTGAGTACATGCTTTCAGGCTCTTCGTTAGCATATCGTCTACATACACCTCCATGGTCTTACCTATTTGCTCCTCGAACATCTTATTGATAAGACGTTGATATGTTGCCCCCGCATTTTTCAGACCGAAGGGCATCACCTTGTAGCAGTACGTCCCTTTGTTAGTAATGAAGGCTGTCTTCTCAGAGTCTTCAGCATCTATGAAGATTTGGTTATAACCTGAATAAGCGTCCATGAAGCTCATGAGCTCGTGCCCTGCCGTTGCGTCCACCATCTGGTCTATCCTAGGTAAGGGATAGCTGTCTTTCAGGCAAGTCCTATTCAGGTCAGTGAAATCTACACACATTCTCCACTTCCCATTGGCCTTAGGCACGATGACTGCATTTGAGAGCCACTCCGGGTAGGTAACCTCTCTTATGAACTCGGCCTCTTCCAAATTTTGTCACCTCTTCACGGATGATGTCATACTTCTCCCTGGAGTACACTCTTCGTCTCTGCTTGATCGGCCTGGCATCTCTGTCTACGTTGATCTTGTGGCTCATGACGTCAGGGTCGATGCCAGGCATGTCTGCGTGACTCCATACGAAGACACTCTGTCTCCTCCTGAGGAAGTTTACCAGCACTTCCTTGATTCCTGGTTCTAGGGCCTTACCAACCTGGTTATTTTTTTCGGCTCGTCCTCATTGAGGACGATGGATTATACCTCTTCCGCGGCCTCACCCTTCTTCAATTTTGTTTCGTCTCTTGGGTCAAGAGTGTCAATGCTGTAAGTGGTGGTTGCTCTCTTATGGGCCTCTCTCTCTTCGACCGAGTTTAAGTAACACTCCCGTGCCGTGGTCTGGTCCCCTTGCATTTCCCCTACTCCATAAGGAGTCAGGAATTTTAGCATCTGATGGACCATCGACGACACGACTTCAAACTCTTTGAGGGCCACCCTTCCTACGATGAGGTTGTAGGCCGAGAAAACGTTTTCGTCCATGACGAAAAAGTTTATCTTCTTGGTCAGCCTCTTAGGCTACTCATCCCCCATCCGTACATCCATCTCATACATGCCCAGTGGGTGGACCTTTTCGCCACTGAAGCCTATCAACGGGTGATAATAGGGCACCAGCCTTGCCCTGCTAAGACACAGACTCTTAAAATAAGGCCAAAACATCACATCTGCTGAGCTTCCCCCGTCTATGAGGATCCTTCCTACCTCGCACCCATGCACCCTTGTTGTTATGACCAAAGGGTCATCATGGGGGGCTAAGATACCCTTGAAGTCGAGTCTGGAGAACCCCACTACGAGGGTGTCCATGTCTACCTTCTTCCTCTTCTGCACGGTATCGGAAGACGTTAGATTCACAACCTCAGGCTTGGCCACTGAACTGGCCTCTGCTACATGAGCCTTCCTATCGGCTACCTCAGAGCCACCTCCTACAAATCCCCCACATATGGTGCTAACACCAAAGGAGATCATACCGACCCTCTTCACTGGGTTGTTGTCATCCTTTGGCGGAAGATCCGGGTCGTCTTCATCATCTCCCTTTGAATCATCGTCCCTTCTGGACGGGACATCGCCACGGCATCTGTCATTTCTTCTCTTCTTAGGGTCTTCTCTTCCACCCTTTGGAGCCTTGCCATCCACATACTTCCTCAGCTTTCCA
This sequence comes from Sambucus nigra, assembly GCA_949130495.1. Lineage (NCBI taxonomy): Eukaryota > Viridiplantae > Streptophyta > Magnoliopsida > Dipsacales > Adoxaceae > Sambucus > Sambucus nigra. Next base: position 66,067,840 of record OX422220.1, read on the forward strand.
GATTTCAGCATCTTCTCAATCTCATCCTTTAAAGCGAAGCATCTATCTGTGACATGGACGTGATCCTGATGGAACTCACACCATAGGTTTTTGTTCCTCTTATGTGGCGGGGCCTTCAGTTTCTCCGGCCACCTCAGAGTCCGGTCAGTCTTAATCTCATTGAGGATGCGCTCACAGCTCACAGTCAGAGGAGTGTAATGAGCAAATTTGTCATCTCCTGACCTCTTCTTCCCCTCTTTCTTACCCTGGGACTTTCCTGTGCTACCGCGGTTCTCCTCCTCATACTTGGCGGCCATTGCCTCTTCCGCATTCATCACTTTCCCTGCGGTTGCCAGCAGCTCAGCCATGGACCTAGGGGGTCTTCCGCCAGTTTCCACAATAGCTTCCCCTTCTGGAGGCCTCCTATAAGTGCAGTCATGGCTATGCTCTCTTCATAATCTTCCACCTCAAATTTCTCTTTCTTGAATCTTGCTATGTAGTCTCTTAGGCTCTCACCCTTGGCCTGTTTAACATACAGCAGGTGGGTAGTCTTCTTTTGGGGTCTTACCCCAAAGCAGAAGTTGTGGATGAACTGCTCGGCCAAGCCTTTGAAGTTCTGAATTGAGTTCTTCGAAAGGGAGGTGAACCAACTATGAGCTGCCCCTGTCAAGGTCCCTGAGAAGGCCCTACACTTCATCTCATCGGGTATCGAGTAAATGTCTACTGCCGACTGATACATCTCGATATGGTGTACAGGGTTAGTGCTGCCATCATACTTGGGAGTCACTGTAGGAGGCTTGAACTTGGCTGGGGTTGGGAACCCCACTATCTTAGCCACAAATGGGGAGCCCTCTGAGTAACCCCTCTGTAATGGGTCCCTGCTTTTAATGAGGTCTCCTATCTTCTCCTCGAGGCGTTGGATGGAATCATTCCAGGGTATTCTGTCATCAACTTGGCCGAGGTTATCCCCTGCCACCTCCCTGCGATGGACAGAGGGTTCCCCAACCGCGACACGTTGGCTGTTAACCTCTTCCTGTTCCCGACCTCTTCTTTCACAGGGTCGGCCTTGGTCTGTCCGACCCTGCCTACCTCCTCTCTGAGAGCCTGCTGCGCTCCTCGTCCTCGATAGCCTCTGTCTTAGGTCATTCACTGGGCCCAAACTCTCGAAGGCCGACCCTCTGCTCAACCTATCAAAGGCCGGCCCTCACTGCTGGGCCTCTTCTCTTCTTCGGCCGAGACATCCTTGACTCTGCCTAAGAGGTCGTACAGTGTCATTTGACACCTCATACGGCTCCCAGCAGTCTTCTGGAGCTTCTTCAGCTTCTAGGTCATCATACCTGTCCTCTGGGCAAGGGTTTCCCTGCCTCCCCAGGCGCAAGCGCCTAGGGTCAGCAACGTCCCTTCTTCGCTGGGGTGCAGGCTGGTCCTTCATTGGCGCCTGGGGTGGTCCCCTGGCGTCAGGATGAGGCTGAACTGCCGCCGGAGTGATCATGTCCGGTGAGATTCCAGGTGGCCTCATCATCATGGTTTGGCTGAGATGGGCAAATTTCTCCTTCATGGCTTGTTGTGTTACAGCTAAAGATTTCAAGGCTGCTGCTACCTCCGCCATTTCGGACTGGGGAGGAGCCTGACTGGAACTAGTCCCTCCACCTCCGGGCGGCGAAAGAGGCGGTGGTAATTCTGGTGCCATGTGTTAACAATAAAGATCTTGAGCAGCAAGTGAGCTTAATACCTTAAAGGACCTCTTTCAATGGTGAAACAGCTCCACGCAAGGGGTGGTTCCTGGTTCACCACCAGAGTCTCCGGTGAGGTTAAGCTGAAGAAGAGTAAGAGATAGCTTCTCAATTCCCACAGACGGCGCCAAAATGATGATGCCGGAATTAACACCACCAGATAAGGTGTTTTCAAGCTCAATATAGGAATAACAATGGCAGCACAGTTATATAAAGAGATAAGAGAATGAGATGAGGATAAGAGGAATCAATACCGGAATATAAGTGGTTCAGCCAATCTGGCCTACGTCCACTGTGAGTGTGTGAGTAATATCACTGAATGAAGGCACTAATGGCCATGGATACAATCTCTCAAGCTTTCTCTCTCTACTGTAGATTTAGACAGAGTTTTAGCTAGGGTTGAATAACTGGGATCCTTTTGCAAGGTAGGGGATGATCCCTATATATAGTGCCTAGGGGGTGTAATGTACCCCCCATGCATGTAATGAGCATGTGTGTGGTTGCCTCACCAATGTGGGAGTGCCATCTGTCACTGTCACATGTAAGGAATGATGATGAAATATCCTCCTCACGTGTGGAGAATAATCTTGTTACAACTGATTTGTGCCCATGTGTCCTTATCCAAATGTCAACAGATGCTCGGCTGCCATATTGGCGCATGACCTGGGCCTGGGTGAGGCCGAGCTGTAACGGTTCGATAAACGCCTTCCGAGATATGCCATGGGGAGTCTCGACCTGATCTCAGCCGAGACATTATGCTGGGGTCGGCCCCAGCCGAGGTTGGACTGATTCCATGAAGATCACCAAGGCTTCTTGTCACCTCGGCCCAAGCCGAGGTTGGATTGATTCCATGTTGAAGGTTACCAAGGCTTCTTGTCACCTCGGCCTACACTCGGCCGAGGTTGCCACACCTAGGTATATGAGAATGTTGTTGATGCCTGTGATGCGCGTAGTGTCACCTAGGAATGTAGGTGGAAGTGTCGGCCTGGGCCGACCTTACTAAGGCCGAGGGCTGATATCGTGGGCCTATGGCTTATCCAGGGTCGATAAATATCTCGGCCATCATCTCGGCCGAGGTTGGTGTCTCTAGGCCGAGGTTAAAGGGAAAAATTGCATGTGTCAAATGTGCCTACTAAAGATGATTTTTGACACGTGGAACAATTAAAATAGCTAAAATAATTTTCATGGAACTCACAAGTCATTCTGCTCAGTCGGCCAACCCGAATGACACATGGACTCTAAACCAAGAGATGCCAACCAAAAATCACTTGCAAAAACTTCACTCACTTCTTTGCTCCACGCCACTTTTAAAGATTAAGATTTGCAAAAGACCCCCAGTCATCTACAGTCATGAGGACTTTTGTTATATCATTTTTATAGAGCATCTCATGACCTGCAGAGAACATAGTAAATCCATTTAATAGTATGAGTAAGAACTCATCCTTTGTCGAGCAGACTTACCGAGGGATAACCTCGATTCACGATAACAGATCGATCATAGCAATGTGGTCGACCTTTGTTCCATCTGAACAGATAGGATCGTTGTCTGCAAGGCGAACTAATTGAATGAACTATGATGATATTGTTAAAGATGACCAGAGATGGAAATTTAACCCTAGACCCGGGTTATAAAACCTTATTTGAAAATTAGGGGAGAGTATGGTTATAAAAACACGTTAATTTAACGGGGTGGTTTCAGTTTTAGTATATACTAACATGCAGGTCACGCGATGCGTGACCGAATTTATCAAAATTTATTTATTTTTGTTCTTTCTTTCTTCACACAATAAATTATAATATTTAAATGAGATTTAATTTTGAAATAAAAATAAAAGTAATATTATTATAAAAAAATTACAATTTTTTTTATGTTTTCACCTTTTACATAAAATATTTGAGTTCTAATATTAATGCTTTGTTAAATGCAGGGTCTTTTAAAATAAAACAAAATAAAGGCAGGAGGTTGAACCATTAATAATTAAATCGAATGAAAATCATTAAAGGCCGTAAATAATACTTCCTCTATAAATAAATAAATGCATCAGTAGGAATACATCCATAAAAAATAAAGAGAATGGCCTTATATAATACTTTTGATGGTAGCAAAGCACATAGATCACCTTATGTACTATAAACAAATTGAATCATTTCATCAAACTCAATTTAACAAATAAGACCTAAAATCTATGCATTTTGATTCATCATCCCATATGTCTCAAAGCAACACCATGAGCTTACCCAGTAACAAAATCCAATATCCATCTTGTTTCCTTTACCGATTTGTTATATGGCCCAAAGAGAAAATGCTTGGAGAAGAGAAGAGGATAATGAGGGCTCTAGGACCTATGCTTTGGAATCTCCATGCTTCACGTACCTCGTGAAGTTCTAGACAAAAACCAATATGGCCTTATTCCTTATCACCGCCTCCGTCATCCTCATCGATGCTTTGTTCCGATATAGTGGTTGTAGGGAGATATGAGATTAGAAAGGACAAATGATATATATATATATATATATATATATATATATATATATACACACACACACAGAAGGTTAACAAACTAAGTGTAAATTGTACTTTATCTCACCTTTACTTTACTTCTTTGTGTTTAATTAAATATTTAAATAGATCCCTCAAAAATATAATACCAAATATAAATGATAAAGAAACTTTATTTCAGAATTTTATTAATAGTTATTTTATTCTAACTAAAATTATTTACAAGCACAAAAAATTGTGTGCACGTGTTTAGTATGTCAAACACGTCTAGTTTATTATCATATACAGGGAATGGAGGTGCATTGTAGAGGGGTCTTAACACTAATCATGAGATGATATTGTTTTTGTCCTTAACGATATGTATACAGAAATATGATGAAGACCTTATAGATAAATCACAATAATGAATCCAACCTTGTAGGTCCCGAAATTAACTTAAACCAAAAACTTTTGCTTGAGCAGAATTAAGTTAAGGATGAAAACAAGTCAATTTTTTCTTTTTGAAAAACACTTTTCAATTTTCTAAACCACACCAAGATGTGACACAAATTAAATTAACTAAAATTTATCTTGTTTAACCCTAAGCATGCAACTAGTGATTAAAGCAATTAAAATAAAGTAAAGCAATATTCACAACACCGATGTATGAGGAAAACCACAAATGGGAAAAACCTCGGACGGCCCAGGCCGGACAATTACTATGACAATGGTCTTACAAAGTCAGATGGTAGTCTTATATAATGACTCGATCCACCCACAATACTTGACGCTCCTCTGAACTTCTACCAATCTTCACAGTGCCCACGCGGAAAGTAACCTTCTTCTACGATGCTCGTCCATAGCAGTCGCCTCCACGATGCCTCGGTATCCACCGATACGGAATTGTGTCATCTACGATGTTGAACACTAAAGTAACCTTCTTTGCTTCTCCATCGCAAAACCAACAATGTTCAAGTGTTGAACAAACCCAACTTGGTGCAACAAAGATCACATAAACATATGGTAATAATAACTCAGATCTTTGTAAACTCTAAGGATGTTTTATAGTGAAAAATATTTGAAAACTTTGTGCAGAAAACTCTCTGGATTGTAAACTATTTTTCGTACTGCACGCACTTCGAGAAAAAGTGGAACATGCCTATTTATAATTATTTTAAGGGAGTGACTTCTCGTTCGAGCGAGATACTACGGCGTTCTAACGACAATAACTCTCGTTCGAATGACATTGTATGTCGTTTGAACGTTGTCGCCCAGATTATAGTCCAAACCAAATCAATCTCTAATCCGTCCTTATCAGCTCTAAACGAAGTGTAAACAAGTAAAACACTTTTAAAACATTTCTTTTAAAAATAGCATCCTCATTTTTGTAAAATTGAATTCCGAGTTTCATTAATATTATGCATTCATACCCGAGTGATCTCGAAATGTAATTAAACTTTGAAGACGAGAAATTTGCCACCAATTAAACTTTGCCATAATTAATTCCTTGAAGCTTTGTCGAAACGTCTTCAAATAATCTTCGACACGTCATAGTCTGTGTGGGATCGTAATAATAAAATCTACCTATGACACAAACATGTTTTGTTTCGAGAATAACTCAAAAATATATATGGACTCAATTGGAAATTTGGTCCTTACAAATCTCCCCCTTTGACTATTCCGGGACAAAACCAATAGTGAAATGCCTATGCTGGGACGTTAAGACGTATGATGCCTAAATCCCATCCCATAAAACCCAAAAATAAAATTACATCATTAGTACAGGATAAGACTCATAACAATGGACCGACAAGCATGAAATTGTCTCTGAATGTCTGAATGTGATGTAGACTTGAAATCTCGAATCTCTTTATGCATACCTAAACACATGAAACAGACAAATACCCAGTGACGTATGGAGGAACAAATTATATAAATCAATATGAAAACTCAAATCAGAATCATTTGTTATGTGAGTTAATATGAAATCACTTTGTGTAAACATGAAACCAATATGTGAAATTGTGAAAAACAAATAAATGTGGATATCAAGTTCAAAAAAAACTCACAGAACTCCCCCTGCATCACAGACATCTCTCCCTCTTTTTGTCGCGAATAGACAATCCGGTGAAAAGATAAACACATTTAGCATAATATAATACCAATTTGATTAAATCAACTTGAAGAACAGGTAGATAAACTTGAAATAACCAGCTAAATATGATCAATCAATGTTAAATCAGTAGCTAGCAAACAGATAATCACACTAAAAATATATTAATTCAAGCAAGTGTGATTAAACAACTAATGCAACAAAAATATATCAACGATCAAAGAATACTCCATAAGCAGACCAGTACTAAAAAATAAGAAGTATGCAACAGGGTACTGAAACAGAAATCAACTAGTCAAACTGATCGTTCGAACGAGCCAGGGACATCGCTTGAACGAGAAGCTATATCGCTCGAACGAAACATGATGTCGTTTGAACGACAACATCAAACTTTCACAGTTTCTCGGACTATTAAATAGTGTTGCCCATTAGAAAATTTTCCTAAAATAGTAACTGGAAGGGGATCAAAACTGCGAAATAGTAGTAAAACTGAAGCTAAACTAAGAAAACTCAAAATAAACAAATATGAGTAACATGCTAACACAGTACGGATATTCTCAAACATGAACATGAAATGTATGTGTGTGAACTACAACAAATGAATCACAATTCCAACACATCGAAATGATCAAGAAGCTCTAATTGATAACAATCAATCATCAAACTTTATCATAGCCAGAAGTGACAATTAAAGTTTGAGCTTAATGAACTAAACAAACATCATGCACATGAATCTGAAATTTTGACGATTCTACGAACAATAGCGTTATGACACGATTTTCAACGTTTAGAATTCTTTGTGCAAACCCGTTTAAATTTTTTATCCATCTAAACTCCCTCAAATATATCGTATTTTCTTTTGAATGAACTAAGCTAATTTGGCCCATTTTTGGCATATGATTCTTTTTATTGCCTTATGATTTTTTTTCGGGCTATTTTAAACGGTGGCTTTCACGACGAGTCAATTTTACACTCTCATAGCCTTTTCCCGTGAGCACTCATCATTTTTCAATTTAGTCCTCATGGTAAACGGTTATTGCATGTACATTCCCTCCTTAAGTCTACTTACGCATAGATGTCATGATTGAGATAATAACGTCTCACCAAACTCAAATATGCAAGATGAATCAAACATTCATATAAACTCGTGCATGTGTGCAATCATGGCATATAAGCAAAGTCGAATCAAAACGCATATCAACTTCGAAACAATCTTATAATACAATGGTGATGATCATTTCTAAGCATCGATAATAAAGACCAAATGTCCTAGCCACATCGCTAATGGAAGGAAGGGGGTTCAAGCACACCAATATGCCACACCAAACATGTTAACTCATGACATAAAAACAAAATCGAAAATCTTTTTGGCTTTTTCAAAATATTTTGACTCAAATAAAAGAAAAATCTTTTTGTCTTTTTCTCAAAAATTTTCAAAACCAAAAATCTTTTTGTATTTTTCAAATAAGATGCAATTAATGAAAAATATAATACAAAATGATAAACATGTTATAATACTAGCAAAGTATATATCATGAATGCAAAGACTAGTATATGACAAACATGGTAACATTATCATCCTGTAAGTTTAGCATGGAAAGAATCAAGTGCAACCAAATGAGAACCATGAAGTTTTAACCATAAAGCCTCTAAGTCCGATTTCCTAACCAAAGTAGGTGTAACATAACACATGGGGGTTTTAGGAGCCGACACGAATTTATTCCTAAACTTCCTAGGAGCACTCCTAAGGTCATAGCAAAAACGTCTAAGGTGACCTTTCCTACCACAATGGGAACAAGTGTAAACATTATGGGAATAATTACCAAAATATCGACCTCTCCTCCCTTTCCTAGTGGGCTCTCTCACACGATTTGTATTAGCTTTCGGGGTTGTAACAACTCTCTCGTCGTAGCCTATACCAAACCTATCTCTCTTGACTTGGACGGTGCCTAACATCCTATCCAATTTCTCTGACCTAAACTTCAAGTCAAACTTAACTCTAGACGAGTCTCTCAAACTCTCATCCAACTCCTTAATCCTAGACTCAAGTAGACATCTAGACTCCTCAAACTCTAGCAACGCCTTTTTCAAAGCCTCCATCAAACCTCTAAGGCTATCTCTCTCTTTCTCGACATATTCTAGCTTCTCCCTAAGCTTCTTTTCCCATGCCCTAAGATCATTAATCAACGCATCAATATTTTTTACGTGACGCTCATTCAACTTAGCTTGCAATTTTGAGTTAGCCCTTTTCACCTTCACCGTCTCCTCAAATAACTCTCGAAATGCAACTTGCAACTGTCCTACGTCGATCTCCTCATCCTCGCTCTCAGCACCCTCAAGCTCTCGGGAAGCACTCTCAATAGCCTCAAAAGTATCATACACACGAGTATCCTCGAGGGAAGATATATCATCGTCGCTCACATGACATGCCATAAACGCAACAAAATTACGCTCAATGGGGGGACTCTCTCCCTCTTTCGGTTCAGTATCACTTAAGGTGGCGTTGTATGCTATCGATTTCTTACCCTATTTCTTAAGTTTAGTGGGACAATCGGCTACTTTTTGACCATACCCCTCACACCCAAAACACCAATCAGACTCATCTCTCTTAGGTTTCTCACTCTTATCCGTAGGGGTAGAGTCTCCCTTATTCTTGAATTTCTCAAACTTTTTAGTATCTTTCGATTATTTTTGAAATTAAAGAAACTTTTTGAACTTCTTTACCAACAAGACAACATCCTCAAAGTCATAATCGGAATCGTCATTCGAAACTTTAGTTTCCTCCTTAGACACCCTAACCGTCAAACGTCTCAAACTATGTAAAACTCATCAAACGTCTCACTCTCTAACATTTTAATCGTCTCAAACTGTGTCGTGATATTTTGCATCTTAGACGCCTTATTGTGCTCGTGCCCTCATGAGTGAGTGCTAGTGTATCCCAATCTTATTTCGATGTTTCACAAGTCATGATCCTATTATACTCTTCAGGTGTGACATGTGAGGAAATAACATTCAGATCTTTAGAGTTATACAGTGCAAGCCTATGTTCACTAACCAAACACACTCATCAATGGATTTTAAAGCACTTATCATTTGCATTTTCCAATAAGCATAATTAGTGCCATAAAAAATAGGAGTGCGAAAACTATCATAATTTCCAAAATTCATCCTTACAAGCAAAAAGGGATCAAACACTGTAAAATTGTATTTCTAAATCTGATACCACTTTGCAGGTCCCGAAATTAACTTAAACCAAAAACTCTTGCTTGAGCGGAATTAAGTTAAGGATGAAAACAAACCAACTTTTTCTTTTTGAAAAACTCTTTTTAATTTTCTAAACCACACCAAGATGTGACACAAATTAACTTAACCAAATTTTATCTTGTTTAACCCTAAGCATGCAACTAGTGATTAAAGGAAGTAAAATAAAGTAAAGCAATACTCACAAAACCGATGTACAAGGAAACCACAAACGGGAAAAACCTCGGACGACCCAAGTCAGACAATCACTATAATAATGGTTTTACAAAGTCAAATGGTAGTGTTATACAATGACTTGATCCTCCCATAATACTTGACGCTCCTCTGAACTTCTAGCAATCTTCATAGTGCCCACTCGGAAAGTAACCTTCTTCTACGATGCTCGTCCACAATAGTCGCCTCCACGAATGCCTCGGTATCCACCGATACAACATTGTGTCGTCTACGATGTTGAACACGAAAGTAACCTTCTTCTCTTTTCCACCGCAAAACCAGTAATGTTCAAGTGTTGAACAAACCCAACTTGGTGCAACAAAGATCAAATAAACATATGGTAATGATAAATCAAATCTTTGTAAACTCTAAGGATGTTTTATAGTGAAAACCTTAGAAAACTTTGTGCAGAAAACTCTCTGGATTGTAAACTATTTTTCGTACTGCATGCACTTCGAGAAAATTGGAACACACCTATTTATAATTATTTTAAGGCGGTGGCTTCTCATTTGAGCGAGATACTACTTCGTTCTAACGACAAAAACTCTCGTTCGAACGACAAAAACTCTCGTTCGAACGACATCATATGTCGTTTGAACGACGTCGCCCAGATTAGAGTCCAAACCAATTCAATCTCTAATTCATCCTTATCAACTCTAAATGAAGTGTAAACACTTTTAAAATATTTTCTTTTAAAAATAACATCCTTATTTTTGTAAAATTAAATAATGAGTTTCATTAACATTATGCATTCATACCTGAGTGATCTTGGAATGCAATTGAACTTTGAAGACGAGAAATTTGCACCAATTAAACTTCGGTATAATTAATTACTTGAAGCTTTCTTGCAACGTCTTCAATTAATCTTCGACACATCATAGTCGGTGTGGGATCGTAATAATAAAAATCTACATATGACTCAAACATGTTTTGTTTCGAGAATAAGTCAAAACTATACATTGATTCAATTGGAAATTTGGTCCTTACAAACCTTCTCCCTTTAGACTAATAACTCTCTAGCAGTTCAAAGAATATGTCAATTAAAACTACCATAGGTTAAATAAAGTCAGATTTACAAAACAATATATTTATGAATATGATAAAATTTTATACTGTTATAAGGGTGAAGCCACGCTCTGTTCCAAGTCTAAATAAACCAAAGTTGGTAGAACAGACATAGGAGATTAGGCATCCAAGGGGTACGCGACGACGACGAAGATATCAATGCGGTAGGATATAGAAAACTCAAGTTCCCAAAGGCTGCGGACCCCACACGATAGCTCAGTCCGCCTCGATCAAGATGAATTACCGTGGCCCCATTTCCATCTCCGCTTATGCAATCACATCCCCCCTATATCCAGCAGCCCAACAATACCAGCATTGCCTTAAACTGTGTTCCTGCATAGATACTTTTGTAATTGGTTATATACATACTCAATATCATAACCTTTAAATAAGAAGCACATACCTGTAACCATATTAGAGGCGAATGCGATGAAATGAGAAACATGTATCTTCCAAACAGGTTAAAAGAAATTAAGGGGAGAACATGATGAAATTATTATTATTAAGAACTAAATACGGGAGGATAAGAAAATAAAAGAATTGGACTATTAGTCTTCTCCTATGAATTAGAGTAGATGAAACAATGGAGATAAAAGTATTTATGAGTAAATGGGGAGAGAGGGAACCCAATTCATGTCAGAGGCCAAATGAATGGTAATAAATAAATGAAAAGGAGAGAGAGGATAGAAATGGATCAAGGAATCTAGTCTGTAGATACCTTAAAATTTAAGAGAGATGAAAGGGAAGGTTAGGGAGGGGAAAATAGTACAGAGGATGGAGGACACGGGATTAAAAGTAGAGATGTCTTCTTTTTACATGAAAGATTTGGGACCTCATTTTCAATTCAGCCTTCATTTAAGAAAAGGGACACGTGTCATCTTGTATTGATTTTGGACTTCTATTTTATACATACATATATATAGATTAGCCTAACTTGCTCCATGCTCCCCCATTTATTTCTTATATTATTTAAATACCCTTATTTAATATATTGTTTACATTAAAACCTTGTATCTATAGAGATATTAACAAACCCTACAACAACAAAAAAAAAAAATAACAGAGCACCCTTCTCTCTCTCAAAATCCCAATCGGTCTCACTCACTCTCAATATCAAAATCACATGAGTCCCATATATCTCGATTTCAGGTCAGATATCGTCTCTTAACCTCTGTCATCCATCATCACACCCGCTGACCTCTATCATCACATCGCTGGCGTCCGTCATCTACATTACACCTGCATACCTCCATTATTCATCATTACAACGTCGACATCACAGGATAATCGGGTATTTCTCCCCCTAAATATATATGTATGTATATGTTTTGGGTTTTGCAGGGTTTTCAAACATATATGTATATCCGTTAGTGGGTTTAGAAGAATTATAACCTTAGTTATTGGTCTAATTTTTCAAATTCCTTGAATTGAGCAAGTGTATTGGATTCGTTCTTTATTTTGTAGGGTTTTCATTCTCTCACTTAAAATAATTTGTAGTTCAAAATAATATATTTTTTGGGATAGATTTGAATACCCTTTTGTTGGATTTGGTAGACTCTGAGTCAGAATAATTTGAAGTTTAAAAAAGATTATATTTTCATACGTGTTAAAATATATATGATGTTGTGTCTCTTTGTTTCTTTAAGAGGTTTCTTATAGATATATTTTATACGCAAAGCGTATGAATATATAGCAACAATATACATGAATTAATATCATGTTTATGTAACTTGTGATACAAAAACCTATGTAAATTGTCGTTTAGCTTTTTTCGACATTTAAAGTTGGGTGTTTTTATTTCAACCGATTTATTTTTTTAACCCCCCCCCCCCCCCCCCCCATTTTTATTACATCCCAACTATTGGGTTCACTTTCTATCTATCCACCCTAACTCATGGGTGTGGTTTAAAAGAAAAATAAAACATACTTTTTTTCTTTTGTTGCCCCATTTCCTTCTATTTTTGTTATTTCCTTATTTTTGTTCTTTGCTCCTTTGATTGGTTATTTTTTTCCTTTCTTTTCATGCAACGCATGTTCAATACTCGGGGAAAAGTGGTTTAAAAACTGAAAAAGGAGTTACTACGGGAGGAGGAGATTACTTAGAATTTTTTTTAACATCCAAATTTCAAAATAGTTACTCTCATTTGCAACTACAAATAAAAATATATTTGCCATACAATGCACCGTATAATAATGACAGTATCATACAAAAAACTACCATTAATTTTTTCCAAAAAAATATAACTATTAGGAAAAAAAAAATTACTGTATCAAATAACTAAATAATTGTTAAAAAATTATTTTATCAAAAATACGTTGTTGAGCAAATCGTATTGCTTACTTTCCTGCAAAACCCAAAAAAAAAAGAGTTTGATTTTTTAAAGTTATTTATATTAGGTTTACTTGAAAAAAAATATTGAACAGTAGTGTATTTTTCCACACCTTTAGTTTTATGGCTGGTTGTGTGATATATTTTTTGATGGTTTCATATTGAATACCTTGAGGGTTAAATATGAGTTTGAGTTACCATTTTTTTCAACATATGTGTCTGGTATCTAAGTCTTTTTAAAAGGCTTCATGTGTGCTATGGATTCATTTTTTTCAACATATGTGTCAGGTACGTAAGTCTTTTTAAAATACTTCATGTGTGATATGGATTAGAGAAGGTGTAGATTCCCTGAGGTGAAGTGATTTGATTTGTAGTAGTGAAATGTGTACATATAAAAACGTCAAAACCCAAATTGTTGTCGGGGTGGTCTAATTAGGTTATAAGGGTAGTTTAGCATTTAAACTATTTTAATATAAAGATATTTCAATCGGGGTGGCTAGACTTTAATATGGGGTGGAAATAAAACCACTTAAAGTTTTATTGTACAAGATCCTTCATATTAGGTTTTTTTGGTCGTCTTCATATTTGATTTTTAGATTCAATTTTTAAAACTTGCTTTAAAATCTGTTATGTAATATCTGTTTCTTTTTAGAAATATGAATAATCTGTCTTTTTTCCAGGCTTGAGTAGCTACTGAGGACACTAGATAGTTAAAAGTTAGACATTTTAATTGCGTTATTTTGTAATGGTTATCAATGACACTTGATAGTTGGCAGTTGGAGGACACTTGCATTTGAAACATTTTAATTGTGTTATTTTGTAATAGTTTCGTTGCTTGATGACGACTTGTTATTTATTTAAGACATTTTAGTTATGTTTTGTTCTCTTAATAGTTGATGTAATTTTGAGACTTATAATTTATGACGAGGTTTTGTTGCATTATGTGTTTGCCAAATCTTTATATAAACTCTTCTGTTCTGTGCTATATAAAAAAAATTAGCTTTTAGAAAAAAGTAAAAAATATGAGTTTTAACCCACCCCGAGCGGGTTTCTGACCCGTGTAATATAATCGGGGCGGGGCGGGGATGGATTTTTGTGGTTTACCATTAATCAGGTTCGGGGTTAAAATCTAAACCCATCGCCGTTTTTAGATTTTTTTCTTATGGGGCGGGTTTAGGTTTTGGCAAATCCACCCCATACCCGACCCGTTGCTATCCCTAAAGATGATAAGTACCATGTGATTGGCACAATCGTCAGAAAACATGTGAAGAGATATTACTTCATGTGAAAATCTTCAATAAATCCTACATTTTGGCTATAATTCAATGAAAACATGCTCCTGCCCAACCTATAAGGGAATGACACGTGTAAAGTACATTATTTTTCCCTCACTTACATTCTCTCATACTCGTTCACTATTAATAAATATATTCCCTATTTGCATCTAGATTGAAAAAATTGATATTCAAAATGTTAGACGGTCAAATCACATAAAGAATTGAGATTGAGTGAATTGTACCACCATAGGACCTCCAGTCACCTGAAATTATAGTGAAGAAAGGTACTCGTTGGACGTAGGCTCCTCCTTGAGGGATGAACCATGTAACTCTTGGTGTGATTCCTCTTATTCGCATTCTCATCTTCCCATATTTTCATTTTACTGCTTTTTATCTCTGATTGGATCTCAATTTTCTAAGACAAACCTTGAAATCGATTTTGGACGGTAACATTGGCGTAACACAGACCTGGCCTAAACTTGGCATGTCCACATTATGATTCTTCAATAATATTCATTCCATTCAGTTGTGGAGTAATTGAGTTGCTCATTTCACCCACGAAGGGTCCATGACCTCTCGCTCATGTAATAACAACATCTTCATTGGTGGTTTGATCGATTTGAACTCCATTACCTACCAGAGTGTCTTTAAAGATCAACTCCTTGGAAACATTATAACCTTATTTATCCATGGTAATGAGGATACCTCTCTAGTGGAGTCGCCAAATGTAGGAGGGTAGTGGCATTAGGGTATATGTGAATCTGTAAATGGGTGAGGCGTGACCCATTCTAATGGTCGTGTTGCTTGAGTGACTACCCACAACGTTACTTCATTAGGGAGCCAAGGGTTACTATTATACTTTATCTTATTATGATAGCTGACTTAGGGTTGATCATGCAGTTATTAGTACTGCCCGCGTGACTTTTGGAGATGACTTAGGGTTGCTCCCCCACTCCCGTAGCCCCCCCTTGCTAGTATTGGTCGTATGAATTTTGGAGTTATCTTAGGGTTGATTGTGCAGTCCCCTTACTGGTACTAGTCGGGTGAATTTTGGAATTGACTTGGGGTTGCTCATGCATTCTCCTTGCTGATGCTCATGTGACTTTTGGAATTTACTTGGGGTTTCTCGTGTAACCCTCTTGCTAGTATTGCTAGCGTGACTTTTGGAGCTAACTTGGGGTTACTCGCACAACCCCATTTTTTCCTTTATCCTTCTTATGTCTTAGGGGTTACTCGTATGTCCCTTTTGCTTAAGTGTTGCTCATAAAATCCTTTAATATTTGTGGGTTTCTCGTATACCTTTCCAATAGTATGTTAATACTAGGGTAGTAATGGGTAACCTCACATCACATATAAAATTTCATGTGATTGATTCAACTACCTCTTATCACCTATTGATTGGTTGAGTTTGGACGCACAATCTTAGTTTGGCCCCTTCAACCAATTAAAAGTGAGACAATTCTAATGTCAAAGGAACAATGATTGTCATCCGAGCAACCAAGAATCCCTTTTCTAAGGGTGAGGAACATTAGATGGATGCAACTTTTTATATTGTGATGAATGCAGACACACGTATCTGATAAGGTGTGTTAAAGGGGTTAGGGTATAACCATCAAAGATAGGATGGGCCCTATGATGGTTCGAAAGGAATATACGGAGGAAACTGATCAGGTTAATGAGGTTATCCCCTAAACCTATGATATCTCAAAACAATGGAGAGATATAATGAGGCTAATAATTAACCCAATTAAAAAAGAAGTTAGACTCCAGAGTGCCTTGAGTAGGATGACAAGACCTAATTTTAAGTAGGTTGAGAGATCCAATAAGAGAAAGCATTCACACGTCCAGAGAAAAAAATGCAAGAAATTTTTGCTCAATGATGGAAGAGTGGTATATCATCTTTGAAGGTGTGGGTGGGTAGCCAATTTTCAAGACGAAGCTGACCCAGAGGCAGAGTATGGATGTTTCCTTATGGATAATCAAGGATAATGCCTTACCATTGTTAATTTCAATATCTAGGAGTTTATTGAAGAGATATAAGAAGAGACATAATGCATGCAAGTTCATATAAATCCTCAAGTGTAAATTTTGGAACGAGCAACCAAAGTCAAATTTTATTTCAAAAGACCTGGAGGAGTCAAAGAAGTTGGAGCTGATGAAGCTCATCAAATAATATAAAGATGTCTTCGCATGGAAATAAACTGAAATGCCTGGACTAAACTAAGATGTGAGATGCCAAAAGTTAAATTTCATGATCTTAACTATTCCAATCAAGCATATAACTAGAACCTACTAACCAGAGCTGCATCTGAAGATAAAAGTTGAGGGGGAACGATTACTTAGAGCTAAATTTATCAAGTCGATTCAACATCTAACCTGTCCATCTAGCATCGTTCTGATGGGCAAGAATGACAAAACATAAATACACATTTGTGTAGGTTTTGGAGATTTTAATAGAGCTTTCCACAAAGATGAGTTCCCTCTACCCTTAATAAACAACTTGATCGACTCCAAGCATGCCATAAAATCTATAGGTTTATGGATGATTATGTGGGGTATAACCAAATCAAAATGGACCCAACTGATACATAAATGACAACCTTCAGGACCCCATTAAGAAATAACAATCACACCGTTATACCTTTCATTCTGAAAAATACGGGGAAACCTATCAATGAATAATGTTTGCCATTTTCCATAACCTCTTTCATGATATCTTGGGATTTTACGTAGATGATTTGGTCATTAAATCTAAAAAAGAAGACTCACACTTTTATGGTTTGAGAAGAGTTTTCAATAGGTGTAGAAAGTACAAGCTCAAGTTGAACCCACTCAGGCGTGCCTTGAGTGGGAAATTCTTAGGATTTTTGGTGGATCGACAAGGGGTTTATAAGGACAAATTTCAAATCTAGTCCATTTGTATGTAATTGGCATAATTCCAGACAAAATGTTTGAGTTATATGTTAGGCTTTGTGTTGTTGATCCCATAAGCCTATGATGTGTTTGACGAAGACATATCGACCAAGCTTCAAAGATTGGATACATCATGCCGTGTTTAGTGCCAAGTTTATCTTCATGTTTATCGATGATCTCGTAGGTATGAATACATCTTGAATATGAGTCCTTGGATATTCTTAAGGGTTTTTGTTTTTATACTTAAATCGTTTGGAATTGTTATTAAATATTTTTTAAGAATTTTTTTATTTTATTTTAATCTCGTTAGAACGATATTCAATCTCGTTAGAATGAAAATAGATTTTTTTTAGAACGACTTTGGTCTCGTTAGATAGATATTAGGATTTTGTTGGAATGACCATCTAATGACCATCGAATGCGAATTCTCTATCAAGGTTTGCATATCTCGTTCGAAGATCGTTGGAAGGAAGTTTGAACAAGAAAGCTATTTCATTTTAACGAAATATGTTTTCATTAGAACGAAAAGCTAATCTAGTTTGAATGACATATTATTTTCGTTCAAACGAGTTCGCCGCTTTAAAATTTGTGCTTTTTCTATTTAAGATGTATTGGACTCAGTTTTTTCAAGAACTTTTGAAGATTTTTTTTCTATCTGTTTACCAAAGTTCCAAAATCCTTGTTTCACCCTTTACATTTAAAGATTCAAGATTCGTATTTCTTATGGTTTGAGATCCTGATTTTGGGCTTCAAAGTTTGTTTCTCTTCATCTTGAGAGAACTTATTTCGTGCGATGGAATCCGTGAGTGCTATTTGCAGTGTAGACAGTTACTGAGCCTCATCGGTGGATACCGAGACGTGCATGGGCTCGTGCGTTATGGCAACTTGCGTGGGTGGACTCCCGCGTTGCACTGTGGAGGAGCGGTCGAAGATAGGAGAGCGTCAACGCTTGCAGGGATCGAGTTAATGAGTAAGTCTATTGTCTATGCTTTGTAAAACCATATCATATTGAACAGTTTGGATGGGTCGTCCGAGTTTTTTCCCATTGTGATTTTCCTCATACATCGACATCGTGTGGATGATTGATTTATTTTATTTGCTTATCACCTAGATGTATGTTTTAGGTTAAAAAGATAAAATTGGATAAATCAGGTTTCCACGAAAAATCAGTTTTAATTGGTGCCAAGTTTAATTGGGTTAAATTTGTTTAAAGTTTCAGTCTTTAAAATTAAAAAAATATAAAAATTGGACTTGTGTTTATTTGGACTATCTTTGCCTTTGCACACACTGTTTGTAAGGGATGACTTTTTCAAATTGGTATCAAAGCTAGAACACTTAGTTGTTATGTTTTGACCCCGTATCTTTAGGCATGAATTTTAGTGGATTTGATGGTATTAGATCCCCGATGTTTGATGGGTTGAATTACACATACTGGAAAATGCGTAAGAAATCAACACTTAAGGCTATAAATGAGAGGGTGTGGTTAGTAGTTGTTAAAGGGTGGTCTCTACCTATCACGAGAGATGGAGAGGCCATTAATTTAAAACCCGTAAAATCATGGACTGAGGTCGAGCATACGTTAGCAAATTTTCATTCTAGAGGTTTAAATGCTCTGTTTTGTTCTGTCATCCTGGAGGAGTTCCACCGTACTATGACTTGTGAGAAATCTAAAGAGGCTTGGTACATACTCCAACTCACCCATGAAGGAACTAGTGCGGTTAAGGCTTTAAAACTCCAAAACCTCACCACTTAATTTGAAATTATTAAAATGTTGGAGAGTGAGACCTTTGATGAGTTTTACGTTAGACTGTCTGACATAGTTAACCCGTCTTATAACTTGGGAGAGAAGATATTCGACAACTTGAGAGTGTGCTACAACGGAATAATGCGACTTCTCAAATAAATCCAATTTTAATTATGTAACAAACCAACCAGTTTTAATTAAACCCAAATTTTAGATAAACCCTAACACATGAATCTAGGTGATTTAAAATAATAAATCAATAAACATGCAAAGGAAACTAATTTCTGGAAAAATCCCCGAAGGGAAAAACCTTTTATTTCACTATAATTTGTAAATCGCAACTTACACGGATTACAATGAAATATGATGACACATGAATACCCGCAGACGTCGATCGACATCGTCAGTAATGGAACAACCTCAGCATCCCCACGAGAACACACAGTTCTATCTTCAACAAAGATCCACACGCAGCGAACCTTAATGACCGCAGTCGTAATTATCCCAGTACCATATAAGGCACCTAAATCAGTAGTGGAGATCCTCTCTACAGGATAAAACTTCAACAAGATGGTATCTTGGGTTCCAACACAATTCACATAAAGATTGGGATGTTTTGTTAATTGAAAAAAAGGGTTTTGAACCCTAAAATTTAAGAAGACAAAGTGTTATGCCGTTTGCAGATTACTAGTATCGAAAATCGTCAGGTCTCCTTAACGAAAACGGAGTTAAAGAAGCCTATTTATAAAAATGTTAAGGCGGTGCGCCGTTTGAACGAGAACCTCTGTCGCTTGAACGATGCCTCGTGTCGCTCGAATGAGCTTCGCACGACATCGCCTGTCGCTCGAACGATCTGCCCTGTCTTTCGAACGAGAAATTAAATAAATATTTTATCTTTTTCTTTTTGCAATAAAAGTTGCGCCTTAAAACTTCGAAGATTAATTTTGACGAAAAACTTAAAAAGTTCGCTCCATCACTTAGAAAATTTTTTGGAAACATTTTCAAACCTCTTTGAAAATTATCCCAACACCTTTAAGTGAATCGTAAAGGGACTTAAATACTTTCTCACCAAAATTATCCTTGTAGAGGCGTTAATGTTGAAGAAGCTTGACATTCGGATCCAATCTCAATGCATGTATGATCTTGAACAATCTTTGACGGTTGTAGCGATATAAGACATATTCAATTGTGATGGACATTTATAAAATCATGTCCTTACACAACTGAGTAATAAAAAAAATCTTAAGGTCATTGCCTGGAAGATTTAATCCAAAAGTGACCATTCTGAATTCTTTGGGTAATCCCGACTTTACGAAATATGAAGATCTTGTAGGTGACTCAAAAACTTATGAAATTGACATGTTTACCTCCAGGAATGTAAAGAAGAAACAAAATGGCTTTGTTTTGAAAGCTCGAATGGAGGAAACACCTATTTCGAATGACGAGTCTAACATCGGTTCAGAGGATTTGGCCATGTTGGCAAAGAAGTTCAAGAAATTTCTCAAATTCCAAAAACAATCTAAAGATGCAAAAAAGGTTTGAGAAAAACATGCACAACAAGTTTGATCACTTCCCTAAGAATCTTAGTGATAATTTTAAGAGGGATGAGTCGAAAAGAAATTATGGTTGTGAGGGTTATGGCCATATGTTAACTGAGTGCCTCAGTAAACTAAGGAAGTAGGATAAGAAAATGATAGAATTTAATGCCACCTTTAGTGACAGTGATCCTAAAGAGGGAAATAATTCCCCTATTGAGCGCAACTAAATCGTGTTTATGGCTAGTCATATAAGCTTTGATGAGAAATGTTCCCGTGAAGATATTTCTTTACATAAGGCCACAGTTTGTGGACCTTAAGTGAGTGATGGTTGAGTGAGTGAATATGAGAGTGATAATGAAGAAGAGGAGGAGGGGAGTGAACTCCAAGTTGACTTCCATAAATTTTATGCGGAAACTTTTAAGGTAAAGAAAGCCAACTTGAAGTTGGAAGCTAAGTTGAAAGAATGTGCCATCATAAATAATGATAATGTTTTTATTGAGGATCTTAACGCACGTGAAAGGACTCTTTGAGAGAAGCTATAGTACATTGAGGGTGAGAGAGATAGTATTTGTGGTTTGATGGAGGCTTTGAAGAAAGAACTTATTGAATTTGAGGAGTCTGGACATTTACTCGAGTCAAGGATAGTTGAGTTGAAGAGATATTGAGAGATTCGAGTCGTGTCAAATTTGATTTGAGTCTAGGCTAAAAAATTTGGATAAAATGTTAGGCACCATCCAAATCAAAGATGACAAGTGTGGAATTGGATTCGATGATAGTAATGCTTTCGCTACTAAAGCCAAGACCATACGTTTGAAAGAGTTTACTTGGAATATTAGGAAAGGTCAACCTTTAGAAAACACCCATCATCGTGTTTACACTTGCACTCATTGCGGTAGGAAAGGTCACATTAGGGTTTTTTGTTATGATATTAAGAACGGTCTAAGAAAGTCTAAAGATAGAGTGACCATAATTCCCAAAGCCCCTAAGTGTCATATTACACCTACTTGGGTTAAAAAATCAGATTTCAAGGCTTTACATATTAGACTTGTTGATTCTCATTTGCTTGCACAAGTTACTTCCCATGCTATATTTAATGGTTGATTGTATTAGCTTATTTTCCATACTATAGTTTGTGCTTCATGATATATGTTAGCTAGTGTTATTATATGTGTATATTTTGTATTTTTATTTTTTATTTTTATGAGTCATATTGAAAAATACAAAAAGATTTTGTTTGTTTTTTGAGTTAGAGTTTGTTTTCAAAAAATTTAAAAATTGGTATTTTATTTTGAATTTTTTTAGAAAATTAGAATTAGTTTTCCGGTTTTTGCGTATTTTTGCTTTACACTTTTGGTGTAGCATATTGGTGTGTTTGAATCCAATTCATTTCGTATTTTTCATGTGGCTAGGACATTTGGTTATGATTGTTGATACTTAGATTTTTCTTAATCATGCTTATATGGAGTTATATCGAACCTGATTTGATTTATGGGTTCGACTTTGTATATGCCTCCGCACACACATGCACGAGATTTTTGAACGTTAACTTCACACTTATATTTGAGCTTTATGAGATGTTCTCCCATCAATCTTGTCATACACATGTTTTGTGACTATGGGGAATTTGTGCATGTAAAAATTGTTGCCTGTGAGTTTAAGTGTTTAGTATTTAAAAATATGAGGGTGCACGGGAAAGTGCTACGAAAGGAGCAAATCTCCTTTGCGGGAAAACCACCGTTGGCAAGAACCTAATGAAAAAAAAAATTAAAGGCAATAAAAATAGAAAAATTGCCAAAGGCCAACATTGTTTAGTTTGTTTAATCTTTCATAAGAAATAGCTTCAAAAGAATTGAGAATAAAAAAAGAAAAGAAAATATAATATGTGTTTATCTTTTGAGGGTGTTTAGTTGAAGATCAACAGGTTTGCACAATGAATCCTTGTTATACTTATTTTGTCATGACACTATTGATTTGAAGAATCATCAATCTTTTAGGCTGACGTGCATTGTGATTGTTTGTTCATCAAGTTCACTTTATCTTGTCACTTGAGGTTAAATCTTAATTTGATAAAGTTTTGCAATCAATTAGAACTTCTTGAACACATTTGATTATTTAGGTCATAATTCATTTGTATCTAGTTCACGCCCATTCATTCCATCTAACTGTGTTTGGACACATCGATATTATGCTAGTATGTAAAGCTTATGTGTTTTGAGTAGAGTTTTGTGGTTATGTATACCTATGTATATATGTTGGGTTTCATTTGTATATTTTTCATATGATTATATTGTATCGTGTTTTGAGTCTGTGATCATCCCGAGCAATGTAAAAGAATCAAAACATGATCCAACTAAAAAAAATGGGATAGAATACCACTTTCGCGGGCAAGCGATTTCATTTAGCGTATGCAACAAGCTTTTAAACCCCTAGGTTACCCTAGTAGGATGAATTGTGTCTCGTGAGGATTTGCAGCGAATATACCTACAAAATTCGTCTAAAAGAAAACTCAAAATACGCAAAAACATATAATTCAAACTTTTCCAGAAAATAGTCATCATCAATTCATGTTCAAGAGTCTCAAATTGTAGTGTGTGTGTGCGAAGTCATAAATTTAACCTCGAATTCCACCGATTAATCATTATGTTACTTATCCGAAAATTCATTTTGATTTCAAAATCTCACGGGATGCGCTCACAAACGAATCTCTTGGAAAGGTGGCTATTTTATCTCGGTATGCGTGATTTATAAGAGTAAATGTATTGGAATCAAATTCACGCACACAAATAAAAAGATGGAAATTTTAAGATAAACGGATCTCATCATTGGATTACGGTTATAAAAAACGGGAACATTGCCTCTAATTCATATTTATAGTCTCTTTTATTATCTTTTAGTGTTTTAGCTCTCCACACGGTAACCAATTTCGCATAAAGGGATCGGTTAGCACTTTATTGGGTTAGAGGTATATTGGATAAAATGGGGGTGATTGGGAATTTCGGAATTGGAAATTTTTTTTATGATGTCCATTAGTGCTTTTTCCGAGCTTTTGCTCATTTTTCTGATTTTTCTATTTTTCACACTTTTCTTTCTTTCTATTTTTGTTGAGCATATTTATTCTTTTCTTGCCCCTTTTTATGCACTTTCTGGACTTAATTTCTGGGGTTATCCACTTTCACAATTCCGGGCCAATTGGGGTTTCTCGGGTTGTCAAACGAAAGGGAAAAATTTATTCGGCTCAATTTGGTTTACAAAAGTGATACTTTTTCGCTATTTTTTTTTTCCAATATTTTTGGGTAACAAACGAGGGCCTACTTCATTGTCCAAAATACTAATTGGGTTACCATATGCGTCTCGAGATTACTTTAATTTAGAGACCTATTTAGCACGTTTTTCAAGGCAATATCACACACATTTTCCATAACCGATCAAAGTGAAAGAATTGAGATCCATTGATGACTTATTAGAACGCTGAAAAGAACTTTGAGTTAACATTTAACTCGAATTGATTTATACATTCACAATAATGAAAGGCTCGAATCTCACCGGGTTTGTTAATCTCCATATTTATTCACTAAGTCGTCTACGTTCGCTCAATTTTTCATCTTTGGTCAATTTCGGCTTTGTGTATTATGTTTTTACAATTTGAGACTTTAAACCGTCTTTTAATGATATTTTCAAAAAATTTGTATTCCAATTTTTATTTATTTTGAAGAAAAATATATTTGGCTTTTTCAAAAAATTTCAATTTTTTTAAAATTTCTGGGCATTTTTGAAAATTTGTGAAGTTTTAGAAAGACGCACTTGTGATCCCCCCTAACTTAGACTAATGCATTGTCCTCAAGAAAAAAAGGACTAAAATCTAACTCAAAGCGAATTAAAAGTGCGAGAAAATAAAACGAACAAATAAAACAAAAATGCAAATTTTTTTATAGCTAACAGAAATGTTGTGTTACAAGGGATAGGGGGAGGAAACATAGAACCAACAGCTTTAACAACCACCAACAACACCAAAAATAGCAACAACAGATAAAGGCTTCATTGGGGCGGTGGATTGGAGGGTCCGGGTGCGCTGGGATCGTAGGGGTCATAGAAGAAGGTTGGAGGGGGTCCATCAAAGTTGAGCTCATACTGTGGGTTTGGAGATGATGCATCATGCTCGTGTCCCTTCGGTAGGCCTCCTAATCCCATTGATATGCCGTTTGATATCTATTGTATTGTATGATGAAACCGTCGACTCGGGTTTCCACCGCCGAGAGACGGCGATTAATGTCATCGTTGGCGGGTGAGAAATCAGAATCTTCACCACTGTCATAATCTTCGTCGCCCTAGCCCATCTCAATATCTTCCTCCTCTTCGTCGTTGATATCTTCATCCCCATCCCCGCTCTCTTCCTCTTCTTCATCACTACCCACCTCATCTTCGCTGATTTCTTGGGCAAATCGATCTAGGATGCGGTGTCGTTCCCATTTGGTCCGGGTGATGGATGCAAACGGAGCTAGGAGGTGCGGGAAATCTAGCGGTGGTACAGTATCGGCATCGGCTAGCATGGATATGATGAGTCGGGGAAAGGGGAGAGGGGTGATGCCCTTTTTGTCCATGGAGGCGAAGAATATATGTTTGTAAATGCACGCAGCAAGGGTTAATGGTGGTGTTGTGGTCGAAAAGGTGGTAGACGAGAGTGGATTGACGTGGGCACATCGCTGATTGATTTCCCGTGGGGAGAAAGTTGGCGCACACTATTTTGAAAGTGAGGCTCACTTTATCACTTAGCCGGCCCACCGAGTAGATTTTGGTGTTCCAAAGAGCATTGGGGTCGATGCGAGACATGCACACGTCTTTTTCGAGCGGGGCGAGAGGGTTTGGGTAAATGTATGGGTGTGGGTTCAGGACATCTTTGGAAGTCAACTTCTGGGACAGAAGTTCCAAAGAGAAAGGAACGCGAATGCCGCCAATGTAAGGCTGAGCTGTGTGGTGGCCGGTGCGAATAAGGGAGCCGTAGAAAGGACGCACCGCGTGGGTCCATACCGCATCATGGGGTTCGTTAAGGAAACGACACCAACCGTCGGCCATGAAGAAGGCGGTGACAGCATTAGTCATGTCATTCCAAATGACCTTTGCTCTATTTGGAGTTTTCAATATTGAGCGAAAAATCATTCGCACCACCGTTGCTCTTGAGGGGAGCGGTAGCGAGCGGCTCCGTCTCCAAGAATTATGACGGAGTCATATTTTTGGGGAGGTGGTTGGTTGGCCATGGAAATGAAATGAATATGGGAGTATTTGGGCTGAATAAGGGAAAGAGAGGAGAGGAGAGGAGTGAGTGGTGGTGAAATGGGGTGGGGAAAGGTGGAATTTATAAGTGGTGAGGGAAGAGGGTTGGGCAAGAATTGGAGGGAAAAGGGGGAAGGATTTGGAGGGAAAATGGTTGGTGGGAAGGAAGGGGACGAAAATGGAGAGAAAAGGAGGAATTGGAGGAAAAGGAGGTGAACGTAGGGAAGGGGAAGAGTTGCAGATACTGGACCAATCCGAGGATTGGTCCGGTCCCTGTATTTTTTTATTTCAAAAATTGCCAAACCGGACCAATCTGGGTGCCCAGGACCGGACTGGTTCGGTACCCAAAAATGTTCTCGTTCCCCTATGGGCTGGTATAACCAATTCTGGTGACTTTTTGTTGGTCCTACTTACAATTCGACACCTGTATGACCTGATTACTTCTCTCCTCGAAATTGTGGCTTTAAAATTCTCGCCTTGTAAGACGTGTTGGTGCTCGATTTCCTCTCCGCTTGTGATGTGATCCTACGAACTCCACTTATCCTATACTACGTGCAGCTACTATACATAAGAATTCACCCCATATACATCGGGGGTGCGACGGCCTCTCAATTCATGCTCACTCGACCCCGTAAACGGGGTCCGACAACCAGATGGTATCAATCTCTTTTACGCACGCCTCAACATATAGCTTTAGGCGCTGTCCATTGATTTTGAACGCGTCCCCCCTTTGGGATCTTCCAATTCTACTGCTCCGTGGGGGAATACTCACTTCACAACGAATGGGCCAGCCCATCAAGACCGTAATTTACCCGAAAATAGATGAAGCCAGGAGTTATAGAGGATCACTTTTTGTCCCGGTTGAAACTCTTTTCGTCGAATAATCTTATCATGTGTTAGTTTCATACAGGATTTTGTAATCTTGGCATTCTCATACGCGTCATTGCGTATTTCCTCTAACTCATTAAGTTGAAGCTTGCGAGCTTCACTGGCTTTGTCCATATCGTAATTTAATCTCTTAATGGCCCAATATGCCCTGTTCTCTAATCGACAAGAAGATGGAAAGGTTTGCCATACAAAAAGCGGAATGGGGACATGCCGAATGGATTTTTATATGCGGTACGATAGGCCCATAGTGAATCATTCAATTGAAGTGACCAATCTTTCTGGTTGGGATTGACGGTCTTCTCGAGGATGTGCTTGATTTCTCGATTCACTAATTCGGCCTGCCCATTCGTTTGTGGGTGATAGGTCGTTCCAACCTTGTGAACGACGCCATACTTTCCCATGAGTTTCTCGAATGGCCTGTTGCAAAAGTGCGTGCCACTATCACTAATTATCGCTTTCGGAGCACCGAAGAGGGAAAGTTTGTGTTCTTGTAGGAACCTAATCACCACTTTGTTGTCATTTTTCTTGGTAGCTATGGCTTCCACCCATTTAGAAACGTAGTCTACCACGACAAGGATGTATAGGAAACCAAAAGATGGGGGAAAAGGGACCATGAAGTCAATACCCCAGTGGTCAAAGATCTCAATAATGAGTATCGGTGTTAATGGCATCATGTCTCATCGGGTAATCGCTCCCACCCTTTGACACCTATCGCAAGATTTACAAGAATTGCTCATATCCTGGAATATTATGGTCCAATAGAAGTTGCTTTGAAGAATCTTAGCGGCCGTCTTTTTCATCAAAAAGTGACCTCCACAAGCTTTCGAATGACAGAATTGGATGACTTTCAGTATCTCATCATCCGGTACGCACCGTCAGATGATTTCGTCAGTGCAATATTTAAAAAGGAAGGGATCGTCATAGAAAAACATGCACGACCAAGTAATGAACCTCTTCTCATCTTATGGTGTCCACTCGGTAGGGACGACTCTCGTGACAAGATAATTCACTATATCCGCAAACTAGGGAAAAGAAGAGGTAGCAAAGAGTTTCTCATTTGGAAATTATTTGTCTATGGGTATCGGATCGCTAGGTACGTCAGAAGAAAGTCGATATAGATGATCGACTACGTCATTTTCTACTCCTTTTTATCTCTAATGGAGATATTAAACTCTTGTAGGAGTAGGATCCACCTAATGAGGCGCGACTTTGCATCTTTCTTTGCAAGGAGGTATTTTAAAGCCAGGTGGTTGGTGAAACAAGAGATGGGTGACCCAATGAGATAGGAGCAAAATTTTTCTAGAGCAAATACTATAGCTAGTAATTCCTTCTCCGTAGTGGAGTAATTGAGTTGTGGTCCGATAAGAGTCCGACTAGCGTAGTAGATGACATGAGCCTTTTTATCCTTCTGTTGGCCCAAAATAGCCCCTATTGCAAAATCACTTGCATCACACATGAGCTCGAATGGCAAGGACCAATTCGGCGCTTGCATGATGGGAGCGGAAACAAGCATGCTTTTTAATTCTTCAAAAGCACTTTGGCATGCTTCATTCAACTCGAATGGGGTATCCTTCATAAGGAGGTTGGTTAAGGGCGTAACGATGGCGCTAAAGTCCTTAATGAACCTTTGATAAAACCCCGCGTGGCCCAAGAAGGAGAGCACGTCTTTGAGCGATTTTGGTGTGGGTAAATCGGCTATGACATCTATCTTAGCTCTATCAACTTCAATCCCTTTGGATGAAACTATGTGGCCAAGAACTATTCCCTCAGTGACCATAAAATGGCATTTTCCCTAATTTAGCACTAAGTTCTTCTCCACACACCGGGTAAGTACTTTTTCCAGATTCGCCAGACAACGATCGAAAGAGGTGCCAAAAATGCTAAAGTCATCCATGAACACTTCAAGTCCTCTCTCAATCATGTCGCTAAATAGACTCAATATGAACCTTTGAAAGGTCGCGGGTGCATTACATAAGTCGAATGGCATACGTTTGTAGGCAAACATACCAAAGGGGAAAGTGAGGTCATTTTCTCGTGGTCAAGTATATCTACCTCAATTTGGTTATATTCGTAGTAACCATTAAGGAAGTAGTAGTAAGGGTGGCCCGCTACTCTCTCAAGCATCTGATCAATAAATGGCAAGGGGAAGTGGTCTTTCCTAGTTCCTTCATTGAGTTTCTGGTAATCAATGCATACACACCAACCGATGATGGAACGTTGGGGAACTAGCTCTCCCTTAGCATTTTCAATCATTGGCATGCCCGACTTCTTCAGGACAACTTGAATAGGTTTCACCCACTTGCTATCTGAGATTGGGTAGATAATCCCGGCATCCAATAACGTAATGATTTCGATTCTCACCACTTTTTTCATATTGGGGTTTAGACTTCTTTGCATTTATCTCGAGGGCTTTACATCCTCCTCGAGGTGGATCTTGTGGGTGCAAATCAAAGGACTTATCCCCTTCAAATCAATAATACACCAACCAAAATCACTTTGGTACTTCCTCATAATCTTTCATAGCTTAGCCTCCTGCTCTTCGTCTAGGCTAGAGGAGACAACAACAGGAAATGTTTTGTCTTTTCCTAGATATGCATATTTAACATGGGAGGGTAGTTTCTTCAATTCGAGGTTTGGAAATTTTTCGCTAGAGGGAACCGTGCGTGCCTCCCTAGGCGGTAACTCCTCGAATCTAGAAACCCAACTTATATCTCTCGCGTCCTCGTCTGATGCTCTCTCATCAAGTAATTCTCTCAACTCCTCAACTTCTTTCTCAAATTCAGTATACGTCCCCTCATTCTCGTGGCTCGACACTAAGCAGGTCCCTAAGGCATCTCCATAATATTTTTCCTCAAAGTACTCCTCTACAATCTCATCAATTAAGCTCACCGCGTGAAGATCATCTTCTTCCCCTGCATGTTGGGCTATATGGAAGATGTTAGTCTCTAAGGTCATATTCCCAAAGGTGAGTTGCATCTGCCCATTTCGAGTATTGATTATTGCGTTAGTCGTAGCTAAGAATGGGCGATCGAGAATAATGGGAACATAATTGTTCGAGGCGAAGGAGGGATCCGTGTCCCAAATGACAAAGTCTACCGAAAAGTAGAAAGTATCAACTTGGATAATCGCGTCCTTAACTATACCTCGTGGGATCTTCACGGTTCGATCCGCCAATTGGAGAGTGATCTTTGTGGGCTTGAGGTCGCCCAGATCAAGTTGCTTATAGATGGCGTAAGGGAGGATATTGACACTTGCTCCCAAGTCAAGTAAGGCTTTTTCAATTTTATTTTCTCCAATGATGCAGGAAATGGTGGGTGCACCGGGATCTTTAAATTTTGGTGGGAGATCATTAAGTAGAATGGAGCTCACATTTTGTGCTAGAAATATGTTTTTCTTTACCTTCATCCTCGTCTTCACTGTTAACAAGTCCTTGATGATTTTTGCATAAGCTGGAATTTGCTTAATGCATTGAGAAAAGGTAAATTTAACTTTACTTGCTTTAGCACGTCTAGTACTTCATCACGGGGATTTCATTTGTGGGAAGGAACTAGTCTTTGAGGAAATGGTGCAACGGAGGGTGGTTTTACTACTACCTCGGGCTCACTAGTGTCTTCTTTATCACTCTTTTTTAAGGGAACATCTTCGGCCTCTTTCGTGTTGGGCAAAATCTCCTTGCCTTTGGTTTCATTGTGTGGAGGAGGTGATAAATCAATGACTCTCCCACTACAAAGAGTGGTCACAGCTTGACATTGCTCCTGATGTTCTGTAGAGGTGGAGCTAACACTAGTTTGACCTTGGGGAGGTCTTTAGCCCTGGGTAAGAAACTTGCCCTTCTCTTGGATATTCAACGATGATTGTATCTTTGAAATGGTCGCATTTATATCGTCGATCATGCGCTCATGTCTAACAGTGGTTGCATTTTGGGCAGTGATAAATTAGTTTATCATATCCTCCAGATTTCTCCGCGATGGAGTGATATATGGCCCTGGAGGTGGTGGTTCTTGCATATGTTCCTGCATGTGAGGTGCTTGTTGAAAGTGTGATGGTAGGGGAGGGGCAACATGTGAATTAGGATTCATCGCAACATTTTATTTCCCATAGCTAAAACCAGGATGGTTTTTCCATGAAGGGTTATAAGAATTCCCGTGCGGTGCACCGAAATTACCCTTAAATCCTCCTACACCACTCACTTGCTCTTAAAGCATAACTTTATAGGCGGGTATCGCCGAGCATTCATCTGTTGAATGTCCCGCCTCACAAATAGCACACACCCTCTCAATGGGGTTTGAGATGGAGCCAGTTGGTCCTCTTGCACATATCTCCAGTACTTCTCGCATTCCTTTCTCAAGCAGATCAAGTCAACTAGCCGTTATAGTATCCTTTTCTACGTAAAATAGGTCGACCGCCGATGGAGTGGTGGTCATTTGGTGAATTTGATTATGAGCACTAGGGTCAGATGTATCCCATGCTTGGGTAGTCTCGGCGACATACCTCAGGTGAAGCTCATCATCGTTGGCGTCTAGGTCGATAAAAGGACCATCACACATAGTTTTAACGAGTTATTTGGAATTTATATTTAGCCCATTATGGAAGAAGGAGATGATTTGCAATTTATCAAATCCATGATGAGGGCATGAAGTGATTAACTCGTTAAAATACTTGTAACATCGATCAAACGACTCAATTTTTGATTGCCGGAAGGTTTGAATTTGAGCCTTAATGGAGTTCGTTCGATGTAGAGGAAAAAATTTCTTAAGGAATATAGATTGCAAGTCGTTCCATGATGCAATCGATTTTGGAGGTAAAGACCATAACCATGTCTTAGCCTTGTCCTTTAGCGAGAATGGGAAGAGTTTGAGGCGTATCACATCTTTTGTGCAAGTTTGATCACTAAGGGTCTCGCACGCCTCCTCAAATTCTCGGATGTGGAGATATGGTTTTTTTTATTCCATTCCATGGTAGTTGGGAAGAATTTGTATCATCCCATTACTAAAGTTAAATTTCCCTACATTACACGGGAGTAAAATGCATCCCAGAGTGACAGTTCGCTCGGGATATAAGATTTCTCTCAAAGGGCAGTATGGGACCTCTTCCTCACCTGCGACTACACTACCGTGTTGTGACATGGATATCTCACTTGATGACTCTGTATCCTCACTTGGTATGCTCGAAGCGTGCTCTGTAGTGTGTCCTAAGAGGGATGTCGGAATGTTACTTGCAATTGAGTGTGGAGGTGGAACCCAGAATTGTGGAACGTTTGGAGTGTGAGGGCTATCGGGGTCGTACTCAACTATCGGGTTTTCGTGAATATTGGTTGGAGTATTGGGGGGAGTTAGAGTGAGTTTAGGATTTTGCGTTAACAAGATTTTGAGAGATGAAGTATCTTTTTGTGCTTTTTGAAATTTTTTTGATTTTTTTGAATTTTTTATTTTTGGTCGAAGTTTTAGATTAATGGACTCTAACCTACGTCTACCTAAATTCCCGACAACGACACCAAAAACTTGATGCGACTAAGAATGTGTCTTTAAAGTGCGTTCTCTCTAGGCTCAAGTGTAAGCTTGTCGCGTTAGTAATAAACTCGGTAAGTCGGGATCGTCTCCACAGGGAAATAGGGGGAGAAAATCGTGACGACGGAAGGACAGACGGTCAACCTAAATTCAACTCTAAGAAAAACGAAAAGATGATTTGTTTGGAATTAATCCTACTAGTAAAAGGAAACTAGATTAAGACTATGGAACTAACGAATTAAGCAAGGATTAAGAACTAAAATGAGGTAACAAATATGAAGAGAAAAATAGGCCGGGAATATAATCCCTCAACCCTAGTGTATTGCTAGTATAAAATTAATCGTAAATTTAAGTGATTAATGAGACTTAGACTTTAGTACTACCAATCATTACATATATGAGGTTCAATCCCGCACCATACGTAATCAGAGGATGAGTAAAGCGGTAACGCGATAGCTACACTCGCATTGCATTCTAAAGTATCCCGGTTACTCCGAAGCAAATGAGATCTCAAGATCTACAATGGTTGTGTTCGCTATGAAATACGGTCTAATAAATCCTTAAGTTTAGAGGATTAATTTCATACGCATGCAACTCTCACATCGGGTTGAGTTCATGCATCCCAACCCTAAACAATCTAGCCGGACATATTGAACCTAAAAGAAAATATGTTTTGAATGAAAGAAAACATTTTTACTAGCTATGGAAAATGAAGAATAAGGACATTACTACTAAAGAATTAACTACTGCAATAATTAGGGAAAGAATTGGAATGAATTTACTTGAATTGCAATCTGAAATCAAACTAGGGTTTTTGTTATTTTTTTCTCTAAACTAATTACAAAGTTTCTCTAAAAAATGAATTAGAAGCCTCCCCTTTTTCGGGAGGAGTTAGAAATTTATATCCTACGTAATTTACAAGAGTTGGATTGATGCAAAACTCTAAGAAGAAGAAGATCAAATCAAATCTCGAGCACCGGATCGATCCGGTCAAGACATTTTGGACTGGTCCGGTCAGCAACCGGATCGATCCGTTTTCCAAACAAATCGGATTGGTCCGCTAGACGGGTTATTATGCAGTGATTTTGAGGGCCGGACCAATCCATTTTTTTGGGATACCGGATTAGCCCGCTAAACATCCATCTTTACAGTGATTTGGGACGCCGGACTGATCCGTTTTTGTATTAAACCAGATTGGTCCGGGTTGTCTTCTCAGCTTCTCTTCAATTTCTCGTGAATATCTCATGATTTACTCACATCTTCGTGTCTTTATAACTTCTAATCCAGAATTCAGATTGGCACGCCGTTTCTTCCTACGTGTTCATAAAAGCGAGATCTCCGACTTTTATTTTGGGTCTTCAACCGGATTTCTGGTAAAAATTATGCTTTTGCCCTTTTGATTTATCTTTTTTCTTTTCTCTTGCTTCTTCCGATTTCTTTCTTCCTTTTATGTAATAAATACATGTGAAATTAATAAGAAATACACGAAACGCGGGGTACTTGTTAAGAAAAATCGTTAGTCAAGATATGAGATAAACTAATTCGTTTTATGTTGTCCGAGGTAATGAAAGCCTCTAAATTAAGAGGTAAATTTGGAAGAATTTATGCCTAATAAGTCTGTGATTTGCATTTAGTCCATGTTTACCATATACTTTATCATTGGATTTTATTTAGCATGCTACATGATCATATTGATATCTCTTATTATGTGCATTGAGAGTACTTTTCTTAAATTGGTGATTTCAAAATTGGTATCATATTTCTTTCCTTATTTATATTGGTATCTTTTTGTATCGATATTGATATTGTTTGATCACAGTTTGGATGATTTGTGATTGAGTTTCCATGTTGTGTGTTTGTTACACTTTACACCATTACATGCTTTATTCGCTTCCCCCTTTGCTTAAAATTGGTATCTTATGATCACATATTTTGGGGGAGGTTTGGTTTTTAGGGGGAGTAATTGCTTTATGCTATCTTGTTAGTATATTCCTGAACAAAAAGGAGGAGAAATTGTATCTTTCCTTGCATGATTAAGATATCTTTATCTTAGGGGGAATCGTCTTTCCTAGGTTGAGATTTAATTTGACATTGTTAAATGTCTATTCATTTTCTAATTTATACTTTTTATATTCTCTTTGCATTTGAATGCATGTTAAGTGTGAAGGACTACATGTTTACATCAATGCAATAATAGTTTTCAAGCAAAGCAAAGCTAGTTTGTGTGCCTGTCGAGCATCTGCACAATTTTCCTTTTTGGGGTTAGGGAATGAGTCTTTTTTTAGAGAGCTTGAAGGCCGATAGGATTTTTGTTTTGGTTTTGTTCCGGATTAGACAAAGGGAAAGATTTGTAAGGAAAAATTCCAATCGAGTCAATTTATATGTAATTGGCATAATTCTGAATAAAACGTTTGAGTTATTGGTTAGGCTTTGTGTTGTTGATATAAAAGCCTATGACGTGTTTTATGAAGATGTAGCGGCCAAGCTTAAAAGATTGGATACATTGTGCCATGTTTAGTGCCAAGTTTGTCTTCATGTGTATCGATTATCTCGCAAGTATGAATGCATATTGAATATGAGTCCTTGGATATTCTTAAGGGTGTTTCTTTTTGTACTTAAATCGTTTGAAACTGTTTATAAATATTTTTTAAGGAAAATATTTTTTGATTTTAATCTCGTTAGAACGAAATTCAATCTCGTTATAATGAAAATAACATTTTTGTTAGAACGACATTATGATCTCGTTGGAACGACCATCTAACAACTATCGAATAAGAATTCTCTGTCAAGGTTTGCACATCTCAATAGAAGCTCGTTGGAAGGACATTTGAATGAGAATGCAGTTTCGTTTGAACGAAATGTGTTTCTCGTTAGAACGAAAAAGTTAACTCGTTCAAATGACCTGCTATTTTCTTTCGAAATAGTTTTTGCCTCAAAATTCGTGCTCTTGTTATTTAAGGTGTGCTGGACTCAATTTTTTCAAGAACTTTTGGCCAAAAAAACGTTTTCCTATATGTTTACCAAAGTTTCAAAACCCGTGTTTCATCCTTTACATTTAAAGATCCAAGATTAGTATTTGTTATGCTTTGATATCTTGAGTCACCAATGTTTGTTTCTTTTCATCTTGAGAGAACTTCTTTCGTGCGGTGGAATCCGTGCGTGTTGTTTGCGGTGTAGATGGTTGCTGAACCTCATCGATTGATATCGAGACGTGTATGGACTCATGCGTTATGGCAGCTTGTTTGTGTGGACTCCTGCATTGCACTGTGGAGGAATGGTCGAAGATTGAAGAGCGTCAAGTCTTGTGGGGATCAAATCATCGAGTAAATCTACTTTCAATGCTTTATAAAATCGTATCATAGTGAACTGTTTGGCTGGATCGTCCGAGGTTTTCCCTTTGTGATTTTCCTCGTATATCGGCGTCTTGTGGATGATTTATTTATTTTATCTGCTTATTACCCATACCCATGTTTTAGGTTGAAAAGATAAAACTGGATAAATCAGTTTTCCACAAAAAATTGGTTTTAATTGGTGCTAAGTTTAATTGGGTTAAATTTGTTTAAAGTTTGAATATCTAAAATTTGAAAAATCTAAAAATTGGACTTGTCTTTATTCAGACCATCTTTTCCTTAGCACACACTGTTTGTAAGGGACGTCTTTCTCAAGGTTTAAATGGACTAAGATAAGAAAACACCCACCCTTGATATGATATATCCAAAAACATAGAGGGAGCTAAAAAGTTTCATTGGAAAAATTTATTGCCTAAGAAAATTAGTCCCAGGTTTATCTGAGATCACTTATCCACTGATGTCGTTGCTATGAAAGACCAACAAGTTCCAATGGGAGGAACCACACCAATATTCCTTTGATAACTCAAGATATTGCTCACTTATTCTCAAACTATAATCCCCTTGAACTCTGGAATACCTTTGTTGCTCTACCTTACCTATACTATAAGGTCCATCAGTGGACTATTGGCACCAGAATTAGATGAGCAAGAAAGACAATTCCACTATCTGAGTAGAATTATTCATGGACCTGAGGTAAGATACACCACTGCACCAAAACAAGTCAATCGTAAAGAGAAAAATCGTTACAAAAAATATTTGTAACAGATTAAATCTGTTAGAAAATTAGCATTATTTTTGTTACTAACGAAATATGTAATGAATAAAATTTGTTACAAATTTAATATTTGTAACAGACTAAAACTGTTACAATTTATTTTGTAATAGATTTGGCATTGGTACACCACATACATTAGAAAATAATGTATTAAATTGTAATGGTTTTTACCCATTAAAAATATAGAATTTGTAACAGATGAAAACCATTACAAAATACATTGTAACAGGTTGGAAGTGTCATATATTTGTAACGATTAAACTCCGTTAGCAATATTATTTAAAAAATATATTAATTTCTCATCAAACAAATATAAATACACTAGTAATAACTCGCGCTCAACTAATGGCACGTCCACAAATTTCACTCAAACATAATTCCAAAACACAAGTGACAAAATGAATAACTCTACAATTCCGTGATATTAAACCAATCTAAAACT
Organism: Sambucus nigra; assembly: GCA_949130495.1. Lineage (NCBI taxonomy): Eukaryota > Viridiplantae > Streptophyta > Magnoliopsida > Dipsacales > Adoxaceae > Sambucus > Sambucus nigra. Next base: position 66,104,714 of record OX422220.1, read on the forward strand.
ATATTTCATTCATAATTATTAAAATTTCAAAAAAAAATTTAGCACAAGATAAACCATCTAGAGTTTAACAATAAACTTGAAACAAAGCAACATCATTAAAGTTCTGCAAGTGCACACGAACTAATGGATTAATTCATTTAATTAAATGCCCCAACACATAATCTAAATTTTAATCAAATTTTTAATCTTCAATTAATTATAGCGTGCATGCGAATTGTGTTCAAATATAGATTTGCAATTTTCAGACCAAACGTGCAAAAACACAATCAAGATGAGGAAAAATCCATTTCCAGGGCAAAACATTTTATTCACCACTATTGACAGTTTTGAATACAATCGACTTACAAAACACTTAACTAAACTAAGTCAGATGTGGAGAGTCTTCAAAATGCCAAAACACATGATGTGGTAATGGTATTCAACTTTATATGGGACATCGAATTTATTTTCCTTATTGGCAAGGTTCACCAACCGAGGAAGTTGGTTTTTTAAGTGATGGTAAGCCACGAACTTGGTCATTTTTCACTAATCTCTCAAGACCGTTAAAAATTCACGTGACCTCGTCGTTGATGCCAAAGGTCCATAGTGGAGACCGTGACACTTTTGCACACAAAGGAGGACTTAGGCACACTCTCATAGCAATTATCTTCGGTCCTCACACCTCGTAGTAATAGTTCACCAGATTGGTTATAAATATTGCATTCGGACCGATCAAACTTTACCGTAAAGTTTGCGTCGCACAGTTGACTTATGCTTATTAATTTTCAGATACAACACATTATCAAGTTTAGGGAATCTGGGTCTCTAAATACATCCATGCCCTAAAATACTAGACCTACTTCCATCTTCAAAAGTGACTTTATCTTCCTTGCGATCCTCAAGTTGGGTAAAAAATGAAATGTCACTAGTCCTGTGATTAGAGCACCCACTATCAAAATACCATTGGGAAGTATTTTGAACCTTGATAGCAACATGCTCAACAAGGGCTTTGACGTCTTGATTAGGTACCCAAGTGGAGGTAACCTTTTCTTTTCCCTTGCCGTTGTTGGCTCTAGTCGGAGCATTGGAAGCGTTCTCAAATGACAAAGCCATCCATTGAAATTCTTCCATTAAGCTTTGAGAAGTCGCAACTAGGAACTCAACTTGATCTCTAAGGCTAGCAAAGTCGCTAGAGTTGTGCGTGAGAGTGTGTGTACACCTTATTCTACCTAATTTATAGCAAAACTCTCTTTGATGACCTCTCATTTTATAAAAAGTGCAAACATAAATAGGTTTAGGTCTACCTTGGTTCACTTTTTTAAGTTAAACTCTCTTTTGTGGTTGAGTTGAGGGCCATAAAGATTAACCACAAACTTAGAAATTAGTTCCGCTTCGGTATTTAAAGTGGATGCACCGTCATAACCTATTCCATGCCTCTCACCAAAACCTAAAGTGGGGATGAGGAACATCTTTCCTACCTACTTCGATGTATCCTCGATAGTTACTTTGACCTCCCGGGCACGTTTGAGATCTTTCGCGAGTTGGAATACAAGGGCTTCAAGTTTATCATGAGTCTCCATGGATTCTTGGAGATCTTTAGTAAGACTAACCACCTTACAGGTCAAGTCCCCGATCTCTCTCTTTACTAAACAAAATCTCTATCCCAAAGCTTCTCTCACCGAGGACTCATTATCTCTCGCCTCTCTCAAATCCTTCTCTGAGGCTGAAAATCTCGTAGCTAAACCTTTGTTTTATTTCTTAGTTTTAAAGGACTCATTATAAAGATCGAAATAGGTACTGTATAGGTTACTCTCTCTCTCTCACTTAAAACACGTTCCCCTTCACTTTCGTCGGAATAACTAGACTTGCCGTCGAGGTTTCCATGTTTAGTAGCTTCCTCATCGGTCTGAGGTCCACTTGGTGTACTAACATGACTAGCCATGAATGCAGTGAAGTTAAATATATGCGGGGATTCATTCCTCGAATGCACTGACTCGACCTCGCTATCGCTAAGCATATGATGTTTAAGGCTGCTTTGCCTTTCCCTTGTCTCTTTAACCTAGTCGGACACTCATGAGCTTTGTGACCCTTTCCCTCACACTCATGACATATCTCATCGTCTTTGTTTCAAAAATATTTCTTACCCGATTTATATTTTTTATCTTTCTCAAAAATTTTCTTTTCTTTGGAAGTATTTTTCATTTTAAGTTTGAGAAACTTTTTGAAATTTTTAGCAAAAGGGGCTAAGTCATTTAAATCAAAATCGTACTCAAAATCTGATGACACTTATTCTTTCTTTTTAGATGAGCTTTTAGTGGAATTCCCTTTCCTTAGGCTTAATAGTTTTAGGAAACATATCTATCTCATAAATTTGAAGATCTCCTACAAGTTATTCTGACCTAAGAGTATCTAGGATTCCTAACGAATTTAATACGGTGACCTTAGGAATAAAACGGGCAGGGAGCGATCTCAAAATTTTCTTAAGACATGTGTCTCAAATATTCCCTCACTTAAATTAAAACTCGAGTTTGCTATATCGGCCAGTCGTGCGTAAAAGTCGTCAAATGATTCAGATTCAATCATAATGATAGTTTCAAATTGTCTGATGAGATTTTGTAGCTTAGAAGCTTTACCAGCGTTAATTCCTTCATGAGAGCCGGAGGGTATTCCAGTCTTCTTTAGACGTGGTGCACGTTACAATACGAAGAAACTCATTAGGGGTGATGGATCCCGAGATGGCACTCAAGCAACACGAGTTAAAGTTGCTCCATCTAAAGTTATCCCTTGTCCATTGAGAGATAGGTTTAGGTCCAACGGCATTATCAACAATTACAGTGGATGGTATCCACCCTCTTTCACAAAGTGACCAGACAAGTTCATCAATTGATTTTAATGTATACCTTATCCTAGCTTTCCAGTCGGCATAATTGGAACAATAAAAATGGTCATTCGAGTATATAAATTATCCACTAAATTATGGTTTTTTAAATATCAACAATTTTTCCAAAAGAAGATTGATATCGAAACAAAAATTTTCAAAAAAGGATTACACGATCTTTGGGTGTAACCTACTCTGATACCAATTTGAGAGTGCGCACAAACTAAGGGATCAATTTATTTAATTAAATGCCCCAAGCCACAAATACAAATTTTAATAAAAATTTATAATCTTCAATTAATTATGGTGTGCATGCGAATTTTGTTCAAATATAGATTTGCAATCTTCAGACCAAACATGCAAAAACACAATCAAGATGAGGAAAAATCCCTTTGCAAGGCAAAACCTTTTATTCAGCACTATTGGCAGATTTGAATACAATTGACTTATAAAATACTTAGTTACACTAAGTCAGACGTGCATAGTCTTCAAAATGCCAACAAGTACGACCCAACTCCAAAGTCGTCCACAGGTAGCAATCTACCATTGGTATCCATCGATTTAGCCTTCTTCCTTCTTCCTTCTTCCTTCTTCCTTCTTCCTTCTTCCTTCTTCCTTCTTCCTTCTTTAGGAGTGAAACCTTGTTTCAAAAAATCTTTCATAGAGAAAAGGATCTACAAGATTATATCAGAAGAAATCTTCTTGATGTAGGTAAAAGTGATCTTGAATATATCCCCGGGGTGGGGAATATGATATGAAGTGTTTGATCACAAAAAGAAAACTCATAAGGCGTTTTTATTTATGAAAAAGAATTCTTGTAATATCTTATCCCATTTAGTATTTTTATAAGAAGGGAAGACAAAAAGAATAAACACAATAGATATTGTGAAGATATTCATTGACAAAATAAAATCTACGCCGATCGTTCGAACGAAGGGGCATGTTGTTTGAATGACAATTCAAACGAATGCTTCTGATGAGATTATGGAGAAACCATAAAAGGATCTTGTGAACCTACGTGAAACTCGTACGAACATGAACTTCTAACGAGATATTAGTATGACCCAAAAGGGAATCTCGTTTGAATAACACTAAATCTCGTTCGACCGAGGCGTAAAATATTTTTTAAAAAAATCTTATAAATTTTTTTGAGTTCCTTTAAGATAATATTGCCTCATAAAAATAAGTAAACCCCAGAAAATACTCAGAGCCTTTTTACCACTCTAAACGCATATTTCATCCAAGTTGTTGAGATGACCAAGTCTTCAATTTTTAAAGGTCTTCAACATAGTCTTCAAGTATCGAGAAGTAGTGTTCGAAGATGTGTTTAGGTGACGTGTTAGTGTAATGGGATACGCCAAACCAAAATAAATAAAAATATGAGCAATCATAAATTTTTCTCTTACAAGTTTGAACACATCATTCTTCCAAAACTACATTTTATGACATTCCTTAAAAATGAGACTCCATTCTCCAAAAAGTAATCTTCATATTTCCCAATAAGAACCTTTTGAACAAACTCAATCTTAGTAAACGTGTAAGTAATCATAAACGACTAAATAACATAAAAGACTAGTACCTTTTTCTGCCATTAGCACGCATGTATTTTTATTGGGGAGTAATCGAGACAAAAAAATGGCCATAACCGATGAGGACGAGGTTATTTTAGATAAGTTGCTTTGGTACGCTTGATGTATTTGGACCTATTTTTACGCCGCTAGGTTGGTGTTTTCAGTTGTCACCCCCAATGCCCATTTTAACCCCTAAAATAATCGTATATGAGTTAAATAGTCCAACCAGAGTCCGATGAGGATGCGATTAGTATAGAAAATTTGTTTTGGTATCACTTGATGTGCTAGATTGTTGTCTAAAGTTTTCGCCCCCTAACGCCCATTGTAACCCCCAAAAGAGTTGTATACTCGTAAATTTGGCCAATCGAGAGTACGATAATATTGCAATTAGTTTAGACAAGTTAAATTGGTATCTATTGATGCGTTTGTACCTAAATCTAGGCCACTAGTCAATTTGGCCTGCCTAGAGTCCGATGACGATGCGATTAGTTTAGACAAGTTACTTTGATATCGTTTAATGTGTTTATACCTATTTCTAGGCCACTAGGTTGTTGTTTATAGTTTCACCCCCAATGCCTATTTTTAACCTAAAAACAGCATAAATTGTCAATTTGGCCAACCGGGAGTCTGATGAGGACGCGATTAGTTTATTCAAGTTACTTTGATATCGTTTGATGTGTTTATACCTATTTCTAGGCCGATACATTATTGTTTTCAATTTTCACCCCAACGCCTATTTTTAACCTAAAAAGGATTCGCAAAGTAGTCAATTTGGGCACCCAAGAGTCCTATGAGGATGTAGTTAGTTTTGACGAGTTACTTTGGTATCGCTTGATGTGTTTGTACCTAAAAATAGGCTGTTAGGTAATAATTTTCAGTTTTTGCCCCCAAAGCCCATTTTCAACCCTAATTGATCCCCACATTATAATGACAACGTATGCGATAATCCAACACAAAATAAAAGTCCATCAATATAGATTATATATGAAAAAAGGAGAATTTTTTGCCTAAAATATATTAAAACATGTACAATATATCCTAGGGGCAATAAATTTCAATACAGATATCCTACCTAACACCTTCTCTCTCTCTCTCTCTCTCTCTCTCTCTCTCTCTCTCTCTCTCACAGAGACACCCCCACACCCATATATATAAATAAATAAGAAGATATCAGTTACAAAATATAAAATATGCGTGCAATGAGCCACCAATGAAGTCTTTCTCAACGAACCCCACCTGAAATGAGTTGAACTTGCAATAATTATACAATCAAGAACACAAATGGGGAATAACTACCAATGAAGAAGACTAGTTATCACTCGTAAGAATTACAACATTACCTTACCATAACAAAGGCATGAAGATAGTTTATTAATAAATAAGATGCCGAAAATGGATGGTTGATTTAAGTATAACATCACACTTAACACGCATTCCACCACTCTGTAGGCAGCATGAACATTAGTAAGTGTTCTTATCATCTCATATTCAAGTGGAAAGAAGGATAGGAAATTATTTCAAATTATTATGTATTTTGACAGTGTTATGAAAACCACTATTCCTGTCAAGAAAGAAAAGTCCAAGACACATGAATGAAATTGTAGGCTGTTAAAAAATTCTCATGGTTTAAAATTGATTGTTTTTTTCAGATTGTCTTTGGGACTAAAAAACATTAAATACAATTGCAGGCTGTTAAAAAATGTTAATTTCAGGGCCTCTATTGAATTGATATTCTTTTAGATTATTGGGTGTTGATATTACATATATACATGCACATTAATTAGGTATTGACGTTAATAATACCTATATACACACAACTATGCAACTATGCATATATGATTTGTATCGATCAGTACGTGAATTGGATCAAATCGTACGAATCGAATGCCAAATCATATGATTTTGAGAAGTATGCATGTATCTTATTATGGGGCGTAAGAACTTGTGCACGTACATCTACCCACATTTAAGGGTTTTCAGGCATGAACGAACATTTGGAATGGCAACATTTATATGGCATGCTTTGTTAACGATGCCAACTACTGCTTTAACTTGTGTAGAGGTGTCAACCCATTTTCGTCCCTTTTCTTACTCTGCGCTAATCAAATGCATATCCATAGCTTATGTCCACCATATTTGTTCCCTTTTTATGTGAGCCTCCTATTGTGTTGAAGAAGAATCCACATTGTGACACCCCGCCTAATTAAATATCGGGTGATCAGTCCTTTATTAAATTTAAAACATAATGTTTAGTGGATTTATTTTTAGCATCACTGTCGAAAAATATTTTTTCCTTATTTATCACCTAATAAAGAATTAAGCTAAGTGTCAAAACATTTAATTTTAATTATACTTAAATAATCCATTAATAAATTTTCGTTCTTTAAGATATAAGCCATTTACATTCCACATAAATATAATAAATACTGGGCATGAATCAACTACTGAAATAAATCCGACTGGATAAAACATTCCGTTTAAAGTCTCAAACCAACAAACCATAAAATCCACAAGTGCAACAGAAATAAACTACTAAAGTAAACGGAGTACAATCTCTAAGGAAATGACGGAGAATGGGTGAAACATGCCCTAAGAGAAATGTCTGAATAGAACTGAAGGAAATGATAGAGGCGTCTAATGCAAGGACCTGCAACTCCCACAACCGTTGAAGCTCGCTAAATGATCCACGCGTCTAAGCCTGGTAACCCTGTGGCTGGGCGCCTGATATAATACATATATATATATAGCAAAAGAGAGAAGGACAGTAAGAGACGGGTCAGAGCCCGAGTTGCAAAAATATTTGATTTAGATAGTATTTAAAATTTTCAATAGAGCAAGTATTATGTGCATGATAGCTTGTTCGACTCTCACATGAGATTCTCACCTCTCATCTATTGTGCACGCCTAACGTACATCTACTACATCTTAGTTATGCTACCCAGCCTAACTAGTTCGAAGTCACCATACCACCATCTACGTCACTAGTAGTATACCCGTATCGACTATACAATACGTTATTGAAATAATTTATCCTACATAACTAAATATAATTACTCACTGTTCGACTAGTTAATCTTTTACCCACTAAGATTATTTTATTTCTCATTATTACTTTATCTACTAATTTCACACAGTAGAATTTTCCCAAGTTTATTCCTATATATATATATATATACAGTTACATCATCCCTATATATATACTAAACCTGCACCCCTTGGTTAATAACACTTGGCGCAAAGCATTTATTATTATTACCATATCTACTAGATACAAATAGTAGACATATTCACAAGTATACACACACACACACACACACATATAGTCACATCATCCCTATACATATATATACTAATCCTTCACCCCTTGGTTAAGACCACTTGGCGCAATGCATACTCTACTATCATGCCCCGGTGCATCGCTCACTGCATAAAGGACTGTTGGTTCAATCTCTCACGAGCCATAAAATTCAAATCACATATATTGGAAGTGAGTATATTCCCCAGCCAAATGGTCACGCACATACCTACACTCCGATTAAGCCATCGAAACTATCCTACATCTCAGATAGCACGTTACCAAGTTAATATACTCTGGGTACAAGTCAAATATCTCCCTAATGGGTCACATAGGATAATACTGACAACTGCGCGAAACCTCCTCCCGATAGCAAGCAGCGTAGGTATGTTATACAAATAATAATAACAATCATATAATAATAGGCATTCTCGCATCCTATTAAAATCAAGGTATTCACCCAACCATACATATATTTTCCATACGTAGTATTCTCACATTACTACTTATAATATAATTATTTCGATTATTTTCACTCTCGAAATATCAAAGGTTAATTTACCTTTCCAGATATTTAGGATATTACTCAACGAATATTCCCTAGAAATTGTACACTATGCTAAAATCACCAAATGACAGTTCCCTATCTCAAAACAACTGCGTAAACCTAATTCGGCAAAAATTATAATTTTCTAAGTTTTGGACCCTTCGTTCGAACCAGGTCAAATGTCGTTTGAACAACATCTCATGAGATTCCTTGTCGTTAGAACGAAGCTCAATCTCGTTCGAACGCGATTGAGCAGTGTTCTCCCCCACCAGACCTGTTACGTTTTACACCCTTAACAATTTCGTTTTCCACCATTTTTAAGCCTAAAACCTCTAAAATAATCAGCCCAAACACCAATCATTCAATTCCAATCAACTACCTAAGATATATATGATTTCCGATAATATATCATCATTAAATAATTTCTAATCATCAATAAATTTGAAATCCCCAAATTTATATACCAAGAACCCTAGTTCTCAAATTTATATGCAAACTCTAAATTAAACCCAGATTAAATCATAAATTATCATAAATTCGTGGACATAATCCTATCTACATGAGGGAATCAAACTTTATTCAAATCAGTCCTAATTTATGACTAATTCTCCCAAATTTTTCACTAAATTCAACTTTCATAGCAATGGAGAAATTACCGAGACTAACATGAACACAAATATTGCTAAGGAAAGCCAGTACGAAACACTTGGGGCCAATTCTTGGGCCCAATTCTCTTGACCCAATTCCTCCTCTGGAAATCTCACTCCTCCTATTGTTATGCCTAACTAACATGGCTTACCATTTCTAATCTTATCGGTCTCACTTCTCAATGTCGACACATTCAACCCTGGTAGTCCCATTCTTTACACACAGGGAAACTTCCTGAGCAATTTCCCGTCACTGGTCCCACTGACCATTTGGAATGTCCTTCTCTCGGACCGGGTAGTCTTAGCTCCCAATTGTCCTCCAGTTGTCCCTTTGGCTATGCGGGCCAGTCAAAACTATTGTTGGCCTCTACAGTCCTGATTGACTTCATCGTCACTTTGTAGGGAGTCAATCAATCAAAATTGTATAAATGAGTTACCTATTGGGCATACTCTCATATGGTGTCTCACTAACATCGTTAAGTTCAGTTTTGCTTTTCGGTCAAATTCTCTAACCCTCCTGGCTCACTTCTTATGGAAGCACTAAAATAACTTGCAAACGTATAACCTTGACAACATCAAAATTAGTTATCCTAGAAGGATTTCTCATCTATCCTCGTATTCTACACACGACCCTTTTATATACTATGCCCCTTTTCCAAGTACAAAGTTCATTATGCAATTCAACCTCTCTCTCACGATTGGTCTTTAACTTACCTATTGTACTAAGTTTCAATATTTCACTTACAACTTTGTTATAACATCGAATGGAAGACCCCACGGTCAAACCGTACCCAAATTTCTCTTTAAATTTAAAACACACTTCTTTATATGTGGTGATTGACTCTAATCACTTTATGTCACTCCTAAGAGTTACAATTTTAACTCCAAATTTAATTCTGAGTGTCGCGGCACTCCACTCTACACAATTGCCTTAGGATTTTCTACTTCCATTATCCTGTTACACTTTCTCTCTTTCTTCTCCGCATCTTCCTGATGACTTTTAAAAAGGGTCCCTTCGATTTCCCCTTCATCGACTACGCCAGGTGATCCTGAAATCGCTCCACCGTTATCTATGACTGTGCCTGGGGGGATCCCACTGTTCCCCAATGATAATTCTATTATCACTTGCTTAAATATTACTCATGGTGACTTTTGTTACGAGCGCTATTCCCAGATTATTCTATGACTTCTGTCGGGCTTCTTCGCCTACAGTCTATCTTATGCCCCTGCTGGTCTTCCTATAATGTTCGGTGTTCGAAGCACACACGATTTCGTATAATCATTGTAATTCATAGCAGGAGAATGTAAGTCGCATACGTAAGGGAAGACAACAACCCTATAATATGGCTCTACATCAAAGAACGCTACACTGAAACGTGAAAAGCTGCAAAGATCCTAAGGATACTAGAACTTGATGCTCTGATACCACCTGTGACACCCCGCCTAATTAAATACCGAATGATCAGTCCTTTATTAAATTTAAAACAGAATGTTCGAAGGATTTATTCTTAGCATCACTGTCGAAAAATAATTTTTCTTTATTTATCACCTAATAAATAATTAACTAAGTGTCAAACCATTTAATTTTAATTATACTCAAATAATCCATTAATAAATTTCCATTCTTTAAGATATAAGCCATTTACATTCCACATAAATATAATAAATACTGGACATTAATAAATTACTAAAATAAATCAGACTGGATAAAACATACCAATTCAAAGTCTAAAACCAACAAACCATAAAATCCGCAGGTGCAACAGAAATAAACTACTAAAGTAAGCTGAGTACAATCTCTAATGAAACGACTGAGAATGGGTGAAAAATATTTGATTTAGCAACTATTTAAAATTTGCAATATAGCAAGTATTGTGTGCATGTTAGCTTGTAGAACTCTCACATGAGATTCTCACCTCTCATCTATTGTGCACGCCTAACGTACATCTACCCCATATTAGTTATGCTACCCAGCCTAACTAGATCTAAGTCACCATACCACCATTTACTTCACTAGTAGTATACCCGTATCACCCATACAATACGTTATTGAGATAGTTTATCCCACATAACTAAATATCATTATTCACCATTCGACTGGTTAATCTTTTACCCACTAACATTATTTTATTTCTTATTATTACTTTATCTACTAATTTCACACAGTAGAATTTTCCCAAGTTTATTCCTATATGTATATAGTCACATCATCCCTATATATATATATAATAATAAATGCTTTGCGCCAAGTGGTATTAACCAAGGGGTGCAGGTTTAGTATATATATGTATAGGGATGATGTGACTGTATGTATATATATATATATACATACAGTCACATCATCCCTATACATATATATATACTAATCCTGCACCCCTTGGTTAAGACCACTTGGCGCAATGCATACTCTACTATCATGTCCCGGTGCATTGCTCATTGTATAAAGGACTGTTGGTTCAATCTCTCAGGAATCATAAAATTCAAATCACATATATTGGAGGCGAGTGTATTCCCCAGATAAATGGGTCACACACATATCTATGCTCCCATTCAGCCATCAAAACTATCCTACATCTCAGATAGTACGTAACCAAGTTAATATACTCTGGGTACAAGTCAAATATCCCCCCAATGGGTCACAGATGATAAGACTGTCCACTGTGCAAAACCTCCTCCCGATAGCAAGCAACGTAGGTATGCTATACACAGAATAATAATAATCATATAATAATAGGCATTCCCGCATCCTATTAAAATCAAGGTGTTCACTCAACCCATACATATATTTTCCATACATAGTATTCTCTCATTACTATTTATAATATAATTATTTCGATTATTTTCTCTCTCGAAATCTCAAAGGTTAATTCACATTTCCAAATCTTTAGGGTATTACTTTATGAATATTCCCTAGCAATTCTGTACTATGCTAAAATCACCAAATGACAGTTCCCTATCTCAAAACAACTGCGTAAATCTAATTGGGGAAGAATTACAATTTTTCAATTTTTGGACCTGTCGTTCGAACCAGGTCAGATGTCATTTGAATGACATCTCGCGAGATCATTTCTCGTTCGAAAGGAGCACAATCTCATTCGAATGAGATTGAACAGTATTCTCCCCCACCAGATCTGTTACGTTCTACAACCTTAACAATTTCGTTTTCCACCATTTTTAAGACTAAAACCTCTAAATAATCGGCCCAAATACCAATCATTCAATTCCAATCAACTACCTAACATCTATATATGATTTCCAATAATATATCATCATTAAATAATCACTAATCATCAATAAATTTGAAATCCCCAAATTTATATACCAAGAACCCTAGTTCTCAAATTTATATGCAAACTCTAAATTAAACCTAGATTAAATCATAAAATTATCATAAATTCGTGGACATAATCCTATCTACATGAGGGAATCAAACGTTATTCAAATCAGTCCTAATTTATGACTAATTCTCCCAAATTTTTCACCAAATTCAACTTTCATAGCAATGGAGAAATTACCTAGACTAACATGAACACAAATATTGCTAAGGAAAGCCAGTAGGAAACACTTGCCTCAAATCGATGTTCTGATTCGTTGATAAAATTGGTATAGACTTGTTCCTCGTCTTCCGATCTACGCTCTGGTGGGATTTATGGTGTGAGTTCTTGAGTTTTGCACCAAGAACACCTATGGACTCTCCTTCTTCCTTTGTGGTTTCTCTCCCTCTCTCTTTGGTTTAGAAACTGACAGACTTCTTCTCACCCACGTACAATCCTATTTAATTATCTATATTTCATCCATATTATTTTTCCAAAGATCCAAAGGACAAAAATACCCCTACGGGGTACCAATTAGGCCTAAAAATATTCTGAAGTCCAAATAAAATACCCGGATAGAGTTTTCTGACTATCTCGATCCTTCCAGACTCAATGGTGCACTCGAAATGAACATAGGAGTTACTTAAAAATAATTTACTTCTTTAATCCATTAAATTAGTTCTGACACGATTCATACGCGCCCCCTGACTTAATATACCAAACTGTCGTATTTCTCACTCTTGACAATGTATAAAATTTCATAATTCTATATTACATATCCACATAGAGATATTCACAATAATAAGTATTAACCCTTGGCACACTAGTTAATAATTATTTTAATCCGTATTAATTAACAATTAATTTCTCACATTTTAATTTAATTAATCCAATAATAGTAATTAATCCCATAATTATTTAAATCATTAAAAATACAGGGTGTTACACGCATCAAAGGGAAGCATCATCTTCGGAGGACGGAAAGGGCCTTTCAATCTACTTTGAGCCATTTTTGCGATGCAAAAAAGTGTATATTACTAATCAGTATCACAAGTTGATCATATAAACAATGGAGAAACAATAAGGAGTCATCATAGCATTAATAAGACAACCTTGAATTTTGAAACGTATAAATCAGTGGGACATATAATGTTGATATTGTACAACACATGTAATATAACTGGGATATTCAAATACCTGTGGAACATACACCAAGAAAAATCAAACATACAACAGTGAACGAAGTAGAAATTCTATAATGTATACATTTAAGTAGTCAATAAAGTAGACATTAACTTAATTCGTTCTACACTGTAACTACTAAACACCAAATAAAATGGACAATTTACTAATGTAACTGCTAAACACAGATACCAACACCAATTTATACATTCTATAATGTAACTAATAAACACCAAACACCAAACACCAAGCAAAACTAATATTTAACAAGACTCCAACACAACAAGTTTTATGCCAAACACTAAAAAATTAAGCTGCCAAATGCATACACCAAACACCAAATAATTTAGCTGCTAAATGCAGACACTAACATGAAGTTTACATGCCAAACACCAAACAATTTACAAGGCAGTGCAGTTCAAAACTGATATTTAACAGCAGCTCACAACTTATCCAAGTGATACAGCTAGTAATTTATTCAACTTAAACTACTGATATATTCAACTGATACATGGTTGCACATTACAACTGATACAATTGATATAATCAATTAGTACAATCAATATAATTGATCGGTACAACTGATGTTTAGCAGCAACTGATATATTCAAGGTGTATTAACTGATATAATCAAGTTGTATCATCAGCTAAATACAAGTCATATACCCCTTTAATCATCTCTAAATCATTTTATCTACTCATTTTTTTTGTCTTTTTTATATGTGTATTAATTTAGTTTTCTCCTTGTTATGTGTGTGTGGAGTGGGAGGGGGAGTGTAATACCCCGTCCTAAAAAATAAGTATTTAATAATAATCGAAATATTATATTCAAAGAAAAAATTTGAGTAATAAATATATAAGGGGATTACGCCAAATGGCACGAAAAATGCCGCATTACGAAAAGTAATTAAGGAGAAAAAAATTTACGTCGCATGGTTTGCTTGGATGCATATGTAAGTTCTAATAATCCTACTAAGTATGTTGGTTAAGTTTGATGCGAAAATACCACAGAATGATTATAACACGGTCATGGATAATAATGCGATAATTTGGGCGGTACGCGACACGCATGATAGGTAACTTTACGTGATTTTTGTAGGATGCATCGAGGTTTAAAATATCGAAATGACCACTTTTATAGGGTCCAAAAAAATACATATAAAAATTCCATGGGGTCAAAAGTCAAACAATAAATGAAAATTATTTTTCGTCAAAACTAAAAGTGTTCAGAAAATTATGTAAATCTCCAGATCAACTTAAAATTTAATTTTAATAAACTTTCTCTTCTTTGACGTCTTCGAAAAAAATCATTTAGACCAATTTTAGGCGTATTTTTGTCTGCACGCGTCGCGTAGGATGCGAACTTCCGCGAATTGTTTAGGACAATTGGTAAGTCAAAAAAATATTTCGACTATATATTTAGACTCATAAAAATATAAGGAATGTTACCATGCGAAGAAAAATCGTAAAATATATGTTTTGCGCGGAAGTCCCGATTCTTGCGCGCCTTATATAGGACAATTTGGGAGGCCAGATGACTATGATTTTTCGCCAGAAAAATGCAAGGAATATGAATCTCCACTTACAAGTTTCAAAAAAAAGAAAACAAATATTTTTAGAGAGTTCAAGTGATTCAAATAACATGTTGTGGGTGGTTTTGAACATTCTTCAAATGAGTTGTGGGGGTGACATGTTGTTTGTTTGTGTTGTCCTTGTCTAACTCATATTTCAAAGGTTAGGTAGAGTTTTGCACACATTTGGACAATCTAACTTCTGAAAAATGGATTAACTTCTTAAAAATGGGTCAAGGCATCCACTTTGCTTCATATAGTTTATACGAGAGAGAGAGAGGAGCTCCATGTTTGTGCCTTCATTGAGATATCACATTTTTCATTTTCCTCTCCATCTCATGAGCTCTTGCAAAGTCATAATACTCGCCAAATTCGTAGCTTCCTTTTACCACCACTTTCTCTCACTAGAAACTCCATTAAAATAGCTCAAAAACACCATCAATGCTCCACACAAGGATAAGACAACTTGTAGAGGTTTTGAAGAAAGTGTTTTGGAGCTTGAAATGGGTCTTGATGGTTGAAAATGAGATGTTCTTAGATATTGTTGGAGGATTTTGATGAGGGATATTGATACGGGGACCCAGTTCGTAGACATATTTTGCAAACCCGGTGACGTGTCAAACACGGATTGGGTGTATTTTGTAATGGGTCTCATGTGATATAAAAATCCACCCAATTCATATCCGATACGTCAACGGGTTTGTGAAATGTGTCCACGAATTGGATCCCCGTATCATTAATGAGAGTTTTCTTGAAGTGGGTCTTTGGGAGCATTTCTTGGAGCTTCAATGTAGTACACTTGGAGCTTGAAATGAGGAGATTTTGTGACTCCCTTTAATGCCACCTTTGGAGGTGGGGGAGTCACCCATCTTCTCCACCACCACCACCATTTTTGGAGTCTTTGAGGTGGGAAAACTAACCTTGGAATAGGTTTATTGTTGTGTATATTTTCTGATTATTTATTTGCATGTATTAGACTAAATATATGTAGGACATGGGTTATTTTGCATCTATAGTGCACTTAGTTGCATTCTTACCATTTTAGGTGAAAATGGGTTTCAAAGAGAGGTTTTGAAAGAAGAAATTTCAGAATACTTATATACACATATTGGGTGTAAAATGTGTAAGATAATGGTTATATTGCATTAATGGACTTATCAATTGCATCCTTAATATTTTGGATAAAAAGGGACATTTAAAAGAAGGTTTTAAATGGATTTTAAGGTGTTAAAAATCCCATAACCCTATTCATAGGCATTTATGAAATAAAATGTTTTAGAATGATGTTTTAAAGATAAATAATGTGATTTCGTGCAAAGAAATGCATTAGGCTTGTTTAAGTCATTTTATGAGATAAAAATATGATTTTCTCCTTGAATAATGAAGATAAATGTAGAAAGAGAATCTTTCACTTTAAATGGGTGTTTTAAAGTGTGTAAACTCTAATAAGAAAATAATATGGGTTATTGTGTAAATATTGGTAGATGGGTGTAAGATGTAAAAACTCATAAATAAAGTGCGTTCATCAAATATGTGAAAAATGAGGTTTTAATATATAAAAGATATGAATTTATATATTGAATGTGTGTGAAATATGAAAGTTGAGTAAAGTATGCTAACAAACAAGTGTTTTTAATGGTTAAATGTATTTAAGTATTGAATTGGAAACTTAAACTACCTTTTTGGAAAATGACACTTGTTAAAGGACTAAATTGCAAGTTTTGGCAAAAAAGAGTATTGGTAAATTTACTTAAAGTGAAATATTTTTATGAATTAAAAAAGTTGATGAATATTTTTACACTAGTGTTGGTGAAAACGAATTAAGTCCTAAAGCGTGAATGATTTTTGGAGTAAAATCAACGTGTGTGTGAATAAAGGACTTAAGGAGAAAGTAATAATTTTCAAGTATAATGAAAAAATGGACGGTTAAGTCCAAGGTTTTGGCTTTGGCCCGAAAAAGGTGAATTAATGTAAACATTATGAAAATGTTGAACACATAGATAATGATATTGGATAATACTTGGTTAAATAATTAAGCAGGGCTATGCTGTCACTAGTGGTGAAAGATCCCAAACCAACTGCAGTTTACTTGGTGCTTGGTGCCGGACGGTGAAATTTCGTGAAACCGTGGGTGTGCATGTGTTGTGATGAGAGTGTGTGTGTGTGTTGGCGGAATCCCTAAAGATAATGCTAAGTAATGAATTGAATATTCATGAAAGAGGCATAAATGAATGGTATTAATTCATTGATTTATTAATGCAAGCATAACACAATAAATATTTAATGTTCATGTGGTAACATGGGATGGTTAAATAAGGTGACTTAATGATGTTAAGCTACCTAATGAGGTTTGAAATATAATGAACACAAGCGTGTGTTACATGAAGCTTTCAAAGGAAGATGAGTATTTTTTTTCTAAATACGGTGTGTGGGTGCTTTGAAATAAAGTCTTAAGTAATGATTAATAACTCACATTGATTTAATAACGTTGAATAATAAACGTTTGAAAGGGGATGAAAGGTTTTTTTTCCCAACAATTGTAAATTGTTTAATTGAGTGAGTTAACAAAAAGAATATGCTAGTTTTAATCTTAAAATACAAAATGATTATTTTGTAAAGATGAGGAGGATAAAAGGCATCAAATAACGTCTACGAAATAAAACAGTTTAATCCATTAGGACATGTATTTTCCAATAGTATATATGTAGATGTATAGGTATTTTCACATGCATGTAGTGTAGCATGTGGGTATTCTTTTCTGTAGTTAGTTTCTATACTGCATTTGTATATAATCCAACTGAGTATTCAGCTCACATCCTTCCTTTTGTTACGACATGTTGCATGATGTTCCATAGTTTGAGAGCGTTATACAGGTAATTACTTTCTTTTACGACTAGTTGCTCTATTTACTTAGTCTTGGGGGCACTTCCCTTCGGTCCTATCATGTAGTTGATAAAATGGGAATCGCATGCTAAAAAGTGTAGAGTTAAATAATAATAAAATTGGATTAGAAACATTATTTAGGGTGGTTCATTGCACTTCACAATTAATGCGTGGTTCGTACCGGGTTAATCATTTATTAACCCTTAAGTCCGGGTTGGGGCATTACAACTTGGTATCAGAGCTTTAGGTTTAATGTTCCTTTCGGGTGTGACGTGGTGAGGTCGGTAGTGGATCTATTAGCGTCGTTGTGGATTGCAGTTGTGCCTTGATGGTAAAGTCTAGGTCTTGAGAACATTGTGCCCTCGTATTTCAGCCATTCTTATTCTGCTGAATTTATTCTAGTAGTGTTAGCTAGCCAATATCAGGTTTTGGTGTAGGCCGTTAGGTGGTGGCCCCTTAGGCTTGTGTAAGATGTATCACGTGGAAGTTTGATGATTAAAATGGTCTTAATGATTTCAGTTGCATCTTATCCAGTATGATTATGGTTTCATCTATGGGATTGGGTGACTAAGTAGCGTGGCTTGTGAATAAATAATTCTATGGAAATTAGAATGCCTAAGTGACTAGATTATGATTTGGGTTTAGATAATCATATTAATTCGGAGTAATTTAAGAATGAATCTATATAGTCCTTGGAACTTAGTGTTATTAATGGTGGTATTGAATTATGGTTTTAGAAAAATGAAGTGGTATTGAGGAATAGGATCTCTTGTGGCATGAAAGGTATTGGCCCAAAGTTTTATAGGTAGTACTCGATGCCCCGTATCCTACCAAAGGTTTTATAGTGGTGATAGTTTAGGATCTATCAAATGAGTGTGATGGCTATGTAGTGAGACAAGTTAGTAGTCGTATTTTAGTGTTCAATAAGGTTAAGTTATACGTTGTGATGAGTTTGATCTCGGGTTATAGTTATGGACATGGATGTGAATCTGTACTGATAAAGCTTTTGATATATGTGCTATGGATTAGGTAATAAGCTATTATTACAAGTGATAGACACTCCTTAGTAATGGTGAGCTTTAGATTGTGCTTCGTGTATTACGATAACAAGGATGTCTCCCTTTAAACTTTGAGTATTTCTTATGATGTCAAATACATAGAGTTACAGTTGGTGTAACATGTATTAATTGGGTTAGTGTTTGGCCAAAATAATATTAACGACCATGATCGATTGTTACACTTGGCAGGATTCTGTCGTGATCACTCATACCCTAGAATGTGCATGATCGTTAGAGATGATTGAATTGGTGTTCTTTCTATAGAGCACTAGGAAATTTATTGTATGGATGCATAGGATATTGATGTTTGTCGTAAGATTTAGTTATATCATTTTGTGGCAATATTTAGGAGTTACCGCCATGGCTTGTTGATAAGCTTGTGTTAAGGTATGGCCCTTGTGGATAATATCGACAATAGGTTGATACGTGTTAGGTTTTTCACTTGGAAAATTTAGAACACGATAATGTTCATTCTTATTTTAGAGATAGAACTCGGGGTGGAGTGTTAGTATTAATTATAGCACATACATGGGCTACCTGTGTGGATGGTATGACTCTAGTGAGAAGAATCATTAGGTATTCGGGATGGATAATGCTTGAAAAATTGAGGTGTCATTGTAACTAGTCCGATAGTTATGATTTGGGATCACAAAGGACGTTGCTAAGGATTATAGTGATGGTCCATGGGGTAAAATTATGTGAGTATTGTCTTTCACTGGATGAGAAAGACTTCGAGGTTTGAAAGTTAGCAATAGCATGTGGATATTATGGAGACTTGAGTATGTAGAATAAATGAGGAATGTAACCTTGCTTTGATATGAAGGATAAAAAGTAACCTCAATCTTAAGGAGGGAAGCATAGAGTTTTAGCTTCCTAGATGAATCGGTTCCCAAGTCGTTGTCTTTGAAATTGGGTAGTCGTGATTAGTGATTCAATCCTGGGCGCGTGCCATAGCAAAGACTTTAGCGCACGTGTAGGTCGGTGAAATTTTAGACTTCAAGTGTACGTTATGGTTCTTACTTCGCGTAGAATGGTTCATTTCCTGAATTCAGTTATTTCATTCTAGAGTGGTAGTCGCCTGATCCATTACATCATATTGCATCTTCTTTGATCCCGGTGATGGGAAGTTGTTGTGTTAGTTATGGGTCTGTATTCAGGTGTAACATTGCATAAGCTCAGTAGTGATACGAGATAGGTCGGGTTGAGTCTAATGCGTCATGGTACATGAGTACTCTTTTCTTCGAAAGCACCTTTGTTTTACACTAGTTTATGCGTAAGCGTGGTCTCGCATTTGTTGCATGTAGTTTTCATGTGGTATTTGGTTGCATTAGGTTAACATGCTTCATTAGTTGATCGTTATAGCTAGCTACGACTTAGTCATGGGTTTCGAGGTTGTGACTCGAGGATATTGTGAGTATTATAACATGATAAAAAATTAGACGTTAGTGTTTCACTTTGATTGGAATTGTGCAGATTGAGGATGTGATTGCTCGTGTATATTTGTGTTGTGATACCTAGTATGCCTCTAGGTCAGTGTAATGATCTCGCAAGAGATATCAATCGGGTAGACCACTGGGATTAGATGACCGACTCATGATTGATGATGTTATTGCTAATGATATTGAGGTTATATCATCCTAGGATAGGCATGATCCAAAATTGTTGAGGAAACATTCATGATCATGAGTTCATTATTGGTAATGATATTTTCTGAATACCGATTATTTTGAGGGATTGTTTCGATGCATGAGTTAGGCATGCTTGGGATTAGTAGTAAGACTTTAATGTCCGCCATGATTGGGTTAGAAATATAATTGGCGAAAATAAAATCTTTGGGTTTTAGACCATAGTGTTGAGTATGTCCTAGGATTGGAAATTGAATGTAGGTAACTAAATTCTAAGGTTGATGACCACGAATTTTGAGGACAAAACTTCCTTATGGGGGAAGAATGTAATACCCCATACTAGAAAATAAGTATTTAATGATAATCGAAATATTATATTCAAAGAAAAATTTGAGGAATAAATGTATAAGGGGATTACGCCAAAAGGTACGAAAAGTGGTGCATTACGAAAAGTAATTAAGGAGAAAAATTCCCACGTCACATGGTTCTTTTGGATACGTATTTAAGTTCTAATAATCCTAGTAAGTATGTTAGTTAAGTTTGACGCGAAAATACCAAGGAATGATTCTAACACGGTCATGGTTAATAATGCGGTAATTTGGGCGGTACACGACACACATGATAGGTAACTTTGCATTATTTTTGTAGGATGCATCGCGGTCCCAAATATCAAAATGAACACTTTCATAGGGTCTAAAAAATACATATAAAAATACCATGGGGGTCAAAATTCAAAAAATAAATAAAAATTATTCTTCGTCAAAAAAATAAAATTGCTCAGAATATTATGAAAATCTCCAGATCGACTTGAAATTTAATTTTTAGTAACTTTCTCATCTTCGATGTCTTCGGAAAAAATGATTTGGAGACATTTTAAGCATATTTTTGTAGGAACGCATCGCGGAGGACGCAAACGTTCGCGAATTGTTTGGGACAATTGGTAAATCAAAAAAATATTTCGACCATATATTTAGACTAAAAAATATAAGGAATATTACCATGCCAAGAAAAATACAAAAAATATGTTTTGCGCGGATGTCCCGATTCTTGTGCCCCTTGTATAGGACAACACGGGAGGACAAACGACTATTGTAAATATGATTTTTAGCAAAAACAATGAAAGGAATATGAATCCCAAGTTAAAAGTTACAAAAAAAAAAGAAAAAAAATATTTTTAGAGAGAGAAAGTGACGCAAATAGCATTTTGTGGGTGGTTTTGGGCATTTTTCAAATGGGTTTTGGGGGTCACATGTTGTTTGTTTGTGTTGTCCTTGTCCAACTCATATTTCAAAGATTGGACAGAGTTTTGCACACATTTGGAAACTCTAACTTTTGAAAAATGGGTCAAGGCTTCCACTTTGCTTCATATAGTTTGTAAGAGAGAGAGAGAGAGAGAGAGAGGAGCTTCATGTTTGTGCCTTCATTGAAATATCAGATTTTTCACTTTCCTCTCCATCTTATGAGCGCTTGCAAAGTCAGAATACTCCCCAAATTCATAGCACCCTTTTACCACCACTTTCTCTCACTAAAAACTTCATTAAAATAGCTCAAAAACACCATTGAAGCTCCACACAAGGATGAGACAACTTGTAGAGGTTTTGAAGAAAGAATTTTGGAGCTTAAAATGGGTCTTAATGGTTGAAAAATGAGATGTTCTTTGATGTTGTTGGAGGATTTTGATGAGAGTTTTCTTGAAGTGGGTCTTTAGGAGCATTTCTTGGAGCTTCAATGGAGCACATGATCGAGGGTGAAAAGTGGCGCGCGTCAAACGCCGATCGTTGTTTTCTATTCACCTCCTCAATACAAAAGCCTAAACTTATGACTACACTCAGCGGGTGAGTATAGCGGCCAAGTCCGGATATCAAAAATCCACATAGACGAGTTGCTAGAATTTATAAGGTTTAGTACTCCTAAAATAAAATCGTAAAAGGTAATTATACACAAAAAGGAAAAGATGCAAAAAGGGAAAATATTAATCTAGGCGTGTATTTAAACTAGACTAATAAAAGTGGTAAAAACTATTGGTTGCATCGAATATCCCTCACCCGAGTTAATTAGTATAAAATGGTTACATGGGTCGACGAGTTATTAAGACTGCGTCTCGTTTCGACAGTTAATTAAATCAAGGGTTGTCACACCCCTAAATTCGCATAAAAGTCTAATAAGATTTTGGCGTCAACAAATACCCCAAAAATTACGCACGTAAGTTCGTAAGTACGGAGCATACATGATATACCCCGTCAAATATCCTAGGCGCAGTAACTAGGACAACGCACTCGAAATAGACCCGTAAACTCCATCACCAAGGCAAAGCAACACATCAACCCGAAATGAGTTCAATCCGACACAACCTAGACTAATTTAGCTAGAAAGCATGATTAAAATACGGTAAATAAACGTGGTAAATAAACGCGATAAAACTACACTACAAAGCATGGAAAGAAAACAAATCACGATTAATGTGTGGGTCGGATCAGGTTGATCCTTTATCAACCCATAAGTCCTGTTCGGGGCGTTACAGGGAGGGTTTTGCTTTATTCTGCATTAAAGTAATAGATGGAAATTAGTAGCCACTATCTTCCAACAACATTATAACCACTTCAAAATTATTACATAATAGGTATCACCTGAGGGTTAATATTTTCTTTGGTTTTATCCTTTGCATTTTGAATCTTATATTGGAAAAATAAATTAGGAAAAAGAAAGATTGTTATCTACGAGATTAACAAAAGGAACTTAAACTCCATTTCTTACTTTACAAACTATGATCCTAAAATAGATAAGTACAATATTATAGCAATCATATGAATACTTGAATATGTTCTAATGTAAAAGGCTGACCGAGAAATTGGAGACAACTTTGATCCATATTTCGAACTTCCTGGAATTTATTCTGCACCTGACTTTGAATTTTGCCAAGGCTCTATGAATACATCCATGTTAAAAATCACCTAGGTTAATGATTAACATGAATCACAATTTAATAGGGGCTAACTAACAGTGGTAAGATTAGTTTCCTACCTTTTACATACATGACTAAATGCATGGGGTTGGCTGAATAGTTCTCTTCGTATAATTTGAGAAACTCATGCCTTATATCCAACCGTTTTGCGTTTGGCCGTACGTCTAAAGTATCCTAGCTCCGTACGGATTCAACAAAAAATTGGCAAATCAATAATGAAGAATACTTAGCTAACTATTTTTTTTATCAAATTCCACAGATGTTGTATATAATTCTTTTACTTTTTCAACATTTACAATGCGTAAAATTGAGAGTTTGCATATCTACACATCTATTACAAATAAAGCTGCAAATCTATACTACCTAAAAAAGTGTATAAGACAAAAACTATGGTTTAAACACTTTAACCATTTATATATGTGAAAATGTCTTGCATGCCATCTCAAACCCTTCAGTTACCCATTTTTCTTAGATGAATTGTAAATTATTTATTGTGTTTTTGGCATAAAAAGATAATTGAAAATTTACTTTATGGCAGTGGATTAAATTCTTGAACTAAAGTATTGTTGATTGGTTCTTCTCCTTTATCGGTTTAGGAATGTTTGTTGAATGTGTCCTTCCCACCTTATTTTTTATGGAAAAATATTTATGGATTGGATCTCAAAAATGGTTATGTTACTTCTCTCCCTATTAAGAAACAACTTTCCCCCCTCTTAACAACTTTTTCATAGTATTATTGGTTGGTGAATAAGTTTATTCTGCAAAAATTCTATAATACTAAGCTCCAAGTTTAGTTGACACACACAGTAGTGTCTTAGATGCCTTTGAAGGATTGAATACTAAAATTAGATGACTGATATAATTATGCATATTTAGCCCTTAGTCATTTTTCAATTTACATATGCCCATTTTGTCCTTACGATGGATGGTTCAAATTCTGTAGATATGAGATTTTTTCCCATTTCAATCGAAAATTATATTGGATTAATAACTTGTGAATGACAGTAGCCTAATTAAATAGAGTGTATATGATACTATCATACTTCACACACTATACTAAAAGCAGAGAAGATTACTTTAAATGAAAATCTCTTTGACAACTGTATTCAAGGTTTCATCAATCAGATGATGAGAAACAAGATAAACTAACATCAAACACACACACACACACATTAACTTTACTTTTTGTGCATGTGCTAATTAATCTAGCATAATAACAAGAATAACTAATGGAATTCTAAGATTAGTAAATAAAATAAAAGATATAAAGGAACAAACAGATTATTCAATAATCCACTGTAGAAAAATATGTGTAAATTAACATAGGATTGTACTAATTCAAAACAGGACATTAAAACTATAAGATGTGGGTTCTTGGAATATAGTTAGTATCAAGCAAGGCATAACCCCTTATCAAGATTGGGATTGGTGCACAAGACAATATTTAATAATGACAATGAATGAGGACAAGAGAGACAATAGCATTCAACACTCAGGTAAGTATTAAATGAGATCTTTACACCATAAATGCACTGTAAATACAATAAATACATAGTACCATCAAGTAACTTGGTCTAAGGGAGAAAGAACAACTCTCAGCACAATAAAGGCAAGGCAGGAACTCCAAGCTCAGTTAATGCTCAATAATGAGGATATTAATGGGTATAGGGAGAATGTTTTGACAATCATTGTTCTAATAAAAGCTCTCGTGTATGAGGGAAATCTAACAACAATTCTAGATCAAGATATCCATGCTTGTAGACTATTTGGTCGGTCTATTTATATGGAGGCAAGGTTACTCGAGCAACCTTGCTGGCATTAAATGTGATTGACCAGAATTAAATGCTAAAGTACCATAGCATTAATGTCGAAGATATTGCATTAAATGCATGGGATATTATATTTTGGTAGGAAACTTCCCAACCAATTAGAAGCATAGTGTCATTAATGAGGACATGATGTGGCAGATAAAAGGCTTAACTTATAATTACTATGAAATCAAATCTGGTTAACTAGGCCAGTCATCCTAAGGATAAACTCACTTGAGTGACATAACTTCGAGTCCCTAAATGCTAGATGCTATGACGTCATAAAATAGGTGAATAGTGACCCCACTAGACGTGTGGTCACATCAACCGAATGGATGGTGTATGGTTTTGAGGTTTCACGGCTGGAGGGTAGGTCGAGCATTGGATATGCTTTTTTGTTAGCTAAAAATTATCTCTAAGCCAAAGATATAAGACTGAGTTTCCTCGAGGAGGTTCCTTCGAATAGGTTGAAGTCATGGTAACTCGATTAAAGTAGTTCGAGCAACCATTTCTAATGAATGAATTTTTACCCAAGTGTGCCAAGAGGGTTGGTTATTGCTTTCTTAACGTTGCCTTGCTCCCAATCCTCTAAACCTTATCCCTGCGAGGTTCCCAAGAGGAGGTCATTCGATAGAGCATGTAATCTCTCCCACGCCATTACCAGGCGTGGTCCCTCGAGGGTATCGAATAGCCTCACCAACATTACAAAGTAAACTTTATTCAATAAATAAAGTACATAATCAAATACATTCTGCTTCATATTACAAAATATTGTTATTCGAATAACTTTGGTCTTCAAAGAGAGTCCTTCGAGGAGTATCTGTGGATGGTATTCAAGGGAAGTCCTTCGAGATGTCTTCATCTTCCTTTTAAGTTGCTAAGTATAAGATCATCTCAGCTAATCAACCTTTGGTTGGGACTCCCCCTACATTTGCCCCTTCGTAGAGATATTTATTTTTTGCATGAAGAAATATATGTAAGAAATACTTGGTTTATCTTCAAACCTTTAATGAAAAAAATAGGTAATATGTATAGACAAATAATCATATCACAATAAGCATCAGGTTATTCAATAAAGAGAAGTGTATGCGAGGAGTTTATCTAGTCCTTCTTTCGAACTACTTCATCTTTTAGATGCCTTATGATATATTTGATAGAGACATTTCTTGATGGGCCATTATGATTGCGTGTGATAGTTGTCTTAGGGTAAGTGAAGATATTTTATTCAAATTTTCCCCAAAGTCTCCCCCAAGGTGAAGAAACTCTAGTCATGCCTCATTATTACTCTGGCCGTATCATATTTAATGAGGTTATCGTTTTCACTTTTACGCTTTACATGTGGAAGCTTCGGGGTTAATGCATTTTCCTCGTGCAAGGGTATTCGCGCGTTGCTTATTGAAGCGTCATCATTACGGCCTTTGAATTCCTGCCCCTACGCGTGCATGCAGGATACACGAGGAAACTCGATCTTCACCACGTTTCCCAAAGTACTATCATTTATCACCTGTTGGGTCTTGTACTGCCCCTATAAAAAGGCATATTTGCATTTTTAAACCTTCACCCTTGGGTTCATTTACAATCGTGTGCTTTGAGAGAGAAATTTCAGTGCTTGCCTTCTGCCTTCGTTCCAAACCCTAACAATTCACTTTTCTTCCATTTCTCATTTTTTTGTATCCATGGCACCCGTAGTGATGAGAACTCCTTCTGCTAGGGGTATTTCTCCCTTACTTAAGCACACCAATACCAGTGGCACGCTACCGTCACGTGCCATATCTTAGTGAGTCCGACCATTTCTGGACACTAGCTGAGCATTTCCCCAGTGATCTTATGCCAATGGAGCCGGTAAATCTACTGATGGAGGAGAGTGACAACGTCGAAGATTTTGCCTACATCCCCACTGCCATTGTAACTCAGTTTTGTATTAAGAGAGGTGATTATTCTTTTTTAAACGTGGAGCTTGAATCCACCTCAGGTACCTACGAAGGTTTCGGTCCTTGGACCGACTATATCCATGCCAAGTATTCTGTGCAGTTGGAATTAACTAGCTTATTTTCTATCAACTGGTTGGGTGGTATCACCCTTTCAAAGAGCAATAATACCCTTCAGTTGCACATGTCTCGATGGAGCCATCGGTCCCACATGTTTGTTGCCTCTTGGGGTGAATTTACCATCACTCTCGAGGACGTCTGTGAGCTTCTAGGTTTGGAAGCAACTAGTTTTGATACCTTATTTAAGGAGGTCGTCTCAGGTGCCGAGAAATCCACTCGAGCAGAACTGGAGGCCGTAGTGAAAGACTGCATAGTGACCTATAACAAGTGCACTTATTCAGAGTTAATTAGATATTTTTACTTCATTGATGATAAGGATGTGATGAAGGCTCGCGAGGTGGCCGAAGAGAATTCAAAGGGGAAGTAGGTGTTTGAGTATCCCCCATATGGGAAATGATTTGGTTCAAAGATTGAGCTTGCAGGTTATATATGGGTCGTCCTATTGAAGATATTTCTTCCTGATAAGTCCCATGACTACCCTAGGAATGATCTAATTAACATGGCCATTCGAATGGCCAGTGGCATCAAGACCCCTCTAACAGACATCACCCTTGGTTCATTATACACTTGGTTACATCATGTGCAAGATGATTCAGCCCGGGGCATCGACAGGTTCGATGTCTCAAACTACGCCAATCACACTCTGTTGATAGCCTTTTTTTACACCCATTTCCTGGAGTATGCTCCAACTGGTAATTTCCCCAGCTCTCATCCCATCAAGGTCCCGAGAATCTGTTGATAGAACCATAAGATTTCCAAAAAGCCCTTTATATTTTTAATCGATAAAGTTGAGAAGTTTGCCCCCCGCCCTTATGTTTAGGTAGATCATTTTTTTACAAACCATTTTTTTACGGACGAGGAACGTCCTGTTACCCCCATTGAGGAGTCGTTAGCCAGGAATTTTCCTATGAATAATGTTCCTCTATTGTTAATTACCTCCCATCTGCCTTCATACACAGATTGGTCCTCCTTTTATTCCATCTACTGCCTAAATTTTGTGGTGATGCAATTTGGTTACGATCAAGGTAACCCCATGTTGAGCCATTTCACCCGCGAGAAGCCTACCAACTTCTCTTTTTCATGTAGTAACTTTCTTACTTCTACCGCCGTCAATCTTTATTCGAATTATGCTGCCAGCCCTGTTGTCCCGAGAAAAAGAGCCGGAGAGGGAAGGTCTGCTATGAACTTGATGGTATTTTGGCCAAATCAGCTGGGCCATTTCCAAAGCAATCTTCTTAAAGAGCCCTGGTACCCCTATATTAAAAGATTTCCTCTGACGGAGCTGGGATTGAGGAACTGCAGTACCTCTAGCTCCCTATTTTCTCTCAGTACCACCAACAGTTCTACTCCTTATTAGTTGCCTCACTTGGCCCCTGTGGAAAAAGCTGTAGTAAAAAAGAAGAAGGCAAATCAGTCTTCAATTCTAGTTAAAATGGTTGCTATTACCCCTGGTCCCTCAAGACCAGTCGAAGGGGATGACACTCCTCATACTGCTTCGACTGGGGAAGCTGTGAGGACTACAAGGAAGGCTCCACAGAAGCAACTCAAGGTTACCTAAGATGTCTCGCCAAATTTGACTCATGTTTCTAATGTTCCTCAGTAAGTTAACCAGATGTTCGATCAACTTAGAAAGACTTGGGAGAATTTTTCTGTGGATGATAGGGCCTTTATGTCAGCCCAGATGGCCTCTCAAGGGTTTCTTATGCTCCCCAACTGCTGAAGGTAGCAGGGAAAAAAGTTGACTAGCCCTGTTAAAATTGTGTTAGAGGAGGTAAATGAGACAAGTGATGAAGAGAATTCTGAGGAAGAGGTAGCTATTGATGAAGAAGTGATAAGTAATGATGATGAAGAGGAGGATGAAGATAAAGGAGAGAAGGAAGAGGAGGAGGAGGAGGAGGAGGAGGGGGAGGAGGAAGAAGACTCTCCACTTATACGAAGGCGTAAGTTGCGAGGGATGGTTTTTTCCTATAAGCCTGCTTTACCTCCTCAAGACTATGAAGTTTTGGAAGATGTTCTTGAGGAAGAGGTATTTATGATATTTCTCTTTATTGCTTATAACTTTTCCTCCTTTTACCTTATGATATTGACTCCTATTTCCCATTTTAAGGTTGATGTTCGAGGTGACTTTCACAATGATGTTGAAGTTGGTGGTCCACTAATGGAGGCAACTGAAGTTTTACTTATCTCGAAGGAAGTTGTGGCAAAGGAGATAGTTGCCCCTATAACCTCGTAGGTAACTACAAATCTCCCCCCAGGGGCAGATATATCTCTTTGTTTTGTTCAGTCCAGTAGTGGCTATTTGCCTGACTCTACCTTTTTGTGCAACCAGGATGGTCTCGAGGTAGGTGTTCATGATGAAGGTGTTGTTGAGTCTATCGTTTAAAAGTCCCCCATTATTGTTGTACCATTGATTATGGTAAACTTTCTCTTTTCTTTCTGAACTCATTGTGCCATATTCTTATTGTTCTTTTTCTCTATTGTTCTTCGTAAGTTTCATTCCCCGAACAAACTGCCCCGCTAGCCCTTCTTCCCTCAAATGACCATGTCTTGGTTACTCTCTTTGGGCCCTCAATCCTCAATCCATAGAGATCTGAGGTTTTTTCTATCGATCAGGTAGGAGGTGGGCAGGAAGAAGTTACTAAAGTTGGAGGTACTACTGTTGTTCCCTTAGAGCAACAACTTTTGGTAGCTCTAGGAAATTTTCATGAGGAGGAAGATTTGGTTCAAATGGTTATACATCAGTTCATCGATGATCAACAGCTAGAGGTATGCTCTTCTCTTGTGTAACTCATGAGTTAAAATTTTATTAGAATTGCCTAGTAAATAGGACTTTGAATCTCCCATAACTGAGGGTCAGGCGCGCCAAGTCCTATTGGTCTTTAAATCTCCTATAAGTGAGGATCAGGCAGGCCAAGTCATATTAGTCTTTAGATCTCTCATAACCGAGGGTCAGGCTGCACGAGTTATATTGGACTTTAAATCTCCCATAACTGAGGGGCCAAGTTATGTTGGTCTTTAAATCTCCCATAACTGAGGGTTAGACGAGCTAAGTCATATTGATCTTTAAACCTCCCATAACCGAGGGTCAGGCGGGCCAATTTGTATTAGACTTTAAATTTTCCATAACTAAGGGTCAGGTGGTTCAAGTCATATTGGTCTTTAAATCTCCCATAATCGAGGGTCAGGCTGGCCAAGTCATATTGGTCTTTAAATCTCCCATAACCAAGGGTCAGGCAGGCCAAGTCATAGTGGTCTTTAAATCTCCCATAATCGAGGGCCAGGTGGGCTAAGTTATATTGTTCTTTAAATATCCCATAACCGAGGGTCAGGCGGGCCAAGTTATATTGGACTTTAAATATTCCATAACTGAGGACCAGGCAGGCCAAGTTTTATTGGATTTTAATTTTTCCTGTAAGACAATTTGTATATTTATCTCATTGATAATTTTTTTTGCATTTCAGGCTGAAGTTGAGCAGTTCGCAACGTGCGATCTAGAAGTTGAAGGTGTTGAGCATGAGATTGCGCAAGAAAGGATAATGGCTGCTTTGGCGACGATGGGCAAGGCCCTTAGTTTGCAAGTTCAGGCAGTGGCTCCAACTGTTAGTAGGATGCCCGAAATGGTTGCTTTTAGGTTAGAAGAAAGTGAGCGCTTCGCACACTCGATGCCCTTCTACTAGCGATAGTGTTTTTAGTGCTCACTCTCCTGAAGCATCCCTCGAAGTGGTTGTGAGGCATACCTTGCTCGATTTTCCCCATATCTTGACTAATGGTCCTCACGCATTGATTGAACAGCTCTTAGACCGATTTCCTTCAACTTTTGCCCCTCGCAATGTTGAACCCATACTTGTGATGAGGTTTCTTAGACAATCCACTATTTTAGATGAAATTCTCAACACTCCTTTGGAGTCTTTAAGGTTTGATACGATCAAGGTTTTATTGGGGAAGGTCAATCTGCTTATTAACGATTGGTTTTCGCTGTGTTGGTTAGTTAAGCTGATGCGTGACTTCCAGAAGGCTAACCTGCCTGCTCTTTATGCCCGGCTCTATATTTCTCATCGCTCATAGGTGACTATCTTGAAGGAACTAGTAAGCTTGGAGGCCGAATTAGTTATGTCTGAGCAAAAGGTGGAGGATGCTCGTAATGTTGTTACTTATGCGGGGTGTTGAGTTACTTAAGTCTGAGCAAAATCTGGATGATGTTCAATAGAGAAAGGAGTACTGCCAGAAGGACTTGGCTGATATTGTCTCCAACTAGAGTAACCTTGAGCAGATACTTTCTTAGCACCACCATCGATTTCTTGTCTCGGCCAACCCGTGCTTCATAATGGATGCCCCCTAGCAGTTTTTTTTTAAGTTTCCCCTTTGTTTGTGTCTCTTTTTTACTATCTTGGAACCTCTGTGACTTGTAATATAATATTTCTCTTTTATTTAAATAAACTATTGGGCATTTGGTTCTCTTTCTTTTTTGTCTTGCTTAAATATTAAATGAACTAGTACATTAATGCAATTTTCATCATGTATAATAAGGAAAGAAAAAATGAACCAAAACTTCCAAAACAGAGATGACTTTATGCCATGTTAAATAAATAACCCAACATTTACAGGGAGCATTCTCCCAAATAAGTATTAATAACATAATAAAATAGATTGAAGTGTAGCCACTTGCTGTTTAGTTTGAAAGTGAGATCATCTTCCACTTTAGATATCTTGGAATAACTCGAATCATGAGTTGCTCGAACAATGTAGAGTCCTTCCTAGTTGGCTTCAAACTTAGGCAATGACAATCCCCTGATGTGCCTCGTGCAATCCTTCAAGACTAGGTCTCCTTCCTTGAACTTTATTGGCCTTACCATCTGGTCATAGGATCTAGATAACTATTTTCTATACATTTTGAAGTGCCTCGCGATGTTGTCTCTATGCTCCTCCAGTGCTTTGAGTTGTACATGTCGGCTATGGGGAAGTATGGAAATTCGTAAGTTATATCGAGCATAAGGTACCTCGAGTTCTACTGGCAAAACAACTTCTATACCAAAGACCAAAGAAAATGGGGTATACCCTGTGGGTTTTCTCCTTGTCATTTGATAAGCCCATAGAACCTCTAGTATCTTATCGTCCCATGTGTCTGAGAAATCTTCCAGCATTTTGGCCAAGATGTTTACCAAAGTCTTGTTGGTGGATTTTGTCTGCCCAATGCACTTTGGGTATGCTACAGTTGACTTGTGGTGGATGATGGAGTATTTATCTGTCAGCAGACTTACTTCATTATTTACAAAAGGAGTTCCATTGTCTGAGAGGAAGACCTTTAGGATACCAAAATAGAAAATGATGTACTCCTTCATGAATCGAACGACTACCCATATTGTGGCTCTCTTTAGTGGTATGGCTTCTGCCCATTTAGTAAAGCATTCAGTGGAGATAAGTATCCAAACCTATCCTCTCGAGGAGGGATTTATTGCCCCTACTAAATCGAAAGCCCATGAGTGGAATGGGAAAGGTGTAGAGAGAGAATACAGGTCCACCGAAGGAGCATGGATCATATCCCCATGCAGTTGAAAAGCCTTGCATTTACGAATAAACTTCGTAAAGTATTTTTCCATCGTAGGGTAGTGATAAGCACCCAAAACTGTACAATTTATGCCCCAAATAGATGTATTTTAGTTGCTGATTCTCGACAATATGGGTCTTATATGCTTAAATGTTTAATATGCAGGTTTAATGTACGTTGCGGTGTTCAAACGCGTATTTCAAGGCAATTGTGCATTTTACGGAGCTAAATACCAAATTTCCTGATCCTAACCTAACCCATCCTAGCCTAAACTTGTCCCTAAACCGTCACCCAAGACCCGTGTGTGTTGGTTTGGTCCCTTTTTATTTTATTTTAATTTTTAGTTTAAGTCATTTTAATTTTAGGATTATTTTAGAATTTTTTTAGGTTTTATTTCCTATTTTTATATTTTTTATTTCTGTTTTTATTAATATAATATAATTTTATTTTATTTTATTAAGTTTTTAGTTTTAGTTTTTATCTTATTTTATTTTATTTTTTTAGGATTAGTTTTTAGGAATTTAGTTTTATTACATTTTATTTTTTTTAGGACTTTAGTTTTTAAGTTTAATAGATTTACATTGTTATTTCTTTTTAATTTTATTTTTATTGAGTCTTGATTTTAATTTTTAGTATAGGAATTTAATTTTTAGTTTTTAGTTTTTATAAGTTTTATTTTATTACTTAGATTTTATTTTTATTTTTTTAGTTTTATTAGGGTCCAAACTAATATACACACTACACACCTATACCCACTAACCTATCCTACACCCACTAACCTATCCTACACCCTACCCCTCACCATAACTCCCATACACACTCACACACCTTATCACCTCTATCATCATCTTCCCCAAACCCATACTCTCTCTCCTACTCCATAACCAAAAACAACCTCCATTAACAATTCCACTCTCTCATCCTCACACCTAAACTAAACCACTAC
This sequence comes from Sambucus nigra, assembly GCA_949130495.1. Classification (NCBI taxonomy): domain Eukaryota; kingdom Viridiplantae; phylum Streptophyta; class Magnoliopsida; order Dipsacales; family Adoxaceae; genus Sambucus; species Sambucus nigra. The sequence goes on from OX422220.1 coordinate 66,138,573, forward strand.
CCATACCAACCAACCACCCATCTCTTTCTCTCTCCTCTCTCCTCCATAACCACACAAACCATACCCCTCTCTCTCTCATCTTTCAACAACAAAACCATATCAAACCTCAAGCCCAGCCTCTCTCCCTATCTCGCCGGACCTCCAAACTCGACCCACTGCTCCGGCGGCCCAATTCCGATCGCACCCGTCGGCGACTCCCCTACCTAGGTCGGCGAACATCCCTGTCCCTCCGGCCTCCGGCCAGCACCCTCCTGCCATCCCAACGTCACCCGCAACCTCCAACCCGGCGACTCCCTCACCCCATCCCGTCGCCGGCACTCCCTAACCCCATTGTTCGCTGGACCACTACCCGCCTACCCCCACCGCGACAACCATCCAGCGCAACCCTTCGCCGCCGGCAGCTATGGCGACCCACCTCCTGCGATCCAACCCCCTCTCTCTCTAACCCATCTCCAATCCCTTCCAAACCCACTCCCATGTCCAGCAACCCTCCACCTCCATACCCATTTTCCAAATCAAACACAAAACCCATTTTGCAAAGACCCCATTCCCATTTCTACAAAAACGTGACCTGCATAAAACATAAACCAAATGCCAACAAATTACCCCCCTAACTAACCCCTTTTACCTATTTACCCAAAATACCCTAAAACTACCTTTTTAACCACAATACCCATTATACCCTCAAACCATATCAGATTTTATCCTCACCACCCTCATGCACATGTGACCTCACCCATTTCCACATGCACTCCCTACCTTTTTACCATTATGCCCCTTTGCTCCATTGCATATATAACGAAGACTCAAGGCAAATTCTAGATTAGAGAGCTTTAGATAGGAAATTAGAGAGAGAGAATTGTAGAGAAAATTTCCCTTGTAAATAGTTTTTCATTTTTTATTTTTAGATTATTGTGAGTGTAAATATTGTAAGTGAGTTAATTGAGTGAATATTTTAATTTCAAATCATTTGGATGCTCAATTAAGTGGTGTATGCTTCAATTTGGAAGATTAGAGTTCAACTTTCTCAAGGAGACTTGGTTTGCTTGTTCTATTCTCTTCTCTTTTATTTTAGTAGCCTTGATTATTAATTTGTCATGTTTCATATCATGTTAGGCTAACACCCCTTTCAAGGGGTGGGGAAACCCATTATTTTGATGTTAATGTTAATTTAATTAGTTTAATTAAATTAAAATTCCCTTTGATGATTATTTTTGCAATCTTACTTTTAATTTACGCCTCGAGAGAGGGTAAATGATTTTCGAGAGAAAATCGAGATTCTAGTCTTAATTTCCATCTTAGAATCGAACTAGAGATAGGTTTTTCTAAAATGTGAAATTATTTCTTTGAATTTCAACTCTAATCATACTTTTATGATCTAAACTAATTTAGTAAATCGATCCTAGCGGGTGATTTGTTAGATGATGTTTAGATCTACATTTTGTGAGTTGTAGGATTGTAAATTTAATCCTCTAAAAGATTATTATTAAAATTACATTTGCAACGAGAGTTGATTTGTAATTTCAATATTAATTTGGGAAGTTTAGTTTGAATAAATTAATTAAATAGATTAAATAGAAATTATGGCATAACCCCACTCCTTGATTGTTCTCACCTTTATTTACCTCACTTTATCTCTTATTTTTAGTTTAGAATTTATTTTTTATTTTAGTAAATTTCTAGTTAGTTATTTTCATTTAGTTTATTTTAGTTTAGACCTCACCTCACCCTTTTGTTTTAATATTGAAAAAGCTAAAAAAAAATAGAAAAGTGAAAAAGCACAAAAAGAAAATAAATAGTGAATTACAATTGAATTTGTTCCATTTGCTTTACTCCCTAGAAAGTGGATTGATACCCTTACTTACCGCTACACTTTAGATTGTTATATTTTGTAGGTAATTGAGGTTTTGATTAGAAAGGGCTTTTCAACAACGACACAAATACACGTAAAAGTCTTTCTATCAAATGTAGAACAAAAGACTTGCATTTACGAATAAACTTTGTAAAGTTTATTCAAACTAAACTTTACGAAGAGAGAATACAGGTCCACCGAAGGAGCATGGATCATATCCCCATGCAGTTGAAAAGCCTTGCATTTACGAATAAACTTCGTAAAGTATTTTTCCATCATAGGCTAGTAATACCCCAAAGTCATAAGTTGATATTAAATTTTGGCTCCTCTGATGTGTCCTGGCTCATGGGCCTGTTTCAGCACTTTTTCATCTTCTTCCCCCTGATGCACCTCAGAGGCCTGTCATAATAGCCTCGTCGGTATAACTACCCTTCTTGGACATAATATATGGGTTCTTACCTCTTTAGCCTCGTAGCATCATCCTTGTCTATTGGCATTACTCCATCCACCAATAAGTCCATATATGGTTGCCTCCAGTGTTGAGGTTGATCGATGAAGTTGCACTTTACTACTTGATAAAATAATCGACATTTCCCACAGTCCCTCCGTACCACTGAGGCATCTTACCTCATTGAAGGCCAGAAGTAACCTACCTTTTAGACCCTTCTGTATATGGAAACTTTAGTGGACTCGCAGCTGTCTTCATGTACTTCAATTAATTTTCTCTTGGCTTCTTCGGGGTCCATACATCTGGATAGCCAGCCTCCTATTCTTGTAGTATAATTTACCCCTAGCAATGAAATACTGCGCGAGGTCAACCAAACTTAGTGAGACTTCGTTTGTCTCTAACTGCTTCCTAATTTTTCCTCTCCAATCATCGCTATCATTTGTGGGCAGCATCTCCAGTATGGACGAGGGAGCTATCCTCTTGGTGATTCGAATAACTGTTGACTCTCCATCAAAAGCAATATTTCAGGTAATAGTGGCATAAGCATCAGCATGTCGATTCATCGATGTCATCTGTAGGCAACATCTCCAGTATGGCCGAGGGATCTATCCTCTTGGTGATTCGAACAACTATTGACTCTCCATCAAAAGCAATATTTTGGGCAATAGTGGCATAACCATTAGCATGCCAATTCATCGTTCGAGGGTGCCTTTTGATCTTGACTACCTCGAATTTCCCAAGCAACCTTTGTATAATTATTGGATATGGTTACAAGCTCATGTGCTTCAAAGCGAACTCTCTCGTCACCTGTTTAACCACCAAGTTGGAGTCCCTTTTTATTGTGAGGACTTGGATGCCCCTTCTAAGAGCCTCGAGCAGTCCCAGTACTAGCGCTTCATATTTAGCTTCATTTTTTAAAAACTTAAAATCCAACTTAAAAAATAATCAAATTTCTTCCTCGTTCTTTCTCAAGATGGCGCTTGTTCCCCCTTATTTTTGGCCGAAAAGCCATAAATTCCATGCTTCATTTGTCCAGGGTAGTTGCTATAAAATTAGCTTGTAAATCATCACCCAAAAGATCCTCCATAAGTGTCTTGAACGTACCAGAGGAAAAGATGGCTAATAGGTCTGCATAATCTTGGCTCTTAATATCTCAAAGAACTATGCATTTAAGATCGTACTCTGGGAGGATTAAGAACCATCGAGATGCATTGCCTATTAGTACAGTTTTAACAAGCAAAAACTTTATAGGATCACATCTAGTTACAATGTTTACTGTGAATGATAGTAAGTAATGCTTAAGTCTGTGTGCTACAAATACAAGGTCTAAACAGTGCCCCTCGATGCTAATGTATCTGGCCTCTGGCCCGTATATAATCCTACTCAAGTAATAATCAGGTTTCTCTATACCGTCCATTTCTTGGGCCAATAATTCTCTAATAGATCGTTCGGTAGATGTAAGATATAGACATAAAGGGATATCTGCCTTCTGTGGAATCATCATCCGAGGAAAAGTGAGGGACGTTTTCATCTTGTCCATGGTGTCCTGGTGCATCTGCTCCCATACAAACTTGGATCCTTTTCTCAGCAGTTCTATTAGCAGATGAGTCACCTCAGCCATCCCTGGCATGAACGTCCTCAAGTAGGAGAATTTACCGAAGAAGCTTTTCAATTACCCTTGCTAATTTTGGCCTTGGCATATCAAGAATGGCCCATTATTTATCTAAGTCCATCTGGACGCCCTGTCGGTTCACCATAAACCTAAGAACTTCCCACTTGTCACCCGAATGCACATTTGAGAGGGTTTATTTTCAATTTGTACTTTCTGCATTAGGTGAACACCTTCCTCATATCATCTAAGTGGGAAGTCTCCTTTTTAGACTTGATTACCACGTCATCGATGTAAAATTCCACGATCTTGTGAAAGAGATCATGGAGGATAGCCATCATGGTCCTCTGATAGGTGACTCTTGTGTTCTTCAAACCAAAAGGCATAACTGTGTACATGAAGTTCCCCAAAGGCGTTCAAAAATAAATCTTCTCGGCATCGACTGGGTCCATCTTGATCTGGTAATACCCCACATAACCGTCTATGAAGCTGTACATCTGGTGCCTCGCCCTTGCATCGATTAAGCTGTCTATGGAAGCCAACGGGAACTCATATTTTGGGCACGCTCGATTAAGGTCCTTAAAATTTATGTAAATTTGAATCTGACTCTTATCTTTCTTTCCCACAAGCACAATGCTAGACAACCAAATCAGGTGGCGAATGGCGACAATGAAGCCAACTGTAATCATCCTTTGAACTTCGTCTTTGATCTTCAGATCTAACTTGGCCTTGTACATTCGAGTGGCCTGATTTACTGGGACGACCGACGGCAGAACGTTCAACTTATGGCAACTCACCTCCTTGTCAACTCCAAATATCTTGGTATACTTCCACACGAAGTCGTCTTTGAATTCTTGGAAAATCTTGATCAAATCCTCTCGAGGTTCCCCTTTCAGGCTCCTCCTCTACGTCTTCAAAAAACTCTTGGACGTTCGAGTTGTCAATCACCAAGAATTTCTCTTATTTGTCTACTAAGAAAAATTTATAAACAGGGCCAGCCACATCGTCCAGCCCTTCATCTTCCCATTCACTCCCTCAAAACTTGTAAATAATTCTACCGTTAGGAAAAAACATTATCTTTCACTGCCGATAATTTTCTTCCCTATGAGGCTTCTTTCGATAATTTTCTTTAAACTCTCTCATAGAATGCCTGCTGAGAACGCTCTGGTTTGGGACCTGGTGTTCAATAGGATCAATGCGTGGCGTCATTCGATTGTGTAACTGCCTTGACAAACGAGGGGCCTTACTAACTCCTGATCATGCTCTTATTCGTAGGTCACCACTGGTCGGGCTTATGCATGTACCTTTTCTAGAGTTCTTGGAACCCTTATTCATCCAGTATACTTTATTACCACCGTGGCTTCCTCAGACATCTCGGTGTAAAAGGCAACATCTACCAAGTGCACTTCTTCTTTTGCAAAAGTCTTCTTAGATGCTTAAATCACCACCTCTTTGCACTTTATGTTTGCCTTGGCACGTTGATGGTAAGTAGAGGGAACCAAACCGTAGTTGTGCATCCACACCATACTGACTAGCAGTTGGTATGATGTCTCGCAGTCCATAATGTTGAATTTAATGTGGGAGGTAATATTCCTAATTGTGATGCCCACACTAACGTACCCTACAAATTTAAACGACTGATTGTCATACCCCAATATTTCCAATGAGTGCGACATTATCCTTATTTTAAACAAGCCAGTAGCACAAAAAGATCCGATGGGCATTATATTAATGGATGCCCTTCCATCCAACAGCACACTAGAGAACACACAATCATTCACGGAGGCTGTAACATAAAGAGGCCTATTTTGGGGATACCAGACCAATCTTTCTGCTTCTAAAACTATAACTTTATTAAGATACCTCCTCACAAGCTTGGCCATGGGCCCCCTTCAATTCAGGTGTGGCACCATGTTCTTATTTTCAATCTCCAGAATGGCTCGCGTAATCTCCAGTCATGAATGTTTGGGGAGCCCAACCTGGTTGAAGAACCAACTGAACTTTTGCGAGCGTGCAACTGCTACGCATTCAACCCCAGGGTCCATTGGTTCCTCTTCGAGTTCGTAAACTTCCTCTACGCCTCTGTAAGCAGCCTCATCGTAGGCTATCACTGCATTTACTGCTTCTAGAGAACAAGCTCCCATCTGTCTGCTCAAACTCCCGATGGGGTTATCTTCATTTTCCTGTTCATCTTCTTCATTTGACTTGTCCTATAATTGAAGCTAAGCCATCTCGAAGGTGTATTCCTCCAAAGATTCTTCAAAGTCCTTCTCGGAGAGCCACTGCTCCCTCAACAATTGCTCAACTTCTGCATTGAAAGCACTGGTTATATGGACCCCATGAGCTGGTAGAGGATTATCATTCACATTGCCTTGGGGCAATTCTCTGTCTCCTTTCTTCACATGGTGATCGATCAATCGCCTTAAGGAGAAGCATACATTGGTCAGGTGGTTCACTCTATTGTGAAGTGCACAATAATTTATCTTCTCTCAGTCTTCTCGAGAGAGTTACGCTGTATTGGTGTTAACCAACCTGCATACTTTGTCTTGAACCATGAGATCATATAGGTTTAGAGCTTGCTCCACTGTACATGGTAGCTCAAGGAGATCCTCTTTGCCTTTAAATCTTCTCTTATTGCCTCTTCCCATTCTTCCTTGGCCACCACTACCTTCCCCCCTTCCTCCATCATCTACGTAATTTACCCTCAAGGGTATTCCCCTCTCCAAGGTAACTGATGCTATTAGGAATAAACTTCATAAGGCAGGTGGGGGTGATGGGGGTTTTACCACTAGGGCTATATTCCTCATTTCTTTTAGGAATGTTGTGAATGTACCCTCTCGTGTTTCATTTATCAAATGGCAGAAATATTCTGGCAGCAACCCCTCTGCACATACTTGAAAGAGCTTGTGCTCTCGCGTTTCCTCTCTCACATCTAGAGAGCGCTCACAAAACCTCTTGATGTAGGCAACAACGTCCTCTCCCAGCTTTTTCTTCTCGCGTGCCAGTTGTGTGAGTGTAAACTCGTCCTCAGCTAAAAAGAACTTTTGTACAAACAACACATGCAATTTCTCCCAGGAGGCTACACTAGCTGGGTCCAAGTGGGAGTACCACATGTAGGCCTTTTCTGTCAGAGATTTTGAAAACTACCTTGGTCTAAGATTTTTATCATTACAATGTCCCCCAAGGCTCTCAATAAACCTTTTCACATGTTCCTTAGGGTTTTCAACCTTTCCTGTGTATTTTTCAAAGATGGGAGGAATATACCCTACTGGGTAGGGTTCATTATTATATTAAAGTCATCGTAAATCGAGGAACTATCTCTAGCTTTGGACACTGCTATCAATTTTAATAGCTCCTTCTTTATTTCCTCCATGCTAGGTGGCAGAGAACTGATTGGCAGCGTTATCACGACAGCTGGCGTTACCGATGCGACTGGTGCACTCTTCCCTATGCCACCAACCGTTGCATGTGCCATCAAAGTCATACCTTGGCCTTACGCCGCTGGTAGTGTCGTCAAAAGCGGGATAGTAGAAGGTGGAGTAGTGGGAGGAACGTTACTAAAGGTAGGTGGAGCATTGGGAGGAACATTACTAAAGGTAGGTGGAGCACTGGGAGGAACATTACTGAAGGCAGGCATGGAGCGCCCCCCCCCCCCCCCCCCACACACACACACGACAGAGGGAGATGGTATTCCTGCCGATAGTGTCATGAAAGAGTTTTCCCCTCCAGTGATTCTCAACATTGCCTGGGCCACTGGGGTTTTGATGAACTCTGCGAATAACCCCAAGAGCCTTGCCATTTGTGCTAAGCCTATTCCTGCCTGCACGCTTATTGTCCCCGCCACACTGGTAGCAGGTGCGCTAAGCTCCGTTCGTGTTACTCTTACTTCTTTAGGAAATACAGTAAGATCTGCCTCCTCTTCATGCTGCATGGCGTCAAAATCAATAAATGTGGCAGTATTATCCTCTGGCATCTTTTCAAAAGAGAATACCTCCCCAGTAAAGTCGCCAAATGTAAGATGTGGGTTCTTAGAATACAGTTAGTATCAAGTGAGGCGTAACCCCTTATTGAGAATGTAGTGATATAGATATAAATAAATTTGCAGATGTCCAAGTTAACCTTATTTAATCAGTGTCAATTTTTATCCAATTTTATTTAGCCCTAAACATGCAACTATATGTGGAAAAATCAAACCAACAAAAATAATTGCTGACACACAGATTTCAGGAAAAAAAACCTTTTGGGTAAAACCTTTATTTCACTATAAAACATAAATCGCAACTTACAATAATTAGAATGAAATCTACAATGATCACTCCTCGGAACAATCACATAGACACACAGTCTAGAGTCAGCAAGAACTGCAACTCCAATTCAGCCCAGGAATTTCCACGAGTACTCCCTATTGACATGCAGTAGTCGTCAGCCCAGTACTCCCCTCAAGAGCACCTAGATCAGTAGTAGAGATCTTCTCTACAAGAGAACCTTCAACAAAGATGTGTTCTTGGGTTCCTAAACAATTCACACAAAGTAATTAGGATTTTGTGAATTGAAAACAAAGGGATTAAAGCCCGAAAAGTGAGAAGACAAAGTATTTTGCCAAAGTAGTTTCGTCTATTGAAAATTCGCAGGTATTCTTATAAAAAACTAAGTTAGACAAACCAATTTATAGAAAATCTAAGGAGGCAACTCGCTCAAACGAAATCAGAGTCAAGCTCGAACGGAGACACGTGTCGTTTGATCGACACTTCGCGTAAGAAGGCACTGTCGCTCGAACGAAAAAATTTAAAAATAAAATTTTATTTTGCTAGTAAATACTCTGCCTCAAAAACCTTTTTCAAAACTTTTAACGAAAAACTTAAATTTTTCGCTCCAAAACTTAGAAAATATTTGATAAAAAAATATCCCAACACTCTAAGGGAAATGCTAAGGAATTAAAACACAACCTTTACCAAATTTATCTCGCGGAGGCTTGAATGTTGAGGAACTTGATATTCGGATCCGTCTTGATGTATGAATGTTCTTGAATATTCTTCGATGGTTGTAGTGGTATATGACATACTCAATTGATAACGAACAATGTCCTCACAAATCCACGCTTATGTCTATGCTAGTACAAAATAAAAACATCCGAATTATCAAATAAAAATGCCTATATAAATCTAAGACCCTCCCATGAACCCAAAACAGAAAAGGTACTAAACATGTAGGTCTAAAACTTTTCTTAAAAAATCTTCAACATAATTTTTTTTCAAATCTTTAAGCTTTTCTCACCAGGGTCTGCAAAATAACAATCTTCAAATCTTTGTACCTACACACATGAGACAAAGAAAATACCTTTGTGACGCATCGAGTTTGAAATGATATAAGCATAAATCAATCAATATAATCAAATCTCCCACATAATGTAAAAACTCCCCCATAATTCGTTTAATCTCCCCCTTTCTATTTGTCCTAAATAGACAAGGAAACGAATAAACAAAATAAACAAGGAGCTGTCATGACAAAAATTCATATTGAATATGGATCAAACTATGCTCATGCAAAGAGTAACTCAAAAGCTTCCTACAAACTATTTTTAATTTTTCAATTTTTCATACAAAAATTGAACAATAATTTTACACAAATCGTACACTATGAGTTTACACAAAGAAACCAAATCATGGAAACACAATGAATGGGTGTGAATATATTCGATAGGAAAATCAAAGCAATCAAACATAAAATACGTGCACAATGAATATGTGTATTCCTAATGAATTAATCTCAAAATCGTCCTTAAGTATCGAAAGTGTTGAATTTAAATGACATCGACTCAATCCATCAATACATCAAAGTCAAGAATGATTCCCACGCTAATAACTTCTAAAGCTATGTAATGATTTTTCATGATGCTATCAGGACGTGCGAACCCATTTTATATTACTTTCCATCCAAGCTCCCTCATAAATAATTATGCATTAATTTTTCTTTTGAGGTGGCCCCTTTTTGGCATATTTATCTTGTTATTTCCTTTCAATTTTTTTGGGCTCTTTTAAATGGTGGCTTCACAACTAGTTAATTTTGTACTCTCGTAGCCCTTGCCCGTGAACACTCATCATATTTTGTTAAAATTAAATCCTCATGGTAAACGGTTCTTACACGCACTATTTCCATTGTCAAGTTTTATCGCATATGGTTCGTTTTAAAGACATAATTGACATGATTACACTCCGACCAATATTTGATAAACAAGTACAATAATTAAACAAATCCGTGCAAGTGTGCATTAAAGGAACTCATGAGTCAAACATGTAGGTAGTAATAACAGATCACATCCCAATGACTCCAAACATTGAAAAGCGTAAAATGAAATGATGACGCATATCAAAACACTATCAAACGGTCACATGGATATGGAATGAAGTAGTGACTCGGTCATCCTAAATGTACATTCCTATATGGTGTAAAACGAACTACAAAACTCTTTGTCTTTTTCGAAAAAAATTATCAAAATAAAGTCTTTGACTTTAAAAAAAATGAAACTCTTTTTGAATTTTTCAAAATTTTTCTAAAAACCAAAATCTAATACAAAAACATAAATACTATCAATAGGGAAAAAAACCATCATGAAAATCAACCTATGCTAGCAAACAAGTCTAAACCTCAACCGTGAGGTACGTTGGAGTTTTCCAAACATGGTGACATCCCATGAAAAACATATATCAAGTTATGTGAAGTATTGACTAAAAATTATACCTACTCCCTAAGATGTGCAAACTATCTCGTGTAATCATCCGGAGCATCATGTGTGTGAACACGTGTGGTAGCAAAACGTGACACATTACCCAATTAAAACAAAACTCTCTAAGGTGTCCTCTCTTCTTGCAGTGTGTGCAAACATAAACAGGCGTAGGTACACCTCTCACAAAACGTCTCTAACGCGTTCTCCTATCAGGTACGGGATGCCTAGGTGGTTTGGTTTGAGAGCCATATGAATATATCACTAACTCGAGAATCGACTCGGGTGCAACATGTGAACTGGACACACCGTCATGACCTATTCCTCGACTCTCAACATCACCCAAAACGGGATTGAGAATCACCTTTCCAACCTTCTTAGATGCATTCTCTAATGGGACCTTGACCTCCTAGGCACGTTCGAGATCACTCTCGAGTTAGGATACACGTGTTGTCAGACTAGACACCATGTTGGTCAAATCACTATTTTCCCGATCTAAAGTAATCAACTGTTCACTCATAGAGACCGTCACCTTCTCGAGTTAACTTGCTGTCGCCTCAAACACCCTCATGCTCTCTAAATCTCTCTCAAAATCTCTCACCCTAAGACCAAACTCCTTATTCAATTTCTTAGTCTTTAAGGTCTCGGCGTACAAATCTCTAAACGCAATTTGGATCTCACTTTCATCTACACTTTCACACTCACTATCACCCTCACTCAAAACGGTCAAACTATCATCTTCCTCAGGAGTCTCACGTGCACAAGTATCGTCATCATTGTGAGACAAACTAGGTGTGCATTCGTGACTAGCTACAAAGGCAAAAAATTTCCCATGTGAAGACTCATCCCCAGAATCTTTCACCTTTTCCTCACTATCGCTAAGAGAGCTGGCATGACAATATTTTTTCCCTTTCTCTTTAGCCCAGTGGGACACTCAAATGCTTTATGGCCTTTCCCGTCACACTCAAAACAGTTCTCCTCTTCCTCTTTCTCACCTCTCTTTCTGGCCTCATTTTTATTTTTCTAAAAAAATCTTTTATTGGAAAAAATTTGCTTAGAAAATTTGAAAACGTTTTTAAATTTTTTTGCAAGCATGGCCATATCAAAATCAGACTCATCCTTAGACTCGGACTCACAAAAACTCACTTTATTTTGGACTAGGCTTTAAGTGCTATCCCTTTATCCTTAGGCTTGATAGTGTCAGTAAACATGTCAATCTCATATGTCTGGGGGTCTCCTACTAGCTCTTCTAATTTTAGACGACTCAAATTACCTAAGGTATTCAAAACAATCATTTTTGGGATAAAATGTTTGGGCAGCGATCTTAATTTTTTTTAACCACTTGTGCATCATGTATAGGCTCACCAATATTGAAACTAGTGTTAACAATGTCAGACAAACGTGCATAAAAGTAATCAAAACACTCAGTCTCAAGCATGGTTATCGTTTCAAATTGAGTAGTTAAATTTCGAATTTTGACCACGTTAATGCCTTCGTGGGTGAGTTATAAAACATCCCACGCTTATTTAGATATGGCGCACGTCATATTATGTCGGAACTCTTCGGAGTTGACGTGTCCGAAAATTGCACCAAGTCTACGTGAATTAAAAGTGCTCCACCTCAACTCATCCTCAATCCAGTCTGACACATATTTTAAATACGTGACATTATTTACGGTGACAGTGGGAGGAGTCTAGCCTCTTTCACAAATTACCCAAACTCGCTCATCGATTGATTTTAAATGTGATTTCATGTGGGCTTTCCGATAAGCATAATTAGACACGTAAAAAATTGGCAACCGATTATATAATTTTTCATTCGTAAACATTGCGACAACTTTTTAAAAATAAGATTTTTCCAAAAAAATCAATATCACAATTTTTTTTTAGAAAATAGGAATCCACAATTAATTAGTGACACCTGCTCTGATACTAATTTGAGAATGCCGTGTGATATCGATATAAATAAATTTGGAGATGTCCAACTTAACCTTATTTAATAAATGTCAATTTTTATCCAATTTTATGTAGCCCTAAAACATGCAACTACGTGTGGAAAAATCAAACCTACAAAAATAATTGTTGGCACACAAATTTCAGGAAAAAAACCCTTTCGGGTAAAACTTTTATTTCACTATAAAAACGTAAATCGTAATTTACAATAATTATAATGAAATATGCAATGATCACTCCTCGGAACAATCATATAGACACGCAGTCTAGAGTCAGCAAGAACCGCAGCTCTAATTTAACCCCAAAATACCCACGAGTACTCCCTATTGACACGTAGTCGTCGTCAGCCCAGTACTCCCCTCAAGAGAACCTAGATCAGCAGTAGGGATTTTCTTTACGAGGGAAACTTCAACAAAGATGTGTTCTTGGGTTCAAAAACAATTCACACAAAGTAATTGGGATTTTGTGAATTGAAAATAAAGGGATTAAAGCCCTAAAAGTGAGAAGACAAAATATTCTGCCAAAATAGTTTCGTCTATCGAAAATTCATAGGTCTTCTTATCAAAAACGAAGTAGGACAAACAAATTTATAGAAAATCTAAGGTGGCAGCTTGTTCGAATGAAATCAGAGTCTCGCTCGAGCGGAGACACGTGTCATTTGAAAGACACTTCGCGCTAGAAGGCGTTGTCGCTCGAACGAGCAGGTATGTCGCTTGAACAAAAAAAATAAAAATACAATTTTTATTTTACCAATAAATACTCCGCCTCAAAAACCTTTTTAAAAAACTTTTGACTAAAAACATAAAAAGTCTGCTCCAACACTTAGAAAATATTTGATAAAAAATATCCCAACACTCTAAGTGAAATGCTAACGGGTACTTATTCCAGATTGTCACCTTATTCAACTCTCAGTAATCTACACACAACCGCAGAGAACCGTCCCTCTTCTTCACAAACAACACAGGGGCTCCCCAAAGTGACGTACTCTGATGAATAAAACCTTGCCCCAAAAGCTACTGCATTTGGTTTTGTAAATCCCTTATCTCCAAAGGAGCCAAACGTTATGGATCTCACGCGATTGGCCTAGTCCCTAGCGCTAGATCAATGACAAACTCGATATCACGACCCAAAGGTAAGCCTGGAATTTCCTATAATACATCAGCGAACTCCCTTACCACCGAAATCAAATCTAAGGAAACAACCACTTCATGCGAAGTTTCCTCCTCGATATAATATAAATGGGTGATCGAACCTCCCTCCGTAAGGGGCATGGAAATCAAATACATCGCCTGGACTAGAATAGAAAATACAATCAACCTCCCAAAATAATCTACCATCGCTCGATATTTTGCCAACCAGTCCATCCTAAGAATAACGTCATACCCAACCACATCTAGAACAAGCAAATCAACAGCTAAACACAATCTTTTAACATCTATATCCACCCCTCTACAAATGGAGTGAATAAGCGCCCCATTACCAAAAGGAGAATCTACGCACATCAAAAGACTATCGGTAGACTCTAACAACCCTACTGCACGTGAAAAATGAATGGCTATAAATGAATGGAATGCTCCAGTATCAAATAACACGCCACCCTTACGCCCATGGATAGGGAAATTACCCTCAACTGCTGGTGGAGGCTACTGACCTTATGGTAACGCTGCATTCTAGACATTATAAACTCGTCCCTATTGCATTTGTCCCTACAGAGGCTGAATAATTGGAACAGGTACTGGATGTGGTAAAGGCGCCTACTGAATCTGCTGAGATCCCGGTGCCTATACTCTGTTCTTCTATGGGCACTCTGGCTTCTTATGACCCACTTCCCCACACTAATAACACCGGCCTACAAAATTCTCCTATCTCTGGACCTGCTGCCTAAATCTGAGCTTCCCTTTCCACTTGACCTAATGACCTTGGCCTCGTTGGCCTCCCTTATTGTTCCCTCTGCCTGCCTGGCTCTGAGGAACATTCTGTTGTTGCTACTACTGGGCCCCAAAAAAATTCTGTCTAAAACCACCACCACCACAAAATATGAAGCCTCCTGAATGTTGCCTCTTAGCTGAATCCCCTAAATGGAGATCCCGTTCCTTCTACCTATTTCCCTATGGAGGAGCCTGTTATGCCTCATTGGCACCATCTTCTCCCGACTTACTCAACGAACTCGAGTCCACAAATTTCTTACTCCCCTTCAAATGTAGAAGGTGATCCTGACAATGTAACAACGCAACATTCATTACGTATGCAAAGGTTAACAAAGCCGGGTTGGCCAACATATGTTGACGAATTCTCCAATTCAAACCTCCCATAAACTTCAAAATTCTCTTATCCTCGATGTTTACCTCATCCGGCACAAAATTCGCCAAAGGGGTAAATTTTGCCTCATACTCAGTCACTATTTGGTCTCCTTGAGTTACATCCAATAATCTCCTTATCATCTCGATCTGAACTGCAAGAGGAAAATACTTACGATCAAAACTTACCCAAAATTTTTCTATATGGGCATTGTATCTCTCTGTTAAGAGGTCTTAACTGACTCCCACCACTAGAAAGCCGCACCCACTAATTTAAAGGTGGCGATTATCTACTTCTAAACGACTAATTTAAAGGATGTAGAAAATTCGCACCGATCCTAAGACTCTAGAACCTGATGCTCTGATACCACCCGTGACACCCCACTTATAATAAGAATGGGTGGCCAGCCCAATACTTAGATAAAACATGAATCTCAAGTGGATCATTCTCAACATCAATAGTCGAATTGATGAAAAGTAACTAATCGCTCAATATCAAAATAAACGGATGTCAATTTTTTTCCCACAACATATAGAGCATACAGACTTATACAATAACATCGAGTGATCATATATATACAACATGTATAACAAAAGAATATACCCGAATAAGCTGTCGGGCAACAGACTATACAATGTAACAAATCTCTGATATGTATAAGATATACAACACTACAACCCTTGGGTAAACATACCCGATTTATAAATATAGATCCTTAACTAGATATCCAAAAATGAGAAGCATCTATAACAAAAATCCCACAACAGTCCCCACATGCTACATCTCCATAGACACTGGAACGGATAATCATCATTGGACCCTTGCGGTGGGACACCTATAATATATAAAAAAATAAAAGCAAGAGAGAGGACATAAATGGGTCAGAGACCTGGGTTTGAAAATAGTTTAGCAAGTGAATTAAAATGCATAATAATTATGAATGTATAATTTCATAATATAAAGTCGTGCCGCACTCTATTGAGACTCAACCTTACCCCTAAACTATAGTGCGAACCTTAACGTATGCATTTTAATCGTAAATCAAGCTACCGAACTCGCCTAAGGATAACTCAATCGCAAGTCTACACATTTACCCTACTCGCATATCTAGTTTCCCCAAAATGTAATCATTGTAAATCTAACCCTAAATGATTATATAACAATTCACTACTTAATAACTTTCACTAGTTATTTTCATAACATATCACACATTATCTTCAAGTCTGTATAATATTAGTCTCACTATGATACGAGATAAATCATCACTAACAAGTATACATACATAACACACACAATATAAGTATACTAACCATCCCTTATAGCTTTATCTCAATGGATGTAGTCTCTACAATGCTATCATCTTCCAGGGAATTTCTCACATACCATCCCGAGTTACCAGCAGGTGGACTCTCACACTGACTTAGTATAAAACAAATCACAAATGTAGGGGAAGCGGCCATAGTTTCTAACAAAAAATAAGGTGAATGATACCCAAGATGTCTTACCCCTGATAAATGCCACACAATAAATAAGTGAACACTTTGACTTGGGGACTATGCGCAACCTACTCCTCAAGCAAGGGGCCTCACCCACATCGCGCAACTTCCCATGGTAGCACTAGAGGGGTATGTCCACAAAATAGATATATATCATGCACAAAAGATATATATACACATCATATATACAAACCATCTCATATCCGAATGTACATATCAATAATCCCGATAATGTGAATATCACTCATCACACAGTACCGATAATCCACAGAATTATTCCCAATTCATTTTATGATTCAATCGCTCACTTGAACCTTTATCATCAATTACACATGATTTATCATAAATTTTAGCATCATTAACGGTACACGACTCCTCACTCATTAGCCCGTAACCATCCTTAAAATAATCCGCACTCCTTGGGGAATTCATGAAAGGAATCAACATAAACACTCCTAAATATGCCTCTATAATAGCCTCGATGCAACCCCACCATCATAATATATCGTAAACCTATATTTTATTTCATAAACATGTTTATCGTATGAAAACTGAGGGTTCCCAAGCACCAAACCCAAAATGGAAAGGAATTACATAAGAGTTAAAAATCTGTCACGAACGAACCTAACCGATGGCTTTTAAAAACGAACCGATCGGAGGTCCATAACCAAACCGATCCGACCTGTTCATATTTTGTTCCTACGAGATTTTACTACATCTTAGAAACCCATTTATACCTAACTCCCATAATATTTCCACCATCAAAATCATATATCTAACATCCCAACCATTCTATGTAGGATCCCAACCAACTAATCCATATAAACACGTCAAATGCAAGAGTGCTCAACAATTTCAGGGGTTTAACCATAAATGCTCAAAATCAACTAGTTCATGAACAAATTATGAATTAATTCACACACATAATAATTTAGCAAGTTAAATCACTTGCCTCAAAGTTGTAAAAGTAGAACCCTCTTCGTAGTCACGGATTTGGCCGAAAATCCCAAACTTCTCTTATCTTCCTCCTTTTGTTTGGTTTCTCTCTCTCTCTCTCTCCCCCTAGGTTTTTCTATCAAATGGGTTTATCTCATTCTAATGGGATTGGCTAAGTTCTCTTTTAAGTCTAGTAAACCAATCTATAATAAATCCCAATATTAAAATGATAATACACACTTAAAATGACTCGTATACCCCTATTCGAGTTCAACTAGCCTAAAAGTTCCTGGAACCCAAATATAACCCTCGAGCACTCATTTTGACTTTCTCGGCCCCTCTCGGATCAACCGTGCACTCTAATTTGTCATTCGAGACTCCGATAATAAAGTCCTCTCCCAACCTCATATACTCACGCAAATATACCACAGTTGAAAATAACTAATTCCCGCCGCTAATACACACACATACGACATAATAGCATGCAATATGATTTTATTTGCATTATCACACTAGTAAATATACTATTCGCATAAATATTTACTATTCCACCCAAATTAATATACATGTTAAATTCTCGTTTTTAATTCTAAATTATATTAAATCACACACCTATAAGGTAATTTAATATAAAAATAAATACACGAAGGTAAGGGGTATTACATGCTCCCCCTTGACATAGGAATTTCGTTCTCGAAATTCAGGCGTACCTTATGGAAAGAGGTAAGGATACTTGGCTCACATATAGTCCTCTCGTTCCCATGTTGACTCTCGGCGTTGTGGTTCCCCCATTGTACTCGAACTAAAGGCACTACTTTCGATCGCAACCTACGCTCACTACGGTCTAAAATGGAAATCGGTTGTTCTTCATACGAGATATCAGGTTGCAATTCAATTTCTTATAATGGAACATGCCAATACACCCTCTCACTTCTTTCATACCTTTTCAAGGACAAAACATGGAACGCATCATGGATTCTCTGCAATCTCCCCAGCAAAGCAAGTCTTTAGGCCATAGGACCAATTCTCTCAATAATTGGAAAAGGCCCTACATACCTCGGCGCAAGTTTGCCTTTATCCCTAAATCTCATTACACCTTTCATTGGGGATTCCTTTATGGAAACACTTGGTCTCCCACTTCCAACCCCACGTGTCTACGATCCACATCGGCATAAATTTTCTTCCGATCTTGACCAACGCGTATGCGGTTCCGAACTAACTCAATTTTCACCGATGTGCCTTGGATTACCTCTGGTCCAAGAAATTTATTATCCCCGACTTCCAACCAACATGCGAGTGAACGACATGGGCAACTGCATAATGCCTCGTAAGGCGCCATACCTATGGTAAACTAGTAATAATTATTATAAGTAAATTCTACCAGCGGTAGGTATTGCTTCTAACTTCCCCCAAAATCTAACATTGACATTCAGAGCATACCTTCCAACATTTGATTTACTTGATCAGTTTTCTCATCGGTTTGGCAGTAGTATGCCGTGATCAACAGTAATTCTCTCCTTATTGCTTTCGGGAAACTCTGTCAAAAATGGGAGATAAAGATTTTATCTCGATCGGACATAATATTTATCAGCACTCCATGCAATCGTACAATCTCTGCAATAAAAAGCTGGGCATACAGCGCCGTCGTGAAATTTTTTCTCGTAGGTAAAAATTATGCTGACTTAGTCAAACGATCCACTATAACCCAAATGGAGTCATGACTACGCTGCGACATAGGTAATCTTGTGATAAAATCCATGGAGATCCTTTCCCATTTCTATTCTAGAATCTCCAAAGGCTGCAACATTAGGAAAGGTCGCTGGTGGTCCACTTTCACTAATTGATAAGGGGTGCATTGGGAGACGAACTCAGCTATGTCATTTTTTATACCTTCCCACTAGTATTGTCGACGCATGTCCTGATACGTCATGTCTCCACCTGGATGAACCGTAAATTTCAACCCATGAGACTCTGACATAACAGCATGTCGCAAATCCCTATCATCCGGGACTACCAATTGCCCGTTGAAATGTAATCCACCCTCAGAGCTGATAGAGTACGATTTCACTCCCTCCGTCAACAGTTTTTGCACCCTGTCTTTGCACTCTTTATCCTCAACTTGATCTTCCACCACCCGCATCACAATCTCGTGTGTGACTGTCAACACTCCCATACATGCCCTGGCAAAGTTCATTCCACTTGGCTTTTCACACTTTTGCTAACTGCCCAGTGGGTTAACGAGTCAACGCGTCAGCTACTACATTAGCTTTCCCCAGATGGTATTGGACATCAAACTGATAATCCTTTACAAATTCCAACCACTTACACTGCCTCATAATTAGATCTTTCTGGGTGAACAAATATTGTAGCGACTTGTGATCCGTGAAAAGACTGGACGTCTCCCCCAAGAGATAATTCCTCCATATCCTCAACACAATAACTACTATGGCCAACTCCAAATCACGTGTAGGATAATTTCTTTCATGGGTCTTGAGCTTATGGGACACATAAGCAATAGACATCTCCTCTTGTTGAAGCACACCCCTTAATCCCTGGAGAGATGCATCACTAAAGACTAAATACTCCACTCCCTCTTTAGGCAACGCGAGAACGGGTGTCGACATCAACCCGTCCTTTAACTCATCAAATGTTGTGACACCCCACCTAATTAAACCCCAGGTGATCAGTCCTAAATTAAATAAGAACAGGTTTCTCAGTTGGTTCATTCTTAGCATCACTGTCGAAACTTTTTAATTACTAACCGTCGAAGTGAAATTAGACTGGTGTCAAGTTTTATCTTTCATTAATTCAAAGAAATACTCATGCGAAAATAAATCTTAAACAATCATAAGTTAACTGAATCCGACCATTACGTATAAATAAGAAACTGGCCAAATAAACCATCGGCTAAAATCTAAATAAAATGTAAAGACATATAATAATGGATCTCAAGTATCTGAAATAAATACTAAATAAGCACCGTGAGCAACATGCTCGGATATCGGATAGAAAATCCCTACATTAGGAATAGAATGAATAGAGGCGCCTATCCAAATCCCACAACATCCACATATGCTGCAGCAACGAATCCCTGTAATGAATCAAGCCTGTCGTCCTTGTTGCTGGACACCTAAAAGGTTTGGAAAATCTTTTATAGCAAGGATTAGAACCCAAAACATTTCGAAAAAATTTAGCAAATGATTAACTTGCAGTAATAAAATATATATGAATGCACTTCATATTTTAGTTAGTGTCGCACTCCCTTGAGGACAGACTCACCGCTCAACGAATGTGCGCACCTAACGTCCTCTTTATATCCCACCTAGTCCTCTACCCCAAAACTAGATACTTGATATACCTCTTGTCAACCTCCCTACTCAATCCCGAGTATTTTAAAAGCATGATTTATAAGTTATTTATCACCTTAACTTACTTAATCATCTTCCTTGAAAGACATAACATTCACTAGTTATATAAATAAATCACTTTTCTCCATATATATAAATTTCCCGTATATAACTATTCACCCTATTATGTATGTACATTTATCTTACAACAATCACACATGTTGAATGGGAATATAACCCATATATAATTAATACAATTCACTTCATGTATTTAATGACCCGTATATAACTATTTATCCCATTATATACGTAGAACCATATTACAACATTCACACGTATGTTGAATATAAATATAACCCATCCTCCCGAGTAATAACTCACCGAATGTATTCTCTAAAGTGCTATCACACTAGTTGTACTCGCATAACCTAATTACCCCAAGTCAGAATCGCTCACTAACTTGGCCAAAAACATAAACATAATGGAGGCGGTCATATTCCTTCCCTGAAAGTGAGATAAGCCCCTCACCCATATAACGGACGCTATGACCTGGGGATATACTCGCCCTACTCCTCAAGCTAGGGGATTCACCCACTACGCGCAACCTCCCTTGCGAGCACTAGAGTATATGTATTAATAATATCTAACCACTGATATTTATAAGCACATACCATATATATACTATCACACACCCTATATATATAAATATAAAATATCCCGACTTTACCGTATACTGATTCCATAACATAAGCCTATACATAATATCTTGAGTTTATGGTCCAACTCTGACTATTAATTAACTTACACATTAATTAATTAAATTATTTTTGGTGTCACCCAACCAATATACTCGGGCTCGCTCTCGTGGCCCGAAATTAATATACTACCCGAGTCTAATCACCGACTCTGAATTAATTAATTTTCACCCACAATTAATTTAAGTAAGTAGTGTCGCCCTACTAACATACCCAAACTTATTCGCCTAATCCGTTATTTTATTCTTTCAGAATTTATTTCTCAAAATTCATTCGAAATGTGTCGCCCTTAATTCCCCCACCACTCCCAATTATATCCCATAATAATTGTTAAGAATTTAATCTCATAATTAATTTTCTTTCTTAATTATGCTAGGGGAAATTTGCAACTAAAATTTTTACCCATATAAATCCCTAAGCCAACCTGCCGAGAAACCTGAAGGGTCGATCGATCAACCCCAACCGTCGATCGATCGATCGAACAGGTGGTCATCTTCTCCGCCTTACTGTTTCCTCCATTAACAAAATTCTCCAATTTCTAACCTTTCCCTTGGTATAACCCAAGCACAATCAACATCATAACTATATAGAAACATGATCAGGACCTCTCATAGAACCTCAAACATAAATTTAATCTCACAAATCACTACTTTTCTGATTTGGGGAAATTCCCGGGTTTTTACTCGTTAGGTTCCAATTTCATCTAATTACCTCAAATTCGTCCATAATTGCTACTGTTTTTTTCTCATGTAAATCGAATACCATCACAGAACCCTGTCACGTAATTAATTCCCACATTGAATCTTATTTAAGTGTTCTTTTTACAAAAACCCCGTTTTGTAACCATTTGTACCCAAAACGAATTTCTGATTTCCACATCACAAAAATATGAATTGAATAACATCAATTAATATCACAGCAAGATAACCACTAGCCTTATGGGTTTGTAGGTTCTGATCCGAGTGTGTCATTCGCAAGGTTGATGATGAACTTCTAATAGGCTCCTTGCCTTGTCTCCAATAGACTCCAATTTGGCTCTAACTGCTCCCTCTCACTTTCTCTCCAAATTCTTAGATTTAGGTTTATGTTTCTCTATCGTTCCCCACTCTTATATTTAGGTCTTAAAACACTAATCCCGTTTTTATCCTAATGGGTCAAGCCCAAGTGACCCAAATAGCCCCGTGTGAGCCCGGTTATGCCTAAAAATACCCCGTGACCCGTTTACTACCCCCGGGTACACTTTTTCGACTATCTCGGCCCATCCGGACTCAACCATACACTCAAAATCAACATCCGAATTAATTTATACAAATCCTTATCTCACACCCAAATTAGTCTATACTGACTCCCGGCTGAGATAAATAAATGTCACGTCACTAATACACGTTATGACGTAAATAAATTATTACTATTAACTTAGTAATTAAATTTCCCTAAATATTAACCATTCAATCTCCGATTAATATTTAAATAAATATTACCATAATTAATTCAATTAAATTACGACACACAAGTAATTTAAAATTTCCCGAATTAATTAAATATTACATGCACAGAAATACGGGGTGTTACAAATGCTAAGTGACAGGAATCATTCCACACAAACTGTACCCCCTTATGGGTCATATTCGTCAAAGGGCCGACAATCTTCGAAAAGCCCTTAATAAAATGACGATAATAACCCTCCAAATGCAAGAAACTATGGATCTCAGTCGGTGTCATAGGCTGACTCCACTCCCTTACCGCTGTAACTTTTCTTGGGTCCATGAAAATACCCTTCTCCGACACCATATGACTCAAAAATTGAATTTCACACAACTAAAACCCTCACTTCTCAAACTTGGCGTACAATTTATAGATATGCTCTCGTGACTAGATTGAAAGGCGACGAATTTTCCATTTGAAGACTCATCCCCAGAATCTTTCACCTCTTCCTCACTATCGCTAAGAGTGGCTGGCATGACAATCTTTTTACCCTTTCTCTTTAGCCTAGTGGGACACTCAAATTATTTATGGCCTCTCACCTCACACTCAAAACACTTCTACTCTTCCTCTTTCTCACTTTCTTTTGGTGACCTTTATCTTCCTTCAGTAATGATCCCCACAAGAATCACAAGAACAACAATGGAGATGCCTTCTCTACAAGATGTCATTCTGGTATGAGATTAAGTGAGGGTTTTAAAGTGGATTCACAACTATATATGGGAGGTGATGTGTGTGAATCAAAAGATGTTTTACCTTTTAAAATATGAGACTTTATGCAGCAGGTTTGCAAAAAATGTATTTTTAAAAGTCTTATTAAAAGCCTACATGAAGCAGGTATTCATAGGAAAACACGAAAATAAAGGCAGCACCGGTCGTTTGAGTGAGTTTGATGCTCGTTCGAATGAGATTACCTTATCGTTACCATTAATACAGGTTTTATTTGATTGACAAGGCTATATCGTTTCAACATGCTTCAAATGACCTTCTAACGACTTGAAATAGTACGCCCTCGATCGATGCTCGTTTGGTGTAGACTTCTAATGAGCATTCGAACGAGAACGCCCTTTTATTCAAACAAGATTCCCATATCTTTTGAAGACTTTGGCAAAAATTGAAAATATTTTTAAGTCAAAAGATGCCTCATTTTAAAATCAAATTAAATAAAAAAAACTCCCAATATAATAATACATAAATTTCGAACTCTAAATACAAATTATACCATCATTAGGTGGAGTAGTGGAACACGATGAAGATGAACGTGTTGCATGTTGAAGACGTAATGGTGCACGCTATAGAATTACATTAGATTTGCCGAATATTTACATCTTTGATACTTCGTGATGCATAGTAACAGGATAAGCCATAAAGTATGTAACCTAGATTCTAGGGGTGACGTATGAAATGTTGCCTTTACAAATTTGGTTCTAATATAATATCTCAATACAAACCTATAGCCCTGACTAATTTCATATTTAAAGTCATCCCCAAAATTCTTACCACTAGACTCAATTCCACTATTTCTAGAATTATTTCTTATCAACAGAGAACCTTCATATCTGTAAGATCAATTGTAGAAAGTATTGGAGTGGTTTATGAAAGAGTCAATCTAATGGACAAAAAAAAATCATTGGTGGCAATGTTGGTATCAAAGTTGATATTAAAAAGGATTTTGACACTATTAGTTGACAATCTGTGTTGAAAGTTTTAAGAAAATTTGGCTTTGGCTCTATCATCATTAATTGGATCCATTTTCTTCTTGATTTTTCTAAGATATTAATTCTTATTAATGGAACTCCATTTGGCTATTTCAATTGCAGCAGGGGTGTTAGACAAGGAGACCCCTTATCTCCTTTACTTTTTTGCCTTGTTGAAAAACAATTAAGTAGCTTAACCATGTTTATGTTAAGGGAAAAGTCAAACCTATTTCTCTTCCTAGAGCATCTCCCCTTATTACTCATTCTCTCTATGCAAATGATCTTTTAATTTTTCCTAGAGATGAGTTTTATTCTCTTAAGAATCTCATGACTTTTCTTGCTCTTTATGGTGATGCTTTTGGGCAATATATGAGTATGGATAAGAGTAGATTTTATGTGGGTTCTCTCTGCTCATAGAAGAATAGTTGTCTCTGAAATTCTTAGCATTAGAGATGGTGTTGTTCCTTTTATTTATCCAGGAGTTCCTATTTTTACTGTCAAGCCTAAAAGATATCACCTTCAGAGTTTGGTTGATAAATCCATTGCAAAGCTCTCTAGTTGGAATGGCAGGCTGCTCACTTTGACATGAAGAGTCCATATTATTCAGTATGTTTTTTAGGGTTTACTTATGCATAGTTTCCATATTAATAAATGGACCTCTTCTCTACTTACAATGCTTAACAAATGTGCTAGGAATTTTATTTGGTCTAGTGAAGTTAACACTAGAAAATTAGTGACTGTCCATTGGCATTTTGTTTACTTCCCAGAGCTTGAAGGTAATTTGGGTCTTATAGAGTTAAATAATAGGTCGTGTGAGAGTCCTATAAGGATTTAATATATGTAATGGTATACACAAAAGACAATTTTAATTTTTTCAAATTAAATATTAAATAACCTAAAGCACCAATTTTAAATGAAAGTTGTGTAAACCAGTTTTAACCAATTTTATTTTATCCTAAAACATGCATCTAAGTGATAGCAGGATAAAGTAAAATAAACAATAACATAACACCCGATGTACGAGGAAAACCCAAATTAAAAAAATTTCAAATGAGTCAACCACGCAAAATTCACTAATTATGGAATTACAAAGGACTTGATAGAAGACTTACAACACAAATTTTATTCCCTCGCAAGCCTTAATGCTTTTGTTCCTCAATCTCCGCCTAGTGTCATGCACGAGCCCACTCGTGAACTACCATAATATGTGAGTCCACACTTACCTAGGTATCCATCGATAATGCTCAACATATGTCTATGGATCTTGAATATAAAGTCCACTGCTTCTTCATCACAACACCACAATACGGAGTCTACCTTGTGTAAACAATAATAAATAATTATTCCACCACACAAAAGAAGTACTCATATGTGAAGAGTATTAAACCTTTGTGCCCAAAAGAAAATCTCGAAGCATATATGTATTGAAACTTGGATCCTAAACAAGATGGGTGGAACTAGGGTTTAGGAGCTTTTGGACGCGTATGGGAAATCGATTTTTCGCAAAAGTCACATTAAAAACTGATGACAATACCCATTTATATAGAAAAGATATTTTTTGACGCCAAACAAATTTTGAGGACTTATTCAAATGAAAATAATAGTTCATTCAAATGAAATTGTATATCTCGTTTGAACTAAAACTAAACTCGTTCGAACAAACAACCAATCTCGTTCAAACCAACTTCTAATGAGATTCAAACTATATTAATTATACGAATAGAAAAACCTCACCAGATGTTTGTTTGAAGGAATAAAGAACAAGGAATCTCGTTCAAACGAATACTATAAAGTCATTCGAACGGCTTAAAACCAAAAAATATTTTTCTTCGAAAATTATTTCTAAAAAGTATCCCTCAACATATTTTGTAAACACTAACACCCAAAACTAAAATATTCAAGGATAAAAAAATATGCATTTATATCTGATGGATCTTCTGAACATAAAGACAAAATCTAGCACGAAACACGATACGATGAATGAAATCTCTGAAACTTTGCCGTTACGTCGTCCAACAAACACATCATAGGCTTAAAAGGTCAACACACTAAATTCCTAACCTATGAATGCAACCTCATTTAATAAAGATGCTATTTTGAATCTTACTTAGAGTTTTATCTCTAAAAATACATGGTGGGAAAAATTCTTTATATAAAGATTCAAATTAACTGCTTAATTATCAATTGAACACTGGAGTAAATCATCCGTTTGGCCTATAATAAAAGCTACCCTTACTATTCTCCACCTTCACACTAGGTGGATTATTGGAAATGGTTGTTCTACTAGATTTTGGTGGGATAATTAGCTTGGGAACGCCATCTATGAAGATATGAAGATTGAACCCCACATGTAGAATTATCTCACAATTATTGTTTTTGACATTATTCAAGGTGGTAAAAGGAAGGTTTCCACTTGTATGAACTATGCCTTCCCTCTTTTAGATCAAAAGATTGCTACTCAGACTCTTCCTATTCATAGAAGAGATGATATCCTTATTTACGAGTCTTCTAATAGAGGGAACCTGTCTTTTGCTAAAGCCTATAGCTGTGTAAGACAATAAAATTTCAGCACTGACATTTATAAGAATATTTGGGAAAGATTTATTACTCCTAAAATTTCTATGATTTCTTGGAGGTATATTCACAATAGACTTCATACTCATGACCTATTTAAAGTTTATGGTATGCCATCTATCTCTATTTTCCTATGGTGTAACAAAGCAGAATAATCTGCTAATAAGTTATTTGTGAACTGTGATTTTGTAAAAAGACTATGGTCTTAGATTGTTGATTTTTAGCTAGTATTACAAACTTTTGGCACTTTATTTGTCAGCAGGTGTTTGGTCCACAACTGTCTAATATATGGAAGGATGATGTCCTTTATTTTATGCATAAGATTTGGTTGGATAGAAATAAACTTAGGTTTGATAATATCAAACCTAGTTTCATTAGGATGTGGAGCAGTATCAAAGCATGGTTTTAGCTTAATAGCTCTCATACACATGGTTTTCATAAAGGGAGTGGAGAGCTCAATATTCTTGAGAAGAATGGTATTCATCCTGGCCATAGAAAAGGTCCTAAAATTTAGCTTGTAGTGTGGAAAACCCCAATTTTAGATTAGGTTAAAGCTAATAGTGATGGAATAGCTAAAGGGAATCCTAAAACTGCTGCTTATTATTGATTTATTTTCAAAGATTATTCTGGAAGATTTTTAGGGGGTTATTGTAAAGGCATTGGTCTCAACACTTCTTTATTTGTTGAATTATGAGGTGCTATTTCAAGAATTCAGTGGGCTACTTTGAAAGGCTGGTTTAAGCTTTAGTTGGAATGTGATTCTCAAAATGTTGTGGAATGCTACAATAAAAAAGACTATATTACTCATCGGCCATTGAGGATTTCTTCGGATAATTGTCTATACCATATTTATAATATGAAATTTTATTGTACTCATGTATATAGAGAATGTAACCCCGCTACAAATTTTCTTGCCAATATTTCTATTCTTCATCCCTAAAGCAGTTGTGGCATCATCCTCCTGATTCACTACACCAAAACAGAAATATGGATGGTTTTGAATCGTGACAAATCAATTTTGGAATGGTTTAAAACCATGACAGAATCGATTGTGCCAGGTTGTCAAATCTGGCACGCTTTTATCATGGTTTTAAACCATACCACGTATTAATCTGGCACAGTTTTGACATGGTTTCAAACCGTGATCGATATTGAATCTGGTATGCTTTTGTCAAGGTTTAAAACTGTGCTAAATTTTCATTTTCTGGCATGCTTTTGGCACGATTATAAAGCATGCCAGATTTCGTAAGCATACTCATATTTTACAATCTAATACGGTTTTGGCAAATCGTGCCTGATTTTTCATTAAATAAAAAATATTTATTATTTGAAAACAAATCAGGAGAATCAACAAAATGCAAATCTGGCAGAAAAAATGTTTATTATTTGCTAAAAAATAAAAAAAATCACAAATTGCGAATCTGGCACATTGTTGATAAACTATAGTATATACAAAGATTCAATATTGTAAAAGGGTGGTTGTACCGGTGTCTATGAAGAACTGGATCTGGTGAGGCGTGACTCTCTTCAATGGAAGTTGTCTTCGTGGTCTCTAATGTATCAAGAGCAGCTAGAGAAGAACACTATATATTTCTAATAACAATGGAGCTTCTATAGTTTCTATCTGAGAAAACAATGATTAGCTATAACTTTTATAACAATGAAAATATTTGAGAAAAGGAATGACTTAGAAGTGGTGGTTGTTGGGAGTGAAGAGGCAAGCACTTCAGATACCAAGGAAAAAGTAGGGAGATAATACTTTATGGTGAGAATTTAGAAGAGTAATAGTGATAACTTGTGATCATATTCTTAACCTTACATAAGGTAACTATTTATAGATAAAAACTAGGGCTGTTGTAGCATGTGCTTGCCAAAATGAGATACTCTTTGAGATAATATATGAAATGTACCTTTTGTCTCATTTTGCTATTTGTTGTCTGTCCACTCTAACAGATGACATCTGACATAATCCAAAGTCAAAAATCAAATATATCAGTCATAGTTCTAAAAAGTGTGATTTGGTAAATATCTTTTCAAACGGTAACTTTGAGAACTAACTTTGAAAACTTGTGAGTGGCCTTTGGAGCCACTCACCAATGGCTAGTTGAAAATATTTTATGAGCATCACCTTGGCTACTCACTCATTTTATTAAGTGTGGACTGTGTGAGTGTTTGGGTAACCTATTGGGTCCCTCCTGTTAGTATTCTCTATTTTCTTAGGTATTGAAATGGTTGGACCTTAGCTTGACTAATAAATCTTGTCCCTCAGCCACCAAACCAAAACTCCCAAGAGATCCCAGCTGGCTTGCTCGAGCCCTGTTTACCTATGCAAGAAAATAATAATGTTAGTAACTATTCATCATATGAGATAGTTGATAATTACTTGACTGTTCATAGACCATCCCCTCAATCTTTTGGGCCTGCTCATATATTTTCTCTCTTATTTTGGGGTTGTTTGTTGAGAAACCCTTCGTCATCCTTGAGAATGATCTTTTGCCTTTTTTTTTATCTTGGGTTTGTTTTCCATGAAATCGCCTCGCCAAACACTCTGTGTTGGCCATTCTCAATCTTGGGCCCACTCGCTGTGGCAACCTCTCGCCAAACATATGTATGGATTTTCTTCAATCTTGATCCACTCTTTGTGAACCCTCTCGCTAAATGCCAGTCTTAGCTTTCTTCTGTCTAGGGACACTCGTTGTGTACCCTCTCACTAAATCCCTCTCTTGGATTATTTAACTAATGGCTCATTTGGTCCTACTTGTGTGTCAATCCCCTCACCTATTTCTACAGCCACTCGTCTGTGATAACCCTCGCCCCATTAGGCTTACTTATGGGAAGTTGAGTGGGTACCCATCTACATTAGCCCCTTCGTGAAAAAGTATTTGTGTTGATTAGACCGAAGAGTTTTGCACGAAATAATCATTATTTTTTTCTTGGAATTAGAGGGATTTTTCTAGTCACATCACTTCTCTATTTGGCATTTAATGCTCCCATTAGATTTACCGTCATTTAGCATCTCGAGGAGACATGTGTCTATTTGGGAACACATATACTATAAATTAGGCAATCATTTTATTCTCTTTTGAGCCGTCAGACGTGCGACCCTTCGTAGGTATAAATACCTATTTAAAAAAACAACCTTTACCTTAGTCATTTGCACCCTTATACTTTTAAAGTCTTAAAGAGAGAAGAAGATCGTCGTCCCCAAATCCCTCATTTTCCATATTTGTTTCTTTTAAACCTTTCACCATATCAATGGCTTCTTCTTCCATGGTTTCTTTCACCGCTATTTCCATTGGTACCAATGAGATTCTTTTGGGTTCATTACCCATCCAAGTTACCATCTCCACTATGATTGCCACAGGCGCTACCACCGTGGACAATTCTACTACTGTTTAAACCACCACCACCACTTCTGGTGGGTCTGGTGATGCTGGCCCTTTTGATTACATCGCCCTTTTCAATGTGCAAATGTAGTATCTTGAGAGTCATTCAAAGAGGGATTTTAGTCTTTTTCATTGACCCTTACTTTGGGGAAAAAGACATGTCCTCGCTCGAGAGGTTTGAGGATGAGTTTGTGGAGAATATTAGCGGGCATCCCCTTATGGGCTTTGTGGAGTTTACTGATGCTCCTATTGTCTTAGCTAATAGTATCTTACGCATTTGAGTGGATATAGGCGACTTTTCATTTTTCCAATATTAACATTGATGTTTGTGGAGGTTCCCCAGACGAGTGGGACCTCTAGGTAGACTATATCTTGAATGATCCCATATGATTTTATCGAGAGGCTTGATCTGACGAGGACCCTTTCTATCTTGAAGAGTTGCATTATTGCTAAGCACACTAACACCTGTAACATTTTAACCTCTCATTAGAGTGCTGACTCCCACACTTTTGTCACTGGTTGGGGTGAATTCCCTATCACCCATGAAATTATTTACAAGCTAACTGGGATTCTCGTCTTGGGAAGTCATGTGTTCACATATGGTTATGAGGATGATACTAATAGGGAGAGATATGAGAATTTCCACTAAGCATGGTCTGAATGTACTCGTTATGTGGCAATTAACAAGACTGGGGCCACTAAGCACTCATTTGCTAAGTGGTAAAGATACTAGTTTAGGAATTTTAAGCCCACACCGAAAGAGAGGAGTTAGAGCAAGGTGCCCAAGAGTCAAGATGGTCCCAAAATAAACTCCCCATCTCATTTGGTAACTTATTTTGTAACTTTTTTGAGTAGGTTTCTATTCTAGGGGAGACCAAGCAATTCCCTTCGTGAATTATTATTTCATCTTCCAGTCAGACTTGCTCGAGGGAGGGATGTACCCCTCGCAGCTCTCACCCTAGAATCTATGTACAAATGGATGGATCGTGCCTACATAGATATTGAATGTTCTCAGGGACATTTTGATGTAACAAATATTGTCAACTCTTTCATCTTAATAGGGTTCCTTTTTTAGAGGTTCCCAAACTTTGCTCCAGAGCCTCGTTCATTGCACAGTCGGGCTGCTCGAATTCCCAGGTGGCATAAAAAGTACCCCAAACAATCCTTGGGCTCTTTGATTCATAACATTAATGAGTTATCTTTTCTCCCCTACTCTAAACGAGTGAGTGGCATCTTTTCTTGGGGCTTCTTCACAGCCTCTGTTGGAACTTTCTATTGCCCTGCCAAAATGGAGTCAGTGCCTAATTACCCCAGTATCTCTATTATGGCCATGGTTTTACCTTGCATGCTTCCATCATTGATCGAGCTTATCTAAGGGGTTGGCTTTTACCACCTTGAACGAGTGAGGAGGCAATTTGGATACGACCAGGGAGTTCACAACCCAAACTACCCCTCCAGCCACTCGCTCGCAGATCTATACTTAGAGTCATACACCAACTTCACTTTTGAGGAAATACTCTAGAGGATAACTAATTTGAGTGGTTTCTTTATTCCCGCTCGTGATTACCTTATTTCATTTATCTTCTTGTGATTTAGCTTGGCGGAACGCCAAATTTTGCTAATCAAGTATTATATCAAAGATGTGCCTCATGAATCCATCTCTACCAAAATTCCAAACAATGATAAGTACTTGGGTAAGTGGACCCAAAAAGAGCTTTAGTATCGCAGTACTTTTATAAAGACTCTTCTCAAGTAGGTCACCCTTATTCTAGTAAGACCACTTCACGAGGAGTCAATATATGCCAAGTGATATGCCCAAAGTGCACCCTCTTTCTCAAAGTCATCAACCTCGTCCAATGTTGTTGCCAAGGTGACCAGATGCCTAAGCCAACCATCAATAACATCGGCTCTTAGAAGGTCGGCCACAACCGATATTGATTCTACAACATACATCAACCTTGGTTGGACATCAACCGAGGTCGGCGAGGACTAACGGGTTCAATCCTCCTTCCACACCACCATCGGCCCCGACCGACATTGCATCCATCATCTGAGATCGGTAGTGATAAGGGACCAGTCATTTGGCAACATCATCATCGGCCTAAGACGACGTTACACCTACTCAGACCTAACTTTGGCTAGCTACATGACCATGGTCATCAAATATAGCCTTAGATAAAGGAACGGTCGGACTTCACCAACCTCGTACTCTGCCAGGCCAAGGTTGCACCAATCAAAGATCTCCGAGCATCTACAAGCACATGCATAGTTTGGTACACGTGGACAAATCTATTACAACTGAACCATTCCCTCCACGAGAGGGAATATTGAGGTTATTATTCTTTGCTTAAGATCATCCAGGTGTCGTCCTTATGCTTGTTGGATCTTCATACACATGCTCATTGCATGCTTAGGGGGTACATTACACCCCCTAAACACTATATAGAAAGGTCATCCTCTACCTTGTAAAAGATCAAAAAATATAAACCCTAGTCAAAACTTTGTTGCACTTACAGTAGAGAGAGAAAGAGGAGTGATTGTATTGCTAAAGCCATTAGAGACTCGTTTGATAATGATATTTACACTCACTTGCACAGTGGACGTAGGCAATTATCGAACCACTTATATTGATGTGTTCATCCCCTTATCCCCATCTCCTACTATATATAAGCTCATGCCTAGCATCATTTGACTGATAAGTGCTTTGCCTTGAAGGATGAGGTTAAGAAGATGTTGAAGTATCGAAAGCTCAGGAAGTATATGGATTGTATAGCTTCTAAGGGGGGAAGAGACGACCCTAAAAAGAAGAGAAATGACAAGTGTCGGAAAGATTCCCTAACTAGAAGAGATGAGGACTCGGATGATGATGATGATGACCCTGACCTCCCCCCAAAAGATGATAATGTCCCAGTGGAGAGGGTCGGTATGATCTCTTTTGGTGTTAACACCATCTGTGGGGGACTTGCAGGGGGTGGCTCAGATGTAGCCGATCGCAAAGCTCACATGGCAAAGGCTAAATCAGTGACCGAAGTAGAGGTTGTGAATCTGGCGTCTTCAGAGGTTAGATACGAGAAGAGAAAGAAGGTAGATATGGATACTCTCATAGTTGAATTTTCGTGACTTGATTTCAAAGGTATCCTAGCCCCACACGATGACCCTTTGGTAATCACCACAAGGGTGCATGGATGTGAGGTATAGAGAATCCTCGTTGATGGGGGAAGTTCAGCAGATATAATATTCTAGACCTGTTTCAAGAGTCTAGGCCTCAGCAGAGATAGGCTTGTCCCTTATCATCACCCTTTGATCGGTTTTAGTGGAGAAAAGGTTCATCCATTGGGCATGTATGAGATGGATGTAGGAATGGGAGATGAGTGGCCTAAGAGGTTTACCATAAAAATCAATTTCTTTATGATGGATGAGAACGTCTTCTCATCTTACAACCTCATCATAGGAAGAGTAGCCCTCAAATAATTTGAGGTCGTTCCTTCAACAGTTCACGAAATGCTAAAATTCTCGAGCCTCTATGGGGTAGGGGAAGTGCAAGGTGACCAAATATCAACACGTGAATGCTACTTCAACTCTGCGAAAGAGAGAGATAAAAAGGCAATAACCACTTACAACATCGACACCCTTGACCCTAGATATGATTCAAAGCTCAAGAAGGGAGAGGCCGCGAAAGAGGTATAATCCATCGTCCTCAATGAGGACGATCCAAAAAAAACATCCAAATTGTCAAAGCCATAAGAACTGAGATCAAGGAAGATCTAGTGAAGTTTTTTAGGAAGAGACAAAGCATTTTTGCCTGGAGCCACGCAGACATGCCAGGTATTGATCCTAAGGTCATGTGCCATAAACTCACTGTTATGGAAGACTCTAAGCCCATTAAACAAAGGAGAAGAGTATATTCAAGAGAAAAATGTGACGTTATCAGAGAAGAGGTCAGAAATCTTAAAGAAGCCAAGTTCAACAGGGAGATCATATACCCCGAGTGGTTGTTCAACACAGTCATAGTGCCAAAGGCAAACGAAAAATGGAGGATGTGCATAGACTTCACTGATTTGAACAAGTCTTACCCAAAAGATAGTTTCCCCTTGCCTCGTATTGATCAGGTGGTGGATGCCACAGCTGGGCATGAGCTTATGAGCTTCATAGATGCCTATTCTGGGTATAATCAGATTTTCATGAACCCGGAAGACTCAGAGAAGACAACGTTCATCACAGATAAGGGGACCTATTGTTATAAGGTCATACCCTTCGGACTGAAGAATGCAGGGGCTACTTACCAACGTCTTGTAAGTAAAATGTTTGAAGATCAAATAGTCAAGTCCATGGAAGTGTATGTGGATGACATGCTGATGAAGAGCCTAAAGGCCTACACTCACATGGTCGACCTTGAAAAAAACTTTTGACACCATGGACAGATACAGGATGAAGCTCAACCCGACCAAGTGTGTCTTCGGGGTAGGAGCTGGAAAGTTTTTGGGATTCATCGTAAATCAAAGGGGGATAGAGGCTAACCCCGAGAAGATCAAGGCCCTGCTGGAAATTAAGACACCCAGAACCATCAAAGACGTTCAGAGGTTAATTGAAAGAATTGCTGCACTGAACAGGTTCGTCTCTAGAGCTATGGAAAAGTGTCTTCCTTTTTTTAAAGTGCTTAGAAAGGCTTTTGAATGGGATGAGGAATGCGACAAGGCTTTTAAGGAGCTCAATTCCTACCTCGGATCCCCTCTACTCCTTTTGCGGCCCATTCTGGGGGAAAGGTTGTACGTATATTTAGCTGTTTCAGAACCAGCCATTAGTGCAGCCATAGTAAGAGAAGGCGATGGGGTATAAAGGCCAGTATACTTCAACAGTAAAGCTCTTTAAGGGTCTGAACAGAAGTACTCTCGAATGGAAAAATTAAATTATGTTCTAATACACGCTTCTAGGAAGATGAAGCCATACTTTCAAGCCCACTCTATGGTTGTCCTCACTGATTCCCCACTAAGACAGGTCCTCCATAAGCCTGAAAAGTCAAGCAGGCTGATGACCTGGGCCATCGAGTTGGGGGAGTATGACATTATTTATCAACCCAGAGTTGCCATCAAAGGGAAAGCACTTGCAGACTTTATAGCAGAGTTCACCTATGAAGAGGTTAAGATTGAGATTGAAATTAGTCAAAGAGCTACTGAGGAACCAAACAGAAATGTCTTTCACGATCCGGATGAGGTTGTGGTAAGCAGGGCTAAAAAAGTGTAGTTGAGAATGAGGAAGACAGGCACCTCTTCAAATAATGGACCCTGTAAGAGGGGAACTTCTCTTTAAATGAAGATGTTTGGAACCTCTTCGTTGATGGGTCATTTTGTGAACACTGGAGCGGAGCAGGGCTGATAGTGTCAGCACCGGATGACACCGATATTGAATATGCACTGTGGTTAAACTTCAAGGCTTCGAACAATGAGTTAGAGTATGAGGCATTGATATCGGGTCTATCCTTGTCAAAATCCCTTAGTGTTGGCCAACTCCTAGTCCACAGTGACTCGAGGTTAGTTATCAACCGAATTCTGGGGGTATATGAGGCCAAAGATAAAAGGATGGCCAAATACCTGAAGAGTGCGAGAACGATGCTAGAAGACTTCAAAGAGGTAAAGATGAAGAGGGTACCTCAGCAAGATAATAGTCGAGCCGATGCACTTGCTAGGTTGGCCTCAGCAACAAGGATAAATATAAGAAGAATGGTTCGAGTCAAAATCTTGCTCAAGCCAACCATCGAAGGAGAAGAGGTTGCCAGAACTTGCCTCAATATGAATATGGGAGCCTCATGGATGGACCCACTCATCAGATACATCAAACAGGGAGAAATGCCAAAAGCAAAATTGGAATGGAGAAAGTCGAGGTTCAGGGATGCCAAGTTCTCAAATTATAGGAGACGTCTTGTATAAGAAGGGGTTCCTATTCCCTCTCCTTAGATGTGTACACCCTTCAGAGGTTCCTCACGTCTTGAAAGATGTACATGAGGGCTCTTGATCAAGTCACATAGGAGGTAGGCCTCTAGCTAAGAAGATAATTACTCAAGGATACTAGTGGTCGACCTTGGCTAAAGATGCATCTACTTATATGAAGAGGTACGATAAGTGTCAGAGATTCTCCACCATTCCTCACCAACCTCATCATCTTATGACATCAATTAGCTCACCTTGGCCATTTGGAGTATGGGGTATTGACTTAGTAGGACCTTTGTCAAGAGCTTTAAATAACTACCGATTCTTAGTGGTGGAAATTGATTACTTCTCTAAGTGGGTAGAGGCTGAGTCGATGATCATGATTATGGAGCAGAAGACCTTCCAGTTCATCTGGAATAACATCATATGCAGATATGGGCTTTCAAACACCCTCATCTCAGATAATAGAACCCAGTTCAAGAATTCTTCTATAGAAAAGTATTGTGAAAGAGTGGGGATCAAGCAGTTCTTCTCTTCTCCTGGACGACCCCAGGAAAATGGTCAAACAGATGTCACAAACTGAACAATCCTTGAAGGGATTAACAAGAGGCTGGAAGAGGCCAAAGGGAGATGGACAGAGGAGGTATATGCAATGCTATGGGCCTACAGGACGACAATAAGGACACCAACGGGAGAGACTCCTTTTATGCTAGCTCATGGTTCAAAAGTTGTCATCCCTACCGAAATAGGACTCCCCGCTCACAGAGTTCAGACCTATGACCCTCAGAAGAATGGAGAAGAAATAAGACTTGACTTGGATTTGATTGAAGAGAGAAGGGAAGATGCAGAGATCAGACAGGCAGCCTACCAGTAGAGAACAACAAAGTTCTACATCCAAAGGGTGAAGTCAAGACCTATAGTTGTGGGAGACCTAGTCCTAAAAAAGACGTTGTATAAGGTAAATAAGCTCCACCCAAACTAGCATGGCCCTTACAGGGCAGTCGATGAGATTGTGCCTCGTACTTATCGGCTAGAAAATCTCGAAGGGGAACCTTTTTCCAACCCTTGGAATGCTGACCACTTGAAGAAATATTACATATAATGTTGCAGTTATTTCTTTATAGTACATGTATCAATTTATGAAGAGGATGTTAATGAAAAAAAAAATTCTAGTGTCAATACTTTGTTATGTTATGTTTAAACATCATTAATTTGATGATAATCATGAGATGAAACATCATAATTTGGTGACCTCAGACCTTAAACATCATTAATTTAGTGAAAAGTATGAGGGTGAACATCATATTATGGTGACCTCAGACCTTAAACATCGTTAATTTGGTGAAAAGTATGAGGGTAAACATCATGATTTGGTGACCTCAGACCTTAAACACTATTAATTTGGTGAAATTTATGAGGTGAAACATCATAGTTTGGTGACCTCAGACCTTACACCATCAGTTTGGTGAAAAGTATGAGGGTAAACATCATAATTTGATGACCTCATGCCTTAAACACCATTAATTTGGTGAAAATTATGAGGTGAAACATCATATTATGGTGACCTCAGACCTTAAACATCATTAATTTGGTGAAAATTATGATGTGAAATATCATATTATGGTGACCTCAGACCTTAAACACCATTAATTTGGTGAAAATTATGAGGTGAAACATCATATTATGTTGACCTCAGACCTTAAACATCATTAGTTTGGTGAAAATTATGAGGGTAAACATCATATTATGGTGACCTCAGACCTTAAACATCATTAATTTGGTGAAAATTATGAGGTGAAACATCATAGTTTGGTGACCTCAGACCTTACACCATCAGTTTGGTGAAAAGTATGAGGGTAAACATCATACTATGGTGACCTCAGACCTTAAACACCGTTAATTTGGTGAAAATTCTGAGGTGAAACATCATATTATGGTGACCTCAGACCCCATTAATTTGGTGAAAAGTATGAGGGTAAACATAATAATTTGATGACCTCAGACCGTAAAAACCATTAATTTGGTGAAAATTACGAGGTGAAACATCATATTATGGTGACCTCAGACCTTAAACATCATTAGTTTGGTGAAAATTATAAGGATAAACATCATATTATGGTGACCTCAGACTTTAAACATCATTAATTTGGTGAAAATTATGACGTGAAACATCATATTATGGTGACCTCAGACCTTACACATCATTAGTTTGGTGAAAATTGCATATCATCATCATCATCATATGATACCCTCAGACTTTAAAAATAACATGTAAGAGAAGACATTCATTGAAAGAAGCAACATAATCTAAAGAAGTCGGTATTAATGATTATAATACAAATCAAATGTATCAAGACGCCATTAGGGCTCATAAAAGTTAGAGGTACAAGACTTTAGGAAACAAAAATTACAAAAGCTTCACAAGATTTACATATCTGCAGCCCTATCATCCTGAGGATTAATCGTGCCTTCTTGGCCGACATTAGTCACCTCCATCGTATCATCCTGAGGATTATTAGCCTCTTCAGTTTCAGTGACATCCAAAGGAGCAGTCTCATCAGGAGCAACATAGACCTTCTCAACCTCTTGCAAGGCCTGAGTAAACCGAGGGTCAACAAAGCCCAGGCCCTCAAAGTCTGAGGCAGTCAGGCTCCCTGACTCTTTTTCCTTAGAGGTTGCCCATTTGTTAGTTTCCTTGATACCTCTTTCAAGGTATTCAAAGACAAAACTGATGAACTTATCAGAGACCTTATAATTTGCAATAATCTTCTCTGAAGCGTCCTCTAAAGAAGCCTTAACCACAACAGCCACCTTAGCCTGCAGAGCATCGTCTTTGGCCTTCAGAGCTAACTCATGGTCTTTCTAGAGCTTAACCATATTCTTATCTCTCTATTGAACAACTTCCTTCAGCTTATCAACCTCCTTCAGCTCCTCCTTTAGACGATAAACCTCTGCATTCAAAGAGGCTTAGACATTCAGAGCTTCTTGACCCTTCTCTATCAAGGGCATTTTCTTCAGGGTCCAATCCACAAAACGATGCATGGACAAGATACCCTACAGTGGAAGGTCAGATGTATAAGAACATTAATATAAGATAGCCGAGGTTACACTTGAGGAAAGAAAATAAATAGAAACTAGTACCTGAATTGATCTATGGAGGGTAAACTCGGTCAGAAGCGGGATGTCCAAAGAGCTTAGGAAACGCTTATCCTCTTCGGTCATCACTGAGCCGATGGCATCAACAACCTTCAGACCATGTCCTATCAGACTATTGCTGATCTTTAGTTAAGCAAGACGAGCTGCCAGGGCATCGTCGGTGGACATTGGGATAGCACGGTCCACTCTCCGAGTTTTGATCTGCCTTTGAGGCTCTGCATCGATTGTGGTCTTCCTCTTCTTTGTGGCATAGGCCTTAGAGGTGCCGATGTTTTTATGGGTGGTAGTAGGTGGTACATTCTGGCCAGCCTTCTTTATCAACTTCACAAGACTTGGGACAGACATTTCCCAAAGTTCGTCAGAAATACCTTCAGGGCGCTCTGCAAAAAGAAGTATCTGAGTCAGTAAATTAGAGGCATGAAAAGTAAGAGATACAACTTATGAAAAATGATACTTAAGAAGCTCTATCAAAGAACTACCACCTAGCCCTATCTGAGAGAGGTAGTAAGGGGTCATCAGATGTTCGTATTTAACCAGACGACCCTGCTCCCCTTGATTTTGAAGGTCCTTAATCTTTTGAATATTCTCGTGGCTAAGTCCAGGGTCGGCTTTGGCAGCGAGTGAGATCTTCCCCCATCTCAGAGGGGTCCTTGGAATCGACGTTACAGAAGCCTCATGGGTACCAAACTCCCATGCCCCAGATGCAAAGAAATATTGAGGTTTCCAATTGTGATTGGAGGTCTGGGTAGCTAACAACATCTTCTTATTTGGAGCTAAGAAGTGGTAATAGATAGGGTGATTTTTAGAAGAGGAGGTGACATAGCAACCTGTGAAGACCCTAACAGGATGGTCTGAGTGGTGGACTGCCCTCCAAAGGATGATAGCCCCAATCATCACCCTCCAGGCGTTGGGGGGTAATTGTGAAGGGGCTAGATTTATATGGGACAATATGGATCTGATTGAAGGATGGATAAGGATACGGAAGCCCAACTTGAACATCTACTCATAGACGCAGATCTCCCCATCTCGGCCATCAAAGGCCCTCTCAACCCTCAGAGGTCTCCTAAGATTAATGGAATGGCCTATTGAGTAAAGCTGCCTAAAAGCTAGAAGATCGTACTCACTAATGGAGCTATCAATCTCGGCTGCCTCAGAGGTGTCAATGTCGCTCTCATGCCCATCATCTTCATCCCTAGTAACATCGGCCTGGGAAGATACTGGGGGACCATCAGG
This sequence comes from Sambucus nigra, assembly GCA_949130495.1. Classification (NCBI taxonomy): domain Eukaryota; kingdom Viridiplantae; phylum Streptophyta; class Magnoliopsida; order Dipsacales; family Adoxaceae; genus Sambucus; species Sambucus nigra. The sequence goes on from OX422220.1 coordinate 66,179,439, forward strand.
AAACCTCTGAGCAAACTCAGCCCCGGTCGCGACCGACAGGGGAGTAGCATCGATAATGGGCGAAATGGCCACACTTGGCCCTACAATTTTGACATTGGAAGAAGACTGTGAGGTATTAGCACCCTGATGGGATGAGGCATGACTCAAAACCTCGACTTGATCAGGGACCTCATCTTGCCTAATTGAGTAATCCATAGCCTCTTGGAAAGAGTCTACAGATATGGGGTTTGAGGTAGATGACTCAGACTCAGACATGAGTGTTGGGTCTACTGGAACCTCTGCTGGCTCAGCAGGCTTGGCTGGCTCAGGGTAGATAACCTTCAGAGGTGGAGGATAGATGGATCTAAAAGGGAATGACTCGACCCTACGAGCTTCCTCTTGGGCTAGGTCTATTTTCCTAACCTTTTCAAACGTCTTTTCGCGAAGGGAAGGTAACTCTTCTATGAGTTGGTACAGAGGTCTGAGCATAAGTCAGACGACACAACACTTGTGACTCAAAGTCAAAACAAGCAAACAACCTAACTCAACCTAAACTAAAGATCAAATTAGGAAGGTGAAAGGTTTTCAAACCAAGAACACCAAGAACAGTTAAGAATAAAGTCACCGGAAAACACACAGCCTTTCCGAAAAAGGCAGAAATGAAATATAAGGGTCGAAAATGGAAAGGAAGGGTGAAAATGATACCTGAATAACTGCAAAACATATAAGGGGAGGTTTAGACACAAAGGAGACCTTCATATCCATCCAACAATCAAGGTCTTGAGGAAAAAATTAGAGTCGCAGAAAAGAGCTTAGGCGGGAAGAGTTTGGGAAAAAGTGAAGAAGAAAGAGAAGGAAAGGTTTTAAACCCACCTAATTATTTTGGGGTACGTCCCAAATCCCATCATTGCCTAGGGAACCAAAAGGGCAAGTCAAATTTTCTATACCATAGTAAGCACGCACCCACTTCAGCAAGTGACATGTGGCAAGGAAATATTGGTACACAAGAAAATTCAGCTTCGGTCATGCATACCCCTTAGTCACCTATTCAAATAGGTAACTAAGGGCTAGGGGTGATTGATATGCCGAAAGTGAACCCTCTTGCTCAGAGTCATCAACCTCGTCTAATGTTGTAGTCAAGATGACCAGATGCCTAAGACAACGATCAGTAACATCGACTCTTTGAAGTTTTGCCACAATCGACATTAATTCTACAACATACATCAACCTCGGCTGGACATCAGTCGAGGAATGCAAGAACTAACGGGTTCAACCCTCCTTCCACACCATCATCGGCCCCGACCGACATTGCAGCCATCATCTGAGATCAGTAGTGACAAGGGGCCAGTCATCTAGCAACATTATCATCAGCCCAAGTCGACGTTACACCTACTCAGACCTAACCTCGACTAGCTATATGACCGTGGTCATCAAATATAGCCTCGAATAAAGGAACGATCGGACTTCACTAACCTTGTACTCTGCCAGGACGAGGTTGCACCAATTAAAGATATTCGAGCATCTACAAGCACATGCATGGTTTGGTACACGTGGACAAATCTGTTACAACTGAACCATTCCCTCCACGTGAAGGAATATTGAGGTTATTATTATTTGCTTAAGATCATCCAGGTGTCATCCTTATACTGGTTGGAAATTCATGCACATGCTCATTACATGCTTAGGGGGTACAATACACCCCCTAAACACTATATATAGAGGTCATACCCTACCTTGTAAAATATCGAAAAATATAAACCCTAGTCAAAACTCTGTTGCACTTACAATAGAGAGAGAAAGAGGAGTGATTGTATTACTAAGGCCATTAGAGACTCGTTTGATAGTGATATTTACACTCACTTGCACAGTGGACGTATGCAATTACCGAACCACTTATATTGATGTGTTCATCCCCTTCTCCTCATCTCCTACTATATGTATACTCTTGTGTTGCCATAGTTATCTCATCACCAAGCATCTTGAGTCCAAGGCTCAGGAAGATAAATAAAAAGGAAAAGGGAAGGCCAAGTCTAAGGTCTCTGACGCGACTAAGAATTTGTCTCAAAAGTGCGTTTTACTCTAGGCTCAAGTGCAAGCTTGTCGCTCAAGTAGTAACCCGGTAAATCAGGATCGTATCCACAGGGATCGAGATTGCCAAATAGTTTTAAGAAAAAATTATTAAATCTTGAAATGATTTCTTAAAAGAAACGAAAAGATGATTAATGATTGGGAAAATTTCTTAAGAAAAACGAACTGAAATTTGTAAAAAAATTTAGATCTGACAAATGGGAGAAAATAGGGTAGGATACAATCCCTCAATCCTTGACAAATTACCGTATAGAATACTAGACTTGTAAATTAAAATTATTGACTAGATCCGGTCTTTATAAATTCTAAGCATTACATATATGAGGGATCTAGCCCGCATCATATGAAATCAAAGAATTTATAAAGCGGTGAATGATAACTTATACTCGCAAAGTGGTCTTAAACATCCCAAGTACCTAGGGCAAGAGAGATTAAAAGATTGACAATGTTTGTATGAGTTTCATTCGCGATTCAATCAATATTTTAATTTAACCTCTATTTTCTACATAAATAATTTGCCTTGGATTGAGTTCATGTACCCCAACCCTTGGGAATCTAGCTACTCATGATTTGGTTCAAGAATAAAAACAAATTCACACATAAAATTATGAAACTACAAGACATTGTAAAAGATTTGCAAATAATAAAGTAAAAGAGAATAGAATGATATTACTTGAATTCAGCAACAAAAACGGAATTGGGATTCAGAATTTCTTACAAACTAGGATTCATGCAAATTTTTGAGGAAATTGGAAACTTAACCCTAGAAATTTGACCTAAAATTAAACCTAGAACTCTCTCTCCACCTAACTGCACTCCACCCCCCTCAAATGAGGTAGGGCATGGCTTTTATAGCACATAGTATCGAAATTGACAGCCAATAGTGCTTGTGGCACAAGTTTCATCAGTTGCACACGCCAAAAATCTGCATAATTAATGCCAGAATTTCAGCACAGCCGGACCGGTCCGGATCCATTTGGTTCGGATCGGTTCTTTTTTTCTTACCGGACCGGTCCGGTCCCTACCGGATCGGTCCTGTTCCATCCGGATCGGTTTGGTTTCTGGTCCATTTCTCTTCATTATCGCGCAACTTCAAAACATCGTAACTTCTTCACCGTAGCTCGGATTGAGGTGCCGTTTTTTCCAGTGTTCTTGTAATTTAGAGCTCTTCAACTTTCTAGTTGGACCCACCTCCGGAATAAGGCTGAAAAATTACGAAAATGCCCTTCAACTCTCCTTTTCTTGGTTTCTTTCACTGTTTTGAGTTCTCCTTTGCACTAACTTGCGTGAAATACCTGTAAAACACATGAGAAATACACAAAACACGAAATACTTTCCAAAAGGGATTAGTAGCATAAATACGAGACAAATCCAAGATATTTACACTACACGGGATCATAAAAATACCGACATTAAGGGGATAAATATGAAGAATATGTGCCTAATCACACCCCCTAACTTTGAACTTTGCGCGTCCCGAGCAATGTAAATGAATCTAACCAAAAATCCACTCTTGAAAATTCTTTTATTGGGATAGAATACCTTTTTCGCGGGCAAGTGATTGCATTTAGCGTATGCAACAAGCCTTTAAACCCCTAGGTTATCCTAGTAGGACGAGTTTTGTCTCGTGAGGATTTGCAGTGAATACACCCACAAAATTCTTTATTGAATAAAATAAATATCAAAATACTTAAAAATTGTACAATTTAAACTTTTCGAAAAATAATCAACATAAATTCATATTCAAATGTCTCAAACCGTAGTGTGTGTGTGTAAAGCCAAAAATTAAACCTCAAACTTCCACCGATTGAGCATTACGTTACTTTCCGAAAATTCGTTTTGATTCAAATTCTTACGGATGCACTCACAAACGAATCACTCGGATTGTGGTTGTTTTCTCTCGATATGCATGATATAAAGAGTAAATATAATGGACACAAATTCACGCATACAAAATTGAAAAGAAGGAAATTTATGGTGAAAAGATCCCATCATCGGAATACAGTTATTAGGAAATGGGAACATCACCTCTAGTTCACACCATTTAATCTCTCATATTATCTTTTCATGTCTTAGCTCTCCATGCAGTAATTAATTTCGCAATTTGGACTCAGTCAGGACTTTTCGGGTTAAAAGGTGTAATGGGTAAAAATGGGAATGGACGGAATGTTCGGAATTGGAAAATGTCTTTATGATGTCCATTAGTGCTTTTTCGGGCATTTGCTCATTTTTCTTTTCTTTTTCTATTTTTTTTTTCACTATTTTTTTTCCTTGCTATTTTTGTTGAGCATATCTATTTTTTTCTTGCCCCTTTTTACTGCACAATTTGGACTTACTTGATGAATTTTCTCAATTTTCACAATTTCGGGCTATTTGGGTTTTTCGGGTTGTCAAACGAAAGGGAAATATTTTATTAGGATCAAAGTGGGTTGCAAAGGGATAATTTTTCACATCTTTTTATGGACAATATTTTTGGGTAACAAACGAGGGCCTACTTCATTGTCCAAATTGCTAATCACATTACCATATGCATCTCGAGATTAATTAAGTTTAGAGATATATTTAGCACGAATTTCGAGAGAACATTTCACACATTTCCCATAACCGATCAAAGCAAATGATTGAGATCATCAACGACTTATTAAAATGCTGAAAAGAACTTTGCGTTAATCATAAACTCGGATTGATTTAAAAACTCAAAAAAAAAATTGAAAGGCTCGAAATCTCACTGGGTTTGATCAATCTCCACACTTATTCGTTAAGTCGTCAATTTTCTTTCAATTTCCATCTTCGGTTAATTTTGGCTTAGTGCATTATGATTGTTAACAATTTGAGACTTTAAATAGAATAAAGGTGATATTTTTGAAAAATTTAAATTCCAATCTTTATTTATTTTGAAGAAAAATATTTTTGACTTTTTCTAAATTTTTCATTTTTTTTTTTTAATTTTCTGAAAAAAACACACACTTGGAAAGAACATGTGATCGAATCAATGAATCTAAACAATAAATGGGAAGAATATCCCACACCCCCTAACTTAAATGTTGCATTGTCCTCAATGCAAATCAAGAACACAACATAAAGAGAGGAAAAGAAAGATATTACCCAAATGGAGCGATCCCGATGAGTGCGAGTCCATTGAATCTACAAAACATGTTAGAACCAAGCATAACAAAAAAGAATAACAAAAACTTTAACTAATTACTCTAAATGCAACAAGACACTATATACCACCTATTCATGACTCAAAAATTCAACAAAAATCACCCCATACGCGTCGGGGGTGCGACGACCTCTTATCTCTCTCCATAAATCACCACTGGGTACGATGCACACCTCGTCTCTCCAGTCTTACCATCATAAGTGAATAGTCGGAACAAATTGGGCCCATGCCCATAGATAAAGGAAAGACCGGGAGATGCATTATGATAAACCGGAAAAGGATCCGCTTGTTGCGTAGCACGTGAGTTGGTCGCTAAGTCGGACGAAATTTGAGTCGTATCTTCAAGTACCTCCGAAGACTCAAATGGTATGGGTGGAGGTTTAGGAAGGAGAAATTCATCAATTCTATTGTCCCACTCGCTTTCGTCTAAATGACGAAATGAGGCCCAGAAAGATTGAACTTCATCATTTAGGCTCGCATCCACCGGTCCGAACTCGCGCTCAAACTCTGCTAGGCTTAACTCCTCTAGCTCTCTCTCTTGCTTGGTGTCCTCAACCTGCCTTTCGTGCTCACTCGCCGAATGAGAGGGTGGTGTGGGTGGTTGGTAATCGAGGAGAAATGTATCGATAGTGTCCTGCCATTCACTTTCCTCTAAGTATTTCGACGAGCCTCTCCTGACACACTCTAAATCTCCTTTTTCACTCTTGTTCGTGGGCTCACTCATGATCTCAAATGCATTAACTAAACATACATCCCCTACCTTGCTCTCGATGACACAACCTTCCCCTAATGGTTCTTCCTTGTAAGTTCTTTCTTGCTCGTGTGCTTCCCCCAAAAGATCCAATCCTCGCGGTTCCCCTTCATCACCCTCTCTCTTGGAATTATTAAAGATATTTATTTCGAGTATCATGCTCCCGAAAGTTAATTGCATACGCCCACTTCGGGTATTGATAAGAGCATTAGTTGTAGCTAAAAATGGGCGGCCAAGAATAACGGGAACATGATTACTAGGGAGAACGGAAGGTTCTTCGTCCCAAATTACAAAATCCACCGGGAAGTAGAAAGTGTCTATTTGGACAATCACATCCTCAACAATTCCCCGAGGAAACTTCACAGAACGATCCGCGAGCTAGAGAGTCATATTGGTGGGCTTAAGGGCCCCCAGTTCTAGTTTCCTATAGATGGAATAGGGCATAATGTTAACACTAGCCCCTAGGTCTATTAGAACTCTCTCGATTCGGTTCTTCCCCAAGATACATGAAATAGTGGGCGCACCCAGATCTTTATATTTTAATGGAAAGTCACTCGACAAGACTGCGCTGACATTTTGGGCCAAAGAGATGTTCTGGTTTACCTTTAGCTTGCGTTTCACCGTGAGTAAGTCCTTAATAAACTTGGCATACGCGGGAATTCTCTGTATAGTCTCGAGAAAAGGTAAATTAATTTTTACTTGCTTAAGGACTTCCAGAACTTCATCACGGGAGGTCGTTTTCGAGTGAGAGACCAACCGTTGAGGGTATGGGGCAGCGGTGGGAGTGATGGCCTTGGGTCCACTAGTATTTACCTCCTCCTCACTCTCAATTAAAGGGGCATCTTCGGCCTCTCTTGTGTCGGGCGAAACCTCTTTATCTTTAGATGCATTGCGTGGGTGAGGTGACAAATCAACTACTCTCCCACTACGTAGAGTGGTAATAGCGCTACATTGCTCTCGATGGTCGTGGGATGTAGTGCCAACACTGCTTTGTCCTAGGGGAGGTCGTTGGCTTTGAGCAGGAAATTTGCCCTTCTCTTGGACATTCGATGCAGTTTGCAACCTTGAGATGCTAGTATATATGTCATTGAACATTCGATCATACTTATCAATTGTCTCCTTTTGAGATTGGATGAGGTGATTTAAGTTATCCTCAAGAGATCGCCTCGGTGGAGCAACATACGGACCAGGAGGTGGTACCTGCATAGGATTTGGCATTGGAGGAGACACTTGCTGAAATTGAGGAGGTGGTGGTATAATCATATGTGGGTTAGGAACCATCCCACCTTCGGGTTGTCCATAATTGAACCCAGGATTCCTCCACGATTGATTATATGCATTCCCTTGCTGTGCATTATAATTTCCGCGAAACCCCCCTATTGCCTCAACATGTTCAGTGTACATTGCCCTGTATGCAGGGATAGTAGGACATCCTTTGGTAGAATGACCCGCATCACAAATGGCACACACTTTCTCCTTCCCGACTTGTACGGGTCCAGCTACTTCTCTCAATCGTACTTCAAGCATATCTCTGAAATTCTTCTCCAATTGGTCAAATTTTCGATCTAACAAAGTGTCCTTGTCCAAGTGATAGATACCGGACGCAGCAGGCAAGTTGGACACTTGTCGATTTCGGTTTTGACTATTGGGGTCAGAAACATCCCATGATTGCGTAGTCTCTGCTATATATCTCAAATGAGCTTCAGCATCGCTCGAATTTAACTCCCAAAAAGGTCTTTCACACATGGTTTGAACAAGTTGTTTAGACGCTAAAGTAAGGCCTTGATGGAAAAATGAAATCAGATGATGCTTTTCAAAACCATGATGTGGGCATGCACTAACTAACTCTTGAAATCTCTCCCAACATTTATCAAAAGCCTCATTCTCATTTTGACGAAAATCTTGAATTTGGGCTTTAACAGAATTGGTTTTGTGTTGTGGAAAAATTTTTGATATAAACTTGGATTGCATATCTCTCCAGGATAACACAGAATTTGGGGGTAGAGGCCATAACCAAGTTTTAGCTTTATCCTTTAAGGAAAAAGGGAAGAGTTTCAACCGGATTACATCTTGTGGACAAGCTTGGTCACCAAAGGTCTCACATGTATCTTCAAATTCTCTAATATGGAGATATGGTTTTTCAGAATCCATCCCATGAAATGTAGGAAGAATTTGGATCATACCATTCCGAAAGTGGAACTGACCGGCATTATACGGGAGTAAAATGCAACCAGGGGTAACAGTTCGCTCCGAAAATAACAAATCTTTCATGGGAAGATATGGTATCTCCTCCTCTCCAGCACCAACACCGACACTACCATGATCCGACATATCGCTACCGAAAGGTTCAGAATTCTCACTCAGGGTTTGAATCAATGAACGACTTGTGATGGAATTATTAGGCGAAGGAGGTGGAACCCAAAAAGGAATAGACTCAGAGTTTTCAGAACTTGCTTCGACAATAGGATTTTTGTGAACTTGGGTGGGAGATGAATTCTGCATATAAACACGCAAAAAGATGAGAATTTTTTTTTTTTTTTTTCGAAATCACTTGTAGATAAAAATAACTTTCTTGAAAATTTAACAATTTCGGATCCCCGGCCACGGCGCCAAAAACTTGACGCGACTAAGAATTTGTCTCAAAAGTGCGTTTTACTTTAGGCTCAAGTGCAAGCCTGTCGCTCAAGTAGTAACCCGGTAAATCGGGATCGTATCCACAGGGATCGAGATTGCCAAATAGTATTAAGAAAAAATTATTAAATCTTGAAATGATTTCTTAAAAGAAACGAAAAGATGATTAATGATTTGGAAAATTTCTTAAGAAAAACGAACTGAAATTTGTAAAAAAATTTAGATCTGACAAATGGGAGAAAATAGGGTAGGGTACAATCCCTCAATCCTTGACAAATTACCGTATAGAATACTAGACTTGTAAATTAAAATTATTGACTAGATCCGGTCTTTATAAATTCTAAGCATTACATATATGAGGGATCTAGCCCGCATCATATGAAATCAAAGAATTTATAAAGCGGTGAATGATAACTTATACTCGCAAAGTGGTCTTAAACATCCCAAGTACCTAGGGCAAGAGAGATTAAAAGATTGACAATGTTCGTATGAGTTTCATTCGCGATTCAATCAACATTTTAATTTAACCTCTATTTTCTACATAAATAATTTGCCTTGGATTGAGTTCATGTACCCCAACCCTTAGGAATCTAGCTACTCATGATTTGGTTCAAGAATAAAAACAAATTCACACATAAAATTATGAAACTACAAGACATTGTAAAAGATTTGCAAATAATAAAGTAAAAGAGAATAGAATGATATTACTTGAATTCAGCAACAAAAACGGAATTGGGATTCAGAATTTCTTACAAACTAGGATTCATGCAAATTTTTGAGGAAATTGGAAACTTAACCCTAGAAATTTGACCTAAAATTAAACCTAGAACTCTCTCTCCACCTAACTGCACTCCACCCCCCTCAAATGAGGTAGGGCATGGCTTTTATAGCACATAGTATCGAAATTGACAGCCAATAGTGCTTGTGGCACAAGTTTCATCAGTTGCACACGCCAAAAATCTGCATAATTAATGCCAGAATTTCAGCACAGCCGGACCGGTCCGGATCCATTTGGTCCGGATCGGTTCTTTTTTTCTTACCGGACCGGTCCGGTCCCTACCGGATCGGTCCTGTTCCATCCGGATCGGTTTGGTTTCTGGTCCATTTCTCTTCATTATCGCGCAACTTCAAAACATTGTAACTTCTTCACCGTAGCTCGGATTGAGGTGCCGTTTTTTCCAGTGTTCTTGTAATTTAGAGCTCTTCAACTTTCTAGTTGGCCCCACCTCCGGACTTATGCTGAAAAATTACGAAAATGCCCTTCAACTCTCCTTTTCTTGGTTTCTTTCACTGTTTTGAGTTCTCCTTTGCACTAACTTGCGTGAAATACCTGTAAAACACATGAGAAATACACAAAACACGAAATACTTGCCAAAATGGGTTAGTAGCATAAATACGAGACAAATCCAAGATATTTACACTACACGGGATCATAAAAATACCGACATTAAGGGGATAAATATGAAGAATATGTGCCTAATCAGTCCCCTCGAAGGGAAGCACCCATACACAGATGTGTCAAATTTTGTTCCCACTCAAGTAGAGAAAGATTTTACTCCTTAATCACCTATGGGAACTCGAGCGTCCAATTAAAAAAATAGAAGGTGGCTAAGCCCACTACTCACTCTATTGTACCAGACCAAAACTCAGACACAGACACTCTTGGGATTGAAGAAACATTTCAAACTATACGTGAGCAGGGTTATGAGGCCTTAGACATTCCTCTATCTGAGCCTTCCACCACATCCAACCCTCTCGAATAAGGTACTCAACTTACTTCTTTTTTACTAAGTAAAATTATAAGTTATGAGGTAAAAAATGCTTGCTCCTCGCCTTGCTTATCTGAAGAGGAACTTGTTGATTATGTAAGCACACCTAACTATGATGACAATTATTTTTCTTCAAATGATATTAGTATTATTAACCTCAACCAAGGTCACTCTCTTGACACTTATGCTTCATTGTCCGCTTCAAGAGGCTCTGATGGTGATCCTGATGACACCATGATCTACTTCCCTTCTACCACCAACCCCACCACTAGCATTTGCCTTATAGACAAGCTCCTTATCCAGGCACTATAAGTTTCTTCATCTCTCATTACCTCTTTCTTTCATTTATTTTTATTTGACTTTTGCAATATTTTGCTAATTTTAACTCTACCTATGAACAAGTTACTACTACGGAGATGAGTGGCCCCTCAGAGGTTAGGGCCACCCCCTCGTCTTCTTATCCCCTATTCCTCGAGAACCTTTCCTCCCAAAGATGAATTCTATGATTGTCTCCTCTTTAGGCCTTACCAAAGAGGTTTGTCTATCAATTCTAGGATTTACATTTTCCTCAATTTTTAATATTTTCTAACATTTTCCATCTTTTTTTACTCTGTAGCTCTCCACTGTGTTTCCCACTACTACGAGGGTCTCCTCTATGTCCTCTCATTTTATGTAGGTATTCATTTATCTTTTTCAGATATATTTAAGTCTTATCATTTATTAGCTTTGGTACTTATCCTGAAGAATTTGTTTATGTACCAGACCTCCTTCCTCCTCTCTAGTAGGCAGTTATTCAACTAGTCCTTGTATAACTTTTCCTTTAGAGGTACCTTTTTAACATTTGTACCTTGTGTATATTTTGGATCTTGTTTGTGACTAACATAATTCTAACTTTGTTGTGTCTGTACTTTATTTTGTAGGGTCCCCTTTCGAGCGACCCTTCTACCAGTGGAGGAATACTTTTGCCCACTAGGGTTGTTATTCCTAGTTTGCCACCCTATGGGAGGATATGTATACCTAGGTGTTGTCTCCCTATGGATAACAGGCCTCAGGTCTAGCATCCTCTAGCTCAGCATATCTATAGTTTGGCCTCGAGTGGACCTATTTCATTGGTCTCTATCTCTACATAGGTACTCAATTTTCCTTTTTTCTTCCATGGAACCTTTTTATTTTCTAACAAGCTTACTTGTTGACAGGTTAGTACGAGCACTTCTACCATCCCCATGGTTGATTTGAGCCCCTCCCGCCCTCCTAGGGTTCAGGTATTTGATTCTACTATTTCTAGTTTTCAATGACCTGTGGCTCTAAGATTTACTTGAGCAGTAACTTATTTCTTATTTGTATTTTAGACTAGCACCAGCACTACTTTGCCAGTCACCTCTGCAGCTGGTGTTCAAGTGAGCAGTTTGCCTGCCACTTCTCCTCAGGGTCTTTTACTCCTTTGTAATTGCGTTCTTGTTATCATTTTTGAGAAAGAAAAGTTTCTTTATTTGCGATCACTTTGGGTCACCACTATTTGTTTTCTTTCTAGGTGATTGCCTTGCATCATTCCAATGCTATGGACTTTGTTGTGTGCCTTCCTTCGAGCACCCCCTTAGTAAAGTCCGCTCAGGTATTCATGTTGTTATACTTGCTTCACCTTTCTTAATTTCTTCACTCTATAAGACATGTTGGTTACCTAATCTTTATTCCTTTATTTTCAGAATAGTGGTGTTGAATTCCCTTTGTCTATGGGGCATACTATGAGCACCATTGAGGTGGTTCCTCAGGTGTTTATTTCAATACATTTTTATTTCTATCTTATTTTTTCTACGGAAGTGCTTGCTAATACATTCCTATTTCCCTATTCTCAGGTTAGTAATGCAAGTGTTCCTATGACAGTGGAACAACTTAGTGACATTACTGTGAGTGAGGTATTACACTGGTATACCTTATTCACTCATTTTTGTTTCCCCCTTTTTCTTTTTTCTCTTTTTTGATATCTTTATTTTAGATTATTACTTTTGAGAAGAAAGTGTTCTATTAATCTCATCTTTCTTTACCTTTGCCAGTTCAGCACAACAGGTCAAGGAGAACTTCGTAGGCTGGCTGGTAGCATACTCACTCCCCTAAGCTTGGGGGTAAGCTCTTTCCCCCTATTACTATTTATTTTCCTTGTCATCTTCTTTACGCTGAAGTTGTTTACATTAGCTTTTACTTATACTCATTATTTTCCCCATATCTTTATTTTCAGGAGCATGTGAGTGAGCCTAGGGAGGAAATTGGTGACAATGAGCCTAACTCTGATGCCACCCAGTCTGATGACACCGGGGAGGATTCTGGCAAGGGGCTCTCACTAATTTCCTTTGAGGATATCTCTCTAAACACAATATATGATTACACTGAAGTGGAGGCTCCCAAAGTTTTTATGAGGGATTTATGGCTTATGGATTACCATAAAAGATTTAGGGATTTCGAACATGAAATATTGGATTTAATTCTCGAGCACCATACTAAGACTTTCACTCAGGAGAGCATCCTCAACATTGATAGCCTTACCATTCTTAATTTTAATTTCCCTCACCAATCACCTCCATAAATACTTGTCCACTGCATATGCTGACCTCACCTCCTCAGATACCCATCTCTTCTTAGCATCTATCCATGATCTAGAGAGCTGCTACCATGTCAAGCTGTACTGGCTCTATTTATCATCTCATCGATCTTCCTTACAAGAAATTGGTGAAGGTACATATATCTATTTTTTTTGGTCAATCATCAGAGGATAGTACATTCAAATGTGATCACCCAGTTAATAAAATACAACTTTCCATCATGTGTTATACTTGTAATTCCCAAACATTGAAGAAACAAAATAATTCAAAGAATAGTACTGACAGAACAACAAAGTTAGAAAATAAAACATATAATATGGCCAGTACAACAATCACAATTCCCATTAATTGGCTACATTTGGGGAATACATTCTTGAAATAAAATTCGCATACCTTTAGCCAACGTATCAACCCTAAAATCACACGTTACAATCAAATCTTTGCTCAAATTATTCATCCAACTCGTAAACTTCACAGCCACATTAATTTTCACCTATAATAAAACTTTCTTCATCTTCGATTTTGTTCCCTTCATGCTTTTCTCAATCTCTTTAGGCAGTGCCATGTGGAACCGCCCAGCTAGTGTTACACGAGAAGTGGTCAAATTCTTGCTTTCTTGATGAAATGACGAAAATTATCCCTCACCCATATTATATTTCTTGAAAAAAGTGAGACTTCTCCATATTTTTATACGAAACGCCCATTATCTCATTTGGGTTGGTAGATTAGATTGAAATCTCGTACCCCATTTTGTGGTTACTTTGTTTCTTGGCCACAAACTTTGTTACATCAAATTGTGTGGATTTAGGGTTGTACAAGAAATGCATGAGTCCGAGAATGAGTGCAATCCAAAACTGAGGTGCGTTGGGAGTGTGTGGGCTACCAGGATCGCACTCAACTATTGGATTTTCGTGAATGTGTGTGGGAGTAGATTAAGGGGTTTATTGTAAATTTTGCGTGAAAGGTCTATGAGAAATGTTATAATTTTTTTTTCAATTTTTTGAATTTTTTTTTTGGATTTTTTATTTTATTTTATGATTTTTTGGCCTTTTGAGATTTGGAGTCAAATTTTAGATTAAATCGACATAACGTAATCGTCTATCTAAATCCCCGACAACGGTGCCAAAAACTTGACGTGACTGAAAATGCGTCTCTAGTGCGTGATAATTACGGTTCAAGTGCAAGCCGGTCGCGTAAGTAATAAACCCTGTAAGACGGGGTCGAATCCTCAAGGAAATAAAAGGAATGCTTGTGACGACGATAGGTCAGATGACTATTCCTATTATGACTCAGAAAAAGGAAAGGAAAAGGTGATGAATTTTTGGAATTTTAGATCTACTAACTAAATGCAATTTAATTAAACTAAAAATTAAACTACGTATGCAAAAGTAAACTACTGTGATTGAATAAAAATGAATGAGAAAGGTAAGTTGGATAAAACCCCTCGAACCCTAGTATGTTTACCAGATATAAAATCAATCGTACATTAAATAATTAATCAAACCCATACTTTATTAATTTTAAGCATTACATATATGAGGGTACAAGCCCGCATCATACATAATAAAGAATAAGAATAAAATGGTGTCAACATAGCTTACACGTGCGTCGCACTCTTAAACACCCCGGTTACCCAGGGAAAATGAGGTTGAAAGCCTTACGACGGTTGTAACAAATACTTAGCACAATTTAATCATTTATTTATTGCAGAGAATTACTTTTATTTCCATATAAACCACATCGGGTTGGGTTCATGCATCCCAACCCTTAGAAATCTAGCTAGGCATGACGAAACTACAATTAACCAAAGATTCTATGATGCATGAAATCATAATTATGTGAAAAGTAAAATTAAACATGCAAGGAAGGGTTCTAACTAAGAAGAGTGAATTTCCTACAACAAATATGGAAGCAATTGAAAGCAATAAAGATGAAATTACTTGGAATGAATAAAAGCCTTGAATTAATGAAAAAACATGAACAAATTCTTGAACAATATGAATCCTACCCTTCTTGGCTTCAAAACCCTCTCAAAACTAACTAAAAAGAAGCTCCCTAATGTCTGGTATGTGAAAGAAATAAATACATCACGTTATTTTTAGAGTTTGAACCATGCAAAACTCTTTTTTTTAGAAAAAAAATCAGATTTTCGTAAGTCAAACCGATCTGGTGCCCTCATCTTTAATTGGCGAACCGGTCTGGTATTTTCAAGTTTAGGGGACCGGTCTGGTGTTTTTTTTATCATTTTGGTTCGATGACTCCAGTTCAGTGGACCGGTCTGGTGATATCTCCATCGGTTCGGTTCGGTCCCTTTTTTTATTTTTTTCTTCCTTTTTCTCCTTTATTTCTTCTCAACTTTGACTCTTCGTAACTTTTTACCCGGGACTCGAATTTGGATGTCGTTTCTTCCTACATGTTCATGGACTCTAGATATTCAAATTTCCTTGGGTTCCGTGTCCGAATTCCTGGTGTAAAATTATTGTTTTGCTCTTGACTTTCCTTCACTTGTAACTTTCTTGAGTTTGAGTTTCTCTTTTATCCAATTGTGTAAAATACTTGCAAACTGTACGAGAAACACACGAAACTCGATGCACTATATAGAGAAGGTCAGTAGAAATAATATGAGATAAATCAATTCGATTTACATTGCACAAGATAATAAAAGCCTCTAAATTAAGGGGATAAATACGAAGAATTTATGCCTAAACATAACATTTGTAATTTTAAATAATTGACTGATGATAATTTATTAACACCTTTGTTGGTTGATGACAATCAAGTAAGAATCATATTGTTGAAATAATTTTCATTATTAATTGGAATAAGTGTTCTTTAGATTAGACATGGTAGGGAAACCCGATACCATTTCGTAATTCAAAGGTGAGGATCATTGGTAGCCAAAGGTTGGAGTCAGTTATGAGAATAACTTTTCTTCTTTCCCAATAGGGAGGTAGTAAGATAAGGCTAAGTCTCAAGTACAGCGATTTGGGGTTAAGGAAAGTTCATATTCCTCATTAGTTGTGGAATACACGATAGGTGAATATTTTTACTACAAGTAGTTAGAACTTTTATGGAAACGTGTTTGGTTCTTCCTTGATTTGTAAGGAAACAACCAAGATAATGATTTATCTCTTCAAAGTAAATGCAAGATTTATTGTTCGAATGACGATAACCGGGTATGTAGACTTGGGAACAACAAATCAGGATTTGAAATCATTGCAAAGGTTCCAAGTAACCGAGCTATTGATTCAAAAAGAGATGTTCCTAGTTATGGGCAATTATAATAAGGCAACGGTATTAACAGTGGGATATTCTTATGAATTTTGGTGTAGAAAAAAGTTAATATAGGTCAATTATTAATGTACCTGGGTTTTAGAAATATGGGTTTCGATTTTTTAAATTAGTTTTGGGTAGATATTCGATTTATTTTATAAAATTATTTTTTCAAAATTGGGTATCTTTTATCGATTTTGGAACATTGGGAAATAATTTATACATTATAAGTTTTGTCTTACTAATACTACTAAGTACAAAAAGGTCATTGATTACATCATTTCCATGTTCATGAAAAGAATTATGTAAAAAATGATGACCCTAAGTGTAAGTTAAACTTACAAGATACTAAACCACCCGTACAGGATGAAATACAATCTAATATTAACAATACACTACCTTATTGTAGTTGGATCATTATAGATAATTAGAATACGCGTGTCACTTATACTGGATACCTAGTGGTGTCACGTTACAGTGGCAGCATCGGGAGTCATCCTCGATTGTTAGTGTTTTGGGATATCATTTCGATGTGATCCTAGACAAGTATGAACCGACTCCCAGTAATTACATTGAGGCATTCCAAGACAAAGACTATTGCTTGGACTTATGACTATGGATACCAAAAAGATTCGATGTATTCAAATCAAGTTTTGGGACTTTTAGACTTGTTGATGGGGTAAAACCTATTGGGCACAAGTGCACCTATAAAAAGCTAAAAGATAGATAAATTAGAAGGTGCAAACCTTAAGGCAGGGCTTACGAAATGGTTTACTCGAAAAGAAAGGGAATGTCTATGAGAAAACCTTCTCATGATAGATATGCTAATGATTATAGGGATTCTTTTAACGTCAAGACTCCATTCTTAAATGGGTATCTTGACGAGTTCATAGTAAGAAATCGAGAAAGGCAAAGTGATATACTCTTGTGATATCCATTTATGTATTTAAGATAAAATCAAGGGCTTATTCGGTTTGATCAAATAATCAAGTTTTGATTTTGATCGAAGTCCAAATAACACTTGTTAGTATACGAAGCATGACGAAAGTGTGGTGTTATTTCTAATACAATTTATGGATAATATTTGCCTAATCAGGAGCAAAGTGGGAGTATTATCTTACATAGAAGTATGGTTGTCCAGATATTGGATATACTGTACTTAGGACAAAACATACATATCTTTATGATCAAGAATTTGCTAGATTAGTTGCAAAGGATGTTAGGATTATCCCAAGTCAATTATATCAACGTTGTATACACAATATTATTATCAGGATTGCATGAAAAGAGTTTTTTTTCAAGTATGAATCTCTACGTTTAGGAATCAATATCTTAAGACACTTGATTGGATGGAACGAATGCAGAATATTCCTATTTCTTCGGCAGTGGGAAGCCCCTTGAATGCGATGCATTGTGTGAAAAGACAACTTTTTGTTATGCCTTTATCATGGTCAACATATTATAATATAATATTCTTGTACTTTCTAAGCATAAAAGACTAAGGTTTTCTATCAGATAAGGATTCCTAATTTTTTACCTCGGAATATGTGTTTACGCAAAGGATATTAGGCTATATATTGGAGGGGTATGAAGAAATCTTGAATTGTTGACTCCACCATAGAGGAGAGAATTGTTGTTACTTCGGAGATAACCAAAGAGGCAATATGGCTCGATTACTTCATTAAGTAATTTGGGTGAGGTTCCTTCAAGTGCAATTAACTATTAAACTTTTTAGTGTATATAGAAATATAATTGCAAGTATGTGTTAATCACATTTAGATTAAATTTCACCTAGTTCGAGAGATCGAATGAAGTGGGTGATACGTTTATAATTAAGTTTGTATCAGATAACACTCGATTAATCCTCTATCGATGCAAACTTTCGTGTGAATACATGTCTTTAAGACTAAGTGGGAGATTGTTGGAGTTTTATTCTTAAAACCATGTATGGCAGTTAATTTTAAGTAAAGGTGTGTCATTTCATTTTGAAATAAGAAAAATAGTTATGAGAATGCTTTATATTTGGTTTAAATATATTGTTTCCTATTAATGTCGGCTAACTGAGCTCAATAGGAATTCCAGTGATACAACTCTGGGTTGATCAGGAGGAGATTGAAATTTGATTCTAGCACTATTAAAAAGTTCATAACCTAAATAGGACCTTGATATCCTACTGGAATGGTTGCTATATGATCCTAGTAGTTTGTCTCAAACTAAGAGGAACTGGTGTGATGGTTCAGGAACTTGTATGAAAGTTCAACAAAGGATTGTGATCGGTACATCCATGAATGTATTAAATAGGGTCACCCATGAGATTTGAGTCTAAGGGTTGTCTTGAATATACTAATTAAATCTCAAACCATTTGCAAATGATGCATAGATTCTTAATCCCGATAATTATGAAGATTGGGATTCTTATGTAGCAGTCACTTTGATTACTACGAGTGTGATTCAATATTAGAATGAATCAAAGATCCCCGCATATTGGGTGACATTAATATAAGTAGTCATGAGATCTTAATTCGAATGAATTTGCATTTATGGATACCTAGGATTGCGATACCCCTTGATAGACTTATAAGATATTTTTTCCACCAAGTAAAATGGGGATGGTGGATTATTTTATAATCCCGGTGGAAGTAAAAAAATAAGTTAAGTCTGAGAATCAAGAAAATTGATTAGATATTAGTTAAAATCAGTTAACAACAAATTAATTTGACTAAGTAGGTGTCAGATTTATGGGATTATGTACCATAATTAACTTTGCAAATAAGACCTTATTATATTCAAGTATTTATGAGAAATTAAATTGGAGTGCAGTCATGATTATTTAGTGGAGTTAATTCACGATTAAAAAAATAAAGGAAAAAATTGTGGTAATTATAATAGGTATTTTTGAGTATTTATTTAAAGTTAATTTAATTATTTGTCTTGGGCCCCTGTTCTAGTCCATATACCTAAGTAGTCAGGACCATACTCTCACGAAATCCAGTTTGACCCAAACCCCCCTTTTGTACTTGTATATAAAGGTGTGGAAAGGGATTTTAATCATTATTGTTGATCACAATGATTTGAGAGGGGTGAGAGAAAATGCTATTCACATTTCTGTAAAAAGGGTTAGAGATTGATGACTATATATCACTAAAACCAAGGGTTTTAATCTCAAAAGGTGTCCACTCACCTACCTGACTTTGGAGAAGATCATACACTAGAAGATCCTAGTGTACTAAAGGTTTAATAAAGGTTTTTCAAATACCTTGGAGGACAGAATGGATTTCATCATCATCTACCTTAGTCTCCTCATACGAATCACAACAAGATTCACTATGGTATGAATTCTTAAAACCCTTGGTTTAATCTTTGAACCCAATTTTTTTTCAATGCATGATTAATTAAAGATCCATAGGGATAATTTTTTCTTTCACATTTGAATGTCAATCCTAAGTTATTTTTCTCCAACAACAATTGTTCGTACCTATCTGCCCTGCTTTTGAGCCTAATCAACCAACGTGTATCGTGAAGCAAGTACTTGAAAAACTCATAAATGGAAAATTAATCAATTTTTAAACAATCGTATAATAAACCTTAGTTGCTTCACAAGCATCCAAGTGTATAATGAAACACACAATAATAAAAAAAAACTTCTCGATGAAGAAGTGCTCGCTGACATTAATATTAAGAGTTTCCTCATCCTTTTTCTCTTCATTTCTTTCAACCATTACATCGCCAAAAAGCACTGAGTTGAACTCCATCCATGGATGATGGAAAATATAAACATTTTATTACATTAATAAATCCATACAATGAATATAGAAAAATATGAATGAAACATACTTATCATCTGGGATGCAAATGATGAATGAAAGAATTGGCACTTGGGATGAAAATGACGAATGACTACAAGATCATTCGTGATATAAATGCCGAAGTAAAATGCGTGTAAAATTGAAGAAAAACTTGAAAGGGATTCGATAAATGTTGGATGAATGGATTAAAGATATTGAGGTTCCATGTTATGATTTATAAGCTATATGTTCGAGGTTTAGATGTTGAACGGTAACTTGTATAAAAAAATAAAAGGCACCCAATTTGGTACGTGAAAAGTGCGACTGTGTGATAATTGATTAAATTGAATTCGCAAGTTTCCAATCAACCTTTATTTAATTCAGCCCCTAAATATGCTTCTAAGGTGCGTGTGTCAATCCATAAATAAAGAAAGCATGTGACACAAAAAATATGCTTAGACACAAATTTCAGGAAAAAAAACCTTTCGGGTAAAACCTTTATTTTACTATGAATATATAAATCGCAACTTACAATTACATAGAGAAATCTGCAATGGATTAACGCGCAGCCAACCCACAAAGACACGCAGTCTTGAACTCAGCAAGAGAATACACGCAGCACCCTCCAAGGACTCGCAGCCCAAACAACAAAAGAAGAACCGTTGCTCTCCTTAATGACACGCAGCTATAATACTTTATAGAGACTCCCTCAGCAATGACACGCAACCCTCGGTTGCAAAGATCTCCCCACAAAGGTTGAACAATAGCAAAGCTTGTGTTCTAGGGCTCCAAAAGATTCACAAAAGTAATTGGAATTTTTGTGTGTGAATCAAAAAGATGTTTGGCACATCAAAAAACGAAGTCTTGTTGTGTTTGAACTCTTAAAAACGTTTTCTCAAAGACTTCAAAAAATACATCACCGAAATAGGAATATATATAGGAAATATGAGTCGGTGGTAAAAAATCCAAACAGATCTGATCGAGTTTATCTCAGGCGGACCGATCCGGTATGGAGGCAGATCGGTCCGACCTCGGATCGGTTCGTTTTTTCAAAGGGGCTCTTCGATTCGGTTTCGATCCGGTGTTTACTGGTGTAAAGCGGATCGGTCCGGTATGGAGGCGGACCGGTCCGGAGGTGTATCGGTTCTTTTTTAAAATAGGCGGACCGGTCTGGTTTACTAGAAAATAAAAAAACTTTTAAAAGCTTCATTTTTCTTGAAAAAACTTACTTCTTATTTTTATAAAAAATATTTCATAAAAATTTCCCAATACTAAGTATGAACTTTAAGGGACTTAAAAACAAAACTTTACCGAGTTCATTCTCGCAGAGGTTATGATGTTGAAGACGCTTTGATATTCGGATCCGCTGATGTAGATGTGATCTTGAATTTCTTCAACGGTGTAACGGCGTACGACATACATATTGACAATGGACAAAAATGTCCTTACAGTAGGTATATACCAAGATATATGGAACAGTTTTGGCATGTAGATAACGAATGGAAAATACAACAATTCGGGGCAAAGGTGTCGAATATGAACTTATACTTTAGAAAATAATAACGCTGATTCGGTATCGAGATATCGAAAAGTTCCATTATTATGCGTACCCTAATGCCGAATTCAACTATACTTGTGTTACCAATTTTTTTTACCTAGTTTTAAATTAAGCAAACAACATAATAAGTACAAGAAACTTGTAATATACCTCTTCTTCAGCTTTGAGACCATTTTAATGAGATGTTGAAGACCCCAAACCACCAACATTTGTATTGCTATTGGATCACTTTTCAGGACTTATATGAGTTGATATGCTCCAAAAAAGTATTAAAATAATAAAAAAATGGTCTACTACCAATGTATAAATCAATATGAATGACAAAATAATCTTCTTTCAAGTTTCATCTGTGTTTATGTGATGTTAGTTTTCATCGAGTATGGTGTGGATCTCTTAGGGCCTGTTTGGTTTTTGTTTCAGAAAACTGTTTTTTGTGTTCAAAACCTAAAGCTAGTGTGACACCCCGCCTAATTAAATATCGGGCGATCACTACTTTATTAAACTAAATCAAGGTGAACAGTTGGTTCATTCTCAGCATCACTGTCGATAAAAATAAATTTTCCAATTTAACACCCTAAATAATTAAGCTAAGTGTCAAAACCATTTTCATACATAATTTTCCAAGTTTTATTTAAAGAAAAATCATTTATTTTATTAACAACCTTCAATAAGTAAGAATCACACCACATTAAATTCTGCAACATAATCCAATTAATTTAAAACATTCGTCAATCGAATGTCAACATACGAAATCTAAAGTCACACATCCAAACTGAATAAATCCCATAGTAACAGTACCGGAAATAACTGAAATACAAATGTTCCATAACAACGGAATAATGGAAAGAGCTACACATGACCTACTAAATGAAAGTAATAAGAGTGGATCCGAATGAACGAAGTCGTCTAATCAAGAGACCTGCAACTCCCACCTAAGCTGCAGCGCGTTCCTTCCAAGGGATCCTAAGCAAGACGCCCCTGTGGCTGGGCACCTGTGATACATACATATATATATACAAGAGAGAGAGAAAAATAAACGGGTCAGAGCCCGATAGTGTGTATGATTTAAAAATTCGTTTAGCAAGTATTTAAATTGATACAGGCCAATGCAACAACATATTAGTGCGACACTCTCTTGAGAAATTCTCACCTCTCTTCTAATGTGCACACCTATCGCACTAACCTTCCCAACGGTTTATCTTATCATTTTCTCACTAACCTTCTCAAAGATTTAGCTTATCTTAAATTTCTCTTAAGATTTCAAAACCGAACAATATCATTGTTTAAAAAGATACTTCCCATTTAGTAGCACCATTCTCGCTTTAGTTTCATTAATTTATAAAGTTTCCCAGTGTCATATTATACTTTTCAACCAAGTATTTACAATTTTAGTCATCAACTATGTCCTACTTACCAAATCACAGTAGGCGGTTCCAAATCTCATAATTTCGTATATATATTAACTACTCGCGTAATATATATATATATATATATATATAACGGCACCCCAAATAAAACTATGGTGCAGGCATACTCTGCTATCCAATCCCCGTATCGCTCACACTAAGGGATATACAAGTTCGGAATCACTCTCGAACTGTATCAACATATATATACACAAACAAGGTTGAGGCGAAGCATAGATTCCAAGTCTCTAAGAGGTCAGTACATACCCTCACGTCTCTTAGGACCGTCTGAACTATCATTCCGATAGCCTGTACCAAGGATATCTATCTCCTAGGGTACGACTCAGTATCCCCCATAAGGCAACACAGGATAAGATCGTCCCAGCGCGGTAACCTCAGGGATAGCAAGTAGCGCGGGCATGATTTTCACACGTATATAATATATGCATACACAACCATATAAATATACCACTTGTTATCATATTAATATAGGTTTCTCTCATCACCCATAATTACACTATTTATCCTTACTTTTCACATTAAGTATTCCTTATAAGGGTTCGTCGCTAACCATAACTCGAAGGGTTTCTCCAACCCATTACGTAACACTCGTGGACCCTATCCTCCCGAGTATAAAATTCAGTAGGTGTCATTATTATGTTCCAACGTAACTCTCTTACGCGCCTCACCCTTCAATACATAAATTTACCAACCCTAAGGTAAATATCCCATAAATATCATTCTCGTCGAATATTAAAGATCCCAACATTTATTCATATGCCCTACTGGTCCTCCATGTCTCCCAAATCATTTTATTAGGAATGCCCAAGAATTTTATCACGACAATTTGAATTCAACTCATTTAAAAAGGGAAATAGGAGTCTGCCAGGAGGGGTCGATCGATCGATCGAGGTTTGGGGTTCGATCGATCGAACCTTCGATCGATCGAGGCTCTAGGCTCGATCGATCGATCAAGCAGGAATTTCGATTTCTGCAGAATTGCAGTTATGGGTTCTACCACCTATCTTCATCCAAATCCATATTTTCCACACCCAAACGTCCCAAAAATTCTACTACTAACATTATATCAATATACCAGATATTTCTAACGTAAGGCATGTGTATTTCTATCATTTAAACATGGATTATCAACCCAAAATTTTATCTAATTATCAAGAACCCTAAAATTTTCTTAAACAGGTTTCTAACAATTTTTTCCAGAATTTCCTTCTTATAATCATCAAAATTTCGTGGTTACATTCCTCTACATGGCAAGGTTTCCAGAATCATCATATAAAACAATACTATATGGATTTTCCTATCACAAATTGGGTTTTCTTCCATATATCTCAATCCTAATCATTCCTAAACTAATATGGAAATTGCACCAACGAAATAAGCAAGATAAACACTTGCCTGGGATTTTCGACGTTCTGATCTGCAGATGTTTTTGGTGTGGTTGCGTAGCCCGTTGCGCGATCTACGCGTTGGTGGTGGCTGCGGTGCAAACGGATGACTTTTGGGGCCTTGGATTGCCTTGGAAGCTTTCTTCTTCCCTCTCCTATGGCCGTCACTTGTGTTTGAGTTTTCTAACCCTAGCTGACTAACCTAAATGGCTGATATAGGTTTCTGATTTTCGTGGGTTTAATTACCCATAAATGTGAAATGTCCAAAATGCCCTCCCGGGGTACCAATTAGGCCTAAAAATGCCCCGAGACCCAAACTAAACCCCCGGGTACACTTTTCTGACTATCTCGACCCTTCCGAACGCGTTGGCGCACTCAAAATGATCATACGGGCAACTTATAAAATATTCACTTTTTATTTTATCAAAATTTAGTCCCGACGCGACACGACCACGTCCCGACTTAAATTTCCGAAATTGTCATATAACTCACTCATGACATTAAATATAACTAATATAATATATTACTTTGCTCATTAGTAATATTCAACAAATTTGCCATAATTACTAACTCTCGTCACGTTAATAATTATAACATAATTAATTTCCGATTTTTTATTAAATAATTCACTCACATTAAATTTAATAAATCCCCAAATTAATATAGCATAAAAATACGGGGTATTACATACTTCCCCCCTAATAACGGAATTTCGTCCCGAAATTCAGAAAATAAGGCATACCTGGAAAAACAACTCTGGATATCTCTCGCGCATATCTGCCTCGCGCTCCCAAGTGGATTCCTCCACATTATGATGCTCCCACTGGACCCGCACAAGTGGAACAATCTTCGACCTCAATCTCCTCTCACTATAGTCTAGGATAGCCACCGGTCTCTCCTCGTAAGAGCTATCAGGCTGTAAGTCGATCTCATCTATCGCAATGTGAGTATGGGCCATATCATCCCGAAGATACCGTCTCAACGACGAGATGTGGAATACATCGTGAATGCGATGTAAATGCTCTGGCAGTCCCAACCTGTATGCAACCGGCCCAATCCTCTCAATGATGGGAAATGGTCCCACGTACCTCGGAGCCAACTTCCCCTTCTTCCCGAACCTCATCACTCCCTTCATAGGAGATACACGCAATAACACTTGGTCCCCCACACTAAACTCTCGGAAGAACCGTTTCGCATTGGCGTAGCTCTTCTGCCTGTCCTGGGCTACTCGAATGCGACTCCTGATCATCTCAATACTCGTGGAGGTCTCCTGAATCACCTCTGGTCCTAGCAACTTGTTATCCCCCACTTCGAGCCAACAAGCTGGGGAACGACAAGGCCTGCCATACAAAGCCTCAAATGGAGCCATGCCAATCGTGAACTGATACGAGTTATTATAAGCAAACTCTACCAGTGGAAGGTGTGTCTCCCAACCTCCTCCAAAATCAAGGACACACATGCGTAGCATATCCTCTAACATCTGATTAGTACGCTCTGTCTGTACATCTGTCTGTGGGTGATAAGCTGAACTCAACCTCAACTCAGTACCCATAGCCTCCTGAAAGGTTTCCCAAAAGCGTGACACGAAGATCTTGTCTCTATCTGACACAATATTCAGGGGCACCCCGTGTAATCTGACGATCTCGGCAATAAACAGCTGAGTATACTGACCCGTGGTATAATCTATCCGCACCGGTAGAAAATGAGCCACCTTGGTCAAACGGTCTACAATCACCCAGATAGAGTCATGGCCCCGCTGTGATGTAGGCAACCCTGTAATTAAATCCATGGAAATGCTCTCCCACTTCCATGCGGGTACTTCCAATGGCTGAAGCAACCCTGATGGTCCATTTTCACCAGCTGGCAGGTAGAACACTTGGACACGAACTCAACAATGTCCTTCTTCATCCCACTCCACCAGTATTGTCTCCTCATATCATGGTACATCTTATCCCCTCCAGGATGCACCACAAACCGGGACCCGTGAGATTGGGTCATCACTGCATGACGTAATTCATCCCCTTCAGAAATTACCAACCTCCCATTAAATCGCAAACCTCCATCGGAACTAACAGAATAGGACTCAGCACCCTCGGCTAGAAGTCGTACAATCTGCTCCTGGCAAAACGGGTCTGTGGTCTGGGCCTGTATTACCCTCATAACAATCTCGGGTGTGACTGACATCACGGATATGAAAGAACGTGCTACTGCATCCTGGTGACCCAACTCCTTCCACTTTGCTTTCCAGACATCCGCTACCTCGTCTACCGGTCTACGACTCAACGCATCAGCAACTACGTTGGCCTTCCCCGGATGATACTGTATATCGAACTGGTAGTCCTTCACAAACTCTAGCCATCTACGCTGACGCATATTCAGCTCTCGCTGAGTGAACAGGTACTGCAACGACTTGTGATCTGTGAACAAACGGAATTTCTCTCCCAACAAATAGTGCCTCCATATCCTCAATGCAAAGACGACCGCTGCTAACTCCAGGTCGTGGGTGGGGTAATTCTTCTCATGCGGCTTAAGCTTGCAGGAGGCAAAAGTTATAGCCTTCTCTTCCTGCTGAAGTACTCCCCCAAGTCCCCGTAAGGACGCATCGGTGTAAACCAGGTACTCCACACACGGCTTTGGTAACGCAAGGACTGGTGCTGAAGTAAGCTTGTCTTTCAGCTCGTCGAAAGCCAACTGACAAGCATCATCCCAAACATATGGTACCCCCTTGCGAGTCAGGTTCGTCAGCGGACCCGCTATTTTGGAGAATCCCCGAATGAATCTCCTGTAGTATTCGGCTAACCCCAAGAAACTACGCACTTCCGTCGGTGTCGTGGGCTGTCCCCATTCCCTCACCGCTGACACTTTACTCGGATCAACTGCTATCCCCTGCTCGGAAATAACATGGCCCAAGAACTGTACTTCTCGCAACCAGAATCCACACTTCTCGTACTTAGCATACAACTGATGCTCTCGTAGAGTCTGAAGAACCTGCCTCAAATGCTCGGCGTGCTCCTCCTCGGAGTGTGAATATATCAAAATGTCATCTATAAAGACGATGACAAACTGATCCAAGAACTCTCTGAATACTCGGTTCATTAAGTCCATGAATACGGCTGGAGCATTTGTGAGACCGAACGGCATCACCCTGAACTCATAGGACCCGTATCTCGTCAAGAAGGCAGTCTTTGAAACATCCTACTCTCTAATACGTAACTGATGGTACCCCGACCTCAGATCTATCTTCGAAAAGAATGTTACTCCCCTCAGCTGGTCGAACAGGTCATCGATTCGAGGCAACGGATATTTATTCCGTATCGTGACCTTATTCAGCTCCCGATAGTCCACACACAATCTCAGTGAACCATCTCTCTTCTTCACAAACAAAACTGGAGCACCCCAAGGTGAGGTACTCCTACGAATGAAGCCCTGACCTAACAGCTGCTCTATCTGATCTCGTAGCTCACGCATCTCTGCCGGAGCCATACGGTACGGTGTGCGTGCTATAGGTCTCGTATCTGGAAATAGATCTATAACAAAGTCTATCTCTCGACTAGGGGGTAGGCCTGGTATCTCCTGAAACACATCGGAATACTCCCTGACAACTGGGATCGAATATAAGGGAATCACAACCTCCTTAGAGGTATCCTCCTCTAGGTAATACAAATGAGCGGTCGAACCTCCCTCTGGGCGAGGCATCGCCACTACAAACATCTCTTGCCCCGGAATGGCAAAAACAATGATCCCACCGAAGCAATCAATCATGGCTCTATAAGCTGCGAGACAATCCATACCAATAATCACATCATGCTCGTGCATGTCTAAGACTAACATGTCTGCAGGAAATACCAAACTACCAATCTCTACCCCCACTCCCCGGCATATAAAGAAAATAAGTGACCCACTCCCCAGTGGTGAGTCCACACACGTCACTGTGCTCTCTGCTGTGGCTAACAACCCTAAGGCCTTCGCAAAATGCGTAGATATAAAACAATGTGTTGCCCCCGTATCAAACAAAACTCGACCCATAGTACCATGGATAGGAAACATACCCTCAATCGCGGGTGGTGCCTGTGGAGCTACTGCCTGGTGGACGTTATAGACACATCCATACTGTAATTGCCCCTGCTGCACTGGAGCGGCTGGAACGGCTGGTAGGGCTGGCACCTGGGCTGGAGCTGGGAGGGCAGGTGGAAAAAGTGGTCTCTGTGGCTCATTATGGGCACCCTGCTGCTGTGGGGCCCTCTCTCCCTCTGGGCAATCCTGGCCCCTATGGCCGTGCTTACCACAATCAAAACACCGGCCTCTGAAATTACCTCCCCTCTGTCCCTGCTGGCCGTTACCTCCCCGCCACTGGCCCTGTTGGCCCTGATTTGTACGCTGCTGGCCTTGCTGTCAGTGTTGGCCCTGCTGGCCCTGCCTATAGCCCCCATAGCCTTGCCTAGAATCACCTGAACGGAATCGTTTAGCAGGGTCCCCCTGATGGGAACTCTGCTCGTGCTGACGAGTCTGTCCATGAGATGGTGCCCCACTGGCACTATTACCCCCGGCCCTGCCCTGCTGGCTGGACTCCACTGCTCTCTTGCTTCCATGAAGATGGAAGCGGTGATCCTGGCAATGTAGCAACGCGGCATTGAGTACATCAGTGAAAGTACTCAGGGATAAATTCCCAATAAGGTGCTGACGGATCATCCAAGCTAACCCGTCGACAAACAGCATAATATTCTTGCTCTCAGTAGGTGCCTCATCTGGCACAATGGTGAGAAGTCTCGTGAACTCCTCCTCATACTCCGCTACGGTAAGACTCTCCTGCTTCAGATTCAGTAATCTCCGCCTCATCTCAGTCTGCACGGCGAGTGGAAAATACTTGCGGTCAAACCGCTCCCAGAACAACTGAATAGGGATCGTGTCCCTCTCCTCCAATGTGGTAATGGACTCCCACCACTGTAAAGTGGCCCCCACCAGCTTAAAGGAAGTCAATAACTGCTTCTGCACGTCGGTGCACTCATACATACGGAGATGCCGTTGGATGTCTTTCTTCCATTGGCTAACTGTGACAATATCGGAGCTACCAGAGAACTCAGGGGGATGCGCTTTCTGAAAAGCATCCCGAACCCTCTCCCATGCAGATGGAAGTTGTGCCGGTACTGGCGCCACTGCCTGAACCTGGGGTGGATCCTGCTGAGTCACCGCTAGTGCGACATTCACCGCCTGAGCAACAATGGCGGCTACTTCATTTGCATTCATAGTGCCTTACGCTGGAGCTGCTGGCTGCTCGGCCTGGGCACGCCTATCCTTAGGAGCACATCTCGGAGGCATCTGAAACGTGAAAAAGTTTATTAGTCTACAGTGATTATCAAATCTCAAATAGCTGAAGACTTAAACGTAAAAGCAAGAGTACAACAATCCTAAAAATAGGGCTCTACAGCAAAAACGTTAAGCTGAAAGCGAAATAAGTCGTACAGATCCTATGGACACTAGAACCTGATGCTTTGATACCACCTGTTACACCCCGCCTAATTAAATACTGGGCGATCACTCCTTTATTAAATTAAATCAAGGTGAACAGTTGGTTCATTCTCAGCATCACTGTCGATAAAAATAAATTTTCCAATTTAACACCCTAAATAATTAAGCTAAGTGTCAAAACCATTTTCATACATAATTTTCCAAATTTTATTTAAAGAAAAATCATTTATTTTATTAACAACCTTCAATAAGTAAGAATCACACCACATAATTCTGCAACATAATCCAATTAATTTAAAACATTCGTCAATCGAATGTCAACATACGAAATCTAAAGTCACACATCCAAACTGAATAATTCCCATAGTAACAGTACTGGAAATAACTAAAATACAAATGTTCCATAACAACGAAATAATGGAAAGAGCTACACATGCCCTACTAAATGAAAGTAATAAGAGTGGATCCGAATGAACGAAGTCGTCTAATCAAGAGACCTGCAACTCCCACCTAAGCTGCAGCGCGTTCCTTCCAAGGGATCCTAAGCAAGACGCGCCTGTGACTGGGCACCTGTGATACATACATATATATATACAAGAGAGAGAGAAAAAGAAACGGGTCAGAGCCCGATAGTGTGTATGATTTAAAAATTCATTTAGCAAGTATTTAAATTGATACAGGCCAATGCAACAACATATTAGTGCGACACTCTCTTGAGAAATTCTCACCTCTCTTCTAATGTGCACACCTATCGCACTAACCTTCCCAACGGTTTATCCTATCATTTTCTCACTAACCTTCTCAAAGATTTAGCTTATCTTAAATTTCTCTTAAGATTTCAAAACCGAACAATATCATTGTTTAAAAAGATACTTCCCATTTAGTAGCACCATTCTCGTTTTAGTTTCAATAATTTATAAAGTTTCCCAGTGTCATATTATACTTTTCAACCAAGTATTTACAATTTTAGTCATCAACTATGTCCTACTTACCAAATCACAGTAGGCGGTTCCAAATCTCATAATTTCGTATATATATTAACTACTCGCGTAATATATATATATATATATATATATATATATATATATATATATATATAACGGCACCCCAAATAAAACTATGGTGCGGGCATACTCTGCTATCCAATCCCCGTATCGCTCACACTAAGGGATATACAAGTTCGGAATCACTCTCGAACTGTATCAACATATATATACACAAACAAGGTTGAGGCGAAGCATAGATTCCAAGTCTCTAAGAGGTCAGTACATACCCTCACGTCTCTTAGGACAGTCTGAACTATCATTCCGATAGCCTGTACCAAGGATATCTATCTCCTAGGGTACGACTCAGTATCCCCTATAAGGCAACACAGGATAAGATCGTCCCAGCGCGGTAACCTCAGGGATAGCAAGTAGCGCGGGCATGGTTTTCACACGTATATAATATATGCATACACAACCATATAAATATACCACTTGTTATCATATTAATATAGGTTTCTCTCATCACCCATAATTACACTATTTATCCTTACTTTTCACATTAAGTAATCCTTATAAGGGTTCGTCGCTAACCTTAACTCGAAGGGTTTCTCCAACCCATTACGTAACACTCGTGGACCCTATCCTCCCGAGTATAAAATTCAGTAGGTGTCATTATTATGTTCCAACGTAACTCTCTTACGCGCCTCACCCTTCAATACATAAATTTACCAACCCTAAGGTAAATATCTCATAAATACCATTCTCGTCGAATACTAAAGATCCCAACATTTATTCATATGCCCTACTGGTCCTCCATGTCTCCCAAATCATTTTATTAGGAATGCCCAAGAATTTTATCACGAAAATTTGAATTTAACTCATTTAAAAAGGGAAATAGGAGTCTGCCAGGAGGGGTCGATCGATCGATCGAGGTTTGGGGTTCGATCGATCGAACCTTCGATCGATCGAGGCTCTAGGCTCGATCGATCGATCAAGCAGGAATTTCGATTTCTGCAGAATTGCAGTTACGGGTTCTACCACCTATCTTCATCCAAATCCATATTTTCCACACCCAAACGTCCCAAAAATTCTACTACTAACATTATATCAATATACCATATATTTCTAACGTAAGGCATGTGTATTTCTATCATTTAAACATGGATTATCAACCCAAAATTTTATCTAATTATCAAGAACCCTAAAATTTTCTTAAACAAGTTTCTAACAATTTTCTACAGAATTTCCTTCTTATAATCATCAAAATTTTGTGGTTACATTCCTCTACATGGCAAGGTTTCCAGAATCATCATATAAAACAATACTACATGGATTTTCCTATCACAAATTGGGTTTTCTTCCATATATCTCATCCCTAATCATTCCTAAACTAATATAGAAATTGCACCAACGAAATAAGCAAGATAAACACTTGCCTGGGATTTTCGACGTTCTGATTTGCAGATGTTTTTGGTGTGGTTGCGTAGCCCGTTGCGCGATCTACGCGTTGGTGGTGGTTGCGGTGCAAACGGATGACTTTTAGGGCCTTGGATTGCTTTGGAAGCTTTCTTCTTCCCTTTCCTATGGCCGTCACTTGTGTTTGAGTTTTCTAACCCTAGCTGACTAACCTAAATGGTTGATATAGGTTTCTGATTTTCGTGGGTTTAATTACCCATAAATGTGAAATGTCTAAAATGCCCTCCCGGGGTACCAATTAGGCCTAAAAATGCCCCGAGACCCAAACTAAACCCCCGGGTACACTTTTCTGACTATCTCGACCCTTCCGGACGCGTTGGCGCACTCAAAATGACCATACGGGCAACTTATAAAATATTCACTTTTTATTTTATCAAAATTTAGTCCCGACGCGACACGAGCACGTCCCGACTTAAATTTCTGAAATTGTCATATAACTCACTCATGACATTCAATATAACCAATATAATATATTACTTTGCTCATTAGTAATATTCAACAAATTTCCCATAATTACTAACTCTCGTCACGTTAATAATTATAACATAATTAATTTCCGGATTTTTATTAAATAATTCACTCACATTAAATTTAATAAATCCCCAAATTAATATAGCATAAAAATACGGGGTATTACAGCTAGTAGAATGTGCGTTGACAATCTGTTTTCTAAAACTTGTTTTTAAAACTATTTTTCGAAAATCATGTGTTTAAAACACCATTTTCTGAAAACAAGTTCGAGTTGTTTTCAAACTTGTTTTCAGATTTTCATTTTCATTTTTCATCATCAAGCACATCCCACCACCACGTGCCCCAACCCACCGCCATCTATCACCACCGCCCCCAATCACCACCCACCACCACCACCCGCTCCAATCCCGAACCACTAACAATCACTACCTAGAACCACCACCACATGCCCACCCACCCCCCTAACCCACCACCATCAACCATACCACCTACCACCACTACCACATGTCCTAACCCACCACACACCGTCCTAACTCATCACCACCCTCCCTAACCCATGTATAATATATATATATATATATATATATATATATATATATAATTTTTACGAAATTAGTTTATAGAATAATTCTCAAAAATAGTTTTTAAAACCATTTTTTAGAAACATAAACTAAATGGCCCTTAATTTGTTAAAAAATATTATATGTGGTGTGTGTTAATATCAAAGTTATTTTAGTTTTTTATGTGGTATTATGGAATTATTGGGTTTAATAGCATCACCTTAAAGAATAATGTTACACACATAGGTACTTAGTATCGGGTTAGTATTAAATACGCTTTATATGGCTTGTACTATGATGTGAATTCCGTCAGAATACAAGCCATGTAAAGCATATCTATATTATACCTCTAATACAATAGTATTAGATGTATTAATTCTCACTAATACAATCTATTTCCTCTCAATTACGTTAAGTATCACACGCACATACACTCATATCAGAAGTCATTTGATCTTTCTCCTTCCGATCAAATAGCAAATGTAAAGGCATCTTTATTTATGAAGTCTTTTACTCTCTTTCATATCCGATTGTTTATAGTATCATTCGTTATTATCTTCTCTCTATATCTCCCTTCCTATAATATACCCAAACCACCGTTCTGGAGATAATAATCTGGTAGGGACACAGGTTGTTGTTGTTGAACCAGTTATTGGAGAGTCTGGTAAGTTGGATGATGTTGAAGTGAT
Source organism: Sambucus nigra (assembly GCA_949130495.1). NCBI lineage: Eukaryota > Viridiplantae > Streptophyta > Magnoliopsida > Dipsacales > Adoxaceae > Sambucus > Sambucus nigra. The sequence continues at coordinate 66,213,490 of OX422220.1, forward strand.
GAATGATTCAATTCAGGAGGTTGATATGGAAGCAACAGATGCCATACAAGAAGCTGATGATGAACATCATTTAGTGGTTCAATCACCTGACTCTTTTAAAAAAAAAGTAATGGGCTAACTTAATGGAATTGGATGAGGATATTTATACTAAAACTATTAAATATCAATCTAATGATATGGGGGATTGTCAGCAGATTAATTTTAGATTAGAAAAAGAGAGAGAATATGTGGCCAAAGTTTGATGAGATTATAAACCCAAGCATATGGAGAGTCAAGAGGGGTTGGATAATGATGGTTTTACAATTGTGTTGTCTAATTCTCGGAATAAAATCGTAAGGCTAAATCAGAAGAGAGTTACAAGCTAAAGCAAGTTATCATTTGAGAAATGGTTATGCCAAAACAAACAAATATATTCCAAAGTTAAAATAATCGAGACTGTCATGGATTCATACCAATGCTTGTCATTCCAGGTTGAACAGTCCATAGTAATGAATTGGATCGTCATCGCTCGGACCCGAAAGCGAGCAACCAATTTGTCTTCTTTGAGCATATTTCGATGCGATGACACTGGTTATCGGGTGAGATGCAACTTTGCTTGCAGATTTGAGTTGACTTTTCATCAAAATTCTAAATGTTATAATCATTGTTTCTTATGATTAGTGATTATGTTCGTGTATGTTTAGTTTTATAATATGTTATGTTTCAATCAATTAAAGTTAAAAGTATTGTAGGGGAGGATGATTTTTTTGGTGGGAGATTTGGTTCCGTTTAGTTTGGTTTGGTGTGTTACAATAGTTGGGAGTCTTAAAAAAATGTGATCTATATTGCCTTCTCTCAAAGTTTTCGAGAAATTTGGTATGCTATAATCAATATTGTCTCCAACTCATAAATGTACAAGAACTTTGGTACAACGATAATATGTTTGTTAATTGTGGACATTAATAGTTGATATTACATATTCATGTTGTGTGTGTATATTTTATTTCTGAATTTTTATTGCAGAAGAGGACTCTGGAGTGAATTTATAGTTGTTTATGAATTTTGTTTTGTAACATTGCACTTAAATGATGATTATTTTTTGTGTGTATGGACTCTTATAGAAAATAATTATACAAAGTTTATCAAAGACACCGTGAAGTCATAATTTTTCACATAACATGTTTTTAAATAATTAGGTTATATACGTAATTCATATTATACATTTTTATTTGGTGATTGAATTTGTTGAGTTTTTTTTAATTTCCTTAAATTTATTTTTGATAATTAAAATTTATTTAAAAAAAATATACTTTAAACATATTATATTTTTAAACATATTATAATACGTCCGCGCATCACCTGAGTTAAATGCGAGTTCGATACTATAAGACAGTACTAAGTAGAGACGATGGTATCATTTCTCCTCCAAATCGGTCTAATTCGAATCGGTGGACAGAAGTGTGAGAAACAGGTTATCGCTCTTCCTCTCTCAAAGCTAAGAAAAGCTGGAAAAATGGGAATTATATTGCATAATTTTCACTCAATACTCCATTTTTTCCTCCTACCCAGGTACGCGCCATTTCTTCATGCAATTACAACACCACCAACAAAGCACCCACGATGGCTCACTCCACTTCAACCCACCTTCCACAAAACCCGAGTAAGTTTTTTTCTTTTCATTGACAGTGTTTGTTTGTATTGTACGTATATATTATGAGTAATGATACTCTTACCGGTTCAAGCACCGGTTTAGTATCAAATGCGCTTTATTTGATTGTACATTGGTGGACCTACATCATTCCCTCGTGGAACCCATACCACAGTATAAACAAATAAAACAGTATCGGATAATGATTGTTTCTTAAATTTGTAGTACCCTTATTCTTTTATCTATTTGTAGGCTATGTTGTACATAAAGGATTTTCTGAAACACAGGGTGTTGACAGTTCATGGATCAGATGATGAAATAATCCCTGTTGAAGATGCCTTGGAGTTTGGCAAGATCATTCCTAACCACAAATTGCAAATTGTAGAAGGAGCTAATCATGGATACTCATCACATCAAGCTGAATTAGCTTCTATTGTGTTGCTTTTCATAAAGGAAGGTTTGCAGCATGGCAAACATAAGTAACCAGGTACCTATGTGTTCATTGTCCAATATATTTGTACGTTTGATATTTTTTTACTGTGGACAACTTAGAGCTATATTTTACTTGAAGAAAGAAGATGACTTGCGCAATTAGTGGTACGCCTCCCTATATTTCAATAAGGCTCCCACAATCTGTTAGACTAGTTTAAGAGATGTTTGATTACTGATGGACTAAACCTTTGGTTAAATTTATACTCCCTCCGTCGCAAATAAAGACTCATATTTTCCTTTTAGGGTTGTCCTGAATCATTAGTATTGATTCTAAAAATTAGTAATATTGCATGGATTCCAACATCACATGGGGCATAGAAGCTCAACATGAGGTGATGGTGTTGTTGATTTGATGTGTTGATAAATTGGGAGACTAAAATTGAGAATTTTTTTTTTTCTTAAATTTGCAAATCATAAAAAAAAATTACCTTGGTATTACCTGTATTAGTTAAGTGCCCCTTTCATTTTGAAACAGAATATATTTATACGAAAATGCCCCCCTTGCGAAAAAATTGTGGCTCTAACATGACAATTTTGTGTAGGTGCGAACGGGAAGCTGGCCATGTTGACAGGAAGATTTTTGAGGTGTAGCCAATCTTGTGATGTTGAGACTTTTCTCAAATCATCATGTTGGTTTTGACTCTCAGGATTAGGCATTAAAGCATCAGTGCTAATTCCTATATACTGTTAATAAGGGTTTTATTATTTGGTGCTCAAATCATCATTTTACATTGAAAAGAAATGTTAGTCCAGTAGTGTTATATGTATTCATTTGTAGTTTCAAGGTGGAGAATGTTGATTGTACCCCTTCAACACACCATTTTTGTTGTGTTCAATCTTGAATTTCGATTATTGCGTTTTACTCGAATGCATATCCTATGGATATTACAACCCGAAAAACCTTATGGAATCGTGTAATTTAGTACCAGAACATTATGCTGTTTGGATTGAAGTACTGGATCCGTAGCTAAGAACTATGTTTTAAAAAATAAAATAAAATAAACTCTACACAAGCCAGAGCTATAGTCCTTCCCATTTTAAACTGTCTCAAAGGACATTTACAACATGGGATTATAAAAAGGACAAATTTTTTTTTCGCTTACACTTAAATTGTTTACATGAAATTTCAAACCCCGCAACTTTTCATGTGCGGGAGATGGGAGTACGATCTAGCTCTAGCTGAGCACTATGTTCAACAGATGTAACTTATGTTGTTTTTGGAATGGCGTGTCAGTTTATGGCTTGTAAAACTTGTTGTTTGGGTGAATTTTTTGTTTATGTACGACTTGAGAGTGGAAATACTACTTTTACCCCATACTTTAATGAAAAATGTTCCATGGGTGCATTTAATTGGAAACTTGGAAAAAGAGTGAAGATGAATTGATTTTCATGAAATATATTTCTATGGAAATATTATTCTTGGACAGTAATTTAATTAAGTGTTGTGAAAACATGTTCTTGCACTTCACAACAGGGGTACAAATTCAAATAAGCACAAGGCAAAAACAGCGGACGGCAGGATTGAACTTATAATTCGAGTTGCATTACGTACATTCAGAATAATTATAGCAACACCACCTTTGTTTTGGACTTATTACGCATGCCTTTTCCTGTGTTTTGAACATTTTAAAGAAGACACACAAGCCTTATATTTAGTGGCATGAACATTACAATTCCTTTATTAGAACAAATGACATTATGATCTTATGAAATGCCAAATAAAAGGAAAAATCTCATGATGAATGAAATACGAATAGTCTGTTATACATTTTAGAGCTAATGTGAAAAATGCCCTTCTATACATGTTTTTAACCCTTAACCCCCCCCCCCCCCCCCAAAAAAAAAATATCTACCTTCAAAAAATGTCTGAAATTGACCAATAAGTTGGGACAAGACAATCTTGCATATTTGCTAGGACCACTTGTAGAAAAATTAGAATTTCCATATCAATCATATATTGCCGATCAATTTGACAAATCTTTGGATGTGGGTTTTTATTTTCTGAAAAATGGTGGGAACGGATGATTATTGATTATTCAGTGCAAACTTAATAATTATATATTTTTATGTAAACTATGTGGAGCACCCATTGTGGTAAATATAGTTACAAATCTCCCCTTATTTATAATATTACATTTGACTCCCCTTTTCTTTTGTATATTATAGTCGCTTCTCTTCTGGTTTTATAACTTGGGCAATTGTTACAAAAACCAAACAAGAGAGGAGATGAGTGTAACATTTGTTTAGGGAACGTAATAATAATTAAGCCTAGTTTGTTTGGGGAGATATTCGTAATTTACCCTATTTTAATAACACAAACAAAAGATTTCAAAAATCCATACCCGGTTTTCATGGAATATGTATATAGGAATGATCATAAATAAACCGAGGCCCTGCATTGACAGATATCCATAACCATATCCATACATTTCCCCGACCAACTGGAAGCTCTTTATCCGGAGAGTGTTGCTCAAGGCACCCAAAAAATTTCTTCCTTTCGCGCCCCTGTTTTCTGTTTTTCAAACATAGTGTTCAACGCTTTTCATGCATTTATCAGCACCCACCCTACTAATGGCTCAAGTTATTGAGAAAAAAAAAAGGAATAGTAATCATTGATTGATGTGTTTCTTTTATTCCAAGACAAACAAATATGTAACGCAAGCGGTAAAAGAAGCCGAACATTTAACTTGAATATTCGGGTTGCGTTACATACATTAAATATAATTATAGCAACCTCCTCTCCGTTTTGGGCTTGTCATGCAAACCCACCGTGTTGTGAACATCATACATAAAACACCCATGCCGTTAGTTTTCATTGGCGCTCATCGGCATGCCTTGCCCTGTGTTTTGAAGATTATACACAAAACACCCCATGCCATTAGTTCTGGTCAGACGGACATTACACTTCCTTCATTAGTTAATTAAACGACACAGAAATTACAGATTTCACAGTATTATACCCTGTTTGGATGGAGGATATACGAAAAAAAGACCATAACTAAGCCCCCAAGACATAAACATATATTAGTAACCATGTGTTTGCCTTGTATTCTCATCTCTCATAAAGACCCACAACCAAATTCTTAATCTGTATTCCATTCTTCCTTGTGCTTAATCTTCGAAATTCCAATCATTTGGGTGAAATTAATAAATTGGTCCCATCTAAACCATGTGTTTAGGTGTTAACATCCTCATCATCGCCACCGTCGTAAATTTCAAGGTATGCTTCTTCATCTTCATCCTGCTTTGAAATACAGCTCTTCAGTTAGACAGAGAAAAATCAATTCTGAGTTTGAGCTTTTCTCAGAAGTCAAGAAATGAGTGGCACCGATGGGTACGTCATGTTACCTAGACTACGGATCAGTTTGGGATTATATTATATTCAGTGGGTTGCGAATTATTAAATAATTGCAATGTCAAGCAACTTCTCAATTTACTACATAATTCATATGAAGGATGTTTGACGGGCACTATTAACCTCGTAACGATAACAAGCAAATGAGATGGACAAAAACTTTGAAGGGTGTGAAGTTCAGGAAAATGGCTTTGCAATTTCATATATAATTCAAAATCCTCTATATTCCAATTATAATCAACTAAAGAGGTACTGTAAAGCTAGTAGCAATGGTAAACAAATGATATTGTGAGACGGACCAAAAACTCTAAACAATACGAATACAATGCCACAAGATTAGAATAAACTCTGATGACAAGCAAAACATCTACGGTGACTGGCAGAAATTTTGGGTCTTTCATATTTAGTTCCCTGAAGTATCAAATCACTATTAGAGTGCAGTGCAGATGCTTTTAATTTAAGGGATGCACTCCATATACCATCAACTTATGTAAGTTCCCTGTGAATTTGGTAAGGAATCCGATGTTTCGGGTAAAGTATTTCTCTCTCTTCACCTACGAACTTATTTGTGAAGCAAAAGTCTTAGTGAACTTCACTCAAGTAAGAATTTACACGGGATATCTCACAGATATTCTAACGAGCAGCAGTTGCGCATACTCCAAGGTTCTAAAAGGCGCGAGGCGTGGTCGAGGCGTAGAGGTCAAGCCTCAAACCTTAGAAATTTAGGCGTAAAAAGGTGTTTTTCCTTTTTTTATTATTTTAATTATTCTAAGGCTAATATTATAATAAAATAATACATAATTTGAATTTTGAAAATATATCCGTATGTTTGGTAGCCATCTTTCTCATATTCATATTCCATAATCAATATATAAAATGTATTTTGATTGTTTTGGACAAGATATTGGTCCGATTTGTAAAAAAAGTCTTTAAATGGCGATATCATTTCACCAAGGCATCTTTGTTTTAAAAAAAAAGTGTGCCTTAAGCCTTTTACCAAGAATACGGCGTAATAAGGCGTAGGCGATGCATTTCTCTCAAGCCTCAAGCCTAGGCGCGCTTTTAGAACACAGGCAAATTCTACAACCTATGGTGTTGCATTCCAAGACGACATACAAAAGATCGAGTTTCTACTTACTTCTTCCATGTCGCCATTGCCGTTATCATCATCATCGTCGTCGTCAGAAGCATTGTCAACCCTTGAGTACAGGGTCTCCTCATCAATCTCCTTTACAGTTTCCATATCTTCCTGTAAATTCAACAGCACAAGCACATAAATTAAACATATATATATATGTGTGTGTGTGTGTGTCTGTGTGTGTATAATCTTTAGTCTTTCAGTAAGTTGCTAATGACCATATTGCATATTATTAATGAGAAGAGCAAATCATACTAGCTCAGACTTCAGCTTATCAACTCTTCCTTGCAACTCTGAGATATGATGTTTTAGTGCCTGCAAATGTTCAAACAGGGATCAATCCGTCTTTAATCTATATTTTTATCGAAAAATATCATTACATATAGGGGGTGGGGGTGCTAAATTGACGTCAAACACATGCTTCATTTTCAATATATTTTTTCTTCACAAATGCATTTGGTAGGGATGTACGACATTGTTACAAATGAAACTCCGGTTTTTTTCAATTAAAAAAAAAGGCTGAAGTGCCAAACTTGTCCTGTATTTTTCAGTTTTGTAACATCCTTGAACTAGTTTGAATGCAAGAAATCCCCCTAATCGATGCGTATTGCTGCAAATACTTCCGTGTCAATAATAAGCATCACTAAGAAGTCCCCTGAAGGAGATATTTGCCACAAAATACATAATTCAAAGAAGATTCTTGCCAAGATTGAAAAGTGCAAATACTTTCACTAATAAAATATCGAAATATATTTTAGATCCCCACGGTATATATTGAAACAAGTATTAAGTATGATACCTCGCGTCTCTGAAGCTCAATTGACCGTGCTAACGCCTGCCTTCTGGTTAAAAGATTAGTGGGCCTAAATGTATAAGGACGCTGATAATTTTTCCCACGATAAACTACAATAGCATAGCCCTTCGTAGTATTATCTACCGATACTAATACCCCACCACTCTCAGCCTCGAGAGAAATCGCAATATGCTTCACTTGTGCAAATCTTTTCCCACTCACAATTATCTTTACCAGCTCCCGATACTTCCAGTGTAAGTGCATATTTTCTACCGTACCATCGAAAATACCTCGCCTACCTAAAAATTAAAAACAAAATAAACGTTCAAACATAGTGTTATTGGCCTTTTCCTTGAAATCGCTAGGCTTAAAATAGAAGTGGTGAGACTTACCTAGAACCAAGTAAGGTTTCATACTCAGGCCAATTTTACGAAATAAAAATCTCTCCTCATCAGTTAAGGTTTCTAAATCGGTTGGGAGCTCTGAAGGTTCGAGATACTGTTGAACTTTCTGTAAAGCCATCTCAGCTTTTTTGACCTTTCCGTATGCCTGAAAAATCATATAGATCAATTAACAACAAACATAAACATGGTTAAAAGATTTAAAAGAAATAGCATGGTGGAGTTGAATTGGTTTTGTCAAAGTTATGAAACAATTACCCATATATTAACAAAATCAATTAGACTCAACGTGATTCCTTGAGTTTTTAAACAAAAAAATGACTGAAATATCATTGAATCACCTCACCGATTTGCCAAATCTCTGAGCCAACTCGCCGAGTTCAATTTTTTATTTAATCCTCTAAATAGTGATCCTTTTTGTCTTCCCAAAACTGAAACTAAAACCTATACCAAGTTTTTGCAAAAATTGTATCTTCGAACCATGAAGACAAAAAAAAATTCAAGAAAGACTGAACGTGCTGACAGTTTTAATTAACTCGGATTAAAAGACATGAGTTTAGCCTTCACGAGTGCGGTTCATTAACAGATAAACCTGCCAGACAAACTTTAAACATACGACTGACACAAACCTAACTATACACGATATAAACCTACTGTACATGACAAATGCGCACACGATACACACTTGACTATAAACATCCATAAATTAGCTGGGTATGGTTTGATTCGAGCCGAGCCGACCCTGACCATATCAGGTCCCAAAATTTACTGATGGATTTTAGTACAATAATAACTTACAAGCGATAACTTTTTCTCCAGAAATCTGACAAGTGAAGCATGTCTAGCCAAGGCTAAATCTCTCATCATTCTTTCTCTCTCCTCACTACTAGTTTGGTTTCCCCACCGCGAGGTTGCGGCCATGGTCTCTGCAAGTGTCCCCGCAACTAATGGGCCTTTAGTAGCCTTTTCGTTTGAATCAATCAAAGTTGACGCCACATGTCGTGCTTGGTCTTCCTCATCCTGTCGTAGAGCTGCTAGTTTTTGCACTTCTTCCAATTTATTTGTAACCCCAGGTGGCATGAAGTCATTGCCCCTGTAAAAGACGATAAAATCCTTGTTCCTAGAGACTAGTGTTCCCCCTGTCAATCTCTGTATAAAAATGAGATGAAATTGGTCACTTGTAAAATTCGGAAGTAATACTTTACAGAAAAGCACAATGTTACAAAAGAAAGAAAGTAGGAAAAAGTAAGTGGGTTAGCTTGGTTGATAAATAAATATATGCATGTGTAATATGGAAGTAGATGCCAAACTAGTAACGGCTAATCAACATATACTTCTCACCACTGCAAAATTTATCCCAAGCAGTTCAAAAATAACTTCACCAAGTCAAATGTACGGGAAAGTATAGCTATAGCTATTTTCATTCAACAATTAGTGACAGTTCTAGGGAAAAATTGATATTCTCCAAATTCTAAATCAAGAGGAAAACAAAATGTTTATCTATTGAACCTTGAGTTCCTCTGCCATCCTTTCATTACAAGTATTATGCACGCCACGTTTGATGGTTATCTTTGCAATAGCACTTCTTCCCCACAGCTTAACCATAGCCCTAGCCAGACCTTGCAGTTCTCTATTTCTTCCTATGGCAATTAATTAAAAACAAAGTCCATAAGTAAACACAATGCTGTGAAATAAAGAAGCATAAATTGGGGGGGGGGGGGAAACTGACCTACCACAGTAGTCACAAAATACTTCTCTGGTTTATTAAATTTGCCTAAGGAAAAACATGAACTATTCTAATTTTTTCAATTACCTCCACCCCCCCACCCCCCCAAAAAAACAAGTAACGACACATAAGGAGGGTATTTGCAATTTGAGCAATAGTTTAGAGGGTTTCTTGCATTTTACCAAATAAAGAAAGTACAAGAATTATTTCATACATACCGAGGGCAAAATGTGGAGGCATCGTTCTTGCTGTTCTACGGTAAAAAGTCATATTCTTGTCTCGTAAAGCGTGTCTTGTTCCATATGGAAGAAGTCTAAATGGACGTTTATATCCACGAACCACTGGAGGAAGCAAATCTGCATCAACAGGTAGTGGATCACGGCCCGACCAATCTTTGAAACGTGGGCCCAACTCATCTAACAGCAAGTTGAGCTCGCTTAAATCCATAAGTTCTTTTTTGGATAGATCTTTCATATATCTCCCCGAGTGTGTACTAGTTGAGACATTTTGTCCTACCGTTTGAGTGAAATCATTCACTGAATTTTCCGAAGATTGTGATTTAGTATACGATTGTACACACGGAAGTTTGTAGGACATTCCTCTGAATAACACAATTGAAGTGCCGGATCTCCATATTACTAAACCTCCTGTCCTACTCTGATGGAGGGCAAAGAAAGATATTCATATAAGAAGCTGGTAAAGTTACTTCTATTCACACCTTACAGATGATTTAGGACATGAGAAGAACTATAGAAGATATAACCACAAGTCAAAATAGTAGCAACAGACATGAGTAGAAGCATATTCAATTTAGAGCATATACAATGATATAGAATAGTATAATTGGGTAAATTTAATATACAAAAAAAAAATGGTGAAGCAAGCAGTGCACAAAGTGCAACTGTTATAAGATAAAAAAGGTGATGTGTTTGCTGTTTAGCAAGATAGACAAACAGCGTATTGGCATGCATCGCAATATATAACGATTAGCAACATGATATGTTAAATGATAATAAGAACTGAGGTTTGGATTTTCAAATGGCATTATGAATGCCGAGCGAATTGTTTCTAACATAATTTAAAATAAAAGAAAAAACAAACGGATATGTCATACTTGACTTGGTTTTGATAACACCTATATATATTAGCGAAATCAAGTTGACTCAGCATGGCTCGCCATCGAGTTGAAATCAAAACAATTGACAGATTGCCGATTAGCTTATAGCCAAATCACCGAGTCCCTATTATTTCTTTTCAAAATTAGTTTTGATCCATTACATGAGGAGAAATATTAGGAGGGCTCATGATTGGGACTCTTTTTTTGCGGACATTGCAATAATGCATTGATTAGTGTATGGGGTCCACTAATTATCATTTTATACACCAATAAATGTATTTCTGGTAAGTCAGCGAGTTACAAAAAATGAGCCATGATCATAAGTTCCCTAGAATTTTTCTTATATATATATATATATATATATCATTCTGTTTCCTTTCGCTCGAAATCGAAACCGAAACCAAAAACAATTCGGTAGAAATCTACTCTTCCACATCTTTGTGACATGGGAGGGCATTTTTGCACCCTTTTTTTGGTCACACTTCTCATATTTTATGAGAAGCTTGATATTTTTAGTAGAGTAATTATAACATTTACAAACAAATTGTACATTTTGTACAAACTAATGTGACACTGATAAATGATTTTGTGGGACCGTGATATTTTAATGTTTTATCATTCCTTCTTTCGAGTATTAATTGCTGCCATAGTAGATTCTAAAAGTTGTACAATTTAGTCATAAGCCTAGCATTTTCCTTTTTACTAATATAGCAGGTTCTAGAAGATGTCATTAGTATTGTCACGAGGGATGCCACACTTGGGTGATATCGCTCATGAATTCCCTAATGCTAGAATCTTCTGGGAGAGCATTATTTAGGGAATATTATTGTTGTATGTAAAAATTACACTCCCACGTGGACCAATGATGAATGTACACCTGTCCTCCAACGTGGCCGACCAGCCACACTGATCGGCTTCAGAGACACTCAGTCGACTGGAATGTCAACCAACTCCAGAAGGCCAACCAACAGGAATACTAATAGTTACTCGGATGGGATGCCAACCAACACTGAATTCCAAGAGTTTCCTTTATTGTACACATATATAAATGTCCGGCAATATAAAGGCGCTCCATCTCTAGGGTTTTGTAACCACTATAAGTACAAACTATTCCCTCAGCTCAAGGGACAACTCGAATCACTCATATGCACACCATACTGAGCTATTGTAAACCCTACTTAAAAAAAATCAACAGTGGACGTAGGCTATTTTACAGCTGAACCACTCTAAAAACCTTGTCTCATGTGTGTGGTTTGAGTTATTTATCTTATTTTATCTGTGATTATAAATTTGGAGTTAGTCCATTTTTATATATCAACATATTGGCGTCGTCTGTGGTAACATTTGTACGTCATCGTTCTCTACCATTTATTTCGTTTCTTTGCCTTCAAAGAATGGATGATCCCGAAAATAGCGTTCGAAATGAAGGCAATACCATCATCCCATCTGCTCCTCCTAGTGCGGCACATCTACAAGGAATTCTTCTCAGCTTTGCTAGAGGACAAGAAGCCATGCAGGGGTTTGGTCCACACTATGCAAGCTAAGTCTTCCAATTCTAGAAGGGATATGCCACCACAGCCTGCTCGACATGAAACGAGTTATCATTCTTGTTCTTCTTATGATAGGTCGTACCGTCCTGGTGCAACTTCTTCATTCCGGTTAACGGATTACTATGATGGTAGATCTATTTCCAAAGAAAGACAAAGTGTTTTGGAGAGACTAATCAGGTAGTCTGCTTTTGATCGTTTAGGCCCCCGAGTAACTAGAGGACATCATCAGGAGCAGGAGCGTCGTCATGAATACAGAGAAGGATCCACAAGATTCAAGGCCCATATGAGGGGCTCTGTGCGTACCGAGCAAACCTCTCAAGAGGAGAGTTCAACACATAGACACAGTAAAGCCGCTAGATCTACCTCGGCCAAGTCTAAGCCAGAAGAATATTCCTGGAAGGGATCCATGCAAACGTTGGAAGATCAGCTAAGTGAAATGACCAAGACAGATAATCCATTGCAAAGGAGTTTCATTAAAGGATGACCTTTCATCCAGGTAATTGTGGAATACCCCACACTCACCAAGTTCAAGTCACCAGTGGTTACTCCCAAGTATGGTGGGAAAATTGATTCAGTCTTGCACATAAAGCAATATCAAGCTGCTACCGACATCTACTCAGTGCCTGATGAGATGAGGTGTAGAGCTTTCTCTAGTTCCATCATAGGACCAACCCAAATTTGGTATAATAATCTCCCAAGAGGTAAAATCTCTAGTTTTCATCTGTTAACTAAATTGTTCAAAGATAACTTCTGTTTTGGGGTTAAGCCGATCAAGAGTGTCACTCATCTCTTGACTGTGCGACAAAAGCCAGGAGAAAGCACTAAAGAATATATTACTCGTTTTAATAATGAAAAATTAGAGGTAGTGGACTATGAGGAGAAAACAACCATTGCAGCACTTCTGAATGGGTTGCTTGCTAAAGATCTTTACTATGCTTTAGCGAAGAATCGGTCCAAAACCACGACAGAACTAATGGCTAAACCTGGAAAAATAATGAATGCCGAGAAAGCTATGGCAACCAAGGAAGCTCCTGATACCAAGGGTGAAGGGAAAAATAATTCTAATTCTTTCAAAAAGGATAAAAAAGACAAGTTAGATCGGATCAAGAAGTATGATGAATATACCTCGCTTAACAAGGGTGTTCACCATATCCTGGAGGAGTTCAAAGGAAACAGAGAATTGAATTGGCCTGAAAAGTTGAAGACACCCCCAATAAGAGGGATAAGTCCAAGTACTGTGATTTCCACAGGGATCATGGGAAAAACATCAATAGCTGCATCGCGCTAAAGAATGAGATTGAAAATCTTATTCGGCGTGGAAAGTTGAGTAAGTTTGTTGATCGGAATGGCAACCGAAATGATCAAAAGAGGTCTGAATCTCCATCTCGAGCAAGGGATGGCAATGAAAGAGCAAAAAATGATGATTTTGAAGAAGATCCAAACTTGTCGAAGAAGCCTGATGGGCCAGAGATAGAGGTCAGCATGATATCCTTTGGGTGCCATTTCATTGCAGGTGGTAATGCTGGAGGAGGGGATGCAATAGCAGAAAGGAAAGCTTATTTGAATGAAGTCAAAGCCTGCCCAACTGTCAGACAGATTGATATGGTTGAATCCAGTGATAGTCGGCCAAGGAAAGTCAACAGACACAGGCGGGTGATTAGATTTTTCAAAAATGATCTGAGTGGGGTTCTTTACCCTCATGACGATCCGTGTTATCATATGCAAAGTTCATCATGACAAAGTCGCAAGAATCTTGATTGATAGGAGCTCAGCTGATGTAATGTTCTACAACTGTTTCGACAATCTAGGGCTGAAGATCAGCAAGTTAGGACCATACCATAGACCTCTTATTGGATTTGCAGGAGAAAAAGTATACCCATTAGGAACAATCAAGTCGGAAGTCTTGATCGGCACCTGACCGATGAGCAGGAGGGAAAGGATTCGCTTCATTGTGTTGGATAAAAATGTCCCGTCAGCTTACAATATCATCCTAGGAAGAGTGGGAATCAAGCAGTTAGAGGTTGTGCCATCTACAATGCACCAATACATGAAATTTCCAACAAATTATGGAGTCAGCATAGTAGATGACAGTCCAAAGATGCCGGGGAATGTTATTATACATTGGTCGACCAACAAGAGATGCAACTGAAGAGCACAACCATTTTCCACATCGACACTCTAAATCTATGGAAGAATCTAAAGTTGTCGTGTTGGACGACGAGAAGCTAGAAAGAACCACCCAGATCGTTTCCTGGTTATCTCCTTCTCTCAAACAGGAATTAATTACATTCCTTAGAGAAAGGAAAATTGTTTTCGCTTGGAGCCATGAAGATATGTTGGGAATTGATCCGAACTTCATGTGCCATGAGCTTAATATTTATCCAGGCTCCAAGTCGATCAAGCAAAGGCGAAGAGTCTTCAGCCCCAAGAAGAATACAACAATCCAAAAGGAAGTGGATATATTGCAACGAGCACAATTCATTGAAGATGTCAAGTACACTAATTGGTTGGCTAATGTGGTGATGGTCAAGAAGAAAAATAATAAATGGCGTATGTGTGTAGATTTTACATATCTCAATAAGGCATGTCCAAAAGATCACTTCCCTTTACTAAGGATTGATCAATTGGTTGATGCTACAGCAAGCCATGAGTTACTCAATTTTATGGATGCTTATTCTGGTTATAACCAGATTAAGATGAAGCCTGAAGACAAGGAAAGCACTTCCTTCATTACCAGCAAACAGAGATTGTGGCCGATTAACCTAGCTCATCGGTTGTTCAAGAATGATTGCAACCGAGTAAGAAAGTGTTCAAGCATGGAATGCTGGTAGAAGAAGAGTTCTCTAATGACATTCCAACTTGGCAGTTGTTTATAGATGGATCATCATGTGCTACTGGAAGTAGAGCAGGCCTCATCATCAACACTCCGGATAACTTGGACGTGGAATATGCTCTGAGATTCCAATTCAAGGCTTCTAACAATGAAGCCGAATATGAAGCATTGATCACAAGACTGGAATTGACTTCATCACTGGGGCCGGCCAAGTATTGGTATATAGTGATTCCCAGCTGATTGTTAATCAAATGTAGCAAATTTATGGCATTAAAGGTGAGACTATGATGAGATATAATAAAAAAGCAATGGAAGTCATTTCATTGATCACTACAGTCAAAATAGTGAGGATTCCCAGATTAAAGAATGCCCAAGCAGATGCTCTTGCTTGACTTGCTTCAGCAACTCCAACAGAACTTAGACGAACAATCCTAGTGGAGATTCTCGCCCACAAAAGCATTGATGGGATGGAAATCAGCGTCATATCTGTGGGGTTAGGTCTCTCGTGGATGGACTCGATTAAAGAGTACATCGAAAGAGGAACAATGCCTTCAGACCAAAAGGAAGCCAGTAAGATGAGGTACAAGGCAGCTAGTTATGTGTTAGAAAAAGGTCTTATATAAGCGAGACTACACTGTTTCTTTACTTCGTTGTGTACATCCAAACAAAGTGAATGATTTGATCAAAGAGGTGCATGAAGGCTCATATGGAGCTCACACAGCTGGAAGGTTTTTAAGACAACGGATCGCTATGCAAGGTTACTATTGGCCGACGATGATAGCAGATTGTGTTGCTTTCACCAAGAAATGTGATAAATGCCAGAAGTTTGCCACCGTCCAAAAAAAACCAGGAGCAAATCTAATACCCATCACTTCGCCATGGTCTTTCGCTATATGGGGAATTAACTTGGTCGGACCACTACCGACCACCAAAGGAAAATTTTAGTACCTGGTTGTAGCTGTTGATTATTTCACCAAATGGGTGGAGGCTAAGCCAATGGCGAATGGAGCTTGGGCCCAACAGGGGCGTTGGCCCGGGTTGAATTATTTTTAAAAAAAAAAGGGTTTTTTGGTAAAAACACCCAATGTTTTGGTAACCTAATTCATCCGTCTAAAAAAACATCACTTTTCAGTCTTATACTAAGTCCCACAACGAAAACCCCACACGAAAAACACCCAATTTTCAGTCTTCTTCTCCCACCGATGTTGCCGCTGTTGCTGTTGCCGCTGTTGCCGCGCCACCCAACTCAAGAACTCCACCCTTGACTGCCGTCCGCCCACCCAACTCAGGTAATTTTTTCTTATATGTAATTCTTGCATCGATTTGAATAGATTCTTGCACAGGTTTTTATGGTTTTTGTGATTTAGAAATCATGTAATGTGTGGTTTTTGTGTATATTAGAAATCATGGAATGTGTGGTTTATTTTTATATGTGGTTTTTGTGTATACACAAAATGTGTATATAAAACAAATTTGTAACAAATTTGTGGTTTTTATATCTCAGAAATTTGTATATATAAAAATTTGTATAGAAATTTTTATATATAAATTTGTGTATATAGAAATAAGTAGATTAAAATATTTTTTTTTTTTAAATAGGAAGTCATGGAGAAATTTTTTAAACGGAAAAGAGGAGACAACACCCAAACCGTATCCGAAGCTGAGGTTCAATCATCTCCCAATGCGGAGTTCGATAATCTTATCCATCAAGAAGTTCAATCCCAACACTCACAACACTCACCTAATATTGGGGTGAATTTGGATGAACTACCATCGGATCCCGGTTCGAGGAAATCTATTTCGGAATATGGTGATTCTAAACAAATGAAGTTAGTTCGTCGAGCATATCTTACTAGGGGCACTTGTCAACTAAAAAATCACAATTTCCCATGGTTACAAGTTGGAACAGGCAAATGTAGATTTATTCCGTCATGGTTTGAGGAGTTTGGGAGATGGTTAGAGTATAGTGTGGCGAAGGAGGCTGCGCTTTGTTTGTTTTGCTACTTGTTCCGACCAAATACAGGGGGCAAGGGGGTGGTGGTGTATTTGTTACTGGAGGTTTTTCAAAAGAAACGAGTGTTTAGAGATCATGTTGGCCCCCATTCAAGTATTCATAACAAATGCATGAATGCTTGTAATGACTTGATGAAACAAGATCAACACATCGAAGTGTCTTTGTCTAACCATTCCGATAAGACAAGAGTTGATTATCGTATTCGTCTAACTGCATCCTTGAATTGCCTCAAGAACTTACTACGCCAAGGTTTGGCGATGCGAGAGCATGATGAATCTGTGGGGTCATCTAACCGGGGTAATTTTCTTCAACTTTTAAAGTTCCTTGCCGAGCAAAATGAAGCTATAAACAAAGTTGCCTTGAAAAATGCCCCCGAAAACCACCAAATGATAGCTCCATCAATTCAGAAAGAGCTCATTAATGCCGCCACCTCTTTAACCACTAAAGTCATAAAATTCAAGAAATTGGGGATGAGGTGTTATCCATACTAGTTGACGAGTCCCATGACATCTCTGTGAAGGAGCAAATGGCAGTGACTTTACGTTATGTGAACAAAAAAGGCTATGTGGTTGAACGTTTTCTTGGCATTGTACATGTTCTTGACACTACATCTTTAACACTTAAGGCAAGCCTTGAGTCACTTCTCTTGAAACATGGGTTGAGTATGTCAAGTATTCGTGGGCAAGGTTATGATGGAGCGAGCAACATGAAAGGGGAGTTCAATGGGCTAAAGAGTTTGATTCTAAGGGAAAACAGTTCAGCTTACTACGTTCATTGTTTTGCTCATCAGCTACAGTTGGCATTGGTAGCAGTCGCAAACAATCATAACGCAATTGGTTCTTTCTTTCTCAAAGTTTCAATTTTGTAGAATATTGTTGGAGCATCTTGCAAGCGTAGAGATATATTTCGAATGAAACAGTATGATGATATACTTGAAGGAATATACACCGGTGATCGGGAGACGGGTCGTTGTTTAAACCAAGAAGAAGCATTCACACGGGCAGGAGACATACGGTGGGGTTCACATTACGGTACACTTTTGAGTTTAGATCATTTGTTCTCGGCTGTGATTGGTGTACTTAAGGTGGTTCAAGTTGATGGTGATGTAGGTACTCAGAGAATAGAATCATATGATATGATTAACTATTTGCAGTGCTTTGATTTTGTGTTCAAATTGCAGTTAATGAAAGCAATCTTGGGGATTACCAATGACTTGTCGCAATCACTACAACGAAGGGATCAAGATATTGTGAATGCAATGGATCTTGTTAAAATAGCTAAGATGCGTTTACAAAAAATGAGGGAGCATGGATGGGATAAATTGTTGAAAGTAGTCTCTTCATTTTGTAGTACACACGACATTGTAATCATAAATATGGAAGATTGTTTTGTGACCAGTGGAAGATCACGTCGAAACGTCGAAGAGAGGACAAATCTTCATCACTATTGGGTTAAATTATTCTATTCGGTGATAGATATGCAACTACAGGAGTTGAACCATCGGTTTAATGAGGTGAATACAAAGTTACTTTTATGTATGGCATGTCTTGATCCAAGTATGAACTTCATCACTATCGGGCTAAATTATTCTATTCGGTGATAGATATGCAACTACAGGAGTTGAACCATCGGTTTAATGAGGTGAATACAGAGTTACTTTTATGTATGGCATGTCTTGATCCAAGTATGAACTTCTCCAAATTTGATGTAGCAAGATTAGTTCGATTTGCGGGGTTTTATCCGAATGATTTTGATCCGATTGAACTCACAGTCATTGGGGAACAACTTGAAAATTATATATATATAGTGTGCGTGATAAGGAAGAATTCAAAGATTTGACAGGGATTGGTGCTCTTGCTCAAAAAATGGTTGAAACGCAGAGGGATCGGTTATTTCCATTAGTGTACTTGCTTATAAAACTTGCCTTGACATTGCCGGTTGCAACTGCAAGCGTGGAAAGAGCATTCTCCGCAATGAAAATAGTGAAGAGTACATTACGTAACCGAATGGAAGATGATTTTACAAATGATTGCTTGGTGACGTACATTGAGCAGGATATTTTCAAAAATGTTTATACGGAATATATCATTCAATATTTTCTGAATATGAAGCCGCGTAGGGGAATATTGTAAACAATCTCTTTGTATTTGCAATTTTTGGTTATGTATGGATGAATTGATATGAAATTTTGGCATATTCAGTATTTATGTTTTATCGGTTGTTGATTTTTATGAGTTGTGATTATTTATTAGTGTCGTTAAAAAAAAATTTGAATCTATTTGGCCCCGGTTGGACTAAAATCCTGGATCCGCCACTGGGCTGCCCTTGATTAATATGCCTTATCAGAGTGTTCCAATGCATATGGAAGCAGATCATTTGCAAATATGGCATGCCCTACGCTTTCATCACCGATCATGGCACTCAGTTTGATAATGAAGAATTTGAAGAGTATTGTATTCGGTCATGCAACCAGAAACTTCATTCAGCACCTGGACATCCACAATGCAATGGCCAGATAGAATCACTAATAAAACCTTACTAGATGGGTTGAAGAAAAGGTTGGATGAGGCTAAAGGCAACTGAATTAATGAGATCCATAGTGTCCTTTGGGCATATAGGACTACTCCCAGAATAGCAACAGGAGAGACCCCCTACATGCTAGCTTTTAGCACTGAGGCAGTAGTACCAGTGGAAATCGGTCTGCCGACTCATAGGCTATTGAACTTTTATTCACTCGAGAGTGACCTCATGAGACGACTAGATCTTGACATGATAGAAGTTCTAGAAATACTGATATTCGAATGACTGCCTATCAACAAAGTACTGCAACGTTTTATAATCGAAGGGTCAAGCCGACCAACTTGAAACAAGGAGATCTGGTACTCAAGAAAGTAATCCAGAAGAACAAGCTAGAATCTAATTGGCATGGACCATACCGTATCTTGGCAGTTATTCGACCAGGAACTTCTCGTTTTGAAACTCTGGAAGGAGAAGAATTCAAGAATCCTTGGAGCGCAGATCATCTGTGCAAGTATTATCAGTAATTCAGTTTAAAAATTCCGTCCTTAATGTAATTGCTTATTCAAATTAATGAAATTTCCGCTTTTCTCCATTATACATCATTTTTCTGTTATGTTTTTCGGAGTATGGTGGCTACACACCTTAACCAAAATTAAATCAAAATTAATGAGCAACTTTAGTTCAAACTTTTCCAACTTCAGAAAAGTTATCAAAAAGTTCCTCGCCAAAAGGTGCATGGTTCAAACTTTTCCAACTTCAGAAAAGTTTTCAAAAAAGTTCCTCGCTGACAGAGCACGGCTCAAACTTTTCCAACTTCAGAAAAGTTAAAACTTCATGTATGATTTGTCCTCGGCAAGTCACGAATAAGAAGTCAGTAAAAAATTTTAATTAGAAGTTTTACCCTACCAGGTTAAGATACTGGAATAATTATACATTCCTTATACACTTGGTCGCTACTGATAACTAATGCTACAACTTAGTACAATAAAGGTATTTACAATTTTATCTAAGTGCATTAGTCGAATCTAAGGCCGTAAACCTGATTCAAACATGAATCAGATATTAAATAATTAAGCAGGTTATTTA
Organism: Sambucus nigra; assembly: GCA_949130495.1. NCBI lineage: Eukaryota > Viridiplantae > Streptophyta > Magnoliopsida > Dipsacales > Adoxaceae > Sambucus > Sambucus nigra. Next base: position 66,234,142 of record OX422220.1, read on the forward strand.
GTCTATAAGTCGATTCACTAATCTTTATACAAGTTACCTAGTCGGCAAAAAGATTAATAACAAACATAAGCTTGAATAAAGAGAATTCAATAAAAAATGACTTCATTGAAAAGGACTTCATTTCATTGATCAAAATGTGTTACAATAGCAAAATGCAATACAATAAGTGTAAAAATTTTCAGCTGGACACTTTCCTTGTGCCTTGTCCATTCCAGCAAGAGGGTCATCCAAGGTATATGGAGAATTTATTGAGTTGAAATCTCTTAGCATTTGTATATTACTGTTGCTCGGCCTATCAAGCAAATGAGGAGGACGAACTATCTCACATTCATCATGAAGACCATAATCCCCTAAATATTTAGTTATCAGACACTGAGGAATGGCATTGGGGGGAATCCATTGTGTCCAATTTGAATGGAGGCTTGTCACATGGCATTGGAAAGAATCCACTTTGTGTCCAATTTGAATGGAGACTTGTCACAATCCAAGAGACCTGGATCATTCCAGTGCCACAATTCACTGTTTTGATCATACTTCAGCAAAATTAGCAAGTTCGTTCATCCCCATTTATACACTTCCCGATTGCTTTGAGCAAGATGATCATCCGTGTGGGCTAAGGCCTCATTGTAACCCTCCATCCAAACTTCCCTGGAATGTTAACCTCTCCACTTGATTTTGAAGTTTTTTAAGGACACTATCTTTGGCTTTCAGCTGGGCAGCTTAGTCGGCAATAGCAGTATCTTTTGCTTTCAACTGGGCAACTTGGTCGGCAATGGTTTTCTTCGCTCTTTCTTCCTCAATATTTGGTCAAGCAACTATTCTTTGCCTAGGATTGGTCTTCTTCTGAAACACTTCCAGTTCTTCCAACAGTCTTGCATTTTCATTCTCTAAAAAGAAAGCACCCTCATCAGGACCAGTAGTAGCTGATCTCTTCAAGCTGTCAAGTCCATCCCTCGGGGCATTGTTTTCCTTCTCTAACATTGCAGCAATTGATCGGGCACTCTCCAAATCTTGTTTCAAAGACAATTCTTTCTTGTTTAAAGTAGAAGTGGTGTCCTTTAATTTCTTGTCAAAACCACATCCTTCACTTGATGTCTTGTACTTGGCTTCACAATCAGTATGAAGTAGTGCTTTCGACAGTTTGTGATCCTCTTGCAGTTGCTCAATCATTTCGTAATATGCTGCATTATTAGCAATAGCCTTGTCCAACAAGCAATGAATATGGATATATGACTCCTTAACTTGGTCGAATGCATCTGGGCCGAGCGACCCAGTCAAGTCTTTTTCAGACATGAGAACATGACCAGCTTCCAAAAGGATTCTACTTTGTCTGAGCATGTCAGATTCAGCAAAAATTATGGCCTTCTTCCTAACATCAAACTGAAAAATCACAAATATATATATATATATATATATATATATGAGTTTGTGGGACAACTCCAGAGTATCAAACAAAACAAGAAATAAAACAACATAGTTCAACAAGAAATCAAAATCATTCTAAGGTATGAATAGCAGTTGAAGATATTAAGTTGTTATTTCATTAATTGATAGTTGAAGTACAAAAAGTTTCTACATCTTCAAGAAAAGAAAAACAAAAACAAAATTATTTAAAAGGAGTTGGACCTTCTCCTTGTCCTCGGCCTTGGCCTAATCTTGGCCAGCAGCTAGTAGGTCGGCACTTATCCTGGGCACCATTAAAGAGTCAAGGGGCATCACAGAAGATTCTCCTGGCCCCTCCTCATCATTAAACTCCTCATCCAGGTTGGGAGGAGTACCAGGGTCATGCCATGTGAATAGTTCAGAACTTTCTTTTGTGCCGACCACCTTCAAAGCCTCAGTCCAACCTTCCTTGAAGGACCATTTCTTAGCATACTCAACCCAAGCAGAGGCAGCACAAATGGCCTTTTCCCATCCTTTATCAAAGGCAGCTTTGCCTTTGGCCTTCAAAGCAGTCACCTTGCCCTCGGCAACTTGTGCCCTAGCTGTGGCATCTGAAAGTTTATCTTCGGCAGCCTTGGCCTTGCCTTCAGCCTCATTCAGCTTCTTCTCAGCAACCTCAGCTCTCTCCTCGACAACCTTTATATTTCCTTCATCTGCATTGGCCCTATCATTGGCTTTCTTCAGATCCTCTTCCCAGGATTTCTGTTTTGCTTCCAAGACTCGTCTCGACTCTTCCAAAGAATGCTTTAGACCTTCAAATGCCTCTTAAACTTCTCCCTGAGAAGAACGCAGTTGATCGTCATCTCCATCATCTAGTTAAAATCAACCTGAAACCGCAAGAATAAGGGCAAAAATCAGATATCAGCAAAAGTTCATCATCATGAAGAAAATAGCAAAAAAGTAAGAATTTACTAATGTCAAGTTATGGCAAGCCCTTTCAGTCAAGCTAGACATGGGCACGGGGGCTGACGCAGCTCTATCAGCAAAAAGTGTCCCAGATTTAATCAAACCCCTAGCTAGCCTAGGGTTCAACAGCAGAGGTTGACCCAATGTCAAGGTCAACCTGAATTTTCCTCACCAACTCTTGTTGGTCGACAGTTTTCTTGGCAGCTAATGCCTACTGCTCGGCTGATGTCTTCTGGACCTATTTTTTAGGATCAGGCAAACCTCTCCTCAACCTTTTCAATTGATGCTCCTCAGTCTGAGTATCATCAACACCAAGAGGACTCTTGTCACTGGCCTTAGACTTCTTCCTGCCAGCATCAGCAGCTTTGGGAGTAGGAGATAAAGGCCCACCCAGCAAGTTAGGCATCTTTCTCTTAGTCATGTCTATGGAGGGAGAAAGGGGAATCTCATAAAGGTCAAGGGACTCAAATGAGGAAGAAGTTCCTCCTTGAATAAATTTAGTCCCGGCAGACTCGGTGGCTGATGAAGTGGGTACAGGATCCTTCTCAAAGTTAACAGCAACTTGGGGCAGAGCAAGGGTAGGTCGGGCAACAACAGAAGTGATGGAACTTTTATATTCCAATAGCAACGATACAGCCCTGGGATGTTCTTCTCTAATCTTCTAGTTCAATCCCTACAAGAACATAAGATCGTTAATATTGATTTCCCCTTCCTTGGGGCACCTCTTCTTACTTTCCTCTGCATAAAAAAGAAACAACAAAATTAGCCGGTAGATATCAGAAATGTATAACAAAAGAGGAAAAAACAATCAATAGAGTTATAACCTATGCCATGTCCTGATTGAGGATATCTGGGACCAGTATAAGCTACTCCAGTAGGGAGGGGAGTATATTGCCCGTTTTTTACAATAACACCGTACTCCCAACAATCCTTATTGGAGTCTGGTAGATTTACTACTAAAGCCCTATTGGCTTGCCTAGTCTTCAAATAGTAGGTAATCTCTCCAACAGTGGCCCACTTGAAACAAAACATCATCTCCAAAACGCCAATATGAGTCCCATAACGTTCGTTTAACCTATGTATCCCATTCACAACCCTCCAAGTATTGGGTGCTACTCTGGCGGGAACTACATCAAAATATTGATAAAATTGGAAAAAAAAGGGGATTTGGCGGAAAGGTAATGCCACGCTTAGCTATAAACAAAGTAGGGATCCAATGACCCTCAGGGAGGGAATAAACATCTACAGGACCCCTGGATATTTCTAAATCTACCCAACTTGGAATTTTCCTCTTTTCTCTAAACTCATCTAACGAGTTCTCATCTACGATGTGAACCGTGGTGGAAATAGAGAAAAAGATGATAAAACAAAGGAAAGCGAAAAGAAGGCTTACAGGGGATCAAAGGCGATGGCAAAAACTGAAGAGAAAATGGCAACAAACGACCGCACAGAAAAAAGCTTGAAGGCAAATAAAATGCTAAAGTTCAAAAGGTTTGAGGTAAAAAGAAAGGAAGGAAATTCGGAACCTATTTATAAGTTGCCTCGATAAATGGAAATAAAATGATTAACTGAACGAACCGTATAGCTACCGTCGGCTGCACGCTTTCCGAAGCATCAAAGACGACTGTGCCCTTTGGCAGTTCAAAAAAGTTCGAATTATTTACAAAAATGCCATCATCAAACGGTGCCAGTAGAAATTTTTACAAGTATGGGAGGTTGGCTGTCGACGAAACACTCAATCAGTACGCCGAACAACTTCTTGGGCTAAATACTCCATACTTTCATGCAAGCATCAAGTATGGAACATTGGGGGCTTTTGTTGTATGTAAAAATTACACTCCCATGTGGACCAATGATGAATGTACACCTATCCTCCAACGTGACTGACCAGCCACCCTGATCGGCTTTAGAGACACTTAGTCGACTGGAATGCCGACAAACTCCAGAAGGTCAACCAACAGGATTACTAATAGTTACTCGGATGGGATGCCAACCAACACTGAATTCCAAGAATTTTCTTTATTGTACAAAGATGTAAACGCCCGGCAATATAAAGGCGCTCCATCTCTAGGGTTTTTGTAACCATTAAAAATACAAACTATTCCCTCAGCTCAAAGAACAACTCGAATCACTCATATGCACATCATACTGAGCTATTGTAAACCCTACTTAAAAAAAACAATAATGGACGCAGATTATTTTACAGCTGAACCACTCTCAAAACCTTGTCTCTTGTGTGTATGGTTTGAGTTACTTATCTTATTTTTATCTGTGATTATAAATGGAGTTAGTCCATTTTTACACATCAACAATTACCTTTCTCTAAGCCTATGAATGTAACCATTCCCCCTTAGGGTTAGCAATTTATGCATTTGTAAGAGTTTGTGCTTAAGTTGTTATTCTTTCTTTTAGTGCCACTAACGTGTCTCGTCAATTGATATTAAAGAGTGATTCACTCAATATGCGTGTGTGAACCCAAATTTCGTCACACCACCAATGGGGGCAAAGGAACTTCACAACCGGGTATCGAATGTCGAACCGCCCAACTAGAGGTTAACATAGAAGCCCAATGCCATCTCTGCCGCCTTGTTGTCACCTACCACCATTCTAATCGGATTGGTGCTAAAATCATCAGCCAGAATCATTGATCACTGGCACACCACTCAACCTTTGGGGAACTCCCAGCCCAAGCCAACCCACCTCCCATCAATATTGCCTAGCGGTCATCACCAGCCGGTTATAACCTCCCACCATCAACGAACGACCACTCTAGCTTAGAGTTAGGTCGCGACGTATCGACCATTGTTGCTGCAACGTTCGCACAACCCTTGGTTCGAGCTCCAACCTGAAACCACGGGGTCCAGATTCGAGATGCCTCTGGGACAGCCTGACAAGTCCACAGTCTAAGGTAAACTATACACCTCATCGCCGGCATGATACCAAGGCTCCAGAACCACCGGATGTCATCCTCATTGTGGGAGAAACCTCTATTAAGCTGTCGTAATCCGACGCGACTCAAGATCCACTAATTTTGCCCCAACAAACGACCGAATCCTAACCTGTGATAAAGGACGAAGGTTGCGGTTTTGGGTTCGGAAGCCACCGTCATCACCACGTTCTCCGGTCCTTTTTAGGGACTTCGAGGGTACAGAGTACGACCTAAGTCTTGAAGAAGATGACCTCCCCATATAGGAACCATACCCCCACCGACCACCCTTCAGATGACTAATGAAACGATGAAGTGCTTGTGGAAGGCCCCATCCCAACCATTAATCCCATTGTCCTCATTAAACAAAGGACATGTTTCATTTGCTTCAAATGGACCATCCTCGTGATTGAGTACCGCAAGAGAGCCTCAGCCTGCTGCAAAGGTGTCCCTGGCCAGCCCAAGCCCGATGCTCCACTCTAGAGGCAACCATGTGCTCATGGTGATGTTGATGCCCACTTGGAGGGAAAAAAAGAGGAAGACCCCGAGCCAATTGTTGGAGAAAGTTTTGCATGGTGATATCTTAGTGGACGCACCCACTTTTGTCGGACACCTTGATTTAAATCATGATTCAAAGTCTCGGCCGAGTTGACTCGGCCTCGAAGGGTACGATACGATTCCGAGTCGCGAGTCGATTTTATGATGAAATCGTAGGATATCGGCGGTATATCGGCGATTTGTCCAATATATGCGAGATCTCAGTGATATCGGCCATGATCTCGAAGATATCGGCCGAGAAAATTGGGTTTTCAAGCTGGATCTTGAAGAAAACAAAAGAAAGAGCAAGAAGAAGAAGAAGAAGAAGAAGAAGAAGAAGAAAAGAAAGGAGAAAGGAGAAATGGGTCTTCTTTTATTGTTTTGTTTTTGGTGGAGTCTTCCAGTGTGTATATTTAAGACTGAAGTATTGGTGGCAGGTAACAAGTATTGCTTTTACAGCTCTTACAGCTGGAATGCATAAGGTAAGTAGCTGTGGTTTGTTTTTCATATTTAAAATAGTGGGTATATTTAAAACGTCAATTTTTTTAAAACATCTATTTTTTTTACAAAATTATATTTTTCTAAGGAAATTTTATTGTCAAAAATAAAAATTAAAAAAGGGACAAATAATTAAAATTAAATTGTGTTTTTATAAATTAAAAAAAAAAAAAACTAATGCTTAATAGTTCTTAAAAAAAAATTTATTTCTAAAAAAATGGTAGAGATCTAAATTTTGTTTAATAGTTCATTTTCTCTACAATATCAAATATTTACAACTTGCTTATGTTTTAAAGTTTTTTTTGTACTGAAAAAATGTTTAAAGGGAATTTATGTTTATAAATTAATCTTTTTGTACAAAATAAAAAATGGTTACCGCTCACTTATATTTAAAAGTTCTTTTTTATGTACAAAATTCCTAAAACTTGTGTACAAATAATGTTCAAATATTGTTTAAAATAATGTTTAATAATTCTAAAAATTCCAAAAAATAATATTTTGTACAAATTATGTTCAAATAATTTTTAGTCATTCTGAAAATTCCAAAAAATAATATTTTGTACAAATTACTAGAACTTATGTTCAAATAATATTTATAATAATATTTAGTAATTCTAAAATTCCTAAAATAAATGTCTTGTTCAAAATTCATAAAACTTATGTACAAATAATGTTTAGATTGCTAAAAAATAATGTTATCTTATGTACAGGTCCGCCGTGTTTCAGTATAATCAATTTTACATTGCAATGTATATTAAATGATGGGTTTGAACGTATTTTGATTGATCCACATTGTTAATCTTATTTTTTTTTAATTTCTATATTTTTTCGGAATTTTTTTTACGCTCTCTAAATAGCGTATCTTTACGTATCGCCCGATACCGCGATCGAGTTGAAAATCGGGTGTCCGATACCGATACCGAGACTTTGAATCATGATTTAAATACACTTGTGGATTGGTTGGACACTATTAAGAAGGTGTTTGATAAAAAAGGGGATTGTACACCTCCCCCCCCCCCCCCCCCCCCAACCACACATACACATACAAAAAAAAAGGCAAAAAAGGATCACGGGAAGTGCGCTCGAGCTGTGACCAACTCCAATGGCTCTCTAGAGTGTAGTGAAATGACTTATTTCAATCCCGGGAGCACCACTCGTGAAATTTCATCATCGGGTGACTTTCTTTCCCGCCGTTTATGAACTTGATTTCTTTGCTCGTGTTTAGAGTTTGTCCCAATCGAGCTCCACAGTGCGAGCCTATATGGAGCAATTCGAACTTTAATGCACTCGGATCGCCTTGCGAGAGACGGAGGAGCAACGTATTGGACGCTACATACACAACCTTCGACCACACATTCTACATGAGTTGAGCCTAAGAGAGTTCCCCGCAATTTCGAAAGCAATTTCGAAAGCTACAGAGTACACAATTCATGTTGAGGACTAAATGCACCAAGGGAGATTAACATCTTAGTGGTTCAGCCGTCTAAATCGGTCGTTGGCCCGGAGGAGTCTCACAGACCACCTGCCCGCTCAAGTGTTATAAGTGCAGGGAATTTGGGCACAAGGCCTCGAATTGCCCAGAAAGGAAGAAGCTTGTTTTACTGACCACCGATGAGAAGCATGATACAACCTGCCCGTGTACACGAGACTTTGCTCACTCGTATGGGGTATCGAGTTTGAGGACGATAATGTGATGTAAATAAATAAGGCACGCTATTCTTCAAGAGCTATATACATTTAGTAATATAGTAAATTTTGTAAGATGTCTTCAGTATAGAATGAGCAATGTCACACTTAGGTGACATCACTCATGACCTCACTAATGCTATCACCTTCTAGAATAAGGTAGCACCATCTAGAGAATATCCCCTTTCTCTAGGCCTATAAATGTAACCATTTTTCTTTGAGGTCAGCAATTTCATACAATTTTGTGGGAGTTTGTGATTAAGTTGTTATTCTTTCTTGTGGTGCCATTGGCGCGTCACGTCACTTTGGCAAAAAATTGTAACTTGGCAATGGGTCGCTCGTACTGGGTTCATGTACTTACAATGGTGTATCGGTCGTGTATTACGGATGTATAATGAGTTTATGTCGTGTATATCTCGGGTCACTCTTTTTCTCTTTTAAGTGTGTTTAGCATCTCATCTCATTAATGATTTTGACATGATAAAGTAAATATAAAATCGTTAAAATATTTATCATTAGTATTTGGAACATTGTAGTGGAAAGTGTTTGTAGCCTCAAGTTGAATGGCACAAACTTTGTTGTTTGAAGTTGACATGGCCAACTCTTCACCTTTTAACCAGACGACAAGGTTGTTGCCATAAAACAACTTTAACTTAGAGAAACTTAACTTTATCTCCTTTGCCTATCCTATATAACATATACTCATCCTACTACCCTATCCATTGTAATAGATTGTGGATAAATTTATCCTACAACCTAACAAAACAACCCCATTATGGATGCTCTTAGTTGTTATAAGAAACAGGGTATAGAATGTCACCATGTGCAATGTTTGGCAATTCAATATCACAAATTATTATTGAAGTCATTTGAAGATTCAATATTACAAAGCAGTTGCCATGTACAAGAGGTGACCATCAAATGATACCCTTAAATTTACCAAGTTGAGTAGTCAAAAAGGACATAGGTTAATGTGTAAGGTCTACACAGGGTCCACTTAAAGACAACTCAGCAGGTCTGATTTTTTGGTATCATTTGAGGGTCTAGCTTAGGAATAAAATCAACCACATGAGCAGCAACTAACCTCTATAATTTCATGAGTCCTTTTCATGTTCATTGCAGAAGACCCTTCAAATTTCAACTTCACTACCTCATCCTCCTTCCATTTCTCATGAATAGAGTCCACCAATGACTGTGTAATACCCACTGCTCCCACTTTTACTCTCTCCAGCATCCTCAATGAAACATTCCTAAGCCTCTTCAATTCGGGCTCCGGTATCAATTTCTCCGCCATTATCGTATTGCTCTCTCTCAACTTCTCCCCATTCACAGATTTTATCTCACTCTCCTTCTCCCATGGCAATCTTTCCCTCAACAAATCATTCTTTATCTCATATGGCAACCTCAATGAATCACATTTATCACCAAAACCCCCTTTGATAGGCAAAATCTCTTCTTTCTCTGCAAACCCAATTGGGGAATCATCAATTTCAAAATTTCCATCATAATGCATTTCCCATTCTAAATTCTTTATTTCTTGACCAGAACTGCTAGAAACGTTTCTATCATGATGCCCACGAAACGTATCAACACTATTGCCTTTCTCACTCCTCTCAAGTGATAAGCTATTATCAGCCTTGATTGCAAACCCAACTGGGGTTTCAACAGTTTCAACAATCCCATCCTTAATTTTGCCATCATAACTCACTACCGTTTCTAAACTGCTAGAAACGTTTCTAGCATGATGATGCCCACGAAACGTATCAACATTTTTGCGTTTCTCACTAATCCCAAGTGATGAGCTCTTATCAGCCTCGATAGGAAAAATCTCTCCTTTCTCTGCAAACCCAATTGGGGTTTCAACAGTTTCAATAATCCCATCCTCAAATTTCCCATCATAACTCACTTCCGTTTCTAAACTGCTAGAAACGTTTTTTACTCTATGCCCACAAAACTCATCAACCCTTTTGCCTCTCTCACTTTGAGACTCAAACTGGGGTTTTCTGGGTTTGTTTTTTTGAGCCCAAGGAGCCAAATTTGCACGGTTTCTTGAATCAAAACTCAGTGGGTCACTCACTACCCCAGAAAAATGGTGACTTTTTTGTTGTTGCTTTTCATGTTCTTTTTCTTCAATTGGTTCTTGTTCTTGCTCTTGTTCTTGTTCTTGTTCTTGTTTTTGTTGTTGCCATGGGAGTTTTTCTCTTAGTGAAGTGGGTCTGAGAGACCATTTATCTTGAACTTGGTCTAAGAAGCTAGGTCTGGGCTTCCTCTTCTTCTTTGTGGAGTTACTTTCTTGAATGGTTTGATGAGAACAAGATAACTTTAATTTGAGTGTTCTTAGAGTGTGGGTTTTAGAGTCAAGCGTGAGAAATTGGAGAGAGGGTGAAGAAGAAGATGAGAGGAGGTCCAATGAAAATGGTGAAATAGCTGAAGGGGCCATTCGGATGATGTTTTAGATACATGGTTTTATATCTATTGCAAAGTAGAGGGAGGTGTTTCTAAGTTAACTACATATTGGGTCCTAAAAACAAAAGCTATTTGCATTTGGGCCCTAAAAATTGTTATTTGCATTTTGAATATTCAAAATTGGTCAAATTGGCCTCTAGCCCATTTGGTATATAGTAATGTATCAAGCAAAATATAAATAATCACAAGGGTACAATTCGGGCTTTTCGTAAATTATTTTTAAATTATTGTTAAAATTATAGACACGGATTATTAGCAATTTAGTCCCCTAAAGTTTGCTCGCATTATCACTTCATAACTTAAAGTTTTAAAAGTGCCACATAAAATCTCAAAGTTTGTTAGTTGAATCACTTTAGTCCAAAATCAAACAAATCGTGAAACAATTAATAGAAAGCACCATGCCATGCTCTAAAACTAATGCATTTTAAAGTTCTTTGAAAAATTACACCTCGACTAACGAAGAGAAAAGAAAAAAGTTGACTCAAACTTATCAGATCAAGACATTAGATCATCGGGATAAAGATAAGTTGGTAACAAGATAAGCTATTGGGAATATAGAGCCAGTAATTCTGGACGATGAGCATCCTGAAAGGACAACCCAAATTGGCTTGTCACTAGCTCCCATCCTCAAGAAGAAACTCGTTGACTTCCTACGAACTAGGAATAACGTTTTCGCTTAGAGCCACGAAAACATGCCTGGAATTGATCCAACCATTATTAGTTACGAGCTTAATATAACGAAGGAAGAAAAATGAGTAAAGCAAATGTGGCAATTATTATCAGAGGAGGAGAACATGGATATTCAAGAAGAAGTAGACAAGATGAAGAAAGCCAATATTGAATATGTGAAGTATCCTGATTGGTTAACAAGTATGGTGATGGTACCAAGGAAGAATGATAAGTGGTAAATATATGTGTACTTCACAGACTTGAATGAGTCATGCGCCAATGATTTTTATCTGTTGCCTTGAATTGATCAATTTGTGGATGCAATAACTGGGCATGGATTATTGAGCTTCATGGATGCTTTTCTGGTTATAACTAGAATAAAATGAAGTAGGAAGATAGATAAAATACCTCCTTCATCACCAATCGAGATACTTTTTATTACAATGTTATGCCTTTCGGGCTAAAGAATACAGGGGCCACGTATCAAAGGCTAGTGAACAATGTGTTCGAGAAACAAATAAGGAAGAATATGAAAATTTATATAGATGGCATAGTAATAAAATGCGTGATACGACCACATTCAAGATAAGGAGAAATATTAGATCAAGTTAAATCCAGTCAAGTGTGTGTTTGGTTGGAGTCAAGGCTGGAAATTTATTTTATTTTATTGTTAACCCAAAGGGCATAAAGACCAACCATCACAACATCCGAGTGTTGATCAATATGCAGCCTCCCACGAGCAAGAAGAAAATTCAAAGCTTAACAAGTCGAGTGATGGCCTTAAATAGATTCGTATCGAGAGCAACCGATAAGTGCCTCATTTTCTTCAGGGTGATTGAAAACACTTTTGAACTAACTGAGGAGTGCCAAACTGCCTTTCTAGAGTTAAACAAGTACCTAGGGTCAGCCCCATTATTGTCAAGGCCAATCTTAGGGGGAAAACTATACTTGTATTTATGGTTGTGTCAGAGTCAGGGGTGAGCTTGTCTTTGTTCAGAATCGATGGAAGAGTGCAAAAATGGTGTATTACATGAGCAAAGCTTATGCCGATGCATAAGTAAGATACTCTAGAATGTAGAAATTGGCCCTAGCTCTAATAATGGCATCCAAAAAGATTAAATGGTATTTTCAAACTCACTCTATAGTGGTCTACACTAATCTCCCACTTCAACAAATCATTCATAAACCTGAAAGCTTAGTAGGTTAATGTCATGGGCGATAGAGCTAGGTGAATATGATATAATATATGAGACAAGGACTACAATTAAAAGCAATGTTATAGCATATTTTATTACAAAATTTACTTATGAGGAGAAAGAACCATTTAAGCAAGCTACTGAAATGACAATCGAGCTTGCCCAAGGACCTCGTCTGGGAAAAATAAGATAGGTTAGGGTGGTGAGTTGTTGATGCGAGAAATCGGACACACGTCGTACTCATATCAGCATATCAGGTATAGAATAAATGTAAAGCAAGTAAAGAGACAAAACACAAGATATAGAGTGATTCGGCTATTAAAATGAGCCTACGTCCACTTTCATGCCCTACTCTCATTATATATATGTTGTAGTACAAGTTTACAATGCCATTAAAGGCGTACAAAATGGATGAAAGAGAAGAATACATGTTTGTAGTGGTTCTGGGTGAGCCGGAGAGATGACCACGAGGTAGATAAGTAACCCCCAAGCTGTATTGGGGTTGTGTAAAGAGTTTGACAGTGCTTCGCTTAATGTGGTTGTCTCGGATCTCAGGATTCGACCCCCTACCTCGAGGTGTGGACCTCAATTTATAGGTGGTATGTAAGCTATGTCACATGCACTGAGCACGTGACATGTAATAAGTCTGGAGGGTAATCACTATGATGGGGTAACAGCTATAGACGAAGGGGATGCAGCCTGTTAGGTAGGCAAATGTTGTGGGTGCCACATGCTGTATAGTATAAGGCAACGACCTGTTAATGAGGAACCAAACAGGCATGAGGCCGCGACCGACTAGTTTTGGGGCATTGGTCTTCTATCAGTAAGATCCGCGGCAGGAGACCATATTGGTCATATCATGAGTTTCCAATAAAACTATTTAAAAATGGTTCCCTAGTACAAAGAGGCTTAAAACAGAGCTGCATGTGTGGAAGTTATTCATGGATAGACCGTCATGTTCAAATGGTAGCGGAGTTGGACTGATAGCCATCGTATATGATGGAGCTCATATAGAATATGCTCTCTGGTTTAAATTCAAAGCATCCAATAATGAAGCAGAATACGAGGCTTTGATTGCTAGATTGGTGTTGGATGTATCACCAGGGGCCGAGCAAATAATAACCTACAGTTATTCATAATTAGTGGTGAACCAGGTTTTGGGAGAATATGAAGCAAGAGAGGAGAACATGTCAAAGTACTTGGAAAGGGTGAAACTATTACTGCTAAAGTTAAAAGTGATCCAAATGATCATAATTCCCATAATTGAGAATGCCAGGGTATACGCATTAGCTCATTTCACATCAACCACCAGGGCTGAGCTAATGAGAACTATGTCCGTAGAGATATTGTTGCATAGGAGCATTAAAATAAAGGAAGTCAATTTGCTGGAGCTGACCATGGGCCCATCTTAGATGTACCCGATTAGAAGATACTTGGAGAAAGGTACTTTGCCAGTCGATCAGAAGGAAGTAAGAAGACTTCATTACAAAGCGACCAAATTTCTCATGGAAAATAAAGTTATATATAAAAGAGGTTTTATTATTTCAATGATGACGTGTATTCACCCATGGAGGTACCAAACTTGGTCAAAGAAATACAGGAAGGTTCATGTGGTGCCCATACTACAGGTCGGACCCTGGTAAAAAGAAAATAAATCCAAGGATAATACTGGCCTACAAATGAAGAAGGACTGTGAAGAGTACACGTAGAAGTAAGGCAAGTGTACACAAGAGATCTAGAGCCAAGTTGTTATCGATCACATAACCTTAGCCTTTTTCCATTTGGGGTATCGGTTTGGTCGGCCCACTACTGAAGACAAAAAAAAAATTCGGATATCTGGTGGTAGCAATAGATTATTTTGTAAAATGGGTGGAGTCCGATCCACTCATAAAAATGGCCTATGCAAACGTCTTCCATTTTATATTAAAAACATAGTATGCAGTTATGGACTCCCCCATGCTTTCACTACCGACCATGGTGCCCAGTTTGACAATGAGGAATTTCAAAGCTTTTACGATAAGGCCCAAATCATGAAGTTACATTCGTCACCAGCTCATCCACAATGAAATAGGAAGACAAAGGTCACGAACCGAACATTAGTGGAGGAAATTAATGAAGAAAATATTGGATTCGACCAAGGGGAATTAAATAAATGAATTACAAAGCGTGTTGTGGCCCTACATGACGATACCATGAACAACAATAGGAGAAATATTATATATATTAGCTTTTGGCAGTGATCCTATGGTCCCAGTTGAGGCCATAAGGCCCTAACTTCGATTTCCCCAAGAATGATTTTATGAGAAGGTTGGATTTAGACCTGACAGATGAGGTCAGGGAGGTAACAACACTCATGGTAGCATCTTATTAACAACGCATAATAAATTTTTATAGCAAACGAGTTAAGTCGAGCACCCTCAAGGGAGGCAGCTATGTCTTGAATAAGTTCACGCGAAAATCGAATAAGTTAAAGGTTAATTAGCGTGGTCCCAATCGCATGGCTAAAGTCGTATGGCCTGACACTTATCGGATTGAAACTTTTGAAGAATAGTTATTCAAGAACCCCTCTAACTCTAAGCACCTCCTTAAATATTATCACTGAAGAAGTCTTTTAGTTGTCAAGAAAGATGAATGTAATTGGAAGTTAAATGGTTTGTATGAACATAAGTCATTAATGAGAATGCATGTTATCCTAAATTTCGTTTCCTGGTTATTAAATTACTCTTGGCTTCATTTAAAGTTCAGTTCAAGAGGCTTCAGTTAAAGGCATCTCGAGGTCAAATCGGCTTAGGCTAACCCAATTGACCAAAGCACGTCTTTGACTACACGAAATATTTCAAGGTCAAGTCATCTTAGGCCGACCTAATTAACCAAAATACGTCTTTGATTGCACAAAATCTTTGCAAGAGGGTGTTCGAGAGTTATGAGAACTTGCAAACATAACTTTCCTACTATATTACTAAATAGTTCATCCATAAAAGATAGTAAGCCTAAACTATGACGATAACATCCGATAATATAAATTAAAGGCTAAAAAATACTAGCAAGTCCCAAACAAAACATGAATTAAACTTCAAGGTTGATGGGATCCAACCATGCAGATCTATGAGAAAAATAATAGGATAAAATATTATTTAGATAACGCATGACGGGCAATATAACTACGAGAAGGTTGATTTTATTGATGCTCACTTATGAGACTTTACGAAAAATAAATTCATTAAGAACGGACTTTATCCATTCACATATATTTCATATCAAAATACATGGATAATGTTCGAAGTAATCATAAAAGATTTACGCATATTCAAGTAGAAAGGAAAAATAATAACAAGCTAAGCAGCACCGTCCTTGGGGGCAGCTACGGGAGCTTCTCGACTTCAACATGGTCATCCTCAGCTACAACCTAGTTTTGTTCATCAACCTTGAGTTCTTCCTTAGACGACTGCCGTGACTCTGCTTTTCTTTCAGTATATCCATATTCTTTATGGCCTTGTCCTCCTCCTCATCACCTCCTTCCTAAGACATGACAATCTCAATAATATTTGGGTAGTTCATAGCTACCCTCCTTTTAAGTTCATCGTAGTCCTTAAAGAAGGCCACGATGGTGTCAACAGTGTATTCTTTAGAGGTTTTATAGGCCTTACAACCTCTTCCCTAGCTATGGAAACATTAACCAAGACAATAACAAGTTGAACCTTTAAGCCATTGAGCTCGTTTTTAGCAGTCTTTAGGTATTGTTACAGTTACTTGATATCTTCTTCAGCCTTACTGAGGTTTTCAACCTTGGCTACAATCTAATCTTCAGCCTCTTGAAGCTTGGTATAGGTCGGCCTTAAGAAGTTCGATTTTATCTTCAAGCCCCTCCGTGTTAGTTTTCAGCTCATCACAAGAGTTTATGGCAGATAGAGATTTCTCCCTCGGTATAGTTATGTCCATATTACCCTGCATAAGAAGAGGCAGAGCAAGTTAGCTAAAGGAGAACATATCGTCTTAGAGGAGAACATTAAAATTTAACAAGTTCAACTCACCACAAATGCCTTGTAACAGGTAAAATTCCATAGATTATCCACATCCAAAGTCCTCATGAATTGAAAGTAGGGAGCATAGCCCATATAGCTGAAGACTTTAAATGTGTTAGCAGCATTCATAAGGATAGAGTGTTTATCCCCTCGGAGGTTTTCATGGGTCATTAAAGGATCGAGCTCTTAGGGCTCAACATGACCATATGTGATGAATAATCTTCCCCCTTATACAATTTGTGGGTAGGTCGTCCATTGATGATAATTTTCTCTTTGGCATTAAATTGGGGCATTTTGGGATCCTTGGAAGACAGGTCATCTAGAGGCCTCTTTTTACTGGCTTGCCTTTCCTCAGTAAATTTTCCTTAACCCTTGTCAACGATTCTCTTATTTTGGGCCTCTTCAGTAGCCAACTTTTTTTACTCAGCATTTGTGAGCTGATCTCTTTTATCATTTTTTATTTTTTATGGGCCTCCATTTTAGCTTTCTTAGTAGCCACCCGCTGGGCTAGTTCTTCAAGATGCATAGCTCGAATTTCCTTCAATTTCTCTTGAGAAATGTTAGCGGGAGCCATGATAAAGGAACTTAAATTACGAGTTGAATCTCTATGAGAAATATGTACAAGGATAGTTAGTAAGAAATTTATCTAAACTATAAAATCACATAAAAAAGGATGACTTGAGACTTGTACAAATTTCTCACCTTCTTCGACCTCCTGATCGACCTCTTTATAATTCCCTTCACTATGGCCGACCATCATATTTTCTTCCTCCTTTTCTTGAGAATTCTCCTCCTCCTCATCAGCTAACCTCGGTGGATGATAAGTCCCAAGATCAATAATGTTGATACTCAAATAGTTCATCATGGCCCCAAACATGTGACATCCCACCAAATCCATAAATATAGTGATCAGTTCTAATACAAAAAATCGCAGGAATAAAAAATATATGGTAACATTCTCAGCATAACGAACTAACTGAAACTGATTAGATAACAAAACGAGATAAAGTAAAACTAAAATAATATACAATCAACTCTGATACCAAATGAACATGTAAACACTCTCAAAACACAATGAGAGTAAAGAACTGCATAAATCCCTCAAAACTAAAATTTGAGCGACAAGAATGAAAATGAATTTGTCACGCATGCCAAAGAAACCTACATCCAAAGAATTTGCAACAGAATGAGATGACAATAAAAAAAACATCGGATAAGATAGTGGATCTTGCGGCCTCAGTCCTGAAAATGTTAAAATCCACAACGTTAACCGCAAGTCTATGAAGAATAAAAGTATAACTAAAATTGGGATAAATCATAACTATGCATTTGCCTCTCACATTTTAGTATCTTTTAAGTTTTATCCCAACCCAAATAACCTAAATAACATGTGGTTTTAAATCCCGAACTCATGTGTATCCCATGTGATTGATGAGAACACACTATATGATTGACTTACTTGAGTCTGTGCCATAGAAGAGTTCCAACTAGTTTGGATATCGAGACAAAATCGTTTTAGATTTTTCCGAGTTACTCTATCTCGAAAAAGGCATCAAGTTTCATTAAAGTATCCCAGTCCAAGCGCCAAGAGATAAACGACAAAGGGAAGTATTTTTTTTCTTGAACCACATTAGGACACACACAACACACACTGCATATTTATTTTTTATGTGTGCGCATTTTTTAGTGCTTAAAACCTCGTCAAAACATATTTTTTAAAAGTCATTTAAATTTTGTTTAATCATATCAAATAATTTTCTTGATTAATTAAACTTTTGTTTTAATATGTTTGAGGCTAAAATTGAAATATATTTTTTTTGGGTGAAAACCTTTTGTGGTGCAAATTGAAGTTTTTTTTTATCAGTTTTTTTGGCAACGCTTTTTGCGCTTTTTTTCTCTCTTCAAATAATTCTTTCCATTTGAGCTGTGAGGATCGTGTCCCTTCATTTCATCAACGGTCCAGCCCGTTTAAGCCTCAATCCTCGTCACTTCTTCAGATCCAATCCGAGAGCAGGACACTCTACAGTTGATCCCGATCTTAATCGACGGTCACAGTACATCCAATCTCAATCCGTGTGGTATCTTTTTCAGCCAATCAGTGGCAGCTACCCCAAAACCGTAAGATACCCATTTCAGCTCAATCCCTATACCATTGGATTTACTCTTGGTAAACACCAAACCCATCTCGGTCTATCAAACCAATCTTAGACCCTTGGATTATAACCGTTTGACGAGAGAAAATCCCAGCCGTCCGCTTATAACCGATCTTGAATCTGGGTATATAACCTCTATTAGGGGTTCTTTCAATGAGCTAGCCAAGAGAGAGTAGCGACGGCACATCTGTAGAGAGAGAGCGAGAAACAGAGAGAGAGAGAGATCAAACCTCCTTACCGGATTTCTCATTCGAAGGCAGAACGAGAGAGAGAGAGGGCTGTGAAAAATCAGGAACGAGAGAGAAGCGGCGCTGTGAGTGAAACCGAGAAAAGAGAGAGCAGACTCCGCTGCCGGATTTCTCATCTGCGCCAGAACGAGTCAGAGAATGAGAGAGAAAATTAAGAAGAGAGAGAGCAGGTCGGTTTTTCAAATTGAAAAACCCGAGAGAGAGAGAAACCTTCTTTATCTTTCTCAAACCCAAATACCCTCATTCTTTATTGACCAAAAATCCAAACAGTAGACCCATTTTAGAATTAAATACTTTGGGAATTTGTTTGATATTGGGGTATTGGTGGTGTGCTTATATTGAAGACCTTCTTCAACACTATATCTCTCTAAGAACTCATTTAGATCACTTGTAAGATTTTTTTAGGGTTCTTGAATTCTTTTTCTTGGATCATTTTAATTTGTGGTTATTGTTGTTGTTTGATCCAAGATACGTAATCTCAAATTTATTTTGAGAAATTTGACTTCTATTATTTGTTTTATGTATATTCTCAGATCTGAAATAATTTTTGTTTCAAAAATATTGTTTCACATTTTGTGAAATCAATTTGAACATAAATAAATTTTGTTTGAAACAAAAAACTTGAAATATTTTTTTTGTGACAAATCTAAAAATTTCTTGAAGTCATATTGTTAAAAGAATATTTGAAATTACCTGCATTGCATATAGAGGTGGCTTGTAATTTGTAGGTATTTGCTTGTATTATTCATAGAGAGGGTGAGAAGCATTTTACACATTTAGTTTATTCACAAACACTATCACTCTCACACGAACACTAGGAGTTGTGGTTCTTGGTGAGGTATTTTGTTTGTTGGGGCTGCTGAAATTCGGGATTCAAGGACAACAAGGAAGCTGCGTGGAGAAGAACAAATCAAGAAAGAATGCCTTTAAGAGTGGAGTAAACTCGGGTAGGTACGTTTTCTGTTCTTGTATTTTGGTTCTTAGTTGCATGCTTTAGGTTGTAACTTGGTTGTGATTTTAGCGGACTTTTTCATTTTGCTCCGTAGAGGGAGTCGTGAACATTTCCCTAATTTAGGGTTTTACCACGTTAAAAAATCGCGTGTTAATTTGCTTGAATCTTCTTAATTACTTTAACGAACAATATCATAGTTGAGACTTAAATTGAACGTTTTAATTTTAAAACCTAAGGTAATCAAACTAACGAATCTTGAGAACATATTCAGAAAAATTATTTTAACACATCTTGTGTTCATTTTGAAAAGAGTTTCGTTCAACGAGTTTATTTCAGAGTTTACTGAACTTATAACTTTTTGTTATTAAGCTTGTAAACAAGTTTTTCAAGTGGTATCAAAGCGGGTTTATCAAAAGATATTTTTGATCCTAAAACTCCAGAAATTGTTTTCGAAATTTATTTCTGAATATGGATGAAAGATTTGAGAAGTTAGGTAACCTTTCCCGACCACCACTCTTTGATGGAAATAATTTTTCGTATTGGAAAGTACGAATGGTTGCTTTCATTCAAGGAACACTTGGTGATGATGTTTGGGATATGATTAAAAACGGTTATGAGCATTCAACTAAGTGTTTGTCTGATATTGATCCCACAAGAGTTAAGAAACTTCTTAGCGAATTTACTATTGTAGAGAAAAAGAAATCTCTCGATAATAATAGGGGCAAGAATGCTATCTTTATGTCTATTAACGAGCATGAGTTTAAACGTATATCTATTTGCTCTACTTCTAAGGAGGCCTGGGATAGTTTAGTCACCGCACATGAGGATGATGAGCGAGTTAAGGCCGGAAAACTCAAATGCTTGTCCAACAGTACAATACTTTGATTATGGATGACAATGAGTCATTTGATGATTTCTACATTAGGTTAACCGATATTTTTACAAAATTACATGCAAATGGTGTAACCTATATTAGAAAAGAAATCGTTTAAAAGATTCTTATGTCATTACGTGCTAAGTTTGACAATAAGAGATATGCCATAGAGGAAATGAATGACCTAAATCTAACTCCAGAATTGCTAAGTAGCAAATTAAGAACCGTTGAGATGGATTTAGAGTTCAAAAAGCAATTGACTACCCATAACAAGAGACTCACTGGACCTAATGTTGCGTTTTCATCACAATTGACTTCACCTAACGTCAGTCCCTTAGACTTTGACCTTGACTTGAATGATGACTGTGACTTAGATCACCTTGACAATCAAATAGCTCTTATGAGCAAGCATTTCAAAAAGATTATCAAATTCAGAAATGCTTTAGCCTATAAAAAGGGTAAACAAAATTATCAAGGTAATCAAAATCATAGACCTCATGAAAGATATGACAACAAAAGGACTTATGACAATAGTAGACCTAACATAAACATAAAAGATGTCAAATGTTATGGATGTGGCAAAATGGGACATATAGCTAATAAATGTCCAAATAAGCCTACCAACAATACTAGGGCTAATATGTGTAAGACATGGGACGACTCTAGTGATTCTGATGAAGATGAAAATGAGTCAACCCATAATTATGAGTCATATATGGCTTTCTATGCTAGGATCATATACCGTGATGATGATGAAATTGAGTCTACTCATGATTCTATTGCTCTTACTATTGCATATGTTGAGAATATTATGACTTTTGATGATGAAAATGACATTGCTAGTGATAACTTAAGGGTGTGTCAAACTTAAGGCATTGTCGTTAAACCTGAAGTGTGTGTGAGTTCCACATATAAAATGAGTGAAATAGGAGACACTTCACACGATGCATTTAGTGATTCCGATGATGATCTTCCAGATCTCCATAAGCTATACAATAAAACGATTAAGAAAAGTGCCCGTCTTGATAAAACGGTTAAACAACTGAATGAGCGTATTGACTTACTTAACCAGACTATTAGGAAGAACACTGAAGAATTTACGGCACAATGTGTTGCCCATGAGACTGAAGTTGAAGAATTTTCCACAAAAATAGAAGATCTTTATGAGAAAAATAATATTTTGGAACAAAAATATAAGTCTACCTTGGTAGAACTTGAAGAATCTAAGCAAAAAGTTTCAAACGTGTTTAAAAAATGCTTAAACTTTGAAACTCAAGCTAAATCCTATGAAGAAATTATTGTAGGAAGCAAGTTTGATTCTGATGACAAATCTGGTTTTGGATTTGGAGAAAAAGTTTATACTAGAAAAAATGTTTCTCCTGAAAATGTTGCTTTTGTAAAACAAGGCCAGAATTTTCAAGACACTCAGAAAGAAAATAGTGTTAATGTTGTCTCTAAGCAAAACAAAGTGCCCATACTCAACAGCCCAAATCTAATGGTCCAGCTAAGTATGTTTGTCCACCTGTTAGAAACCATTATCAAAAATCCAAAGCCAATGACACATGGATGACCATTCCTATTAGAGATAAACCTATCTTCAAAGACTTTAGCAATAAAGTCAAGTCCTCCACACGTCAGTATTGTTCATACTGTGATGTCTATGGCCACTCTATTGCCGAATGTTTTCAAAAGAGATTGTATACACCTACTTATTCAAACTTCAACTATTCTAGAAAGAGTAGGAATACTTATGTTCTCCCTAGACAGACCACTCATAACTCTAACTATAAAAAGAAGGGAGGACCTAAAATTAAGAAGAAATCATTTAGAAAGACCAAACAAAACTTTTCTAAATCAAAGGCCAATCAAACTCTTAAAACTAGGCCTATTTGGATTAGAAAGGATGACTTGCTACCCCAGCTCAAGTGCAACATTGTCATATCTGATATTAAGGCACCAAGCACTTCGTCTGGATGGTATCTTGACTCCGGATGTTCTAAACATATGACCGGAGATGAAACTAAATTAACAAACAAAACAAACTTCCTTGGAGGTAGTGTTGTGTTTGGTGATGGAGTTTCATCTAAGATCATAGGTAAGGGAACATTGTGTGAGGAAGGTCTCCCCATGATAAATGATGTCCTCCTAGTTAAAGGTCTCAAGGCTAACTTGCTTAGTATATCTCAATTTTGTGATTCCAATCATACCGTTTCCTTTTCTAAAACTGATTGCAAAATTTTTAATGAAAAGGGAAAGTGTATCTTAATAGGAAACATAAATGAGGATAAGTGTATATATGATGTATATACACATTTGACTACCTCAAGCCAATAATGCAACATACACATATCTAATTCAAAACATAAGTTTATAGGTAGACATCCATACTATAGGTCATGTACATCTCTATTATAACAGAAAAACTAGTACGACTATCTCTAGTACTGCCACCTAATAATCACATATGGTAGGAGAAAGACTCTACTCACGTATAACATTCATACAAAGGTACTACCCCCTACATGTATAAATAGATGAGCTACTCGCATTCCCACATATAACGAAGGCCTATCCTTATCGCCTTAGCGAATCACTCGCGCGTTCTAGGTATAGTCTTAGACCGTTCCAACCTTAAGACCTCAGCACAGTAAAGGGATAAATAATACACCTAGCCATCACTCTATAATTTACCATACCTAATATTACACGATAAAATATCTCTGTTAACCTTCGCGATACACATATACCTAGACGTATGACTTTGGGTTAAAATATGACCAAGGAAGATCCCGTCTACTCACCGAGGTAGCAACGCGATTCGCGTCGCACGTGCCCCATCATGGAATCTCTCCTAGTACGATATGCCACGAGTACTCACACATGGTATGCATTGCACATAAAACACATAGGCAGTTTCCACCCCCACTAATGGGCTTAAGAAAACACATACATAACCCTCACAAACATTTTAAGGTAAATCACATACAGATACTGACCCTAACATTACTGGGTCATACTGGTATCGCTATTATAAAAAGGTATAACATATATTTAACTTTATATTCTTCCCAAAGTACATTAAACCTAACCTCTTAGGTTCCCGAATCTTAGGCATAGCCACACCTTAGTATAATCCATACATCAAATATATTCAAACTCAAGTAGCTCTAGGCTAATCTCCCAAAGCATCACATCTAGGTATCAAACCACACCAAACATATATAAAAACATCGAGTTTTATAACTACCCTTCCCTAGAGATTTTAAACCAAATTACCAATATCACCCAAATGGTAAACATCCCACTAGTCAATCACAACGAATATAATAATACTGGTCAACAAGCCCCAATCCTCTACGCTTCCACATTCCTAGTTACCAACCCATCCTATACTCAGGTTTACATTAAAATGCCCAACCTCTATTTAACCCCTTTAAATGAACAATTTCCCTGATATCCAAATACCTCCAAATATCAATCTCCAATAAATCAAATCATAAGAATATATCTCTATTCTATGAGTAAATGAAAACTATAGGCTAACAAATCTGTCTGCCCCAAAATTAAAATTTCCAAAAGAGGGTTCAACCTAAAATCGCCCATACCAAATTTCGATCTCCCACACCGTTTAGTAGAAACCGAAACCAGTGCCCATGCCTTTGTAATTTGATTATGCACAACCTCATCCAATTTTTAATTTCATCAATCGATCGAACCTGGTCGATCGATCGATCAAATCTGTACGAGTCATCTTCTCCAAAATGATATTTTCTCCACCCAAAACCTCCATTAATGAACTCAAAAGCTTCATTTAAGCCCCAACCATTGCCCAAACAATAAAATAACATCACATATAACCAATTATAATCTATTTCTAATATAAAAACCCAAGTTTTAAATCAAGATATACATAAAACCCAATTTCATACTCGAGAACCCTAGAATTTCAATTTCTATTAATTAGTTCATGATTACTACAAATTTTTACATGAAATCAAAGGTGTTTTACATGCTTTCATATAAAAATTAACTAGTAATAATTATCTAATCAATCCAAGTGAGATTCATAATGAAATTAATTAAATTAAGGGAGAATCAATATAATTACTACTAATTTTGATTAATTACTAAATCATTCAAGTTTATAACATAATAGGTTTATAATCATGCTAATAGGCATAAATTAAACCAATAAGAAGCACACAATCACTCTAAATAAACTTGCCTTAGGGATTGATTGGGAAATCAATCCACAAATCCTCTAAATATTCTTTTGCTCTTGGCGCTTTCTCTCTGTAGCCTTAGGATGTCTTCCAAATGACAAATGAGTATTTTAGGTTTAAACTCCCAATTTTATCACATGGTTCCCACAAAATTTGCCTTGAGACCAAAAGAAGTCCCAACCCAAAGTGCCCAAATAACACTCCAAATAGCCCAAAACTCTATACAAGCCACATATTAACTCAATAGGCCTAAACCCCATATTTTAAATAAAAAACGAACATTATGTGCGTCCCAAAATCCAAATACCAAAGATACATAAAATAAATAACTAACAACTCATTTATTAATAATTTTTTGGTACGAGTCCAATGATAATTAATTTAATTAATTAATCACCGTATCTTAAATTCAATTTCAAATCAATTTAAATAACACATAAAGATATAAATAGTGACATCTATAGTCACAACAAGCGCACATAATTAATTTATTCAATTTAATAATTCACAGAAAATACGGGGTATTATAAAACCTATTGGGGGTATATACATCCTCAAAGGGCAGAGGGACTGAGGTACAGACTTGCCTAATCAGTTTTACCAGATTCTTATCCAAAGCTGGAGCTTTCTTGATAATCAAGTTAAGAAAACACCAGTCCTTGAGAATACAGACCTCCCTTTCTGGATCATTGGGAAAGAACTCCCATGCACTAGAGACATAAAATAACTTGATTTTCTAATTATGGTTTCTACTTTGGGTGAATTGGATTATTTTGGTATTGGACTTTTAGGGAGAAAAATAATAATATCCAGGTGTTTTAAGATTGCCCTTCTAAATGTAGACAAACCTTATTATAACCCCATTTATGTCAAACCCCCCATATTTCTTCTAATGAATCATGGACCCAACTGTAGACGTATACATGTTCGAAGTGCTATGTAAGGTCCATTCGATACCACTTTAATATGAATCTTATTGAGGGATGGAGGGGAAGACAAACTCCAACTTGAAATACCTAAAGGGGAAAGGAAACCTCGTTGGCATTTTTTCTATCGTAGGAACTCTCCTCTAGGTCAGGTGTCCTAATAATCACGTCGTAAGGTATGGAATATAGAAACCTAAGGCCGACCAGGTGACCTGATCGAATATAACTTTATACCCCCTGACATCAGTGGTAGATGGATCATAAGAGTTTGTAGTGAGTTCTTTGAGGTCCATCTGCTCGAAAGTTAAAATAACATCAACAAGTGAGGTGGAAGGTGAATGGTTACCCATTAAGTCCCTCTCCTCAGATTCTAAGTGGCCAGATGAAGTTGTGATGCTAGTATCAACGTAGTTTCTCCCCCAACTCATGGTTTATACTGTCAAAGCTCTTTTAAGTATGATATTTTGATGTGCTATACACTATATTTGGGGGTTAATGCAGAAGAATAATCGGTTTTAGGGATGAATGTGGGGTTCGTTGGATAGTCCTCATGTCTAAGGATATGGAGTGGAGTGGGAAACCTATCAGCAAAGTCTCCGGGGAAGGTTTTGTTTTAATTCGAAATAAGTTTCCAAATTCTTGAAGTATCACTCATGTAGGGCACACTCACACCCAAAGTAATTCACACTAAACCTTAGAAATGAAAAAAACACTAGCGAAGATCACCCGGCTCAACAAGAACATGAACCCAAATAAAAAAATAGTAAATAATCAAAGAAAAAATAAGGCAAGCACGAGGGATACCTGATGATATAAACAAACCAAAATTTGAGTTGGAGTAGCTCGAAAGGACGTACAACAGAGGGCTCATGATCGTTCTCTCTCTAGAAATAATAGGCACAAAAAATTCAAAAAATCTTAAAATGACCTTGTGGGGATTTTAAAGGGAAAAATTTCATGTGTCAAATGTGCCTACTAAAGATCCACTAGATTTTTGACACGTGGAACAATTAAAATAGCTAAAATAATTTTCATGGAACTCACAAGTCATTCCGCTCAGTCGGCCAACCCGAATGACACATGACCTCTAAACCAAGAGATGCCAACCCAGAATCACTTGCAAAAACTTCACTCACTTCTTTGCTCCACGCCTCTTTTAAAGATTAAGATTTACGAAAGACCCCCAGTCATCTACAGTCATGAGGACTTTTGTTATATCATATTTACAGAGCATCTCATGACCTGCAGAGAACATAGTAAATCCATTCAATAGTATGAGTAAGAGCTCATCCTTTGCCGAGTAGACTTACCGAGGGATAACCTCGATTCACGATAAAAGATCGATCATAGCAATGTGGTCGACCTTTGTTCCATCTGAATAGATAGGATCGTTGTCCACAAGGCGAACTAATTGAATGAAACTATGATGATGTTGTTAAAGATGACCAGAGATGGATATTTAACCCGACGCGTAGGGTTTTCGACCCGGGTTATAAAATCGATTTGAAAATTGGGGGAGGGTATGGTTATAAAAACACGTTAATTTAATGGGGTGGTTTCAGTTTTAGTATATACTAACATACAGGCCACGCGATGCGTGACCGAATTTATCAAAATTTATTTATTTTTATTCTTTCTTTCTTCACATAATAAATTATAATATTTAAATGAGATTTAATTTTGAAATAAAAAAAAGTAATATTATTATAAAAAATTTACAATTTTTTTTTATCTTTTCACCTTTTACATAAAATATTTGAGTTCTAATATTAATGCTTTGTTAAATGCACGGTCTTTTAAAATAAAACAAAATAAAGGCTGGAGGTTGAACCATTAATAATTAAATCGAATGAAAATCATTAAAGGCCGTAAATAATACTTCCTCTATAAATAAATAAATGCATCAGTAGGAATACATCCATAAAAATTAAAGAGAATCGCCTTATATAATACCTTTGATGGTAGCAAAGCACATAGATCACCTTATGTACTATAAACAAATTAAATCATTTCATCAAACTCAATTTAACAAATAAGACCTAAAATCTATGCATTTTGATACATCATCCCATATGTCTCAAAGCAACACCATGAGCTTACCCAGTAAAAAATCCAATATCCATCTTGTTTCCTTTACCGATTTGTTATATGGCCCAAAGAGAAAATGCCTGGAGAAGAGAAGAGGATAATGGGGTCTCTAGGACCTATGCTTCGGAATCTCCGTGCTTAACGTACCGCGTGAAGTTCTAGCCGAAAACCAATATGGACTTATTCCTTATCACCGCCTTCGTCATCCTCATCGATGCTTTGTTCCGATATAATGCTTGTAGGGAGATATGAGATTAGAAAGGACAAATGATATATATATATATATATATATATATATATATACACACACACACACAGAGAGAGAAGGTTAACGGACTAAGTGCAAATTGTACATTATCTCACCTTTACTTTACTTCTTTGTGTTTAATTAAATATTTTAATAGATCCCTCAAAAATATAATACCAAATATAAATGATAAAGAAACTTTATTTCAGAATTTTATTAATAGTTATTTTATTCTAACTAAAATTATTTACAAGAACAAAAAATTGTGTGCACGTGTTTAGTATGTCAAACACGTCTAGTTTATTATCATATACAGAGAATGGAGGTGCATTGTAGATGGGTTCCAATTATATTCTTAACACTAATCATGAGATGATATTTTTTTTTGTCCTGAACGATATGTATATAGAAATATGATGAAGACCTTATAGATAAATCACAATAATGAATCCAACCTTGTAGGTCCCGAAATTAACTTAAACCAAAAACTTTTGCTTGAGCGGAATTAAGTTAAGGATGAAAACAAATCAATTTTTTCTTTTTGAAAAACTCTTTTCAATTTTCTAAACCACACCAAGATGTGACACAAATTAAATTAACTAAAATTTATCTTGTTTAACCCTAAGCGTGCAACTAGTGATTAAAGCAATTAAAATAAAGTAAAACAATACTCACAACGCCGACGTATGAGGAAAACCACAAACGGGAAAAACCTCAGACGGCCCAGGCCAGACAATCACTATGATAATGGTTTTACAAAGTCAGACGGTAGTCTTATATAATGACTCGATCCACCCACAATACTTGACGCTCCTCTGAACTTCTAGCAATCTTCACAGTGCCCACGCGGAAAGTACCCTTCTTCTACGATGCTCGTCCATAGTAGTCGCCTCCACGATGCCTCAGTATCCACCGATACGACATTGTGTCATCTACGATGTTGAACACTAAAGTAACCTTCTTTGCTTCTCCATCGCAAAACCAACAATGTTCAAGTGTTGAACAAACCCAACTTGGTGCAATAAAGATCACATAAACATATGGTAATGATAACTCAGATCTTTGTAAACTCTAAGGATGTTTTATAGTGAAAAACCTTTGAAAACTTTGTGCAGAAAACTCTCAGGATTGTAAATTATTTTTCGTACTGCATGCACTTCGAGAAAAGTGGAACACACCTATTTATAATTATTTTAAGGCAGTGACTTCTCGTTCGAGCGATATACTACGTCGTTCTAACGACAACAACTCTCGTTCGAACGACGTCGCCCAGATTATAGTCCAAACCAAATCAATCTCTAATCCTTCCTTATCAGCTCTAAACGAAGTGTAAACAAGTAAAACACTTTTAAAACATTTCTTTTAAAAATAACATCCTCATTTTTGTAAAATTGAATTCCGAGTTTCATTAACATTATGCATTCATACCCGAGTGATCTCGGAATGCAATTAAACTTTGAAGACGAGAAATTTTCCACCAATTAAACTTTGCCATAATTAATTCCTTGAAGCTTTGTCGAAACGTCTTCAATTAATCTTCGACACGTCATAGTCTGTGTGGGATCGTAACAACAAAATCTACCTATGACACAAACATGTTTTGTTTTGAGAATAAGTCAAAACTATACATGGACTCAATTGAAAATTTGGTCCTTATAAATCTCCCCCTTTAACTATTCTGGGATAAAACCAATAGTGAAATGCCTCAGCTGGGGCGTTAAGCCGTATGATGCCTAAATCCCATCCCATAAAACCCCAAAATAAAATTACATCATCAGTACCGGATAAGACTCATAAACAATGGACCGACAAGCATGAAACTGTATCTGAATGTTTGAATGTGATGTAGATTTGATATCTCGAATCTCTTTATGCATACCTAAACACATGAAACAGATAAATAACCAGTGAAGTATGGAGGAACAAATTATATAAATCAATATGAAAACTCAAATCAGAATCATTTGTTATGTGAGTTAATATGAAATCACTTTGTGTAAACATGATACCAATATGTGAAATTGTGAAAAACAAATAAATCAGGATATCAAGTTCAACATGCTAAAACTCACAAAACTCCCCCTGCATCACAAACATCTCTCCCTCTTTTTGTCGCGAATAGACAATTCGGTGAAAAGATAAACACATCTAGCATAATATAATACCAATTTGATTAAATCAACTTGAAGAACAGGTAGATAAACTTGAAACAACCAGCTAAATATGATCAATCAATGTTAAATCAGTAGCTAGCAAACAGAGAATCACACTAAAAATATATCAATTCAAGCAGGTGTGATTAAACAACTAATGCAACAAAAATATGTCAACGATCAAAGAATACTCCATAAGTAGACCAGTACTAAAAAATAAGCAGTATGCAACAGGGTACTGAAACAAAAATCAACTAGAAAAGTCAACTAGTCAAACTGATCGTTCGAACGAGGCAGGGACGTCGCTTGAACGAGAAGCTATATCGCTCGAACGAAAAATGATGTCGTTAGAACGATAACATCAAACTTTCATAGTTTCTCGGACTATTAAATAGTGTTGCCCAGTAGAAAATTTTCCTAAAAATAGTAACTAGAAGGGGATCAAAACTGCGAAATAGTAGTAAAACAGAAGCTAAACTAAGAAAACTCAAAATAAACAAATATAAGTAACATGCTAACATAGTACGGATGTTCTCAAACATGAACATGGAATGTATGTGTGTGAACTACAACAAATGAATCACAATTCCAACACATCGAAATGATCAAGAAGCTCTAATTGATAGCAATCAATCATCAAACTTTATCATAGCCATATGTGACAATTAAAGTTTGAGCTTAATGAACTAAACAAACATCATGCACACGAATCCGGAATTTTGACGATTCTACGAACAATAGCGTTATGACACGATTTTCAACGTTTAGAATTCTTTGTGCAAACCCATTTAAATTTTTAATCCATCCAAACTCCCTCAAATATATCATATTTTGTTTTGAATGAACTAAGCTAATTTGGCCCATTTTTGGCATATGATTCTTTTTATTGCCTTATGATTTTTTTTGGGCTCTTTTAAATGGTGGCTTTCACGATGAGTCAAATTTACACTTTCACAGCCCTTTCCCATGAACACTCATCATTTTTCAATTTAGTCCTCACGGTAAACGGTTATTGCATGTACATTCCCTCCTTAAGTCTACTTACGCATAGATGTCATGATTGAGATAATAACGTCTCACCAAACTCAAATACACAAGATGAATCAAACATTCATATAAACTCGTGCATGTGTGCAATCATGGCATATAAGCAAAGTCGAATCAAAACGCATATCAACTTCGAAACAACCCTATAATACAATGGTGATGATCATTTCTAAGCATCGATAATAATGACCAAATATCCTAGCCACATCGCTAATGGAAGGAAGGGGGTTCAAGCACACTAATATGCCACATCAAACATGTTAACTCATGACATAAAAACAAAATCGAAAATATTTTTGGCTTTTTCAAAATATTTTGACTCAAATAAAAGAAAAATCTTTTTGTCTTTTTCTCAAAAAATTTCAAAACCAAAAATCTTTTTGTATTTTTTCAAATAAGATGCAATACATGAAAAATATAATACAAAATGATAAACATGTCATAATACTATCAAAGTATATATCATGAATGCAAAGACTAGCATATGACAAACATGGTAACATTATCATCATGTAGGTTTAGCATGGGAAGAATGAAGTGCAACCAAATGAGAACCATGAAGTTTTAACCATAAAGCCTCTAAATCCGATTTCTTAACCCAAGTAGGTGTAACATAACACATGAGGTTTTTGGGAGCCGAAACAACTTTATTCCTAAACTTTCCAGGAGAATTCCTAAGGCCATAGCAAAAACGTCTAAGGTGACCTTTCCTACCACAATGGGAACAAGTGTAAACATTGTGGGAATAATTACCAAAATATCGACCTCTCCTCGCTTTTCTAGTGGTCTCTCTCACACGATTTGTATTAGCTTTGGGGGTTGGAACAACTCTCTCATCGTAGACTATACCAAACCTATCTCTCTTGACTTGAATGGTGCCTAACATCCTATCCAATTTCTCTGACCTAAATTTCAAGTCAAACTTAACTCTAGACGAGTCTCTCAAACTCTCATCCAACTCCTTAATCCTAGACTCAAGTAGACACCTAGACTCCTCAAACTCTAGCAACTCCTTTTTCAAAGCCTCCATCAAACCTCTAAGGCTATCTCTCTCTTTCTCGACGTATTATAGATTCTCCCTAAGCTTATTTTCCCATGCCCTAAGATCATCAATCAACACATCAATATTTTTTATGTCACGCTCATTCAACTTAGCTTGTAATTTCGAGTTAGCCATTTTCACCTTCACCGTCTCCTCAAATAACTCTCGAAATGCAACTTGCAACTGTCCCACGTCGATCTCCTCATCCTCGCTCTCATCACCCTCAAGCTCTCAGGAAGCACTCTCAATAGTCTCAGAAGTGTCATTCACATGAGTATCCTCGGGGGAAGATATATCATCGTCGCTCACATGACATGCCATAAACGCAACAAATTTACGCTCAATGGGGGGACTCTCTCCCTCTTTCGGTTCAGTGTCACTTAAGGTGGCGTTGTATGCTATCAGTTTCTTGCCCTCTTTATTAAGTCTAGTGGGACAATCGGCTACTTTGTGACCATACCCCTCACACCCAAAACACCTATCAGACTCATCTCTCTTAGGTTTCTCACTCTTATCCTTAGGGGTAGAGTCTCCCTTATTCTTGAATTTCTCAAACTTTTTAGTATCTTTCGATTATTTTTGAAATTAAAGAAACTTTTTGAACTTCTTTGCCAACAAGACAACATCCTCAAAGTCAGAATCGTAATCGTCATTCGAAACTTTAGTTTCCTCCTTAGACACCCTAACCGTCAAACATCTCAAACTGTGTAAAACTCATCAAACGTCTCAATCTCTAACATTTTAATCCTCTCAAACTGTATAGTGAGATTTTGTAACTTAGACGCCCTAACCGTGCTCGTGCCCTCGTGAGTGAGTGCTAGTGTATCCCAATCTTATTTCGATGTTTCACAAGTCATGATCCTATTATACTCTTCAGGTGTGATATGTGAGGAAATAACGTTCGGACCTTTAGAGTTATACAGTGCAAGCCTATGTTCACTCTCAGTCCATGACTCAACGGGTTTCAAACTAGTGACCTCACCCTCTCGTGTGATAGGTGGTGACCAACCTTTTTCAAAAGCTAACCAGACACACTCATCAATGTATTTCAAAGCACTTATCATTTGCATTTTCCAATAAGCATAATTAGTGCCATAAAAAATAGGAGTGCGAAAACTATAATAATTTCCAAAATTCATCCTTACAAGCAAAAAGGGATCAAACACTGTAAAATTGTATTTCTAGATCTGATACCACTTTGTAGGTTCCTAAATTAACTTAAACCAAAAACTTTTGCTTGAGCGGAATTAAGTTAAGGATGAAAACAAACCAACTTTTTCTTTTTGAAAAATTCTTTTTAATTTTCTAAACCACACCAAGATGTGACACAAATTAACTTAACCAAATTTTATCTTGTTTAACCCTAAGCATGCAACTATTGATTAAAGGAAGTAAAATAAAGTAAAGCAATACTCACAATGCCGATGTATGAGGAAAACCACAAACGGGAAAAACTTCGGACGGCCCAAGCCAGACAATCACTATAATAATGGTTTTACAAAGTCAAATGGTAGTCTTATACAACGACTTGATCCTCCCATAATACTTGACGCTCCTCTGAACTTGTAGCAATCTTCATAGTACCCACGCGGAAAGTAACCTTCTTCTACGATGCTCGTCCACAACAGTCGCCTCCACGAATGCCTCGGTATCCACCGATACGGCATTGTGTCGTCTACGATGTTGAACACGAAAGTAACCTTCTTCTCTTTTCCACCACAAACCAGTAATGTTCAAGTGTTGAACAAACCCAACTTGGTGCAACAAAGATCAAATAAACATATGGTAATGATAAATCAAATCTTTGTAAACTCTAAGGATGTTTTATAGTGAAAAACCTTAGAAAACTTT
The DNA here is from genome assembly GCA_949130495.1 of Sambucus nigra. Lineage (NCBI taxonomy): Eukaryota > Viridiplantae > Streptophyta > Magnoliopsida > Dipsacales > Adoxaceae > Sambucus > Sambucus nigra. Next base: position 66,268,295 of record OX422220.1, read on the forward strand.
GTACTGAAAACTCTCTGGATTGTAAACTATTTTTCGTAGTGCACGCACTTCGAGAAAATTGGAACACGCCTATTTATAATTATTTTAAGGCGGTGGCTTCTCGTTTGAGCGAGATACTACGTCGTTCTAATGACAACAACTCGCGTTCAAAAGACATCGTATGCCGTTTTAACGACGTCGCCCAGATTAGAGTCCAAACCATTTCAATCTCTAATTTGTCCTTATCAGCTCTAAATGAAGTGTAAACACTTTTAAAACATTTTCTTTTAAAAATAACATCCTTCTTTTTGTAAAATTAAATTATGAGTTTCATTAAAATTATGCATTCATACCTGAGTGATCTTGGAATGCAATTGAACTTTGAAGACGAGAAATTTGCACCAATTAAACTTCGGTATAATTAATTACTTGAAGCTTTGCTGCAACGTCTTCAATTAATCTTCGACACGTCATAGTCTGTGTGGGATCGTAACAATAAAAATCTACCTATAACTCAAACATGTTTTGTTTCGATAATAAGTCAAAACTATACATGGACTCAATTGGAATTTTGGTCCTTACAAACCTTCTCCCTTTGTACTACTCATTGGATAATGAAACAAAAGAAGTGACTATGTTTGTTTTATTCTAGAGCATCACATTAATAACTTTATGAATCACTCTCTAGCAGTTCAAAGAATCTGTCAATTAAAACTACCTAAGGTTAAATAAAGTCAGATTAAAAATCACATGTTTTTTTTCGTTTAAAGAAAAGTTATGTTTCTAAAATTAAACTACAAAATAATATATTTATGAATATGATAAAATTTTATACTGTTGTAAGGGTGAAGCCACGCTCTGTTCCGAGTCTAAATAAACCAAAGTGGGTAGAACCGGCATGGGAGATTAGGCATCCGAGGGGTATGCGATAATGATGATATCAATGCGGTAGGATATAGAAAACTCAAGTTCCAAAAGGCTGCGAACCCCACACGATAGCTCAGTCCGCCTCGATCAAGATGAATTACTGTGGCCCCATTTCCATCTCCGCTTATACAATCACATCCCCCTATGTCCAGCAAGCCCAACAGTACATTGCCTTAAACCGTGTTCCTGCATAGATATTTTTGTAATTGGTTATATACATACTCAATATCAGAACCTTTAAATAAGAAGCACATACTTGTAACCATATTAGAGGCGAATGCGATGAAATGAGAAATATGTATCTTCCAAACAGGTTAAAAGAAATTAAAGGGAGAACATGATGAAATTATTATTAAGAACTAAATATGGGAGGATAAGAAAATAAAAGAATTGGACTATTAGTCTTCTCCCATGAATTAGAGTACATGAAACAATGGAGATAAAAGTATTTATGAGTAAATGGGGAGAGAGGGAACCCAATTCCTGTCAGAGACCAAATGAATGGTAATAAATAAATGAAAAGGAGAGAGAGGATAGAAATGGATCAAAGAATCTAGTCCGTAGATACCTTAAAATTTAAGAGAGATGAAAGGGAAGGTTAGGGAGGGGAAAATAGTACAGAGGATGGAGGACACGAGCTTAAAAGTAGAGATGTCTTCTTTTTACATGAAAGATTTGGGAACTCATTTTCAATTCAACCTTCATTTAAGAAAAGGGACACGTGTCATCTTCTATTGATTTTGGACCTCTATTTTATACATAGATATATATAGATTAGCCTAACTTGCTTCACGCTGCCCCATTTATTTCTTATATTATTTAAATACGCTTATTTAATATATTGTTTACATCAAAACCTTGTATCTATAGAGATATTAACAAACCCTACTTTATAATAACAAAAAAATGACAGAGCACCCTTCTCTCTCTCAAAACCCCAATAAGTCTCACTCACTCTCAATATCATAATCACCTGAGTCCCATATATCTCAATTTCAGGTCAGGCATCATCTCTTAACCTCTGTCATCCATCATCACACCTGTTGACCTCTATCATCACATCACTGGCGTCCGTCATCTACATTACCCCTGCAGACCTCCATCATTCATCATTACAACGTCGACATTACAGGCTAATCGGGTATTTCTTCCCCTAAATATATATGTATGTATATGATTTGGGTTTTGCAGGGTTTTCAAACATATATGTATATCCGTTGGTGGGTTTAGAAGAATTATAACCTTAGTTATTGTTCTAATTTTTCAAATTCCTTGAATTGAGCTAGTGTATTGGATTCGTTCTTTATTTTTTAGGGTTTTAATTCTCTCACTAATTTTTTTGGGATAGATTTGAATACCCTTTTGTTGGATTTGGTAGACTCTAAGTCAGAATAATTTGAAGTTTAAAAAAGATTATATTTTCATGCGTGTTAAAATATATATGATGTTGTGTCTCTTTGTTTCTTTAAGAGGTTTCTTATAGATATGTTTTATACGCAAAGCTTATGAATATATAACAACAATATACATGAATTAAAATCCTATTTATGTAACTTGTGATACAAAAACCTATGTGAATTGTCGTTTATCTATTTTCGACATTTAAAGTTGGGTGTTTTTATTTCAACCGATTTATTTTTTTAACCCCCCCATTTTTATTACAACCCAACTATTGGGTTCACTTTCTATCTATCCACCGTAACTCATGGGTGTGGTTTAAAAGAAAAACAAAACATACTTTTTTTCTTTTGTTGCCCCATTTCCTTCTATTTTTGTTATTTCCTTATTTTTGTTCTTTGGTCCTTTGATTGGTTCTTTTTTTCCTTTCTTTTCATGCAACACATGTTCAATACACGGGGAAAAGTGGTTTAAAAACTGAAAAAGGAGTTACTACGGGAGGAGGAGATTACTTAGAATTTTTTTTAACATCAAAATTTCAAAATAGTTACTTTCATTTGCAACTACAAATAAAAATATATTTGCCATACATTGTACCGTATAATAATGAAAGTATCATACAAAAAACTACCATTAATTTTTTCCAAAAAAATATAACTATTTGTCATTAACTAGTAAAAAAATTACTGTATCAAATAACTAAATAATTGTTAACAAAAACATTTTATCAAAAATACGTTGTTGAGCAAATCGTATTGCTTACTTTCCTGCAAAACCCAAAAAAAAAAGAGTTTGATTTTTTTAAGTTATTTATATTAGGTTTACTTGAAAAAAAATATTGAATAGTTGTGTATTTTTCCACACCTTTGGTTTTATGTCTGGTTGTGTGATATATTTTTTGATGGTTTCATATTGAATACTTTGAGGGTTAAATATGAGTTTGAGTTACCATTTTTTTCAACATATGTGTCAGGTATGTAAGTCTTTTTAAAAGGCTTCATGTGTGCTATGGATTCATTTTTTTCAACATATGTGTCAGGTATGTAAGTCTTTTTAAAAGACTTCATGTGTGATTTGGATTAGAGAAGGTGTAGATTCCCTCAGGTGAAGTGATTTGATTTGTAGTAGTGAAATCTGTACATATAAAAACGTCAAAACCCAAATTGTTGTCGAGGTGGTCTTATTAGGTTATAAGGGTAGTTTAGCATTTAAATTATTTTAATATAAAGATATTTCAATCGGGGTGGCTAGACTTTAATATGGGGTGGAAATAAAACCATTTAAAGTTTTTTTGTACAAGATCCTTCATATTAAGTTTTTTTGGTCGTCTTCATATTTGATTTTTAGATTCAATTTTTAAAACATGCTTTAAAATCTGTTATGTAATATCTGTTTCTTTTTAGAAATATGAATAATCTGTCTTTTTTCCAGGTTTGAGTAGATACTGAGGACACTTGATAGTTAAAAGTTGGACATTTTAATCGCGTTATTTTGTAATGGTTGCCAATGACACTTGATAGTTGGCAGTTGGAGGACACTTTCATTTGAAACATTTTAATTGTGTTATTTTGTAATAGTTTCGTTGCTTGATGAGGTCTTGTTATTTATTTAAGACATTTTAGTTATGTTTTGGTCTCTTAATAGTTGATGTAATTTTAAGACTTATAATTTATGATGAGGTTTTGTTGTAATTTTATTGTATGTTATGATGAGGTTTTGTACCATTATGTGTTTGCCAAACCTTTATATAAACTCTTTTGTTCTGTGCTATATAAAAAAATTAGCTTTTAGAAAAAAGTGAAAAATACGAGTTTTAACCCACCCCGAGCGGGTTTCTGACCCGTGTAATATAATCGGGGCGGAGCGGGGACGGATTTTTGTGGTTTACCATTAATCAGGTTATGGGTTAAAATCTAAACCCATCGCCGTTTTGAGTTAATTTTTTTCTTATGGGGCAGGTTTAGGTTTTGGCAAACCCGCCCCATACCCGACCCGTTGTTATCCCTAAAGATGCACAATCGTCAGAAAACATGTGAAGAGATATTCCTTCATCTGCAAATCTTCAATAAATCCTACATTTTGGCTATAATTCAATGAAAACATGCTCCTGCCCAACCTATAAGGGCATGGCACGTGTAAAGTACATTATTTTTCCCTCACATACATTCTTTCAAACTCGTTCACTATTAATAAATATATTCCCTATTTGCATCTAGATTGAAAAAAGGGATATTCAGAATGTTATACTGTCAAATCACATAAAGATTTGAGATTGAGTGAATTGTACCACCATTGGACCTCCAGTCACCTGGAATTATAGTGAAGAAAGGTACTCGTTGAACGTAGGCTCCTCCTTGAGGGATGAACCATGTAACTCTTGGTGTGATTCCTCTTATTTTCATTCTCATCTTCCCATATTTTCATTTTACTGCTTTTTATCTCTGAATGGATCTCAATTTGCTAAGACAAACCTTGAAACCAATTTTGGACCGTAACATTGGCGTAGCGCAGACCTGGCCTAAACTTGGCATGTCCACATTATGATTCTTCAATAATATTCATTCCATTCAGTTATGGAGTAATTGAGTTGCTTATTTCACCCACGAAGGGTCCATGACCTCTCGCTCATGTAATAACATCTTCATTGGTGGTTTGATCGCTTTGAACTCCATTACCTACCAGAGTGTCTTTAAAGATCAACTCCTTGGAAACATTGTAACCTTATTTATCCATGGTAATGAGGATACCTCTCCAGTGGAGTCTCCAAATGTAGGAGGGTAGTGGCATTAGGGTCTATGTGAATCTGTAAATGGGTGAGGCGTGACCCACTCTAATGGAAACTTCTTATAAGGTAACAATATTTCAAGAATTAGAGTAGTGATGAAAAAAAATATTTTCCAATATAACAATGATGTTTCTGATTACAAGAGTGAATTACTAATGTTTGAATATAACATTTGACAATAAAGTAAAGGAATGAACTATTAAGAGTAGTGATTCTCTGAGAGCGGAGAGGTAAGCATCTCAATATATAGGAGAGACTATTCTAGTGAGAGAATTTGTCTAGAGTAATAGTGTTAGAAAGTTGATTATTCTTCTTGTCATAAATGAGCACCTAGTTATCTTATTTATAGTAAAGGTTTAGGGCACACACGACACCTGAGGAACTTGGGAATATTCCCACGTGATAAAATATCTGAAACCATTTTGTCATTATTACTATCACCCACGATTTGTCTGTTGTGGTGACACCTAACGTGATAGTGAATAAAAAGGTGATTTTGTTGGCCATGATGCCAAAAATGCTATTTTATCTATTTGTGAAAATTTCTTGATGAGTAAGTTTGAAAACTTTCATGTGATATTAAGGGACACTCTCTAATCGAAGTGTTAAAATGTCTTGCGAGCAGGTAAGTGATTGCTCATTGTTTTGTAATATATACCGTGTAATGCGTGGCTGAGTGCGAGTGACCTCTTAGGTCCCTCACCTTAATATTATCTATTTTGTAAGATATTAAAATGGTTGAGACATAACTTTCTCATCAAGACTTACCTCTTAGCCTCCAAATCAAAACTCTCAAGCCTTATTTCAAGTAACCTGTGTAAAACAACAAAAGCATGTGTTAGTGAAGGAAGTGATCGTTCACATATTTTCGTATTGCTTGAGTGACTACCCGCAACTTTACTTCAGTAGGAAGCTAAGGATTACTATTGTACTTTATCTTATTCTGATAGCTGACTTAGGGTTGATCATGCAGTTATTAGTACTGCTCGCGTGACTTTTAGAGATGACTTAGGGTTGCTCCCCCGCTCCCGTAGCCCCCTGCTAGTATTACTCGTATGAATTTTGGAGTTATCTTAGGGTTTATTGTGCAGTCCCCTTACTGGTACTAGTCGCGTGAATTTTGGAATTGACTTGGGGTTGCTCATGCATTCTCCTTACTGATGCTCGTGCGACTTTTGGAATTTACTTGGGGTTTCTCATGTAACCCCCTTGCTAGTATTGCTAGCGTGACTTTTAGAGCTAACTTGGGGTTGCTCGTGGAACCCCATATTTTCCTTTATCCTTCTTGCGTCTTAGGGGTTAAACGCATGTCCCTTTTGCTTAGGTGTTGCTCATAAAATCCTCTAATATTTGTGGGGTTTCTCGTGTACCTTTCCAATGGTACGTTAATACTAGGGTAGTAATGGGTAACCTCACATCACATATAAAATTTCATGTGATTGATTCAACTACCTCTTATCACCTCTTGATTGGTTGAGTTTGGATGCACAATATTGGTTTGGACCCTTCAACCAATTAAAAGTGAGACAATTCTAATGTCAAAGGAACAATGATTGTCTTCCGAGCAACCAAGAATCCCTTTTCTAAGGGTGAGGAACATTAGATGGATGCAGCTTTTTATATTGTGATGAATGAAGACACATGTATCTGATAAGGTGTGTTAAAGGGGTTAGGGTATAACCATCAAAAATAGGATGGGCCCTATGATGGTTCAAAAGGAATATACGGAGGAAACTGATCAGGTTAATGAGGTTATCCCCTAAACCTATGATATCTCAAAACAATGGAGAGATATAATGAGGCTAATAATTAACCCAATTAAAAAAGAAGTTAGACTCTAGAGTGCCTTGAGTAGGTTGACAAGTCCTAAGTTTGAGTAGGTTGAGAGATCCAATAAGAGAAATCATTCACACGTCCTGAGAAAAAAATGTAAGAAAGTTTTGCTCAATGATGGAAGAGTGGTATATCATCTTTGAAGGGGTGGGTGGGTGGGTAACTGATTTTCAAGACGAAGCTAACCCAGAGGCAGAGTATGGATGTTTCCTTATGGATAATCAAGGATAATGCCTTACTATTGTTAATTTCAATATCTAAGAGTTTATTGAAGAGATATAAGAAGAGACATAATGCATGCAAGTTCATCAAATCCTCAAGTGTAAATTTTGGAACGAGCAACCAAAGTCAAATTTTATCTCAAAAGACCTGGAGGAGTCAAGTTGGAACTGATGAAGCTTATCAAATAATATAAAGATGTCTTCGCATGGAAATAAACTGAAATGCCTAGACTAAACTAAGATGTGAGATGCCAAAAGTTAAATTTCATGATCTTAACTATTCCAATCAAGCATATAACTAGAACCTACTAACCAGAGCTGCATCTGAAGATAAAAGTTGAGGTGGAACGATTACTTAGAGCTAAATTTATCAAGTCGATTCAACATCTAACCTGTCCATCTAGCATCGTTCTGATGGGCAAGAATGACAAAACATAAATACACATTTGTGTAGGTTTTGGAGATTTTAATAGAGCTTTCCACAAACATGAGTTCCCTCTACCCTTAATAGACAACTTGATCGACTCCAAGCATGCCGTAAAATCTATAGGTTTATGGATGATTATGTGGGGTATAACCAAATCAAAATGGACCCAACTAATACATAAACGATAACCTTTAGGACCCCGTTAAGAAACAACAATCACACCATTATACCTTTCATTCTGAAAAATGCGGGGCAACCTATAAATGAATAATGTTTGCCATTTTCAACAACCTCTTTCATGATATCTTGGAATTTTACGTAGATGAATTGGTCATTAAATCTAAAAAAGAAAACTCACACTTTTCTGGTTTGAGAAGAGTTTTCAATAGGTGTAGAAAGTACAAGCTCAAGTTGAACCCACTCAGGTGTGCCTTTAGTATAATGAGTGGGAAATTCTTAGGATTTGTGGTGGATCGACAAGGGGTTTATAAGGACAAATTTCCAATCTAGTCAATTTGTATGTAATTGGCATAATTCCAGACAAAACATTTGAGTTATATGTTAGGCTTTGTGTTGTTGATCCCATAAGCCTATGGCGTGATTGACGAAGACATATCGACCAAGCTTCAAAGATTGGATACATCATGCCGTGTTTAGTGACAAGTTTATCTTCATGTTTATCTAGGATCTCGTAGGTATGAATGCATCTTGAATATGAGTCCTTGGATATTCTTAAGGGTTTTTATTTTTATACTTAAATCGTTTGGAATTGTTTTTAAATATTTTTTAAGAATTTTTTTTGATTTTAATCTCGTTAGAACGAAATTCAATCTCGTTAGAATGAAAATAGCTTTTTTTTAGAACGACTTTAGTCTCGTTAGATAAATATTAGGATTTTGTTGGAATGACCATCTAATGACCATCGAATGCGAATTCTCTGTCAAGGTTTGCATATCTCGTTTGAAGCTCGTTGGAAGGACGTTTGAACAAGAAAGCTATTTCATTTGAACGAAATATGTTTTCATTAGAACGAAAAGCTAATCTAGTTTGAATGACATATTATTTTCGCTCAAACGAGTTCGCCGCTTCAAAATTCGTGCTTTTTCTATTTAAGATGTATTGGACTCAGTTTTTTTAAGAACTTTTGAAGATTTTTTTTTTCTATCTATTTACCAAAGTTCCAAAATCCTTGTTTCACCCTTTACGTTTAAAGATCCAAGATTCGTATTTCTTATGGTTTGAGATCTTGATTTTGGGCTTCAAAGTTTGTTTCTCTTCATCTTGAGAGAACTTACTTCGTGCGATGGACTCCGTGAATGCTATTTGCAGTGTAGACAGTTACTGAGCCTCATCGGTGGATACCGAGACGTGCATGGGCTCGTACGTTATGGCAACTTACGTGGGTGGACACCTGCGTTGCACTGTGGAGGAGAGGTCGAAGATAGGATAGCGTCAAGGCTTGCAGGGATGGAGTTGTTGAGTAAGTCTATTGTCTATGCTTTGTAAAACCATATCATATCGAACAGTTTGGATGGGCCGTCCGAGTTTTTTCCCATTGTGATTTTCCTCGTACATCGACGTCTTGTGGACGATTTATTTATTTTATTTTCTTATCACCTAGATGTATGTTTTAGGTTAAAAAGATAAAATTGGATAAATCAGGCTTCCACGACAAATCAGTTTTAATTGGTGTTAAGTTTAATTGGGTTAAATTTGTTTAAAGTTTCAATCTTTAAAATTAAAAAAATATAAAAATTGGACTTGTGTTTATTTGGACTATCTTTGCCTTAGCACACACTGTTTGTAAGGGATGACTTTTTCAAATTGGTATCAAAGCTAGAACATTTAGTTGTTGTGTTTTGACCCCGTATCTTTAGGCATGAATTTTAGTGGATTTGATGGTATTAGATCCCCGATGTTTGATGGGTTGAATTACACGTACTGGAAAATGCGTAAGAAATCAGCACTTAAGGCTATAAATGAGAGGGTGTGGTTAGTAGTTGTTAAAGGGTGGTCTCTACTTGTCACGAGAGATGGAGAGGCCATTAATTTAAAACCCGTAAAATTATGGACTGAGGTCGAGCATACGTTAGCAAATTTTAGTGCTAGAGATTTAAATGCTCTGTTTTGTTCTGTCATCCCGGAGGAGTTCCACCGTACTATGACTTGTGAGACATCTAAAGAGGCTTGGTACATACTCCAACTCACCCATGAAGGAACTAGTGCTGTTAAGGCTTTAAAACTCCAAAACCTCACCACTTAATTTGAAATTATTAAAATGTTGGAGAGTGAGACCTTTGATGAGTTTTACGTTAGACCGTCTGACATAGTTAAACCGTCTTTTAACTTGGGAGAGAAGATACCCGGCAACTTGAGAGTGTGCTACAACGGAATAATGCGGCTTCTCAAATAAATCCAATTTTAATTATGTGACAAACCAACCAGTTTTAATTAAACCCAAATTTTAGATAAACCCTAACACATGCATCTAGGTGATTTAAAATCATAAATCAATAAACATGCAAAGGAAACAAATTTCTGGAAAATCCCCGAAGGGCAAAACCTTTTTATTTCACTATAATTTGTAAATCGAAACTTACACGGATTACAATGAAATATGATGACACATGAATACCCGCACACGTCGGTCGACGTCGTCAGTAATGGAACAACCTCAGCATCCCCACGAGAACACACCGTTCTATCTTCAACAAAGATCCACACGCAACGAACCTCAATGACCTCAGTCGTAATTATCCCAGTACCATAGAAGGAACCTAAATCAGCAGTGGAGATCCTCTCTACAGGAGAAAATTTCAACAGTATGGTATCTTGGGTTCCAACACAATTCACATAAAGATTGGGATGTTTTGTGAATTTAAAAAAAGGGTTTTAAACCCTAAAATTGAAGAAGACAAAGTGTTCTGCCATTTGCAGATTACTAGTATAAAAAATCGTCAAGTCTCCTTAACGAAAACGGAGTTGAAGAAGCCTATTTATAAAAATGTTAAGGTGGTGCGCCGTTTAAACGAGATCTTCTGTCACTTGAACGATGCCCCGTGTCGCTCGAACGAGAAATTAAATAAATATTTTGTCCTTTTCTTTTTGCCAATAAAAGCTGCGCCTTAAAACTTCGAAGATTAATTTTGACGAAAAATTAAAAAGTTCGCTCCATCACTTAGAAATTTTTTTGGAAACATTTTCAAACCTCTTTGAAAATTATCCCAACACCTTTAAGTGAATCGTAAAGGGACTTAAATACTTTTTCACCAAAATTATCCTTGTAGAGGCTTTAATGTTGAAGAAGCTTGATATTCGGATCCAATCTTAATGCATGTATGATCTTGAACAATCTTTGACGGTTGTAGCAGTATATGACATACTCAATTGTGACGGACATTTATAAAATCATGTCCTTACACAACTGAGTAATAAAAAAAATCTTATGGTCATTGCCTGGAAGATTTAATCCAAAGGTGACCATTCTGAATTCTTTGGGTAATCCTGACTTTACAAAATGTGAAGAGCTTGTAGGTGAATCAAAAACTTATGAGCTTGATAAGTTTACCTCCAAGAATGTGACGAAGAAAGAAAATGGCTTTGTTTTTAAAGCTCGAATGGAGGAAACACCTATTTTGAATGACGAGTCTAACATCGGTTCCGAGGATTTGTCCATGTTGGCAAAGAAATTCAAGAAATTTCTCAAATTCCAAAAACAATCGAAAGATGCAAAAAAGGTTTGAGAAAAACATGCACAACAAGGTTGATCACTTCCCTAAGAATCGTAGTGATAATTTTAAGAGGGATGAGTCGAAAACAAGTTATGGTTGTGAGGGTTATGGCCATATGTTAACTGAGTGCCTCAGTAAACTAAGGATGGAGGATAAGAATTTAATGCCACCCTTAGTGACAGTGATCCTAAAGAGGGAAATAATTCCCCCATTGAGAGCAACTAAACCGTGTTTATGGCTAGTCATATAAGCTTTGATGAGAAATGTTCCCATAAAGATATTTCTTTACATAAGGCCATAGTTTGTGGACCTTAAGTGAGTGATGGTTGAGTGAGTGAATATGAGAGTGAGAATGAAGAAGAGGAGGAGGAGAGTGAACTCCAAGTTGACTTCCATAAATTTTATGCAAAAACTTTTAAGATAAAGAAGGCTAACTTGAAATTGGAAGCTAAGTTGAAAGAAGGTGCCATCATAAATAATGATAATGTTTTTATTGAGGATCTTAGCGCACGTGAGAGGACTCTTCGAAAGAAGACAGAGTACATTGAGGGTGAGAGAGATAGTCTTCGTGGTTTGATGGAGGCTTTGAAGAAAGAACTTATTGAATTTGAGGAGTCTAGACATTTACTCGAGTCAAGGATAGTTGAGTTGAAGAGATATTGAGAGATTCGAGCCGTGTCAAATTTGATTTGAGTCTAGGTTGGAAAATTTGGATAAATGTTGGGCACCATCCAAATTAAAGATGACAAGTGTGGAATTGGCTTCGATGATCATAATGCTTCCGCTACTAAAGCCAAGACCATACGTTTGAAAGAGTTTACTAGGAATGTTAGGAAAGGTCAACCTTTAGGAAACACCCATCGTCGTGTTTACACTTGCACTCATTGCGGTAGGAAAGGTCACATTAGGGTTTTTTGTTATGATCTTAAGAACGGTATAAGAAAGTCTAAAGATAGAGTGACCATGGTTCCCAAAGCCCCTAAGTGTCATATTACACCTACTTGGGTTAAAAAATCAGATTTGAAGGCTTTACATATTAGACTTGTTGATTCTCATTTGCTTGCACAAGTTAATTCCCATGCTATATCTAATGGTTGATTGTATTAGCTTATTTTCCATACTCTAGTTTGTGCTTCATGATATATGTTAGCTAGTGTTATGACATGTGTATCTTTTGTATTCTGATTTTTTATTTTTATGAGTCATATTGAAAAATACAAAAAGATTTTGTTTGTTTTTTGAGTTAGAGTTTGTTTTAAAAAAAATTAAAAATTGGTATTTTATTTTGAATTTTTTTAGAAAATCAGAAAAAGTTTTCCAGTTTTTGCGTATTTTAGTTTTACACATTTGGTGTGGCATATTGGTGTGTTTGAATCCAATTAATTTCGTATTTTTCATGTGGCTAGGAAATTTGGTTATGATTGTTGATACTTAGATTTTTCTTAATCATGCTTGTATGGAGTTATATCGAACCTGATTTCATTTATGGGTTCGAATTTGTATATGCCTCCGCACACACATGCACGAGCTTTTTGAACGTTAACTTCACAGTTATATTTGAGCTTTATGAGATGTTCTCCCATCAATCTTGTCATACACATGTTTTGTGACTATGGGGGATTTGTGCATGTAAAAATTGTTGCCTGTGAGTTTAACTGTTTAGTATTTAAAAATATGAGGGTGCACGGGAAAGTGCTACGAAAGGAGCAAATATCCTTTGCGGGAAAACCACCGTTGGCAAGAATCTAATGAAAAAAAAAATTAAAGGCAATAAAAATAGAAAAATTGCCAAAGACCAACATTGTTTAGTTTGTTTAATCTTTCATAAGCAATAGCTTCAAAAGAATTGCGAATAAAAAAAGAAAAGAAAATATAATATGTGTTTATCCTTTGAGGGTGTTTTGTTGAAGATCAACAGGTTTGCACAATGAATCCTTGTTATACTTATTTTGTCATGACACTATTGATTTGTAGAATCATCAATCTTTTAGGCTGACGTGCATTGTGATTGTTTGTTCATCAAGTTCACTTTATCTTGTCACTTGAGGTTAAATCTTAATTTGATAAAGTTTTGCAATCAATTAGAACTTCTTGAACATATTTGATTGTTTAGGTCATAATTCATTTGTATCTAGTTCACGCCCATTCATTCCATCCAACATATTTGGACACATCGATACTATGCTAGTGTGTAAAGCTTATGTGTTTTGAGTAGAGTTTTGTGTTATGTATACCTATGTATATATGTTGGATTTTCATTGGTATATTTTTCATATGATTATATTGTATCGTGTTTTGAGTCTGTGATCATCCCGAGCAATGTAAAACAATCAAAACATGATCCAACTAAAAAAAATGGGATAGAATACCACTTTCGCGGGCAAGCGATTGCATTTAGAGTATGCAACAAGCCCTTAAACCCCTAGGTTACCCTAGTAGGACGAGTTGTGTCTCGTGAGGGTTTGCAGTGAATATACCCACAAAATTCGACAAAAAGAAAACTCAAAATATGCAAAAATCATATAATTCAAACTTTTCCAGAAAATAGTCATCGTCAATTCATGTTTAAGAGTCTCAAATCGTAGTGCGTGTGTGCGAAGCCAGAAATTTAACCTCGAATTTCCACCGATTGATCATTACGTTACTTATCCGAAAATTTGTTTTGATTTCAAAATCTCATGGGATGCGCTCACAAACGAATCTCTTGAAAAGGTGACTATTTTATCTCGGTATGCGTGATTTATAAGAGTAAATGTATTGGAACCAAATTCACGCACACAAAAAGAAAGATAGAAATTTTATGATAAACGGATCTCATCATTGGATTATGGTTATAAAAAACGGGAACATTGCCTCTAATTCATATTTATAGTCTCTTTTATTATCTTTTCGTGTTTTAGCTCTGCACGCGGTAACCAATTTCGCATAAAGGACTCGGTTAGGACTTTATTGGGTTAGAGGTATATTGGGTAAAATGGGGGTGATTGGGAATTTCGGAATTGGAAAATTTTCTTATGATGTCCATTAGTGCTTTTTCCGAGCTTTTGCTCCTTTTTCTGATTTTTCTGTTTTTCACACTTTTTTTTCTTGCTATTTTTATTGAGCATATTTATTCTTTTCTTGCCCCCTTTTATTCACTTTCTGGACTTAATTTCTGGGATTATCCACTTTCACAACTCCGGGCCAATTGGGGTTTCTCGAGTTGTCAAACGAAAGGGAAAAATTTATTCGGCTCAATTTGGTTTACAAAAGGGAAACTTTTTCGCTATTTTTTTGGCCTATATTTTTGGGTGACAAACGAGGTCCTACTTCATTGTTCGAAATAATAATTGAGTTACCATATGCATCTCGAGATTACTTTAATTTAGAGACCTATTTAGCACGTTTTTCAAGGCAATATCACACACATTTTCCATAACCGATCAAAGTGAAAGAATTAAGATCCATTGACGACTTATTAGAACGCTCAAAAGAACTTTGAGTTAACATTTAACTCGAATTGATTTATACATTCACAATAATGAAAGGCTCGAATCTCACCGGGTTTGTTAATCTCCACATTTATTCGCTAAGTCGTCTACGTTCGCTCAATTTCGACTTTGTGTATTATGTTTTTACAATTTGAGACTTTAAACCGTCTTTTAATGATATTTTCGAAAAATTTGAATTCCAATTTTTATTTATATTGAAGAAAAATATATTTGGTTTTTTCAAAAATTTTCAATTTTTTTGAAATTTCTGGGCATTTATGAAAATTTGTGAAGTTTTAGAAAGACGCACTTGTGACCCCCCCTAACTTAGACTTTTGCATTGTCCTCAAGCAAAAAAGGACTAAAATCTAACTCAAAGCGAATTAAAAGTGCGAGAAAATAAAACGAACAAATAAAACAGAAATGCAGATTTTTTTATAGCTAATAGAAATGTTGTGTTACAAGATAGGGGGAGGAAACATAGAACCAACAGATTTAACAACCACCAATAACACTAAAAATAGCAACAACAGACAAAGGCTTCATTGGGGCGGTATATTGGAGGGTCCGGGTGCACTGGGATCGTAGGGGTCATAGAAGAAGGTTGGAGGGGGTCCACCGAAGTTGAGCTCATATTGTGGGTTTGGAGACGATGCATCATGCTCGTGTCCCTTCGGTAGGCCTCATGATCCCGTTGATATGCCGCTTGATCCCTATTGTATTGTGTGATGAAACCGTCGACTCGGGTTTCCACCTCCGAGAGACGGTGATTAATTTCAACGTTGGCGGGTGAGAAATCAGAATCTTCACCACTGTCATAATCTTCGTTGCCCTCGCCCATCTCAATATCTTCCTCCTCTTCGTCGTTGATCTCTTCATCCACGTACCCGCTCTCTTCCTCTTCTTCATCACTACCCGCCTCATCTTCGCTACTTTCTTGGGCCAATCAGGCTAGGATGCGGTATCGTTCCCATTTGGTCCGGGATGTGGACGCAAATAGAGCTAGGATGCGCGGGAAATCTAGCGGTGGTGCAGTATCGGCGTCGGCTAGCATGGATGTGATGAGTCGGGGAAAGGGGTGATGACCTTTTTGTCTGTGGCGATGAAGAATATATCTTTGTAAATGCACGCAGCCTGGGTTAATGGTGGTGTTGTGGTCGAAAAGGTGGTAGACGAGAGTGGCTTGACGTGGGCGCATCGCTGATTGATTACCCGTGGGGAGAATGTTGGCGCATACTATTTTGAAAGTGAGGCTCTCTTTGTCACTTAGCCGGGCCACCGGGTAGGTTTCGATGTTCCAAAGAGCATTGAGGCCGATGCGAGACATGCACACGTCTTTTTCGAGCAGGGCGAGAGGGTTTGGGTAAATGTGTGGGTGTGGGTTCGGGACATATTTGGAAGCCAACTTCTGGGACAGAAGTTCTAAAGAGAAAGGAACGCGAACGCCGCTAATGTAAGCTTGAGTCGTGTGGTGGCCGGTGCGAATAAGGGAGTTGTAGAAAGGGCGCACCGCGTGGGGACATACCGCGTCATGAGGTTCATTAAGGAAATGACACCAACCGCGGGCCATGAATAAGGCGGTGACAACATTAGGCATGTCATTCCAAACAACCTGTCGCTCTATTTGGAGTTTTTGATATTGATCAAAAAAGTGTTCGCACCACCATTGCTCTTGACGGGAGCGGTAGCCAGCGGCTCCATCGCCAAGAATTGTGACGGAGTCATATTTTTGGTGAGGTGGTTAGTTAGCCATGGTAATGAAATGAATATGGGAGTATTTGGGAAGAATAAGGGAAAAAGAGGAGAGGAGTGAGTAGTGGTGAAATGGGGTGGGGAAAGGTGGAATTTGTAGGTGGTGAGGGGAGAGGGTTGGGTAAGAATTGGAGGGAAAAGGGGGAAGGATTTGGAGGGAAAATGGTTGGTGGGAAGGAAGGGGACGAAAATGGAGGGAAAATAAGGGATTGGGGGAAAAGGAGGTGAACCTAGGGAAGGGGAAGAGTTGCAGATACCGGACCAATCCGGGTCTCCAGGACCAGATCGGTCCGGTCCTTGTATTTTTTTATTTCGAAAATTGCCAAACCGGATCCGAGTGCCCAGGACCGGACTTGTCCGGCACCCAAAAATGTTCTAGTTCCCCCACCTCCGATGACTTTCTGTTGGTCCTACTTACGATCCGACACCTGTCTGACCTGATTACTTCTCTCCTCAAAATTGTGGCTTTAAAATTTTCGCCTCATAAGACGTGTTGGTGCTCGATTTCCTCTCCGCTTGTGACGTGATCCTACGGACTGCACTTATCCTATACTACATGCAACTACTATACACAATAATTCACTCTATACACGTCGGGGGTGCGGCGAACTCTCAATTCATGCTCACTTGACCCCGTAAACGGGGTCTGACAACCAGATGGTGTCGATCTCTTTTATGCACGCCTCAACATATAGCTTTCGGTGTTGTCCATTGACTTTGAAAGCGTCCCCCCTTTTGGGATCTTCCAATTCTACTGCTCCGTGGGGGAATACACACTTCAAAACGAATGGGCCAGTCCATCGAGACCGCAATTTACCCGAAAATAGATGAAGCCAGGAGTTATAGAGGAGCATTTTTTGTCCCGGCTGAAACTCTTTTCATCGAATAATCTTATCATGTGTTAGTTTCATACATGATGTTGCAATCTTGGCATTCTCATACGCGTCATTGCGTATCTCCTCTAACTCATTAAGTTGAAGCTTTAGAGCTTCATTGGCTTTGTCCATATCGTAATTTACTCACTTAATGGCCCAATACGCCATGTGCTCTAACTCGATGGGAAGATGGAAAGGTTTTCCATACACAAAGCGGAATGGGGACATGCCGAGTGAATTTTTATATGCGGTACGATAGGCCCATAGTGAATCATTCAATTGAAGTGACCAATCTTTCTAGTTGGGATTGACGGTCTTCTCGAGGATGTGCTTGATTTCTTGATTCACTAATTTGGCCTGCCCATTCATTTGTGGGTGATAGGTCGTTCCAAACTTGTGAACGATGCCATACTTTCCCATGAGTTTCTCGAATGGCCTGTTGCAAAAGTGCATTCCATTATCACTAATTATCACTTTTGGAGCACCGAAGTGGGAAAGTATGTGTTCCTATAGGAACCTAATCACCACTTTATTGTCATTTGTCTTGGTAGCTATGGCTTCCACCCATTTAGAAACGTAGTTTACATATAGGAAACCAAAAGATGGGGGAAAAGGGACCATGAAATCAATACCCCAGCAGTCAAAGATCTCAATAATGAGTATCGGTGTTAATGGCATCATGTCTCGTTGGGTAATCGCTCCCATCCTTTGACACCTATCGCAAGAGTTGCAAGAATTGCTCACATCCCAGAATATTATGGTCCAATAGAAGCCGCTTTGAAGAATCTTATCGGCCATCTTTTTCGTCGAAAAGTGACCTCCACAAGCTTCCAAATGACATAATTGGATGACTTTCGGTATCTTATCATCCGATACGCACCGTCGGATGATTTTGTCCGTGCAATATTTAAAAAGGAAGGGATCGTCATAGAAAAACATGCGCGACCAAGTAATGAACCTCTTCTTATCTTGTGGTGTCCACTCGGGAGGGACGGCTCCCGTGATAAGATAATTCACTATATCCGCAAACTAGTGCAAAGAAGGGGTAGCAAAGAGTTTCTCATCCGGAAATTATTCATCTATGGGTATCGGATCGCTAGGTACGTTGGAAGAAAGCCGAGATAGATGATAGGCGGCGGTATTTTCTACTCCTTTTTTTTTATCTCTAATAGAGCGATTAAACTCTTGTAGGAGTAGGATCTACCTAATGAGGCGCGACTTTGCGTATTTCTTTGCAAGGAGGTATTTTAAAGCCACGTGGTTGGTGAAACAAGTGATGGGTGACCCAATAAGATAGGAACGAAATTTGTCTAGAGCAAATACTATGGCTAGTAATTCCTTCTTCGTATTGGAGTGATTGAGTTGTGGTCCGGTAAGAGTCCGACTAGCGTAGTAGATGACATGAGCCTTTTTATCCTTCCGTTGGCCCAAAACAACCCCTATTGCAAAATCACTTGCATCACACATGATCTCGAATGGCAAGGACCAATCCAGCGCTTGCATGATGGGAGCGGAAACAAGAATGCCTTTTAATTTTTCAAAAGCACTTTGGCATGCGTCATTCCACTCGAATGGGGTATCCTTCATAAGGAGGTTGCTTAAGGGCCTAGCGATGGCGCTAAAGTCCTTAATGAACCTTCGATAAAACCCAGCGTGGCCCAAGAAGGAGAGCACGTCTTTGATCGATTTTGCTATGGGTAGATGGGCTATGACATCTATCTTAGCTCTATCAACTTTAATCCCTTTGGATGAAACTATGTGGCCAAGAACTATTCCCTCAGTGACCACAAAATGGCATTTTCCCAATTTAGCACTAAGTTCTTCTCCACACACTGGGTAAGTACTTTTTCCAGATTCTCCAGACAACGATCAAAAGAGGTGCCAAAAACACTAAATTCGTCCATAAACACTTCAAGTCCTCTCTCAATCATGTCTCTAAATAGACTCAGCATGCACCTTTGAAAGGTCGCGGGTGCATTACACAAGCCGAATGGCATACGTTTGTAGGTAAACATACTAAAGGGTCAAGTGAAGGTCGTTTTCTCCTGGTCAAGTATATCTACCTCAATTTGGTTATATTCGGAGTAACCATTAAGGAAGCAGTAGTAAGGGTGGCCTGCTACTCTCTCAACCATCTGATCAATAAATAGCAAGGGGAAATGGTCTTTCCTAGTTCCTACATTGAGTTTTCGCTAATCAATGCATACGCGCCAACCGGTGGTGGTACGTTGGGGAACTAGCTCTCCCTTAGCATGTTTAATCATTGTCATGCCCGACTTCTTCGGGACAACTTGAATAGGGCTCACCCACTTGCTATCCGAGATTGGGTAGATAATCCCGGCATCCAATAACTTAATGATTTCGGTTCTCACCACTTTTTTCATAATGGGGTTTAGCCTTCTTTGCATTTCTTTCGAAGGCTTTACATCCTCCTAGAGGTGGATCTTGTGGGTGAAAATCAAAGAACTTATCCCCTTCAAATCAGCAATACACCAACCAAAAGTACTTTGGTGCTTCCTCAGAATCTTTACTAGCTTACCCTCCTGCTCTTCGTCTAGGCTAGAGGAGACAAAAACATGAAATGATTCGTCTTTTCTAAGATATGCATATTTAACATGGGAGGGTAGTTTCTTCAATTTGAGGTTTCAAAATTTTTCGCTAGAGGGAACCACGTTTGCCTCCCTTGGCGGTAACTCCTCGAATCTAGAAACCCAACTTACATCTCTCGCGTCCTCGTCCGACGCTCTTTCATCAAGTAATTCTCTCAACTCCTCAACTTCTTTCTCAAATTCAGTATACTCCCCCTCACTCTCGTGGCTCGACACTAAGCAGGTCCCTAGGGCATCTCCACAATATTTTTCCTCAAAATACTCCTCTACGATCTCGTCAATTAAGCTCACCGCGTGAAGATCATCTTCTTCCCCTACATGTTGGGCTATATGGAAGATGTTAGTCTCTAAGGTCGTATTCCCAAAGGTGAGTTGCATCTGCCCATTTCGAGTATTGATTATTGCGTTAGTCGTAGCTAAGAATGGTCGATCGAGAATAATGGGAACATGATTGTTCGAGGCGAAGGAGGGCTTCGTGTCCCAAATGACAAAGTCTATCGAAAAGTAGAAAGTGTCAACTTGGACGATTACGTCCTCAACTATACCTCTTGGGATCTTCACGGTTCGATTCGCCAATTAGAGAGTGATCTTTATGGGCTTGAGGTCGCCCATATCAAGTTGCCTATAGATGGCGTAAGGGAGGATATTGACACTTGCTCCCAAGTCAAGTAAGGCTTTTTTAATTTTATTTTCTCCAATGATGTAGGAAATGGTGGGTGCACCGGGATCTTTGAATTTTGGTGGGAGATCATTAAGTAGAATGGAGCTCACGTTCTGTGCTAGAAATACATTTTTCTTTACCTTCATCCTCTTCTTCACTGTTAATAAGTCCTTTATGACTTTTGCATAAGCTGGAATTTGCTTAATGCATCGAGGAAAGGTAAATTTAACTTTACTTGATTTAGCACGTCTAGTACTTCATCACGGTGATTTCCTTTGTGGGAAGGAACTAGTCTTTGAGGAAACGGTGCAGCGGAGGGTGGTTTTACTACTACCTCGGGCTCACTAGTGTCTTCTTTATCACTATTTTTCAAAGGAACATCTTCGGCCTCTTTCATGCTGGCAAAATCTCCTTGCCTTTGGTTGCATCACGTGGAGGAGGTGATAAATCAACGAATCTCCCACTGCGAAGAGTGGTCACAGCTTGACATTTCTGCTGATGTTCTGTAGAGGTGGAGCTAACACTAGTTTGACCTTGGGGAGGTCTTTAGCCCTGGGTAGGAAACTTTCCCTTCTCTTGGATACTCAACGATGATTGTATTTTTAAAATGGTCGCATTTATATCGTTGATCATGCGATCATGTCTAACAGTGGTTGCATTCTGGGCAGTGATAAATTTGTTTATCGTATGCTCGAGAATTCTCCGTGGTGCAGTGATATATGGCCCTGGAGATGGTGGTGCTTGCACATATCCCTGCATGTGAGGTGCTTGTTGAAAGTGTGATGGTAGGGGAAGGGCAACATGTGAATTAGGATTCATCGCAGCATTTTGTTGCCCATAGCTAAAACCAGGATGGTTTTTCCATGAAGGGTTGTAAGAATTCCCGTGCGGTGCATCGAAATTACCCTTAAATCCTCCAACACCACTCACTTGCTCTTGAAGCATAACTTTATAGGCGAGTATCGTAGGGCATTACTCTGCTGAATGTCCCACCTCACAAATAGCACACACCCTCTCAATGGGGTTCGAGATGGAGCCAGTTGGTCCTCTTGCACATATATCCAGTACTTCTCGCATTTCTTTCTCAAGAAGATCGAGTCGATTAGACATCATAGTATCTTTTTCTATGTAAAATAGGCCAACCACCGATGGAGTGGTGGTCGTTTGGTGCATTCAATTATGAGCACTAGGGTCAAATGTATGCCATGCTTGGGTAGTCTCGGCGACATACCTCAGGTGAAGCTCAGCATCGTTGGCGTCTAGGTCGACAAAAGGACCATCACACATGGTTTTAACGAGTTGTTGGAATTTATATTCAACCCATTATGGAAGAAGGAGACGATTTGCAATTTATCAAATCCATGATGAGGGCATGAGGTGATTAACTCGTTAAAACGCTTGTAATATCGATCAAACGACACATTTTCTGATAGTCGGAAGGTTTGAATTTGAGCCTTGATGGAGTTCGTTCGATGTGGAGGAAATAATTTCTTAAGGAATTTAGATTGCAAGTCGTTCCATGATGTAATCGATTTTGGAGGTAAAGTCCATAGCCATGTCTTAGCCTTGTCCTTTAGCGAGAATGGGAAGAGTTTGAGGCGTATCACATCTTTTGTACAAGTTTGATCACTAAGGGTCTAGAACAACTACTCAAATTCCCGGATGCGGAGATATGGTTTTTCTGATTCCATTCCATGGTAGTTGGGAAGAATCTGGATCATCCCATTCCTAAAGCAAAATTGCCCTGCATTATACGGGAGTAAAATGCATCCCGGAGTGACAGTTCGCTCGGGATATAAGATTTCTCTTAAAGGGCGGTACGGGACCTCTTCCTCACCTGCGGCTACACTACCGTGTTGTGATATGGATCTCTCACTTGATGACTCTGTATCCTCACTTGGTATGCTCGAAGCGTGCTCTGTAGTGTGTCCTAAGAGGTATGTCAGAGTGTTACTTGCAATTGAGTGTGGAGGTGTGGGAGGTGGAACCAAAATTGTGGAACGTTTGGAGTGTGAGGGCTATCGGGGTCGTACTCAACTATCGGGTTTTCGTGAATGCTGGTTGGAGTATTTTGGGGAGTTAGAGTGAGTTCAGGATTTTGCATTAACAGGCTTTTGAGAGATGAAGTATCTTTTTGTGCTTTTTGAAATTTTTTTGATTTTTTTTATTTTTGGTCGAAGTTTTAGATTAACGGACTCTAACCTACGTCTACCTAAATTCCCGATAACGACACCAAAAACTTGACGCGACTAAGAATGTATCTTTAAAGTGCGTTCTCTCTAGGCTCAAGCGTAAGCCCGTCGCGTTAGTAATAAAGTCGATAAGTCGGGATCGTCTCCACAGGGAAATAGGACGAGAAAATCGTGACGACAGAAGGACATACGGTCAACCTAAATTCAACTCTAAGAAAAATGAAAAGATAATTTGTTTGCAATTAATCCTACTAGTAAAAGGAAACTAGATTAAGACTATGGAAATAACTAATTAAGCAAGTATTAAGAACTAAAATGAGGTAACAAATATGAAGAGAAAAACAGGCCGGGAATATAATCCCTCAACCCTAGTGTATTGCTAGTATAAAATTAATCGTAAATTTAAGTGATCATCAGACCTAGACTTTAGTACTCCCAAGCATTACATACATGAGGTTCAAGCCCGCACTATACGTAATCAGAGGACGAGTAAAGCGGTAACGCGATAGCTACACTCGCATTGCATTCTAAAGCATCCCGGTTACTCCGAAGCAAACGAGATCCCAAGATCTACAATGGTTGTGTTCGCTACGCAATACGGTCTAATAAACCCTTAAGTTTAGAGGATTAATTTCATACACATGCAACTCTCACATCAGGTTGAGTTCGTGCATCCCAACCCTAAACAATCTAGCCGGACATATTGAACCTAAAAGAAAATATGTTTTGAATGAAAGAAAACATTTTTACTAGCTATGGAAAATGAAGAATAAGGAAATTACTACTAAAGAATTAACTACTGCAATAATTTGAGAAAGAATTGGAATGAATTTACTTGAATTGCAATCTGAAATCAAACTAGGGTTTTTGTAATTTTTTTCTCTAAACTAATTACAAAGCTTCTCTAAAAAATGAATTAGAAGCCTCCCCTTTTCTGGAAGGAGTTAGAAATTTATATCCTACGTAATTTACAAGAGTTTGATTGATGCAAAACTCTAAGAAGAAGAAGTTAAAATCAAATCTCGAGCACCGGATCGATTCGATCAAGACATTTTGGACTGGTCCGGTCAGCAACCGAACTGATCCGTTTTCCAAACAAATCGGATTGGTCCGCTAGATGGGTTATTATGCAGTGATTTTAAGGGCCGAACCAATCCGTTTTTTGGGATACCGTATTGGCCGCTAAACATCCATCTTTACAGTGATTTGGGACGTCGGACTGATCCATTTTGTATTAAACCGGATTGGTCCGGGTTGTCTTCTCAGCTTCTCTTCATTTTTTATGAATATCTCGTGATTTACTCACATCTTTGGGTCTTTATAAGTTCTAATTCAGAACTCAGATTGGGACGCCGTTTCTTCCTACGTGTTCACAAAAGAGATATCTCCGACTTTTATTTTGGGTCTTCAACCGGATTCCTGGTAAAAATTATGCTTTTGCCCTTTTTATTCGTCTTCTTTCTTTTCTCTTGCTTCTTCCGGTTTCTTTCTTCCTTTCATGTAATAAATACCTGTGAAATTAATAAGAAATACACAAAACTCAGGGTACTTATTAGACGAAATCGTTAGCCAAGATATGAGATAAACTAATTTGTTTTACGTTGTCCGAGGTAATGAAAGCCTCTAAATTAAGGGGTAAATTTGGAAAAATTTATGCCTAACCAGTCTGTGATTTGCATTTAGTCCATGTTTACGATATACTTTATCATTGGATTTTATTTAGCATGCTACATGATCATATTGATATCTCTTATTATGTGCATTAAGAGTACTTTTCTAAAATTGGTGATTTCAAAATTGGTATCATATTTCATTCCTTATTTATATTGGTATATTTTTGTATCGATATTGATATTGTTTGATCACAGTTTGAATGATTTGTGCTTGAGTTTCCATGTCGTGTGTTTGTTACACTTTACACCATTACATGCTTTATTCGCTTCCCTCTTTGCTTAAAATTGGTATCTTATGATCACATATTTAGGGGGAGGTTTGGTTTTTAGGGGGAGTAATTGCTTTATGCTATCTTGCTAGTATATTCCTGAACAAAAAGGAGGAGAAATGGTATCTTTCCTTGCATGATTAAGATATCTTTATCTTAGGGGGAGACGTCTTTCCTAGGTTGAGATTTGATTTGACATTATTAAATGTCTATTAATTTTCTAATTTATACTTTTTATATTCTATTTGCATTTGAATGCATGTTAAGTGTGAAGAACTACATGTTTACATCAATGCGACAATAGTTTTCAAGCAAAGCAAAGTTAGTTTTTGTGCCTGTCGAGTGTCTGCACAATTTTCTTTTTTGGGGTTAGGGAATGAGTCTTTTTAGAGAGCTTGATGGCCCATAGGATTTTTGTTTTGGTTTTGTTTCGGATTAGCCAAAGGGGAAGATTTGTAAGGAAAAATTTCCAATCGAGTCAATTTATATGTAATTGGCATAATTCTTAATAAAACATTTGAGTTATTGGTTAGGCTTTGTGTTGTTGATATATAAGCCTATGACGTGTTTGATGAAGATGTAGCGGCCAAGCTTCAAAGATTGGATACACTGTGCCATGTTTAGTGCCAAGTTTGTCTTCATGTGTATCGATTATCTCGCAAGTATGAATGCATATTGAATATGAGTCCTTGGATATTCTTAAGGGTGTTTCTTTTTGTACTTAAATCGTTTGGAACTGTTTATAAATATTTTTTAGGGAAAATATTTTTTGATTTTAATCTCGTTAGAACGAAATTCAATCTCGTTATAATGAAAATAACATTTTTGTTAGAACGACTTTGGTCTCATTAGAACGATATTAGGATCTCGTTGGAACGACCATCTAATGACTATAGAACAAGAATTCTCTATCAAGGTTTGCACATCTCAATAGAAGCTCGTTGGAAGGACGTTTGAACAAGAAAAAAGTTTCGTTTGAACGAAATGTGTTTCTCGTTAGAACAAAAAAGTTAACTCATTCAAATGACCTGCTATTTTATTTCGAAATAGTTTTTGCCTAAAAATTCCTGGTCTTATTATTTAAGGTGTGCTGGACTCAATTTTTTCAAGAAATTTTGGCCAAAAAATGTTTTCCTATATGTTTACCAAAGTTTCAAAACCCGTGTTTCATCCTTTACATTTAAAAATCTAAGATTAGTATTTTTTATGCTTTCAGATCTTGAGTCACCAAGGTTTGTTTCTCTCCATCTTGAGAGAACTTCTTTCGTGCGGTGGAATCCGTGCGTATTGTTTGCGGTGTAGTCGGTTGCTGAACCTCATCGATTGATATCGAGACGTGTATGGACTCATGCGTTATGGCAGCTTGTGTGGGTGGACTCCTGCATTGCACTGTGGAGGAACGGTCGAAGATTGAAGAGCGTCAAGGCTTGTGGGGATCAAATCATCGAGTAAGTCTACTATCAATGCTTTATAATATCGTATCATAGTGAACTATTTGGCTGGACCGTCCGAGATTTTCCCTTTGTGGTTTTCCTCGTATATCGGCGTCTTGTGGATGATTTATTTATTTTATCTGCTTATTACCCAGACCCATGTTTTAGGTTGAAAAGATAAAATTGGATAAATCAGTTTTCCACAAAAAATTGGTATTAATTGGTGCTAAGTTTAATTGGGTTAAATTTGTTTAAAGTTTGAATATCTAAAATTTGAAAAATATAAAAATTGGACTTCTGTTTATTCAGACCATATTTTCCTTAGCACACACCGTTTGTAAGGGACGTCTTTCACAAGGTTTAAATGGACTAAGATAAGAAAACCCACACCCTTGATATGACATATCCAAAAACACAGATGGAGCTAAAAAGTTTCCTTGGAAAAATTTATTGCCTGAGAAAATTAGTTCCAGGTTTATCTGAGTCACTTATCCATTGATGTCGTTGCTATGAAAGACCAACAAGTTCCAATGGGAGGAACCACACCAAGATACCTTTGACAAACTCAAGAGATTGCTCACTTGTTCTCAAACTGTAATCCCCTTGAACTCTGGAATACCTTTGTTGCTCTACCTTACCTCTAATATAAGGTCCATCGGTGGACTATTGGCACCAGAATTAGATGAACAAAAAAGACAATTCTACGATCTGAGTAGAATTATTCATGGACCTGAGGTAAGATACACCACTACACCAAAACAGGTCAATTGTAAAGAGAAAAATTGTTACAAAAAATATTTGTAATAGCTTAAATCTGTTAGAAAATTAGCGTTATTTTTGTTACTAACGCAATATGTAACGAATAAAATTTGTTACAAATTTAATATTTGTAACAGACTAAAACCGTTACAATTTATTTTGTAATAGATTTGTCATTGGTACACCATATACATTAGAAAATAATTTATTAAATTGTAATGGTTTTTACCCATTAAAAATATAGAATTTGTAACAGATGAAAACCATTACAAAATACGTTGTAACAGGTTGGAAGTGTCATATATTTGTAACGATTAAAGTCCGTTAGCAATATTATTTAAAAAATATATTAATTTCTCATCAAACAAATATAAATACACTAGTAATAACGCGCGCTCAACTAATGGCATGTCCACAAATTTCACTCAAACATAATTCCTAAACACAAGTGACAAAATGATCAACTCTACAATTCCGTGATATTAAACCAATCTAAAACTATATTTCATTCATAACCATTAAAATTCCGAAAACAAAATGTAGCACAAGATAAACCATCTAGAGTTTACTAATAAACTTGAAACAAAGCAACATCATTAAAGTTCTGCGAGTGCACACGAACTAATGGATTAATTCATTTTATTAAATGCCCCGACACGTAAATCTAAATTTTAATCAAATTTTTAATCTTCAATTAATTATAGTGTGCCTGCGAATTGTGTTCAAATATAGATTTTCAATTTTCAGACCAAACGTGCAAAAACACAATCAAGATGAGGAAAAATCCATTTGCAGGACAAAACATTTTATTCACCACTATTGACAGTTTTGAATACAATCGACTTACAAAACACTTAACTAAACTAAGTCAGATGTGAAGAGTCTTCAAAACGCCAAAACACATGATGCGGTAATGGTATTCAACTTTCGACGGGACATCAAATTTATTTTCCTTATTGGCAAGGTTCACCAACCGAGGAAGTTGGTTTTCCAAGTGATGTTAAGCCACGAACTAGGTCATTTTTCCCTAATCTCTCAAGATCGTTAAAAATTCACGTGACCTCGTCGTTGATTCCAAAGGTCCATAGTGGAGACCGTGACACTTTTGCACATAAAGGAGGACTTGGGAACACTCTCATAATAATTATCTTCGGTCCTCACACCTTGTAGTAATAGTTCACCAGATTGGTTATAAATATTGCTTTCAGACCGATCAAACTTTACCGTAAAGTTTGCGTCGTACAGTTGACTTATGCTTATTAATTTTCACATAGAACACATTGTCAAGTTTAGGGAATCTGGTGTAATACCCCGTACTTTTATGGATATTTATTTATGGGATTAATTAAATTAAATGTGAATTAATTGAGAATTAATCTGGATAAAATACTAACGAGATGTGAGTTGGTATTTGATTATAACGTTATATGAATATTGAAAATATTGAATTTGTCGTGAGATAGAAATACGGCAATTTGGAAATTATGTTGGGATGCGTGTGACAGTCGCGTCAGGAATATAATTATTTTAATTAAAAAGTGAATTTTATTTTTATCAACCTTATGATCATTTTGAGTGCGCCAACGAGTCCGGAAGGGTCGAAATAGTCAGAAAACACTAGCCGGGGGTTTAGTTTGGGTCCCGGGGCATTTTTGGACCACACCGGCAACTTAAAAGGGTATTTTGGTAATTTTAGAATTTGGGGAATTTTGACTAACGAATTTTGGGAGTTTAAAATAGAAAATTTAATGACCCACTAATCCATTACCAACACTTAACTGATTAGAGGGCTACGGGGGTTTCATGAGAAGTTAAGAGAAGTTCCCAAAAGAGAAAACCTTAACCTCCATCTTCAACCTTCAACCTTGGGAGAAAAGGAGAGAGCAACCTTCATCAATTCAAAACCAAATTCAGAGAATAATCCAAGGCAAGTGGTTTAATTACGTTAATTTCAAGCGAATGTTTCCTCCATGCTTAGAAATTTATATAATCGCATTGTTTTGGGAGATTTATAAAAACCCATGAAATTTGAGTTAGAAAGTCAGGTTTTGATATAGGGCTTGCATGTAGAATTGTTATTGGGTGATTATACTAAAAGAAATAAAAATTTTATGATGCAAAAACGGATTTATTTATGGGAATTGATGACTTTAAATTTCTAGGGTTCATACTCATATGGTTTTGGGAAAATTGGGGGATTGATGATAATTTCATGTTGTTTAGGAAGATTTGACCCCTAAATGTGTTGAGATACGACCTAAATATGTTTAGGAATGATTAGGAACATTAAAACACTGTTGGGATAATTTTTGGATGAGTTTTGAGAAGAGAAAGTTTGAGAAAAAGAGATAGGAAATTCTGGGCTTGAAACTGGCATCTCGTTAGAAGACCTGCCCAGGTCGTTCGAACGAGCTCGTTCGAACGAGCTTCTAACGAGGTGATAGTTTGCCTTCTAACGAGTTGGATGTTCGTTAGATACCCCTTTCGTTCGAACGAACTCTCGTTCGAACGACCTCGTTCGAACGAGATTTCTAACGAGTTGACAGAATGGCCTTTTTGGCCCGATTTGAATTCTAGGGTCCCGTAACCTTGTTTAATTGTAGAGATAACATTCCCTTGATGACTAATTGATATAATTGGGATATTTGGGATATATTGAGGAGTAAAACATAGAAGTGTGATTTGAATCAAATGATAATTGTGGATTAGGACGTGAGTGACTATTACGATGTGAGAACAAGTGACGGCTTAAATATTTGTATTAACGGATGTTTGGGATATATTGCGGAGTAAAATATAGAAGTGTGATTGGAACCAAATATTTTTTGTGAATTAGGACGCGAGTGACTAATCACGTTGTGAGAATAATTGATGACTTAAATACATACGAACCGAACATATGAAAAGTGTAAAATTATAAGTTGGTATGAGATTGAGAAGTATACCACTAATAAATTATGGTAATTACTAAGATGTGTGCATGCTTAGTACATGTATATGATTTTATGTGTATGACATACCTACCATGCTTGCTATCACGGGAGGTTTGCGTTCGCTTAGGGCCATCTAATCTTTGTGTGCCTACGGGGGGATATAGATTGGTACCTCGAGGACATAGGTCAGAGAAGGACTTATTGTGAAGTTAATAAGTCTGCTGATCATGGGAGCGTAGGTATGTGCGTGACCCATGTGATGTGACTGTGTTCGCCTCCATTGATTGTGATTGTTGTTATCTGAGAACGATTCCTGAGAGATTCGGAATGCGTGATCCTTATGTACGTGATGTACTGGGATGGATAGCAGAGTATGTGTGCACCGCAACTTAGTCTCGGGGTGCTTGTATTGTATATTTCTGATGTGAATGATATACGGTTAAATGAACAGACTTGTCATGTTTAATTATGAGAATAATTTATAGTAACTCCTTGAGAAGATAAATAAGGGGATAACCTCCAGTAAATGGTAATACTAATAATTGAGAATCCGAGTTTAAGTAAAGCTATCTATTCAAGTGGTAACATTGGGAATTCATATTGTGAATCGAGTAGATGGGTTAGAACTTATGTCGGTTTAGTTAGATATAAATACCACTTAGATGGGTACTGTACGTTAGGAGTGCACGATTAGTCGAGAGGTGAGTATTTCATGTGAGAGCACGTCCTAACATGTATTTTGCATTCATTATTTTAATGTTATTAAAGCACTTGCTGTTTTTAAAATATTCTCCACATTCGGGCTCTGACCCGTTTGCTTTCAAATCTACTTTTTGTAAAAACCTTTTTAGGTGCCCAGCCACAAGGACACCATGCATAGGATTTCCATTCAGGTGACGAGCTGTAGCTATTTGTGGAAGTTACAGGGCCTTGCTAGTAGACGCTTCTTTTGTCTTGACTCTATTCAGTTTTCATCATTTGTAGGGCATGTCGCCCATTTCTATTAGAGACATTTCATATTTCAGTTATTCAGATTGTTGGAATGTAATTAATTCAGGATATACTGTTTTATTTATCTCAGTGGTGGGATTGTTGTGAGAAGTTTTCCTCCGGACTTATTATTATTTGTTGGTTACTTTATTGAGACTTTATGGTGTATGGTTATGATATCCTTTCATAACTCTTTTATTGTATGTTAATCAGACTTAATTTAAAATTTGACATCTTACTTTTAAATACTAGGTGGTTAGTAATGATTAAAATGTTTTCGACAGTGATGCTGTTAACTGGACCAACTTGACATTTTGTATTAATTTAATAAAGGAGTAGCTACCCGGTATTTAATTAGTCGGGGTGTCACATGTGGTATCAGAGCATCAGGTTCTAGTGTCCTTTAGGATCTGTGAGGCCTATTATGCTTCCAGCGTAACTTTCTTTGATATAGAGCCCTATGTTTAGGATTATTGATTCCTTTAGTAAAATTTAGTTCTCCTGCTATGATGTATATGATAGCGAATCGTATTGCGATCGGGTGTATTCGTGTGCCGAACAATGTAGTACGTCAGGCGAAGACAGTTGGGTGAACAGCAGGAGGCAAAAATATATTGAGGTTAATTGATTTATTTAAAGAAGGATGACCGTAGTTGAAGTCACCGATATTATGGCACGGAAGTCCTGGATGATATAGAAGGCTAAGGCACGACTTGAGACTTCTGGGTACAGCTATAGTAGGAATGGGGTCAAATTAGACACATCCAACAAGGTTGGAATGGGAGAGAAAGAGTTAGGTGTAACATTGAAGAGAACCAGCAGTAGCAATACTCGAAAGGCAAAGACGACATGTGGTAGCCAAACGAACGCAATGTATCCAAAGGCTTGGACATATGTCAGGATATGACCAATTGAGAGTGAAAATTTAGAGAAATTTTTCCTTGACTCGTAAGAGTGGAGATTTAATGGTGAGAAACAAGCAACCCACTTAAAAGTGGAATGTGATGTCGAGAGGGTGTACACGTATGGTTTGACCATAATTTCCTTCATCAGATGTTCAGGTTGAAAGGCGAATGTCGTTCTGAACTCACACGAGAGGTCCGGACAGAGGTCACTTTGTGAGAAGAAATAAAATTATTTAGGGAACCCTACACCGGGTGAAGTAGGTGAAACAAAGAAGGGGATATTAAAGGGAGAATTTACATAGAAGAATTTCTAGTCCTTCTGGCAGAATTCTGCTTGGACGTTTAAAGTAAATGGTATTGTCGCATAGTGTTAATTTGGAGGTAAACATCCCCGGGTGGGGAGATACAACAATCGAAGGCTTGATATAAAGTAAGACTGGGGAAAACAGTGTTGGTGAAGCACCACAATGAGAAGACCCAACGGAGAATCAGTTAAAATGATTCGGATAGCTGAATTACTACCGGGCAAAGGTAATTTCAGTGAGAGATGTAAAAATTAGTAGCGTGTTCCTTAGGACCGTCAAAACTAAGGGAACAACGAAGATAGTCGTCTGAGTCGAGACTACCAACGTCCGAGAGATGGACCACCTTAACATGATTTGTGAGACAAAAGATAAGTGGAGTATGTGTAGAGGTATTTCTGTGGGGAGTGAAACCCGTGCGTTATAAAATTTTTCCCGATACGAGAGTAGGGATCAAGGTATTGTGCCTGGCGAGGGAAATAGTTATTGAAATATCCGATTTGGGACAGACATGTGTGGTAAGTCCAGGAACCATTTGAGCAGCCGGGACGATTATTAGGATAGAAGTATGAGTTATATCCTTAGACGAGGATGAATGTTATTTGGGGCATGAATGAGTTACTACATTTGTTACAATTGTATTTTCACTTGAGAGTCGAGTTTAGTGAGTATATCAGTAAGTTTATTATATATATAAGAACATTTTCCCTGATAGTGTGGGGGTTACTTTTATTGTCATCCGCGGAGGATGAATGGGTATATTAATAGCGGTTTATGCTTTATCGAAATTACTCGTTTTAGTGCTGTGTTATACGAGTATGATATGATCTTAATTATTGTTTTATATATATGATTATACCGATAGTGTGCTGGTATTACAAGTTTATTGGGATTACTACATCGGGGTAGCATGTTTTGTTCTGGCGTGGCCCCATCTGTTAGAGGGCCGGGCTCGCAATTGTACTTTCGTGCATATATGTGTATATATATATATATATATATATATATATATATATATGTTGTGATTTCAAAGTATAATGGTCTCGGATATTTAATCCCAGTATGCGTAGGGATTTCATTATTATGAGTCATATGTAATTGATTTACTAGTCAACAAACAGTTAGTTGGTTTTTATAATTAACGATAGAGAGGTCGTAACGAAAAGAGTGCATTGTTTTATCACCCGTTAGAGATTTGGAAGTTTATACTCATAGTTGTGTGTCTGGGGACGGGAATTTGAGGGTCTCAAATATCTCGCATGTTGTATATGAAATGTGATTTCCTTCACTGTAAAGAGAAAAGTGTCATTCAGAAGGAGTTCTTTGTTTATGTATAATTGCGAACTGAGATGAAACTTTGTTGTTAAAAGACGAGAGTGTAGGGGTACATATTATGGACAGGGCTTAACGGATTCCGATGACCAACAATGTTAAGTAGTAGTGTATCGGGGGGGTTCCTTGTTTGGATTTCGCTTTGCGAGACACCCCACGCATGAAACTTAGCGTAAGGTTGGTAGTAAGGAAATGTGTGGCCCTTCGTTCATGACTGGGATACCTCTATCGTTATGGGAGTACGTAGTTATAACGGGAAGTTACAAGGAGTAAATTATGATGTACAGCCATTAGAGCCAGTTGTTAGTAAATTACGAGATAAGTACTAATAATGTTGGTTTTGTCACGGCGTGTTGAAGGACGCATTGAGGATAAGGAGGATTTAGGATTTCTAATTCAGAAGCGATTGAGAACGCCCAAGTGGTATAACACTGTTGTATTTACAGTAACAATAAAGAGTTTGGGATTTGTATGAAGCGTATATAATGTTTAAAAACCTTATGGTTGGGTTATAAGGGGAGTAGACATCTTGATTTGCTAAAGTGTAAATCAAAGGAAGAGGGAACATAGACGGGTGAGATTATTACTTATGAGATTAAACGTCATAAGAAAAGGTGTAAGTGAATATCATGTGTAGTCAGTGTAGCACGTTCAAATTTGGAGGAAAGGCAGTAGAAAGCCATTTAATAAAAGGATATCTCTTGAGAAGGCGAATAAATTATTATGAGCAATTTGGAGTAGAGTTCCGATCAATCGAATGTTGAGGGTGACTCAAGAGTAAATAGAGTGAGAATGTTAATAAGGTATCAGGAGTCCGGATTTTCACAAAGAGGTGAGAAAGTGTAATGGTCGAAACTTTGGCATACGCCAAGAGAAGCAGAGGATCGTTAAGTATCACTTAACGGGAAGGAACATTTACAAGAAAGTCAGCATTTAAAGGGGTGTAGTAAGTAGTAGAACGGTTGGGTGTTAGATGATTAACCAATTAATTTTGTATCCAACCGATGATACCAGGGATGGAAGAGTCAAGTTAGTAAATTCCTTGAGGGGTAACAAATTCCTTCAAATACGTGAGTCATGTTGTTCAGAAGGAGACAAATTGTTATATACTTGAATGATTTACACTATTAGATAGTGAACACGCCGGTACGTGGTTCGACGTAGTACTATTCAGAACTAAGAGGAGATCCCCGAAATCCACCTTTAACGTGGGGTAACAAGAAGTAGTGGAAATACGTTTCACTTGGACTAGGCTGTATCACCTATGGCCCGAGGTGTAGGCGCAAGGTGATTGACGACTGGTGGGCTGTATAAAAGAATGTTGTATTCATTACGATATTTTCAATTCCAAATCGGGTATAACTAGTGAGGTATATTATAGTCATGAGGAGGAGATATTACCTAATGGTAGAGTTGGGGGAAAAGCACCCGTATCTATTTATGGTGAACAAGGTGCTTACAAAGGTTTGTGTGACACAAACAGGCTGAAGCGGTTTTCCCTTGTGTAAAAGTCACAACGTCGGGATATTTCAAGGAATGGACAAGCGTAGTCAGATGTGTTATTGATTCATCCCAGGATGGGAGTTTGGAGTTTTGATAAACGCGGGAGTTAGTAGTGAGGTGCGGACTCACAATACTAATAAAAATAATGCGGCTAATGATGTATAGGCTATTTTTATTCGAATGTTGTTTAATAAGAGCACAACGTGAGGTGCATTTATCGAAGATTATTCTGATAAGGTATCAAGTATGTTAAACAAGCTTGTTGTGAACAAGGGTTTTAGGGATTTGGGCTTTTCTTTATAATTGTTTTGAATACTGGAGGATACCTAATTTTTCTAGGTGTGCCTTACTTATCCGAATTTCGGGACGAAATTCTGTTATTAGGGGGGAAGTATGTAATACCCCATACTTTTATGGATATTTATTTATGGAATTAATTAAATTAAATGTGAATTAATTGAGAATTAATCCGAATAAAATACTAACGATATGTGAGTTGGTATTTGATTATAACGTTATATGAATATTGAAAATATTGAATTTGTCGGGAGATAGAAATACGGCAATTTGGAAATTCTGTTGGGACGCGTGTGACAGTCGCGTCAGGAATATAATTATTTTAATTAAAAAGTGAATTTTATTTTTATCAACCGTATGGTCATTTTGAGTGTGCCAACGAGTCCGGAAGGGTCAAAATAGTCAGAAAACACTAGCCGGGGGTTTAGTTTGGGTCCCGGGGCATTTTTGGGCCACACCGGCAACTTAAAAGGGTATTTTGGTAATTTTGGAATTTTGGGAATTTTGACTAACGAATTTTGGGAGTTTAAAATAGAAAATTTAATGACCCACTAACACCATTACCAACACTTAACTGATTAGAGGGCTACGGGGGTTTCATGAGAAGTTAAGAGAAGTTCCCAAAAGAGAAAACCTTAACCTCCATCTTCAACCTTCAACCTTGGGAGAAAAGGAGAGAGCAACCTTCATCAATTCAACACCAAATTCAGAGAATAATCCAAGGCAAGTGGTTTAATTACGTTAATTTCAAGCGAATGTTTCCTCCATGCTTAGAAATTTATATAATCGCATTATTTTGGGAGATTTATAAAAACCCATGAAATTTGAGTTAGAAAGTCAGGTTTTGATATAGGGCTTGCATGTAGAATTGTTATTGGGTGATTATACTAAAAGAAATAAAAATTTTATGATGCAAAAATGGATTTATTTATGGGAATTGATGACTTTAAATTTCTAGGGTTCATACTCATATGGTTTTGGGAAAATTGGGGGATTGATGATAATTTCATGTTGTTTAGGAAGATTTGACCCCTAAATGTGTTGAGATACGACCTAAATATGTTTAGGAATGATTAGGAACATTAAAACACTGTTGGGATAATTTTTGGATGAGTTTTGAGAAGAGAAAGTTTGAGAAAAAGAGATAGGAAATTCTGGGCTTGAAACTGGCATCTCGTTAGAAGACCTGCCCAGGTCGTTCGAACGAGCTCATTCGAAAGAGCTTCTAACGAGGTGACAGTTTGCCTTCTAACGAGTTGGATGTTCGTTAGATACCCCTTTCGTTCGAACGAACTCTCGTTGGAACGACCTCGTTCGAACGAGACTTCTAACGAGTTGACAAAATGGCCTTTTTGGCCCGATTTGAATTCTAGGGTCCCGTAACCTTGTTTAATTGTAGAGATAACATTCCCTTGATGACTAATTGATATAATTGGGATATATTGAGGAGTAAAACATAGAAGTGTGATTTGAATCAAATGATAATTGTGGATTAGGACGTGAGTGACTATTACGATGTGAGAACAAGTGACGGCTTAAATATTTGTATTAACGGATGTTTGAGATATATTGCGGAGTAAAATATAGAAGTGTGATTGGAACCAAATAATATTTGTGAATTAGGACGCGAGTGACTAATCACGTTGTGAGAATAATTGATGACTTAAATACATACGAACCGAACATATGAAAAGTGTAAAATTATAAGTTGGTATGAGATTGAGAAGTATACCACTAATAAATTATGGTAATTACTAAGATGTGTGCATGCTTAGTATATGTATATGATTTTATGTGTATGACATACCTACCATGCTTGCTATCACGGGAGGTTTGCGTTCGCTTAGGGCCATCTAATCTTTGTGTGCCTACGGGGGGATATAGATTGGTACCTCGAGGACATAGGTCAGAGAAGGACTTATTGTGAAGTTAATAAATCTGCTGATCATGGGAGCGTAGGTATGTGCGTGACCCATGTGATGTGACTGTGTTCGCCTCCATTGATTGTGATTGTTGTTATCTGAGAACGATTCCTGAGAGATTCGGAATGCGTGATCCTTATGTACGTGATGTACTGGGATGGATAGCAGAGTATGTGTGCACCGCAGCTTAGTCTCGGGGTGGTTGTATTGTATATTTCTGATGTGAATGATATACGGTTAAATGAACAGACTTGTCATGTTTAATTATGAGAATAATTTATAGTAACTCCTTGAGAAGATAAATAAGGGGATAACCTCCAGTAAATGGTAATACTAATAATTGAGAATCCGAGTTTAAGTAAAGCTATCTATTCAAGTGGTAACATTGGGAATTCATATTGTGAATCGAGTAGATGGGTTAGAACTTATGTCGGTTTAGTTAGATATAAATACCACTTAGATGGGTACTGTACGTTAGGAGTGCACGATTAGTCGAGAGGTGAGTATTTCATGTGAGAGCACGTCCTAACATGTATTTTGAATTCATTGTTTTAATGTTATTAAAGCACTTGCTGTTTTTAAAATATTCTCCACATTCGGGCTCTGACCCATTTGCTTTCAAATCTACTTTTTGTAAAAACCTTTTTAGGTGCCTAGCCACAAGGACACCATGCATAGGATTTCCATTCAGGTGACGAGCTGTAGCTGTTTGTGGAAGTTACAGGGCCTTGCTAGTAGACGCTTCTTTTGTCTTGACTCTATTCAGTTTTCATCATTTGTAGGGCATGTCGCCCATTTCTATTAGAGACATTTCATATTTCAGTTATTCAGATTGTTGGAATGTAATTAATTCAGGATATACTGTTTTATTTATCTCAGTGGTGGGATTGTTGTGAGGAGTTTTCCTCCGGACTTATTATTATTTGTTGGTTACTTTATTGAGACTTTATGGTGTATGGTTATGATATCCTTTCATAACTCTTTTATTGTATGTTAATCAAACTTAATTTAAAATTTGACATCTTACTTTTAAATACTAGGTGGTTAGTAATGATTAAAATGTTTTCGACAGTGATGCTGTTAACTGGACCAACTTGACATTTTGTATTAATTTAATAAAGGAGTAGATACCCGGTATTTAATTAGTCGGGGTGTCACATCTGGGTATCTCAATACATCCATGCCTTAAAATACTAGACCTACTTCCATCTTCAAAAGTGACTTTATCTTCCTTGCGATCCTCAAGTTGGGTAAAAAATTAAATGTCACTAGTCCTGTGACTAGAGCACCCACTATCAAAATACCACTGGGAAGTATTTTGAACCTTGATAGCAACATTCTCAATAAGGGCTTCGACGTCTTGATTAGGTACCCAAGTGGAGGTAACCTTTTCTTTGCCCTTGCCGTGGTTGGCTCTAGTCGGAGCATTGGAAGCGTTCTCAAATGACAAAGACATCTATTGAAATTCTTCCATTAAGCTTTGAGAAGTCGCAACTAGGAACTCAACTTGCTCTCTAAGGCTAGAAAAGTCACTAGAGCTGCGCGCGAGAGTGTGTGTACACCTTATTCTACCTAATTTATAGCAAAACTCTCTTTGATGACCTCTCATTTTACAAAAAGTGCAAACATAAATAGGTTTAGGTCTACCTTGGTTCGCTTTTCTAAGTTAAACTCTCTTTTGTGGTTGAGTTGAGGGCCATAAAGATTAACCACAAACTTAGGAACTGGTTCCGCTACGGTATTTGAAGTGGATGCACCGTCATAACCTATTCCATGCCTCTCACTAAAACCTAAAGTGGGGATGAGGAACATCTTTCCTACGTACTTTGATGTATCCTCGATAGTTACTTTAACCTCCCAGGCACGTTTGAGATCTTTCTCGAGATGGAATACAAGGGCTTTAAGTTTATCATGAGTCTCCATGGGTTCTTGGAGATATTTAGTAAGACTAGCCACCTTACTGGTCAGGTCCCCGCTCTCTCTCTTAACTAAACAAAATCTCTATCCCAAAGCTTCTCTCACTGAGGACTCGCTATCTCTCGCCTCTCTCAAATCCTTCTCTGAGGCTGAAACTCTCGTAGCTAAACCTATGTTTTATTTCTTAGTTTTAAAGGACTCATCATAAAGATCGAAATAGGTACTGTATAGGTTACTCTCTCTCTCTCTCTCTCTCTCTCTTAAAGCACTTTCCCCTTCACTCTCGTCGGAATGACTAGACTTACCGTCGAGGTTTCCATGTTTAGTAGCATCCTCATCAGTCTGAGGTCCACTTTGTGTACTAACATGACTAGCCATGAATGCGGTGAAGTTACATATATGCGGTGATTCATCCCTCGAATGCACCGACTCGACCTCGCTATCGCTAAGCATATGATGTTTAAGGCAGCTTTGCCTTTCCCTTGTCTCTTTAACCTAGTCGGACACTCATGAGCTTTGTGACCTTTTCCCTCACACTCATAACATATCTCATCGTCTTTGTTTAGGAAATATTTCTTACCCGATTTATATTTTTTATCTTTTGCAAAAAAATTATTTTCTTTGGAAGTAATTTTCATTTTAAGCTTAAAAAACTTTTTGAAATTTTTAGCAAAAGGGGCTAAGTCGTCTAAATCAAAATCGTACTCAAAATCTGATGACACTTCTTCTTTCTTTTTAGATGAGCTTTTAGTGGAATTCCCTTTCCCTAGGCTTAATAGTTTTAGGAAACATATCTATCTCATAAATTTGAATATCTCCTACAAGTTATTCTAACCTAAGAGTATCTAGGATTCCTAATGAATTTAATACGATAACCTTAGGAATAAAACGGGCAGGGAGCGATCTCAAAATTTTCTTAAGACTTGTGTCTCAAGTATTCTCTCACCTAAATTAAAACTCGAGTTTACTATATCGGCCAGTCGAGCGTAAAAGTCGTCAAATGATTCAGATTCAATCATAATGATAGTTTCAAATTGTGTGGTGAGATTTTGTATCTTAAAAGCTTTACCAGCGTTAATTCCTTCATGAGAGCCGGAGGGTATTCCGGGCTTCTTTAGACGTGGTGCACATTACAATACGATAAAACTCATTAGGGGTGATGGATCCCGAGATGGCACTCAAGCAACGCGAGTTAAAGTTGCTCCATCTAAATTTATCCCCTGTCCATTGAGAGATAGGTTTAGGGCCTATCAACAGTTACAGTGGATGGTGTCCACCATCTTTCACAAAGGGACCAGAAATGTTCATGAATTGATTTTAATGTAGACCTCATCCTAGCTTTCCAGTCGACATAATTGGAACAATAAAAAAGGTCATTCGAGTATATAAATTATCCACTAAATTATGTCTTATTAAATATCAATAATTTTTCCAAAAAAAGATTGATATCGAAACACAATTTTACATAAAAGGATTACACGATCTTTGGGTGTAACCTACTCTGATACCAATTTAAGAGTGCGCACAAACTAATGGATCAATTTATTTAATTAAATGCCCCAACCCACGAATCCAAATTTTAATAAAATTTTTAATCTTCAATTAATTATGGTGTGGATACGAATTTTGTTCAAATATAGATTTGCAATCTTCGGACCAAACATGCAAAAACACAATCAAGATGAGGAAAAATCCCTTTGCAAGGCAAAACCTTTTATTCAACACTATTGGCAGATTTGAATACAATTGACTTACAAAATACTTAGCTACACTAAGTCAGACGTGCATAGTCTTCAAAATGCCAACAAGTACGACCCAACTCCAAAGTCGTCCACATGTAGCAGTCTACCATTGGTATCCATCGATTTAGCCTTCTTCCTTCTTTAGGAGTGAAACCTTGTTTCAAAAATTCTTTCATAGAGAAAAGGATCTACAAGAGTATATCAGAAAAAACCTTCTTGATGTAGGTAAAAGTGATCTTGAATATATCCCGGGGGTGAGGAATATGATATGAGGTGTTTGATCACAAAAAGAAAACTCAAAACGTGTTTTTCTTTATGAAAAATAGTTCTTGGAATATCTGATCCCGTTTAGTATTTTTATAAGAAGGGACGAAAAAAAGAATAAACACAATAGATATTGTGAAGATATTCATTGACAAAATAAAATCTACGCCGGTCTTTCGAACGAAGGGGCATGTTGTTTGAATGACACTTTGAACGAATGCTTCTAACGAGATTATGGAGAAACCATAAAAGGATCTTGTGAAGCTACGTGAAACTCATACGAATATGAACTTCTAACGAGATATTAGTATGACCCAAAAGGGAATCTCGTTCGAAAAACACTAAATCTCGTTCGACCGAGGCGTAAAATTTTGGAAATTTTTTTCTTTTAAAAAT
This sequence comes from Sambucus nigra, assembly GCA_949130495.1. Lineage (NCBI taxonomy): Eukaryota > Viridiplantae > Streptophyta > Magnoliopsida > Dipsacales > Adoxaceae > Sambucus > Sambucus nigra. The sequence goes on from OX422220.1 coordinate 66,309,792, forward strand.
TTTTGACTTCCTTTAAGATAATATTGCCTCATAAAAATAAGTAAACCCCAGAAAATACTCAGAGCCTTTTTACTACTCTAAACGCATATTTCATCCAAGTTGTTGAGATGACCAAGTCTTCAATTTTTAAAGGTCTTCAACACAGTCTTCAAGTACCGAGAAGTAGTGTTCGAAGATGTGTTTAGGTGACGTGTTTGTGTAATGGGACACGCCAAACCAAAATAAATAAAAATATGAGCAATCATAAATTTTTCTCTTACAAGTTTGAACACATCATTCTTCCAAAAGTACTCTTTATGACATTCCTTAAAAATGAGACTTCATTCTCCAAAAAGTAATCTTCATATTTCCCAATAAGAACCTTTTGAACAAACTCAATCTTAGTAAACGTGTAAGTAAGCATAAATGACTAAATAACATAAAAGACTAGTACATTTTTTTGCCATTGGCACGCATGTATTTTTATTGGGGAGTAATCGATACACAAAAATGGCCATAACCGATGAGGACGAGGTTATTGTAGACAAGTTACTTTGGTACGCTTGATGTATTTGGACCTATTTTTACGCCGCTAGGTTAGTGTTTTCAGTTGTCACCCCCAATGCCCATTTTAACCCCTAAAATAATAGTATATGAGTTAAATAGGCCAACCAGAGTCCGATGAGGATGCGGTTAGTATAGAAAATTTATTTTGGTATCACTTGATGTGCTAGATTGTTGTCTTAAGTTTTCGCCCCCTAACGCCCATTGTAACCCCCCAAAAAGTTGTATACTCGTAAATTGGGCCAATCGAGAGTTCGATAATATTGCAATTAGTTTAGACAAGTTAATTGGTATCTACTGATGCGTTTGTACCTAAATCTAGGCCACTAGTCAATTTGGCCCTCCTAGAGTCCGATGACGATGCGATTAGTTTGGACAAGTTACTTTGATATCGTTTGATGTGTTTATTCCTATTTCTAGGCCACTAGGTTGTTGTTTATAGTTTCACCCCCAATGCCTATTTTTAACCTCAAAAAAGCATAAATTGTCAATTTGGCCAACCGAGAGTCTGACGAGGACGCGATTCATTTATTCAAGTTACTTTGATATCGTTTGATGTGTTTATACCTATTTCTAGGCCGGTACATTATTGTTTTCAATTTTCACCCCAACGCCTATTTTTAACCTAAAAAAGATTCACAAAGTAGTCAAATTGGGCACCCAAGAGTCCTATGAGGATGTAGTTAGTTTTGACGAGTTACTTTGGTATCGCTTGATGTGTTTGTACCTAAATATAGGCTGTTAGGTAATAATTTTCAGTTTTTACCCCCCAAAGCCCATTTTCAACCCTAATTGATCCCCACATTATAATGACAACGTATGCAATAATCCAACACAAAATAAAAGTCCATCAATATAGATTATATATGAAAAAAGGAGAATTTTTTGCCCAGAATATATTAAAACATGTACAATATATCCTAGGGGCAATAAATTTCAATACAGATATCCTACCTAACACTTCTCTCTCTCTCTCTCTCTCTCTCTCTCTCTCTCTCTCTCTCTCACACACACACACACACACAGACACCCCCACACCCATATATATAAATAAATAAGAAGATCTCATTTACAAAATATAAAATATGCGTGCAATGAGCCACCAATGAAGTCTTTCTCAACGAACCCCACCTGAAATGAGATGAACTTGCAATAATTATACAATCAAGAACACAAATAGGGAATAACTACCAAGTAAGAAGACTAGTTATCACTCGTAAGAATTACAACATTACCTTACCATAACAAAGGCATGAAGATAGTTTATTAATAAATAAGATGCTGATGATGGATGGTTGATTTAAGTATAACATCACACTTAACACGATTTCCACCACTCTGTAGGCAACATGAACATTAGTAAATGTGATTATCATCTCATATTCAAGTGGAAAGAAGGATAGAAAATTATTTCAAATTATTATGTATTTTGACAGTGTTATGAAAACCACTATTCCTGTCAAGAAAGAAAAGTCCAAGATAAATTAATGAAATTGTAGGCTGTTAAAAAATGTTCATGGTTTAAAATTGATTGCTTTTTTCAGATTGTCTTTGGGACTGAAAAACATTAAATACAATTGCAGGCTGTTAAAAAACGTTAATTTTAGGGCCTCTATTGAATTGATATTCTTTTAGATGATTGGGTGTTGATATTACATATATACATGCATATTAATTAGGTATTGACGTTAATAATACCTATATACACACAACTATGCAATTATGCATATATGATTTGTATCGATCGATACGTGAATTGGATCAAATCGTACGAATCGAATGACAAATCATATGATTTTGACAACTATGCATATATCTTATTATGAGGCGCAAGAACTTGTGCACGTGCATGTACCCACATTTAAGGGTTTTCAGGCATGAACGAACATTTAGAAAGGCAATATTTATATGGCATGCTTTGTTAACGATGCCAACTACTGCTTTAACTTGTGTAGAGGTGTTAACCCATTATCGGCCCTTTTCTTACTCTGCGCTAATCAAATGCATATCCATAGCTTATGTCCACCATATCTGTTCCCTTTTTATGTGAGCCTCCTATTGTGTTGAAGACGAATCCACATTGTGACACACCGCCTAATTAAATACCGGGTGATCAGTCCTTTATTAAATTTTAAACAGAATGTTTGGTGGATTTATCCTTAGCATCGCTGTCGAAAAATAATTTTTCCTTATTTATCACCTAATAAAGAATTAAGCTAAGTGTCAAAACATTTAATTTTAATTATACTCAAATAATCCATTAATAAATTTTCATTCTTTAAGATATAAGCCATTTACATTCCACATAAATATAATAAATACTGGGCATGAATCAACTACTGAAATAAATCCGACTGGATAAAACATTCCCATTTAAAGTCTCAAACCAGCAAACCATAAAATCCACAAGTGCAACAGAAATAAACTACTAAAGTAAACGGAGTACAATCTCTAATGAAATGACGGAGAATGGGCGAAACATGCCCTAAGAGAAATGTCTGAATAGAACTGAAGGAAATAATAGAGGCGTCTAATGCAAGGACCTGCAACTCCCACAACCGCTGCAGCTCGCTAAATGATCCATGCGTCTAAGCCTGGTAACCCTGTGGCTGGGCACCTGATATAATACATATATATATAGCAAAAGAGAGAAGGACAACAAGAGACGGGTCAGAGCCCGAGTTGTAAAAATATTTGAATTAGATAGTATTTAAAATTTGCAATAGAGCAAGTATTATGTGCATGCTTGCTTGTCCGACTCTCACATGAGATTCTCACCTCTCATCTATTTTGCACGCCTAAGGTACATCTACCCCATCTTAGTTATGCTACCCAGCCTAACTAGTTCGAAGTCACCATACCACCATTTACATCACTAGTAGTATACCCGTATCAACCATAAAATACGCTATTGAAATAATTTATCCCACATAACTAAATATCGTTATTCATTGTTCGACTAGTTAATCTTTTACCCACTAAGATTATTTTATTTCTCATTATTACTTTATCTACTAATTTCACACAGTAGAATTTTTCCAAGTTTATTCCTATATATATATAGTCACATCATCCCTATATATATACTAAACCTGCACCCCTTGGTTAATACCACTTGACGCAAAGCATTTATTATTATTACCATATTTACTACATACAAATAGTAGACATATTCACAAGTATATGTATATACACACACACACACATATAGTCACATCATCCCTATACATATATATACTAATCCCACACCCCTTGGTTAAGACCACTTGGTGCAATGCATACTCTACTATCATGTCCCGGTGCATCGCTCACTGCATAAAGGACTGTTGGTTCAATCTCTCACGAACCATAAAATTCAAATCACATATATTGGAGGTGAGTATATTCCCAAGCCAAATGGTCACGCACATACCTACGCTCCCATTCAGCCATCGAAACTATCCTACATCTCAGATAGTACATTACCAAGTTAATATACTCTGGGTACAAGTCAAATATCCCCTTAATGGGTCACATAGGATAAGACTGTCCACTACGCGAAACCTCCTCCCGATAGCAAGCAGCGTAGGTATGCTATACAAACAATAATAACAATCATATAATAATAGGCATTATCGCATCCTATTAAAATCAAGGTATTCACCCAACCCATATATATATTTTCCATACGTAGTATTCTCTCATTACTACTTATAATATAATTATTTCGATTATTTTCTCTCTCGAAATCTCAAAGGTTAATTTTCCTTTCCAAATCTTTAGGATATTACTTTACGAATATTCCCTATCAATTCTGCACTATGCTAAAATCACCTAATGACAGTTCCCTATCTCAAAACAACTGCGTAAACCTAATTGGGCAAAAATTATAATTTTTTAAGTTTTGAACCCATCGTTCGAACCAGGTCAGATGTCGTTTGAACGACATCTCATGAGATCCCTTCTCATTCGAACGAAGCTCAATCTCGTTCAAACGTGATTGAGCAGTATTCTCCCCCACCAGACCTGTTATGTTCTACACCCTTAACAATTTCGTTTCCCCTATTTTTAAGGCTAAAACCTATAAAATAATCAGCCCAAACACCAGTCATTCAATTCCAATCAACTCCATAAAATCTATATATGATTTCCAACAATATATCATTATCAAATCATCACTAATCATCAATAAATTCAAAATCCCCAAATTTAAATACCAAGAACCCTAGTTCTCAAATTTATATGCAAAACTCTAAATTAAACTCATATTAAATCATAAAATTATCATAAATTCGTGGACATAATCCTATCTACATGAGGGAATCAAACTTTATTCAAATCAGTCCTAATTTATGACTAATTCTCCCAAATTTTTCACTAAATTCAACTTTCATAGCAATGGAGAAATTACCTGGACTATCATGAACACAAATATTGCTAAGGAAAGCAAGTAATAAACACTTGCCTCAAATTGATGTTCTGATCCGTTGATAAAATTGGTCTAGATTTGTTCCTCGTCTTTCGATCTATGCTCTGGTGGGATTTGTGGTGTGAGTTCTTTTGTTTTGCACCAAGAACACCTATGGACTCTCCTTCTTCCTCTGTGGTTCGCTCTCCCTCTCTCTTAGGTTCAGAAACTGACAAACTTCTTCTCACCCACGTACACTCATATTTAATTATCTAATTTTCGTCCATATTATTTCCTCAAAGATCCATAGGACAAAAATACCCCTACGGGGTGCCAGTTAAGCCTAAAAATATTTCAGAGTTCAAATAAAATACCGGGTACAGTTTTCTGACTATCTCCCGGACTCAATGGCTCACTCGAAATGACCATACGAGTTACTTAAAAATAATTTACTTCTTTAATCCATTAAATTAGTTCCGACATGACTCACACGCGCGTCCTGACTTAATATACCAAACTGTCGTATTTCTCACTCTCGACAATTTATAAAATTTCATAATTCCATATTACATATCTACACAGTGATATTCAATAATTTTCATTAATAAGTATTAACCCTTGGCACTCTAGTTAATAATAATAATTTTAATCCGGATTAATTAACAATTAATTTCTCACATTTTAATTTAATTAATCCAACAATAATAATTAATCCCATAATTATTTAAATCATTAAAAATACGGGTTGTTACATACTTCCCCCCTTACAACGGAATTTCGTCCCGAAATTCGGAAAAGTATATCATGTACAAACAACGCTGAATATATGTTGCGCATCGCATCATTGCGCTCCCAAGTAAACTACTCCATACCACCCATATAGTACACTATCGAATACCCTTAATAATGACCACTCCACATATATTCATTCTAAACTCCAGGTTACCCTGTCACGTAGGTTCTTTCCCAAGTCTTACCATTTAAGTTTCACTCCTTAAACTTTACTTTAGATATTCGCTATCTATCCTTCTACTATTTGCACCTTAGTATATTAATCGTTCTTTAAATACATACGATCTCATCTCGCGACGATCGCACACGAGTTGGTTATTGGCACATTATATACTTTACACACATTACATACTATAAGTGCCCACTCATTTCAAATCTTTGCAATAGGATCTGTTTCCCCCACCTTTAACTAATGGTCATGGGAACAACCAGGTTTACCGTGCCATACCTCAACTGGCACCATGCCCAAAAGTGAACTTATATGAGTTATTGTACACAAACTCAACTTGTGTAAGGGACTGCTCTCGTCCTCCCCTGAGATCCAAGGGTACACATATAGTTTATTTTCCCAATCATTTGATTAGTCCACTTGTTCTGCCCATTCGTCTGCGAATATAAGGCCGTATACAATTACAAATCGATACCTATGGCCTCGTGAGCACTCTTCAAAAAAATCAAAAGATAAAGATCTTGTCCCAATCGGAAAAATGGTACCCTATGTAACCTCACTATCTAAGTTATAAAGGTATGTGCATACTGTCCCGAAGTATGATTAGGTCTAACTGCCATAACGTGAGCTACTTTGGTCAACGGATCCACTATCACCCATATAGGACCGTAACCCCTCTGAAAGTAGTTATCTTCGTGATAAAAATCCTTGGGAATACTTTCCCATTACTACTTTGAAATCCCTAACTGTTGAAGAAACCCCTACTGGTTTTAGGTGGCCCACCCTTTTCCAACGGACATGTGATGATTGCAAAAACAAATTTAGTAATATTTCCCTTCATTAAATCCCATCACCACTGTCATTTATGACATGATACATCTCATATTCTCTCAAATGTACCTCTAACCGTGATCCATGTGAATTTGACTCACTGTGTGTCACAGGTCCTTCCCCCGCTCAAAAATCAGTTTCTCGTGAAATGTAAGCCTCTGATGAATCTTACGGAATAAGCTTCAACTTTCCCTGATAAATGTTGTCTAAGTCACATGACAATCATAATCTACTGCTTGATACAATATTTTCGATTACCTAGGGTGCCCATACACCTTAAATCTCACGTATTAATGCATAGATGAAATATACTACGCTTAAATCAATTTTCGCGCACTCGACATGCTGATAAGGTAGGGGTGTACTCAACCACCCCACTAGTCATAACTTAATTACTCTTTCAGTGGTGTCATTATTCTAATTGTAATGATATCTGGACAAGGCAGCTCTACCGAATTTAAGTCATAATTGAATTATCAACTCTCAATTATATTCTCATATATTTACAATAACCAAGGTACGAAACCCATGTACTATCGACCAAACTTCTCTCAAACTCCCTACGTTTGCCAGTTTCATGTGTGGGATGTTTCGCAAAGCGAAATCGAAACAAGGAACCCCTCAATACACTACTACCTATCATTGTCGGTCGTCGAGGTCCGTAAGGTCTTCAGTCCATAATATTTACCTTCCCACAATTTTCCTATGTTGACATATTAATCTACGTATGTCCTTAAAATAACATGAAACATGGTGCTCTCACTATCCCAAGTTTTGGCGCTATATATATAATAAGTTATAACTCGCTGCTTGATAAAGAACATAATGCATCCTGAGTTACTTCAATAAATCCCTATGCACCGGGATCACGTATAACTAGACACATACTCGCTGAGGTCTATGATAGCATAAAATTTTCATATGTACATATATATGGGCCTAACCCTATTTCAGGTGGCTCTGCACAAAATTATTATTATTACTCCCCCCGGAGTATTCAACACGATAGTCTTATCACTCAATTTACTACTGTTCGAGCATTCGGTAATTAATCGCTCCACATTACCATAATAAACTCTACTATAAGTATGTAACTTGTAATAACATCATATGCTCTTAGGGCCCACTCGGTTCACTCAAAGGCGGCATCGAAAAGCCTCGCTATAACGAGAAATTTGTTTGTAACAAGACTGTTAAAACTAACGTTCCCACTAAACTTGACTCGCACGCAAATTTTAGGGTTTATAATTTATATATAAGATGTGACACACCATGTCACTTAAATTAATCCTTTACTCACAAGGATGAAGCAAAACCTCACCAATTTCACTTAATCGTATGGTCCTTACGTTCAATTCTCGCGGCCAAAACAACCCATGACACCTTACACTCATTATACATCTAGGATTTTATCTAATAGTTTCCCCCTCCTCGTTGTGGGCAAATTATTCTGTTATGCAGTTTACGCACCCATCACTGAAACGCTGGCCTAACATCTCTAGGCCTCACTTATGGTTTTACTGGCCACCCTATTTCTTCCTGAGCCGCAATAACACTGAGTATTAATACGCTATTGTTACCGAGGACTCCATTAGCCCTGCCTAAACCCACCACTCTTGGGTTGTAACTTCTTGGGCCCAATTCTCTTGACCCAATTCCTCCTCTGGAAATCTCACTCCTCCAGTTGTTATGCCTAACTAGCATGGCTTACCATTTCTAATCTTATCGGTCTTACTTCTTAATGTCGACACATTCAACCTTGGTAGTCCCATTTTTTACACATAGGGAAACTTCTTGAGCAATTTCCCATCACTGGTCCCACTGACCATTTGGAATGTCCTTCTCTTGGACCGGGTAGTCTTAGCTCCCAATTGTCCTCTAGTTGTCCCTTTGGCTATGCGGGCCTTTCGAAACTATGGTTGGCCTCTACAGTCCTGATTGACTTCATCGTCACTTTGTAGGGAGTCAATCAATCAAAATTATATAAATGAGTTACCTATTGGGCATACTCTCATATGGTGTTTCACTAACATCGTTAAGTTCAGTTTTGCTTTTCGGTCAAATTATCTAACCTTCCTGGCTCACTTCTTATGGAAGCACTGAAATAGCTTGCAAATGTATAACCTTGACAACATCAACATTAGTTATCCTAGAAGGATTTCTCATCTATTCTCGTATTTTACACACGGCCCCTTTACATACTATGCCCCTTTTCCAAATATAAAGTTCATTATGCAATTCAACCTCTCTCTCACGATTGGTCTTTAACTTACCCATTGTGCTAAGTTTCAAGATTTCACTTGCAACTCTATTATAACATCGAATGGAAGACCCCATGGTCAAACCGTACCCAAATTTCTCTTTAAATTTCAAACACACTTCTTTATATGTGGTGATTGACTCTAATCACTTTATGTCACTCCTAAGAGTTACAATTTTAACTCCAAATTTAATTATGAGTGTCGCGGCACTCCACTCTACACAATTGCCTTTGGATTTTCTACTTCCATTGGCCTATTACACTTTCTCTCTTCTTCTCCGCATCTTCCCGATGACTTTTAAAAAGGGTCCCTCCGATTTCCCCTTCACCGACTACGCCAGGTGATCCTGAAATTGCTCCACCGTTATATACGACTGTGCCTGGGGATCCCACTGTTCCCCAATGATAATTCTATTATCACTTGCTTAAATATTACTCATGGTGACTTTTGTCATGAGCGCTATTCCCAGATTATTCTATGACTTCTGTCGGGCTTCTTTGCCTAGAGTCTATCTTATGTCCCCGCTGGTCTTACTATAATGTTCGGTGTTCAAAGCACACACGATTTCCTATAATGAGTCACATCCATTGTAATTCATAGCAGGAGAATGTAAGTCGCATACGTAAGGGAAAACAATAATCCTATAATACGACTCTACATCAAAGAACGTTACGCTGAAACGTGAAAAGATGTAAAGATCCTAAGGACACTAGAACTTGATGATCTGATACCACCTGTGACACCCCGCCTAATTAAATACCGGGGGATCAGTCCTTTATTAAATTTAAAGCAGAATGTTTGGTGGATTTATTCTTAGCATCACTGTCGAAAAACAATTTTTCCTTATTTATCACCTAATAAATAATTAAGCTAAGTGTCAAAACATTTAATTTTAATTATACTCAAATAATCCATTAATAAATTTCCATTCTTTAAGATATAAGCCATTTACATTCCACATAAATATAATAAATACTGGACATTAATAAATTACTAAAATAAATCAGACTGGATAAAACATTCCAATTCAAAGTCTCAAACCAACAAACCATAAAATCCGTAGGTGCAACAAAAATAAACTACTAAAGTAAACTGAGTACAATCTCTAATGAAACGACTGAGAATGGGCGAAACATGCCCTAAGAGAAATGTCTGAATAGAATTGAAGGAAATGATAGAGGTGTCTAATGCAAGGACCTGCAACTTCCACAACCGCTGCAGCTCGCTAAATGATCCACGCGTCTAAGCCTAGAGCCCGAGTTGTAAAAATATTTGATTTAGCAACTATTTAAAATTTGCAATTGAGCAAGTATTATGTGCATGTTAGCTTGTCGAACTCTCACATGAGATTGTCACCTCTCATCTATTGTGCACGCCTAACGTACATCTACCCCATATTAGTTATGCTACCCAGCTTAACTAGATCTAAGTCACCACACCACCATTTATGTCACTAGTAGTATACCCGTATCACCCATACAATACGTTATTGAGGTAGTTTATCCCACATAACTAAATATCATTATTCACCGTTCGACTGGTTAATCTTTTACCCACTAACATTATTTTATTTCTTATTATTACTTTATCTACTAATTTCACACAGTAGAATTTTCCCAAGTTTATTCCTATATATATATAGTCACATCATCCCTATATATATATATATATATATATATATATATACACACTAAACCTGCACCCCTTGGTTAATACCACTTGGCTCAAAGCATTTATTATTATTACCATATCTGCTAGGCTCAAAGCATTTATTATTATTACCATATCTGCTAAATACACATAGTAGACATATTCACAGGTATATATATATATATATATATATATATATATATATATATATATATATATATATATATATATATATATATATATATATGCATACATACAGTCACATCATCCCTATACATATATATACTAATCCTGCACCCCTTGGTTAAGACCACTTGGCGCAATGCATACTCTACTATCATGTCCCGATGCAACGCTCACTGTATAAAGTACTGTTGGTTCAATCTCTCAAGAACCATAAAATTCAAATCACATATATTGGAGGCGAGTATATTCCCCAGATAAATGGGTCACACACATACCTACGCTCCCATTCAGTCATCAAAACTATCCTACATCTCAGATAGTACGTACCCAAGTTAATATACTACTGGTACAAGTCAAATATCCTCCCAATGGGTCACACATGATAAGACTGTGCACCGTGCAAAACCTCCTCCCGATAGCAAGCAACGTAGGTATGCTATACACACAATAATAATAATCATATAATAATAGGCATTCCCACATCCTATTAAAATCAAGGTATTCACCCAACCCATACATATATTTTTCATATGTAGTATTCTCTCATTACTACTTATAATATAATTATTTCGATTATTTTCTTTCTCAAAATCTCAAAGGTTAATTCACCTTTCCAAATCTTTAGCGTATTACTTTATGAATATTCCCTAGCAATTCTGCACTATGCTAAAATCACCAAATGACAGTTCCCTATCTCAAAACAACCGCGTAAACCTAATTGGGTAAAAATTACAAATTTTCAAATTTTGGACCTGTCGTTCGAACCAGGTCAGATGTCGTTTGAATGACATCTCGCGAGATCCTTTCTCGTTCGAAAGAAGCACAATCTAATTCGAACGAGATTGAGCAGTATTCTCCCCCACCAGATCTGTTACGTTCTATAACCTTAACAGTTTCATTTTCCACCATTTTTAATTCCAATAAACTACCTAACATCTATATATGATTTCCAACAATATATCATCATTAAATAATCACTAATCATCAATAAATTTGAAATCCCCAAATTTAAATACTAAGAACCGTAGTTCTCAAATTTATATGCAAACTCTAAATTAAACCCAGATTGAATCATACAATTATCATAAATTCGTGGACATAATCCTATCTACATGAGGGAATCAAACTTTATTCAACACCAGTCCTAATTTATGACTAATTCTCCCAAAGTTTTCACCAAATTCAACTTTCATAGCAATGGAGAAATTACCTAGACTAACATGAACACAAATATTGCTAAGGAAAGCCAATAAGAAACACTTGCCTCAAATCGATGTTCTTATTCGTTGATTAAATTGTCATAGACTTGTTCCTCGTCTTTCGATCTACGCTCTGGTGGGATTTATGGTGTGAGTTCTTGAGTTTTGCACCAAGAACACCTATGGACTCTCCTTCTTCCTCTATGATTTCTCTCCCTCTCTATTAGGTTTAGAAACTGGCAGACTTCTTCTCACCCACGTACACTCCTATTTAATTATCTATATTTCGTCCATATTATTTCCCCAAAGAGCCAAAGGACAAAAATACCCCTACGGGGTGTCGGTTAGGCCTAAAAATATTCTGAAGTCCAAATAAAATACCCGGATAGAGTTTTCTAACTATCTCAATCCTTCTAGACTCAATGGAGCACTCGAAATGACCATAGGAGTTACTTAAAAATAATTTACTTCTTTAATCCAATAAATTAGTTCTGACACGACTCATACACGCGCCCTGACTTAGTATACCAAACTTTCGTATTTCTCACTCTTGACAATTTATAAAATTTCATAATTCCATATTACATATCCACACAGTGATATTTAATAAATTTCAATAATAAGTATTAACCCTTGGCACACTAGTTAATAATTATTTTAATCCGTATTAATTAACAATTAATTTCTCACATTTTAATTTAATTAATCCAATAATAGTAACTAATCCCATAATTATTTAAATCATTAAAAATACGGGGTGTTACACGCATCAAAGGGAAGCATCTTCTTCGGAGGACGGAAAGGGCCCTTCAATCTACTTTGAGCCATTTTTGATATGCAAAAAAGTGTATATTACTAATCAATATCACAAGTTGATCATATAAACAATGGAGAAACAATAAGGAGTCATCATAGCATTAATAAGACAACCTTGAATTTTAAAACGTATAAATCAGTGGGACATATAATGTTGATATTATACAACACATGTAGTATAACTGGTATATTCAAATACATGTGGAACATACACCAAGAAAAATCAAACATACAACAGTGAACGAAGTAGAAATTCTATAATGTATACATTTAAGTAGTCAATAAAGTAGACATTAACTTAATTCGTTCTACACTGTAACTACTAAACACCAAATAAAGTGGACAATTTACTAATGTAACTGCTAAACACAGATACCAACACCAATTTAGACATTCTATAATGTAACTGATAAACACCAAACACCAAACACCAAGCAAAACTAATATTTAACAAGACTCCAACACAACAAGTTTTATGCCAAACACTAAAAAATTAAGCTGCCAAACGCATACACCAAACACCAAATAATTTAGCTTCTAAATGCAGACACTAACATGAAGTTTACATGCCAAACATCAAACAATTTACAAGGCAGTGCAGTTCAAAACTGATATTTAACAGCAGTTCACAACTTATCCAAGTGATACAGCTCATATTTTGAACTAATAATACTGATATATTCAACTGATACTAGTAATTTATTCAACTCAAACTACTGATATATTCAATTGATACATGGTTGCACATTACAACTGATACGATTGATATAATCAATTAGTACAATCAATATAATTGACCGGTACAACTGATGTTTAGCAGCAACTGATATATTCAAGGTGTATTAACTAATATAATCAAATTGTATCATCAGCTAAATACAAGTCATATACCCCTTTAATAATCTCTAAATCATTTTATCTACTCATTTTTTTTTGTCTTTTTTATATGTGTATTAATTTAGTTTTATCCTTGTTATGTGTGTGTGGAGTGGGAGGGGGAGTGTAATACCCCATCCTAGAAAATAAGTATTTAATGATAATCGAAATATTATATTCAAAGAAAAAATTTGAGTAATAAATATATAAGGGGATTACGCCAAATGGCACGAAAAATGCCGCATTACGAAAAGTAATTAAAGAGAAAAATTTCCACGTCGCATGGTTTGCTTGGATGCGTATGTAAGTTCTAATAATCCTAGTAAGTCTGTTGGTTAAGTTTGACGTGAAAATACCATGGAATGATTATAACACGATCATGGATAATAATGCGGTAATTTGGACGGTACGCGACACGCATGATAGGTAACTTTGTGTGATTTTTGTAGGATGCATCGAGGTTTAAAATATCGAAATGACCACTTTTATAGGGTCCAAAAAAATACATATAAAATTCCATGGGGTCAAAAGTCAAAAAATAAATAAAAATTATTTTTCGTCAAAAATAAAATTTCCCAGAAAATTATGAAAATCTCCAGATCAACTTAAAATTTAGTTTTGATAAACTTTATATTTTTGACGTCTTCGAAACAAATCATTTAAACCAATTTTAGGCGTATTTTCGTCAGCACGCGTCGCGTAGGATGCGAACTTTCGCGAATTGTTTAGGAAAATTGGTAAGTCAAAAAATATTCCGACTATATATTTAGACTCATAAAAATATAAGGAATATTACCATGCGAAGAAAAATCGTAAAATATATGTTTTGCGCGGAGGTCCCGATTCTTGCGCGTCTTGTATAGGACAATCCGGGAGGTCAAATGACTATGATTTTTTAGTCAGAAAAATGCAAGGAATATGAATCTCAAGTTACAAGTTTAAAAAAAAAGAAAAAAATATTTTTAGAGAGAGCAAGTGATTTAAATAACATGTTGTGGGTGGTTTTGAGCATTCTTCAAAATGAGTTATGGGGGTCACATATTGTTTGTTTGTGTTGTCCTTATCTAACTCATATTTCAAAGGTTAGGTAGAGTTTTGCACACATTTGGAAAATCTAACTTCTTAAAAATGGGTCAAGGCTTTCACTTTTCTTCATATAGTTTATAAGAGAGAGAGGCAGGAGCTCCATGTTTGTGCCTTCATTGAGATATCAGATTTTTCATTTTCCTCTCCATCTCATGAGCTCTTGCAAAGTCATAATACTTGCCAAATTGTAGCTCCCTTTTACCACCACTTTCTCTCACTAGAAACTTCATTAAAATAGCTCAAAAACACCATCAATGCTCCACACAAGGATAAGACAACTTGTAGAGGTTTTGAAGAAAGAGTTTTGGAGCTTTAAATGGGTCTTGATGATTGAAAAATGAGATGTTCTTAGATGTTGTTGGAGGATTTTGATGAGGGATATTGATACGGGGACCCAGTTCGTAGATATATTTTGCAAACCCGGTGACGTGTCAAACACGGATTGAGTGTGTTTTGTAATGGGTCCCGTGTGATATAAAAATCCACCCAATTCGTATCCGACACGTCATCGGGTTTGTGAAATGTGTCCACGTTTTCATGAAGTGGGTCTTTGGGAGCATTTCTTGGAGCTTCAATGGAGTACACTTGGATCTTGAAATGAGGAGCTTTTGTGACTCCCTTTAATGCCATCTTTGGAGGTAGGGGAGTCACCCATCTTCTTCACCACCACCACCATTTTTGGAGTTTTGAGGTGGGAAAACTAACCTTGGAATAGGTTTATTGTTGTGTATATTTCCAGATTATTTATTTGCATGTATTAGACTAAATATATTTAGGACATGGGTTATTTTGCATCTATGGTGCACATAGTTGCATTCTCACCATTTTGGGTGAAAATGGGTTTCAAAGAGAGTTTTTGAAAGAAGCAATTTCAGAATACTTATATACACATATTGGGTGTAAAATGTGTAAGATAGTGGTTATATTGCATTAATGGACTTCTCAATTGCATCCTTAATATTTTGGATAAAAAAGGGACATTTAAAAGAAGGTTTTAAATGGATTTTAAAGGTGTTAAAAATTCCATAACACTATTTATAGGCATTTATGAAATAAAATGTGTTAGAATGATGTTTTAAAGATAAATAATGTGATTTCGTGCAAAGAAATAGATTAGGCTTGTTTAAGTCATTTTATGAGATAAAAATGTGATTTTCTACTTGAATAATGAAGATAAATGTAAAAAGAGAATCTTTCACTTTAAATAGGTATTTTAAAGTGTGTAAACTCTAATAAGAAAATAATATGGGTTATTGTGTAAATATTGGTAGATGGGTGTAAGATGTAAAAACTCAGAAATAAAGTGCGTTTATCAAATATGTGAAAAATGAGGTTTTAATATATAAAAGATATGAATTTATATATTGAATGTATGTGAAATATGAAAGTTGAGTAAAGAATGCTAACAGACAAGTGTTTTTAATGTTTAAATGTGTTTAAGTATTGAATTGGAAACTTAAACTACCTTTTTGGAAAATGACACTTGTTAAATGACTAAATTGCAAGTTTTGACAAAAAAGGGTATTGGTAAATTTACTTAAAGTGAAATATTTTTTTGAATTAAAAATGTCGATGAATGTTTTTACACTAGTGTGGGTGAAAACGAATTAAGTCCTAAAGCGTGAATGATTTTTGGTGTAAAATCAACGTGTGTGTGAATAAAGGACTTAAGGAAAAAGTAATAATTTTCAAGTATAATGGAAAAATGGATGGTTAAGTCCAAGGTTTTGGCTTCGGCCCGAAAAAGGTGAATTAATGTAAACATTATGAAAATGTAGAACACATAGATAATGATATTGGATAATACTTGGTTAAATAATTAAGTAGGGCTATGCTGTCACTAGTGGTGAAAGACCCCAAACCAACTGCAGTTTACTTGGCGCTCGGTGCCGAACGGTGAAATTTCGTGAAACCGTGGGTGTGCATGTATTGTGATGAGTGTGTGTGTGTGTGTGTGTGTGTGTGTTGGCGGAATCCCTAAAGATAATGCTAAGTAATGAATTGAATATTCATGAAAGAGGCATAAATGAATGGTATTAATTCATTGATTTATTAATGCAAGCATAACGCAATGAATATTTAATGTTCATATGGTAACATAGGATGGTTAAATATGGTGACTTAATGATGTTAAGATACCTAATGAGGTTTGAAATATAATGAACACAAGCGTGTGTTACCTGAAGCTTTCAAAGGAAGATGAGTATTTTTTTTCTAAATACGGTGTGTGCGTGCTTTGAAATAAAGTCGTAAGTAATGATTAATAACTCACATTGATTTAATAACGTTGAATAATAAAAGTTTGAAAGGGGATGAAAGGTTTTTTTCCCAACAATTGTAAATTGTTTAATTGAGTGAGTTAACGGAAAGAATATGCTAGTTTTAATCTTAAAATAAAAAATGATTATTTTGTAAAGACGAGGAGGATAAAAGGCATCAAATAACGTCTACGAAATAAAACAGTTTAATCCATTAGGACATGTATTTTCCAATAGTATATATGTAGATGTATAGGTATTTTCACATGCATGTAGTGCAACATGTGGGTATTCTTTTCTATAGTTAGTTTCTATACTGCATTTGTATATAATCCAACTGAGTATTCAACTCACATCCCTCCTTTTGTTACGACATGTTGCACGATGTTCGATACTATAAGAGCGTTATACAGGTAATTACTTGCTTTTACGATTAGTTTCTCTATTTACTTAGTCTTGGGGGCACTTCCCTTGGGTCCTATCATGTAGTTGATAAAATGGGAACCTCATGCTAAAAAGCGTAGAGTTAAATAATAATAAAACTGGATTAGAAACATTATTTAGGGTGTTTAATTGCACTTCACAATTAATGCGTGGTTCGTACCGGGTTAATCCTTTATCAACCCTTAAGTCTGGGTTGGGGCATGACAACTTGGTATCAGAGCTTTAGGTTTAATGTTCCTTTCGGGTGTGACGTGGTGAGGTCAGTAGTGGATCTATCAGCGTCGTTGTTGATTGGATTTGTACCTTGATGGTAAAGTCGAGGTCTTGAGAACATTGTGCCCTCGTATTTCAGGTTGTGATCGACTAAGTTAGTAGCCATTCTTATTCTGCTGCATTTATTCTAGTAGTGTTAGCTAGCCAATATCAGGTTTTGGTGTAGGCCGTTAGGTGGTGGCACCTTAGGCTTGTGTGAGATGTATCACATGGAAGTTTGATGATTAAAATGGTCTTAATGATTTCAG
Organism: Sambucus nigra; assembly: GCA_949130495.1. Lineage (NCBI taxonomy): Eukaryota > Viridiplantae > Streptophyta > Magnoliopsida > Dipsacales > Adoxaceae > Sambucus > Sambucus nigra. The sequence goes on from OX422220.1 coordinate 66,327,811, forward strand.
TTGCATCTTAGCTGGTATGCTTATGGCTTCATCTATGGGATTGGGTGACTAAGTAGCGTGGCTTGTGAATAAATAATTCTATGGAAATTAGAATGCCTGCGTGACTTGATTATGATTTGGGTTTAGATAATCATATTGATTCAGGGTAATTTAAGAATGAATCTATATAGTCCTTGGAACTTAGTGTTAGAAATGGTGGTATTGAATTATGGTTTTAGAAAAATGAAGTGGTATTGAGGAATAGGATCTTTTGTGGCATGAAAGGTATTGGCCCAAAGTTTTATAGGTAGTACTCGATGCCCCGTATCCTACAAAAGGTTTTATAGTGGTGATAGTTTAGGATCTAGCAAATGAGTGTGATGGCTATGTAGTGAGACACGTTAGTAGTCGTATCTTAGTGTTCAATAAGGTTAAGTTATACGTTGTGATGAGTTTATCTCGGGTTATAGTTATGGACATAGATGTGAATCTATACTGATAAAGCATTTGATATATGTGCTATGGATTAGGTAATAAGTTATTATTACAAGTGATAGACACTCCCCAGTAATGGTGAGCTTTAGATTGTGCTTCGTGTATTACGATAGCAAGGATGTCTCCCTTTAAACTTTGAGTATTTCTTATGATGTCAAAGACATAGAGTTACAGTTCGTGTAACATGTAGTAATTGGGTTAGTTTTTGGCCTAAAAAATATTAATAACCATGATCGATTGTTACACTTGGCAGGATTCTGTTGTGATCACTCATACCCTAGAATGTGCATGATCGTTCGAGATGATTGAATTGGTGTTCTTTCCATAGAGATTGTATGGATGCATAGGATATTGATGTTTGTCGTAAGATTTAGTTGTATCGTTTTGTGGCAATATTTAGGAGTTACCGCCATGGCTTATTGATAAGCTTGTGTTAAGGTATGGCCCTTGTGGATAATATCGACAATAGGTTGATACGTGTTAGGTTTTTCACTTGGAAAATTTAGAACACGATAATATTCATTCTTATTTTAGAGATAGAACTCGGGGTGGAGTGTTAGGCTTAATTATAGCACATACACGTGCTACTTGTGTGGATGGGATGACTCTAGTGAGGAGAATCATTAGGTATTAGGGATGGATAATGCTTAAAAAATCGAGTTGTCATTGTAACTAGTTCGATAGTTATGATTTGGGATCACACAGGACGTTGCTAAGGATTATAGCGATAGTCCATAGGGTAAAATTATGTGAGTATTGTCTTTCACTGGATGAGAAAGACTTCGAGGTTTGAATGTTAGCAATCGCATGTGGATATTGTGGAGACTTGAGTATGTAGAAGAAATGATGAATGTAACTTTGCTTTGACATGAAGGATAAAAAGTAACCTCAATCTTAAGGAGGGAAGCATAGCATTTTAGCTTCCCAGGTGAATCGGTTCCCAAGTCGTTGTCTTTGAAATTGGGTAGTCATGATTAATGATTCAATCCTGGGCGCGTGCCATAGGTAAGACTTTAGCGCACGTGTAGGTCAGTGAAATTTTAGACTTCAAGTGTACGTTATGGTTCTTACTTCACATAGAATGGTTCATTTCTCAAATTCAGTTATTTCATTCTAGAGTGGTAGTCGCCTGATCTATTACATCATATTGCGTCTTCTTTGATCCCGGTGATGGGAAGTTGTTGTGTTAGTTATGGGTCTGTATTCAGGTGTAACATTGCATAAGCTCAATAGTGATGCGAGATAGGCCGGATTGAGGCTGATGCGTCATGGTACATGAGTACTCTTTTCTTCGAAAGCACCTTTGTTTTACACAAGTTTATGCGTACGCGTGGTCTCGCATTTGTTGCATGTGGTATTTGGTTGCATTAGGTTAACATGTTTCATTAGTTGATCGGTATAGCTAGCTACGACTTTGTCATGGGTTTCGAGGTTGTGACTCGAGGATATTGTGAGTATTAAAACCTGATAAAATATTAGATGTTAGTGTTGCACTTTGATTGGAATTGTGCAGATTGAGGATGTGATTGCTCGTGTATATTTGTGTTGTGATACCTAGTATGCCTCTAGGTCAGTGTAATGATCTCGTAAGAGATATCAATCGGGTAGACCACTGGGATTAGATGACCGACTCATGATTGATGATGTTATGGTTAATGATATTGAGGTTATATCATCCTAGGATAGGCATGATCCAAAATTGTTGAGGAAACATTCATGATCATGAGTTCATTACTGGTAGTGATATTTTCTGAATACCGATTATTTTGAGGGATTGTTTCGATGCACGAGGTAGGCATGCTTGGGATTAGTAGTAAGACTTTAGTGTCCACCATGATTAGGTTAGAAGTATAATTGATGAAAATAAAATCTTTGAGTTTTAGACCATAGTGTTGAGGATGACCTAGGATTGGAAATTGGTTGTAGGTAACTAAATTCTAAGGTTGATGACCATGAATTTCGAGGAAAAAATTTCCTTAGGAGGGAAGAATGTAATACCCCATCCTAGAAAATAAGTATTTAATGATAATCGAAATATTATATTCAAAGAAAAATTTGAGGAATAAATATATAAGGGGATTGCGCCAAATGGCACAAAAAGTGGTGCATTACGAAAAGTAATTAAGGAGAAAAATTCCCACGTCACATGGTTCTTTTGGATGCGTATTTAAGTTCTAATAATCCTAGTAAGTATGTTAGTTAAGTTTGACGCGAAATACCAAGGAATGATTCTAACACGGTCATGATTAATAATGCGGTAATTTGGGCGGTACACGACACGCATGATAGGTAACTTTGCATAATTTTTGTAGGATGCATCGCGGTCCCAAATATCAAAATGAACACTTTCATAGGGTCCAAAAAATGCATATAAAAATAAAATAGGGGTAAAAATTAAAAAAATAAATAAAAATTATTTTTCATCAAAAAAATAAAATTGCTCAGAATATTATGAAAATCTCCAGATCGACTTAAAATTTAATTTTTAGTAACTTTCTCATCTTCGACATCTTCGGAAAAAATGATTTGGAGCCATTTTAGGCATATTTTTTTTAGCACGCATCGCGGAGGACGCAAACTTCCGCGAATTGTTTGGGACAATTGGTAAGCCAAAAAAATATTTGGACCATATAGTTAGACTAAAAAATATAAGGAATATTACCTTGCGAAGAAAAATCGAAAAAAATATGTTTTGCGCGGATGTCCCGATTCTTGCGCCCCTTGTATAGGACAACACGGGAGGACAAATGACTATTGTAAATATGATTTTTAGCAAAAACAATGCAAGGAATATGAATCCCAAGTTAAAAGTTACAAAAAAAGAAAAAAAATATTTTAGAGAGAGAAAGTGACGCAAATAGCATTTTGTAGGTGGTTTTGGGCATTTTTCAAATGGGTTTTGGGGGTGACATGTTGTTTGTTTGTGTTGTCCTTGTCCAACTCATATTTCAAAGATTGGGTAGAGTTTTGAACACATTTGTACACTCTAACTTCTGAAAAATGGGTCAAGGCTTCCACTTTGCTTCATATAGTTTGTAAGAGAGAGAGAGAGAGAGAGAGAGAGAGGAGCTCCATGTTTGTGCCTTCATTGAAATATCAAAATTTTCACTTTCCTCTCCATCTTATGAGCGCTTGAAAAGTCAGAATACTCCCCAAATTCATAGCACCCTTTTACCACCACTTTCTCTCACTAAAAACTTCAGTAAAATAGCTCAAAAACACCATTAAAGCTCCACACAAGGATGAGACAACTTTTAGAGGTTTTAAAGAAAGAATTTTGGAGCTTAAAATGGGTCTTGATGGTTGAAAAATGAGATGTTCTTTGATGTTGTTGGAGGATTTTGATGAGAGTTTTCTTGAAGTGGGTCTTTGGGATCATTTCTTGGAGCATCAATAGAGCACATGATCGAGGGTGAAAAGCGGCGCGCGTCAAACGCCGATCGTTATTTTCTGTTTACCTCCTCAATACAAAAACCTAAACTTATGACTACACTCAACAGGTGAGTATAGCGGCCAAGTCCGGATATCAAAAATCCACAGAGAAGAGTTGCTAGAATTTATAAGGTTTAGTACTCCTAAAATAAAAGCGTAAAAGGTAATTATACACAAAAAGGAAAAGATGCAAAAAGGGAAAATATTAATCTAGGCGTGTATTTAAACTAGACTAATAAAAGTGGTAAAAACTATAGGTTGCATCGAATATCCCTCACCTGAGTTAATTAGTATAAAATGGTTGCATGGGTCGACGAGTTATTAAGACTGCGTCTCGTTTCGACAGTTAATTAAATCAAGAGTTGTCATACCCCTAAATTCGCATAAAAGTCTAATAAGATTTTGGCGTCAACAAATACCCAAAAAATTATGCACGTAAGGTCGTAAGCACGGAGCATACATGATATACCCCGTCAAATCTCCTAGGCGCAGTAACTAGGACAACGCACTCGAAATAGACCCGTAAACTCCATCACCAAAGAAAAGCAACACATCAACCCGAAATGAGTTCAATCCGACACAACCTAGACTAATTTAGCTAGGAATCATGATAAAAATGCGATAAATAAATGTGGTAAATAAACGCGATAAAACTACACTACAAAGCACAGAAAGAAAGCAAGTCACGATTAATGCGTGGGTTGGATCAGGTTGATCCTTTATCAACCTTTAAGTCTTGTTCGGGGAGTTACGGGGAGGGTTTTGCTTTATTCTACATTAAAGTAATATATGGAAATCAGTATACTACCTAACAAGACTTAAGACAACATTATAACCACTTCAAAATTATTACATAATAGGTATCACCTGATTTCTTTGGTTTTATCCTTTGCATTTTGAATCTAATTTTGGAAAAATAAATGAGGCAAAAGAAAGATTGTTATCTACGAGATTAACAAAAGGAACATAAACTCCATTTCTTCCTTTACAAACTATGATCCTAAAATAGATAAGTACAATAGTATAGCAATCATATGAATACTTGAATATGTTCTAATGTAAAAGGCTGACCGAGAAATTGGAGATAACTTTGATCCATATTTCGAACTTCCTGGAATTTATTCTGCACCTGACTTTGAATTTTGCCAAGGCTCTATGAATACATCCATGTTAAAAATCACCATGGTTAATGATTAACATGAATCAAAATTTAATAGGGACTAACTAATAGTGGTAAGATTATTTTCCTACCTTTTACATACACGACTAAATGCATGGGGTTGGATGAAGAGTTCTCTTCGTATAATTTGAGTAACTCATGCCTTATATCCACCCGTTTTGCGTTTGGTCGTACGTCTAAAGTATCCTAGCGATGTACGGATTCAACAAAAAATTGGCAAATCAATAATGAAGAATACTTAGCTAACTGTTTTATTATCAAATTCCACAGATGTTGTATATAATTCTTTTACTTTTTCAACATATACAATGTGTAAAATTGAGAGCTTGCATATCTACACATCTATTACAAATAATGCTACAAATCTATACTACCTAAAAAAGTGTATAAGACAAAAACTGTGGTTTAAACACTTTAACCATTTAGATATGTGAAAATGTCTTGCATGTCATCTCAAACCCTTCAGTTACCCATTTTTCTTATATGGATTGTAAATTATTTATTGTGTTTTTGGCATAAAAAGATAATTGAAAATTTACTTTATGGCAGTGGATTAAATTCTTGAACTAAAATATTATTGATTGGTTCTTTCTCCTTTATCGGTTTTGGAATGTTTGTTGAATGTGTCCTTCCCCCATTATTTTTTGTGGAAAACTTTTTAGGGATTGGATCTCAAAAATGGTTATGTTACTTCTCTCCCTGTTAAGAAACAACTTTCCCCCCACTTAACAACTTTTTCATAGTATTATTGGTTGGTGTATAAGTTTATACTGCAAAAATTCTATAATACTAAGCACCAAGTTTAGTTGACACACACAGTAGTGTCTTAGATGCCTTTGAAGGCTTGAATACTAAAATCAGATGACTGATATAATTCTGCATATTTAGCCCTTAGTCATTTTGCAATTTACATATGCCCATTTTGTCTTTACGATGGATGGTTCAAATGCTGTAGATATGAGATTTTTTCCCATTTCAATCGAAAATTATATTGGATTAATGACTTGTGAATGGCAGTAGCCTAATTAAATAGAGTGTACATGATACTATCATACTGCACACACTATACTAAAAGCAGAGAAGATTACTTTAAATGAAAATCTCTTTGACAATTGTATTCAAGGTTTCATCAATCAGATGATGAGAAACAAGATAAACTAACATCAAACACACACACACACACATTAACTTTACTTTTTGTGCATGTGCTAATTAATCTAGCAGAATAACAAGAATAACTAATGGCATTCTAAGATTAGTAAATAAAATAAAAGATATAAAGTAATAAACAGATTATTCAATAATCCATTGTAGAAAAATAGTTGTAAATTAACATAGGATTGTACTAATTCAAAACAGGACATTAAAACTATAAGATGTGGGTTCTTGGAATATAGTTAGTATCAAGCGAGGCATAACCCCTTATCAAGATCGGGATTTGAGCACAAGACAATATTTAATAATGACAATGAATGAGGACAAGATAGACAATAACATTCAACACTCAGGCAAGTATTAAATGAGATCTTTACACCATAAATGCACTGTAAATACAATAAATACAGAGGACCATCAAGTAACTTGGTCGAAGGGAGAAAGAACAAGCATTCTCAGCACAATAAAGGCAAGGCAGGAACTCCAAGCTCAGTTAATGCTCAATAATGAGGGTTTTAATGGGTATAGGGAGAATGTTTCGACAATCATTGTTCTCACAGAAGCTCTCGTGTATGAGGGAAATCCAACAGCAATTCTATATCAAGATCTCCATGCTTGTAGAATATTTGGTCGTTCTATTTATAAGGAGGCAAGGTTACTCGAGCAACCTTGCTGGCATTAAATGTGATTGATCGGAATTAAATGCTAAAATACCATAGCATTAATGTCGAAGATATTGCATTAAATGCATGGGATATTATATTTTGGTAGGAAACTTCCCAACCAATTAGAAGCATAGTGGCATTAATGGGGACGTGATGTGGCAGATCAAAGGCTTAACCAAACTCACTTGAGTGCCGTAACTTCGAGTCCCTAAATGCTAGACGTTATGACGTCATAAAGTAGGTGAATAGTGACCCCACTAGACGTGTGGTCACATAAACCGAATGGATGGTGTATGGTTTTGAGGTTGCTCGGCTGGAGGGTAGGTCGAGCATTGGATATGCTTTTTGTTGGCTAAAAATTATATCTAAGCCAAAGATATAAGACTGAGTTTCCTCGAGGAGGTTCCTACGATTAGGTTGAAGTCATGGTAGCTAGATTGAAGTAGTTCGAGCAACCATTTGTACTGAATGAAGTTTTACCCAAGTGTGCCAAGAGGGTTGGTTATTGCTTTCCCAACGTTGCCTTGCTCCCAATCCTCTAAACCTTATCCCTGCGAGGTTCCCAAGAGGAGGTCATTAGATAGAGCATGTAATCTCTCCCACGCCCTACCAGGCGTGGTCCCTCGAGGGTATCGAATAGCCTCACCAACATTACAAAGTAAACTTTATTCAATAATAAAGTACATAATCAAATACATTATGCTTCATATTACAAAATATTGTTATTCGAATAACTTTGGTCTTCAAAGAGAGTCCTTCGAGGAGTATCTGTGGATGGTATTCATGGGAAGTCCTTCGAGATGTCTTCATCTTCCTTTTAAGTTGCTAAGTATAAGATCATCTCAGCTAATCAACCTTTGGTTGGGACTCTCCCTACATTTGCCCCTTCGTAGAGATATTTGTTTTTTGCATGAAGAAATATCTGTAAGAAATACTTGGTTGATCTTCAAACCTTTACTGCAAAAAATAGCCAATATGTATAGACAAATAATCATATCACAATAAGCATCAGGTTATTCAATAAAGAGAAGTGTGTACGAGGAGCTTATCTAGTCCTTTTTTCGAACTACTTCATCTTTTAGATGCCTTATGATATTTTTGATAGAGACATTTCTTGATGGGCCATTATGATTGCGTGTGATAGTTGTCTTGGGGTAAGTGAAGATATTTTATTCAAATTTTCCCCAAAGTGCTTCATCTCCCCCAAGGTGAAGAAACTCTAGTCATGCCTCATTATTACTCTGGCCGTATCATATTTAATGAGGTTATCGTTTTCACTTTTACGCTTTACACGTGGCAGCTTCGGGGTATAATACCCCGTATTTTTATGCCTTTTAATTTTGGGGATTTATTAAATTTAATTAGAGATATTAAATTAATATTAATCCGAAAAATCATTTAAATACTTACTAGCGTGATGAGAGTTAGTAATTACTTTTGTTATAAGTTACTTTATGGGTAAAGTAAGTGTTGTAATTATGATTAGTAAAATTATCACGAGAATCTAATTTGATAATTTTAAAAATTTATCGGGACGCGCTTGTGTCGCGTCGGGATTAATTTTGGACTATTAAAAGTAAATAAATTATAAGTCACCCATATGGTCATTTTGAGTGCGTCAATGTGTCCGGAAGGGTCGAGATAGTCAAAATAATGTACCTGGGGGTTTAGTTTGGGTCTCGGAGCATTTTTAGGCCTAATTAACACCCCGGGAGGGTGTTTTGGACATTTTATATTTTTGGGCATGAAAACCCACGAAAATTCTAAGGGTATTTCAGATGGCAAGAGTAATCTCCTAGGGTTAGAATCACCATAAACCAAAGACGGCTATAGGAGAGGAAGAGGAGAGGCCTTCCAAGGAGTTCTAGGCCAAGAACTCCACCATTTACACCGCCGTCGCCGCCAAACGATAGATCACGCAACGAGGATCACAACCCCGCAAATTTTTCCCACAAATCTGAATCAAGAAATCCCAAGCAAGTATCTATCTTGCTCTATTTCAGTTAATGCTCCAATAATATTAGCCTAGGATTGATTAGGACTAGTTTTTGTGAAAGAAAAACATATTTTGGAGAATTAAATTCGCATGTTGTATGAGAAATAGATGTATTCTGGAAACCAAATTCATATGTAGAGATTGAACCACGAAATTACAGTAAATAAAGGGTATGAAATCTGGTAAAAGAATGGGAAGGAACTAAACAAAAGAAAAATTAGGGTTCTTGATGTTTTTATGGATTATGCCCCTTTAATTCGTTATTCATGATGAAAATCCGCATGCTTGACGTAGGAAATCACTTATTTGAGGTTATAATACTTGTAGTATAAATTATTGGGAGTTTGGTAGTCAAATATATCATTTTTGATGATGTTGGAAGAACAAACCCGTAACTGGAAATTCTGCAGATTTGCCATACCTGCTTGATCGATCGATCGAACCCAGACCCTCGATCGATCGAAGGATCGATCGATCGAACACCTGCCATAGATTGATCGACCCCTCCTGGCAGACTTATATTTTCCTTTTTAAATGGTTAATTACAATTTAAGCGAATAGTAATCTTTGGTCATTTCTATTAAAACATTTCGGGATATAAAGAAGACCAGTAGGACTTTGGAAATATATGGAACCATTAATGTAAGTCGAGATTAACATTTCACGGGGGGTGTTTTACATATAAGGGACAATAGGAATATGTGTTAAAGGGTGAGACTCGTAAAGAAGTTACGTTTTAAAATAAATGAGCACCTACTAAAATTACACTTGGAGAAATAGGAATTTACGAGTGTTACGTAGTATATTGTAACAATCCCACAAATAAGAATAAGAGACAAACCGTTATACGAGATAATCTAATATTGAGTAATGAGGATAAATATCATAATTATGGGTCGTGAGAGTGTACCTAAATTTGATATGAGAATAGTGGTATACATTTATGACTGTGTTTATGCATATATTATATACGTGTAAAAATCATGCCCGCGCTACTTGCTATCCCCGAGGTTACCGCACTAGGACAGTCTTATCTCGATGGGACCTTTATGGGGGATATTGACTCGTACCCTAGAACATAGGAATCCTTGGTACAGGCTATTGGATCGATAGTCAGACGTTCCTAAGAGACGTGAGGGTATGTGCTGACCTCTTTGTGACTTGGAACTATGCTTCGCCTCAATTTGTATGTGTTTTGTGTTAATACAGTTCGAGAGTGATTCCGAATTTGTATTTCCCTTAGTACGAGTGATACGGGGACTGGATAGCAGAGTATGCCCGCACCATAAAATTTATGTGGGGTGCTGTGAGAATATATAAATATTATATGTGTATTTAATTTCTATATTTTAAATCTAGAATTTGGGAACTACCTACTATGACTATGGTAAGTAAGAAATGAATAATTATTTCAACTTGGGAATCATTGTTTGAAAAGTATGTTATAATACCGAGAAACTTTATAATCATATTATGCTTATGTGAGAACTTTGCTGTTAAATAAAATTAACCTCCTAAGTATTTGAAATCGTCGACATGAAACTTTACGAGAAACTTAAGACAAGACAAGTTAAACCGTTGGGAATATTAGTGAGATAGGTTTGCACATTAGAAGAGAGGTGAGAATTTCTCAAGGGAGTGCCGCACTAATATGTGGGTTGGTTGCATTAGCCGGTAGCATTTTAAATACTTGCTAAACTAATTTTAAACTGTTTTACAATCGGGCTCTGACCCGTTTCCTATTTTCTCTTCTCGCTTGTATATATGTATATATTACAGGTGCCCAGCCACAGGGGCGTCTTGCATAATATCCTTTGGAAGGAACGTGCTGTAGCTTAGGTGGGAGTTGCAGGCCTCTTGCTTAGAAGACCTCATTATTGATTCCACTTCTAGATTTATTTTATCCAGTTGGGCATGTGTCGCCCTTTTCCATTATTCAGTTGTTTTATCAGATATTGTGATTCGTTTATTTCCAGTATTTATACTTTGGGTTTTATTACTGTTAGGATGTCTTTAAGTTTGAATGTTGGAATCAATTAGTTGGATGTTTATTTATTTGGATTGTTTGTTCCAGTATAGTTGTTGGGTGATTCTTAATTTATGAATTACGTAAAGTTTTAAATATTGGTATTAATTGAAATTTGGAAATTGATGTCTTAAAAATGGTTTTGTCACTTATCTTAATTAATTAGGGTGTTAAATTGGAAAAGTTATATTTGTGCGACAGTGATGCTAAGAATGAACCAACCGTTCACCTTGATTATAATTTAATAAAGGACTGATCACCCGGCATTTAATTAGGCGGGGTGTCACACGGGGTTAACTTGTTTTCCTCGTTAAAGGGTATTCACGCGTTGCTTATTGAAGCGTTATCGTTGCGGCCTTTGAATTCATGCCCCTACGTGCGCGTGCTGGCCACGCGAGGAAACTGGATCTTCACCACGTTTCCCAAAGTACTATCATTTGTCACCTGTTGGGTCTTGTACTGCCCCTATAAAAAGGCATCTTTGCATTTTCAAACCTTCACGCTTGGGTTCAATTACCATCGTGTGCTCTGAGAGAAAAATTTCAGTGCTTGCCTTCTGCCTTCGTTCCAAACCCTAACAATTCACTTTTCTTTCTTTTCTCATTTTTTTGCATCCATGGCAACCGTAGTGATGAGAACTCCTTCTGTTAGGGGTATTTCTCCCTTACTTAAGCACGCCAATAGCAGTGAGCACGCTATCGCCGCGTGCCATATTTCAGTGAGTCCGACCATTTATGGACACTAGTTGAGCATTTCCCCAGTGATCTTATGCCAATGGAGCCGATAAATCTGCTGATGGAGGAGAGTGACAACGTCGAAGATTTTGCCTACATCCCCACTGCCATCGTAACTCAGTTTTGTATTGAGAGAGGTGATTATTCTTTTTCAAGCGTGGAGCTTAAATCCACTTCAGGTACCTACGAAGGTTTAGGTCCTTGGACCGACTATATCCATGCCAAGTATTTTGTGCAGTTGGAATTAACTAGCTTGTTTTCTATTAACTGGTTGGGTGGTCTCACCCTTGCAAAGAGAAATAATACCCTTGAGTTGCACATGTCTCGATGGAGCCATCGGTCCCATACATTTGTTGCCTATTGGGGTGAATTTACCATCACTCTCGAGGACGTTTGTGAGATTCTAGGTTTGGAAGCAACTAGTTTTGATACCTTATTTAAGGAGGCAATCTCAGGTGCCGAGAAAGCCACTCGGGAAGAACTGGAGGCCGTAGTGAAAGACTGCACAGTGACCTATAACAAGTGCACTTATTCAGAGGTGATTCGATATTTCTACTTCATTGAGGATAAGGCTGTGATGAAGGCCCGCGAGGTGGCCGAAGAGAATCCAAAGGTGAAGCAGGTGTTTGAGTATCCCCCATATGGGAAATGATTTGGTTCGAAGATTGAGCTTGCGGGTTATATATGGGTCGTCCTGTTGAAGATATTTCTTCCTGATAAGGCCCATGATTGCCCTAGGAAGTATCTACTTAACATGGCCATTAGAATGGACAGTGGCATGAATCTCCCTCTAACGGACATCACCCTTGGTTCATTATACACTTGGTTACATCACGTGCAAGATGATTCAGCCCGGGGAATCGACAGGTTTGATGTCTCGAATTACGCTAATCACGCGCTGTTGACAACCTTTTTTACCCCATTTCCTGGAGTATGCTCCAACTGGTAATTTCCCCAGCTCTCATCCCATCAAGGTCCCGAGAATTTGTTGCTGGAACCATAAGAGTTCCAAAAAGCCCTTTATATTTTTAATCGATAAAGTTGAGAAGTTTGCCCCTCGCCCCTATGTTTAGGTAGATTATTTTTTTACAAACCAATTTTTTGCGGACGAGGAACGTCCTGTTACCCCCATTGAGGAGTTGTTAGCCAGGAATTTTCCTATGAATAATGTTCCTCTATTGTTAATTCTCTCCTATCTGCCTTCATACATAGAGTGGTCCTCCTTTTATTCCATCTACTGCCTAAATTTTGTGGCGATGCAATTTTGTTACGATCAAGGTAACCCCATGTTGAGCCATTTCACCTGCGAGAAGCCTATCAACTTTTTTTTTCATGTAGTAACTTTCTTACTTCTATCGCCGTCAATCTTTATTCTAATTATGCTGCCAGCCCTGTTGTCCCGAGAAATAGAGCTCGAGAGGGAAGGTCTGCTATGTACTTGATGATATTTTGGCCAAATCAGCTGGGCCATTTCCAAAGCAATCTTCTTAAAGAGCCCCGGTACCCCTATGTTAAAAGATTTCCTCTGATGGAGTTGGGATTGAGGAACTGTAGTACCTCTAGCTCCCTGTTTTCTCTCAGTACCACTAACAATTTTACTCCTTATTAGTTGCCTCCCTTGGCCCCTATGGTGCAAACTGTAGTAAAAAAAGAAGAAGGCAAATCTGTCTTCAATTCTAGTCAAAATGGCTACTATTACCCCTGATCCTTCAAGACCAATCGAAGGGGGTGACACTCCTCATGCTGCTTCGACTGGGGCAGCTGTGAGGGCTACAAGGAAGGCTCCACATAAGCAGCTCAAGGTTACCAAAGATGTCTCGCCAAATTTGACTCATGTTTCTAAAGTTGCTCAGTAAGTTAACCAGATGTTCGATCAACGTAGAAAGACTTGGGATAATTGTTCTGAGGAGGATAGGGCTTTTATGTTAATCCAGATGGCCTCTTGAGGGTTTCTTATGCTCCCCCAACTGCTGAAGGTAGCAGGAAAAAAGTTGATCAGCCCTGTTAAAATTGTGTTAGAGGAGGTAGATGAGACAAGTGATGAAGAGCATTCTGAGGAAGAGGTAGCTATTGATGAAGAAGTGGTAAGTGATGATGATGAATAGGAGGATGAAGAGGAAAGAGAGAAGGAAGAGGACGAAGAGGAGGAGGAGGAGGAGGAGGAGGAAGAAAAAGACTCTCCCCTTATACGAAGGCGTAAGTTGCGAGGGATGGTTTTTTCCTATAAGCCTGCTTTACCTCCTCAAGACTATACAGTTTTGGAAGATGTTCTTGAGGAAGAGGTATTTATGCTATTTTTATTTATTGCTTGTAACTTTTCCTCCTTTTACCTTATGATATTGACTCCTATTTCCCATTTTCAGGTTGATGTTCGAGGTAACTTTCACGATGATGTTGAAGTTGGCGGTCCACTAATGGAGGCAGCTGAAGTTTTACTTATCTCGAAGGAAGTTGTGCCAAAGGAGATAGTTGCCCCTATAACCTCATAGGTAACTACAAATTCCCCCCAGGGGCAGATATATCTCTTTATTTTGTTCAGTTCAGTAGTGGCTATTTGCCTGACTCTACCTTCTTGCGCAACCAGGATGGCCTCGAGGCAAGTGTTCATGATGAAGGTGTTGTTGAGTCTATCGTTTGAAAGTCCCCCATTGTTTTTGTACCATTGATAATGGTAAACTTTCCCTTTTCTTTCTAAACTCACTGTGCCATATTCTTATTGTTCTTATCTTTTTCTCTATTGTTCTTCGCAAGTTTCATTCCCCGAACAAACTGCCCCGCTAGACCCTCTTCCCTCAAATGACCATGTCTTGGTTACTCTTTTTGGGCCCTCAATCCTCAATCCGTAGGGATCTGAGGTTGTTGCTATCGGTCAGGTAAGAGGTGGGTAGGAAGAAGTTGCTAAAGTTGGAGGTACTACTATTGTTCCCTTAGAGCAGCATCTTTTGGTAGCTCCAGGAAATTTTCACGAGGAGGAAGATTTGGTTCAAATGGCCATCCATCAGTTCGTCGATGATCAACAGCCAGAGGTATGCTCTTCTCTTGTGTAACTCATGAGTTAAAATGTTGTTAGAATTTCCTAGTAAATAGGACTTTGAATCTCCCATAACTGAGGGTCAAGCGAGCCAAGTCCTATTAGTCTTTAAATCTCCTATAATTGAGGGTCAGGCGGGCGAAGTCATATTAGTCTTTAGATCTCTCATAACCGAGGGTCAGGCTGGACAAGTTATATTGGACTTTAAATCTCCCATAATTGAGGGTCAGACGGGCCAAGTTATGTTGGTCTTTAAATCTCCCATAACCGAGGGTCAGGCGAGCTAAGTCATATTGATCTTTAAATCTCCCATAATCGAGGGTCAAGCGGGCCAAGTCATATTGGTCTTTAAATCTCCCATAATCGAGGGTCAGGCTGGCCAAGTCATATTGGTCTTTAAATCTCCCATAACCGAGGGTCAGGATGGCCAAGTCATATTGATCTTTAAATCTCCCATAACCGAGGGTCAGGCGGGCCAAGTCATATTGGTCTTTAAATCTCCCATAATCGAGGGCCAGGTGGGCCAAGTTATATTGTTCTTTAAATCTCCCACAATCGAGGGTCAGGAGGGCCAAGTTATATTGGACTTTAAATCTTCCATAACCGAGGATCAGGCAGGCCAAGTTTTATTGGATTTTAATTTTTGCTTGTAAGACAATTTTTATATTTGTCTGATTGATAATTTTTTTTGCATTTCAGGTTGAAGTTGAGAAGTTCGCTATGTGCGATCTTGAAGTTGAAGGTGTTGAGCATGAGATTGTGCAAGAAAGGATAATGGCTGCTTTGGCGACGATGGGCGAGGCCCCTAGTTTGCAAGTTCAGGCAGTGGCTCCAACTGTTAGTGGGATGCCCGAAGTGGTTGCTTCTAGGTTAGAAGAAAGTGATAGCGCTTCGCACACCTGATGCCCTTATACTAGCGATAGTGTTTTTAGTGTTCACTCTCCTGAAGCATCCCTCAGAGTGGTTGTGAGGCATACCTTGCTCGATTTTCCCCATATCCCGACTGATGGTCCTCGCGCATTGATTGAGCAGATCTTAGACCGATTTCCTTCAACTTTTGCCCCTCGCAATGTTCAACCCATACTTGTGATGAGGCCGCTTAGACAATCCACTATTTTAGATGAAATTCTCGACACTCCTTTGGAGTCTTTAAGGTTTAATACGATCAAGGTTTTATTGGGGAAGGTCAATCTGCTTATCAACGATTGGTTTTCGTTGTGTTAGTTAGTGAAGCGGATGCGTGACTTTAAGAAGGCTAACCTGCCTGCTCTTTATACCCGGATGTAGATTTCTCATCGCTCGTAGGTGGCTATCTTGAAGCAACTAGTAAGCTTGGAGGCCGAATTGGTTATGTCTGAGCAAAAGGTGGAGGATGATCGTAATGTTGTTGCCTATGTAGAGGCTGAGTTACTTAAGTCTGAGCAAATTCTGGATGATGTTCAATAGAGAAAAGAGTGCTGTCAGAAGGACTTGGCTGATATTGTCTCCAACTAGAGTAACCTTGAGCAGATACTTCCTTAGCACCACCATCGACTTCTTGGCTCGTCCAACCCGCGCTTCATAATGGATGCCCCCTAGTAGTTTTTTTTAAGTTTCCCCTTTGTTTGTGTCTCTTTTTTACTATCTTGGAACCTCTGTGACATGTAATATAATATTTATCTTTTATTTAAATAAACTACTGGGCATTTGGTTCTCTTCCTTTTCTGTCTTGCTTAAATATTAAATGAACTAGTACATTAATGCAATTTTCATCATGTATAATAAGGAAAGAAAAAATGAACCAAAACTTCCAAAATAGAGATGACTTTATGCCATGTTAAATAAATAACCCAACATTTGCAGGGAGCATTCTCCCAAACAAGTATTAAAAACATAATAAAATAGATTGACGTGTTGGGTGTAAATCAAGTACATTCAAATATAGTAAGTCTTGAGCCACTTGCTGTTTAGTTTGAAAGTGAGATCATCTTCCACTTTAGATATCTTGGAATAACTCAAATCATGAGCTGCTTGAACAATGTTGGGTCCTTCATAGTTGGCTTCAAACTTAGGTAATGACAATCCCCTGATGTGCCTCGCGCAATCCTTCAAGACTAGGTCTCCTTCCTTAAACTTTATTGGCCTTACCACCTGGTCATAGGATCTAGACAACTATTTTTTATACATTTTAAAGTGCCTCACGATGTTGTCTTTATGCTCTTCCAGTGCCTTGAGTTGCACATGTCGGCTATGGGGAAGTATGGAAATTCGTAAGTTATATCGAGCATAAGGTACCTCGAGTTCTACTGGCAAAATAACTTCTATACTGAAGACCAAAGAAAATGGGGTATACCCTGTGGTTTTTCTCCTTGTCATTCGATAAGCCCATAGAACCTCCAGTATCTTATTGTCCCATGTGTTCGGGAAATCTTCCAGCATTTTGGCCAAGATGTTTACCAAAGTCTTGTTGGTGGCTTTTGCCTGCCCAATGCACTTTGGGTATGCTACAGTTGACTTGTGGTGGATGATGGAGTAATTATCTGTCAGTAGACTTACTTCATTATTTACAAAAGGAGATCCATTGTCTGAGAGGAAGACCTTTAGGATACCAAAATAGAAAATGATGTTCTCCTTCATGAATCAAACGACTACCCCTGCTGTGGCTCTCTTTAGTGGTATGGATTCTTCCCATTTGGTAAAGCATTCAGTGGAGATAAGTATCCAAACCTTTCCTCTCGAGGAGGGATTTAATGCCCCTACTAAATCGAAAGCCCATGTGTGGAATGGGAAAGGCGTAGAGAGAGAATACAGGTCCATCGAAGGAGCATGGATCATATTCCCGTGCAGTTGAAAAGCGTTGCATTTACAAATAAACTCTGTAAAGTCTTTTTCCATCGTAGGCCATTAATACCCCAAAGTCATAAGTTTATATTAAAGTTTGGCTCCTCCGATGTGTCCTAGCTCATGGGCCTGTTTCAGCACTTTTTCGTCTTCTTCCCCCCGGATGCACCTCAGAGGCCTGTCATAATAGCCTCGTCGGTACAACTACCCTTCTTGGACATAATATCTGGGTGCTTGCCTCTTTAGCCTCGTAGCATTATCCTTGTCTGTTGGCATTACTCCATCCACCAACAAGTCCATATATGGTTTCCTCCAGTCTTGAGGTTGATCGATGAAGTTGCACTTTACTACCTGATAAAATAATCGACATTTCCCATAGTCCCTCCATACCAATGAGGCATCTTGCCTCGTCGAAGGCCAGAAGTAACCTGCCTTTTGGACCCTTCTGTACATGGAAACTTTAATGGTCTTACAGCTGTCTTCATATACTTTAATCAATTTTTCTTTGGCTTCTTCGGGGTCCATACATCTGGATAGCCAGCCTCCTTTATTCTTGTAATATAAGTTGCCCCTAGCAATGAAATACTGCGCGAGGTCAACCAAACTTAGTGAGCCTTCGCTTGTCTCTAACTGCTTCCTAATTTTTCCCCTCCAATCATCGCTGCCATTTGTGGGCAGCATTTCCAGTATGGACGAGGGAGATATCCTTTTGGTGATTCGAACAACTGTTGACTCTCCTTCAAAAGAAATATTTCAGGAAATAGTGGCATAAGCATCAGCATGCCGATTCATCGCTGTCATCTGTGGGCATTATCTCCAGTATGGCTGAGGGATCTATCCTCCTGGTGATTCGAACAACTATTGACTCTCCATTAAAAGCAATATTTTGAGCAATAGTGGCATAACCATCAGCATGCCGATTCATCGTTCGAGGATGCCTTTTGATCTTTACTACTTCAAATTTCCCAAGCAACCTTTGTATAAATATTCGATATGGTTACAAGATCATGTGCTTCAAAGATAACTCTCTCATCACCTATTTAACCACCATGTTGGAGTCCCCTTTTATTGTGAGGACTTGGATGCCCCTTCTAAGAGCCTCGAGCAGTCCCAGTACTAGCGCTTCATATTTAGCTTCATTGTTTGAAAACTTAAAATCCAACTTGAAAGACAATCAAATTTCTTCCTCGTTCTTTCTCAAGATGACGCCTGCTCCCCCTTGTTTTTGGCCGAAAAGCCATAAAATTCCATGCTCCATTTATCCAGCCTAGCTGCTATAAAATTATCTTGTAGATCATCACCCAAAAGATCCTCCATAAGTGTCTTGAACGTACCAGAGGAAAAGATGGCTAATAGGTCTGCATAATCTTGGCACTTAATATCTCGAAGATCTATGCATTTAAGATCGTACTCTGGGAGGATTAAGAACCATCGAGCTGCATTGCCTATTAGTATAGTTCTAACAAGCAAAAACTTTATAGGATCACATCTAATTACAATGTTTGCAGTGAATGACAATAAGTAATGCTTAAGTTTGTGTGCTACAAATACAAGGTCTAAACAGTGCCCCTCGATGCTAATGTATCTGGCCTCTGGCCCGTGTATAAACCTACTCAAGTAATAAACAGGTTTCTCTATACCGTCCATCTCTTGGGCTAATAATTCTCTAATAGATCGTTCAGTAGATGTAAGATACAGACATAAAGGGATACCTGCCTTCGGTGGAATCATCATCCAAGGAGAAGTGAGGGACGTTTTCATCTTGTCCATGGTGTCCTGGTGCATCTGCTCCCATGCAAACTTAGATCCTTTTCTCAGCAGTTCCATTAGTAGATGAGTCACCTCAGCCATCCCAGTTATGAACGCCCTCAAGTAGGAGACTTTACCCAAGAATCTTTTCAATTCTCTTGCTAATTTTGGCCTTGTCATATCAAGAATGGCCCATTATTTGTCCAAGTCCATCTGGACGCCCTGTCGGTTCACCACAAACCTAAGAACTTCCCACTTATCACCCGAATGCACATTTGAGAGGGTTTATTTTCAATTTGTACTTTCTACATTAGGTGAAAACCTTCCTCAAATCATCTAAGTGGGAACTCTCCTTTTTAGACTTGATTACCAGGTCATCGATGTAAAATTCCACGATCTTGTGAAAGAGATCATGGAAGATAGCCATCATGGTCCTCTGATAATTGGCTCTTGTGTTCTTCAAACCAAAAGGCATAACTGTGTACATGAATGTGACACCCCGACTAATTAAATACCGGGTAGCTACTCCTTTATTAAATTAAATCAAAACGCCAAGTTGGCTCAGTTAATAGCATCACTGTCGAAAACATTTTATTATTACTAACCACCTAGTATTTAAAAAGTAAGTTGCCAAATTTTAATTTAAAGTCTGATTAACATGCAATAAGTGTAATGAAGAAATAATAACACCATTCACCATAATGAAGTAATAGAATAACCGTAACATGATATAAATAAAACTGGAGGAAAAACTCCTCATAATACAATCTCACAACTGAAGTAAGTGATGAAATACTGAATACTGAAATGAATACATGCCAAACTCTGAAAACTGAAATGGAAATGTATCTAATAGAACTTGGGCAACATGCCCTACAACTGAGGAATAATGAATAAGGAATCCAAATGATATAAGCGTCTAAAAGCAAATCCCTGTAGCTTCCACAACCAGCTACAGCTCGTCATCAGAATGGAAATCCTATGCATGGTGACCTTGTGGCTGGGCACCTAAAATGGTTTTACAAAAAGATAGATTTGAAAGCAAACGGGTCAGAGCCCGAATGTGGAGATATTTTAAAAACCTGCAAGTGCTTTAAAAACCTTTAAAACAGTATATGCAAAGTACATGTTAGGACGTGCTCTCACATGATATACTCACCTCTCGTCTAACTGTGCACTCCTAACGTTCCTGTACCCATTCGTGTGTTATCTCATAACTATCTCAAGAGTTTCTAACACTTCTACTCGGTTCACGTTAAATTTCCAACCCTAATAATTAAATAGAGAGTTTTACTTTAATTCCCGGATTCACAATTATTAACAATACCATTTATAGATAAAAGTTCCCTGTTTATCTTTTCAAAATATTAACATAATTATACTCACGATTTAACATCTTAAATTCCTTCTCATATAACCGTATATTTTTCACATCATAAATATACAATACAAGCACCCAAAGGCTAAGCTGCGGTGCACACATACTCTGCTATCCATCCCGGTACATCACGTACATAAGGATTACAAATTCCGAATCTCTCAGGAATTGCTGGAATAAACACCACACACATAAATGGAGGCGAACATAATTCACATATCCATGGTCACGTACATACCTACGCTCCATAGTCAGCTGGCTTATTAACT
Organism: Sambucus nigra; assembly: GCA_949130495.1. Lineage (NCBI taxonomy): Eukaryota > Viridiplantae > Streptophyta > Magnoliopsida > Dipsacales > Adoxaceae > Sambucus > Sambucus nigra. Next base: position 66,348,720 of record OX422220.1, read on the forward strand.
CACAAATAAGTCGTTCTCTTGAACTATGTCCTCTAGGCACCAATCTAAATCCGGGCAACACAAGGATAAGAAGGTCCTAAGCGAACGTAACCTCCGTGATAGCAAGTATGGTAGGTATGTCATACACGTAAAATTATATACTAAGCATTCACACATCTTAGATATCTCAATGTTAATAAAGGTATACTCTACAGCATTATACCATTATTCCCAATTCATATATTTCAAGTATCCCGATAATATATAAATTAAATAGTCGACACGTCTCACGTCGTAATTTTCTTAAACTTAACCCTATCTCAAATAGACTATTAAGTTCCCATAATTCCCTCATATAACATCGCTATACTTAAGGTCCTTACTTCTGCCCCAAACCTTATTTCATCAAATTATTCAAATTTGTACTATTAACCCAAATATTATCTCACGTAACGAATCTTATTAATTTAGAATAATTCCTCAAATTAAATTCCAATTAAAGTCCAATCTCATAATCATGCCTACTGGTCTTCCCTAAAGTTAAGGGTAATCACAATGTCTCCAATAATATTAATCAAGGGTTAACACCATAAAAATCCAATTTAAGGAAAACTTTATTCATTCTGGGAAGGTCGATCGATCGACCTTGACCTTCGATCGATCGATTGTGGTCGATCGATCAACTGATGAATGTCGATCGATCGATTACACAGGTCTGTTACGGGCTGCTTCGTTTTGCAGTTACAGTTTCGTCCCAAAACTCCATTTTAAGCATGAAACTCCAAGGTAAGGTTACTATAACATGATACTAACATTCTACAACGGTTTTAACATTCTAAGTCTCATAATACATCATTTAAAAGTTTAGTTTAGATCAAAACTACATCAAACTATTTTCCAGAATTCTTCCATTCAAGAACATTATGAAATTTCTTCTAATTCCACTTTTAGATCATCATAGGTTCTGTTTATCACATATAAATTCGTCCAGAATATACTACATGCAATTCCTACATAAATCATGGCTTTTAACTTTCAATTCATGGGTCTAATTTATCTCCAAAAGTCAATTTCGAAAATTCCTACACATGGATACATATCTTGAATTAAAAGAGTTTAAATCACTTGCCTTAATTATCTCAGAATTTGGTGTAGAATCTTTGTAACTAAGTTGTTCCTCCTCTTTCTTTTCTGCAGAATTCTTCCCTTCTCTCTCTTTCTCAAGCTCTTCTCAAGGTTCCCTTCTCTCTCTCTCTCAAGCTTTTCCCAAGGTTGAAGATAATGGAATATGGAGTTGTGTTTGGTATTTGGAAGTTGAATTGATATATCAACTTCTCCCGTAGCCCATAATGACATATTGTGGGGTTAGTGGGTTAAGTGGGTTGAGGAAATAGTCAGATTTTTAATTCCCATTTTCGTCACTATTTAATTCCCAAAAATGCAATTTACTAAAATACCCTTTATGATGCCGGTATGGCCCACAAATGCCCCGGGACCCAAACCAAACTTCCGGCTAGTGTTTTCTGACTATCTCGACCCTTCCGGACGCGTTGGCGCACTCAAAATGACCATACGGTTAATGGAACTAAAATTCACTTTTTAAATTAATAAGATACCATGACGTGACGGTCACGCGCGTCAAATAAAATTCCCAAATTGCCATATATCAAACACGTGACAATTTCAATATTACCAATAATCATATACTGCCAAGTATACAAATAAAATACTAACTCACATCTCGTTAATATTTTTATCCGGATTAATTTCCAATTAATAAACATTTAATTTAATTAATCCCCAAAAATAAATATTACGGAAAATACGGGGTATTACATACTTACCCCCTAATAACTGAATTTCGTCCCGAAATTCGGAACTAGAAAGTACCTTGTAAGAATAACTCTGGATAACGTTCGCGCATCTCAGCCTCGCGCTCCCATGTGGACTCCTCGACATTATGATGTCGCCACTGAACACGCACTAACGGTACTATCTTTGACCGCAGTTTCCTCTCACTTCGGTCTAGAATGGCAATCGGCCCCTCCTCGTAGGAGCTATCTGGCTGGAGATCAATATCCTCCACAGCAATGAGAGAATGAGCCAAATTATCTCTAAGGTATTTCCTCAGCGAGGAAATATGAAACACATCGTGAATCCGATGTAAATGCTCCGGTAACCCAAGTCTGTACGCAACCGGTCCAATCCGCTCAATAATAGGAAATGGTCCCACATATCTCGGTGCCAACTTCCCTTTCTTCCCGAAACGCATAATCCCCTTCATAGGAGATACCCTGAGCAACACTTGGTCCCCCACTTGGAACTCTCTGAAAAATCTCTTTGCGTCAGCATAACTCTTCTGTCTGTCCTGAGCCACTCGGATGCGACTGCGAATCAATTCTATCCTTGCCGAAGTATCCTGAATCACTTCCGGCCCAAGTAGTTTGTTGTCCCCCACCTCCAACCAACATGCTGGGGAACGACAAGGTCTACCGTACAATGCCTCAAATGGAGCCATGCCAATGGTGAACTGATAGGAGTTGTTGTAAGCAAACTCCACCAGTGGAAGATACTGCTCCCATCCACCCTCAAAGTCAATGGTGCACATCCGTAGCATGTCCTCCAACATCTGATTTGTGCGTTCGGTCTGTCCGTCGGTCTGTGGGTGGTACGCCGTACTCAACCGCAACTCCGTGCCCATGGCCTGCTGAAAACTCTCCCAAAACCGTGAAACGAATATCTTGTCTCGGTCAGACACGATATTTAAGGGCACACCGTGAAGTCTCACTATCTCTGCAATAAAGAGCTGGGCATACTGTCCCGCAGTGTAGTCTGTCCTTACTGGTAGAAAATGAGCGACTTTTGACAACCTGTCCACAATCACCCAAATGGAGTCGTGGCCTCTCTGCGACGTAGGCAACCCCGTGATAAAGTCCATAGAGATGCTCTCCCACATCCACATCGGGACCTCTAATGGCTGTAGCAGTCCTGCTGGTCTCTGATGATCCACTTTTACGAGCTGACAAGTGGCGCATTTTGAGACAAACTCGGCAATATCCCTCTTCATCCCGCTCCACCAATACTGACGTCTCATGTCTTGGTACATTTTGTCCCCTCCGAGATGTATCGCGAATCGTGAGCCGTGCGACTCTGCCATCACCTCATGCCGCAATTCCTCCCCTTCCGGAACCACCAATCTCCCATTGAAGCGTAATCCCCCGTCTGAGCTAACGGTATAGGATTCAGCTCCCTCTGCTAATAATCGAACTATCTGCTCCTTACAGAACGAGTCATTTGCCTGTGCCTTCACCACCTTCGTGACAATCTGCGGTGTAACAGTCATCACAGACATGAATGATCGGGCCACTGCATCCTGGTGTCCCAATTCTTTCCACTTGGCCTTCCACACATCTGCCACCTCATCTACCGGTCTACGGCTCAACGCATCTGCCACCACGTTAGCCTTCCCCGGGTGATACTGGATATCGAACTGATAATCCTTCACGAATTCAAGCCACCTCCGTTGCCGCATATTCAACTCCTTCTGCGTGAATAGGTACTGTAGGGACTTGTGATCCGTGAACAATCGAAACTTCTCCCCCAACAGATAATGTCTCCAAATACGAAGGGCAAATACCACTGCCGCTAACTCCAAGTCATGGGTAGGGTAATTCTTCTCGTGAGGCTTAAGCTTACGGGAAGCATAAGCTATGGCTTGACTCTCCTGCTGCAGTACACCTCCAAGTCCTTGTAAGGACGCATCGGTGTAAACAAGATACTCAACCCCCGGTCTCGGCAATGCTAACACAGGTGCTGAGGTTAGCTTGTCTTTCAACTCATCGAATGCCAACTGACAGGCATCACTCCAAATGAACGGCACACCTTTTCGGGTAAGATGTGTCATGGGACCCGCTATCGTGGAGAAACCCCGAATAAACCTCCTGTAGTATCCTGCTAGGCCCAAGAAACTACGGATCTCTGTTGGTATCGTGGGCTGTCCCCACTCCCTCACTGCAGATACCTTCCCCGGATCAACCGATATTCCCCGGTCGGAAATAATATGACCCAGAAACTGAACCTCCTTCAGCCAAAACCCGCACTTCTCATATTTTGCATACAACTCATTCTGGCGCAGTGTCTGCAAAACTAGTCTCAAGTGCTCGGCATGCTCCTCCTCTGTCTGGGAGTAAACCAAAATATCATCGATGAAGACAATGACAAACTGGTCTAGGTAATCCCTGAACACCCTATTCATCAAGTCCATAAATGCTGCGGGAGCGTTGGTCAAACCAAATGGCATAACCCGAAATTCGTAGGAACCATATCTCGATAAGAACGCAGTCTTCGAGACGTCCTCCTCCCTGATACGCAATTGATGGTAACCAGATCGTAAATCAATCTTTGAGAAGTAAGAAGCTCCTCTCAACTGGTCAAATAGGTCATCGATTCGAGGCAACGGATACTTGTTCCGTATCGTGACCTTGTTTAACTCCCGGTAGTCCACACACAATCTCAGTGAACCATCCCTCTTCTTCACGAACAACACAGGGGCACCCCACGGTGAAGTACTCCTCCGAATAAACCCCTGACCCAACAACTGCTCAATCTGATCCCGTAACTCCCTCATCTCAGCTGGAGCCATACGGTACGGTGCACGTGCTATAGGTCTCGTATCGGGTAACAAGTCTATAACGAAATCTATCTCTCGACTGGGGGGTAGGCCTGGTATCTCCTGAAACACATCAGAATACTCCCTGACGACTGGGATCGAATCTAAAGGAATCACAACCTCCTTAGAGGTATCCTCCTCAATGTAATATAAATGAGCGGTCGAGCCTCCCTCTGGGCGAGGCATCGCCACTACAAACATCTCTTGCCCCGGAATGGCAAAAACAATGCTCCCACCAAAGCAATCTATCATGGCTCTATAATCAGCGAGCCAATCCATACCGATAATCACATCGTGAACATGCATATCTAAAACCAACATGTCCGCAGGTAATACCAAACCACCAATCTCTACCCCCACTCCCCGACATATAAAGAATATAAGTGACCCACTCCCCAAAGGTGAGTCGACACACGTAACTGTGCTCTCCGCTGTGGCTAACAACCCTAAAGCCTTCGCGAAATGTGTAGCTATAAAACAATGTGTAGCACCCGTATCAAATAATACCCGACCCATAGTGCCATGGATAGGAAACGTACCCTCAATCGCGGGCGGTGCCTGTGGAACTGCAGCCTGGTGGACGTTGTAAACACGTCCATACTGTAGCTGCCCCTGCTGCACAGGAACTGCTGGAATAATCTGAGCTGGAGCTGGGAGGGCTGGTGGAAAGAGTGGCCTCTGTGGCTCCTGTCGAGCACCCTGCTGCTGCTGCTGTGGGGCCCGACCCTTATCAGGACACTCCTGACGTTTGTGGCCAATCTTACCACAAATGAAACATTTTCCTGGGAAGTTCCCTCCCCTCTGCCCTTGCTGTCCCCGGACCTGGTGGCCGTTACCATTCCTCCCTTGGCCCTGTTGAAACTGCTGATGTTGGCCATTTTGACCCTGCTGGCCCTGATGACCGTTATGACCCTGCTGGCCATTTCGGAATCCTCCCTGACCGTTCCTGAAACCTCCTGAACGGAACCTCTTTTGATCTCCCTGCTGAGAACCCTGCTCTACCTGTCTCTGCCCCTGAAAAGATTGTGTCCCACCGGCACCATGTCCTCCAGTCCTGCCCTGATGGCTAGACTCTCCCGACCTCTTGCCCTCGGCCATGTGAAAACGGTGATCCTGGCAGTGTAATAAAGCAGCGTTAACCACATCAGAATAAGTGGCCAACGAAAGGTTCCCTAACAGATGCTGACGGATCCTCCATGTCAACCCGTCGGTAAATTTCTCAATCTTTTTCTTCTCTGTCGGTATCTCATCAGGAACGATATTCAACAGATTAGTAAACTCGGCCTCATACTCGGCCACGGTCTTGCCCTCCTGCCTCAAACTCATCAATCTCCTCCTCATTTCCGTGTGAATTGCTGACGGAAAGTACTTGCGCTCGAACCGCACCCAGAACTCATGTATATTGAGAGTATCCCTCTCCTCCACGGTGGTAATAGACTCCCACCACTGCAATGCAGATCCAACTAGCTTAAAAGTAGCTAGCACCTGCTTCTGAACATCCGTGCACTCATACATCCTTAAGTGCCGCTGTATATCCTTCCTCCATTGGCTCGAGACTACTACATCTGAGCTGCCTGCAAACTCTGGCGGATGCGCTTTCTGAAAAGCGTCACGTACACGCTCCCAAGCAGACAGGAATGAAGTTGCCTGAACTGGCGCGGCAACCGGCGCCTGAGGCGGTGCCTGCTGAACAACGGCAATGGCGGAATTTACCGCTTGGGCTACAATAGCTGCAACCTCAGCGGCGTTCATCATGCCCTGAACCGGTGCGGGCTGTGGTTCTGGCGCCGCATTCCTGGGGACTCGTGGTGCACGTCGTGGAGGCATTCTGAAATAAGAATAAAGTCTATAAGTTCGCAGTTATAAACTTTAAAATAACTGAAGAACGTAGCATAAACAAAAGAATACAACAGTCCTAAAGTATAGGGCTCTATATCAAAGAAAGCTCAGCGGAAACATAATAAGCCGTTCAGATCCTAATGGACACTAGAACCTGATGCTCTGATACCACCTGTGACACCCCGACTAATTAAATACCGGGTAGCTACTCCTTTATTAAATTAAATCAAAACGCCAAGTTGGCTCAGTTAATAGCATCACTGTCGAAAACATTTTATTATTACTAACCACCTAGTATTTAAAAAGTAAGTTGCCAAATTTTAATTCAAAGTCTGATTAACATGCGATAAGTGTAATGAAGAAATAATAACACCATTCACCATAATGAAGTAATAGAATAACCGTAACATGATATAAATAAAACTGGAGGAAAAACTCCTCATAATACAATCTCACAACTGAAGTAAGTGATGAAATACTGAATACTGAAATGAATACATGCCAAAGTCTGAAAACTGAAATGGAAATGTATCTAATAGAACTTGGGCAACATGCCCTACAACTGAGGAATAATGAATAAGGAATCCAAATGATATAAGCGTCTAAAAGCAAATCCCTGTAGCTTCCACAACCAGCTACAGCTCGTCATCAGAATGGAAATCCTATGCATGGTGACCTTGTGGCTGGGCACCTAAAATGGTTTTACAAAAAGATAGATTTGAAAGCAAACGGGTCAGAGCCCGAATGTGGAGATATTTTAAAAACCTGCAAGTGCTTTAAAAACATTTAAAACAGTATATGCAAAGTACATGTTAGGACGTGCTCTCACATGATATACTCACCTCTCGTCTAACTGTGCACTCCTAACGTTCCTGTACCCATTCGTGTGTTATCTCATAACTATCTCAAGAGTTTCTAACACTTCTACTCGGTTCACGTTAAATTTCCAACCCTAATAATTAAATAGAGAGTTCTACTTTAATTCCCGGATTCACAATTATTAACAATACCATTTATAGATAAAAGTTCCCTGTTTATCTTTTCAAAATATTAACATAATTATACTCACGATTTAACATCTTAAATTCCTTCTCATATAACCGTATATTTTTCACATCATAAATATACAATACAAGCACCCAAAGGCTAAGCTGCGGTGCACACATACTCTGCTATCCATCCCGGCACATCACGTACATAAGGATTATAAATTCCGAATCTCTCAGGAATTGCTGGAATAAACACCACACACATAAATGGAGGCGAACATAATTCACATATCCATGGTCACGTACATACCTACGCTCCATAGTCAGCTGGCTTATTAACTCACAAATAAGTCGTTCTCTTGAACTATGTCCTCTAGGCACCAATCTAAATCCGGGCAACACAAGGATAAGAAGGTCCTAAGCGAACGTAACCTCCGTGATAGCAAGTATGGTAGGTATGTCATACACGTAAAATTATATACTAAGCATTCACACATCTTAGATATCTCAATGTTAATAAAGGTATACTCTACAGCATTATACCATTATTCCCAATTCATATATTTCAAGTATCCCGATAATATATAAATTAAATAGTCGACACGTCTCACGTCGTAATTTTCTTAAACTTAACCCTATCTCAAATAGACTATTAAGTTCCCATAATTCCCTCATATAACATCGCTATACTTAAGGTCCTTACTTCTGCCCCAAACCTTATTTCATCAAATTATTCAAATTTGTACTATTAACCCAAATATTATCTCACGTAACGAATCTTATTAATTTAGAATAATTCCTCAAATTAAATTCCAATTAAAGTCCAATCTCATAATCATGCCTACTGGTCTTCCCTAAAGTTAAGGGTAATCACAATGTCTCCAATAATATTAATCAAGGGTTAACACCATAAAAATCCAATTTAAGGAAAACTTTATTCATTCTGGGAAGGTCGATCGATCGACCTTGACCTTCGATCGATCGATTGTGGTCGATCGATCGACTGTTGAATGTCGATCGATCGATTACACAGGTCTGTTACGGGCTGCTTCGTTTTGCAGTTACAGTTTCGTCCCAAAACTCCATTTTTAAGCATGAAACTCCAAGGTAAGGTTACTATAACATGATACTAACATTCTACAACGGTTTTAACATTCTAAGTCTCATAATACATCATTTAAAAGTTTAGTTTAGATCAAAACTACATCAAACTATTTTCCAGAATTCTTCCATTCAAGAACATTATGAAATTTCTTCTAATTCCACTTTTAGATCATCATAGGTTCTGTTTATCACATATAAATTCGTCCAGAATATACTACATGCAATTCCTACATAAATCATGGCTTTTAACTTTCAATTCATGGGTCTAATTTATCTCCAAAAGTCAATTTCGAAAATTCCTACACATGGATACATATCTTGAATTAAAAGAGTTTAAATCACTTGCCTTAATTATCTCAGAATTTGGTGTAGAATCTTTGTAACTAAGTTGTTCCTCCTCTTTCTTTTCTGCAGAATTCTTCCCTTCTCTCTCTCTCTCAAGCTCTTCTCAAGGTTCCCTTCTCTCTCTCTCTCAAGCTTTTCCCAAGGTTGAAGATAATGGAATATGGAGTTGTGTTTGGTATTTGGAAGTTGAATTGATATATCAACTTCTCCCGTAGCCCATAATGACATATAGTGGGGTTAGTGGGTTAAGTGGGTTGAGGAAATAGTCAGATTTTTAATTCCCATTTTCGTCACTATTTAATTCCCAAAAATGCAATTTACTAAAATACCCTTTATGATGCCGGTATGGCCCACAAATGCCCCGGGACCCAAACCAAACTTCCGGATAGTGTTTTCTGACTATCTCGACCCTTCCGGACGCGTTGGCGCACTCAAAACGACCATACGGTTAATGGAACTAAAATTCACTTTTTAAATTAATAAGATACCATGACGTGGCGGTCACGCGCGTCAAATAAAATTCCCAAATTGCCATATATCAAACACGTGACAATTTCAATATTACCAATAATCATATACTGCCAAGTATACAAATAAAATACTAACTCACATCTCGTTAATATTTTTATCCGGATTAATTTCCAATTAATAAACATTTAATTTAATTAATCCCCAAAAATAAATATTACGGAAAATACGGGGTATTACAATGAAGTTTCCCAAAGGCGTTCGAAAAGAAATATTCTCGGCATAGACTGGGTCCATCTTGATCTGGTTATACCCCACATTACCATCCATGAAGCTATACATCTGGTGCCTCACACTTGCATCGATTAAGCTGTCTATGGAAGCCAATGGGAACTCATCTTTCGGGCACGCTCGATTAAGGTACTTAAAATTTATACAAATTCGAATTTGGCTCTTATCTTTCTTTCCCACAAGCACAATGCTAGATAACCAAATCAAGTGATGAATGGGGACAATGAAGATAACTGTAATCAGCCTTTGAACTTCTTATTTAATCTTCAGATCTAACTCGGCCTCGTACATTCGAGTGGCCTGATTTACTGGGACGGCCGACGGCAGAACATTCAACTTATGGAAACTCACCTCCTTGTCAACTCTAGACATCTCGGTATACTTCCACATGCAGATGTCTTTAAATTCTTGGAGAAGCTTGATCAAATCCTCTCGAGGTTCCCCTTTTAGACTCCTCCTCTACCTCTTCAACAAACTCTTGGATGTTTGAGTTGTCAATCACCAAGCATTTCCCTTATTTGTCTATTAAGAAACATTTATAAACAGGGCTAGACACATCATCTATCCCTTCATCTGCCCATTCACACCCTCAAAACTTATAAATAATTCTACCGTTAGGGAAAAACACTCTCTTTCACTGCCGGTAATTTTCTTCCCTATGAGGCTTCTTTCGATAATTTTCTTTAAACTCCCTCGCAGAATGCCTGCTGAGAACGCTCTGGCTTGGGACCTGGTGTTCAATCGGATCAATACATGGCGTCATTCGATTGTGTAACTTCCTTGACAAATGAGGGGCCTCACTACCTCCTGATCATGCTCTTATTCGTAGGTCACCACTAGTCGAGCTAGTGCATGTACCCTTTCTCAAGTTCCTGGAACCCTTATTCATCCAGTATACTTTATTACCACCGTAGCTTCCTCAGACATCTCGATGTAAAATGAAGCATCTACCAAGTGCGCTTCTTCTTTTGCGAAAGTCTTCTTAGATGCTTAAATCACCACCTCTTTGCCCTTTATGTTTGCCTTGGCACATTGATGGCAAGTTGAGTGCACCAAACCGTAGTTGTTCATCCACACCCTACCGACAAGCTGTTGGTATGATGTCTCGCAGTCCATAATGTTGAATTTAATGTGGGAAGTGATATTCCTCATTGTGATGCCCACATTAACGTACCCCACAGATTTAAACGACTGATTGTCATACCCCAATATTTCCAATGAGCACGGAACTATCCTTGTTTCAAACAAGCCAGTAGCACAAAAAGATCCGATGGGCATTATATTAATGAATGCCCTTCCATCCAACAGCACACTAGAGAACACACAATCATTCACGGAGGCTGTAACATAAAGAGGCCTATGTTGGGGATACTGGACCAATCTTTCTACTTCTAAAACTATAACTTTAGTAAGATACCTCCTCACAAGCTTGGCCATGGGCTCATTTCATTTCAGGTGTGGCACCATGTTCTTATTTTCAATCTCTAGGATGGCTCGCGTGATCTCCAGTTATGAGTGTTCGGGGAGCCCAACCTGGTTGAAGAACCAACTGAACTTCTGTGAGCGTGCAACTGCTGCGCATTCAACCCCAGGGTCCATTGGTTCCTCTTCGAGTTCGTAAACTTCCTCTACGTCTCTGTAATCATCCTCATCGCAGGCTATCACTGCATTTACTGCTTCTAGAGAACAAGCTCCCATCTGTCTGCTCAAACTCCCGATGGGGTTATTTTCATCTTCCTGTTCATCTTCCTGTTCATCTTCTTCATTTGACTTGTCCTCCAATTGAAGTTGAGCCATATCGTAGGTGCATTCCTCCAAAGATTCTTCAAAGTCTTTATCGAGGAGCCACTTCTCCCTTAATAATTGCTCAGCTTCTGCATTGAAAGCACTGGCTATATGGGCCCTATGAGCTGGTAGAGGATTATCGTTCACATTGCCTTGGGGCAATTCTATGTCTCCTTTCTTCACATGGTAATCGATAAATCGCCTTAAGGAGAAGCATATATTGGTCGGGTGGTTCATTCTATTGTGAAGTGCACAATAATTTGGATTCTCTCTATCTTCTCAAGAGAGTTGCGTTGTATTGGTGTTAACCAGCCTGCATACTTTGTCTTGAACCATGAGATCATATAGGTTTAGAGCTTGCTCCACTGTACATGGTAGCTCAGGGAGATCCTCTTCGCCTTCAAATCTTCTCTTATTGCCTCTTCCCCTTCTTCCATGGCCACCACTACCTCCCCCCCTTCCTCCATCGTCTACGTAATTTACCCTCAAGGGTATTCCCCTCCCCAAGGTAACTGATGGTATTAGGAATAAACTTGATAAGGCAGGTGGGGGTGGTGTGGGTTTTACCACTAGGGCAATATTCCTCATTGATTTTAGGAATGTTGCGAATGTACCCTCTCATGTTTCATTGATCAAATGGAAGAAATATTCTGGCAGAAACCCCTCTGCACATACTTGAAAGAGCTTGTGCTCTCGCGTTTCCTCTCTCACATCCATATAGCGCTCACAAAACCTCTTGATGTAAGCAACAACGTCCTCTCCAGCTTTTTCTTCTCGCGTGCTAGTTGTGTGAGTGTAAACTCGTCCTCAGCTAAAAAGAACTTTTGTACAAACAACACATGCAATTTCTCCCAGGAGGCTACGCTACCTGGGGCCAAGTGGGAGTACCACATGTAGGCCTTTTCGGTCAAGGATTTTGAAAACTACCTTAGTCTTATCTTTTTATCATTACAATGTCCCCCAAGGCTCTCAATAAACCTTTTCACATGTTCCTTAGGGTTTTCAACCTTTCATGTGTATTTTTCAAAGATGGGAGGAATATACCCTACTGGGTAGGGTTCATTATTATATTCCTCCAAGTACGAAGTGCGAAAGTCATCGTAAATCGAGGAACTATCTCTATCTTTGGACACTGCTATGAATTTTAATAGGTCCTTCTTCATTTCCTCCATGCTAGGTGGCAGAGAACTAATTGACAGTGTTATCATGACATTTGGCATTGCCGGTGCGGCTGGTTCACTCTTCCCTACGCCACCAACCGTTGCATGTGCCATCGAAGTCATACCTTGGCCTTACGCCGCTGGTAGTGTCATCAAAAGCGGGATAGTAGAAGGTGGAGTAGTGGGAGGAACATTACTAAAGGTAGGTGGAGCATTAGGAGGAACATAACTGAAGGTAGGTGGAGCACTGGGAGGAACATTACCAAAGGCAGGAATGGAGCACCCCCCCCAATGAAAGAGGGATATGCTATTCCTGCCGATGGTGTCATGAAAGAGTTTTCCCCTCCAGTGATTCTCAACATTGCCTGGTCCACTGGGGTTTTGATGAACTCTGTGAACAACCCCAAGAGCCTTGCCATTTGTGCTAAGCCTATTCCTGCCTGCACACCTGCCGTCCCCGTCACACTGGTAGAAGGTTCGCTAAGCTCCGTTCGTGTTACTCTTACCTCTTTAGGAAATACAGTAAGATCTGTCTCCTCTTCATACTGCATGGCGTCAAAATCAATAAATGTGGCAGTATTATCCTCTGGCATCTTTTCAAAAGAGAATACCTCCCCAGTAGAGTCGCCAAATGTAAGATGTGGGTTCTTAGAATACAATTAGTATCAAGTGAGGCGTAACCCCTTATTGAGAATGCCGTGTGATATAGATATAAATAAATTCGTAGATGTCCAAGTTAACCTTATTTAATCAGTGTCAATTTTTATCCAATTTTATTCAGCCCTAAACATGCAACTACATGTGGAAAAATTAAACCAACAAAAATAATTGCTGACAAATAGATTTCAGGAAAAAAAACCTTTTGGGTAAAACTTTTATTTCACTATAAAATATAAATCTCAACTTACAATAATTACAATGAAATCTGCAATGATCACTTCTTAGAACAATCATATAGACACATAGTCTAGAGTCAGCAAGAATCGCAACTCCAATTCAGCCCCGGAATTTCCACGAGTACTCCCTATTGACATGCAGTAGTCGTCAGCCCAGTACTCCCCTCAAGAGCACCTAGATCAGTAGTAGAGATCTTCTCTACAAGAGAAAGATGTGTTCTTGGGTTCCAAAACAATTCACACAAAGTAATTGAGATTTTGTGAATTGAAAACAAAGGGATTAAAGCCCTAAAAGTGAGAAAACAAAATATTTTGCCAAAGTAGTTTCGTCTATTGAAAATTCGCAGGAATTCTTATAAAAAATGAAGTTATACAAACCAATTTATAGAAAATCTAAGGCGGTAACTCGCTCAAACGAAATCAGAGTCAAGCTCGAACGGAGACACATGTCGTTTGATCGACACTTCGCGTGAGAAGGCGCTGTCGCTCGAACGCAAAAATTTAAAAATAAAATTTTATTTTGCTAGTAAATACTCTGCCTCAAAAACCTTTTACAAAAACTTTTGACAAAAAACTTAAAATTTCCGCTCCAAAACTTAGAAAACATTTGATAAAAAAATATCCCAACACTCTAAGGGAAATGCTAAGGAATTAAAACACAACCTTTACCAAATTTATCTCGCGGAGGCTTGAATGTTGAGGAACTTGATATTCGGATCCGTCTTGATGTATGAATGTTCTTGAATATTCTTCGATGGTTGTAGTGGTATATAACATACTCAATTGATAACGAACAATGTCCTCACAAATCCACGCTTATGTCTATGCTGGTACAAAATAAAAATATCTGAATTATCAAATAAAAATGCCTATACAAATCTAATACCCTCCCATGAACCCAAAACTCAAAAGGTACTAAACATGTAGGTCTAAAACTTTTCTTCAAAAATCTTCAACACAATTTTTTTTCAAACCTTTAAGCTTTTCTCACCAGGGTGTGCAAAATAACGATCTTCAAATCTTTGTACCTACACACATGAGACAAAGAAAATACCTTTGTGACGCATCGAGTTTGAAATGATATAAGTATAAATCAATCAATATAATCAAATCTTTCCCATAATGTAAAAACTCCCCCACAATTCGTTTAATCTCCCCCTTTCTATTTGTCCGAAATAGACAAGGAAACAAATAAACAAAATAAACAAGGAGATGTCATGACAAAAATTCATATTAAATATGGATCAAACTACGCCCATTTAAAGAGTAACTCAAAACTTCCTACAAACTATTTTTGATTTTTCAATTTTTCATACAAAAATTGAACAATAATTTTACACAAATCATACACTATGAGTTTACACAAAGAAACGAAATCATGGAAACACAATAAATGGGTGTGAATATATTCGATAGGAAAATCAAGGCAATCAAACATAACATACGTGCACGATGAATATGTGTACTCCTAACGAATGAATCTCAAAATCTTCTTTAAGTATCGAAAGTGTTGAATTAAAATGACATCGACTCAATCCATCAATACATCAAAGTCAAGAATGATTCCCACACTAATAACTTCTAAAGCTATGTAATGATTTTTCATGACGCTGTCAGGACGTGCGAACCCGTTTTATATTACTTTCCATCCAAGCTCCCTCATAAATAATTATGCATTAATTTTTCTTTTGAGGTGACCCCTTTTTGGCATATTTATCTTGTTATTTCCTTTCAATTTTTTCGGGTTCTTTTAAATGGTGGCTTCACAACTAGTTAATTTTGTACTCTCTTAGCCCTTTCCCGTGAACACTCATCATATTTTGTTAAAATTAAATCCTCATGGTAAACGGTTCTTACACGCACTATTTCCATTGTCAAGTTTTATCGCATATGGTTCATTTTAAAGACAGAATTGGCATGATTACACTCCGACCAATATTTGATAAACAAATACAATAATCAAACAAATCCGTGCAAGTGTGCATTAAAGGAACTCATGAGTCAAACATGTAGGTAGTAACAACAGATCACATCCCAATGACTCTAAACATTGAAAAGCATAAAATGAAATGATGACGCATATCAAAACACTATCAAACAGTCACATGGATATGGAATGAAGTAGTGACTCGATCATCCTAAATGTACATTCATATACGGTGTAAAACGAACTACAAAACTCTTTGTCTTTTTCCAAAAAAATTATCAAAATAAAATATTTTTGACTTAAAAAAAAATGAAACTCTTTTTGAATTATTCAAAATTTTTCTAAAAACCAAAATCTAATACAAAAACATAAATACTAGCAATAGTAAAAAAAAATCATAATGAAAATCAACCTATGCTAGCAAATAAGTCTAAACCTCAACCGTGAGGTACGCTGGAGTTTTCCAAACGTGGTGACATCCTATGAAAAACATATATCAAGTTATGTGAAGTATTGACTAAAAATTTACCTACTCCCTAAGATGTGCAAACTATCTCGTGTAATCATCCGGAGCATCATGTGTGTGAACACGTGTGGTAACAAAACGTGACACATTACCCAATTAAAACAAAACTCTCTAAGGTGTCCTCTCTTGTTGCAGAGTGTGCAAACATAAACAGGCTTAGGTACACCTCTCACAAAACGTCTCTCACACGCTCTCCTATCAGGTATGGGATGCTTAGGTGGTTTGGCTTGATAACCATATGAATCTATCACTAACTCGAGAATCGACTTGGGTGCAACATGTGAAGTGGACTCACCGTCATGACTTATTTCTCGACTCTCAACATCACCCAAAACGGGATTGGGAACCACCTTTCCAACCTTCTTAGATGCATTCTCTAATGGGACCTTGACCTCCTAGGCACATTCGAGATCACTCTCGTGTTAGGATACACGTGTTGTCAGACTAGACACCATGTTGGTCAAATCACTACTTTCCCGATCTAAAGTTATCAACTGTTCACTCATAGAGACCGTCACCTTCTCGAGTTGACTTGCTGTCACCTCAAACACCCTCATACTCTCTAAATCTCTTTCAAAATCTCTCACCCTAAGACCAAACTCCTTATTCAATTTCTTAGTCTTTAAGGTCTCGGCGTACAAATCTCTAAACGCAATTTGGAGCTCACTTTCATTTACACTTTCACACTCACTATCACCCTCACTCAAAACGGTCAAACTATCATCTTCCTCAAGGGTCTCACGTGCACAAGTATCGTCATCATTGTGAGACAAACTAGGTGTGCTCTCATAACTAGCTAAAAAGGCAAAAAATTTCCCATGTGAAGACTCATCCCCAGAATCTTTCACCTCTTCCTCACTTTCGCTAAGAGAGCTGGCATGACAATATTTTTTCCCTTTCTCTTTACCCTCGTGGGAAACTCAAATGCTTTATGGCCTTTCCCATCACACTCAAAACAATTCTCCTCTTCCTCTTTTTCACTTTATTTCTCACCTCTCTTTCTGGCCTCATTTTTATTTTTCTAAAAAAATCTTATATTGGAAATATTTTGCTTAGAAAATTTGAAAACGTTTTTAATTTTTTTTGCAAGCATGGCCATATCAAAATCAGACTCATCCTCACACTCGGACTCACAAAAACTCACTTTATTTTGGACTAGGCTTTAAGTGCTATCCCTTTATCCTTAGGCTTAATAGTGTCAGGAAACATGTCAATCTCATATGTCTGGAGGTCTCCTACTAGCTCTTATAATTTTAGACGACTCAAATTACCTAAGGTATTCAAAATAATCACTTTTGGGATAAAACGTTTGGGCAGCGATCTTAATTTTTTTTAACCACTTGTGCATCATGTATAGGCTCACCAATATTGAACTAGTGTTAACAATGTCAGACAAACGTGCATAAAAGTAATCAAAACACTCAGTCTCAAGCATGGTTATCGTTTCAAATTGAGTAGCTAAATTTTGAATTTTGACCACGTTAATGCCTTCGTGGGTGAGTTATAAAACATCCCACGCTTATTTAGATATGGCGCACATCATATTATGTCAAAACTCTTTGGGGTTGACGTGTCCGAAAATGTCACTAAGTCCATGTGAATTAAAAGTGCTCCACCTCAACTCATCCTCAGTCTAGTCTGACACAGATTTTAAATACGTGACATTATTTACGGTGACAGTGGGAGGAGTATAGCCTCTTTCACAAATTACCCAAACTCGCTCATCGATTGATTTTAAATGTGATTTCATGCGGGCTTTCCAATAAGCATAATTAGACACGTCAAAAATTGGCAATCGATTTTGTAATTTTTCATTCGTAAACATTGCAATATTTTTTAAAAATCACATTTTTCCAAAAAAATCAATATCACAATTTTTTTTTAGAAAATAGGAATCCACAATTAATTAGTGACACCTGCTCTGATACTAATTTGAGAATGCCGTGTGATATCGATATAAATAAATTTGGAGATGTCCAACTTAACCTTATTTGATAAATGTCAATTTTTATCCAATTTTAGTTAGCCCTAAAACATGCAACTACGTGTAGAAAAATCAAACCTACAAAAATAATTGTTGGCACACAAAGTTCGGGAAAAAAATCCTTTCAGGTAAAACCTTTATTTCACTATAAAAACGTAAATCGCAATTTACAATAATTATAATGAAATATGCAATGATCACTCCTCGGAACAATCATATATACACGCAGTCTAGAGTCAGCAAGAACCACAACTCTAATTCAACCCCAAAATACCCACGAGTACTCCCTATTGACACGTAGTCGTCGTCAGCCCAATACTCTCCTCAAGAGAACCTAGATCAGTAGTAGAGATTTTCTCTACAAGGGAAACTTCAACAAAGATTTGTTCTTGGGTTCAAAAACAATTCACACAAAGTAATTGGGATTTTGTGAATTGAAAACAAAGGGATTAAAGCCCTAAAAG
Source organism: Sambucus nigra (assembly GCA_949130495.1). Taxonomy (NCBI): domain Eukaryota; kingdom Viridiplantae; phylum Streptophyta; class Magnoliopsida; order Dipsacales; family Adoxaceae; genus Sambucus; species Sambucus nigra. Next base: position 66,367,146 of record OX422220.1, read on the forward strand.
TGAGAAGATAAAATATTCTGCCAAAGCAGTTTCATATATAAAAAATTCATAGGTATTCTTATAAAAAACGAAGTTGGACAAATAAATTTATAGAAAATCTAAGGTGGCAGCTTACTCGAACAAAATTAGAGTCTCGCTCGAGCGGAGACACGTGCCATTTGAAAGACACTTCGCGCGAGAATCTACGCACATCAAAAGACTATCGGTAGACTCTAACAACCCTACCGCTCGTGCAAAATGAACGGCTATAAATGAATGGAATGATCCAGTGTCAAATAACACCCCACCCTTACGCCCATGGATAGGGAAATTACCCTCAACTGCTGGTGGAGGCTACTGCCCTTATGGTAACGCTACATTCAAGACATTATAATTGCATTTGTCCCTACAGAGACTGAACAATTGGAACAGGTACTGGAGGTAGTAAAGGCGCTTGCTGAATCTGCTGAGCTCTCGGTGCCTATACTCTGTTCTGCTATGGGGA